>OY282559.1:68713440-70065106 GCA_958295665.1 Tipula vernalis | reverse complement strand
GGCAATCCTAATGGTTTTTCGAGACGGACATTTTTAGGTATAACAATTTTTTTCTCAAGTCACTTTTGCGATACCTTGGAAATTGTTAACAACAAAATATTAAAAACTAAAATCAAAATTAATAAATTATAAACATTTAATCAAAAATACTTTTTTTAATTGGTAATAAAACGTTTTCGGGATACGTGTTTGATTCAACTACACCGCATATATCCGCCACACAATAAAACATCTTACCATAACCTCAACTCGGGATTATAAGTACAAGCTGTGACAGTAAATAAAAATAAAAGGCTTACAACTTTTATTATTCGCGGCTGTACCCCGACATTCTGGTCCTTCTAACCAGATAATCGTCCGAATTATCCGCACCGGCACATTAATATATAGTCAACTTCGTCATTCAGAAGGGAGCTGTAATTAAATTACAAAATCATCCGGAAATCAACGCTGAATATACAAAGCAGCCATTGTTGAGATCAGGTGATATTGCAGCTTATTGAGACGAGGATACACCACATGTTATTTAGATAAGTAGCCATTTTTTATCTTCATACTCAAAGCAAATTAAAAAATATTTTTGATAAAATAAAGTGGGTTAGTTGAATTTCGGTTCAGTTTATTGTTTTTTTTTCGGTTTACTCCAATCGTACAATTATTTTTTACGGCATAACAGTGATCAGTGTATACAAAGTGTGTTAAGATTCGGTGTATAAAGTTATTATGTTTGATCTAAACAAAGTGCTATCCATTCTGAGTCATCATGTCCGAAAATCTTGCGGCTCTCAAAAAACAACGCAGTACTAACAAGGGCAAATTAACTAATCTCGTGAAGTACGCTAAACAAGATCATGCCCACACCGACATAGGTGAATTGACCACGCGTTTGCGTCGCGTGGAAACGCTAATGGAGGAGTTCACGGCACTCGAAACGCGCATCTTTACAGTCGACATTAACGAGGAAAGTGATTCATCGTACGAGGAAAGCTACTACACCGCCATCACATCTTTTAATAAGTGGATTCGAGCTAAGGGCCTCAATCAAGGTGCGATAAGTCTAGATGTCTCACAGAACAAAACTCACACTGGAGAGCATAATCAAATCAAACTGCCAAAGATTCACATTCCATCATTTTCTGGAGATTACTCGGAGTGGCAGTCATTTTTTGACTTATACACTAGCACCATACACGAATCGCCCAACTTGAACCCTGTACAGAAGTACCTAAAGGGTCTCTTACGAGGGGAAGCAGCTGTGCTTCTGCGGCATATAGCGGTAACCGAAGGCAATTATATAGGGGCTCTCAACAAACTAAAGGAGAGGTATAATCGAAAGAAGCAAATAATTAATACCTTCATTCGAACATTCGTCGAGCAACCAGTTATTCATAGCCCAAACGAAACACTATTAAACGCCTGATGGACACTTCAGACGAAGTTATTCGAGGTCTCCACGCCCTTGGTGAGATGGCCGAAACCAGGGATCACTGGCTAATCTTTATCCTGCGACAAAAGTTGGACGACAAATCCAAGGCTCTTTGGGCAGAGCATTCGGCGGAGATGGATAATCCGGATCTCTCGGAGTTCTTAAAATTTCTGGGTCGGCGCATAGACACCCTCGATTCACTTCAAACCACACCTAAGCGAGCCCATTCAAAACTTGAAGTGAAAAGCCATGTCACTTCCAATGGCTATGAAGAACGAGTTGAAAGTCATACTGCTACAAAATCAAACGTCCCGTTCCAATGCGCCATGTGCCAAAACTCAGGTCATTTATTATTCCATTGTAACCAGTTTCAATCCTTAGATACAAAAGGACGAACAGAATTCGCGAAGAAGAACAACCGATGCATCAATTGCCTCGGCAATAATCACCTGGTATTTCGTTGTCTCTCCAGACGTAGATGCCAAAAATGTGGCAAGAAGCACAACACTCTTCTGCATCAAGCTGAAAATCTAGGTGAACTACAAGAAAACTCACCATCTACATCATCAGATCAGGTAACAACTTTTCACATACAAAATATGACAACCTGTTCAATTCTTCCCACAGCAATCATTAATGCCGTTAATGACTCCGGAAAAACCATAACATGCAGAGCTCTCTTAGATTCCGGATCACAGGCTAGCTTTGTCACCGAATCATGTGTTCAACGGCTTCGATTAAAAAGGCAAAACGCGCGCATACCAATCAGTGGGTTAGGCTTATCTGGATGTGGAGTTTCTAAAGGGCTTGTTTTGATAAATATAAAACCAGAATCCCTACCTGAATTTACCATTGAGGCTCTTATAATGCCAAAAATAACTAATGCTCTACCATCACGCAGATTGTCAGTTGATTTAAAGTCGTGCACCGCACTGAAAATTTGATACACCAGGTTCCATCGACGTACTCATTAGTGCTGACCAATTTTTCAACGTTATAAGAAACGGCCAGATCAAAGGCGGCCCAAACGAGCCAATTTTTCAAAACACCATATTCGGCTGGGTAGTTTCTGGTCAAACAAATCACTCTAACGATAATCAGCTCGCTTCGTTTCAAATCTCCCCGAAGAAGGCAATTGAGATGGTAAATATAGATCGAAGTTTACGCAAGTTCTGGGAATTAGAGTCGCTGAATCCGCGAGGCAAAATTCTTTCTCCAGAAGAAGCTTTCTGCGAGGAACATTTTATAAAAAACTTGAAACGGAGCGCTCAAGGACGAATAACCGTCAAGCTTCCCTTTAAGGAGTCACCAGCAAATTTGGGCGAATCACTACCACTAGCAATCCAACGACTGAGGGCAATGGAGCGCCGTTTTATTCGTGATCCATACTTTGCCAAGTTGTATCACGAGTTCATGGATGAATATCAACGGCTAAATCATATGGTGGAAATCTCTCCGAATAAACAATCAGGAAACGGTTTTTATTTGCCTCATCATGGGGTGCTCAAAGCCTCTGGTACCACCAGCAAGATTAGAGTAGTTTTCGACGGATCAGCCAAATCCAGTACCGGCCTATCCCTCAATGATTGTTTAGCAATCGGGCCCACCGTGCAATCTAGCTTGTATGCCGTCATTCTATGCTTCCGAGAGCGTAAGATCGCCTTCTCCGCCGATGTGGAAAAGATGTATCGCCAGATCGACGTTTCGCCAGAGGACACAAACTTTCAAAAAATTGTCTGGCGATCTAATCCATCAGATCCCATTCGCCATTTCCGTTTGTCAACCGTAACATAAGGGTTAACGTCTGCATCATACCTCGCTACCAGAGCACTTCAGCAAATAGCAAAGGAAAATGAAAATTCTGCACCTGCAGCTGCTCATGTCATAAACAAGGACATATATGTGGATGATGTCATGACCGGGGCTGACAATGAAAATACAGCAATGCAACTGAAATCAGAGGTATCGGAAATACTGAAAGGCTACGGTTTCTGCTTAAAAAAATGGAAATCCAATAGCAAACAAATACTATCCAGCATTCCACACGAGCATCGGGAAATCAATCTCAAGGAAATCTATGACCAGACGCAACCGCACGATGACTCTGTGAAAGTTTTGGGCATTATATGGAATCCAGATTCCGATCGCTTTATGTTTACATCAAAACTTCCAGACGCTATAAACTTTACGAAGCGTACAGTTCTGTCGGAGGCGAGCAAACTATTTAATCCGTTAGGTTGGCTATCTCCTGTGGTCATAACATTTAGGATTTTCCTGCAAATGCTCTGGGCAGACAATATAGGATGGGACGATCCGCTCCCACACGACAAAGGCGTTATTTGGTCGAAAATAAGATCTAATCTGAAAACTATAAATTCTATATCTATTCCCAGATTCGTGCAGTTTTACCAGGGCTCCATCATTGACGTTCACGGATTCTGCGATGCTAGTCAATCAGCTTATGCTGCCGTAATATTCCTGCGAATAACGAATTCGGATGGAAAAATCCATATAAACCTCATTTCCTCCAAAACAAGAGTAGCACTGATCAAGCAGCAGTCGCTTCGCCGTTTGGAGCTGTGTGCCGCCCTACTATTAGCCACACTCGTGGAAACCGTTAAAAAGGAATCCAGCTACAAAATAAATCAAACATGTTTATGGACCGATTCCCGAATTGTGTTAGACTGGCTCAGCAGTCATCCACGACGTTGGAGTACCTTCGTAGGCAATCGCACAGCAGAAATTCTATCCACCTCATCTCGAGATAATTGGAGGCACGTTCCATCTGCTGATAATCCCGCTGACTGCGCATCCAGAGGCCTCTCTCCAAGTGAACTCAAATCGCATTCCCTTTGGTGGAATGGTCCGAATTAGCTATCCAAATCAATCGAATCTTGGCCAACGCAGTCCAAACACTATGGGAACAATGAGGAGATGTCAAACAAACCCATAATACTCACTTTCAATTGCGTCGAACAAAACGAGTGGCTCATCGACCTCGCAAATCAATATTCATCATTCCGGAAGCTAGAAAGAGTTTTGGGGTACGTCGTACGATTCATCGGAAATGCCAGAAAGTCCAAGGAAACCAGAATCAGTGGTATCCATCTTCGGCGTGAGGAGTTGATTCATATTCTGCATATAATTTATCAACACGAACAACTACGATTTTATCAAGACGACATATTGGCGCTTCAATCTAACGGAGCTATCAATAAGAACAGCAGCCTAAAATCATTAAACCCCTTTATAGATAGTTTCGGGATAATTCGCGTTGGAGGCCGACTTCAAAATAGCACAGTTTCTTACGCCACGAAACACCCAATTATTCTGCCTCCAAAATCAGTTATCACGCTACTGATTCTTCGCGACCTTCATATAGACCATAAACACGCAGGCCCCACTCTTCTTCTGTCTCTCATGCGGCAGGAATATTGGGTACCAAATGGAAAACAACGGGCTAAAGAAGTGATTCAGAAATGCGTCATATGCACAAGGTTTAAGGCAGAGTGCCAACAACAATTAATGGGCAATTTACCTAGCTCCCGGGTTGAGTTGATACGACCATTCATTAAAACTGGAGTAGACTACGCCGGGCCCATCGTAATTCATCTAACAAAAGGACGTGGGCAAAAATCATACAAATCGTACATTTGCCTCTTCATATGCTTAAGCACGAAGGCAGTACACTTGGAGTTAGTGAGTGACCTATCTAGCGAAGCATTTTTGGGTGCCCTCAAAAAATTTACCGCTCGTCGTGGCATTTGCTGCGAACTCCACAGCGACAATGGGAGCAACTTCGTCGGGGCGGATAGAAAACTAAAGGAAGAGTTTGCAAAAATGATCAAGGGTTCAAACAATATCTCCGATTATCTTTATAGGTGCCGTATTTCATGGAACTTCATCCCTCCTAATTCGCCACACTTTGGTGGTCTGTGGGAAGCAGCCATAAAATCTGCCAAATTTTATATTAAGAGGGTAGTTGGAAAAACCATCTTAACACTGGAAGAGATGAACACCCTGTTAGCCGAAATAGAAGGCATCCTGAACTCCCGGCCACTGTGCAGCTTCAACAATGACGACCTCGATCCCCTAACCCAGTTGAATATGAAATTACATGTCATTTTGTGTTACATTTTATTTTTTATTTTTTTATTGCTTCACTAATTCTATGCCATCTGTACTGAACATAATTTCGTCTTTGGTCCACTAACAGCCTTGGTAAGAATATCTGCTGCGTTGTCGTCGGTTGAAACATAAGTTAAATTGATTGTACCATCTTCAATTTTCTGTCGCAAATGATGATACCTGATGTCTATATGTTTCGTTCTTTGATTGTAGCCATCCGATTTTGATAAATTGATGGCACTTTGACTGTCCACCTGAATATGAGCTGGTTGAGCGATGTCTAGATCTAATTCACGACCAAAATTTTGTAGCCAAATCGATTCTCTAACCACCCATGATGCGGTCGTGTATTCAGCTTCCGTACTCGAAAGTGCGATATTACTTTGCCGTTTGCTATTCCAGGTTATAGCACCATGACTTAGTTGGAAAACATAAATAGTACAAGAGCGTGTCTTGTCGATACCTGGGTATTGATTTTGGTCGCAAAATGAGGATTGAGGATTGAGAATTGTGTATATGTACACGGCGTATAATATACATTTTGCTATTGTGTGCCGTCAAATATTTTTATTGTATTAGTGTGTTTTCTCATGATGGTAAGTATCAAAAATAAGCTAAGCGGGTGAAATCGGTTCAACTTTTTTGTTGCTTCCGCTCGCCTTGAGTTATTTTTCCCTACCTTTTAACATGAGGAATTCATGTTTTTCTATCTATTGTTGTTGTAAACGAGACATTCATTTTACTTCGTTACCAAAAATCCAAAACAATATACGCAATCAATTGCTCGTGGTGATCTTCAATATAAAAAACAAAAAGCAGCATAAGTAAATGGTTTTTAATTTTTACATTCTTCGTCGACCACATTCATAATATTTTTAACTTTTTTTTTTTTTTTTTTTTGAGTTATGTGAGAATAAACATTTGAAAAATCAAAAAAATACAATTCAGTGTTATCTCATGCGCACGAAAGGAATGTTGTACATATTTTTATTTCCAGTAATTTTCTGCAAAATTTAAAACTAATAAAATTGTTAATTAAATAATGATTTAAAGATAAATAAATATTAACTAAAAATGGAAAATAAGTCAGATAAATATTGATAAACTATAATTTTATTAATAATTTAAAATGATGAAAAATCACACGACGTACATCCACCCTTTCCTGTGCTTGAATTAACACTAAGCCAAAATAACTAATTTATTTCTTATTTTTTCCACATTATATTTTATATCCCTCTTTTTCGTGTCATTTTATCTCTCTTATTTGCATCATGTTAAACAAAAAACTTAAAAAAACGCCCATTAGACACTGTCAAATGTGCGTATTTTTTAGTTTTTTGTTTAATATAACATGGCATAAGGTTTTTTTGTTTAATATCGGATAAGAGGGATAATGTGAAAAATATAAGAAGTAAATTAGTGATTTTAACTTTTAGTGTTGATCCAAGCGCAGGAAAGGGAATATGTACGTCGTGTAATTTTTCTAACTTAAAATTATTAATAAAATTATAGTGTATAAATATTTTTCTGATTTATTTGCCTTTTTTAATTAATATTTATTTATCTTTAAATCATTATTCAAGTAACAATTTTATTAGTTTTAAATTTTGCAAAAAATTACTGGAAATAAAAATATGTACAACCTTTCGTACGCATGAGATGACACTGAATTTTTTTTTTTTATATTTCAAATGTTTATTCTCTGTTTTTCTCTATTCTTTGGACACCAATACAATTTACCAATACTATTGCCTTCCGGTAATTCTCAACTCAATCCTCAAATTGCGACCAAAATCGCTACCCTGATGGCCAATCTGCATCGCAATACCCGGTTAAATGCTTCACATCAGATTTCGAATAACGCAATTTGTAATCTAATGTTCCTTTTAGATATCTTAATATCCTCTTTAGAGCGGTGCAGTGTGGTCGTCCGTAATTCGAGTTGAAACGACTCACAATGAATAACAAACAACCTACTAATGACTGATAAGGAATTTTCGTCATTTGTTCTTTTTCTTCTTCAGTTGTTGGGCACATTGTAATAGACATCTTTTGACATGGATCACTGGGTGTTGCAACTGGATTTGAATTTGCCATACCAAATCGACCAATCACTTCTGATATATACGATTTTTGATCAATGGCAATTCCATTATTCTCGTACGTAACGTGCAAACCAATACATGTAAGTTGCAATGCCCAAGTCTTTCATCTTAAATGCATTGCATAACGCCTTAAAGACAGATCATAATTAAAGAACACACACGGATCATTTATTGATTTCTTTAAGCCGTATGTCTTTAATATCTTTGTTAATTTCTCGTTCCATACTCGTCCACTTTGTTTAAAACCATATATCGCCTTATTTAACTTACAGACTTTATTTGTACCATCGTGAAAGCCTTCCGGTTGAACCATATATAATATGTCTTCATTTAAATCACCCTGCAAAAATGCTGACACTGCATCGATCTGATCAATCTTCAAACACTTTTTGACAGCAAGTGCAATGACAAAACGAATCAATGAGTAACATACCACTGGTGAATACACTTCTTCATAATCGATTCCATAGACCTGCGAGCAACCTTTCGCAACCAATCTTGCTTTAAATCTAGTAACATTTCCAGATTCGTGAGTTTAAACACCCATTTTGATTTTTTTGGTTTGCGATTTTTGGGCAAATCGACCAACTGACAAGTCCCATTTTCGACAAACGAACTAACTTCTTCTTGTATGGCCGATTTCCATTGTTCACAGTTTTCATTATTCAACGCCTCATTATATGTTATCCGCTCATCTACTTGAGTAAGTAAACCACAGGCACCATATGTAACATATCCATCAATTTTTTTTTGCTTTTGTGTACGACTTGTTCTTCGAACTGTTTGTTGTGGTGTAACACTACCACTGTGTTCATAGGTTTTATCATTTGCGTCATCATATATCGTTTCAATTGAACTGTCAAATGGAACCAATGTTTCTTCAAATTCACTTTCGATGGGCTCACTAGTTGATGTTGCAGGAGTAGTGGTCACGAGTTCATTGTTGATTGTGGGAACACTTTGTTCGTTCTCCCTCACTTCATTTGATACCGTTTTTAATTCTAAATCACCTAAATCTTCTGTTACAACAACTTGATCAGAACCACTTTCGTTTATACATACAACATCTCAACTGATATCAAGTTTCTTACTGATCGGATTGACACAACGATAGCCTTTTGCACCTTCAGAAAATCTCACGAAGACCAATTTCTTTGACTTTTTATCCCATTTCTTCCGTTTTTGCTTTGGGATGTGCACCATGACCGGACTACCAAATATTTGAAGATAACTAACATCAACTTTATTGCCTTACCAAACTTCTTCTGGAGTTATTGTACTTAATATGGCATTTGCTGATCGATTTATTATATATGTTACCATGTTAATAGCCTCAGCCCAGAACGAAACATCCAACTTCGAATCAAACAACCAACATACATTTAGCCTCTTCCACCAATTTACGATTTGTTCTTTCGGCGATACCGTTTTACTCGGGAGTATACGCAACTGATGTTTGATGTTTGATACCATTCATCTTAAAATACTTCTCGAACGCCATTGTCTGATCTTAATGCTTTAATTTTTCTTCTCGTTTCTTTTTCAACTACAGATTCTCAGACTTTTCTTTTTAAAAATACACGAATATCTTTCTTGAATGGTCATCTATAAACGTAATTATGAATTTAGCACCACCAATTGATTTGTTTTCCATTGGTCCCATTAAATCTGAATGAACCAAATCTAAAATGTTATCGGCGCGTGTTGTGCTACTAGCAAATGGTTTTCGAGTTTGCTTCCCTTCTTTGCAAACCTCACAATTTTTAATTTCAATTTCATTTTTATCATTAAAATTGATGCCATTTACTAAACCATTTTTCATCTTACACATGTCCGCAAAGTTTATATGACCCAAATTTCTATGCCACATTAAACCACTCGTTGTATGTGTCATGGCTGCTAAACATTTAGCTTGTTGCACCAGAAGTCGATATACACAATTATCTGATTTAATGTCACACACTAACTGTGTTAATTTATTGAAAATTCGACATCCATTTTGATCAAAAATGACTTCATTACCATTTTTTATCATTTGTGCTACTGACAACAAGTTCGCAGATAAACCGGGAACGCACAAAACATTATTAAAATCTATCTCGAATTCGTTTACACGCACTTGTATTTTACCGACACCTTTAACTGGAACTTTACTTGAATTTGCCGAAGTAATTTGTGTAATTTCGGATAATTTTATATCGGTGAACAAATTTTCAAATGGTGACATATGCTGAGATGTCCCACTATCTATGTACCATTCACTTTCATGGCACTGTTTCAAAAAATATGCTGTACTTGTAACTTGAACCGAATCCTGAACCGGTGATAAAAATGCAACTTTTGCATGTGGGCTTTGGTTTTTAATATTTTTATTATATTGTGGCTGTGACTTATTCTCAGTTTTCGGCGAATGGCAGTCTTTAGCCATATGTACAGGTTTACCACAATTAAAACACTTCAAATGCTTTTTGACGATGATTTTGATTTATTGCTGCTACCACTGTTTCCAAAGAACGATGATCCTTGACCAACCGATTTGGAACCATAACCGCAATCTAGTAATTTCGATTTGATTGAATCTCCCGTTACTGTGATGCCGCTACTTTCAAGCCCCATTATCATAGGAGCAAAATCATTCGGTAAACCAGCCAACAAAATGCTACCAAGCTACTCATCTGGCACAGAAAAACCGATACTGTTTAATTTATTCGCAGTTGCAAATGCTTGTGAAATATAATCGTTCATGGAATCACAACTTTCCAAACGTATTGTCACCAACTTGCGTAATAAACTGATACGACGCGAAAGACCTCGATCCTCATATAAATCTTTCAATATCTTCCATGTTTCAGCTGCTGAGGTTGAATTAGCAACGTGTACGAATATACTTGAAGAAATAATTAGTTCAATTCTGGCTTTTGCTTTTCTTTTTTTTTTTTGTTTCATCTGTTTCAGTTTTTGTTCCCGTTTCGATGCATTTTACTATAATCGTTCAATTCGAGCAAATTTTTGATTGAAAATTGCCATGTATGATAATTGTCACTACCAAGCAATTTTTCTATGCCGTTTCAAGCATTATCGTTCGCCATTTTTATAACTATATTTTTTTTTTATTGTCCTTCTCTGTTTTTTTTTCACTGTTTATTGCGCTATTGCGAAACCGTTAAGCGACACACGCATACACACGAGTAGGAGAAACAGCAGAGATGCAACCACTTCAACAACAGCGTCAAGCAACACTAGCTACTGTTAGTACAAATTTAGGTGAACGCGTGGGCACATGATGATGGAACGAAATCTCGCCCCCGCCCCCCTCACAACTGGCGATGGAAAAATGATGGAGGGAATAATAATAGTTGTTTACAGCTTTTCAGAAATAAGAACTTGTGGCACCAGGAAATTTGTGTTGTCATTGTGCTGTCATAAAAAAACACTGACACAATCGGCTTTATTAGGTGTCTGTAACCGGGCCGAGTCTATCCTCACTAACATCATTCCTTTCCCATCCCGCGATGTCGTTATATGTAAAAAAGGATTACGATGGCTGTCTGGCCAGGGGTGGATATCACACTATTAGACTTATGTGGTTATCGATGTGGCGCCTTTCTTTACGGGGTGAATATTGCTATGTTTAGCTTCATGAAGAATGGTGTCGTGTTTGTAACATGGATATAGGTGGTGTGGTATTCGCATTTATAATACGGGAGACTTGCGTAATGCTTGATCGTACATTTGAAATCAAACAATCAAAAATAGTTCAGAAATAGGTTTTTGGTATAACGGACTCTTTCATTTTGATCTAGTGAAATCCCCCTGTAAGATCGATTGTAGTGAAAAACTTATAATTTTCAAGATTCGCGACCGCGTTAGAGATGTCCTGAATCGGTTAAGAATCTGAGATGGTGACGGCATCAATCGCTTGAAATCAATATAGATCCTGCTTATATTTGTGTACCGGAAGCATCCAGTTTTTTATTCACCATCCTAATCGGTGAATTGTCTGGGGCCATAAAAGGGTGTAAGATCCAATCTTTTAGAATTTCGTCAATTTGCTCCTCCACTTCGTTTCTCATATTGGCTGGATAGGGGTAGGATTTTCTGTAGATTGCTTAGTTCGTATAGTTGTTTTGATTTCGGCCCTCACAGTAGTACTGATTGATGTTACGTTGTTTAATGGACCAAATAGGGTTTTGTATTTTTTGAACATTACTTTATATTTTCTGTTTTAATCCGGAAGAGTTGTGGCTTTCTCGGGTTTCCAAACTATTTACTTGCGAGGCTTATTTTTTGTAAAGTGGTACAGTAATTTTTTTAGACAAGTTTCTCGATCAGTAACTGCACCAAGTTTTTTCAGTGTGTCCTCACTAATTATGTCGTCGAATATTTTCAATCATGGTAAAACAAAAAATTCTATAGCTGTATCAAACCCGATGGGAATCGTGTTTTTGGCTAATTGAGGTTTGACGAAAAGTTTATTGGCACCTATATCAATCAGGAACTTAATGTTGTTGCCAATTTTCGTTTGATACTCTACATCTAGTATGCTACAGAGGCACCTATCATAAAATTTAATTTGGCATTCTCCTCGATTCCTCCTTCGCCGTCAAGTTCCTCGGTGTCTACTTTCTCGCTTGATTGGTGTGAATATTCATATTTATCCCATTAATCCTAAGTCTCTATGTGGTAAACGCTTTGTTGTTTTCGCGGTTCATTGTAATACGAGTATCCTCGTTTAAAGGTTTGTTCGCCACCTTGCTGGGCTCCTGGTGGCTTGGGATGTATTGGCCTGGGTAGTATTTTGATGTTTTGGTGCTGAATGTTATATGACATGTTTATTTGGTTGTGAGTTTTTCTAAAACTGGTGGATTCATGTTTGGTCCTGAAAAAATAGGTTTATTGGAGCAGTTATTATTATTATTATTATTGATTGAAGGGCCATGTGGGCGATAAGGAACCACGCACTACTTATCCGTCCAGTCAATATTCAGGCTCTTAATAAATCTAATAATACTACTGGACGGAACAAGATACATACTATCCTTTAAGGCCGATTGGCTGTCTGATACAATATAAATCTTTGCATCGTTTAGGCCTTTTGCTATGCCTATCCTAGCACAAAGTTCTATAGCATGTACTTCTGCTTGAAAAACGGTAGCATTGGTAGACAAGGACTTCGAGGGGGTAATGCCACTCCCGTGTATTCCTATCCCCGCCCCATCTTCCGTTTTTGATCCATCTGTAAACCATAGCATGACGCTCGCTCAAACGATGGTCCACTTGTACCCCACACATCCCGGTCAGGTAACCTAACAGAGGATGGTTTGTGGAAGTCCAATGGTAGGATCTGTCTGAAATTTCTTAAGGATTTCCAGATGACCCACCATATTGCCTAATTTGATATTTGCTTCCGCCTGCATTTTCAGGGCCATAATTGCAGCATCCTTTTTAACATGCAGGTGTAACGGTGTGAGTTATAAAAGTGACTCCATCGCCGCGGTTGGACATGCTTTCATTGAGCCCGTAACACCGATACAGGCTACACGCTGAACCTTATTCAATAAGGTTTGCGTTGTCTTCTGCACAGTTTTACAATACATACATTATATTACATACAACCGATGCGTAGGTGACCATAGGTCTAATGATTGTAAGAAATGACCAGTAGATCATTTTTGGTTGTTGTCCCCAAGTACGCCCATAGAGTCTTTGCGAGGCCCAGAAAGCCTTGGTGGCTCTATTTTGAACTTTGAACAAATGCTGGTTCCAGTTCAGTTTTGAATCTAGGAGAACCCCTAGATATTTAACCTCGCTGGAAAAAGGAACAGTAGTACCGTTTAACGAGGGAGCTGTAAGCGCAAGCTATTTCCTCCTCGTAAAAGGAACAATGACAGTTCTGTTTGGATTGACACTGAGTCCTTCCTGGTAACATCACTGCCATATTATATTGAGTGCATTTTGCATACGATCAGAAATGACTTCATCAAACTTGCCTCTGATTATGATAGCCATATCATCCATGGCTACTCAGAAGGACCACTAGTCCGTCAATAACCAATGACCACAAAAGAGGAGATAGTACGCCTCCTTGGGTACAGCCCTTTACGGCCTTGGTGGTTACTGACTCGCCACCTAGTCTGGCAGTAATCTCACGATGTTCCAGCATGGAACGGATCCACCTAATTGTAGAAAGCGGATCCTTTTTCCCATTGCTGACCTCTCTATAGATCCATAGGAGGTATTAACAAATGCCCCCTCAATGTCCACAAAGGCACAAAGAGCAATTTCTTTATATGTCACTGCTTTTTCAATCCTCGTGACTAGCCCGCTAAGGGCCATCACAGTGGATTTACCAGTTTGATACGCAAACTGGTCTTCATGCAGCGGATTCTTTCCAAGGACCTCACTTCTTATTTGATAGTCCAGGATTTGTTCCATCGTATTCAATAGAAACGATGTGAGGCTAATTGGCCGATATGCCCTGGCCTAGGTGTCTGGACGACCCCCCGCCCCTTTGGTATAAAGACCACATTTACTTTCCTCCACAGTTTCGGAATATAGTTCAAAGCATAACTTGTCGGAAACATCTGGATCAAGCAGGGGGAGTATTTCCTCAATACCATTTTGAAGTAAAGCTGGAAAGATATCATCTCCTCCAGCGGATTTGAAAGGTTTGAAAGACCCAATAGCCCATCGCACCTTGCTGGGTGTGAAAATTTTCCCAGAGAGATTCTAGATCCTAATACGAGGCGCATAGGCCACCTCACTTGAGGGATCATGCGGGTATTCTTGGGCTCCTACCACTACTGAATCCGGAAAGTGGGTCTCTAGCAGTACCTCTTAGGTTTCCTTCCGGTTTTCAGTGAACCTCCCATCTTGCTTCTGGAGAAGTCCTAAATCATTTGAATGATCCCTGAAAAGGACTTTCTGGAGACGAGCAGTAGAGGGCAATTCATTGATTCCCTCACAGAAATTCCTCCAGGTAGCCCTTTTGGATCTTCTTAGTTCGAGATTATATTCCGTCAAGGCCATCTTATACTCGCCCCATTCACCGGTGCGTTTAGCCTTGTTGCATAATCTTTTCGTCTTTTTCCTCAGTTTACCCAGCGTCCCGTTTCACCAAGGGACCATCTTTGTGGACTCTCTTCGCTTAACCAGGCAGCTGTTCTCGTAAGCCAAGTGTATAGAATTATGTAGCTGGTTTGAACAGATCTCCAAACCCTCTGGAGACTCTATGTTCCCCACAACCGAGGGCATTTCTGATCCGAGTGAGACTCTATAAGAGTCCCAGTCGGTCAGTTTTGGAATTCTGATTTCCTGCCGCTGCATGGTCTCAGCCGCCAAATCTAATCTGATGTGCAAGTGATCCGATAATGAGGTCCCTTTAGACACATGCCAGCTTTTGACGAGGTCGCTGAAATGCGGACTAGCAAGTGTGAAATCTAGGACCTCTTGCCTATTCGCATTTATAAAAGTAGGTTTCCCTCCCCTATTGACAATGTCTACATTATTTGAGAACAGAAATTCAAAAAGGTACTTACCCCTGTTATTGATGTACGTGCTACCCCACACCCGCATCCTATCAAGTAGGCCAGACCATTGCATTTGCAATGAGCTATGAGCCGCCTAGTTTCAAGTGGAGGAATTAACTCTGAGTCTCCAGGAAAGTAGGAGGGTGCCATTATAGCCTCCTGTTTGCCTCTTTCACCCAGAACCTCCACCATTACTGCAACCAAGTCCTTGGAGATGAACTCTGCAATGAGAATAAAATTAATCTGCGAACTAGCCAAAATAGCCGCTCTTGGACTCTCAGTTCCGTTATGATAAATTAACTTACCCACTTGATTTGGTATAGCTCTAACCTGGTTACTTATTACCCATGGCTCCTGGATTAAAACCACGCCAATGTTTTGGCAGATAAACCTACGACAAAAGATGTCCGAAGACGCCTTTGCATGATGCAGGTTTATCTGCAGGCAGGCGATGTATGCTTACATTTTTCCGAAAGCCTCTTCTGAAGGCCCTGCTCAGCCTCCTTTCCAGCACCGCCACCACCCGCATGCTTTTTTTGTCCGGCTGATACCAGAGTCCTTCATCGCCGTTCGGCTGCCCCCGCTGCCTGACAGCCTTCAGGCCTCACCAGTGGCTTGCGCGGGAATAGCCCTTGCGGAACCTTCCCGCGTAGAACCCCTGACGCCTTCCTCTCTCTTTCCCGCCTTCTTCTCACCTGTCTCCTGGAGAGGGCGGCCACCCCAGTGGTCTTGGCTACAGGTACCGCTACCGTAGCCTCCACAGGCTTGACCACTTGGGTCCCGCCGACAGAGGCCGGTTTAGCACCACCCTGACCACCTTTGGGATGCAATTGGAGAGTCCCAAATTTATAGTTGACTTTAAAGCCAACCCGCTTAAGCTTCTTAACTGAAGAGTGGTCCAAAGAGAAGGTGCAAAAGGCCGAAGGGCCTTTCGCCTCTCTCCTGATCACTCTCCAGTTGATCGCCTGCATGTAATCGTTTTGGCTTTTGATAAAACCAAAAAGCTTCTCCTTGGGCAATTCAACACTATTTGGGAAGGTGCCGAACACAATCCTGACTCGAGGCAGGTTTTCCGCCTCGGCCACGATTAGCTGTGCACCCTCCCATGGCTTGGTAGTTTCTAGGGCCTCCCTGAGTCACTGAAAAGTGGCCCGGGCAGCACAGGTTAGTACCAGCCAACCTGGACGAAGCTAACTGCCAAGGAACTTAGGTTTAAAATCCTTGGCCTCTTGCTCTAGCACCTTATCTAGGTTGCCTTCCTGGACAACCTTAAGCTGCTCCCCAGTAAGGCAACCTCAGGAAAACCAGAGGGCAAGATGCCAACGATCTCCGACTCCGCAGCCTGCCTGAAGGTAAGTCCAGACCGGACCGCAGAACCCGAGACCGCCGGGAGAGATTCTTTTCCCCTGGCCTTTTTTTGTGCCGGTGAAGTACCCTCATCCGAGCGGATTTTCTTCGACGGTGGGGCCTCTGTGGGAGCACAAGGCTCCCTTTGTGGCCGCATCGCAAGAAGCCTTGTCTTGTTTCCGGGCGGTTTGCCCTCTTCAAGAAGCCTCTTATAACGCTTCTTCGCGGCCCCAGACGGATGCGGACAATACCTTTTGGTCCTCCCAGAAGTCTTTGCTCCCCCCTGCTTTCACAGAGGAGATAACCCCACTTACTGGAGCCGAGTTCTCATCTCCTGAGGTGTCCATATTGGAGTTTAGAACTAATTTATCAAGCCTCGAACGGAGCTCCCTATATGATGGACCACTCATCGAGAGTCCCACACCGGAAAGAGGGCCGAGGTCCTCGAAAACCATCGCGGAACTATCGCTGGTGCGTGATTATTTACTTGTCTTAACATTTTGTTCCCACGAGTTGCTGTTAAAAGAGAATCGCCTGTGGGACACCCAGCTTTACTACAGGAAGGCTAAATAAAACTGGAGGGCGCCTGGTATCGAGAGTCCGCATAGTTTGAACTGATTAACCTATCAGCCAATTATCCATCGGCATATGGTGTTCCACCTTAGATTAGTGTTTTTTATCAAGGATTTCTCTTTTAGCGTCGTACTTTAGCCTGTGCCAAATGGTCAAAAGTACCAAACGGCCTCAGTTACCGGTGATTGCCACGAGGAGGCAGTACTTACACTTGCGAATTGTGACCAGGTTACCCCTTTGACAATTGTACCCATCGCGACAGCTGCCTAAAATATGACCAGAACCGCTCGCGTAATGTGCATCCTACCGAAAAGATACGGGGCTGGTAGATTACTCTACTCAACTTTGATCCCCCCTCCAGTAGATGCCAAATCACCTATTGGAGCAGTTACTGAATTGTTGATATTTTTCTTGTGTTAGAAAAAATAAGATATTCTCGATAAATCGCCGTTTACTTCCCCGATAAAGAAGTTATGAGCTCGATTTCAATACGTTTGGATGAGAACAATAATTGTGTCGGTCGAGTATTTTTCCATTTTAATTTTATCGATAATTAAACAAAATTTGGTGATTGGTGCTAGCGTGGAATTCGTCCAATGTCATATTCCTCTTAGATTGGTTGCTGACTAGCTGCTCTAGTGTCCTCAAGTTTCACTTGTCAGCATAATGGAGGAAGAAACATTTTTTACTGCATAATTATTGCATAACTACCCGATAGATAGGCCTACCGCGCATAATGTAATGATTTTAAAATATGTTTGCAACACATTCTGGCAATTTACTGATTTCTTTTAAATCCTCCACGTTTCTGGGTGTTACCAAGATTCCGGCTGTTTCCGCCACTGTTTTTATTGGATTTTTCAGTTTTTAAAGGGTTCGTTAAGTCATTTTTGATTGCAGTTTTGATAATCAATTAATTTTTAGCGAGGATGGATTTCTCCTATTGTTCAAAGACGACATGAGGATTAGAATTGCCTTGAAAAATTTAATAGTGTTCTTGTAACAAGCTAAATCGATCTTTTTTGTTCTGTTTTGTGGATTTTCTCTTACGATTTTTAACACAAAAAGTCGATTTAGCACATCACCATATTGCACTCCAGGTAGTAAACACGTAGCACAGCAGATATATTAATGATGATTCGCGATTCTCCTGTTTGGCCGTTCAACGCGTTGACACATGCTATCAGCCTACTAATATTGTGAGAGGCGGGCATAGTATAATCTACTGGGTATAGTACAATTTTTAGCACAAATAGTTTTTTTTTCCTAACTTTTCACTATTTTGTGAAATGAAGTTATTGACTGGCTACAACAATTTGTAGTTTTAGAACTATTCACTTATATTTTATTTTTATCACGTCCCGATTTGTTTCAGCGCCAGGTACGGAGTTTTAATAGTAGTTTTAATATGCTGAATGGTTCCGAATTAATTGTTTTACATTTAAATGTATTCAAAACAGCGGGCTAGATATGACCAAAATCACTCAAAGTGTACATTGGACGGATATAACTTTCAGTATTTGAATTTACTAAACCATCTTTGGTACCTTGTCCAAAAAAAAAATACTAAGAATAAAATGTAGAACATGGCCCATTCTTGACTTATGCAAATATTGGGGACATTCTCTTGAAGCTAAGACGTTAAGGTATTAAGAAATTTATCCCAACTTTAAATTGAATGGCTAATCTTTAGTATTTGGATTTACTAAACCATCGTCGGAACCTTGCTCATTCATGACTTATACGAATATTAGACACATTCTCCTATATAATATCCCCAATATTTGCATTAAACAAGAATGGACCACGGTCTACATTTTGTTCTTAGTTTTATTTTTTGAGAAGGTACCAAAGGTGGTTTAATAAATTTAAATATTGAAGGTTAGCCGTACAATTTAAACTGGGATTGAATTTGGTCGTATTTAACACTCTTAACTCTATAGATTTGCACATGCAAATTGACTCCACATTAGTTTCATACCAAATTGTTATTGTAATTCACACCTATTTCATTTTAATGTATGGCCACTTTAACTGTGGTATCGAGAGACTTTTCTGCTCGATATTAATTAAGTTTCGCTTGAGATGAGTCGTAAGCATAGTACAAAGTTATTATCTTGTGAATGTTTGGTATCGAAGTTATTCGAAATTATTTATATTTTTTCCGAATTTCGAGATTATGCAAGGATTCTAAGACTATTCAAGATTTTCGAGATTATTCGAGCCTTGTGTTTCTCGATATATGGTTGCTCAAAATTTGCATAAATTTGAAGGACAAGAGAGATGTTACGAAATTAACGATATATTGATATTTTCGATATTTTAAGAAACTTTTAGGCATTAATTTAAGTTACATATTCACATTGTAATTTCGCATTAGAACCTTCAATTAGCCTCTGGTAGGTGCCTCTTGATTAATGAGTGGCACGTTTTAATTTAAGTTTCACAACGTAGTATCTTCTTCATTGTGAACAGGATGTTACAATTAAACCTCATGAAATTCTAAGCCACATGTCTATTATAATCTTCCATAAATTTCGTTTTAAGATCTTTATTTATAATTAATCAAAACCTCTATCAAGTTGAAGTTTATTCTCCCCATACTCCAGTTAAATAATAATTAAACATTTTAATAACTTTTTAATTAAAGCCGTAATTGATTTATATAATACAAAAAAAAATGTTGTATCATCTGATACCCTTTTTCGTATAGCAATATTTTTAATAATGAAACTTTTAAGTCCCTTAGTATTCAACCCTTTTTGTATATTTCTTTTTCGAAGAAAACCAACTCTGCAACCATGATAAGATACCCCCGGTTTGAATAATAATATTTTGTTACTTATCTTGAACTGTGATAATTTCATACCTACTTATCGATTTCTTATCCGCATCTCATCGTATCTTGTTTATCATATACACATGGAGACATAAGAGTAATTTTGCTATTATGAACCGAGACAATTTATTTTACGAATTTCCAATTTGTTCACATTGGTACACAGACGGATATGTGAAATGAAAAATAATTTAATGAGAAAATATGGGATACGTTTCCGTTCCGTTCCTGCTACTCTTTATAAAATATCCTTTAGAATTTTTTATGTTTAATGCAAAATAAACCATAAATCAAATTTCCTGCTTTATTATTATTATTATTATTATATTTTCTAAACATTGTTGTTGTAATTTGCAGCGATACAATATTATTCCGGGAAATTACCAGAAAAAAATTCATAATGTTCTATATCAGGGAGAATTTATTGAGTCTAATACGTAAACAAAATATCGAAGAACATTTTTTGGATGAATTCGATAAATTTAAGACGGTAAATGAAAAGCTTCTATAAAAATATTGAAATTTATTATGCTATAAATCTACGTTATTTGCAGGATTGTGAAAACCTCTTTCGTAATATAAAATATGATTACAATGACAGAGCAATGAATGCAATCGCCAATTTAGGACCAATACAAGCACAAACTCATCAACTCGAAAGTGAAAGGCAGCAACTAGAGAGTAATCTAAATCGAACTAAGGAAAATATCCTAAACCTACATAATCACTTGGAATTACGCATTAAAATGCAAACCTATTATTTCCTATTGATGAATATCGATTGGCGTAATGAAAACGATTTAATATTTCGAAAGCCAGATGGTTCGTTAAAAACACCATTTGAAATTTTCAAAATGAATCCGGTGATCAATGAGAATTTCGAGTTTGATGTATTTGTTTATAAGGCTTATTATGAGGAAAATATTATTCCGAATTTAGATAAAATAAATCCGGTATCGCCTAATCCTGTTTTATTTAAAAGGGTGAGAAACTACATTTGACTATACATATATAGTAAAGGATAAATAACTTAATCCGCTTTTGTAATTATTAATAAAACATTTTCTTTTTCTTTATAGGGATTAACATATTTGAAATCTCATTCATTTTCATATTTGTTGCATCACAACAAGACATTGTGGTATTATGAATTGTTGAAGCAGACATATGATCGAGTTTTTGAAAATATTGATGAATTTTTTAAGAATAAACAGAAATTGATTGAATTCCAACAGAAGAAATTGGATTTTGTGAAGGAGCGGAATTATTTGCTACACTATGAGGTTAAAGTGATTATGAAAAAACCGCTGGAGAAAAGTATTAAAAAGTAAGTCTCAACTTATTTTTGGATATATATAACGGCATTATATAGGTAAAGATCTGCAGCTTAATATTAACCTTCTATGTTTAAAGCAATTTTATGAAATTAACATGAATTAGGCTATTTATGGAAATGATTTAATTTCAATATCGGTACTTAAACTGATGACTGACCCCCAAAATTGATATAATGGTTTGAAAAGATAAATTCGGTATCCTAGATTTTTACTTTTTTGCTTTTTGGAAATTCGTTTTATAGTCGAAAGGCAAAAGCGTTTTGGTTAAATTCATATAAATTCAAAAAGAGTAGGCGAACGGAGTCAGAGATAACAGAATAACAGTCAAAAGAGTTAGCTGTCCCTAAATCCCAATTACCCCATGTTTACATAAACTCTATCAAGGCTGGAAAAACTACATAGCCTTAAATATTCAAATTTGTTTAACGAAATACAACAAACATGTTATAGGAAAATATCACAATAAACCTCTAAAAGTCACACTTTTTACCTTTTTACTAATAATGATAATTCTGGAACCTGGTTCTATGTCAAATATGTCAAAAAAATATATAGAAATTATGAAAATCGAGTAAATAAAATACAAAACATAAACAGTTATGTAATTAAAATGTGAATAATTTAAATAAAAGTTACAGTTTGGTTGGTTTTTTCATTAAGTAGTTTAACTACATGAAATTCGTCAAAGTTCAGCCTCGTCTAACGACAAATATATCGTGCAAAAACATTTTTAAGCCAATAAGTGGGATTTTTATATTTTTTTAATTAAAATATTTACACGATTCTTGACATTGCCGTTCTAATTAAGAAACGCAAAATTGGTTAACCATGTAAAATTTATCCGAAAACTTCTACTACTACCTAATAAAAACTTTTCAAAGCAATAGAAAAAATACATGGTACCCACCATAACCATAAATACATAAAATATTGTCATTTGAGCGTAGAAAGGCATAATTCGTCGTCCAAATTAAGAGTTACATGCAGGAAGAGAATCTATGAATTTTAATTTATTCTACCAATTCTACTGCGACGTAATAAAAATTTTTGAAATATTTAGGAACAACCAGTTATACCGAACCCGAATCCTGGTATTGTCGTTAGAGCTAAAAAAAGCCAATTTTCTGTGCACGTTATTAATTACATGCAGGAAGAGTATCCTCTAAATGTCTGAAGGTTATTAAACATCTGGCAGGCTCAAATAAGGTAACACTTATGTGGGTGCCAGGTCATACTGGAATCAAAGGAAACGAGGCAGCTGATGGCCTCGCCCGTGAGGGTTCTGTCTCTCCATTTTTTGGACCAGAACCCTTCTGCGGTGTCACTAAGGGACACCTTAGAGCAGCGGTAAAACGCTGGGAGGATGTTCAAAAGTCCTCCTACTGGCGCAGAATTCCAGGTTTACGGCAGGCGAAGAAATTTATATCACCTTCGTCTGTCAGGGTTAAGGAGTGTCTTGAACTTAGAAAACCTGAGTTGAGGCTGCTTACTGGCTTCCTCACAGGTCATGTCCCCTTAAGGTATCACCTTAAGAAGATGGGCCTAAGTACGACAGATGGATGCCGCTTCTGCGGTCTGGAAGCGGAATCAGCGGAACATGTTCTGTGCCATTGCCCAGCCATTTTCCAGCAAAGACTGCAACATCTAGGAGGGAGAACAATGAGCCCGGATAGTATGTATCTTGTACCGGCCAGTAGTATTGTCAGATTCATTAAGAGCCTGAATATTGACTGGACGGATAATTAAGTAGGGTCCAGCACAATAGATCTTTTAGGTCGCGGTGCGAGGTGGCTTATCGCCCACATGGCCCTCCAGTAAATAAATAAATAAATCCTCTAAATGAAAATTTATTCCTAAACCTTCTAATGCGAAGGAAAATAAATGGTATCTGACACGATGCGTCATAACCATAAATGCATAAAATATGGTAATTTAAGCGTTGAAAGGCACAATTAGTAATCCAAGTTAAGATTTACATGTAGGAAATAAATATTTGAATTTAAACTTCCGAAACGCACTGCAACATCGCCGTATTTCATTCGGAAGGTGAAGGCTAAATTGGCTCGGAATCCGCGCCGTAGCGACAGAAAAATGGCTCGTAAGGCGAACATTTCGCTCGAAAGATGCAGCACATATTAAAAGATCATCTTGGACTAAAGGCCTTGTAATTCCATAAAACGCATGGTCTCACCGATGCTCAAAAAAAGTTATAGTGGAAAAAGCAAAGGAGTGGTCACGCTTGCACGAAAGTGGCGATTTGCCGAATTTGGTTTTCTCCGATGAGTCACATTCTAAAATTTCAACTGCTTGCCAATAAAAACTAGTAAAAGCATTCAAAGCAATAATAGTATCCGTTTAAATTTTCTTGCGTTCTGACATGAATTTCCATAACCATAAATGCATGAAATATTGTCATATAAGCGTAGAAATGCACAATTACTCATCCAAGTTAATAGTTACTTGCAGGAAGAGAATATATGACTTTTAACTTATTTAAAACTTCTACTGCGACCCAATAAGAATTATTCAACGCGAACAATAAATGGTACCTGACACGATTCGCCATAACTATGAATGCATGAAATGATGACATTTGAGAGCAAGTAGGCACAATTGGCCATCTTAATTTAGAGTTACATGCGGGAAGAGAAACCGGTGTGAAGTTTTTGGACACTTCTTTGGACAAAAATTTATGCGAGTATACATTATGAATTTTTTGGACAAAATAAAAAATTAGTTTTTGGACAAATGTTTGTGCGAGTGTACATACTTCTTTTAACACTGCATTTAACAAAAATAAAGTTATTCAAATAAAACAAGCCTCAAATAAATTCTAACATTCATTTCCAATATGCTTTTCAACAAATCAAAGAACTAAGCACCACTTTGATATTTTGATATGAGTTGTAGAGCTCTTGCAAAAAAATTTAGAAAATTAAAAAATCGACGAATTTCTTTTGGAAAACGGACGTTGTTCTCTATTATACCAAATAGTACGAATCTCAAAAATTGGCTCATATAGTGATTATATAGGTTGTAAAGGGCATACATTGCGGAATTCAAATCACTCGGTGCCATTTCGAAATGAGCCGTAGGGCTCTTGCAAAAAAATTTGAATATTAAAAAATCAACGAATTTCGTTTGGAACAAGGACGTTGTTCTCTATTATACCAAATAGCACGAATCTCAAAGATTGGCTCGTATAGCGACAATATAGATTGTAAAGGGCATACATTGCAGAATTCAAATCACTCGGTGCCATTTTGATTTAAGCTTTTTTGTTGCTTAAATTTTTGTCCAAAAAAAAAATTGTCCAAAAACTTCACACCGGTGGAAGAGAATATATAAATTTTAATATATTCTAAAACTCCTTCTGCGACCCAAAAAAAATGTTCAAACATTTTTCAAAACCAATTGGTGCCGAATACGATTCTCATGTTATGAGTTACATGCAGAAAGAAAGTATATAAATTAAAATTTATTCTAAAAATTCTATTGCAATTCATTAAAAATTATTCAAAGCAATTAAAAAAAGCAAAATTAGATATCCATGTTATGAATTATATGCAGGAAGTGTGACAATATGAACCACTACTAATGATTTTTAACAAAATTTGATTTCTACAAAATGTGTAGAAATATTCGAAAGATCCAAATAACCGTTGCAATGAGCACAATTGCAGGTTTTCGATTTTGTAGCTCTGACCACAAATAGACCACAAAAGTAGAACTATAAAATCGAAAACCTGCAATTGTTCTCCGATTCCGATGATTGATACCTCTATCGATAGGCATTGAGACCTGTAATTGTCATGCTAATTGGCAATTGGATCGTTAGAATATTTCTACACATTTTGTAGAAAATTCAATTTTATTGAAAATCACCTGGACAGACCACAAAATCAGAGCTACAAAATCAAAAATCTGAAATTGTGCTTATGACAACGGTTATTAGGATCATTCAAATATTTCTACATATATTGTAAAAAATTCAATTTTATTGAAAATCACCTGGACAGACCACAAAATCAGAGTCATGCTAATTGCCAATTAGCATGACAACTACAGGTCTCAATGCCTATCGATAGAGGTATCAATCATCGAAATCGTAGCACAATTGCAGATTTTCGATTTTGTAGCTCTGATTTTTTAGTTATAGTCCAGGTGATTTTCAATAAAATTGAATTTTCTACAAAATGTGTAGAAATATTCGAACGATCCAAATGCCCATTGGCATGACAATTACAGGTCTCAATGCCTATCGATAGAGGTATCAATCATCGAAATCGGAGCATAATTGCAGATTTTCGATTTTGTAGCTCTGAATTTGTGGTCTATAGCCCAGGTGATTTTCAATAAAATTGAATTTTCTACAAAATGTGTAGAAATATTCTAACGATCTAAATAACCATTGTCATAAGCACAGTTGCAGGTTTTGGATTTCGTAGCTCTGATTTTGTGGTCTATAGTCCAGGTGATTTTCAATAAAACTGAATTTTCTACAAAATGTGTAAAAATATTCTAACGATCCAATTGCCAATTAGCAAGACAATTACAGGTCTCATTGCCTATCGATAGAGGTATCAATCATCGGAATCGGAGCACAATTGCAGATTTTCGATTTTGTAGCTGTGATTTTGTGGTCTATTGTCCAGGTGATTTTCAATAAAATTGAATTTTCTACAAAATGTCTAGAAAAATTCTAACGATCCAATTGCCAATTAGCATGACAATTACAGGTCTCAATGCCTATCGATAGAGGTATCAATCATCGGAATCGGAGCACAATTGCCGACTTTCGATTTTGTAGCTCTGATTTTGTGGTCATTCCAGGTGATTTTCAATAAAATTAAATTTTCTACAAAATATGTAGAAATATTCGAACGATCCAAATAACCATTGTCATGAGCACAATTGCAAATTTTCGATTTTGTAGCTCTGATTTGATGGTCTATAGTCCAGGTGATTTTCAATAAAATTGAATTTTCTACAAAATGTGTAGAAATATTCGAACGATTTCAATGCCCATTGGCATGACAATTACAGGTCTCAGTGCCTTTCAATAGAGGTATCAACCATCGGAATCAAAGCACAATTGCAGATTTTCGATTTTGTAGCTCTGATTTTTTAGTTATAGTCCAGGTGATTTTCAATAAAATTGAATTTTCTACAAAATATGTAGAAATATTCGAACGATCAAAATAACCATTGTCATGAGCACAATTGCAAATTTTCGATTTTGTAGATCTGATTTGATGGTCTATAGTCCAGGTGATTTTCAATAAAATTGAATTTTCTACAAAATGTGTAGAAATATTAGAACGATTCAAATGCTCATTGGCATGACAATTACAGGTCTCAATGCCTATCGATAGAGGTATCAATCGTCGGAATCAATCATCGGAATCATCGAAATGTCCGGAATTAAACCACTGAAGAATTTTGTGATAAATTCAGAGGAAGATATGGCTCAAGAGTGGACGGAATCGGTCGAATTATTTACCCATTACTGTAATTCGATGAAATTAACATAAAAGACAGCCGAAATTCAAGCATCAACATTAATTTTGTGCCTTGGTCGCCCCGCATTGAAAGTATTAAATAATTTGGGCGCCACATATGACGAAAAGAAGCATCCGAAGCAAATTATTGAGAAATAATTATAAAAAAATATTTTGCACCGTCGCGCAACAAAACAGACTAGCGGTACCAATTTCCTCGATTGAAAACGCAAGTTACGCTTTGTTGATATAGCACAAAATAAGATAAATTCGTGATTGATCAAATCGTTGTAGGAATTCGCAACGAAAACACCCGTCAACAATGTGGGTCGAAGATGATATGGAATTGGCCAACGCGGTTAAAGTTGGTTGTGTGCAGAGCGTGCTGAGAAACAAATAAAGTCACTGAGTGGTCTATCGATGCCTGCACATTGGTCATCAAGTGTAAACAAAATAAATAAAAAAGACGATGACGAATTTGATTGTAAGCGCTGCGGCACACGGCACAGTAAGAAACAATGTTCAGCATTCAACAAAAAATGTGAACTGTGCGGTAATAAGGGTCATTTTAAAAAAATGTGTCGCTCCAAAAAGAAATCATCGGAAAATAAGTCAAATAAAAAAGACAAATATAAAAAATCGGGGAAAGTGAACAAAATTGCCAGTAACTCTTTCGAAAGTGACTCAGATTCGAGTGCCGAGAGCAAGTATGATTACAATGTGAGCAGTGTTAAATGTGAAAAGGAAGAAATAAAAATGTGTTCAATCAAAAAAGACAATAATTCCACCCCGTAGAGATTAAACAAAAGAATAACAGAATGGTTACAATGAAAGTTTTAGCGCCAGTTACTGAACCAAGCCCAGCCGTAAGTCCTATGCTGGTGGTAAAAAAAACCGAAAAAATTCGAGTATGTATGGATCCAGTCGAATTAAATAAAAACATAAAATGACGACATTACCCGTTGAATACAGTAGAAGAAGTTGCCGCAAAAGTAGGATAGGCCAAGTTTTTTACAAAATTGGATTGTCAACATGGTTTCTGACAGATTAAAGTGACTGAACGAACGTCAAAATACTTGGTCATCGGTACGCCATGGGGACGTTACCGATATTTACGCATGCCGTTTCGTATAAATTCTGCACCTTAAGTATTTTCGCAGATTATGAATGAGACATTGCAAGGCATCAAAAATTGCGAGGTTGCCATGGATGATATTCTTCTTTATGCGGAAAATGCAGAAATGTTAGAGGTCATCACAAAAAAGGTAAAGCATCGATTAAAAGATGCTGGTTTCACATTAAATCATAGTAAATGTGAATACAACAAGAATAGAGTAAAATTTCTTGGACATGTTTTACATCCAATGGTTGTGAAATTGATCCGGATAAGGTATCAGCAGTTCATCGTTTGAACACTCCAGCTAATGTCAAGGAATTGCAGAGATTGCTTGGTACAGTAACAAAACTTGCAAAATTTATTCCGAAATTTTCAGATTTAACAGAACCATTGAGAAGATTAATAGTGAAGGACACCGCATGGGAATGGGATGTTGACCAACAAACAGCTTTTAAGAAGTTAAAAGAGGTCATCACAACAACGCCAGTTCTGGGTTATTATAACGTAAATCAAAGCGTTAAAATTTCCTGCGATGCAAGCTACGTATCTCTTGGAGCTTGTCTGCTCCAAAATAATAAGCCGATCGCATATGCCAGCAGGGCATTGACGAAAGCCGAGGAAAATTATCCACAATCTTCATAAAACCGATTCCACAGGCGCCGATGCGTTTACAACAAATTCTTTTAGATGTTTTGCCTTATTCACCAACAGTACAATACAAGAAAGGTGTGGACATGAAAGTAGCGGAATCACTTTGCAAAATTGAAAGAAGGAGATCTCGAACTACAATTGCTACGTAAAGTTGTCGAAAGAGGATGGCCAACGGATGGCAGCAAGTTGCCAGAAGCAGTCAAGCCATACGCGAGCTTCAAGGAGGAAATTTAGTATGATGGTCAATTACGATTTAAAGCGAATAAAATTATTGTCCCAACAGCTGAACGCCCAAAAGTGTTAGCTGACATACACAAAGGTCATCCAGGTGTGTCGAAATCATTGGCAAGAGCGCGAAGCAGCCTCTCCTGGCCTAGACAAACAAAGGAAATCAAGGAATTTGTCGAAAAGTGCTCTACATGTCAACGCACTCAAAGATCAAAAACAAAGGAACCATTACTACAGAAGGTTTTGCCGGACTATCCATTTCAACTAGGTTCTACGGACATGTTTACGCTCAAGGGCAAAGACTACATCATTATTACCGATCATTATTCCGGTTTTATGGATTTTCAAGAAGTAAAGTCCACAACATCGGCAGCAGTCATTTTGCAATTTAAATAAATGGTTTGCTATTTACGGAAAAACGGAAACATTTTGATCAGATGGTGGTCCACAGTTCGCATTGAAAGAATTCAAAATTTTCGCGTTGCGTTGGCAATTGAACCATCGCATCTCATTACCAAATGACGCTCGGTCAAATGGATTCGCAGGCATGACGATTCAGACATCTATGAAGCATTGTTATTATTGCGAAATACACCACGCAATGATATTTTGGGTTCTCAATGCCAACGATTGTTTAGCCGTCGCACAAGAACATTTATTCCTTTAAGTCAAGACGATTTGAAATCGAAAATCATCAGCGGTGTCACCAAAAAATTGGCAAAATTACGCTTTAAAACAAAATACGTACGCCGATCGTGTTTCAACACCATTCAAGCAGTTAGAATTGAACGAAAAAGTTCGATTACAAAAAGGCCACCATGATTGGGCGTCAGCAAAAGTCGAGGAGAAGTCAGATAACCCACGGTCGGTAATTGTGGAAACAACAACGGATAAGAGATACCGACGAAATACAATTCATATACAGTGCTCATCAGCTAATATACAAGATGTGCCGGAAGTTGATATCAATCAGGATATCAATGAGAATACAGAAAACAATTTAACATCGACTCAGGTATCAAATGAATTGGAAATTGGTTCCGAAGCCATTCCACAACCGAAGAGACCTTTTGGTGTCAAATCCAAACAGGCATCTGACATTCGTATCAGCAATCAACAGGACAATCAAGAAAAAACAACTAGAAGTGGTCGTGTGATTAAAACACCAAAACGTTATAAATTATAATAAGCATTTGATAATTTTCATTCATTTGATATATAAAACTAGTAAATTAAATAGTTCAAAATTAACATTTTTGTTAAAAAGGGAGGGATGTGACAATATGAACCACCATATTCTATACTAAAACATACTTATGTAAAACCACTATTATAAAATCAGTTATTAAAGATCATTCAATCGATATACACGTATTATCATTTTATATCACGGCTCTCTCAATATTAGATACTCATAAGTATTACAGGAAGAGAATATTATATAAATTAAAATTTATTCTAAAACTTGTACAGTAACCCATTAAAATGTATTTAAAGCAATTAGAAATGAAATATTTGAATTTAAGCGTAGAAAGCCACAATTGATTATCGAAGTTTAGATTTACAAGCAGGAAGAGAATAAGTAAATTTTAACTATTCTAAAATTTCTACTGCGACATAATAAAAATTGTTCAAATATTTAGAAACAACAAGTTGCATCGAAGAAGACTCTCGACATTATCGTTTGAGCTTAGAAAAGCTAAATTAGTTATGAATGTTATGAATTACATGCTGGAAGAGAATATATAAATTAAAATGTATTCTAAAACTTCTACTACGACCCATTAAAAACTGTTTAAAGCAATTACGAACAATAAATGGTACTTGACACGGGCCGACATAACCATAGATGCATAATAACAAGTAGGAACAGAGTCTATGAATTTTCATTTATTTTAAAACTTTTACTGCGACATAGTAAAAATAGTTCAAATATTTAAGAACAATAAATGTTTAAGAACACGATTCCCGACATTGACGTTTAGAGCTTAGAAAATCAAAATTTGGTAATTCATGTTAAGAATTACAAACAGGAAGAAAATATTTAAATTTAAATTTATTTTAAAATTTCTATTGCGACATAATAAAAATTGTTCAATTGTTTAGGGACAGCAAGTGGTACCAAATACGATTGCCAACATGATCGTTTGAGCTATGTAAAGCAAAACTTCTCATTCATGTTATAAATTACATGCAGGAAGGGAATATTACAATATACAAATAAAAATGTATTCTGAAACTAGACACGATTCGCCATAACAAAATGCATGAAATATTGGAATTTGAGCGTAGAAAGGTACAATTGGTCAACGAAGTTTAGAGTTACAAGCAGGAAGAGAATATGTGAATTTCAACTTTGCTAAAATTTCTTCTGCGATATAATAAAAATTTTACAAATATTTAGGAACAGCAAGTTAAAGCAAACCGGTAATTTATGTTATAAATTACATGCAGGATGCGTATATTATATAAAATAAAATGTATTCTAAAACTTTTACTGCGACCCAATAAAAACAATACAAAACAATAAGAAGCAATAAATGGTTTCTAACGCGATTCTCTATATCCAAAATTGCATGAAATATTGTCATATGAGCGTAGAAAGGCATAATCGGTAACTCAAGTTGAGAGTTACATGTAGGTCGGGAAATTTTAATTTTAATATATTCTTAAATTTAAACTGCGACCCAAAAAAATTGTTCAAACATTTAGGAACAACAAACGCTAACGACCATTATTCCAGATAAATTTGTTTGAACTAAGAAAAGGAAAATTAGTTGTCCATGTTATAAATTACATGCAGGAAGAGAATATTACATAAATTAAAATATATTCTAAAAATTCTACTGCGAACCAATAAAAACTCTTCAATGCAGTTAGAAACAATAAATGACACGATTCGCCATAACCATAAATGCAAATTTGAGGACATTTCTTTTTACATGCAGGAAGGGTATATATGAATTTAAATTTATTCTAAAACTTTTAATGCGACACAGTTGAAGCTATTCAAAGTAATTAGAAACAATAAGTGATACCAAACACGATTAGTTATAAACGAAAATGCAAGAATTCTTGTCCACAAGTGGTACCGAATACGATTATCGACAATATCGTTTGAGCTATGAAAAAAAAATTAATTATCCATCTACATTTCATGTAGAAAAAAGAGAATATTTAAATTAAAATGTATTCTAAAACTTCAACTGCGACCCAATAAGAATTATTCCAAGTTAAGATATACCTGACCATTAGGATGGTACCTGACATGATTCGCCATTACTATAAATGCATGAAATGTTGTCATTTGAGCGCAGATAGGCACAATTTATGATCCAAATTTAGAGTTGATTGCAGGACTTCTATTGCGATCCATTAAAAAAAAATCTAAAGCAATTAGGAACAATAAATGGTAATTGAGACACGAGTTGCCGTAACCATATATGCATGAAATATTTTCTTATATATGGCGGACAAGTATTGTTCAAATATTTAAGAACAACAAGTAGTACCAAACACGATTCTCGACATTGCCCTTTGAGCTAAAAAAAACAAAATTTGATATCTATGTTATGAATTATAAGCAGGAAGAGAATAATATATAAATTCAAATTTATTCTAAATCTTGTAATGCGACACATCAAAAAGTATTCAAAACAATTAGAAACAATAAATGGTACATGACACGATTTGTCATAACCATAAACGCACGAAATATTGAAATTTGAGCGTAAAAAGGCACAATAATTTATCATCGAAGTTTAGAGTTACAACATGTGAATTATTCTAAAATTTCTACTGCGACATAATAAAAATTGTTCAAATATTTAGGAACAACTAGCGATACTGAACAAGACTTTCGACATTGTCATTTGAGCTTAGAAAAGCTAAACTTGTTATTAATGTTATGAATTTCATACAGGAAGCGAATATTAAATAAACCAAAATGTGTTCTAAAAGTTCTTCTGCGGCCCAATAAAAACTATTCAAATCAATTAGTAACAAAAAATGGTTTTTGACACGACTCTCCATAACCGAAATACGTGAAATATTATCACATGAGCATAGAAAAGTATAATTGGTAACTCAAGTTGAGAGTTATATGCAGGAAGTTTAATTTTAATTTTAATATATTCTTAAATTTTAACTGCGACCCAAAAAAATTGCTCAAACATTTAGGAACAATAAGTGGTGCTAAACACGATTCCGAACATGGTCGTTTGAGCTAAGAAAAACAAAATGAATTGCCCATGTTATAAAGTACATGCAGGAAGGGAATATTGCTTAAGTAAAATTTTCCTAAAAATTCTACTTCGACCCTATAAAAACTGATCAATGTAATTAGAAACAATAAATGGTAGGTACCTGACATGATTCGTTATAAACATAAATGCATGAAACATTATTATTTGAGGGTAGAAATCACAATAGGTGATCGAAGTCAAAAGTTGCTTCAGGCAGAAAATATACTTGTATGCATTTTTAAAAACAAGAAGTGCTACCGAACAGGCTTCCCGACATTGTTGTTTGAGCTCTAAAAGCAAAATTCAGTTGCCGCCTTATGAATTACATGCAGGAAGAAAATATTATATAAATTAAAATGTATTTTAAAATTTCTACTGCGACACAATCAAAATTATTGGAGACAATTAGGAACAATAAATGGCACCGAACACAATTCGCTATAACGATAATTATTAGTATATATAGTTTTAAAGAGAGACCCTAAATATAACATCGTACGTGTTTGAAATGCTTGGTAAAATAAATTTTTCAAATCGAGCAGCAAACCGAAAACTTTCAAGACCGATTTTTTCAGGAATGACTTTTTATATTTGGCAAACCAAAAAGTATACTAAAAATACTTTTTTTGTTTAATGAGGGCTTGTTAAATGGTGTTCTCAGCGATTCAAATAGTTTTCACTTTTGATTGATGTAATCAAAACGAATCATACGAATATGTCAATAAAACGTAAAATTTTACTTTAAAAATTTTCTCTTTATAATTTCTCACCAATTTTAACATAAGAACGTTATATATTGTAAATGGCCGATCTTACATTAAATAAAAGTAAACATATTTATTTTATGAATTACATAACAATTTTAACTATGTACGTATGTATATGCACGTACAACCAATATTCATATAAAATTATGTTTTTCAGCCCATCAATTCGAAAAATCGCAGCAATTTGTGATGAAATCTATTTGGACATTGTGCCGAAGGAAAAATACGATGATAAAAAAGTATTGGAAAGTGTAACGGTAATTGAAAAATTTACAACAATTCAAGAAACAATAATGGTACGTTTATAAAGACAAAATACAATTAATTTTTATAGCTTTCAGTAAATTTTGTTTTTTGATTAATTTTATTTTAAGTTTTTATTGAAATCAAAGAACAAAGTGCGATCATCGTTAATTTTTTTTTTTTATGGGAATTTAACGCGACATTAAAGTCACACAACACAAGATACATACAATATAGGGTTTTTTTTGTATTTTTTATTAAATCTAAACATCAAATCGACAAAAAATTTAAATAAATTCAATGTTGGATGTAAAGTTATTCTTTTATTATTCAGTAAGTTGCATAATGCGTCGTTTAAAGATCAGATTTGACACATCTACTAGAGATAGATGATCTTATAGGATATAATTTGAATTTTTAAAAGAATGAGGCGGAATTGTCCGCGTTTATTGTTATTTAGTATTTTAGTTCAATTGAAATAATCATTTTTTATAGTGTTTGGTGAAAGTGCATTTTCCAAATTGATCGATGATAATAATATATTTGAAGCTGAAAATATTGTGAAGAAAAAACAAAAATTTTTTTAAATATTTTTAATACTTTTGTGCACTCATGTAACCGCACACATAATTACGATTACAATTAGTTTATAGAATGCTTTAATTTGAATATTTGTGAAAGTAAATTTTTTGATATATGTGTCTTAATTTCTTTGATCTTTTATGCCTACAGGATTGTATTCTTTAATTGACTAAAGACTTAATTGATCGTAAAATCATTTTTGTTTGATCGATTGTTGACTTTTTGTCAGTTTTGGATTCACACATAAGAAGAAGCATTTATAGATATAATTATACAAAACAGAATTTTGACGTATAGGAAAACAAATGCAAAACTTTACAAAATATTTCATTGATTGATTGAAAAGTAACACAAACTTTCTAAACAAAAGCTAATGAAAGATGAAAACTTCTATCAGCAAAACTGTCGCACTTTATACATCACATTTTGTAATTGGTGTTTGTAGTTATTAAAATGGGAATCTCTAAACATTTAACTTTCAAATACAGTCTGACCAATTTTGGTATTTTGGTTTTGCGTATAATTTCCACTAAATTCTAAGTTTCAGATTTTATCACAATTAATTTACGTTGTGTGCGTTATTCTGTAGGTACAACCGTTCTCATATGTTTTTTTTTTTGTAATCAATTGATATTCAGAGTATTATTTTAGAACAAAAAACCAATTAAGTAATTTTTAAATAATCCAATTAGCTAGACCAGGTATTCCGTATTAATTTCAAATATTTTATTTAACGACATAACGTGGTAATTTTTTTCTCATCTGGAACGCTTTTTGAAATTTTTAATTTTTTAGTCAACACTCCACGGCTCCGGAACATCATCAAATGTCGAGTTAGTAGCAAGGAATCCAGCAAAACGCGAAACAAAATCCTTAACAACTGTCCATAAAAGCTCCAAGAAACCCATCTTCTTACAGACAAAATGAATTTGAGACGACTTTAAAAATTCAAAGTGATACTGATGCGGTTCGGGGGCGAAAAATTAAGAAAAACTTTTTTTACCGATGAGAAGCTGTTCACAATTGAACAATGTTATAATCGTCAAAATTGCCGTATATATTCTAAAACACCGCCCAGAGAAGCTCGTATTGTTTCCATAAGTGAAAAATCTACATCTGTTATGATTTTGGTTGGATTTACCGCTTTGTGAAAGCTACCGCTGAAATTCATCAATGAGGGGGTTAAAGTGACCCAAGAAATTTGGCGTTGTCAAATTCTCGAAGAAGTGCTTCTTCCCTGCATTTTTGATTGACAACAATGGATTGGAGAAAAATTTACAGACTTCATCGATGTTTTTGCAATGGCGGAATTCTCCAGATTTAGATCCCCTCGACTAATTTGTTAATCATACTTGGAGACAAAAGCCTGCGCTATACCACAAACAATTTTGAAGTCGTTACATGGTACCATTGCCATGGTCTGCTGCTGATAATTTTAGTAAACATTTAACATTATACATATATTGACGCTCGTGAAGGCTATTTTGAGAATTTGAGTTGAAGCTGAACATTGTGAATGGTAGTATTTGTCTAAAAACACTTTTGATGTATATCAAAATGAGACATAAGGTAAAATCGCATCCACTTCGACGTACAACTTGTCGTTGCAAAAATTTCAAATGTGAAGAACGAAATTTTTCTATATTCATTAATAGTGCATGAGGGCCTTTCCGTATGAAGAGTTGCTCAAATTTGTGTAGTCATATTTTAGATTATCTGTTAATACCTTAAAAATACGTTAAAATGTGTTTTTCTTTCATGACACCCGACACACTCTATACGATCCACCTATTAATTGGTATCAGAACTACGCCTTAAACATCAAAAAACTTCCAAAAAACTTCATTGGCCCTCAAAGCCTTAACTAAATGTTATATTTGGTTTAGAGCAATTTTGTAAAAGCCAAAAAGTAAATCCATTGGTCGACTACATGAAGTGATTTTAGAACCTTTGTAATTATTTTTTTGGAATTTTCATGACGTTGGGATTTGAAGTCTTTACTTCGTTATTTCTTACTTAGATTTTCGAACTTAATGCAATATTATCAGTCAATGACCCTAAAAGCTCTTATAATTTTTTTTCTGCAACTGTACTGGAGTTCCTTAAAATATACATCTATTTTCCAAAATGACCAAAGTTTCCAAAAAATAGCACCTAAATGTTATCTCGATTTTCTATTATTCTATAAACTCGAACGAATTCGTTTGAGCCAAAAAAAAAACACGATGACTTAATTATTTCCTACTTTAAGTAAAAATAAAAATGATTGAAGAACTCCCATTAGAACGTTCAACATCCAACAACTAGACAAATTTAAAAAATTCGAGTCAGTGAAGAAAATCGTATTGTATGTATTTCTACTTTGTCTTTCAAACAAATAAAATTTACAAGCTCAATAAATACTTAATTTAACGTTCCAAAAATACTGTATGGAAAATTCTGCACATCTGTTTTCCTATTAAAATTTCAAAGTGATCGAATTTCGAGGCCAAAGTCTTCCTGAACTCGAATTTTCAAATATTTTTATGAATTCTAAAATATGAGAATTTTGAGTGTTTTAAACCATCATTTCTAAAAATCTCAAATATTTTTCGAATTTTTAGAAAGTGCAAAAAGTTCAATAAAAATTCAGAAAAATCCAAGAAAAAAAAAATCGCAAATATTTAAAAAACTGAAATTTCAAAAAATTCGAAACTCAAAAATTTAAAGTTCACTAGAATTTAAGATAGGTATGGGAAATAATAGAAGTATTTGGGGCCCTAGTGTTGGCGTGTTTGTTTTTTTTGTTAATCTGCCATTATTTTTTTGTTGTTGGAGGTTCATTCGACAATCTGGTGGTTCTGATGATAATGTTCATATAAATTTATTACATCGGGCAAAACCTCATTCTAGAGTTGAAATAAACCGTTGGAACTAACATTCTGTTAAACGGCGTTTTTTTGCCATTAGTAAGGTTTGTACAAAATGAAAAAAAAAACTTACGTACTACCTATGATCTAATGGAACCAATTCAACGGCAAAACCGACTTCGGTTATGCTTTAAAACAGCCTGCTGTGTGCGAGGTGTACCTATTTTCTAAAGAATCTACTTTGAGAATTTGAGAATTTTGGGGATTTTTAAATTACTAATAAATTACCGATTTTAATAATTTTTTTAAAAATTCTAAAATTTTATGAAAATTTCGAGCTTTTTAAACGTTTAGGATTTTTAAATAAAAATTTTCAATTTTTATGAAAGGAAAATTTCAAAAAATTTGGAAACTTCCAAAAGAAAAAAGCAAATTTTAAAAAATAAAACAAAATTTAATTTGACAGCACATTTCAGAGTCCACCAAACCATGAACTTGATAGTGGATTGAATTTCCATTCGATCTTGAGCTCTGCAATATGAAAAAGGTCATTTTCGTTTGTTGTCGTGCGAAATATTTGTTGATGGATCTCAGGTGGAGTCTGAGTACATGACGGTGGCCTCACACACCCTCTTCTTACGAAGCGTTTGAACGCTCCAGATTGCCTTGATTGCAATAAGTCGAAAGTCGATGTGTTATCCTTGATGTATTTTGATCCGCGGTCCTTCATTTTTGCAATTTGGACTGGATCCGAAAAATCTACTCCAGTATAGTTGAATGGCCGAGAGTTTCATAGACGTTCGGTACACAGATTACGTATCATTGGGACTGACGGATGACTCTTCAACCTAAGATATATAGAACAATTATTGTTTTTAATATGGCCCTGGATGACAATTGACAATAAATTTGTAGCAGTAGGCCAGAATTCCCTTGACTTGACTGTAAGACGAGTACCGTTTCGTTAGTTGGTCGAATAAGCATGGGTAAGCTTGTGTGGCGTGACATTTGATACTTTCTGTTCCAGGATGCTCAATGATCACTGCAAACGATTTAATCGTAATTTGTGACTAATTTTCTCTTGATTGTAATACCAATAGCGGCCCGTGCCGCAAAAGAAGAACGTTAGAGGTATAATAAGCGGACTTATTTCAGGGTCGAACGAGGACAATTTTGGTTAGCCAATGAATAACAATTTCGAAGACTGTTCACGCAAAAATAGTGCATTTTTCGAGTGGAAGTGGTTGGACAACTTTTCTGATACGCTTGGCCAGCAGATGAGCTCCAGAAAGTTCAAGTCTAGAAGCTGTCAACCTTTGGTTGGAAATAGAAGTAACTAGAGTTTTTGCAGTTACGAGGCTAATGTACAAGGTTACCTTTAAAATCTGTTTCGCGACTGCATACCACTGCTGAGTATGCAACTTTACTAGTACTTTCCATCTTAGAATCCATGTATTTCTAGTGGTTCGACTACGTCCGGTGGAATCTCGTCATCCCACCCCAAACGTAGCTGCCAGAGTTGCTGGAAAAATGACTTAGCAGCTATCGTCACTGGTGACAACCATCCCTATGAATCGAATAGACGTCAAGCTTCTGAAAGTAACCGACGGTTTTGTGAGGTGGTTAGGTGGTGCGGGTAAATTAACCTTGAATCAAAAGCAGTCCTTGTGCGTATCCCATTATAATCCCAAGACCCTTGGATCCAACTCGTTAGATAATTGGGTCAAAGTTTCGTTTTCTTGTTTGCTTGGTAAAGATGCTTAAAACTGTGAAACATTTGAGAGAAATAGATGTTCTGCTATTTGCCGAGGCGTCTTCGTTGTTGTGCTATCAGGCTGATAATCAAAGGATGAAAAGGAAGATAAAAATATTCTATGTTTAAATCGAGATTTTTAGAGCCACTTCCCTCCATTGATTAAAATCTAGGTACTCCAGCATAAATCATTTATAAAATGTTAGGTTTGGTCGGTACATGACCAAATAATTATTTTTTACGAAGGGAAATATAGAAAACAAACGTGTAATTAAGTATTAGCGAATTATAAGCAAACACACATATTAAACTCTTAATAAATTTCAATTTAATTTTATTTAACGCATAAATACGAATTCTGTTTTGTTAAAATTAAATTGAAATTTATTAAGAGTTTAATAGGGGTATTACCGAGCAAACGGCGCAGTGGTTAAAGCTGCGGCGGTTGGAGCGGGCGGTACCGGGTTCGAATCCCTATAGGGGCGGGATGCAAAAGGGATTTTTCATCATCTGATTACGATCGGTGATGAAGATGAACACATCTATGACCCCCTGTTGAGAGTGCAGAATCCATGGGCCGACCCACCTTTCATGTTAGCACTACAGGTTGGCATGAAGCAATGCAATGTGCAGGTGGTTTCCAAAGACGGATCTGTAGCCGCCCGTCCTCGATTTGGCTACTCCAGGCGTAAAGTAGGACGGTAAAAAATAAATCAAGAAATCGAACAAATAAACAAACAAATATGGGTATGTTTGCGTATAATTCGCTAATACTTAACTACAAGTTTGTCTCCTATATATGTATATAGAGAAAGTAATCTAAAGTGTAATTAGCATTTTCAGTCGATATAGCCTGATGAGATTGACTAGTAAAAAAATTAAATTTTTCGTTATTCTCACTCAGATCGAAACTGAAACTTGCAAAATTTCTCGATAATTTCTCCCTTCGTAAATAACTCATTTATATTCATTTTTCAAAGCTTCATCGCGTTGTAGACGCATGATCCAAAGAATTTATAAGGTGAACTAGGTGCAAATCGAATTTGACGATGGATCTTCATCTGGGGCCTTTTATGTGATGCAGTGAATAGAACCCCCGTCCCCCTATTTTATGCCTAATTGAACTTTTTCGAGCTCCCAAAATTTTAACTCGATCTACTGGGTTCTATTAAAGGTTTCTTGATTTTGTACTGTAATATAAAATTCTTTAATATTTATAATGATACAAGCGCCTTCGTGATTTGTAAGACAATTGTTAAGGTAAATCAAGTTACGTAGGGTATTTAGGAAGATTTAAGCAAAGGACGAAACCAAATTGGATTCTGGTATCCGCTGCGTGGTATTGATGATTCCTATTAAAACATAGAACAATGCTAATGAAAGTATAAGCTTGAAGAACACTGAGGCTTTAATAAGGTTAAATTTTGGTTTTAGTTTAAATACAACATCCATGTACCACAAAACAAAGTTAAAAGTTTTAGTCAGTTGCTGTGCTCATTGCGGCCTATATTAAAAACATTGGTTCCAGTCAAATAACATCACAGAAATAACTTACTTCTGCAGACGAGTTTAGTTCTTGTACGTAGGGTCGCTGATCTATCAGAGTATGCCTTATGGTCTAAAAATGAAGCCCTTCTAGTAAGTCTCTTCAGTGCAAAGAAAACTAAATTAGCGTTATCTATTCGAGTACTGCTCTTATCAATCTGCGTTTTTAGCGTCAGCATAATGAATTTACAGAAAATTAAGCTTGTCTAGAATAAAGTTAAAGTTCTAATAAATCTGCCGCCAATTAAGAAGGCAATGTGCACATTGCTAAAGCACACAGCTAAAACTCAACAGCAAAAAGAGGTTAGTGATTTATTTTGATTTTACCATTTCTGAATGAGTCAAACTACTAAGGGATACCTCAAAATACTGTTAATAAAGCATTCATATACTGAAAAACAATTAGAATATATTGGAATCTCAGTGGAGTCAGCACCTGCATTTATCATATGGTCAATTAAAATAGTAATGATATATACATCATTGCTAGGAAATTGAGGTTTGTAGTACCGCTAATTTAGCCATGGCTTAAATGTCGCTTCATTGAGAAGTACTTAAAGCAGTCATCTTGCGAAATTTTCATTGTAAATGTGGAAGAAACTTTGGTTTATGTTTGCCTAAGCGGACTTCATTTTGAGGCTGAGCGTCATTTGGCAGATTTCCCAAAAAACTGAAACATGTTTTTATTTTTTAAAGAAAGAGAAGTTTGTCTGTGTATTCAATCAATAAGAGGCTTTAGGCTTTCTATAGACAAAATATACTAACAATAATGGCATTCACAACATTTTTCGATTGGTTAATCAGTAAAAAATGAAAAGGCCAATTATTTATAGTATATCTACCAAAAAAGTAGAAATATCAATCACCCCCGTACATTACCCAAAGAGCTATACAAAGTAAACAAATAATGAAAACTTTCCATGAGCTCATTTTGTTGGTAGTTTGGTTTCGTACTGAAAAAGTTGGTCTACTAATCAGGTAGCTACGACTAAACTGCAAAAATATAATTCCTACTTAACACTGGTAGTGTCTTGTAAGAACGTACTTACTTAGTGAATTATATTCACTAAATCAGAAAACTCAAGGAAAACCCTCATTTCTGTGTATTTTATGCGAACATCTTTTTATAGACACAATATGGTATACTAAAAATAATTTTTTTACTTTGACAGTACGAAACAAAACTACCAACACAATCAGCTCAAGGAAAGTCCTCATTTTTTATTCAGGGTTAGACACTTTGTACAACTCTTGGGGTAAAGTACGGAGGGGATTGATATTTCTACTTTTTTGGTCAAATATATTATAAATGATTGGCCTCTTCATTTTTTTCTAATTAACCAATCGAAAAATGTTGTGAGTTCTATCATTGTTAGTATATTTGGTCGATATAGAAAGCAGAAAGAATCTTATTGTTTTTATTTTTAACGACAACTTTTCTCCCTTGAGCTTCTGGAACAAAGTTGGTTTTGGAAATAACACAATAACGAGGTGCTGTAGAAAATAAGTATTAAGGGAATATGTCATCATTAATTCTATTCATAATTATTAGTTTACGCAGTTGTGAAAAATATCGGCAATGCTTTATGAAAGGCAGATAAAAGAGAACTTAACACAAGGCGAGTACCGCCAAAAAATTGTACACATAACATTTTTGAAACTTGACCTATTTTATAATAAATATTTTGTAATAAAAAACACTAAATTATTTATTTAAGTTGGTCAGAGCTTTAGCTCAAAACAAATCAAAAAATTAAAAATTATGAAAAATCCAAACGTCATTAACAAATCAACCTGGCAAATCAAAATAATTTGGCACACATTTCACATTGCAGATATATAAAGTTAATAGATAGATAAGACTCACCGATTTTAAAAAGAAAATGTTAATTAAGAGACAAAACCATTAATAATTCGTTTCTTTTTCAAACGAATCAAATTTGGATTTTTAGCGTGATAAATTAGTTAATCAAAATGACGATGATCGCACATTCGGTTTGCCCAACAAATTTTTTTACATACATACATACGTATTATTGTCCGGCGGCAATTTGTGTATTTTGAACGTATTATGTATTGTACTTTGTACGATTTTAATTTAATTTTTATTTTTATTATTTTCTACTTCTTTGATCATCGTAAGATGATTTTTTTCTGCATTGTTATGTAAAGTTCTAAAATTTCCGGTTTTTGTTTTATAGTAAAAAAAGAATATTCGAATTTCTCGTTTTTGTATAAAATTTATAATTTCAATTTCGTAATTTATAGGAAATAGTGATGCTTAATATACAACCGGATGATGTACGGAAATTAAATTTAAACTAAATATTATTTTTTTTTTTTCGTTTTAATTTCAGAATTTATTGGAACAGTTAGATAAAATGCCGTTGTACATAGTTAAGGCGGCCGAAGCTCATGTGCGTACAAATCGTAAAAAAGCTTTTAGTAATGCACGAAAGGCAGTAGTCAAACAAAATCGATTCAATATTTTGAAGAAACAGTTGAAATTTCATTTTAATTTGAATAAAGTTCATGTTGCGGCAATAAAGCCTTAGAATTTGAGTTTAGTTTATAATGTATCTTAATTGAATTTCTTTTTTGTACATGGAATGCTGTTATTATATTAACCAAACGTTTTATGTAATACTACTTGATTTTTAGAAATATTTTTTTATTTTATTTTTACATGAGATAGTCGCATTGCTGAACACTGAGACTATTCTTAGACAGAAACCAGGTTAGCTTAAAACTACCTTTCAACTAGGATAACAAATATAAATAATAAGAACACAAGAGCTTACATACATTTTTCAAAACACACTGACTTAAATCCGCAACATAAAAAAAATACCAAAATTACACACATTACCTGCTTGTGATGGTGCTGATGCAACATTTGGTGAGATTCACAATTTTGTATACTATGCTGCTGTGACCGCGGTTAAATTTATGGGTGGTAAAGTTATCAATCCCAATTACCTTATAACATGTCACCGTTGATGCCATGTTGGGAGCGCAGATTGCAGGATAAGATTATGAGAATTCGTCAGGGTTCATCTGGGTCATCTCCAACAATATAAGTTAGGAAATCAATCAAAGAGACTGATAAAGCTCGTCACAAATATTACACAACAAACACAAATACACTCAACACACGAACGTTCAAACAACATAAATCATTCAGTACAAAGATATACTTACACAAAAACTCTCGGCCTTGTCCAGTCGTATTGCACCGTATAGACGAAATCGAGACAGAAAAATACAGAACAAAATATTCTCACAAAATGAGGGAACGTTCTATTAAAAACTTGCAAAATATGATACAGAGAACACTGATACCTTCATCTGCAGATTCTCACAGGTTTTGGTCTGGAACCCAGAAAACAGGTGTCTCACATAATAACGTATATGTTACCGAAAACAAATAATGTCACGAATCCATCCAAATACAGGACAGCGTGATCTATTTACAACGTATATAGATTACACAAAGCTTTTGACTATGTTCCTCACTCACAGTGGCTGAAGATTTTGCAGTTGTACAAAATTGATCCTGATATGATTCTTTTTCTGCAGCATGCCATGAGCCATTGGCCACCAACTTACAACTGTCTTTTAATAATTGCAAAATTACAGCAAAACAAATACACATAAGAAGAGGTTTCAATCGGTAAGTAAACATACAAAAACAAAATTTAGACAGAAATTTAGACAACTTGTTTTTAAACGAAATTCTTGTCGTGAAAAATTCGTATAGACAGGAGCAATATGTAGCAAATGGCGACCGCGCAAACAGCGTATCGGAACGTAGACATTGAAACAAGCAACAAATTCGTAACAATCTATTCGGGAAGTCGGAACATCGTCAACAAAGATAGCCGATGCAACGTCTCGTTGGTGTTCCAAATGTTGTAGTTTTAATAAATTACAACGATCATTATAAGGTGGGAAAATATATTGATGCACTCACTCAGTGGGTAATCCACGAAGGGCGTACAAAACAAATTATTTCTGAACACTCTCAATCCTATCTGAATGGCACATATAAAATATGGACCAGATCTGAGAAGCGTATTCTAGAACTGAACGAACAAAGGATATATATAGAGTTTTCAGTGTGAGCAAGTCGCAAAAGTTTTAACAATTGCGCTTAATGAAACCTAGCATAATGTAAGCTTTTGTAATGATACAATCAATATGGTTAATAAAATTTAGATCACAAGAAAAGGTTATGCCTAAGTCGGACATGAACTCAACTCTATTAACCAGCAATATTTAATAAAAAATATTGTTGGAATATTGGCTACCCACATTCAGCAACAATTTGTTATTAAACGACTAACCGCAAAAGTTATTCAAGCTACCTTGCAAATTCACACAATCAGCAACATGATTAATTGGAGCAAATATTTTCTTATCATGTGGTGAAGCAGACAATGTGTAAATTCAAAACACTCAACAACATCATTTACAAATAATGAAAATAAAAGCGGACCAATGTGACTTCCTTGAGGAATTGCTGAGGTAACACGAAATGAACGAGAGCTAAAATCGTTAATCTTAACAAATTGGTAACGATTAATAGTGATAAACTGACAATCTAGTCCATTCCAGCTTTTCGATAAGAATCGAATGGTCAATTTTATCGAGAGCATTTGAATATTCAGTGTATAGTGTATACTACATCTACTTTTTGCCTATGTTCTAGTTTACTACAATATATGTATAAATGTCCACGAAAAGAGACTAGATTAGTCGCCGTAGACCTACCCTAACAAAAATTTCTCTACCATAGATTCGAATAGTTTTGAAATAGCAGAAAGAATAGCAATTCCGCGATAGTTGCTGACTTCACTTCTTTTGCCAGATTTGAAAATCGGACGGATAAAAGATAATTTCCAGAGATCAGGAAATGCACCATTTCGTAGGCTATTATTAAAGATAATAGTCAGTGGCTAGATTCTCTACATAATTCTTAATATGGATGGGTGGAAAGCCATATTGTCACTTATCCTGCCGCCTTATCAACTTCAAGTTGAGATACCCCTCATAGACTTCAGCTTTCGTAAATTTTAAAAGGGCTGGTTACATGATACTGTAAGCTCTTTATAGGGAGCTGGCATCCGAAATTTCACACAGCAGGTTATTATTTGGGACAAATTTACTACTTAGTAAGCTCTTTTAATTTATTCTGCTGAGTTGTTGAGAGCAGCAGTTGTTCGAAATTTCACCCGTGAAGGCAATGTGTATGTTCACCGGTGTGTTGTGTTTGTTGTATTAAGGTAATGGAGTACTAAAATTTTAATGCCAATACTGCTCACCAGCCAAACAACAACTTGGCGTGATTCTCGGTCACCTGAGTTGTCATCCATGACTACCACATCGTTTGTGCCTTTAAGTTCTCCTGCAAGAGCAACAAAAGATTCAACTTTACGGATTATATCCGATGAAGAAAATAACGCAGCTTCTCTGATTATGCCCGATCAAAGCGTAACCTAGTTCTGAATTGCTTGCTGTTCTGCCTATTAGTCCGACGGTCAAACAATCAGTCTTGCAAAATCCTCTGGCTTCTACAGGAACCTTTTCTGAAGTGGTAACTTTTTCCTCAATGAGTTCCAGTGTTTCGTGCCTGCAACAAGCATCTCCAAAATCTGGGCACAAAAACTTTTTGTGGTACCAGATAATTTTCGAAAAATTTTGGGGTAAAGATCATTGTACCGACGGTATGGCTACATATCTCAAAGTTTCACAATATCACAATCATGTATCAAACATAATACACCAACAAATAGCAATTAAATACAACCTCATAAACACAAACAGACCTTATTACAAATATATACCCGAAACAGTGCCCATTGTAAAAACACGTACATGAGACTTCAGAGGGCAATTATTTTGAGCACATGTAGTTAAGTCTGCTAGTTTCTGAATACACAACCAATCACAGACACAATTGCAAACCGCACAAACAAATAATACAAGCTGAGAGTGAACGCTTTAATAAAGAAATAGCATAATAATGATAATAATACTGAATGTTAATTATTAAAGTTGGCAAGCGGCTGGGATCTAAGCAGGTCCAAACCTGAAATTGTACCAGAGCCATCCCTTAAATGACTATAATTTTGTGCAAGAAAGCAATTTCAGCATGATCCGTTGTTTTAGTTATCGACTAACCTACCAATATAAAAATAAATAAGGAAATAAAATACCACCCGTGGGCCAAAACAGACAGGGGAAGGGATCCTAAATAATAAACCAACCATGGAAGGTTTGCAGGAAGCAGAAGTTAGGGTGCAGGGGTTCGGATTCCCAGTACCGGCGGTTTTAGGGAGTGAGCAAGCGGCCTCTCTGCCGTCGAGATCGAACCACCGCAATGTTCTAGGAATGGGGTCCTTGGCTGCTGGGACAGATAATTCTACCAGCCCTGCCTGCAGAATTCAAGAGGAGGAGGCGCCGGACAAGGCTACACCGAAGATGGTAAACCCGTTTATAAAAAGTGGCAATGTCATAAGATCACCGAACAAGAAACTGAAAACCGGTGCAGCATCAAATGAGGCAAAAGTGACAACCGGGAAAACTCTAAGGAGTTAAGGGGAATAACCAACCCATTATAAAGGAGTAGTAGTAGTACGATTATAGGATTTCGACAGCATTCGAACTCCCTTTCAGAGTCTGAAGACCACAAAATATCTGATTCACTATCGGATATTAACGAGCCTGATGCTTTTAATCGGCTTGGAAAGAAAATTGACCTTCTCTGGGAATACATCAAATCAAGAAGTAATGTACACAATGAAATAAAGAAGTTTGCCACGCCAATCAGGAATCTGTATGCTGAACACTCACTTGAGGTTGAAAAACTGAATGACAAGAACCAGACAACGCAGACAAATGTAAATTTGGCTAAGCAGATAACAGTATGCTGTGACATCCAGACCATGCAAACCATCTCAAACCCGAGAAACAAAGGGCAGGATACCGTTCCGTTGGATAGGGAAGCGGAAATGGTATCCAAAAGCAAAAGGAGAAGGTCCAATGAACAAAATTCGCCTATTGAACACGCCCAAAAAAAGGGAAACAGAAAACTGGCGGACCCCAGTTCTAGAAGCTAAAGGTTCTAATAAAAACCCAGTCGAACTTAGTGAGCCTAACAATGAAGCGGGCCCCGACTGGCAGTTGGTGAGCAAGAAACAAAGGAAGAAACGTGGAAGGATTCTGCGTTCACGTCCTGATACCATCAAAATAACAAAGAATGAATCCCTCACATATGCTAATGTGCTCAAGAAATTTAAAGGGGATTCAAATTTGAACGACCTCTCTGATAAGGTGACTCGAATACGTAAGGCAGCAAAGGGCGATCTCCTACTTGAGTTGGGGGAGTCCACCAGCATACTGGTGGACTGAGCAGATAGCAAAATTGCGCCGGATGTGCCATTATGCAAGGAGAAAATAAAAATGTGCCTGGGGTATGGAGTCCTATCCCAGCCTGCACGGAACATACTTGGATGCTCGAAAGCAATTTAAGCAGGCAATTAAGGCAAGTAAGCGTCAATGCTAAAAAGAGCTATGCAGTGAAGTGGATCGTGACCCATGGGGAAGACCCTACAAAATCATCATGAACAAGCTTGGAAATTCCACTGCATCTTCTCACACCTGCCCAGTGACACCAAACAAAATTGTTATCGCTTTATTTCCGCAGCAAACTGATGTGATCCCTGCCATCGGTGTAGTACCTGGCCCAGAGGAGGTTCCCTCGTTATCTAGAGAAGAGCTCGAGCCAACGATTTGGGAATTTACAAGCTCCTGGACCTGGCAATATTCCAAATATTGCATTAAAGGCTGCCATGCGTGCTAGACCTGATGAGTTCAGAGAAGTCTACAACTCATGTCTGAGGAAGGGGGTATTCCCGGAACACTGGAAGAGACAACGTCTAGTATTGTTGCCAAAGGGAAAGAAAACTCCAGGAGAGCCATCCTCCTACCGACCACTGTGCATGCTGGATACGGCTGGCAAAGTACTCGAGCGCATAATCTACAATAGATTGGAAAAAGCTGTGGAAAGGGCCAGAGATCTCGTCGAGCGGCAGTATGGTTTTCGAAAGGCTCGATCGACAACCGACACAATTCGACACGTCGTTCAAACCGCCAATGAAGCTACAGGCGGCAGAAGATGGAAGGGCGGCTCTAAAAAATACTGCGCCGTGGTCACCCTGGACGTCAAGAATGCATTCAACTCGGCCAAATGGAGCCATATTCTGAATGCTCTACATAGCTGACCATAAAACCGAAGCAGTCTTAATTACTAGTAGCAAGGTAGAAGAGATTGTAAATATTGGTGTTAACGGAATCTAAATACCCTCGCAGCCTTCATTACGATATATGGGTGTCGAAACTTATGCACGCTTAAACTTTAAGGAGCACCTAACGATAGTGAGCAGAAAAGCTGCCAAAGTAGCTGCAGCCCTCTCCCGCACTATGCCCAACACTGGCGGGTCAAGACAGTGTCGTAATATGCTGCTGGAAAATGTTGTAACCTCCATCATCCTCTGTGGATCACCTGTTTGGAGTTATGCGATGGATTTTGGGACATAAAGACAAAAGTTAATATCTATGTACCGCCTTGGTGCCTTAAGGGTAATATGTGGTTTCCGCACAGTATCCGATGACGCGAAACTTGTTATTGCTGGATGATCCCAAGAAATGTTACCTACATCGTGAACAACCAGGGAGCAGTGCATCATAACGCAATACAACTCTGACAGAACACAAAGCAAAGACGGTGGGATAGATCGGAAAACGGTCGGTGGACTTACCGTCTCATAACATCCATCGAAAAGTCGATAAATAGGCGGTATGGCGAACTTAACTACTACCTGACGCAGTTGTTAAGTGGGCATGGTTGTTTTGGGGCATACCTTTACAGATTTAAGCATACCGACACTCCAGAGTGTCCGGCCTGCAAAGGATCACAAGAGGATGTGGAACACGTTTTTTTCAATGTTCACGGTTTGAGATCACCCGAAGTGAACTGTCGGATATCCTGGGGCAGCGCCCAACACCTGAAAACATATTCGAACTAATGCTTGTTTCTGAAGAAACATAGAATGCTGTAAGCCATACTTCAGCGGTGGTACTGAAGGAGCTGAGAAGCCTAGAGCGTGCAAGAGCAGAACAACGAACAACAAATCGTGATTAGATAGCGGTGGCAATCTCAATCTATGGTTGAGACGCTTTGGAGAATAGAGTCGAATAATTAGTCACCTCCATGCGAAGTAATGTCTAACGATAGTTCCGCATGGAGGATGAATAAACGGGTGTGAGGTTTTTAGATGATATAAATCCATCACTGTTGTTGAGATGTTTGCCACCATCAAAGCTTCGTCTTGTTGAAGATTTTCCTCATTTTACCCTTCCCAAAAAAAAAAAAAAAAAAAAAAAAAAAAAAAAGAGAACACTGCTTCGCACGATTGTGCAGGAGGTATAGTGGTGAGAGGCGATTGTCAGGAAGGCGTTTACAGTCGTTGAAGATGAGGTGTAGAGCAATATTTTTTATGCGTTGTTGGATTATTTTTTGGGTATTTGAGATCGAGTTGTACCATATCGGCGCGGCGTATGTCACGTTTGGTCTAATGTAGAGCTTATACAGTAGTAATTTATTTTCAAAACTTAGGCAACTGTTTATGTTCAGGAAGGAATATAAAATGCTGAAGGCAGCAAAAGTCTTTCTTCTGATATTCTGAAAGTGGGGGTTAAAACTAAGGTTGTTTGTGAGGGCTACTCCTGGGTACTGTGTCTTTTTCACAGTTTAGGGTTGAACGCCATTTACTATGATTGGCGAGGCTTTTTTGTAGATGCTGGAATACTTGGGGTGCGGGTTAAAGAACATTACTTGAGATTTAGACATTACTTGAGTATTCTGTTAGTATGTTTAGATAATTTTAATCGGCACTGGTATTTGCTGCGGTTGGAGCTGTATATGAATGTCGTCTGCTTAAATCAGAAACATGAAGCCTCTAGCTAGTGGGATTGGGATATTCGCCATAAACAACACGAAGAGCAGGGGACCTAGGACTGAGCCATGCAGGACTCTTGCCGTGGTGTTCAAAACTTTGGAATTCGTCGTGTTTAGTGGCACGCAAAATTTCAGGTTGTGCAAGTACAGGGTTTTCCAATAAGTTTTTTCATTTTGAATAGCCCGCTATTTGTGCAGCTGTCAATTTTGAAGCTGCCATTTTTTGACATTTGACAAGTAAAAACTACGCCATTACTAAAAATGATACGATACCTTGGGTATATTCAAATGCATCAAAATGATCCGGATTTTCATCGAAAAATCATCTTTCTTTTTTAATAAGCAGAATTGTCGCATTTGGGGCTCATAAAATCCAAGAATGATTGTTGAAAAGCCTCTCCATCCTCAACGTGTCACTGTTTGGTGCGGTTTTTGGGCTGGTGCTGTGATTGAACCTTACTTTTTCGAAAATGATTGCGCTACCGAGCTATGATTAATGATTTTATGAACGGAATTGAAAGATATTGATGTGGCCGACGTTTATTTTCAGCAAGACGGCGCTACGTGCCACAAAAGCAACGAAACAATCACAATTTTGCAAAATGAATATCAAAATGAAACTTCTTATTGGAAAACCCTTTATGATCTTAATAGGATAATTAGATTCGGTGGAATTTTGTAACTGATCAGTTTGTATATTAAACCTTCGTGCCAGACGGTATCGAACGGTGCTTTTTGCACGCCGAGAACGTATACCTTTTGGATTTTCTGCTATAGTTAAGGAGACCGGTTAGAGCGTCAGTGGTCGATTTTTTTGGGATAAACCCGAATTTTTCCTCTGGGATAACGACCTCGGCATACTAACAAAGTTTTGTGGCGGTTATTTGTTCGGCAACCTTGCTTAGTGACCTAAGCAAACTAATAGGTCTGGTGTTTTCCAGAATGTATGCGCCTTTCCGAGCTTTGTTATGGCTATTACCCTAGATAACTTCCACCCTTTCGGGATATAACCATGCTCTAGTATGCCGTTTACGATCTTGACTAGTAAGATTATCCGTCTACCCCCGTTGACTTCCTGTTTTTTAATATTGTAATAACTCCTGATACATCCTCGACACAGGTTTGATGACTATGGGCACGGTTTTGTAATGAATATGATGAAAGGAAGGCTTCAACAACTTCTTCGACTTCTGTTTCTGAACTTGAAGGTATACTATTTATATTGCTAAAGTGTTCCCTATGCGCGTCGGCGCTTTCTAAAGTGATTTGATTGTTTTTTGACGCTCTTTTAAATCTACGGATTTCCTAGTGAACATATGCTTTGTCTTTGGTGATATCCCTGAGTTTGTTTTTAAAATATTTCTGGTGTTGTTCGTTAATTTTGATGGAAATTTTGGTGTACTGAAGTTGCATTTTCCTGTGAAAATTTCGAAACTGGATTCGGGTTTTCATTAGTTGCACGATTGTTATTGGCAGGTTTTTGGGCTCACTGATCCGAACTGGGATGGCTTCTCTGGAGAGAAATTTAGTGGCCTCTGTATTGTGAAAACATCGATCTCTGCAAGGGTATTGATTTATTTGTTGGTCAGCGGTTCGATCTTCTGGTGAATCAAGTGTATAAAGATCAACCAGACTGCATTTTTGTAGTCTAGTCTGTGTACTTTTCTACAGAGTTTAAAGAGTATTCATTCGAGAATGCAATTAGGAAATGGTTCAAGCAAAACTCGTTCGTCGCTTCGACAGCAAAAAAAAGTGTTAAAGCAAGTATTACACTTTCGACTTAATCTAGTAAGGAGATGGCTTCATATATTTTGTCATTTTTTGACAAAATTGTGTAGTGTACATATGCTAATTCGAAAAAAAATTTAATTTTATATTCAAAAATTTTGGAAACTAAATGAATGTGAAAGTATACTCAGATCCAGAGAACAATCTCTACGATCATAAACCGGAATTTTGAAAACCGGGATTTTAAATTCGGCATTTTGAATTCAGTACTTTGAAAACCTCGATTTCGTAGTAAACTATTTTCAGGATTAGGTCGTCTTAAACATTTTTTACGTGATCACATAGGATTTCAATATAATCGCAACAACTATGATGATAATTATGAATCATTTTAGTTATGAGCCTCAATTTAAAACTCGTAAATAAAATTCACCTCTAACTAATTAAATATTTTATGTCTTAATTTTTAATAGATTGCCTCAAAAATTTAACACAAATGATACTTAAGAAATAACAAAAAATTAAAATTGATTAATTAACTTTATTCATTACATCAGTCGAAATTGAAAGTGAATAAATTATTTCTGGGACATACACACATACTAACGTAATACAATTGTTTTGAATAATAATAACAAAAATTGAGATAAACCACCATACCGTTTTATGAGTTATTTCTTATTTATGTACAAACATTGGGTCTATCTTATGTATAAAGTATAGTCATACAATGAAACGCCAAACTTTCAATGTCATTTAAAATTTCACAGTCGAGATTTTTGATTTGGTCATTGTTATGGCGTTACGCTTCAAATCATTATTTTAATTTGCCGCATATTTGGTTTTGTAAAATCGGGTGTGTTAATAATTATGAGGGATACGTTATACACTTGTAATTATTGTGTATTGTAAAAACGCTTCAATTATCAATTAACAAGATTATACATATAATTAGCACACATCTTTAGGCATACATATAGCAGTAAAGCAGTAAACAGAATACCAAATGCAAATTTTTCCCATTAATTTATATAAAAATTACGTAATTAATTGTACAGACAATATGTCTGAACTGAACTAAAAAATAAAGCTAATGCCAAGCAAGATGACATCTTCAATAAGGTCGTACATTTGGATTTGTATATGATAGCATCGCTTGCAAAATATATTTTGCAACATCCAGTCCAGTTAAAATTGTTCGTTATTCGTATAAGGTTATTTCATTCTCAAACAGACAATATAACAATTATGTTTGTCGGTGTGATCGTTACTTGCAATTTTTCAGTTTTCAAGTTCATTATTTAATACAGCAATTAAAACCAATCCAATAAAAATTTAATACGCTAATATAGAGTAGCCGAAACATTAAGCAAATTTGTTTATTACAATTATAAATTAGTTCCGCTTACACAGAAGTGTAATTGTCATCGATGTTCGCAGCCTTCAGCCAGCCAAGTACAGTGATAAAATAGTTACTAATCGATAGTTTTGTACGAGGTAAATTTTAACAAATTTTAATGAACATTCGTTATTCTATTAACCACCAGATGGATAACGAGAAGACTTTTTAATATTACCCATATTTGTGGAATTTAGTCAAAATAATATATGGACCATAAGAAAATGACTCCAAATCTCTAGCAAGTGGTGTTAATGACGTTTAACAATTTTTTGTCCGAATCGCCAGATAACATTTCCAGTTAAAATTAATCCTTGGTTAAAGTAATAGTTGATCGGCTTAAAGGACAACAAATCTAAGCAGCTACTTCATAGTATCGGATCCTGAATTCAAATATCTAGTAGTAAGTAATTTATTCCCTGGATAAGGGGTAGTTTTGGACTCGATGAACGGAGAAGTAGGTTATCTACTAGGAACTATCGGAAACTGAATTCAAATCTCTGGCACGGAGTACTAAGGCCCATTCATCAGTTTCAGTTAAAATCTGATGGTACATAAAGTTTCCAGACTAATTTATTCCCCTGGATAGGGATAGTTTTTGAGCTTGCTGGTTGAAAAAATTGGTCAGCTACTACTTGTGCTATCGTAAACTAAATAAAAAATCTCTGGCCAGGAGTTCTAAATCCATTTATAAGTTTCAGTCAAAATTTCAATTGGTATAAAAAGGTTCCAGATTAATTAATTATTCTGGATATGACATAGTTTTTAAGGAGTAGTACGTCAGCTACTACGTGTACTATAGGAAAGTGAATTTAAATCTCTGGCAAGGAGTGTTAAGGCCCATTTAACTGTTCCAATTAAAAGCTCAATTTACACCTAAAGTTTAAAGACTAATTTATTCCCTGAATAGCAGGTCGATGGAAGCATAAGGAGTAGTAGATTAGCTACTACGTGTAATTTTAGGGAAGGAGTGCTAAGGCATATTTACAGTTTCAGCAAAAATCTCAATTGGTATAAAAACTTTACAGACTAATTTATTCCCCCGGGGGCGGGAGGAACAAGAATGGGAGGAACAAGGATGTTCACCAACTACTACGTGTTAAATAAATTGGTCAGCTACTACTTGTAATATCGAAAAATGAATTCCAATCTCTAGCAAGAAGTGCTAATGCCCATTTATCAGTTTCGGCAAACGTCTCCATTGGTACCTAAAGTTTCCAGATTAGTTTATTGCCCTGGTATAGGTTAGAGTTTGGGCTTGTTGGACGGAGTAGTGGGTCAGCATCTTCGTGTACTACAGGAAATCGAATTCAATTCTCAATTGTTATAAAAACTTTACAGAAAAATGTATTCCCCTTTGGGGTTGGGGTCCGCCAACTACTACGTGTACTACGGAAAGTGAATTAAAATATCTGGCAAGGAGTGTTGAGGCCCATTCATCGGTTTCAGTTAAAATCTCAATTGGGGCCTAAAGTTTCCAGACTAATTTATTCTGTTGTATAGGGGGTAGTTTTTGGGCTCAATGGACGGGGTAGTAGGTCAGCTACTATCATACCGTCATACCATCAAACCGTCATCACCATCATCAACACCATCAATATCAACACCACTATTACCATCATCATCACTGTCACCAGCACAATCAACATCACCCTTAAAAGAATTATGATACAAAAATGAACTCAGTTTTAGAAATTCCTCCGTAGAAACTTTAGACCTGATTATCATCCCTCAAGAAAAAGATGGAGGTTTGAGATATTAACAGTGATCATTCATAAGACTTAAACAATATTTGGGTAAAGTTTGGTTCAAATCGGTTAAGGCGTGTGAATTTGTTTTAATATCATACACATATACCGAAGATACATACAAATACACACTTTTATATGTGTGTATAGATTGCTCAACAGCTCACTAAACCCAATCCAACCAAAACTCAACCCCCACTCAACCCCGACTCAACCCCGACTCAACCCCAATTCAATCAAAATCCTTTTCAAGTCTCCACCTTGATCTTAGAAACTAATTGGCGACAAATAATACCAATGTGGACAGCCATTCTCGAGATATCACTGGTACAGATATCCCGAAATCCAGACGTCCAGACCCCAGACATCCAGACGTCCAAACATGCAGACAGACAGACGGAAATTTTTTTTTTTTTGCTTTTTTAGACTAAGGGTGTTTTAAAACGTGACGAAAAGTGGTTTTGGCCCAACGATCTCAAAATTTGGGTGTTTTTCGATCGAAGAAATATGAATCAACCAGGATCCACCCAAAACTTTAAACCCGCATAATACCTCATCAGAAATGTCGCACATATTGTGTAGAGATTTGACTTGTTTCATTGAAGGTTGGTCAATAAATTGTGTCGCACCAAATCAGCAGCTTCACCGTTCTGTAGCCCCTTTAAAAGTTTATGCACCTTTGAAGTTTTGGGATTACTGTCGATTGATGCTTCAAACGAATCGCGAAATAAAGCAATTACAGGATAATTTGCGGAGGAAGTCGGCACCTTCACCCGTGGTACACAAACATCGGAGTCACTTTAAAAAAATTAAAATTTACCAATTCGTTTAAAAAGGAGTGCTGTTTGGCCATAAATTCATGTAAGCTGGAATTGCCAACCCTGACCGATGCCAAATCGGCCGGTACTAATTTACCCTTCTTGTCAAAATATTTAATCTCGATAACGTCTTGCAATTCGATGTTTTGTTACTCATCCCATTCCCATCCCCATAAGCTTTCTAATTGAGACGAGAAGAGCGCCGCATTAGTATGGCTGGACTTCGTACTTCATAAACACAAGAACAAAAAAAGGCAGTATACGTCAAACGACTCAGTTGGCAATGAGAAACCGTCGAGCTTATCGCACAGATCAACAACGTGATAATCTTCGACGTGCAAGAAGAAATGCTTCAATTACGACCATTGCGGTGCATTGCAGTTCGCTGGATAAACGCCTGAATTGTACTGGCTCAGCGGCAAGGTGAAATTTCCATTATTGCCTCCACCACCTGAGCCATTTTATTCATTGTTTCGTGGCGAAAGACCGGAATCACAACATTTTCTATCGAACACTCAAATGTACAACGGATGTTTCTAAATGACTAATGTATTTTAAGCAGACATTATCGAAAAACGCTGATTCAATCCGACATTCAAGGTCATTTCTGCTCGAGAGAGTAAACGTTCATTTTCTTTGGGTGATCATAAATCAGTAATTCTCACTTCGCCTTCGACTTTACAGATCCAAGGCCAAATTCACCATTGAATTGGGTCATTGCAACCGAAGTATATTGGCAGCCCGCGTCATATGCATGAATATGCGCAAGGTGCAATGACTTATGTTCGTCATTACGGTCGTCCAAATCTATTCATCACCTTTTCGTGCAATCCGAAAAGGATAAAAATTATTCAACAGCTGCTTCCCGGAAAAACATCAAGTGATCGGCATGACATCACCGCACGTATCTTCAAACAAAAAATCCGGGCGCTGATGAACCACATGGTTAAGCATCGTGCCTTTGGGGATACTCCATGCTGGATGTATTGACGCATGCACCCATTCTTATTTGGTTAGTCGAAAGAATTCGAACAGACTTAATAGATGACATCATATGTACCGAGATTCCTTATCCAGACCGGCATGATGTTGTAATTAGGAACATGATTTACGGCCCATGTGGCGCCGTCAACCCCAAATCACCGTACACGGTCGACGTCAAGAGCTCTAAGCATTATCCACGGAATTTGATGGCGGAGACTATCACAGGCAACGATGGTTATCCACTATATTCCCTCGATCACCCGATGATAACGGTAGAACTGTCACAACGAAAGTGAAAGGAAACGATTTCATGGTCAACAACACTTGGATTGGTCCGTATTCGCCACTTCTTTTCAAAATATTCAAGGCTCATTTGAAGGTGGATTATTGCAATTCCGGGAAGCCTATCAAATACATCTGCAAATATTTCAAGAACGGTAGCGATTTAGCGGTTTTTGGTGTTCAAACTTCCAATACTAACGATGAAATCACGCACTACTATCAAGTTGGTCGATATATGAGCTGCAATGAAGCGATTTGGCGTATACTCTCATTCCCCATTCATGAACGTCATCATACGGTTGTAGAATTGGCGGTGCATCTGGAGAATGGTCAACGAGTTTATTTCAACTCATGGAATGTTGCTCAACACGCTGAAACACCTCAACTGACAACATTTACCAGTTTCTTTTCGATTTGCCAAAGTGATTCGTTTGCACAACATCCGTTATTACAATTGGAACGCTTCATCGAAGAAATTTCAATGTCGGAAGCAAGGCGATACGGTGCATGTTCATCCGGATGTGCGTTCTACAGATTCCCTTGGTCGCATTTACACAGTTCATCCGAAGAAATGCGGTTGTTGCTGGTGAATGTTCGTGGGCCGACATCATTTGAATCACTTCGAACTGTCAATGGTGTAGTGTGCCCAACATTTCATGCTGCATGTCAACAGCTTAATTTGCTTGAAAACGATACTCATTGGGATATGACAATCGCTGAAGCAATTGTTTCTGTATACCCAAGTCCTATCGTTATTTCGACATGCTTCCCAGCGATCACTGTTGGACCCCCAACAGAAGGAAGTGCACGATACGTTAATGAAGACAATTGATGATGGAAATGCTGCATTGATGTTGACCACTTTTCGTGCGAGATCCGAAATTGCTGTAGCATTTGCTTCTTCTAAGATAGCAGCCACGTTGCTAGAAGAACGCCGGACGGCTCATTCTGCGTTGAAATTGCCGTTAAACCTTCAAACAACTGAAAAACCGACATGCAACATTCCGAAACACTCAGCAATGGCCAAAGTTTTTGTAGCAAGTAAAATCATCATCTGGGATGAATGGACAACAATCGCGCACAAAGGCGCATTGGAAGCACTCAATCGAACTATGAAAGATCTGTGCAATGACTCAAGATGTTTTGGAGGCGCAATAATTCTAGTGTCTGGCGATTTCCTTCAAACACTACCAGTCATTCCAAGATCGACCGCTGCCCATGAAATAAACGATTGCCTCAAATTATCGACTTTGTGGCGTTATGTGAAGAAACTATCTGTCAAATATTTCTCCAAGCTATTGCTAACTATCGGTAATGGCTGTGTTCCTGTCAACGAATCGTACGGATTGATTTCGTTTCTGTCCGAATTTTTGCAATTTCATCTCAGCGTAGGATGAGCTCATCAACAAAGTGTTCCCGAACATCATTGCTAACCACAAAAATCACAATTGGTTGAGTGAACGAGTAATTCTTGCGACAAAACACAATGATGTGGATCATTTAAGCTTCACAATTGAAAATCAAATCATTGGTCCACTGCATTCCTTCAAATCTATCGACTGTGTAACAAACGAAAACGAACAATCAACTATCCAACTAAATATTTAAACTCATTGGACCTGCCTGGCTTACCACCGCACAATTTACAACTGAAAGTTGGCTCGGTAGCCATCATGCTTCGAAATATGAACCAATCAAAACTATGTAACGGAACGGGTTTGGTGGCGAAAAACTCATAGGCAATGTGATTCACGCGACTATACTCAAAGGAAAGTTCAAAGGTGAAGAAGTTCTCATTCCGAGAATTCCGATGATCCCAATTGATATGCCATTCGAATTTAAACGAATTCAATTTCCGATTCGTCTTGCATTCACCAAGACGATCAACAAATCACAAGTCCAATCATTGAGTGTTTTGTGGCCTGAATCTAGAAAATTACTGTTTGTCTCACGGTCAATTGCACGTAACATGTTCAAGTGTCGGCAAATCATCCACTTTGTTCGTTCTCGCACCTAACAACAAAACGAAAAATGTCGTATGTGTAAAATGTGCTGTACCATGTTGCACCAAAATTTATTCAATCCTAATTAAATTTTGCAGGCTAAATATTTGAAATTAAAAATTGCAAATAATTTGTATGGTACGCATTCGGTCAAAAACCAGATGATTTTATGACGAACATAAATAATCGTGTATCATGATGTATATTCCAAAAATGTTTAACAATAAAAATTTGTTTTGACTTGAATTTGTTTTCAATTCTCCAATTCTCCATAATATAAAATTTAAATTCCACACTTTCATGACCAGAGACACTTTATTCGGAATTACAAATTTAGTTCTAAAATAAAATTATTCATCAAATATTCAAACCATACATATTATTTTAGAACTAAATTTGATAGTGACATCTGTCGAACATTGCTACCTACTAGTTGTTTTTTATTGAAGACACTTTTTTAAGAACCATATTGCGAGAGATGGCACAAAAGTCAGTTAGCGAAATAAAAACTTTTAATTTATTTTAAATAGATGTCACTAGCTACCAGAATAATTTATTTTAAATCGTTTTCGATATAAAAATTTTTGACTATTTGAATTTATTCAAAATAAATATTTCGTTTAATTGAATGAATTTGTTTAGCTATATGTATATCAAAAAAAAGATGATTATTTATTGAGATTTGATTATGTGTACTTGTGTTGTGCAAGGTGTAACCGTTAAACCCACTAAAAATCTACAAGAAAAACTATTTTGGATTTTCACGATTCCCCAAAGCAATATTTCTTTGTTTTCGCTAAAATCATTTGGAATTTGACTGAATGTTTGACCATTCCATACTATCCAGGAATCCCAAAAAAAAGATGTTCACCTTGAATTTAAGCGTACTTATTTGCTGCGTTCCATTTAACGTGACAAAGTACACACAAGTACTTCTGACTGCACGCAGCTACTCTTGCTAAATTTTATGAGTAGTTTGCTTTTGGAATTTATGGCGACTTCGTTACTAGATTATTTAGTACAACTAATCCATATTATTTTAATGCAATAATAATGTTTAACAACAAAGAATAATGCTTAAAATTAAAATATTAATGCAATAATTAATAAATTATTTAACAAATCGAGCCTCAGACATTTTTACAAAAGTAAAACACACACCCTCTTTTAAGCAAAACCAAATATATCAGCACTTTGTAGAAACACTGTGTTATAAATATAGTACATATGCCCCCTAACATAGATGTCACCATATCGATATATTATAGACTTAGACACATTTGTTTTCATTGCATAAAACAAACAAATGTATATTAGCTTCTAAATGATGAGATAGCCGAGGTAGTAAGTTGATGGAGTGGAGTGAAGAAGGTCTGGGGTTCGAATCTAAGCAAAACCAACGAAAACATTTGTTTTTAGATGAAAAATTTTGAATTGGGGATAATCCGAGAAGATAAATCAGGATCGAAATCGCAACAAAAAAAAATTTGGTAAAATTCGTGGAAATAAAAAAAAAATCAAATTTTTGCTTAAAAAAAATAAAGTCGGAAGTTTGAACAATCGAACTCCAAACCTTTCGCACACCACTCCTTCATCTTACCACCCAACCACTCATCTCTATATAATTTGTACCATAGAGAAAATTAGAATAAGAGGACGCACGTTGAACCATTTATTTATTCTTTAGCGAAACTAGCGACATAGCCAGTATACTATTTTTTGGTACTTGATTCAAGATCGGAAATGACAAAAACAACATTCAATAGAATCATTTTACATTGTATTGTATTGATGAGTGAGAAAACTTGTTATATACTCGTACATACATATTTGTGTTGGTATTTTACAACGTTATATTTAAATGAACAAATGGTGCAAATGAAATAAAAATAAAAAGTACCTACTTTACTTTTTTGAGCTATGAATACGAGACGGAGAGGTATGAAATATTTTTGTTTTGAACGGACGCTTTACTATATAGGGCGTTCATCTGAAAACTTCCCACTTAATTTTTATTTCAAGAACAACGCATCAAAAAACTTTTTCAGAAAATAATTTTTTAATATTAATGCAAGAGAGTTTAGACGTGTAGTGCAAGATTATGTAAATTAACATTTATTTTATTTGTTAACATCGTAATATTCGTAATACACGACAAGTTTTGAGTTTTCCGATTTTTTTTTTTTGTGCTATGGTTGGTCCTTCTGGTCATAAATGTGCTGTAGCAAATTGTGATTCAAAACGAAAATATGGGGCTCGCCTTTTTAAATATACTCAGGTTTATGATAAGCACGAGTTATGGTTAAAAAACTGTGAAATATCGCCTTCGAGTAAAAAAAATATTTTCATATGTTCGAAGCATTTCGATTCACAATGTTTCTTAAAGCGATTATTAAAAAGAAATGCTGTTCCGACGTTATTTTTACCGCAAGCAAATCAAATAAATGTATCAACAACTTCAAGAGAAAAGAGAAATTCTGTTTTTCAATTGGAAAATAATGTTCCTGTCGAGGTCAACCAACAATTAAATTTAATTGATGAAACAGAACATAATCCTACATTTAGCCATAGCCTTTCAAATTTAAAAACTTACACTAAGTGTGATGATTCAGTGATCAGTGATAATCTAAATTTAGAACAAATTTCTCGTTTGCCGGATCCCTATTTCGATAAAAATCCTTTATCATTCAGTTCATTTTCGTGCTTAAATTGTGAGAAGTCCGAAAAGAATATTGAGGTTTTCAGACGATTAAACCGAAACTTACATTTTCAAATTTATAAATTAAAAACTGAAAAAGTTAACTTAGCTAAACAGATAAAAAGTTTACAACACAAAATTCGCGTATTGAATAGAAAAGTTTGTAATTTAAAACCTAAAACAAAGATCAATTTAAGTGATGTGATTGATGAACAAAATAAAAGTGATCAATGCAAAATTTTCTGCAAGATGATTTTGTTGCCCAGAAAGAAACGCCAAATATGGGTCGACGAATTTAAGGCCCTTGCACAAAACATGTATTACCGGTCACCAAAAGCGTATAATTTTATGAGAGATCGACTAAATTTCGAATTGCCTTCCAAGTCGTCTCTTATAAGATGGCAACCGATAAAAAATTTCTCCCCTGGAAATAATAATCCATATCTTTTCAATAAATTAAAAGAAAAAATTGGAAGTTTATCAGTTACTGGAAAGCAATGCTCATTAGTTTTCGACGAAATCAAAATACGACAAGATTTGAGTTATAATATGGTTAGAGATTGCATAGACGGTTACGTTGATCTTGGGGAGGATTCAAGAGAAAGTGAAGTTGGAACTCATATATGTGTCTTTATGGTTCGGGGCCTAATAGAAAATTGGAAAAATATTTTATGCTACTATGTTTCTCATAATTCAATTAAATCTGATGTTCTAAAAAATTTGATAACAAAAAATTTAGAGCTATGTTTTTCATTAGGGTTGTCGGTTCGTGCGGTTACTTGTGATCAGGGGTCAAATAACCGAAGATCGTTAACATATATGGGTGCTACGAGAGATAATCCTATTTTAAATTTCGAAGGCCCAACAAAAATAGTAGGCATTTTTGACTCGCCCCATCTGTTTAAATCTTTCCGGAACGCGATGCTCACATCCGATATTGAGTGCCCCGATGGCATAGCAAGTTGGGACGTTGTAAGAGAGCTCTATAAATTAGAGCAAACTTCTGCCACTAGAATGTGTCCCAAAATAAATGAAAAACATGTAAATCCTGTTCATTTCGACAAAATGAAGGTTAAGCTTGCAACCCAAGTATTTAGCCAAAGTGTTGTTGCCGGAATAAAAACGGTTGCTGATTTAAATAAGTTTGCTGATTCGGTGAAATCTAAGGTTTCTGCGACATAGAATTTATTCGAAAAGCTGGATAAATTATTTGACATTTTAAACTCAAAACACATGTTTGATTTAAATAAATTTAAATCGGGTCTACGATATGATGAAACAAGCGAAATTTATAAGTTTCTGCTGAATATGGTACAATATTTGAAAAATATTAGGTTGGTCAATGGTAAAAAAGTGTACTCTTTTGATGGAATGGTACAGACCATAAATGGAGTTATTTATGTCCTAAAGTCACTGGTTCAAGAACACATCGAGGTGCAATATATTTTAACTTCCAGGCTGAATCAAGATGCATTGGAGAACACATTTGCGCTTATAAGGTGCGCTAACGGTAATAATTCAAATCCTTCGGTTCAACAATTTGGTTTTACGGTGGCTAAATTATTATCAATAAAGTATTTAACGTCTTTCACAACCTTATCAAATTGCGAGGAAGATAATGATACAAACCTTATAGACGTTATCTGTGAGGAAATTGAACATGAAGCTTGTCACAACACGTCAATTGAAATCGCAAATACTACAACAAAAAACTGTCCAATTAATTTTAATGTTTTCGACGACGATGAGCCAGATGAAATCGTAAAGGATCAGAACATTGAATTAGAATCAATACCTTATGAACCGAAATCTAACTCAGATGCATCCACCAGATATTTTGTTGGTTTCTTAATTCAAAGAGTGTTTAAAAAATTTAACTGTGTCAATTGTGCATTGGTGTTAGTGAAGGAAAACGATTATTTAGAATGTAAATCGGAATTATTAATACATCATAAAAATTATTTGACTGATACGTTTGGAAAACTCCAAACACCATCTCAGAAGTTTTTTGAATTGTGTAGGCGCCAAATAAACCAGTTTGATGAAATTTTTACAAGCAACGCTCATACAATTGGTTTGAAGAGACTTATAATGGGATTCTTACTAGAAAATGACATTGACGGCGAATTTTATAATAAAGACCATACCTGTTTTGACCATCGCATTTTTTTATTGAATCTTATGGTCCTAATATTAATAAGGAAACATAGTAAATGGCATTTGGAGCGCGTAAAAAAGGAAAATTATGATGCCAAAAAAGAAAAGCGGAAAAGGAACACAAATATGTACAACGACAAGAGATGGAAAACGATTCATAATTGAAAAAATTTGACTAAAAATTTTGTAAACATGAAATAAATGAATTATGTATGAAATGCCCTTTTTTATTCTTTCCTAACTATTCTGCGGCGTGAATTTTAAATTAGAAATTTTAATTTTCTCTATGTGTATACCTACATCAGTAAATGTTATTGTGATTTTAAAAAAAATGTAATAATATTGTTCATCTACAAGCTACCTAAATGAAAAACATGAAATCATTGAAGGGTTGATGTTTTATTTTAAATGCTTTTTTAGTGAATGCAGAGATAACATATTTTTAATTTTTCTTATTGTGTAGAGTAAACATTTGATTCAAGGTTATTTTTTTTAAATCATGATGTGTTAGTGTATATACCTAAACCAAATAAAAATAATGGTATTGTTATTCCTTTCTGACTGCTTTGTTTTAATGCAATCAATTTCTTTTTAAGCTTCATTTACAATTATTTAAAAGGGTGTCCCGGACAACCAGGACACCTTTTATATAGAATTATTTTTAAAATTTTAGTTTACAATCGCATTTGGCCTTGGAAATATGTTACATCTAAGTATGAAAAATAATGTTTTAGGATTAACGGTAATTAAAAAAGCATAAATAAAAAATATTGTATACAAAAAATGATTAATTTTTAAAATCGTCCGAGACTTTTTGGACACCCTACATAAGTATACATGTATTCAATCAAATAAAACCAAAATACATTACCACATATACACAACTGCGTACATAAATAAATAAATAGAATGGGTATATAGAAATGAAAAGCAACAAAATTCAACGATCGAAAAAAGATCTTGAATAAGGTTCAATGAATAAAGGTACGCGCGCTGGCGTCAAGGAAGAGGTTTGCTCTGCGTAATTCCTCTTATATTCTAATTTTCTCTATGTTTGTACTCAGTTTTTCGTTTAAATACTGGTAAATTCAGACTTGGCGAAAAATCGCATACAAATTTTTGTTATTTTACCAGGCGAACAGAATTTAAAAATCAACATAATTGTCAGCAACGTGACATTATTTTGTATCAAAGCGTGCCACTTCAAGTTATGTGACACTTGAACAAACAAAATAAAGTCATATTGCTGACAATTCTACCTTCTTGTAATTTCTGTTCGCCTGTTAAAATGACAAATTTTTTTTGCGATTTTAGATGAAAAAAAAAATTTGTTTTTTAAATTTCTGCTCACCTAGTAAATAAAAATAAACTTTTTTTAATTAAAAAGGCAATAATCATTCATAACTCTAGCAACCACCCAAATAGAAAATTTGGAGATTTTTATTACAAAAAAAAAATTCCTTCAGCCGCGAGGATTTCCTGTCTGCCAAGTATGATCTGACCAAGGAAACTAGGGCCGGCTTAACGCCGCAGTTTATCATCTTGTACAAGACTCCCTCATGCCACATAGAATCAAAGACTTTCTAGCAAGCTTTAGTTGATCCAATAGTCTCATGAGGGCATCCGTTGTTGATTTCTGCTGAACAAAGCCAAATTTTTCAGCAGGGATTACAAGTTTACTGAGCCCGCTCAGTAAGCTAATCGGGCTGGTATTTTCTGGGGTCCTCAGCTTGCTGGCTTTCGGTATCGGAATAACCTTCGCCAACTTCCATCTCGTCGGGAAGTAAGCGAGGGTGAAAATTGCATTTATTAATAAAACCAGTTGTAAAATTTCGGATAATGGGAGGTTCCTTATGGTCTTGTTCGAGACACCATCAACACCTGGGGACTTTTTATTCCTGAGCCTATGGACAATTTGAACCCCTCTTTCCGCCAATTCATTAGACTGTGGATGGTAAGGTGGACTTTTTGTAGCTTTTATACCATTCAGAGCAAGAAAATTTTTAAACTCTTCTGATCCGAAAGGGGGTCCATTATCAGACACCACTTCGACCGGCAAACCAAAAACAGATACAAATGGTTATATTTTGTTAATCACCGATGTAGCTCTGGTATCCTTCATTAACCATATGGCCATTTATCGAGAATAGCTATTTACTAAAATAAAATATGTTGATTCAAACAAATGAAAAAAATCTACATGTACTCTCTCGAACGCAAAACTTGTTTCTGGCCAGGCAATCGTCTGAGATGGTTTTGAATTTGCATTTAAAGCACAAATTTCACAATTGGACGTTATTTTTTCTATCTCTGAATCTAGATAAGGCCACCAGAAATATGATCTGGACAACATTTTCATTCGCACAATACCAGTGTGACTCTCATGTAGAAGAGCAAGCAGCTTGTGTTGCAGTTCGCGAGGCACGACTTTCCTGCAACCTCGCATTGAACAGCCATCCTCTATTACGATTTCATTTCGTACCGCAAAATATGGTTTTATATGAATATCTTTCACAAAATGTGGCCACCCTTCAGAACAGTACTTGTAAATTTCAGATAAAACCGGATCTTTCATAGTGGCGATCGCGACATCGTTAAACTTGAGTGGGTAAGGCAAATATGACAAATTTTTTTTGAAAAAACAAAAATTTTCTTCACCCTCTAAGCTGACATTTGCTGAAGAGGAAGACGTGAAAGCGTATCGGCATTACCCTTATCAGCACCTTTTCGATAAAGTATTTTGAATTTATAACCCGAAAGAAAAATGACCCATCTTTGAAGCCGGTGACTTGCGAGTACAGGGACACCTTTTCCGGATTAAAAAGGATTTTTAAAGGCTGATGATCTGTGACTAGGGTAAATTCACTTCCATATAAATATTTGTGAAACCGTTTGATGGCAAATACAATTGCTATTCGTGCATATTTTTTTTTTTTTTTTCTGAAGGTGACAATGTTGAGGAGGCAAAACATACTGGCCTCTCTTCATTATCTATCACATGTGACAGTACTGCTCCCAATCCATACGCACTCGCATCGCAAGTCACAATTATAGGTTTGTTTTGGTCAAAATAAGTTAATAAATTATTTGACGTCAATATTTTCTTACATTTTTGAAAAGATTCATCACACTCTTTGGAACAAATAAATTAGGAATCTTTCTTCAAAAGATTATATAAAATATGAAGCTCATGTGATTTGTTCGGTATGAACTTCGAAAAAAAACTAACTAGTCCGAGAAATGACTTGAGCTGCGTGATATTTCGGGGCTGTGGAGCGTTTACGACTGCCGATATTTTATTTCAGGACTGATTCCGTTTTTGCACAAAATGTGCTCTAAATACTTAACGGATTTTTGAAAAAATATACTTTTGGACCAATTAATTTTCACGTTAAACTCATGAAATCTACTAAGAACTTTTTCTAACTTTATCCGACAATCAAATTCATTCTTTCCGCCTATCAAGACATCATCCAAATAATAAGACACACCCGAAATATTTTTCAATATTTTGTCCATAATCGATTGAAAAATAGGTGGTGCCGATGCAATTCCATAAGACAGCCTATTCATTTCGAATAATCCTTAGTGAGTGGTAACAGTGAAAAATTCTCTTGACTTAGACGAGACTTCTACTTGCTGATAAGCGCCAGTGAGATCTAACACAAAAAAGATTTCACTATTGGCGAGACTTGCAAAAATGGTTTCTATCTTTGACCTTATAATCGCAACATATCCGTAAGTCCCCATTGGTTTTGGGAACACAAACAATTAGACTTGCCCAACGACTAAACCTGACAGGACTAAAGATCTTCGCATTAACGAGACGTTTGATTTCGTCTTCAACTTTTTTTTCTAATGCCAATGGAACATCATAAAGTTTACAGAATTTTGGAATTGTTTTTTCTTGTACTCTAATTTCCGCGACAAACTTTTTTGTGTGACTATTATCTTCAGAATTAAATACACTTCTATTATATATTTGTTTCCTAGATTTTCCATAATTTTTGAACAAGTTATTAATGGCTGACTGATGTGACATGACTGAATTGGATTTACTACACCATTCACGTTTTCAACAATATTTTGTGTGTAAAATTCCGAATATTCTAATTTTAAAATTAATTCACGGTACCCTGCCTGGCATTATTAGTTCCATCCAATCTCTTCCAAGTAACGGTGTAAACGAGTGATTCGACTTGACGACTGTGATGCCCAATCTGAATAAGTTTCCATGAAATTTGACCGTAGCTGGAATTTTACCGATGACTTCCAGTAATTCATCGTTCACTAACTGTAGTTTTACACCACATGGACTCGACGACACATCTGGAAAAAAAAATTTATTTGAATTATGTATATGAGAAAATTGTAAAAGCTGAACCAGTGTCCACATCTAATTTAATTAATTTATTATTAATATTAATTGTTACTAATATAGGGTCCAACGCTGAAGATGCAATGTTTACAACATTGTTGATGTTTCCGACTTCTTGATATTTCCGTTGCACAAATTTCATGTTTATTTTCGGAAATTTTCAAAATTCTACGTCCAATTCGATTCGATTTGATATTTCCGCTCTGTTTTCGTTTATAACATTAACTTTCATACCGAATTTAAAAAAAGCATCCGTGTCTTTTGAATTTGACCAACTTACAGATCTTAACGCTGTCGCTCTAAAATTGTTTACTGATTTATCACTGTGAAGATGGTACATTCAGATTGTGTACTTTTGCACAGTTTTGATTTCTAGTTCTACACATCTTAGCATAGTATGACCTTTAATATCGCAAACATAACACTTCCAATAACGAGCTGGACAATATTGACGATTATGGTACCTTCCACATCGAAAACATTTTCTTGTTTTTCATCACTTTTTGACACTTGACTATTACTTGATTGCGGTTTTACGAAGCTCGTGCTTTTGAACGACTTGATTTTCGACACCGATGTACTTTGTGGTTGCATCATTCTCAATTCCGACTCCGTTAGTTCCATTAACACTGCTGTTTTCTGTGCTGTTTCGAAATCTAATTCCATTTTTTGCAACAATGCAGATTGAATAACTCCATTTTTAAGTCCACACACTAATCGATCACGCAACGCTGATTGCAAAAAATCGCCAAAATTACAGGAGGCCGCTAACTTCCGAAGAGCTATGACGTAATCGCACACTGATTCTTGAGGTTTTTGGTTACGTTTATAAAATTTAAAACGTTCCGAAGTTTCAATTTTTTCTGGTGCATAATGATTTTAAGAACCGTAATTACCTCTTGATAAGTTTGCATGACCCAAATCTCCTATTAATACAATTAACCATGACAGCTTTTTCTCATTTTTCAAATCATTATTAATTAAAAAAATTAATTCCAATCTCTCAATCCAGTCATTAATTAAATGTAATTCTGGATTGAATGGTTTTATTGCCTCAGCAGACATTTTGGTGTTGTTGACTTTTCGTCAATGCAATTTTATCACGTGCTAATTTATGCACAATTATTTATTCACTTATTATATGTAACTGTGTTGTTTCAATTTATTCACTTTGAATTATCCGTGTAATATTTAACTATATGCTTACCAATATATTATAAATAATTTTATAAATATATTACAGAATTATTATCCTTTGCACGACTTAAAAAATATTTTATTCGCGTCGCCAAATAATCTGTCGCGAATAATTTGTATCCATATAAAATAAGATGTGGCTTCGACGGTGATCCAAAATCACGAGAATGACCATCCATCATTTATTTAATTCAAAATATACTTAATACTATTAATAGGAGTAATATAATACTAAGGAGAGCGAGAAATTACAATTTATATTTAGATATTAATTTGAAATTAAGTACAGGTGTAGGCATTAATGTCGACATACATATCAATGAATTTATGCAAGTTAACCCTGTCGGGGTTGATATTATTCAGCTTTCCACGAACCTGGTCCTATCGATACAGTGAGCCGGGTTGTTCGATTTATAAGGGTGGTACTGTACAATTGGGGCTTATGCAGCCGATTATTGACACTTATGTGGCACGAACATTCCGGTAGCAAACGCTGACATAAGTTGAAGCGACCAGAGACCTCAAAAGTAATCGGAAGTTGGTCCGAGTAATACTCGTTAAGTATATCCACCCCGTCTTCAACATTATATCTTCTTTGCGACCACCATATCCAAAATTGCATTGTCCCGAATACTAACTGGGGGGAAAACATATCTGAACGCCGTTCCCCTCACAAAAATCGAATAATTTTCTACCATTGGCGTTTTCAGTATGGATGTTGCCGATGGTTCCAGCTTACGACCGTAGACGGAAACTAGGAAAAATGAATTCCGTCCCTCCCCTATACAGACCCTATACTAAGTTTTCATGTTCTTGAGTCCTGGGAGAGGCATGCTTGATATGGCTTCACACAAGTATCGCTGTGCTACCCGATTGATTGATTTTAGTGTTAGTTCTGTAATTAAAGTAGCTTTCAATGTGAGGGGAATGTCCATCGGATAATTTGATCTGTAAAAAATCTGCAAGCTCCTAGCGTCGAGCCAAGCCAACTAAACTATTGCAATTTAATGCGATTATTTTCTTTTGGGGTATTGCGCTATGAAATTTAGATCCATACATTGACTTTTGGGTCGAAATGTCCTGTATTGAGTTTTAATTTAGCCATAAAATTGGAAACATTATTTGTCAATGAAACGTTGCTGTGACTTCGCAAAGAAGAGATGCCCTTTCCAATAAAACTTGAATGGAATCTATTAATCGTCGGTCCGCCTTTAGGACCATAAAAATCTAATCTTTTTAACTTATGCAGTCATTTTTGCCTTACCGAACATTCGGAAAAACTCGCTACGTGTCCGCCTTCGCAATTTGAGCACTTAACCGGTATGTTCTTGTTTTCGTTCCTTGAACATTCTCTCCTGGATTGTATTTGTTAGCTCACTGTAAGCATTGATATAGTCCATGTGACATCCCGCTGCCACATGCGCAAAGGCATGTCATCTCCGACATTGCGCAATTTGGACTTTGCGTTTCTTTTCTCAATTCACTTTGTAGCCACAGAATCCATTGAACAGCATTAGGTCGGAGTCCTTGGTCTGCTGATTAAAAAAGCTTTGAAAGAAGCGAGTTTCACCACCTCCTCAATTCCATTCGTGTTTCTTATAGTTTTTGTATGGATTAGACATTCTGAGCCTACACCCTCTTGTCTGTGAAGTCTGCTTTGATTTCCTCAATTTCCGTATCCTGATGGATGCCTTTGATGATTAACACCTTCGGATGCTGGCTTTTATGCGGGTGTGTGTATCGAACTCCAGACAGTCTTTCCTGAGTTGTTCAATGATACAGTTGTACTGCTCTATCTCTTTCGCTTAGATCGCAATACTCGTCACAAATATCTTCAGGAGGGTACCACCATGTTTTTGGAATCAACCCTTTCATAATGAGTGGCGCAGGTTTTATAGGCTTCGGCTTTGTTGCCACAGGGATTTCTATCTAAGCTATTTATTAGGGTTTTTACAGTTTTACTGATGTGTTCGTCGATAACCAAGTTTAAACCGTAGTTGTTACGAGGTCGTTTGTGGTTTGCAGTGACAGTATATATGAACCTTGCACATCACTGATTCGCTTGTTTTTTGTGTTAGTTGTAATAATACTTTTATTTTTATTTTCGATGTCTATTTCTGTTGCGCCATAAATACTTTTGTTCATCAGGTTAATAAGCCTATCGTAGAAGTGACGTACCTCCAAATTTACTTCTGAGCGTCTTGCTTTTCATTTTGGAGTTTGTAGGCAGTTCTTGTCAGATCACTGAGTTTTTGCCACTATCCATTTGACGTAAATGATTTCTATCACTAAAAGTGATCCACAAATTGTTTTTAACAATTATTCGTTTTTTTTTCCACTGGTAAGTTTGATGCTGATGATAAAGACTTCGTTTTTATTCGGTGCACTATGTTTGCCCTTTCTTTTGATTTCCGCGAGCGATGGGTACGAAAATGAAAACGGTCGACCGACGATGTGAAAGTCTAAGGCAAACTCTTGTTTTTCATATAACAGTTTGAACTTTGGTTTAGACAGAAATTGTCCTAAAATCAAAAAAAAAAAAAAATACGTTGAGTCAATAAGTTGGAGAGAACTTGATTAGACAAAATTAAAATCAAATGTTCAAGGAAATTGAAATAGCAAATTTCTGCCAATTCCAAACCACTTATTGTCTCTTTAATTTTTTTAATGATCTTAGGTATTTTTAATTTATATGCTAACTAATTAAAATACTCAACAACATAATATATCACTCACCCATTTAAAACCAATAAAAAACATTTTTAAGATCAACTAATGAAAGCCTATAGCAAATCAAAAATACGCATACATTGTTGAAATGATGATCACACGTTTTGGACATTTCTGAGATGACATTATCCGCGAGTAAACAATTATGAGATCATTTCTTCTTTTGCGGCGGGCGCACACACTCGTCGTAACAATTTTGTTGTGTTGTCAAAACAACAAACACACAAAAAAAAACATCGATAAACAAAACAAAAAATTATAAACAATAAATACCTGTTGTTTGTTTATTGTAAAACATAAAATAAAAGTAAATTTTCGGAATAAGAATGAGTAAAAAATAAAAAGAAAAATTTGTAATTTATAAATTTATTTTTTTTTGCGTTCGTCGTAAAGGTGCAAATCTACAAAAAAAAAAGTTTAAGATGCTTGAGCTTACGTATAAACAGGTTTTCAAGATGAATTAATTTTTTATTAATTATTTTTTGGAATTTTTTTTTTTTAATTTGGTTTTTAATGACATTCGCGAGGTGTGTGTCTTTCATTATTTGCTTAATTTTTGTGTATAAGGTTCATCGTTTTGCGTTAAGTTAAATTGTATATACAATCAATTGTAAGAGGGTGTAAAGTATATGTCATTCATGACATTATACATAGTGTATTATTGCCCTCGGTGTAATTTTATATTTTTGGCAGTATGACCAATATTTTGGTAGATGATTTATTTTGTGGTTTTAAGGTGTCATCTTATTCTATATAAAAGTGTTAGACTAGTACGATTCCAATTTTAATTTACTGTTTTATTAAAAATAGCCAATAAGTCTACCTCTTCACCTTGTAATATTATTTTTTTTGATTTTGCACAGTCATCTCGATAAATTGGCGAGTGTTTGGTGGTGTTATTTAATAAGTCAAGAAAAGTTTAAATATTAAATTTTACTCTGCTGCTCGCACTTCAGCAATGTGAGAATTCAAATAAACAATAAATAAATAAAATAAGGACACTAGTAAATCAGAATTAATGTGAACAATTATGCTTTGTAACTGGTACCTCACCCCATTACGCTTAACCTAAAAATGTTTAGTTACTACAAATAAGAAGCTTTTACACATTCATACTGCTGGCGTCGATTTTGAACTTTTATTTGACACAATATCCTAAAATAGACGTATTTCAAAATGTCGCATCAGTTCTTGAAATTTGTATTACGAGTAGTTCAGAAATATTAGAATGAAAGATCAGGTGAAGCATATATTTTAAACCATAGGAACCACTAAATCATTTTTCACCGCACGCCCCTCGAACCAGATCAGTGATTTTGAACAATTATTTTATAAAAATTTCTAACCGCATGATTGCATTTTCAGATAGTTCGGAGAGAGAGAGAGAGAGAGCAGTACATTCTAGTTTAGCTCATTTTTTAAACTAGGCCCTCCCAAGGGATGCTGTTTTTTTGATTGAAACAAATTGTATTCTCAATGTCGTATTTTCAGTTATTGCTGTTTATGTGACAAATAATTTTGCGTTTTGATAACTATAAGTACTACTTACATACAGCTACATATTTCAGCTGGGAAATTTTTGAAAGTAGGCATCTTATGTATGGTTACGCTTTTATTGCTTAAAAAATATAAATAAATTAGTAGAGATTAGAAAGAACACTGTTAATAAAATTCCAATAAGAATTGTGAGTGAAATATGCTAAAATAACAAAAAAAAAACTCAAACGATTGGCAATAATAGTTTAAAGTGCCGCAAATCATATGGTGTGCGTACCATTTTTTACCGGAGAGGAGAAATCCGATATTTCATTTTTTTTTGTTACATCATTTTGATTCTGCTTGTTTGAGTAATTTAATGTGGACTCACTCTTCCTTTTTTTTTTGTTCTTGTACGTCATTCATATCGATTCTAATATTTTAATAGTTTTGCATTCGCGGTAAATAACAAGAAATCTTAAAAGTCCTAGAGTTTGTTGTAAGATGCGACTAAGTTAAATTGGTGCTTTATGTTTAGTATATCAAATGCGCCATATGCCATTTCCAAACGGAGGGGATGAATATCATTTTTGAATCTATGGAAAGTTGCGAATGAAAAACTGCTAAAAAATTAGAAATCGGTATGAAGTACAACAACAAGAAATGATATTTATCTCCACCGTTTGGAAATAGCACATGACCTTTTTGACTAGTTACTATAAATATCTTTCTAATTATATATGTCGTTCTTAGTTCAATATGTGTTTTAACAGTGATCAAAAACATCTATAGTTCCAAAACGAATTATTGTTTGTAATTGTCTGATAATGATTACTGAAGGTACTATTGGTGAATAAATAATGGCGGCAATGTCACATATTACTTTACATCTATTTTCATACAAACACATATTTACTTTTTAATTATACCCTCTTGACCAATAAATATTCAAATTCATTTTTGAATTTAATAAAAAAATTATTAAGATAATTTAAATTTAAAAGGTGTCTTAATATTAAAAATCGAATTGTGTCTTAACATTCTAATATTTAACGTGCAGTAAAGCATTAAAATATGTACGCTTATTCGTATATTTTAACACAATGAAATATGCCATTTTTTGGTCTAGAGTGTAATAAAGATAAGTTATACATCTTTTTCCTTAAAATTCAAACGCAACGCAGTGGATTATCGAAAAAATATGTACGACCAATAATCATTTTATTGCAGTCGGATCTCGATAATTTAACGTGTCATGAGTACAAAAATGAGAAGTACAATCTGAACAGCAAATGTGTATACATTAGAAGCTACTGACCGAGCTCGATATTTATCATCGTATTTTGCGGTTCAAAAATTATATTGTAGCTATCATGAATAAGAATTTAGTTCCGGCCAAAGTTATGATCAAGTGTTTGGGCGTACGTGCTTACCTGAGTCAAGGAATTCGTTATAATATTGAGCTGATATTATTTCGAGAACCATGGTCACCATTCGAGAATAACTGGCATCTGAAAGATGAATCGTATGATGGTTTTGATCTTTTAAAATTTTCAACTTGATTAATTATGATATCTAATTTGCCGCGATGCATTAAATCTTCATCAATTTCTCTAACGGTTCCTAAATAGTGCAATGCGCCATCTAATAAATGGTTTCGATTTTCAGAAAGATCTTTGGATTCTTCTCGGAATTTATCGAGTAAATTGGCTATTTGAGACCATTTCACAGTTAAATAGGGGTACCAGGCCACCCAAGTGCACTTTAACGGGTACGAAGAAATCTTATACTAGTATCACAGATAACATTAAACTATCACACAGTGCAATCGGGTATTGACCGGAATTTTATCACTTAAAGTAGATTTAAAAAAAAAAATAAAAAATCCGAAAATATCGAAAATTATAATTCAGTCCGAAATATGATATCACCGAAATAAAAAATACTGGAAAATAATTAACTGTATTAATTTAAAATCAACAAATCGCTCACCTGTTAAAAGTTCTTTCCAATTGAAATTATTTTTATCGAAAAGATGATTTACTGCATGCAAGAAGTCCCGCTAAAAAATAAATACACATTTGTTTAGTTATAATATTTATATTTAGAAGAATATATAGAATTTAATTATTTATTTCATTATCAGTATCAACTTTATAATTTACAGACTTCCAAAAATCCATTAAAAGTTAATACCAACAGATTATAATAATTATTACTTAAAAATAATTTATTTTATAACAATTTCTAAATATTTATATCACTGTTAATCAAACAAAACTAAATGATAAAATTTAAAAGTTACAAAAGAAATGTTTATTTTTTAAGTTCAATTAATAGCGAAAGTTTGCTTACACCTAATACCGTGGACAGACACAAAATGCGATTTTCAAAAATCGCATTCTTAAAACGAAATAATCCTGTTTTGTGAAAATTGTATAGACAGACAGGCAAAAAACTAGAATTCGCGATTATTAGGTTTGTGTCTGTCTACGGTATAAGGTAAGCTTTTAAAATCCTCTGGAACTGGAGCTTTCACAAATTAATTTACTTTGTAATTAATTACAAATCACAAATAAACATTTTTAGGATATATTACAAACATTTTTTTAATCAGATGTTTATAGACAGTAATAAATTAAATAGACATGATCAAGTGTTTTAAATGATCGTATCAGACGGAAAAATAGTTTAAGTATCTACCTCGATATCAACAAGTTCCCGGAATAACCACCGTGTGGCGCTCCCATCGTTCCGATTTAAGTTCTGCTTTTTTTGTTAAGTTGGTACATCTGTTGTTGATATTCCCTCTAAATCTTAGCGTCATAGCTTGACATTTGCAAAAGTTACGTTGTTAAGAGTACATCTATCTCTGTGTGTGTTGGCGATTATTTACAATTTTAGAAATTATTTACAATTTTAGATATGATTTACGAGGATGAATCCGATCCCACATTCATCAAAAGGATCATTACTGGAGACGAGACGTGGGTTTATGAGTACGACACGCAATCCAGACATCAGGCAAGTGAATGGCGTTCACCAAAAAAAACCACGTCGTTTTCGTGAAGCAATTCGCCGAAAGAGACCAGAATTGTGGGCAGAAAACTCGTGGATTTTGCACCATGATAACGCACCGTCGCACAGTGCCAGCATTATTCGTAATTTTTTGACGAAAAATGCAACAAATACCATCCAACAGCCACCGAATTCACCTGATTTGGCTCCCTGTGACTTCTTTCCGTTCAATCGAGTTAAAAAACCATTACGGGGAACGCGTTTCAGCAGCCTAGAGGAAATAATGGAAAAATCGCCAACACACACAGAGATAGATGTACTCTTGACTACGTAACTTTTGCAAATGTCAAGCTATGACGCTAAGATTTAGAGGGAATATCAACAACAGATGTACCAATTAAACAAAAAAAAACAGAACTCAAATCGGAACGATGGGAGCGCCACACGGTGGTTATTGCGGGAACTTGTTGATCAAGGTAGTAAACGATGCCTCATGCAAACGGTTAACTGAAATTTCAAACCGTCAAATCCTATTTTTGAAAAAATTGTTTCATTGCAATATCAAAACTATTATACGTACCACATTATTCTTAGAGAATTTTATTAAAATTGATTTAATTTCATTTAAAAGACACCAATTTTATGTTTTGACGGTCAGATTCTAGCTTGACGACTTGATTTTCAAAAAACAGAATGATCACATATTAAAAACGCGATAAATATTTATCGAGATAAATAAAAATCACGATAATGTTTGTGTCTTGCCTATACGCATAACAAACGAAAATAAAATATTTAAAAAAAATTAAAACTGTCTTTAATTAGAGAACTTTAGTGAGGCTATTTTACGATACAAAATACAATTGAAAAATCACATAATGGATTCGAATATCGTCCGGAATTTTATCACTTTTAAAATTAAGAGAAATAAAAATAAAAAATAAAATTTTACATTTGTACCAAATGACAACAAATTCATATCCAATTATTTTTAGTCCGTTAGTTGGAATACCGCATGTAGAATCCCGCTAAAAACGATAAATATGTCTTTAATTTATTATAATATTATATGTTTAATTGAATCATAATTGGTTTAATGATTTTTATAGAATTTAAATATTTCTAATCATTTACTAACAATCAAATATTAATATTTTAAATTTCTCACCTGGTAAAACGCACCGGCTGCTTTGTCCTTTGAATTATCTCGAATAAGACGAATGACACAAGCATTGTTATTATTGTAATTGACGATTGGAACCGTGATTTTAGACAAAATATTTGTCGGCGTCACGACTTCAAAAAATTTCCATTATACCATATTTCAGTCGTTCTGCTAATTTTTGGTCGGTGTTACAGCTTTATTTTATTTTGATAGGTAGTGCTTTATCTCTGTTTCCAATCGTCAATTGGCGATTGGAAAACTGCAAAATGCGATACCTATCGGAAATAATGTAAACCCTACGCTCTGCATGAAATGACTTTTCTCTCCATATAAAACATATGGAGAGTGAAACTACCGGAATTAAATTAAACACTATGCTCTGCATACAAAATCATTACAGTCCAATCGTCAATAGGTTTTATTTTCCAACGCAAAACATACACATAAATAGGTTTTGTTTTATACGATATTTTTAAACGGCGTTGCCGTGATGTATATTGTTGTTGTTTCTTATGTATTTTTTTTTGTTTTTGTTTATATTTCATAGAACAAAACCAAAACAAATTAGATTAGTGTTAGCTAGTTTTTTTTATTGAAGGCTTATACAGGGTGTCCGGGTTTTGGATGCTGATCCGTCATGCGGTGATTCCTTGGTTCATTCTGAGAAACAAATCGTATGTGGAGGGGGATCTATTTTTGATATCCTTTGAGATACAGGGTGTTTAAAAAATTTAGTTCAGAAAAAAAGTACACCCAAATATTAAACTGTAACTTCCAAAATATTTATTGGAGAGCACCCAACTTAGTCTTATTTGGTTGGTAATCGTATAGGCTATTATTAAGGTTTAAGTGGCTATCTTGTATCTGCATCCGTTTGAGAGCTATGGTGATTTAAAGTAAAAAAAAAAATATTTGTTTTTATAAAATCGAGTTTTTCTCAATACATTACTTGTATCCACGTGCCATAGTTTTCTTCGTATTTCGTTTATTCTCAATCTAATTAAGAGATGTTATAGTGTTAATATTTTACCAATTTTATTTTGATCTGTATAACAGTAGGCGATGATTATCAACTCATTTGTTTAAATGTTGAACAAAAAAAAAAACTAAATATTTTCAGATTCAAGGTGCCTTCACAGAGCGAGATTATAATCTGAGATTATTTTTTTATTGTTGTTTTTTCTTGTTATGTTGGTATGAATTGGATTATTTGCTCATAAGATAAAAAAAATTTAACTTGAGTTGGCCAAAAAAGGGCGTTTACATTTGAAAATTAAGCAATTTAATTGGTAGAAAAGTGGGATAAGAAATCTCAGATTATAATCTCGCTCTGTAAAGGCACCTTCACTCATTAGTTTCGAGATAATATCTAGTGTTGTATCAGTGTTGTGAATCAACATTTTAATTAATTTAATAAAATTAATATTATAATGGCACAGTTCTCAGGTGAGGAGTACATTGATATCCATTTTGTTTACGGATTTTGCGATGGTAATGCAGCACGAGCTCGCAATGAATATCAACTCAGATTTCCAACACGTCGCATTCCTTCATAGGAGACTGCTGAATATCGTAACAAGATCGAATACCCGGGCGGAGCCCCATTCAGTCTCACCAAACCATTTGGATGTCGACGAAGGTATAATCCGTAATGTAACAGCAAATCCTTCTATTAGCATAAGGAGGCTCGCTTTACAATTAAACGTCCCTCGCTATCGAATTCATCAAGTATTGCACAAGGAGAATCTTCATCCATACACAATGCAAGTTTTGTGAAACGTATCCTATGGACGGATGAATCTCAATTCACAAGAGATGGCATAACAAACTTTCACAATCTACACACGTGGGCTGCTGAAAATCCTCATTCGAAAAAACAAATATCATTTTAGCACCGATTCAGTGTAAACGTATGGGCGGTTGTAATTGGTGATAAATTAATTGGACCATTCATATTACCACCTAGATTAAATGGTGAACGTTATTTACAATTTTTACAAAACGATTTGCCACTCCTTTTTGATAATGTTCCCATTTTAAGAAGATTCTCGCATACATATTAACATGATGGTGCACCTTGTCACTACCATAATAATGTTAGGAATTTTTTTAACGAAAATTATCCAAATAATTGGATTGGAAGAAATGGTCTAATTCATTGGCCTGCAAGATCCCCCGATCTTACGGTATTGGATTTTTATGTATGGGGAAGGATGAAGGCGCTTGTATACTCCAAAGAAATGGAAACAAAAGAAGAACTTATACAATGAATACAAACAGCAGCACAACAGATAAGGGAAGAATTACCAAGAATTGAAGTAACCAAAGGCACACTTAAACGAATATTAGCATGTATTCAATCACAAGGAGCACATTTTGAGCACCTTTTATAACTCCTCGACCCAAACTTTGTATTGAGGGATTGTAGAGGAGATCATGACAAACTAAAATTAAATATTTAAATTTTTTTTGAGAAAAACTCGATTTTATAAAAAACAAATATTTTTTTTTTACTTTAAATCACCATAGCTCTCAAACGGATGCAGATACAAGATAATCTCTTAAACCTCAATAATAGCCTATACGATTACCAACCAAATAAGACTAAGTTGGTTGCTCTCCGATAAATATTTTGGAAGTTACAGTTTAATATTTGGGTGTACTTTTTTTCTGAACCAAATTTTTTTAAACACCTTGTATCTCAAAGGATATCAAAAATGGATCCCCCTTCACATACGATTTGTTTCTCAGAATGAACCAAGGAATGACCCCATGACGGATAAGCATCCCAAACCCGGACACCTGTTTATACACACCTAACACTATGACCAGTAGTCACTTTGTACCTTTAAATATTTTATAGTTCGTCTTGGAATTTTAGATGTTTTTGCAGTGATACTCACTAATACAAACGACTAATATAAAATTCCAATTGGAATCATATACGTATATGTTATTTTCGTTGCTCTAAACTTCACAGGCACATGAAATTAGTTACATAATAGAAATGCAAGGCAAATAATACTTGCTTTGCAGTTCTATCACACAAATATGTTTTTCTCCAAAGCTTAAATATCTCATATACAAGTTTATCCATCCATAGCATTTTAGCAAGTCAAATTAATGCTGATTAGGAATGAACTTGGTTATTTATTAACCGATTATGATGAAATTAGATTTGAACAATGAAAATGTAATTCTAAAATGATTATTACAATAGTTCTGAAAAATGGTCAATTAAGAAGGAACTTGTCCGTTTTTAAACAGATTATGATAAAATTCGGAATGCATGACGGTATTGGTATTCTAAGATGAGTTTTAGATTAGAGGATTGTTTTCCCGACTGTTTAGAAACATTTTCTTTCGTAAAATTTAATTTTTTTTTCCATAACGGTTCTGTATCGTTGTAAGAAATACTTGGTTTATAATTTACTACACTATGTTAAATTATTCTTTACTTTATTTTTTGAGCACTTCTGGATCAGGATCTGAATTTCTAAATTCTTCTTCAAATTCCGGGAGTGTGTTTATTTCCGACCTCCTAAACCAATCAAATCACATTTTTTGGGTTATTTTACTGATTAATTGAAAGAACAGCATGGGAATAAATACCTAGGTTAAAAAAAACAACCCTGTGAATAAACCATGAATGGTTTGATTGGTTAAACAGCTTAGAGACAAAAACCATACTATCAAAGGACTGACACATTTTAGAGAACAACGTTTTTTTTCTGGTAATTTCAAAACATTTTTTTTTTGTTTAGAGACGGAACAAATGAAGATGTTGTCGCTATCATCTCAAACTATCGAATGTGCCGATAATTTGACAAAGTAATATTAAAAAAAATGTGCGTAATATTCGAAACTTTGCCAGAACCATAATCCGTAATTCTATTAAAATTAAAAAATGTCGACGGAAATTTTGGAGATAAGTAACAATATGAAAAATTGTTTTTTCACATTCGATAGTTTGAGATGGTTACCGACGAGGTAGCTACCGCTTAAATTTGTCCTATTTTATTATAGAATTACTTAGGTAAATAATTTAAACTTAGAAAAAAGGGGAAAGCAAAAAATTTATTTTCAGGAGATAACAAACAGGTCCTTAATATAATCAAAGGCTTTAAAGTTTACCTATTCCGTTGAAGAGCGAGCCATTTTCCACAAATCCATAGAGAAAAAACTCAATGAAAACGTTTTGTTATGTTTGGGGCTCTTTTGTACACCAAGGCCTAGATAAAAGTGCCTTTAGCAGCTGAAGCCCTGTCTACAATTCATAGCTACAGGTACAGGTATAGTAAGGATGATATTACTGAATATATTGAAGACTATTGAGCACAATCTTTTAAGAAAATTGAATAAAGTTTCGGAAAAATTAAAAATTCCCGGGATTTTCATTATAAATCCCGAGAGTTGAGTTAACCGGAAAATTTATCGCGGGAATTCCCAGGAACAACCCTCTATTTTAGATGAATTACGGGGATATGGCCAATTTGGAAGGAACTTGACCATTTTTTAACCGATTATGATAAAATTTAGCATGCACAACGGAATTGGGATTCTAAAATGATTTTTCCATAAATTTCTGGAAAATGGCCAGTTAGGAAGTAACTTGGTCGTTTCTTAACTATATATGGAGTTGGCAATTAAGAACTCGGTTGTTTCTTTACCGGTTTCAAGTCGAATTTATCGAATTTTATCAAAATCGGTTTAGAAATAACCGAGTTTCTTCCTAATTGGCCATATTCCAGAACTTTTTCTAAATATCGTTTTATAGTCCTATTTCCATGGTACAAATCGTATTTCGTCATGATCGGCTAATATACAAGCAAGTTCCTTCCTAACTGACCATATTTCAGCACTAATTGATCCTAAGAACTTTATCTAAAACTCAATTATTTATTTATTTCCAACCAACAGTATGTGTACGCAATAATGGCTTACATCATTCTGCCACTTTAGATTAGGATTTCTTTCGATGTGACACCAGTACCAAGTGGCTGCTGCATGAGTTAACAGAATTCCAATTTGTTGTTAAGTATTGCACTGTATAACTTGAATACAGTCATCTCGTCGCTTCATCTCCCTTTTATTGTATTATATATGAATAAGTTTATATTTGGATTTTGAATTATAATCTCGTCTTGTGTAAAAATAACGCAGTCAACATTTGGCAACAAGGTTAAAAATAAAAAATAAATAAAATACCATTAATTGGTGCACTAGTGAGAAAAAATTTGAGGACATTTATAGAAATATGGCTAGTATGGTACTTGTATTTTTGGAGTCCAAAACAATAATTGATAGTCGTAGTGCAGTTACGAGAGTCGAGTCAAATGTTAAAAAACTTAGTACACATGGTGATATGACAAAACAAAGCCTATTTAAAGAGGCGATGAACAAAAAATGTGATAAGTGTGGTGGATCGCACGGGAAATTTTGTTTTTTTGCGAGTTTTCTGCGGATGGTAACGGAGTACAAATGCTTTGAAGGCGAGGAATGTTTGGAGCCCCACTTGTTGGCACTATAAAAAGGAAATATCCCTCTGTGTTTTTAAATGAGCCTTGAAGGAAAATACAAAGCCGATATTCTGTAAGCCGTATTCTGTGCCATGCGCATTGAAACCAAAGGTGGAGGGGGGAACTGAGAAAGATGGTCGAGACTGGTGTGTTGATTCCTGTACAGCGCAACGAATGGGCTAACCCCATTATGTTAGTTCTAAAAAAGGATAAAAGTCTCCGGATTTGCGTAGATTAAAATATCGATGATATTTTGGTTAGCCTCTCAGGAAGCAACTATTTTACAGTTTTGGATTTGGCCGGCGCATACCAGCAAGTTGTAGTAGCTGAAAACTCGTCGGAACTTTTCACAATCAACACTCATCTGGGATTGTTTAGATATATGCGACTCAAGGTATCTCACCTGGTTTGCCAAAAGTATCAAAACGCAAACTCAGCTGATTTCAAAGACTCAAAGTGGCCAAGGAATGAACGAGCGTGGTATCGACTTCACGCAGATTTTTATTTTATTTTGGAGGAAGACCTTTATTATTAGTAATTGATTTAGCTACAGCAAATATTTTCGATGTTTGGTTGTCCGGCCGATCTAATAATCATTTAGTTCATCGGAGTTCATGAAGTTTTGTCAATGTAATCGCGTATCACCGTTAAAGAGTTCGGCATAAGTACCTCTAGCAAATGGTTTGGCAGAACGGGGTGTGCAGACGGTTTTAAAAGCCTTCGAAAATCATTGGGAGACGAAATGAAATCGGTAAAACGTCAAACGTCCTGTTCAGCTATCGCAATACACCGAGTTCTACAAGTGCTGAAACACCATCGAGCTATTTACTACGCCTTTTGGGAAACCGAATAATTTGTATAATACACAGCCGGCGGGGTCGAAAGAAAGCGAAGCTACTGAACAACCTGAATCACTGGTAGATGAACCAGTTACAACACCAAACAGCTCCATAACCCGTGGAAAGCTTATCGTGGATTCACTTTTGAGACGCTTGACTCGTGACAAGAAAATGCTGGATCGACTTCAATACAAACCTTAGTCATAAGTGTCTTAGCTGAATTTTATTTAAATCATCATATGAGAGAAGTGTTATGTATTGCACTGTATAACTTGTATTCAGTCATCTTGTTGAATGCAAATCAGCCATCTTGTTGAATTGCCGATAATTATTTGATCCTACCCTTTTTTCACGAAAACACCCAGCTGTACGTCCGATCAAAGTTTAACTATCGACTAACTTTTTATTTTATTTATGTTACTGAAATATTCTACCTATTCCTATCCATCTCTTTCTAACTTCACTATTACCCCTGATAATTTTCTTTTGTTAATGTGTTTCGCCAAGTGAACGAGATTTCTATAGTCATCTTCTACCACTGGACCATTCGACATCATATTTGCGCAATGCCAGCACCAGCAGGGACTTTTCTGACAGGCTACATGGGTAATATTCATTTCGAGTACAATAAACTAGTTCTTAACCTAACAGTTTCATCGCTTCACCTCTCTTTTATTGTAAAGGGTATCCCAAAATTAACGCAAAATTTGAATTAAATAGAAAACACAGTTTCTAGTCTTTAGATTGTTATTGTTTTATTGAATCATAAAATACATAGGATATGGTTATTTATGGAATAACACATTGGGCAGATGGCCTCCCCGGCCTTGCTGGCACATACATACTCTTTTGTCAAAATTTTCAATTATCATTCTGCAATAAATGTGGCTGAATTTCGTTTATGTGTCCACGACGCCGAATTCATGTTCTGGGATTTTCATCAACACTCTCACGCACTGCTTCGATATTGACATTTGAACGGCTTGTATTTAAACGACCAGTCTATTTAGCGTCTCTAATTGTACCACTCTCCCTGTATTTTTCAATTAATCTCTTCACAGTTGACGAAGTTAAAACACTATTCCGACCATATTTTGTATCAAATTTTCGAACTGTGGCTGCCAAACTTTCATTATTTTTGAGAAATTGTTTAATAATGAGAACACATTATAGTATCGCGTAACGCTCTATTTTTCCTAACCCTACCAAAACTCTCAGCTGTCAAATGGTTTTTTTTAGGATTGCCAACAATTTACTGCACAAATGGCGGCAAATTCAAATCTTGCGTTAATTTTGGGATGCTCATTATTATATAAATCTTTTATTGAATCTTCAATAAAGCATCAGTTTATATTTGGATTTTGAATTATAATCTCGTCTTGTGTAAAAATAAAGGAACTCAACATTTGGGTTCTCAGTTACAATTCTCAGCATAAATTTGGCGGCAAACTCAGATATCGAACTGGACCGCCGCACATACTAATCGATTATGAAGCATTTTGTATGGAACTGGATAAAAAATCATCACAACAGCGGTTGATGATTTGTGAAGGTGATATACGTTCAAAATTACCGCTATTTGATAAACCAAATCATCATTATATCGCTAATCATCAGAATTGAAAATATATCCCTGACATTCGTTTCCGTTATCTAATTTCCAATCTACAGTTTTCTTTTAAAAGCGCGCGCGTACAGCTTCACTAAAATTCTGTAAAGCTTATTTAGCCAAACCAAGTATATCAAGTTTCTTTTATGACGGTATGAAATAATCCTTCTTTCAGACTTAATGAAGTTCATCCATATTTTGTGAGTATATAATTTATTGGATTATTAAATTTGGACACCTGCACGTAATCACCAGGTAATAAAATTTTTCATGGGAACTTTAAAACTTTTCTCGCTAAATAATAAATTTAAATAAAAATGAAACGACAAATTAACAAATTTATTGCCGATAATACCGCTTACCTAAATTAAGCCATACGATTTAAATCTCTGCGCACTTAAAAATGTCTTAAACGCATTTACAAGATGTAATAAAAATATATACATGAGAAATAAATTTTTGTCTTCTTAATTTCATCATCGCCGATTATTATTTTTGATAAATCCAATTATTAAAAGCAGCAAGTATAAACAAAAAATAAACAGCAAGAATGACCATAATAATTATGGTTAATTTAATACACCCCCGTGAGTACATTTAAAAATATTTTCATACATATTTATTATAAATAAATATTTTAATTTTAGTTATAGTAACATTTTTAAATATACAAATTTTACACCATCACAAAATTAAGAAAAAAAAAAAAAAAATCTTGTTCTTAATTCTAGTTTATAGAGAGTTACAGTGAAAGAGCCGCTATTCAAAAAACATAATTCGCCTCAATTATATGAATTAACGTATTTGGCCGAATCGTTGCTGTATATAGTGTATATTATGTATGTGCACGCGCGGTTGAATGAAAATGCAATTAAAATAGTTGGATACGATTTTTGTCGAACAAAATAGTTGAACTGACAACAACAAATCAACCAAAAAAAAAAAACCAAAAATGATTGTTCTAATTTTAATGTATGTATATACACGCCAAATCTGTCTTTTAAATGTATGTTATATAGCGATAAATGTGAGATTTACGTGAAATTTGATTTCTAACAAGATTATTTTATATAAAAATCTGTATGCATGGTTCGTGCGTGCGGAGGTGGATATATAACAACAATTACACGTTATATTCGATATACGATTTTTATCTTGAGCGAACACAAACTAAATGTATTTAGGTGTTGATCATTAAAAAAAAAAACTGTCTCGCATTGCAACTCAGTAATTTGATAAATTAAATTAATGCAGTATTTTGGTTTTAGTTGTTGGCGCGCATTTATTTAAAATGACGTTTAGTCATTCATCCCGGATTTAAACCAGTGAGATTTTTTTTTTTTTTTTTTTTTTTCTTGAATTTAATAAGTATTCGTTTAATTCTAATTTATAGACATGTCGCCGTTTAGTTTTTGGTTTGATTTGTGGAAAGATTTTTATTATTAAACATTTAGCGAAGAGAAACGAAAGTGCATTCATTTATCAATCTGATTGTATAATATATTCAGTAATACAACTTTGATGAATCATTTTCCATGGTCTTTAATGGACTGCAATCATCAGATCTTGTTTAGCAAATCACTTAGCCAAACGATTTATAAATAAGTAGTATTAATCAGAAAACCCTAATATTATTTGAATAGCGTCTTGAGGGAATCGAGTCATTGCACTTACTTAAGTTTCGTTAAGGTAAATCCTGTAATTTTAAAGTGATCAAAAACGCATTCCTTTAATTCCTTCCTTATACAGTCGTAAGTTAGTCTTTATGGCAACCAGTAAGACGAATATCGAAGGAAGTATCAGACGAATTTTAAAAGAAGCTTAGTTTAAGGGGGATTTTTTTTATGTAAAATTGAACAATTTTGGATTGAAATTTTATTAATGAAAAATACTCGTAACATAAAATATTTTTAGTTTTATATTTAAATCAAACTTTAGCGTATAACATATTTTAAAACCAATAATTTAAATTTATTAATTTAATTAATATAATTAGAAGACATAAGTAAAACTGTACAAATTTAATCTTTTTTGTGCGTCTATGTGAAAAAGGGGGTGCAACCTTATAAAAGCGAAATCAATGACGTAAAATCTTGTTGTGTAAAATAAATACAAAATTTACTGCAAATGTTTCGTTATAGTCGTTTGAAGAATTTTAATTAATTAAATTAATGTGTTTGGGTAGTAAAATTGACTTTTAATTAGAATTAATTAACTTTAATAGCCAAATTAATTAGACGTACAACGAGATTAGATCCCCGCGAGTTCCAGGTCCCATGAATGAAGGATTTTGCGGAGTAATTCTACCTCAGAGTACTTTGTTCTCTCCACGAACTTTGCCTGGATGCGCCGGCCATAGTTGTTGAGAGTTTCGAGGTTTGCGCGCTTCTCAAGTTCGGATGAAGGGGTACATTTAAAGGACGGAGGTTTCAACCAATCATCGACAGCGAAGCGAAGGGAGTTTGCCTGTACTGAGGAGAGACTTTTCCAATAAGTGTTGAACAAGTCTCCCATCCAAGCAGGGGTGGCGAAGGTAATGATTGGTCTGATGTAGGCTTTATAGAATCTCAACTTGTTTTAAGGGGAGAGGCCACTATTTCGGTTGAGGAATCAATAGAGATTATGGCGGGCAGTAAACACTTTTTTCTTTATTTATTTAGTTTGAGGCAGCGGTGATAGCTTCCTATCGGGAATGACTCCCAGATATTTGACTTGAAGTTTGATTCAAGGACGTTACCCTCGAATGAAATGGGGTTGGCTTTGTATATTTTGGAGTTTTTGTTCTGATGGAAGTGGATGATTTCGGTTTTACAGGAATTGATTTTAATCGTTCACTTCCTCGCATATTGCGAGTACCTTTCAAGGTATTTGGCGATCTTTTCGCTTGACTTGCGAACACTGGTCGAGGTTGATTTTGTAGACTAACCCTTCGTGCCAGAAGGTGTCAAAGGCTTTTTCTATGTCGAACCGTTTAGAGTTGTTGATGAAATGTTTGAGCCTTAATATAGTTTGCGTTGAAGAGTGTCCAGCACGGAATCCGAATTGTTCATTAGGAGTGTAGTGTTGGAGCAGTGGAAGTAATCTTTTGAGAATGACGATTTCTGTTATTTTGCTTAATCCGTTTAGGAGTGAATTGGGGCGAGTGTTTCCTATTCTATTGCATGGCTCGCCTGGTGGTCAATCAACCATTTACCCTTTAAATCTAAAAATCGGCACCAATGATGGGCCTATTGACGGATGCTAAAAGAAATGAATGAACGAAACTATACGTCGTAATCCAAAATCAATGTGCAACAGTTTTGTACCATATGTACTAATTATTGTTCCATTAGCAACTGATAAGCAAAAATCAATATCTTTAAGGCAACGACCATATAACGTGTAAGGCCGAAAGGTCAGCTCCGGTATCTACAAAAAATATCAACTTATTTCTTATATCATTAATGAAAAGGCGGCGTTGGTTGTTTGTTCCACTATTAGTCGCAATTGCAGTGGAACTTTCTAGTTTTTTGAACTATTTGCTTTTCAATTGTCACTCGACATAAAGTTACAAGGCTACTTCTACTACGGGATCGGCTAGAATTACGCGAACGTGAACGCTGATTGTGACAATAATGATTCGTTGATTTCATGGATCTCTTTTTCGAGACGATCTACTTTTTCGACTTGCATTACCGTTGTAGCAGTTTGTGACGTAGAACCAATAGACGAAAGCATCATGAATTTTATCTGCTAGTTCCGTTAAGTCATTTACATCTTTATTATCTGAGCCATAATTTCGAAATTAAACTATCACCGAAAGTGTTAGAAGTGCCAGCTAATTGTTTCATCTGCGTATAAAAATCGGATGGTTGTTTATCCCCTTTTTCGGTTTCACATAATAGTTTCTAGATCCGGCGCTCTTCGCTCAAAGAATGACGTTCGAATTATTTTTCTTTTAACCCCTTCTAATTTTGAATAAAACCTAAAACTGAATCAATTGCGCTCGGCGGTAGAGCAGAGACCACGTGAAAATATTTTATAGTTTCAGAGGTAACACGTGCTAATGAAAACTGTGATTTAACTTGAATGAATCATAAGGTTGGCGAATTAAACCAAAATGGCGCTAATTTAATTGTAATTGCATCGACACCACTTTTAGAACTACTAATAATTAAAGTACAGCATCCATACCAAACCGCATCAGTTAAAAAAAAAAATTTGAATAGAAGAATCTCGTTAAAACATGCTCAGCAGGAGTCGGTCGACCTTGAGATGATTTTTTTCTTGCAGCAAATAAAATTGATCTGCTGATTTGATAAAATCCATGTGCACCAAAAATGACCAGGATGATGAAAATTTTGAATTCCGATCTTCAGTATTATATTCCAAGGAAATGTGTCCGCTGATGTTTATTGTTTTCTCGAAGAAAAATTATATTAATTCCGTTGTTTTGCTGCGTATTTACTGGAAGCAAAAATTGTGATAATTGGCTTTGATTTGCGTTCCAATAATCCCCGAGAAATATAAAAAAAAATTTTGGTCGTCGAAATAACGTGCACTCCGTTATACAAATGAGTAAAACATGTGACTTTTATAACTGCAATGTAAATTGTTTCAATCCCATTAATAATTTTGACCGAATCAAAACGTCTTTATGTTTCCGTTGATCACGTCGGGGTCACCACTATTGGGGCGCTTAATTCGGACAGTAACAACTTAGACAGCTGGATAAACTTTAATGTCACTGGCCCTGGCACATCATTTAATCTGTTTTGAGATAGTAGCCCGATAGGTAGTATAAAGCAATAATAGTAAGCGTTGGCTAGCGCCGACGGTCGCTACAAAATCATAGCAATAGATTAAAACACAATTTATTTAAATTTTTCGCAACAAAATATAGTAGGTATGTGACATCATGAGTTATAAACGTGTTTTTGTAAATAAAGGTATTTTAGTAAAACATTAGTTAAATATCTTTTAAATTTATGAAATGTTTCAGATCTTTTTATATCTCCTATGGTATTTGTTTATATGTAAATGGTCACAAAAGGTAATTAACGTTCTTCCAAACTCAGTTTTAATGTAAAGTTTTAATGTGGTAAATATTTCTATTACAATTCCTATGTGGAAATATATTCAAAATTAAGGTTAGACATAACTAATGATATAAACATATTTCTTTGGGCGAAAATATAATAGGCAGTCAGTCTAAGCTTTTATTTTACTTTTTTTTTTACTTGTACTTTTTTCAGCCTAGTTCAACTAGCTGTTGCATATATAAGGAGACCATAGCTCTCAGATATTAAAATGAATTAACTCTTGCAATATTAATGTTATCAACTCTAAATGGTGATAACGGGTATGTTTGATAATTCGCACGGTGTGGTGCAATAATCCATTTTTTCTTTAACTCACCATTAGGAAATAAATCAAAAGAGGCAAGGAAAACAGTATGCACTGCAACTCGCCGTACGAATTATCAAACAGGCTCAATGTTAGCATTGATCAATATGGAGCGTGTAAGATCATATATTTAGTTTTCAAAATATTATTTAAGTGAAATAAGATTAATAGTCTAGTTCAAAATACTGGCATGATCAAGGGTCATCAACCTCCATCCTTACCGTACTAAGTGAACAGATAATTTTATCAACTTCAGAATATGTGTAACGAGACCGACACGGATGGTGGGTATCGGTCTGTTAACAGAAAATTTTGTTACTCACTCAGAGGCTTTGGACGGTCATCTTGAGGCCGGCTAAGCTCAGTGGATTGGGGTGGGGTTTCCCAAAGCTTGAGTGAGTCTTGTTAGACCGCTGGGAAAAGGACTAAGGAATCAAGAGAGGAAAAAAAAAACAGAGATATGGAATGGAAACAAGGCATGGACCAACTCACCGTAGAATGCTGAGAATGTACTTACCAAATCATCTTCTAAAAACCTTTTACATTCTCATCCTGAAAAGCAACAATTAAGCGAACTATACGAGAAAAAAAAAATAATTGTAAAACCGAGAGAAACCCGAAAAAAAAAATATTAATGAAACTATAAATAGTGTATGATAATTATTACATTAGTTAATTGAGTAATGTTTATTAAAGCAAGATAATAATAAAAAAAATAAAATAATAAAAGAAAAGAGAAAATGTAAAAATTACAATATAACAAGAAAAATATAATTTTAAATTGAAATTCAAAATAAGAAACTTAAACTAATTACTAATTACTACCTAACCCCCCCCCCCTAAAGACGTCATAATACTTAAATTAAAGAATATAATATATATATAATATAATAATAGTGTATAAAAAAACCTGATTATATTATGTTGGTATGGCCATACTTCTCCCCATTTTGAGACACAAATGTTTTTTTTTTTTTTTTTTTTAGAGTTTTTAAACACGACAAATAGCTAGTTTGACCGTTTCAAATTTTCTTGTGATGAAAACGGTTCACTTTATCACTTATCACATTTATTATTTGTAGTTTAGTTTTATTTTTTTTAATTTTTTTTTTTTCTACACTAATTAATTTTTCGATACGTATTTAATTTTCTGTTAAACTTTTAAAAACGTTCAGTATTTTATAATTTTTCACAGTACATACACATTTTAAATCATATATTTTTGGCCAAAGCCTATATACGATGTAACAACGCCTGACTCGTAAAATGATTTTACGGACCAGTCATTTACAGTTGTATATCTGTGTATATTTATCATGATTGCCTCGTCGATTTTATATTTCATGATTTAGGCACATTATATATAGGTATACTTATAAGAGTTTTAATTGGTTCTTTTTAGGTGACCAGATACCCCTGTTTAAACAATTCACTAGCACAGTTTTCTTTTGTAATTTTTCATAGTTTTGAAGTATTATTATTTTAAGTTTTAAGATTTTTACAATGGATTGATTTTTTTATTTTAACTAATTAATTTTAACTGTATTATATAAACTTATTAGATTTTTATAACATTACTTAATAACCACTAGATATAATTAGATACACTTTCCAAATTTCGATTAATTTTCTTTTTTCCCAATCTAGACTAGTGATTTCTAGACGAAAAAAAAATAAAATAGTATCCACATACCAAAAAAAAATTATGATTTTATTAGAGTTAATCACAAAAAAAATAACACTTTAGATAACTCAGGATTTTTTTATGTTTTTTTTCCGATATTTAGAAAAAAAAAATGTTGTACCTCGACAAAAATTGGCAAAAGACTCCCGATCTTTCCAAAAAAACCGATATTTATTAACAAAAAAAAAAACAAAAAAAAAAAATCATCATGGTTTCCTGATGACCCAAACCCAATAAAAAAAATTGTTTTTTTCTGAAAACGGGTCAATTGAACAGAATCAAAAACAAAATTTTTCCCGCGTTTTATTTTTTCTTGTTTTATCCGTTTTGTGGTATACGTAATAAATAAATAATAACCATAATTATGTCAGGGATATCAAACCCACCCAACCTTGGAACGACGAGCAATTGCCAGCCGTTACATATGTAACTGACGAAAAATACATGGAACTTGCATTAACAAAATAGTGATTAAAAAGGTTAACAATATTACCAAAAACGCGCCAATTAAAACAAAACTTTTCACATTTAACAAGTTTATAATTTTTATAAAGGGGTACATAATAAGCTATTTTCCATAAACCTCTTTGATTCAAATCAACAAATATTTTATTAAAGTAATGCTTCTTAGCGAAATTCTTTTTTGAGAATAGCAGTTTGGATAAGCGTTTTAATTTAAATTTGAGAGCAACATTAGTATTATTTAGTTCGGAATAGAAGGAAAGGTACAAAACATATTATATTAATTAATGAACTTCAATTATCAATTATTTTCCATTTTCCAAATTTTCCATTTTTCCCAGTGACATAGTGAAGTTGATAATTTACAAACTGAATCAAACTGAGAAACTTGATCCTAATTTTCAATTTCACAAAAAGTATTCCAAGTTGAAAGAAGAATGTCTGTCCTAAATATCAAATGATTTTTTTTCGGTTTAAACACATAGTATACTGTTAAAGTTAGCCGAAAGTTGTCAGCCGAAAGTGAAAAATCGATAATGCAGATTATGATATTAACATTCCAGCCGAAAATAAAAAATTTAGTAGCTATCAGCCGAAAGTAAATAGAATACTTTGATTTAAATAAAAATGTTTGTAAATAGTTTTACGTGTAAAACTTTGCTTAACTAACCTATTCGTAGAAAATATCAGAAAATCAGAAGAATCCACAAAATTGAAATAAAATGAGCCCCTAAAGTGTATATCTGAATGCAATTGTCAATAGCTATCGAATGAAAAAATTCTGTTCATGTTTCCCGTGTGAAATCTCGAAAAATTCTCCATCTCTAGGCATAACACTTTAGAGGCTGATTTTATACAAATTTTCTAATAATTTTTGGAAAATCGAATTTTCCGAGATTTCCCACGTGAAATTTTAACTGAATTTTTCTGCGATAGCTATAAACAAGTCACACCAATGCAATCCATCTCCAGACATAACACTCTAAAGGCTGATACACGTTTTCTACTAACTTTTGGAAAATCGATTTTTCCGAGATTTCCCACGGAAAACTTGAACTGAATTTTTTTCCTGCGATAGCTATTGACAATTTCCATCAATGTAATCCATATCCAGACATACCACTCTAGAGGCTGATTTATTTTCGGCTGGAATGTCAATAATATAATCTGCATTACCGATTGTTTTCTTTCGGCTGGAAACTTTCGGCTAACTTTAACAGGGTACAAATAGTTTAGTAATAAATGGCATTCGCAAGATCATCGATTTGTTAATCATAAGCAAAATTAAGGGGCCAACCATTTGTAATATATCTACCCAAAAAAGTAGAAAAAGCAACCCCCTCCCATATTTTACCCCCCCAAGAGTTCGAATCAAAGATCTTCTGAAGAATGTTTATAGTGGGTCGAAAAGAACATAACGGAATATTTTAAGATTCGCCGCAAAATTATGAGAGCTCAGCGTAGCGTAATGGTTCGCGTTTTATCCGTTATGAAATTTCTTATGAGCTCCTGAATGAATATGCAGAATGTATAGAAGCTACACTGAGAAACATGCGTATTAACGGAGTCTTCTAGCGTATAGACAGAGCCTTCTAGAGTATAGAGCCATAATCATAATGACGTATTTTTTAGAAGCTTTTTTAGTGGTATAACTTTTTATTGATTTACAAAGGAAACCTTAGTAAAAATGGTGTTTTTTAGGTTCAAGTTTTTCAATGAAAAAAGCAAATATATTATAAAACGTTTATATAAATGTTTTCTGCATACTTTGACCAACAACATTCAATAAGACTATATTGTTATTAAATAAATATTAATTGCAGAAATATTAAGATTAAACTATGCCTAAAATATATTTTTCGAATTTCCATTTTGAAAAATAAATCAAATTTTTGAACTTGAAATTTCCCCAGGTGGTAATTTTTGGTATGATTTTTCCAAATTTTTACGGCCATCACTGCCATCTATGTAATGTATATTGACTTAATGACCAAACGAATCGTAGTAAGCTTTTATTTCAATTTGACCAGAATGCTGTTGTTATAATTTTTTTTTATATTTTGGTTTAAATAAATCAATTATTACATGAAAATGAAAACGATTTATTTAAACGATATTCATATATGTTTAAATTCAAACATTTATGAAAGTATCGCAAAAATCATAATTAAGAATTTGGAAAGTTTTCATTTAAAAATTTGTCTTAGAAAAAAAAGTGATTTCCCATATGTTTTGTGTGTTTTACTATGAAAAGTTTCGTTTTTTCGTCATTTGTAATTCCCTTATAAAAGCTCAGATTTTTTGATTATGGCTCTATAAAATACAGGGTGCTCTGGTATTGGTCGTACACAAATAAATTATAGAAAACTAAGGTTTAGGAGGTTTTTCTAAATTTAAAGATATTTTCCCGATCTAAAGGAAATAATTTCTAACCATGTTGGCGAAACCTTTATAGCGTATAGGTAAGTTGCCATTTTATATTGGAAAAGCTAGATAAATTTTAAGTTTGTAAAGGCAATTAATTTTTCAGATTAAATCTTTATCTGTTATTTGTTGTCACCCAATATATATATAGTCGGTTCAGAATGTTTTGTAAATTCAACTTAACCGACAGAAACATTACCTATACTTATCATTGTTGAAACAATTTTTTAAAGTGTCGTGATATCATGAAACTAAATAGGATAGAAAAAAACTTCTCAAATATCATAGGAAATGAATTTATTTAGTACTATGAGATAATGTAATTTAGAAGGCGTGATCCAAGGTAGGGTTGAAAAGCCGCAGCTTTGAATTCGGTAATTATTGTTGGAAAACTGTATTGTTTGGGAAATAGTTTCGCTTAATTCGGAAACGGGTTTATTTAATGCGAAAAGGGTTTCATTAACAAGATTATCTAAAGCTAAAAACGGGCGAGCTGATAATTTATCTGCATATGCCTAATATATCAACCTTAAGTTGAATTACAGATTAACCATGAGCTGCTGGTCGTTAGGTTCTTGCATGCCAAGATCACGTTCTGTCATTTTGATATTATTTATCAGATCAATATTAACAAAGACAGAAAGTCTGCATAAAACAATGTAAAAACGGAAAATACTCATATAATGATTATAGCATCCGAAATTCGCAGTCATAAAATTTCTGACTTGAATCCCATTTTAGTTATTTGATTAAACTACCTTCTAAAAGGTAATTCGGTATTCGGACTAAAAATATTTTGACTAATTTTTAACAGAAAGCCCTTTCTTTCTTTGACTGAACTGCTTTTGACTGGTGCTCCGGAACCAATGTAAATATCTTCGAACGTTGAGTCAGAAAAACCAACCAACCAAAAGGTATTACAGCCCAAATATTTTGTAACTGAAGTATGTTTCAAAAAGGATAGACAAAGGCATTTCAGTCAAACTGTTTTTGATAAGAACACCTTATTTTGGAATAAAGTTCCTTTTTAAACGGAGTTTTAGTTATAATATTTATATGGAACATTTTTTGACTGAAACTCCTCTCTGTTATCGAGTCACCGTTTAATTTATAACTGAAACTTCTTTCTGTTTTTGACTGAAATGTTTTTGGCTGGTATTCCCGAAGAAGTTTAATTGTCTTTCATTTTCAATTTTGTTTTGCTAGTTTCTGTTATCTCGAAGCAATTTTTTTTACATTTCTGTATAATATGTTGAACGAGAATTATTAAAAGTTCATTGGTTGCATTGCCAATAACTGGCAAGGCAACATGCCTTTAAATTTAAATGTTGATTTTAATAATTCGGTGGTAGCTATATATTTAGTCAACAAATGGGTAAATATAAAAGCTGTCCTCCAGAAATGAGGAAGCTGACAGAACCGAAATATTGTGAATGAAACGCAATACCCCGAGCAAGAATTTGTCACTGAGAAGCAGATCCAACGAAGGTAGTATTAGTACTATTAAAACCTATAATGGTATTGGGGATCTCGAGAACGGACCTAAAAATAACGAAAATGTGAGGTAGGATTAAAAGGGATCCTGTTTTGACTACAGAGTTGGTCGGACAGGTTTATTAGACATTAGATATTTGAATCTGGGTTGTATGAGTGCATTACACACAAAAAGCGAATTGTTTCCAAACAAAATTTAAAACAAACGATAAATTTCCCAAATTATCACCTATAGACAAATTAGGGTGATGAGTCGAAGTTTAGTTTGTTTGAGTTAGAAAGCAAGGTGTCGGTGCGATGCCCGAAAAGTGAAGGATTAGATCTCAGATGCTTGTACATTATTAAGACAATAAAGCCCTGAGGTGGGACCAATATGGTTTGAAGCATTTTGCTAAAGCGATTAGGATTAATAAGCGAATGGATAACACATCCAGGAGAGACATTCCATTATTCTTGAAATCCACCCGGAAAGTCTCGAATGGGTGATATTAAGTCCATAAACAAGCTAACAGTGTTGAGGAATAGAAAACATTTACTCTTTGAGACTCGCTTTCAGTTTCATTGCATTTCAACTTTATCTCATTCTAATCATCGCTTAATTACTCAACATCACAATTATCATATAATAGTTTATGGTTGTAGCTCAAGAAACCACTTAAAACTTTCAAACTGTATAAACAATTTGTGGCCAAAATTGATTTCTTATTGTTTGTGATGAATGTGTCAATATTTCAAAATTCAACTTTAAAAATAGCAAAACAGCAATTTGTAAATAAATCTAATAGTCGTGGGATGCTGGTACAAAAAAATAAAAAGTTACAATGACTTCATGTCTACATATTATATACATAGTGAAACAACCAAAACCATTAGTTAATCGCTTCGTAATAATGATTGACTTGAAATGAATTATTTGTGTCGAATGAAATTTGTATGACTTACAAACAAAAAAAAATTTTAAATTTTGAAGGACACTCAATAATTTCATAAATGAGTCATCTCCAAATTAATAACGTATACGTATTTTAATGTACCAAAGTATCGGACTACAAAATTATAAAGTGATTACTAACGCAATGAAGTGGTAAAAATTAATGATCCGTCATCAAAAGCTATATAGATTATAGAAGTTGGTATTGGTATAAATACGGGCCGAAATATAATATCTGATATCAGTTCAACATTTGATTTAATCTAAATATGAATAAGTTAATCGTTTGTGCCTTTTTTTTGGTGGTGTTAATTAGCATTGCCAATTGCAATAATGATGACAAATCAGAAAATCAAGAGGGTAAAGACGCGGATGGTCCAAATGGAGGTGCAGGTGAAGTGAGAGGTCGTCCAAATCGTGGAGAAAGTGATGAACCAAGGGGAAAACATGAATTTAGTGGTTGTAGACCGTGATTAGGTCTTAACGATTATGATTTCTAAAATGTTTAACGATTGTATAATTTTAAGAGGTAATAAAATATAAAAGTAATTATGTAACTTTAAAGTCATCAAAAAACTAATTATCACGTGTATTTAACCTGTCCAAAAACTTGCTTAACTTTGCGAACATTTTCACAAAATTATTATTGTTTTTAAATAAAACAAATCGAAATGTAATCGTATATTGGGCTGATAAGATAAACATTTAGGTAATTTTTCAAAAATTCTATCCTAATCAACCAAAACACACATTGTTAGCTAGCTATTGGATTGTTTATGATGCCAATTAATTGTGTACGATGGAAATAAATGTCAGACATGAAGAAAACAAAAGTAAACATGCTGACTTGAAGAAATCTGTAATAGCAATATGTCGACAATTTGTCGTACTTTTGTCAGGTAAATATTTGTTTTATTGTTTCCCGTAATACAAGTGTCTATAAAGTGAAATCATTTTTTTAAAGGCTATTTACTAATGTTTGTGAGTGGATTACACATCGGATGGGGAATTTTTAATCCCAATTTAAAAGCAGAACTCTGGACAAAAACATATTCAACGTTAACAATTAATTTGGTAATCTCTTCATATTATTTTGGTGTATTTATTGGTGTACTGACCGGTCGCAGTTGGTTCAAAAATGGGACTAAAGCTTTTAATTACCAGATAGCGGCTGTAATGAGCGCCATCACTGGCATCATGTTGATAATTTCATCAGAACAACCGGTACCACTTATAATTGCCCGATTACTAGCCGGTTTTGCCATCGGACTAGCGTATTTAACCTTGATCATGCAGTGTGATATATTAACAAACAAGGGCCGTGGAATTTTATTGTCGTTTACACATTTTATCGTTTATCTTGGTGTATATACCGCGATTACTATAGTTTTTATTGGACACAAGATATTTATTGAACCATCAGATGGGAAATTACAAATTATTGGCACTTTAATATTCTTATTATCAGCCGGTGCTTTGGCCTGTACATTCAAGTTGTTTCGAGAGTCTCCGGTAAATTTAGTACGGCAAGAGAATTACGATGCAGCTCTTCTTTGTCTGCTTGAACTGCGGAATGAAAACGAGGTGACAAATGAAATTGAATCAGAATTCAATGAGTTAAAGATTATGGTGAAGGAAGATGATAAACTTAGTCCATCAATTGTTACCGAGGGAAATATCAATCCCTTAATTTTAATGATTGCAGTAGCTACCGTGTCGGCATTCTCGTTCAACTATCCATTAAATACAATACGTCTCAACGTGTTCACGGAGAGCGAACATGAAATAATCATATTCGTTGGAATATTAGTTATTATCAGAATCGTATTCGGTGTAATCTCGTGCAATTTGGCAGATATTGTTGGTCGCAAAAAAATTCAATTTATTTCAGGTTTTGGAAGCGGTGTGATACTAGTTGTTCTCGGAATACTTTCGAGTGCTAAAATTTACATGTCTCCTACAGTAGCCATCATAATTTTTATTGTGTACGAACTAAGTACAACTTTAGGTGTGAACTCAATCATGGCCGTGCTTATGTTTGAAGCATTTCCGCTAACAAAACGCTCTAATTCCATTACTACAATAATGGCATTCGAGAGTTTGATCCATATAATATTGATATCCGCTACATTCGATTTACGTATGACGTCAGAGATAAGCTCAATATTTTTAAATTGTTTTGGTGGTTTAATGATGGGCATCTCGGTGAATTTATATTTTAGATTGCCTGAAACGATGGGCCTAACAATGCGACAAGCACGGGATGCATTTAGAATGAGAAATAAATTATATAGTTGTTAAAAAATATTAGTTTGTTTTATTGTTGAAATTTTCAGGATTCGCCATTTAAATCATTTAACACTCGAAATATATATTATGTTTTAACGAATAATTTTAATTATTGGTACAGTGCAATTCAACTTTTTTTTTTACCAATGGAAACGATTTAGTAAGGGAAACTTTTACAGGTTGTATTAGCGAATTATGATAATGCAGACAAATTCTCTTAAACCCTTTTCTTCGTTACAATAACACAGCTGTGTTCGTAATTACTTCATTCATGCAATTTCTATCATATAAATAGAAATAAATCATTAGAAAGGATAGTGCAAGTGGAAAGTTTACTGGCGTCGCGATATTAAACCAAAAGGATTAAAAGACGCGATTTAAGATAATATCACGGTATGTTTGGCATAATACTGAATGTCAAAGCTAATACAATTTGTTCACATCCACCACTGGTCAATGTGAAACGATACCGCCAGCTAAAAAAAGAGACTGAAAGAGAGGCATAGATTAAACATTTTTATTTACCGAAGAGATAAATTATCAAGAATTCTGCAAGTTCAGTTTCGATCTGAATGAGAATTAAGGAAAATTTAATTTTTTTTTCAAGTTAATCTCATCAGGCTGTAGCTAGTTAAGTAATAGCGAATTATACGCAACACACATCAAACTCTTAATAATTTCAATTTTATTTTATTTACGCATAAATATGATTTGCAAAGCAAATCAAAGCAAAACGTCATTTTCGAAAAGAACTGGAAGACCCCATCTAATTCAATGTTACGCTTAATTCAATCAAGCTAAGCTCAAATAATAGCGAAAACCTTGAATAATTTTGGAAAACCTCGCATAACATCTATGTATATAGATAAGTAAGCAACTTTTTTAGGGGCAAATACTCGCTAATTTAGCAAATCGTTATTAATTTCTAAGTCGATTTTACGAAGAAAATTGCTTGTATTGAATCAAAAAATGTTTAACTCAGTTCAGTTTGTTTTATCTAGATTCGTTTTTTTTTTCGTCAATAGACGACATTAATTTCAATTTTAATTCTTCCCAGATTTTGTTTGTTTTCAAATAAACTACAAGCTAACAATTTTTCGGGTTCGTAAATAAAATGTGAAAGTCAAAATGAATTAAGTAAATATTTTACTTACTCCCAAACAAACCTGGAAGATGTATAAAACTTCGAAAAATCAACCCCCTAAAGAAAAGTAGGATTTAAAAATACAACAGAAGAATTTGTTTTACGAACCTAAATCGAGTTGGACCAAATTCAAGAAGAAATTCTACGTTTAAACTCGTAGAACTTGTAAAATAGATTAAAATTGTTAATACTCATATCAAGAGACTTTTGAGCTTCGTAATTCGTTCTAGTAAATGTAGGCACTATAGTAAACCGCGATTCCGAACATTTAGCTTTTAAAGTGAATTCATTTGTACAACTGAATTTTTACCAAAAGATTAGTTCAGATTGCCTACGGCGAGTAGTTACATGTGACCTGCTTGGTTTTTAGCGCTATACGAAAATTACGCTTTGTTCGCTGTCTTGAAGCAACCAAAAAGGAATTGTTTGTCTTTTCTATCTACAAACATTCTTGATAGTGTTAAAGCGACTAGAGAAAGTTCCTCTTGTTGGAGGAGTCGCTGTTTCTATAGATAAATGTGATTTCACCGGATAATAAAACTAAACCTTGCTTCACAGCTATCCTCAGCATCCATTCGATATAGTTGGACCGTTTAAACCTTAAACAAGTAAAGAACTAAAGAATATAAAAAAAGTATCACTAACAAGAATTTAATCGTAGTTAAGCTTGGTATTAAGCTTTTCAAAACTTAAATGCACCAAAAGCTCCAATCTATTAAGGGATCATAAACACATTATAGGGTCATCAAATATTTTACAAAAAAACATGGTTAAGGTTGAATATCGTGTATAATTCAAATTTTAATAGATTTGACAACAACAATTTTGCATGGATTGTTTTGACAACAACAACTCAGCACATTGATTTTATTTGAATTTGTTTTAAAATGTGTAACTAAAAGAAATGTTTAAATATGAAGCCGAATAGCTTAATTTGTTATTCATAACATTTTATCGTAGTTTTATTTAGGCTTTGAAAACTTGAAAGCACATAAAGCTCTTATCTATTCAGTTATGCCTATAAACAAAGCAACCTAGATTATAAAAATCCGTGTTCTAAATAACTGTTAATTACGATTTCTGAAATATTTTCATAAATGTTTGAATTTCAACAGATATATGAATGTACGTTCTTTAGCAAGAAGGCTATTCCAGCGTATAAACTTTTGACTCAATCTAAATGAGTAATGTACCAACGTATGGGAACATTGTAAACGTTTGAACTGAATTGGTGGTTCGGTGGGTTCGAAGCAAAATTATGGTTAAACCAATTTTTAAACGTAAGTTATGCAGTGGAAGTCCTGAGAAATCAAGTGAATTCTGAAGTTGATTTTGTAAACATCGACATATTTAGAAACCCAAAAACGCTCATTCACTGACTAATGGTCACTGATGGTTACGATAATTGTCTTTTATATTTGGAAATACACTTCCTATTAATGCACACTTCGTTTGTGTGGCTTGCATTTTTTTGATGGTTTATTCCATGTGAAAAATGATGAAATTTCAGAATATAGTAATGTTTTTGCGAATTGACCATAAATATTTTGTTGTTCACATAATTCAAAAAACTCAGTTAATGTTGTTTTTGGTGCTGTTGAAGCTCTTTCCATTGCATTTTGTTCGTTAAAGTAAACACGTTGATCATTTTCAAGATTTTGCAGAAGTGTCTTGTCTTGCGAGCGTTGTTCTGCCGTTCCAAATAATGAAAATATATGCACTTTGCAAATTTTGGGTAGACTAATATCGAGAAACTCGCGTGGACTTGAATAATCTCAAATTATTTTAGAATTTAAGAATAATCTTGAAATCTCCAAAAAAAATTCGAATGTTCCGGAAAATCTAAAGTTTTCTTGAAAAACTTTAATGCTAATATAAACGCTACCTTAATTCAATCCAAGCTATAAGCACGAATAATATCGAAACATCTGGCATTATATCTATTTAAATGTGCAACCATAAACCTTTAAATGTTCTATTAAATCATAAAGAACTGAACTCTTCGTAATAAAAATTGACCTTAGCTCACATTTATTTGAGTTTTGAATTTTTCCCAGATTTTGCTTCTTTTTCAAAAAAAAATTCAAGAATAATTTTTCATGTTCGGAAATAAAATAAGGAGGTTAAAATGAATGGTTCGTAAGTATTTTTTGTTTACTTATTATGAAATTCCCGAGTACCTGTAATTTAGTAGCACATGATACAACTTCGAAAAGAAAATTAGAATTTAAGACTAAACCAGAAGAACTTATATTTCGAAACTACTCATTGATAAAAAAAAAAAAAAAAAAAAAAAAAATATTCGCTTTTTATATACGTGAAAATCAGCAGCCGCCACCCACCAGCCATTCATATCAAGAGGGTTCTGTGTGATTCCGAAAAGTTTTTTTTTTTTTTTTTTTTTTTTTTTTTAAAGAGGGTGGGTTGGTAAGAGGAACCCTGTGAACATCGACCAGCAAGTTCTATTGTGCATCCCAGTGTTAGAGTAGAGAAACCAATCTATGTGAAATGTAGGTCCAGGTTCTTGATAAACGCCGCAAAGTCATGCACATCCAGTCGAACAGCAAGTGTTCGGATGTTTCTCTTCCCAGATTACAGAACCTGCAGTTCTCTGATGAGGTTTACCCCATTTTGAATAGATAGTAGTTAAAGGGACCATGTTCTGTCAAGTACCATATGAGGGATTTCAGAGATGATCGATCCATTCTGATTATATCCTGTAAATGTGTGATTTTGTAATTTAGGAGCTTCTTTGTCTGTCTGATTCCCCGAGATGACTCCCAGAGTGAAGCAGAAGAACATCTCTGCTCCCAGAAGAGGACTCTCCTCGCTAAATGGCCTTTGGAATAGGCAACGCTAGGCTCGGAGCCGTAGAAGATGCCACTCGCATTCTCCTTTGCACAGGTGTCTGCGGCCTCATTTCCTGGTATGTATATTAGAGTGGCCGGGGGACCACAAAAGGGTAACCTTGTTGTCCCTACCCAGCCTTCTAAAGTTGCTGTAGTAGCTGCATGTCAGTTTAGAGCTGAACACTGGAGCTGCCAGGGCTAATAAAACATCCTGGCTATCTGAGATTATGTAGATCTCCGTTCTCCCGACCCGCAATGATTATGCACTCCGGAAAGTGTCCCTTCACCAGACATACAAGAGTCTTTTCCCTTTATGGTGGTTAAAGTCATGTCCAGCCTTCTTACTGAGCCCAGAGGGTTTTTATGATCTAATGCGAGGGCATTTTGGAGCCGGCAAGCTGCCGGAATCTACCTTCCCGCAAAATGTTCTTCAGCCCTCTTTTTTGCTCTTCCTCAAAGTCTCATTATACTGGGTGAGGGCAGTTCGATACGCTGCCCAGTCATCTGTAATTTAAGCTCTGTTAAAGAGCTTACACACTGTTTTTCTTTTAGTCTCTAGGGCGGAGGTTTACCAAGAAACATCCCTAGTTCCTCTAAAACGCAACTCAGGAGAACTTGAGTGATAGGCATTAATTATTGCTCTGGTGAGATTGTCAGCAACTCTATCATAAGCTCTGAAACACAGCCGATAAAGTTCTGTAAACCCCCTACATTGTCTTGTAGTTTATTGGTAAAGACAGCCCAGTCCGTACCTTTAGGTATTCTTACCGTAGATTCTGTTATTTGGGGGTTTTTATATCAAATCTTATATACCTATGATCCGGCAAAGATGCTTCCCCCGATACATGCCAATTCTAGACTGTGCTGTAGGTACCTATGTCAGACATAGTAAGGTCCAGCACCTCCCTTCTAATTGCATTCACAAAGGTCGGCTCGTTCCCTGTATTATTTATAACAATATTATTTGATGAACAGTATTCAGAAAGTTGCTCACCTCTTGAATTGGTGTTGGTGCTACCCCAGACTGTGTAGTGTGAATTAGCATCACAACCAATGATGAACTTCTGCCCATAAGCTGTACAGTAATTGATAAATCTCTGTACTTCTTCCGGAGGTGGGTCGTTACCGTTCCCGGGAAAATAGGCTGATGCCATATTAATTGTAAACATGTTTCCTCTGAATAGAAGTATCTCTAACGAGACTGCAGTTATGTTTCTGGAAATAAATTGGTTAATTGCGAAGATATTGTACGAAAAACGCCAGAGAATCCCTGTCCTCGTCCTTTCTACTTCTGTGTTATAAATTAGCTTACCTGTCTTACTTGGGAAACCTTTAATTCTTGCATTGTTGGTCCACAGCTCTTGGATAAGCGCTATGTCCCAGTTGTTTGTGTTGAAGAGGCGACTCAGCATAGACTTGGCGGCCTTGAATCTATGTAGGTTGATTTGTACGCATCTTACAAACGCGTGCATAGATCTTTATGTTTTCGGGTCCTCCAATGAGCCGCCCTGTGTGCTGCTACTACTAGCACGTGGTTTGGTGGAACTCTGTGAGTTCAACCCATATTTTGTATCAGGCTTGTTCCCCTTTCCAGGTCTGCGCCCTCCACGTGCAGTGCATAAGGTTCCTGGCTTGTTTGGGTCATCTTTGCTTCCGGGATTTTTCTGGCTGGAGTAAGCAACCGCTCTTTCCACGGGGCGATTTAGCCTTGCTTCACCTGCTGATGGTGCCTGTGTCCTCTCAACCCTGTTACTCCTCTCACCATCCTTTTTGGGGCGAAAGTACACGGCTCCAAACACCCAGTTAACTTTATAGTTGAAGGCCTTTAAAATCTCAGCCGGCTCATGCGACACCGACAAGGTTAGTTGGAGGAGATCATTCTCTCTGTCTTCCCTTGCAAGAATTTTCCCTTCCGCGTTCCTCAAAGATCCTTATTATGGACTCCCAAGCGCAGAAGTATCTTCTCGTTTGCCTCGTTTTTCAACGAGGAAGATATACGAAGAATATTTTGGGGCGCGGTAATTCGTCCTCCCTGGCCGCTTTTAGGTTGGCGTTTGCCCATGGCTTTAGGGTCGGCACAGTGGCAGTAAGCCACTCCGCCTGGCCCTTGTCAGCACAGTTGACGGTCAACCATTCATTCCTCGTGCGGCATCTTAAAAATGTCGGGCTAATGCCGTCCATTGGTAGTTCCGCCACTACATCCATGATGCTATCTTGTACAGCCAGGATCTGGCTGATACCTAGTTTGACTTCTGTGAAGCCTTGGTCGGTTATTTCCAACCTGATGGCCTTCACTCCGTCCTTGTAGGTTAGCTTCACCTCGTCCGAGCTACCACCATCTCCTAGCTTCGAACCTGTCATATCTTGTGAGCTACCCTTACCTTCGGTTAGCGAAGGTTGCTCTTTCTCCTCCCTTTTTGCTGGGGTGTTCTTTGGAGTCGTGTCGTCTGACCGGCACCGTTTAGCGGTAGTGACCGTTCGATCTTTTATTTTAATGTGGCACTGTGCCAGAGCTACCTCGTGAGGAATACCCACCAATTTAAGATGGGCACGACGCTTCTTCGCAGCTCCGCTGAGTCTCTTTATCTTTTTCTTGCTATCCTCGAGTTCCAAGTCCTTGTGGCTGCTTTTAATATCGGCGGTTGTAGACACTGATGCGGTGTCCGAGAATGATGGCACTTGTGCGCCTTGTACTCGGTTACCGACAATGGTATCCGCGCTTGAGTGTTCACTGATATCATCAAATAGCGTGGTTTCCATATTAAAATTTTCAGAGGTAGGTCCTTGTTGGATCTTGTCATCCTCTGAGATTGGTGCGTTTCGAGAAGCACCTCCCTCATATTTTTTTATTTCTGAAATATCCATGCAGTTTCGGATTTGTTGAGCGGAAAAGAAGGTCGATAACAGCAGCGCCTCTTCCAGTAGTAAGGCTAATGGAAACCGGAGGTCACCAGGTATCCGGAGTTCCGTGCTAGAGACTAAATAACCCATGACCATTCATCCTTCGGCGAACGGGTCTCACCTTGGATTTGGTATTTTTGTCAAGGTTATTCCTTCCTTTAGCGTCGTACTTTAGCCTGTCGTTCAGTAAACAAAAAATCAGTTACCGGTGGTCACCACGGGGAGGTAGCACGTACACTTGCAAATCACGATTAGGTTACCCTTCACGCGGTCGTGAGCCCCAGACAGGACTGCCTAAAACATGACCAGAACAGCCAGCTAGAGCTCACTATACTGAAGGTTACGGAGCTGGTGATTACTACACAGCTTTGTTCCTCCCTTCACCAGACGCCCAGACCACCAAGAAGTTATAATTTTATTTCATAAGTCATGAAAATATGCCCAGTTTTTGTAGTTGCCTGAAAACTGCTCAATATTAATTTTAGAGAGTCGCACGTGTTGAGACATATTCACACCTTCATAGAACGTGTTTTGTTGACCGATGAATTGTTCTAGCGTAGTAATTAAATCATGTGTCGTATTTATCCCATGTTGGCCGTGTCTACCACTAGCTTTCATTAATAAAACACGCGACTTGTAATAAATTTTGTTCACAATTTCGGTTATAGGCTTATAGGTTGGGCTTTTGAATAACTGTAGCTCGAATTCGTTGAACGAGTGGTATCGATCTGCTAGGACTTGTAGTCGGCTAGTTATATTTTTGACACTGGTATTTTTTGTTATTACTTCAGCAAACCGCAAAATAAAGAGCATTTGTTCTAGTCTATCGGTCATTGTAATAAATTTAGATTCACTACACTTAAATTTGCACAATTTAACACTATGATTTAGGCACGTAGTGTTTTATTTGTATATCGTTCAATAATTGGACAAAGCTGTGTATTTTCACTTAAATTTTCACTTAAATATCCACGAGGTAATTTCTCGCACGATAGAAAATATTTTTTACGATTTTAAATTTATTGAACGTTTACATATATAAATTAGATAAATTTTACTTATCTGATATCAGTGGGAGGGTTCCCGGGTTTCAGCACCAAAAAATGTATATGAATGTAGCGAATTGTCGATGATGAATGACGCTGAATTCGCTTAAGTAAAATGTATCCTTTGTAAAAACTGTTCCAATCAGCGGCTGAATAAAGCAGGAGATGAAAATAAAACTCGCACTCCAAGATACCAAACCAATTTTGTTTTATTTCTAATTTCCAAAATAACTACCATAATTAAACGCCAAAATAAGAAGCGGATGATGTTAGCTTTCGTCCAACTTAAGTTAGTTTTTTTGCTTAAATTTAAGAAAATTTAATTTATGGTAATATTCAAAATTTGCGCAATTATGGCATTAGTACTAAATTCGCATCGATCGCACTCTTCTTAATTGACTATAATCTATTACAAATTAAGAGCAAGATTGACATTTGATTGATGTTGACAATTTGTGTTTACAATGTTTACGGCTAATCTGTACAGTATAAAAAGTTACAATGGTTTAAATTCAGAAACCTAAGCATGATAATATAGATAATAATAAACTTAATAATTAATATTTTAATATTTTTAGGTTACTACAGTAAGTTTACGTAATATTAAATTATATTAATGTAAGTATACATCAACAAATAATTATTTTTAATAAAGTTCTTTAAAGCTATGTGTGTGTGTTTCATTTATCTTTGCCAAACACTTGGGGCTAGATTGACAAATTTTAAATATCAAAACTGCTTACTTAAAAATTCGTAATAACGGGAGATTAATTATTTTATGGTCAGTGCAAAAATATTTTTAGGACAAAGTCCACAGCCGTATAGCCTTGGTTAAAATTACCTAAAAATTGCAGTTTCGTGACAACCTTCTTTGGTTGTTATGCTCATTATTAATTAGATTATCATGTTATAGTTACTTAAAGCAAGAACGATTACACGCAAGGTCATAGATAAATTATTCGAAACTCGCTTTACTTTAAGATGACGAATTTTTAGCAAGAAGTTAAATTTAAAATTGGGTGACACAAACTAAAAAATATTAAAAATTCTACAATATCAGTGCAGAACATTTGGTAAAGTTTACATTTAAAAACCAACTCAATCACATATCGCTCCGTATTCTAAGTATGTATATCTTATGCTTAATTTAGATTTATCATAACTAACTACTCGGAAATTAATTATACCTACAAGCTGTTCACGCATCAACTAAATTAAAGTTGACTTGTTCCTAGTAAAATTCCACACAGTAACGCGGCTTTTTTATATTAAACCACTCATCATTTTACATACATATCTCATTAATTCAAAATTGCGCGCGGCATTCTTTATATCCGATGATATAAAATTAGCATTAAATTGGAATTACTAATTAAATTAAGCGCACACCATATATAAAAAATCATCTGGAATTCTAAAAAATAAAAATCTTAACCAAACATTTTTTTTTTTTACCAAAGCTTGTCATCGCAAAACTATTTACTATATGGTTTTTAGTAGATCGGTTACTTAAATTAGTAAATAATACTAGTTTATATTATGATGACATAGTTCGTTGAAAAAATATAGTTATCATCGTGTAATAAATATTTGTAATGTATATTATATAGTAAATCCGTCATTAAATCTCAAGGCCGTTTGTAAATCGTTTAAATCATTTTTACTTTTAAATTTCTGTGTACTGTGTGTAATTAAATTGAAAACAAAAGAAAACGGTTTATTTTATTAATTGTTTCTAAGAAAGTGTATTTATCTGAATTGTAAATGATTTGTATAAGGTGTGCCCCAGCAATCATGTACATACATATATATAAGAGCATTTAACAAACACTTGGTGCGGCATTGTAAAAATGTTCAATATTAATTAATTTCAATTTTGTCATTTTGTGTCTGGTTAATTGTTGAGTACCTATATACTACCGTTTTTATTAAGATTTAAATGTTAGATGGATTTAGAAAAGTCGATAATAAATTATGAAAATGGCCTTGCCCCTTTTATGGTCTACATTGGTATAAGAACAATAAAACGCGCTTTAAAACAAGATTATATCCCTATCTACATAATGTAAAACTTTACTAATCCATTTTTGAAATGTAAGCCAGTCTTCATCATCAATTAAATGAAGAAATTTATATGAATCATGTCGTTTGACAAAGAGATGTTTATTAGATCAAAAAAAAAAAAAAAAAAAAAAAAAAAAAAATTAAAATTGTTTCTGAATCACAATGGACTTACGAATTTACTTTACAAAGATTGATATCAAATATTATTTGTTACATTGCGGGTATGTAAGTTTAAGCATTAATAAAATAAAGATAAACCTAAAATTGATAGAAGTGTGGATAATTTTATATTGGGATTTGGTACCTGCTACATATTCTGAGAACAAAATTGAAGTGACTCCGCTATGTCTGAATCTTACGAAATATAAAATTATTCATACTTATATTGCCGCGCTGACCTCATAGAAATGTTTGTTGTTGCTATTTATTTATTTAAGTTTACGGTGCTGAAGAAATAGTGAAAGGTCAATTTGGCTAAAAGTCTTATAGTATAGGGTGTATGAAATTCTTTAGACAAACACACCTTACATTGTAATTTAAGCTTTATATATATAATGATGATTACGTATTGAATTAATTTAAATCAGATTAGTTTGTATTGAGCGTTAAATTTTAAAGTTATTCCGATAAATTATGTCGTTTTACTACCTGAAACAATCATAGCTTCACGGGCTGTCTAATTGCACATCGGCTTGCGGTTTATCTTATGAATAATTATTTGTCTTTTGTGTGCTAGTAGTCTGACCAGGCTTCATCATCAAAACTTGAAATTTGTGTAAAAGCGTTTGCATTAATTTATTTGTATGGGAAAGCTTTATTAGTATATCTCAGTGAGCTGTTATTTTAAGATGCAGTATGCCATCTTTTAATTTTACAAATATTGGCTTGTTTTGTTCAGTAGGCAAAAGCAACTTTTTTGCAATATGGAAAACCTGTTTTTAGAGTTTGATGCTGGGAAATGGGAAACCATGAAAATAATTTGGTCCACCATTCGAATAAATATCAAATATTTTCGACAAATACGGAAAGCTCGAAATAAAATTACTAAAGCTGATAAAATCCATGGTTTGATTAAAAGTTGTTACAATATTTTTTTTTGTTGGGGTCCCAGTAGGAAGGGGGGGGAGGAGGGTCACTTGTCTCAGAGGTGTCTTGCTATTTGTAGCCATTTTGCATTTTTACTTTATTGTTGGCTGTCGAAACGGTTACACAGTTTTGTTGTGCGAGGCAATTTGGTTTTCGGAACAGGAAGAAGACGCAGGGAAATGTAAGCCGAATAAAGAGCATGAGGCATCACAATGGTGTCGCTCTTGATCAAAAATTTACGAACACGCAGATTAGTGTGAGAATCAGCATCCGAGTTGTTTTACAGAGGGCTGCGGAGTCCGAGCAAAACTGTTCGGCTACGGCTCCGGCTCCGACTCCGGAAATTTATAAATTTATTAACGACCCCGGCTCCAGCTCCGATTCCGGCTCCAGCTCCAACTCCGCCTCCAACTCTGACTCGAGATCCTCCCCCGACATCAAAAATATATCTTTCTATGCGTAAAGCAAATAGGGTTTTCATTTCCGTAAACGCTGTTATTTATGTGCTGAAAAACTGTGGATATTTGGCAAGCAAGCAGGAGCTGGACGATAGCTTGTCGGTGTTAATTTACAAAGGTCGCCGGCTCAATCTCAAGAACCGGTATTTTTTTTTTTTTTATTTACTGCGGCGCTTTAACTGGAAGGGTTTCTATTGATTTATACCGATTGCAAGGTCACATGTTTGAAATTTGTCAGGTTCAGTAAGTCCCTGTTAATTCTTCTTGATGTTTTTCTTTTCAATTTTTTGTTTGGTTTAACATCAGTAATTTCCATGAAATGTGATGACTAAATACATAGTTAGATTTGCGCGCTTAACCCAAATTTCTCGACTTCTCAACTTTCTACACGTATCTCGACTTAAATTACACGAGATTTCGAGAGTTAAGCCCGGTACGCTGCTGAAGTGAACTGAAATTTTTCATATCAAAATGACACAAGCGAAAACGAAAATGAAAATTTCACCGCTGAATTTCATTTTGTGGTGCGCAGTTTAGCTAGCGAAATGGGAGTTTTCATATCAGAATACAGATGTATCTATTTTATCTCTACATATTTTTCACTTCATTTTTATCTTCCTGGACGATAAATGTGAAGATAAATGTTTACAATTTCATTTGAGTTTTTGCGTTTTTTGGATCGAAATGAATTTTATTGTATAAAATACGTTGTCAGACACAACATGAAGTTGTACGCATTAAATATTTACGAAGCTCGTCAAACTAAATTTTCACGTAAGTTTTATCTTCCTATATTTTTGGAGACCAGTGAAAATTTCATTTCACTTGAACAGCGTACTAGGCTTTAAAAAAGACGAAGATTTTCCGAGAAGAAACCCTACCTTTGGCTAGTCCGATTTTGAATTCCAATTTGAAATGCGCTAATGCATATATAAATAATTGGGCTACGTAAACAAAAAAAAAATTCGGAGCCGGAGTCTGTCTATTCCACAAGGCTCCGGCTTCGACTCCGGCTCCTTTAAAAATACGAAAATAAACATAAACTCCGCGACTCCGACTCCGGCTCCGGCTCCGACTCCACAGCCCTAGTTTTACCAAAAATCCAGACGCTTCATTCGCATTGGTTCGTGTAAACAGTGTATAACTTCCGGCTGGTAAAACTCAAAGTATATACTCTGACATTAAAATTGAAGAAAACAGTATAATAGTAAGCAGAACCTTCACATTCTACAGAACTTAACCTCTATTTAGTTTTGCATCTTCAGAAAGATTCCATTGAGACGATTGGACCTAAATTTCGACGTATTATCCATACTATCCTGTTTTATCGCCAGTTTTGACGCAGCATCTTCCTTTGACCACCAACTTCTGAGCAATACCCATTTGGTACTGTTTTTGGTCGAAATTAAACAATTTTCGAAACGTCCGGTACAAGAAAAAAATTCTATAGAAAAATTCCGCATGGATTGATCAAACCTCGTATTTTAAAAATTTTAAACTGTTTTTGTTAGATACCGAACATTTCAAACCGAGTATAATCACTAGAAACTCATCGTCACTAGAAATAGCTTTAAAAAATTTTCTGTTCCAGAAAAGTTTCAAAATCCGCCACTTTGATTAATTTGGACGTGCTGCATCGACAATAATTCATTTATCATCAAATATTTTGGTTAAGTATAAATGGAATTGGTTCGTAACCGCAGAAGCTCCGTTTGGGGCAGGGCTGGAGTTTCTCAAATAAAACATGGTCAGAATACGGCAAATATTCGGGACACTGCTAATGATACTATGGTATATAGTATAAATACAAACCATAAATCAAAAAATTAGATTTGTCAAAGAGAAAATTAAATATAAAATACAATTATTCACGCTGTGAAGAGTTCCTTTGTTCATATAATTTGCGGTCGGATTTCTTTAATAAAATAAGAGCCAAATTCAACTTATTTTGCGGGACAGCACAAAAAGGAACCGGGTAGCATGTTTGTATATAAATTTTATTAAAATTTTACAGCTAAGATTTGAGATACTAAAATAAAGTGAATTCAGGCTCTTTTCAATTAAACCATACCATGTGCTTGCTCTTTCAAATATCTCTTATTATAGCGCCAGGAAAATATTTTTCAGACTTCACGAACTTAAGATAAATAACGAAATTTTTGATATAAAGTCGCTTCAGTTATTCGATCGAATTGTTTGCGCCGTAAAGAATTCGCAAAAGTTGCAGTAATATTTTAAATATGAGGTGGTTTCATTACCGTTATCTTTATTTAATGATGCAATACTCAACCGAAGGGAAAACCAGGGACAATTTTCCAACAATTTCCAGATGCAAGTCATTAGCTACATAAAAAGTTCAAATGTATATGGGAACTATGTTTTGAAGCATTATGGAAGAAAGACAATGGTATTATTTGATAGTTATCCGGACTATGCTAGAAAATAATTTGTGGTACGCTACTACGGTACGTAACGGAACTAAATTAAAAACATACAATTTACAATTTTATGCACATTTTAATTCTACATCATTTGATATATTCGAAGTTTGTGCTGTGTACCGTTCAGAGAATGGGATATTTCCTAAAATACTAATATCAAATAGTTTTATAATCCTGTAAGATTTCGTTTCTATTGGAGTTATTTAATATTTTTGTACAAATGAATAGAATATTTGTGTTGTCAAATCTATTAAAATTTGAATTATTCGCGATATTCAATCATATTCTCTATTTTTGTGAAATATATATATGTATGTATGATCAGCCTACAGAGTGTTTATGATAACTAAATAGTATAGAGCTTTTTTTGGTTTCAAGTTTTGAAAGCAACGATTAAATTGTGGTCTAAAACCGACAAACGGTTAACACAAAGTTCAACATATGTTCCCTACCAACCACCCATAAAAATATGTGGCTACTTGGGTACGATCTTTGGGCCAGATTGACAAATTTTCTAAAATTAAATTTCGTATGAACATATGTAATGGACACAAATAGGGCTTGCGTTCCGGTATTTCCCGGATTTAAATTCCCGGGAATTTAAGGAATTATCAGTATTTCAGTTGCGCGGGAATTTTTTGAAGATTTCCTGGGAATGCAAAATCGTCAATATATAGATTCAGAGGGCAAAGAGCTGCGTAATATTTATATAGCCATATCATATGGAATATATAAGAGGGTATGCTGGAACCGTTCCTTAATGAAAATATCACTTAGGGATCTGAAAATATATGAAATGAGGGACGTACAGTTACAAAATGTTCTTAAACGACCAAGACTCAACCAAGACAAGGACTTACCAAAGTTGAAGCGATTTTAGCAATATTGCTTAGGAATTTAGTTTAATTGTGACAAATAACATTTTTTTTTTGACTTCTTATTAAAATATTGTATAGATTTGGTCACTATTACGCAATTCCAACAGTTGGTTTGAAAAGCGGTCATTTCAAAGAATCTATCCCTGATCATGTATTTTTATATTATTAAACTACACCTTTTGAATTCCAATTTCGAAATAGCCAAATTAATTCCCTTTTAATTAAGAACTAATTCCGCGACACTATTTTTTAGAAAACTGGAATAATGAAATCATTTTTTTTAGGGGAATTAATTCACTTTTAATTATTAATCAAATCTGTCGAGAAAAATTCACAATGATTTTTTTCGGCTTTTTATAGCCACAAATATTAGTGAAAATGGCATTTACAAGATTTTCGATTGATTAATCAGAAACAAAACCAAGAGGGCAATTAATCGTAATATATCAACCCCCGTACTTTGCCCCAAGAGTAATACACATTGTAATAACCCTGAACAAAAAATGAGAACTTTCCTTGAGCTCATTATGTTGGTAGTTTGGTTTCGTACTGAAAATGTTGGTTTACTCATCAGGTAGCTACGACCAAACTACAAAAATATAATTCCTACCTAACACATATAGTATCAAGTGCGAACGTACTGACTTAGCGAATTATATTCACTAAATCAAAAAACTCAAGGAAAACCATCATACCAACACAATGAGCTGAAGGAAAGTTCTCATTTTTTGTTTAGGGTTATTACACTTTGTATAACTCTTGGGGTGAAGTACGGGGGGGGGGGGCGGGATTGATATTTCTACTTTTTTGGCTAGATATATTATGAATAATTGGCTACTTGATTTTGTTTTTGATTAGCCAATGGAAAATCTTGTAAATGCCATTTTTACTAATATATTTGTGCCTATAAAAAGCCGAAAAGATCATTTCATAAACAGAAATACTTCTCTTAAACTTCTTAAATTCACAATAAAATAAACTGTTGTTTGTTTAATTTATTTATACTAGTTTCACAATAATAAGTTGTTTCAATCTTTTCTAAACGAATAAGACTTTTAGTACTTTTTCATGAAGATGTAAGGTATACGTAATATTTCAATATCATTTCAAGAATTGCTTCCAATATGTTTTTACTAAATTTTCATGAAGGTATAAAGTATGTGAAACTTAATGTGAGTTTTTAGTACAAGTCCATTGCAAGATATTATATTCCTTTCACTATCGATGACAATATTTTTATTTTAACTGTCCAATTTTTATGACGGAATAAATTTAGATTTATTGGCGGACTTAAATTCATTTGGAAATGAATTAATTTTACAAATAAATTTGAATTTATTCCGCGTTAATTAAATATGAATTATCCTAAATCTTTTCCAAACGGCTGGGTCTTAGTATTTCCTCTCTAGTCTTCGGGTGTAGCAGCCAATAAAACTAATACTTAATATTTAATACGACGTTTCGATAAATTTATTATCTTCTTCAGGTCTACATGATTTTAACAATACATACAATTATTTATTAAAATATATAGGAATTACCATGCCATACACTGACTTATCGTTAAATATATATATAATATATATATATATATATATATATATATATATATATATATATATATATATATATATATATATATAAATATATGTATATATATATATATATATATATATATATATATATATATATATATATATATATATATATATATATATATTATATATATATATTTATATATATATATATATATATATATATATATATATATATATATATATATGTATATATATATATATATATATATATATATATATATATATAAATATATATATATATATATATATATATATATATATATATTATATATATATATATATATATATTTATATATATATATATATATATATATATATATATATATATATATATATATTCCATTTTAAAAAAATGAGACATACATCTTCCCGGTGAGTTATTTTATGCCCCTGAATGAAATTACCCGGGGAACTAGGGTAGTCGTGTATTCGGAAGAGGACCAAAATATAAGAGTACCCGGGTACTTTAAAATCGTTATTCGATACCCTAATTGTCTCGTTAGTAGAATTCATCCAAGGTTCAGAGTTGGGGGCAAAGGAAATTATGGATGATGTTATATTTGGGATGGCCTATTTTGGAAAACAATGTTGATGTAGATTAGTTGGAAGCAGACAAACAAATATAATTTAGTCAAAAGAAGAAGTGGACTTACATAGTAGATTTACAGAATTACTGGGCTCAGCTCCGCGAGCGTTTAGACGGGGTTAAACATTTCATGGCAATGTGATAGTTAAAATTTTATTTTTTCCATCAGTAGATTTTCCCTGATGGGAGGCCAAAATGCGCCTATTATTGTAATTGATCGGTACTTGGAATGGCTTAAAAGTTTGTCATGCGTAGAATCCCGGGAATTCCCTGGAATTAGAAAATCACAATCCTGTTTCCCGGGAATGGCAAAGGTCCGGGAACGGGAAAGCCCTAGACACAAGTTGTTATATTTTTAGATTATAGTTGAGTACAGTTATTCGATAAAATACTAGTTTAACATATTTGGGCCAAACTAACAAGATTTTTTTTAAAATCGTAAAAAATTATTTACTTTTATGAGCCACACCTATCTTGAGGCCCGATTATATTTAGTACCTTAAAAGTTTTATCGGAATATCCTAATTTCGTATAATATTCTTACTAATACATCGATATTTATTTGAGATTATGACAAATTCATACGTTTGCGCATAGACACGTGAACTTTGTCCTACATTTTGTTTCTATAATTTTAGCACAGACTTAGGACAAATTTTGATACAACAATAAAGTCACACAAAACAGAGACCAATAATCTGAAATATCTGTAGTTTAGTGGAGGATGGTGGAGACTGAGTTAAACATTTAATTTATCAGCTCTATTATCATTCTGAGGTTTTGTAATTTTTGTCAGACCACACCATTCGAAAAAGCGATTTAACAAAAAATTTTATTTTTATAAAAAGCGAGAGCCTATATATTAAGTTCGTTTATTTCCGTAAGCGGTTGAGTATAGTAAAGAAGTATTATGGTCAGGACTAAAATTCGCAAAGCTCCATAAGGCTTACATTAGCATAGATTTCTAAGTGCAAAGTTTTCCAAGTTTTCTTTCTAAGTCTAAACTTACTGATTTATAGAGCAATAACCATCGTAAAAGTATTAGTTTTCTTACATATTAATACTTGATTACCAACCAACTCAACTCCCAATCAAACTTCTAACTTACTACACAATCAACCCAATCTCAACTGTCACTCAATATTAACTCGACACAAATTTTAACCGTCATTCCATCCTTGAACTCATTCACTAAGCCATTCCTCAAATAAACACACAAGCCATTCACTCAACCTAGGCTCAATCTAACTCAATTTCAAGACCATTTGAACGATTTTTCTTTTTCTAATTTACCATAATTTCCATAAATTCTAATGAAAATAAAATTAACTAAAAATGACTGTGCCTTAATTTTGCCCATCAGTCCCTGGGATAATATATTTTTACGCTGCTAAGTGCTGATATGGCAAAGTTTTTGTTCGACAAGTTTTTCACTTAGATGACATCGCTAAGAACTCAACTCAAATCAGAGGTAATTTATTACAAAAAAAAAAACAGCGCACAAAATATTCTGATGTCTTCCATATTTTAAAGAAGCCATCAGAATTTCAAAAATGATATGCAACATCTGTGATATATTTAGTACGCTCATCGAACGTCTGCAAATTAATAATATGACAAAAAATTTCACTTCAATTAACCCTCTCACTCAAACCCAAACCCAACTCAATCCTTAAATCAACACCTTTCAAAACTGTATGCATATACCTATACAACCAACTTAAACTAATCTTCAACTCATGCTAACTAAAACTAACCTCGCTGAACCGCAGCTCAGTACCCTACCCGACCTTTCTCAACTCAACCCCACTATGTTCTGAAAAACTACATGGGTACATGAAATTAACCAATAAACACTCAAATCCCCAACTAAACCACTGAGTCAACCCCAACTCCTGAATCAATCCCAACTAAACTTTCACTCAGCTCCAACAGCATTCACAACTCAACCCTCAACTCAGCTCGCAACTCAATACTCAACTTAGTACTCAAATCAACACGGTCCGAAAACTACATGTGTAACTCAACTATAATTCAACCTTCAACCCGATCCCCAACTTAAAGTTCCACATAACACATTAGTTAACTCCCAACAAGTGCCAAAATAAATCCGGAACTTAACCCTAACCTAACCTCAAGTCAATCCCAACAGAACTCCCAAATAGCTTAATGGTAAACCCAACCTCAAATTTACCTAACTAGGTAATATTGGGTCCGATTCTCTTGTCGTAAAAATTCCAAAAGCTTTACAATTCTTCGTATTGACCATACAAACAGATTGAAAAAAATCAAAACGGATAAGTTACTCTCCAGATTCCGCGGGTATAGACATCCCTTCGGACTCAAGGACCTTCAAAATGTCGAGAAATGTGGTTTTGGATAGTAAAAAATTTAAAAAATGTTGGCTGGATTTCAGTAACTTGCAGACCAAAGTTAATATACACCATATATTACCACGTATTGTCTAACCCAAACGACTATTTTTAGAGCACTTGCTGCCGCAAGCTAGAAAGAATATTGCGGTAGCCCTCGTTCCAGACATCTAAAAAATTTTATTGCTCTATTTATTTCGAAAGTTTTGCACAATCAAATTTGGTATAGATGACAAAACGCTACAAAGATTTTAAATAAATAACCATGTGATTAACCTAACCAATCTTGTCAAAGTATATGATGGTATGCTGAAAACCCTCGAATTTATTAATCAGCGACGGCAACATAGAATTAGGAAGTGTTCGAATTGTTCCGTTCCACATTCGGCAGATATTTTAGACGGAAACAAACTCTTTTATGAGCAGCCTACTTTGTTTGACTTTTCTTGAAGCTTTTAACATTACCTGTTACCTAATGGGTCTCTATAGAGGGTTTGGAAGGTTTTTTTTTTCCAAATTTTGGGAGAAAATTCGAGATGTACATATTTTGAAATAGAAGTTGTTTGATACTTGACGACACTGGTTGTAAGTCCTACTGTAGAAGATAGTTTGTTCTCTGCCTAATAAAACAAATTGCCTCATACAGTAAACGGATAATTAACAATAATAGTAACATAACAGTATGCGTCTGTAAATAATTAATGTACTGCATAGGTAGTATAGTTAAAAAGATCAAATTACGTGTATTAATTCATCATCAGTGTGAAATGTAAATCAAAATAAATTTAAAACCAAATTACTCATCTCAATTTATTTATTCAATAACAATTACATTTAATTCCTAAATAAAGCAACACATCTAAATTTAAAATTCCGATCAATAAATGATTCAATGACACTTAAATTAAATATTTATTTATTATAAACAAAACAAAAGTAGCCAATGTATCAATCACACATCACATCACCGCACACGTTATAAATTTTGTGTGATTCATCGTATCTCTTTATCTATATTGTATTACGAGTATCTAGAAATAAAATGAAATCCATATTCCAATCCTGATCGTATAATATAGTTATAATTAATTGGCCGCCACAAATGACAAATGTTTTTAATCAATCGACTTCAATCAAATTGACAGTGATATACAAATTTAAAATTTTAATTTAATGAATGCCAGTAATGAGTTTTATTGTACAATATGATCATCTTGCGTGCGTATTCCGAATACATACTATAACCGCGTAATAATTGATGTACATAAAAAACAAACCGCGGAATGATTAATACGAGTAGCTATATTCGTAAAACCAATCAAATGTTAATTAGATGTATACGCATAATGATTAATTTACCTTGAAATTTTTGTAATTATACCTCGGAGCATCTTAATATATTTTGAATTATATGCAATTAGAATTGGTCGACTCGTGTGTGCCAGATTAATCAGGCTTAATTAGAAGCATTGATTAATGTGAATTTTGTGAATTTCACCGAATTAGGAAAGTTGATATTCTTACTTTGTCAGTTTTAAAGAATTAGGAATAACTATTAGATTCGGATTTTTTTTTAAATTCTTGCATGCTTATACAAACGGATTTTATTCATGATGGCCGCAAGTAAGCCCCATCAATTAACTCCTAAAAGTGTTTCCCAACTTCTGAGGCGTTATTCATTATGAAAATAATCCAGACTTTTAAACAAACCCGATTTTGAATATAATAATAGTGCAGACAATAGCTTGCAAAATGGATATTTCTATAGAGCCTGAAATTTCTATAAACCTTGGCAAAACGGGAATTTGAGGATGGAATCCCCGATCCTCAAAGGTTACAATGAGTTAAAGTAACCTTAAAACATTCATTTTTTGTGCAAGACCAATAGTCATTATGAGGTAGGGACAGTAAAAAATTTTGAATTTATCAACCAATTTTATATTTTGGCCTTATTATAGTAAGTCGAGATTTTAATTTTTTAATACTAAAGATACAAATTAAATTAAAATCTTTAAATATCCATTTTTTTACATTCTCTAAATCTTTCTCTTCTGAGCTTATTTGTATCATGTAACCCCTTGTATTTGTAGGTTACCTCTCTTATTTGCATCTCGTTAAATAAAAAACAAAATAAAACACACATTCCAACACACATACATAGGTTATCGTCAAAAAATCTAATTTTCTATGAAATGTTAGGAAATAATAAAGCAATGTAAATGTGCGTTGGGACAACAATTACAAGTCCCGCAACCTATCATTAGAGGTATCAAGAATTGCAATCGGGGCACAATTTTTGATTTTAGATTTTATACTAATAGAACACGAAAAGTTTGGAACATTGGTAAAAATATTTAGAAGTACCATTTCATCAATTCTATAATTTGTACGATGTATATCAATACTCAACATTAACTGTCTTGGTCGAAGAATTCTTGCATTGCGGGCGAATATGATGAATGCTTGATGATCGAGCCAAGATTCCTCGTTCTTTATAACAGGAACTAGGCATGTCTCAGTTATGACTGGGATGTCATATTCTTCTTCCATAACCGATGTAAAAAATGTATCTACTTTTGTGCGCATTCGGCCCGTGTTATGATAATATATATTAAACCTATATTTGTCACTATTGTACTTTAACCATTGGGACCATTGTCAACCAAAGAAGAAAAAAAAATTATAATCCACATTACAATTACCATATATCCTTATCGTAGTTATTCAAATTATTCTCATTAATACAAATAAATTTAACGTAATTAACTAAACGTGTAACTGTTTGCGACGTCTCCGTTGAAAAAATTGGCGATAAAAATTCGGATTACTAACTTTTTAACCAGTACAACAGAAGGCCACATTTCCGTCCAACAATCTGTTCACTAGATATACTGAAATATTCAATTTAAATGAAGCATACTCCATTTCAAAACGATACTTTTTTTTTGGCAACGTAAATCATAAACGACAAATATACCCCTGATATATTGAATAAGTTCAGCTTCAGTTGTTGAATTCTGAAGACGAGAAATCATTTATCAAATCATATGGTTGCAGCAGCTGCACAATTGACATTATCTATCTTTAGAAGTGACAGGTTTCGAAACCAATCTTTAGAGGTATTAAGAACCGTAATTGGAGCACTATTGCAGATTTAGCATATTTTTGGCTCAGTCTTTGCTGATTTAACCGAATTTTCTATGAACTTTATAGAAATAATTAAGCAATCTAAATGCGCGTTAAGACAACAACTACTGGTCCCGAAACCTACTGTAACAATTGAAAGATTTATTTAATTATAATAAATGTAATTTATTTAATGGCCACAGAGAACCGTACAGCAATACTAACTATCATCTACTCCCGTTATCTACTCTCCACCACCTACACTCTCAGTATTAAATCAAGTCAGTTATTAGTACATTCTGTCATTGTCAGTTATTAGTACATTCTAAATCATAATATTATCGGTATATTACATCTCTTCTTTTTTTTTTAACTTAAAACTTTACAATACAAATTATTAAATTAAATTTAATTATAACAAAACCTAAATATATATTATTTTACTTAATTAATTTATCATTACTATTTTCCCTTAAAATAAATACAAATATTTTCTATAACCATTTAATTTATTAATTTACAAAAACTTTGTGTAAATTATAAGACTTAATTTACTTAGCTACATGCTCAATGTTAATTTCTCTACCATCGTTATTGCTCGTCGTATTTTCCTCACCATCGCTCATCGTATTTTCCTCCCCATTTGTATCGTCAAGTCTAACAGTTTTCCAAACTCCTCTTATCCTTTTTAGATGCACTATATTCTTTCTGTAGGTCTTATTCGTTTCATCATTTTCCACTAAAATATCACTCCCTTTTTTACTAATTATGGTATGTGGTGTTGGATTGAATGTTGAGGTTAATTTGTTACCCTTTGACATATTTTTGATAAAAACTTTATCTCCAGACACTAACTCCGTGTCGATGGCCATCCGTCTTCTATCCGCGTACTCCTTCCCCATTTTTTTCCATTTTATCTTTATCTAAAACTTCTCCATCAAACCATAAATTATTATGATTTGTAAAATAAGGAACCTTATCACGAAATGTACGCCTGAAAAATAACTCAGATGGTGTTTTTCCCGTTGTGGTAGGCGGTGTACTATTGTACATCATAAGGTAATCGAACATATCTTTCTTCCAATCACGGTTTAAAGACTTACTAAGTTTTAATCTTTTTAAGATATCTTTATTTTGCCTTTCCACTTCTCCATTTTGTTGAGGCCAATAAGGTATTGTATTAAACAGCTTTTTATTATTCTCTAGACAATATTCTTTAATTTAATTACCATTAAATTGTTTCCCATTATCTGCTGTAATTGATTCAGGAAATCCTAATCGTGCAAATATTTCTCTCAACATGTTTATTGTGCTTCTAGCACAAATATTTTTGACTATTTTAATCTCCTGATACCTGCTGAAATCATCTACTATAACAAAAATGTACTCGCCGCTGGGCAAGGGTCCCATAAAATATATTGCCACATCTACCCAATATTCTGCTGGCAGGTCTCTTCTTTTCATCGGATATGGTGGGTTCGGTGCTGAAACTAATGTACAGCCTCTACATAGTCTGACTACTTCTTCTGCATCATGATCGTTTTTCGGCCACCATACCTTCGATCGAAGTCTTTCTTTCATAGCTACAATACCAAGATGTCCTTCATGGGCTGCTTGCAGAACTCACTCGCTCATTTTCAAAGAAATGACAATTTTATTTCCTCTTAGTAAAATATCACCATAAAAACAAAATTCTGACTGAAATAATTTATAATTTTTAACTTCATCAGCCCAATTATTGTTGTAAAGCCCTTCTTTTACTTTTAAAATCTCCTCATCTAAATTTGACCACCTTTGTATGTCTCGAAAAGATACTGCTATGGGTCTTGAATATTCTACAATTAGACGTATAGTTTCTTCAGTATTAAAAGCCTCTTTTTTTCATTATTTACACAAAGCCGAGATAAAGGATCTGTGATGTTTGACTTCCTTGGTTTGTAAATTACCTTGTGACGGTAAGATCGTAGGCGTAATACCCATCTTTCGATTCTCGCACAAGGTTTTGATTTCTTACCAAAAAATATTTCTAACGGTTTGTGATCCGTAACCAATTCGAACTCATCCTTCCCATATAAGTATACATGAAAATGTTGTACTGCCCAAACTAATGCCAATGCTTCTTTTTCAGTTTGGCAGTATCGCAATTCTTTTAAATCATTGAAAGCCCTTGTTTGTTGTGCTCCCCAATATTACTCAATATTTTGATGTTTACTTAATTTTAGACGTAGAATTTCTCTTATTGGTTCCGTTATTGTAGCTAAATTTGAAATCCACTTTCCTACAAAATTAATCAATCCCAAAAAAACTTTGCACTTCTTCAATCATATTTGGAGAACAGAATGATTTTATCGAATCAATATGGCATTGTAAAGGTTTAATTCCCTCGCTTGATAACCTATGTCCCAGAAATTGAATCATTTTAACTTTATAAACGCATTTTGAATTATTCAGCAAAACCTGATTATCTTTTAAAACCGAAACTACTTTATAATATCATTTATCGTGTTCCTGCTCAGTATCACCAAAAGTGATGATATCATCAATAAAATTTATAACTCCTTCACAGGAGATTAACATTTTTTCCAAAGTTTCCTGGAAAATTTCCGGTGCACATGTAATGCCAAACATAAGATGTATGTATCTTAACAATCCTCTTTTCGTAATAAATGTTGTAATATAACGGGAATTTGTTGATATTTCGATTTGATAAAATGCATTCTTAATATCTAACCTAAGAGAAATAATTCGATTTCCTTAATTGTGGTAATAATGTATTCATGCTCGCCAACGGATGGTTTTCACGTGATACAGCTGTGTTAGTTTGTCTCATATTTATGCATATTCTCACTTCACCGTTATCCTTAAAGATCGGAATCATAGCAGAAACCCATTTAGATGATTCATTAACTGGCTCCTTCCAATGGAATGGGTATTCTGCGATACGGTTGAATTACTGGTTTAACTGATGGTTCTATAGGAATATCCTCCACCTTTACAACCTTAAATTTTGGGAAAGGAATTTAAATTGAACTTATATTTAATCCAATTCGTAAAACATCTAAAGATATCGCGGTTTGCCTCCCTAAAAGATTTCTTGAGCCATATTTTACAACGTAAAATGTAGCAAGCTCTTTTCTGCTCCCTACGATAATCTCTGCGTCAAATTCTCCTAAAACATTTTGCATAGGACATGAACATATTATTTGGATTGCTAACTTGGTTTTTTACTTTCTCAATCAATATTTCAATTGAAACCCCCCCCCCCCCCTAAATTGCATGGTATAGTACAATTACCATCAATATGAAAAATATATTCCCTATCCTTATCACTCTCGAGTAGTCTGACTCTTTCCGATTTTATTCTTTTGTTTGGATACCTTGAAAAACTAGTAGTGCTTATTCTTTTCTTAGTCCTTGTTCTGCATCATTTCCTGAAATGCCCCTTATATCCACACTTATGGCATGCTAATTCTTTAGCCGGGCAAATTATATCTGTGGTTAAATGTGATTTGTCTCCACATCGAGAACAAAATGGATTTTCTGTTTATTAATTTATATTTTTCGTCTGAACTTTATTTACGTCAATTGAAATATTTTTAGTTTCGTTAAAAACCTGTATTTGCCTGTTGGCCGATTCCAACGAATTTGCTTCCAAAATTATTTTTTCAAAAGAAACTGAATCCCCATTTGTCAAAATAATTTTCCAATGACATTTTTCTGTAATTTGATCGACTAAATTTTCCTCGACATCTTTAAATCCACATTTTCTGGCTTGATGTCTCAATCTTACTAAAAATTTTTCCAATTTTTCGAATTCTTCTTGTTTCATTAATCTGAAAATATGTCGTTCAAAAATCCTACTTTGTTTTGGTGCAAAATATTTATCTAATTTTTCCAAAGTAGTTTCGAAAATATTAATTTCTTTATTTCCTTGTAAATCTTGATCAATATGGGCACCTGGTATATTATAATAAATTTCTTGTAAATGCAAACCTCCTGCATGTAATAAATTAGCACGTTTTTGGAGTGGTCTGTAATATTGGATGCCTCTAAAAAAATTAGAATTGCCCTTTTCCATTTTTCTCATCTTAATCCTAAAGAACTTTCATCTCCATCGCAGTTAAACGGATCCAGTGATGATATAATGTTTGCTATTTTGATTTTCAACCCCTCTGAAAATTAATTATTCCAAGTAATTCCTGTGTAACATTTATGTCTAATCGATTTTTATTATCAAACTTTGGACTGATGATATGTTCTGAACATATCAATTTTTTGGACCGAGACCGATTATACCAATTCCAGTATATAATTATAATTCTATTAATCACCCCGTCATGTTTACATTTGCCTAACTTCATTAAGTAAATACTGAAAATCTTTTGTTCCAGATTTGGTCATACACTCATCCAATCATCAATATTTCTGTATCAGCACATAAATATTCGATATTAAATTATTCCCAATTAGTTTATTTCTTATTTAATTATTAAACGTAAAACAAAGTATTGATTTTCTCTGATCCCGGTAAAATTGTCGTAAAAGAAAATTTAAAACCACAAAAACAAAACATTTATGTACCGTATACTGAAATTTTTGCACAAACAGGTACAACTACCCGCTCACCTTAACCGCTTCTTTTCTTTCCGGCGGTGTTTCAATTATTTCCTCTGATTTACCAGAGTTTTGTTATACTAATATGTATAGTAATCCCGCAACTATCAATATTGCATTTGTTTTCTAAACATGCACAATTTATTAAATTATATATATTTATATTTTTTTTTATTTATCCTCGTCGCCAATGTAACAATTGAAAGATTTATTTAATGGCCACAGACAACCGTACAGCAATACTAGCTATCGTCTACTCCCGTTATCTACTCTCCACCACCTACACTCTCAGTATTAAATCAAGTTACACATTGTCAGTTATTACTACATTCTAAATCATAGTATCATCAGTATATTACACATACCTTTAGAGATATCAAGTACCACAATCGAAAAATATTTACAGATTTAGATTTTTTTAGCTCAGAATTTGCTGATTTATAGTAAGGGGATTTTAAAAAAAATTATTTCATTTTCTATGAAATGTATGAAAATAATAAAGCAATCTAAACAAGCTTTAGCATGACAAACACAGTCTCCGAATGTTATTTTTAGAGGTATGAAAACTGCAATCGGAGCACACTTCCAGGATTTGGAGTGGCATATAGACATAGATAATGTGATATATAAAAAGCTACTACACCAATTTATATTCACCTAGCCATACATTTATTCCGATTTTAAGTAGATTTCGTTCATCCACATTAGATCTTGCTTGGACGAGTAGCTTCTCCTCATCTACCATTTTTTTGGAACCAGGAAGCTAATTGGGCCTTTTTTTCAGAACTACATCAGTGATAATCAGCTGAAGAAATAAATTGTAAAAACCAAATTACAAATCCAACTGCAGAAATTAGTAAAATTCTACTCGACGCTCGTGAACTCGTTGTCCCCCAAATTCCAATAAAAATGGTTTATCTTATCGTACCAAATCGACTTCGTTCTAAGATCTAAACAAAATTAAAAATTTACATCGGACTAATTGCAGAAACGAACAAAACTATTATTTCTCAAACAAATTTAAATTTAAAGATTATAGTATCAAATCATATTAACGAACTTACAAATAATCGTTGGGACAATCTGTTAAAAAACTTTAATGAACAAAAGTTAAAATTTACCTTCCCCTTAAATTGATCAAGAACTTCTCAATATCCACGAAGAAAAGGCCAAAGATGAGTCTTTGACAGTCTTACTCAATTTGAGATGAATGATAACACTTTTCATCTTTCCAGCTGATCGAGTAACACCGAAAGTAGTTAAAACGTTTCGAAACAAAAAATTAACAGGCTCTGACGGAGTAACAAATATTTTTATTTAATGAACAGTTCGGATTTCATCAAAAACCATCATTAAATCACCAAATTATCAGACGTTTGAATATAATAAAAGTTAATCTTAACGGTGGTTAATCAAAAGGAAGTTCTGTTGTTGGATGATGAAAAAGTGTTCGACAGTGTTTCGCACTATTGCACTGCGTACTAAACGAAAATTTCCAAACCGTTTTTGAACCATCAATCGTTTGAAGTCAAACTATATTCCAAACACTTTAATATACACTATATACAATAATTGGCAGCAAGTGCTCCACAAGGCTGTTTATTTAACCCGCTACTATTTAATATGATTGTCTCAGATACACCCAAACCAACAGATGACCTCTGTTCCAAAATCCTTCCTTTTTCTTCTCGTCCATTTTACTTTAACTTGCGCTTCTTGTATTCCGTTTTCCTTTAGTTCCCTTTTTTCTTATACTTAGTTTACCCCACTTCCCTTCCGTAGAAACATTGTTTCTACAAGGAACGCAATACGTTATTAAAAATTTCCCATTTACTATCTTTGAGATCATAGCCAAGGGGACACCATATATATTTAGGTATTAAATAAAATAATAACGCATTACTCGGCAAACCGTAAGGCGCTCCAATATTTTGTATAATATTGTTGTCACCAATTCTTCACGTAGCTAACGCAATTTCTTTAGTATCTAGCTAAATAATCAAAAGATTGGCAAACGTGTGATAGCTCAATTTTTCAAGAAGCCGCATATTTTTGCCAACCTCTGCAATACCCATAACATGTGATTTTAATTACGGTATAACTCTGATAATCGACAACTCGAATAACCAAGACCGTCATCTTTTCCGTCAATTTTGCGTTTTTAAGGATATTGCAAACTTGAAAATTTGAAATAAGAATACCAAAATAAATTATCGGTTTGAAATCAGTTAACTTAAAATTTTATAGATCATAAATTTTTCAGAATATACCAACAAGTGTGTAATAAATACCTTACAACAGTTTGCACCTTACTAGAGTTTAATAAAATACCACAGATCGAATAACAAAAAGAAGTAATGTCATACAATTTTTTAAAACAATTCGAATTCTGTGTATATCCATAAAATTTTGTAAACAACCATTACAAAAATATAATTTTCCATGAAATTATGTTAAACATGATCCAAACCAAACAACTATAATCTTGCTTTGAATGAAATCACACTAATACACAAGAAACGTTATAAATATTTTCTCATGGAATCGCGAATATACCTACACGTGATACCGGAATAGTTTTCGCGTTTTTGGCTAGCATTCTGATGATGAGCAATCGTTTAGACATATTTTTGGTATAATTTGTGCGCGTGATTATTTTCTTTAGAATTACAATTAAAATAATTTCAAACATAAGAAGTATGAATAATTTGAATAAAATGTCAATAAATTATTTCTTGTGATTCCCTAAATATTTATTTATTTTTTTTTTTTTTTTTCTGAAGAGGATGAAAATTTGTTTATGCACGCGCAATAATGATCAATTTTGATTTCGTTGGAAAAACAGATAATGATACCGTTTTTCCGGTTTATATAATATTTTACTCCCAGGCGGTATTTACACCCTATAATTGCGGTATTAGTCAACCAAATATTTTCGCGGGTGCTGAGCAGTTTTGATTTATGGTAATTCAAGTGTCTCGATTTTTGATGATTAGATTACATAAAATTATGTGACTCATTTGCGTATTATCGATACGGCATCAGATAAGCGTTTAACCAAATCGTTTGATTATTAAACAGATGGCGTATACGTTTAAAATCGTGTTATTTATGTATTGTGGGTGGTATTTTCGCGAAATATCGATTGCAATTATTAATCACGAATATTTGATCTCTTTATTTTTGTTTGTACATAACTTATGATGCAATAAATATTACAAATATAGTGAATTAGTCAAATATGGTGAAATTGTTCACATTATTGTACAAGACTATATTAATCATAAACTGCATGATTTTACAATTACTACTTTTGTACATATGTATATATAGCCTTAGGGTTATAATAGGTATTTATGAATTATTATTTGTAACGACCTTTAAAAGTAGAAGCATGTTTTATTTATAAGTGCAAGTACCTACTAAGAAATGGTAACAGGTGAATGACGATATCATCTTTCATTAAAATTAGTTTTATTTACATATTTGAATCCCACATTTATTTATATTGGGTACCATGGAAATAAAGCTACTCATTAATAAATTAAATATTTATTTTCGATTTAATTTGGATGAGCAAGTCGTCCAACACGCATTTTTGTAAACGCCAACAACTATATGTATATAATTATGGTTCATGGAATTTATGGGAATTCAAATTCTTGTATATATTCGTTCGTGTGTGCGTTTTAATACCTAAAACCAACTGTGCTACAAAATTATCTTGCAATTGATTTGTTAAATTAAAAACAGCCAAAATTTCCTACGTATTTTGATTTAAAAATGTTTTTCATATAATTGTTCAGGGGTTAGACCACGATAAAATTGACTAATTTATTTAAAACATTGTACAATAATTAAGTGAGGTATGGAGTGAGGTATATAGGAATTACAAAATAAATAAAATGGTAGTCATTTCAAACTAGATGTTGTGGGTCTTGGAACCCCAGATGCAAGTGAAACATAAAGTCTTGTGAAACCAAACACATATATCTCGTTGAAAATTGGAAATTTTTGGAACTCGTATCTTGGCCTGAATTAATCTCCGCCGAGCCCGAGATGGTAAGCTGTTTAAAACTGAATTATACCCGTGCGAAATTTATTCATTTTAAAGAAATTTGATGTCGCGGACTTGATTCATATCGGGGATGAATTGACTTTGCCATACAACAATTTTCGGCGGAATTGGTTCCCTTGGACTTAATTCGACGCTCCTTAACTTTGTTGCTGTTCTGAAATGTTTTTTTTTTTAAGTTCACTGGCCTATCAAAAAAATATTTTAAAATCGAAACCAGTTTCTAAAAGGCCTATTTTGAATAGGAAATTTAAATATACACAATATGTTGTAAGCTCATAATAAAATATAGACCTGTCGCTATCGGTTTATGTTTTAAAAATTCTTGCGCATTTCTGTTTCATTTTCTATTATATTTTCACTGATAAAAGAAAATATTCTCAGTTATATATCAATAAACTCGGAAAAAAATCCAAAAAGTACAGTTAAAAATATGTACATCGATCTGTTGGGTGCGCTCGTTGTTAATCTCAAAAATATATAGATATTTGTTATCTCCTGGTCATCGGTGAATAAAAGAATCAAAGAATTTAGGAACAAGCGAAAAGTGTGGAAAATTTAATTAAATTTTTTCAGCTACTATGAATTTCTAAGAACAATTTTACCGAAGGCTTATACCTTATTCTAAAAAATTTCAAATCCTTTCTTTAAAAGAGGTACTGCATACGGTGTTCTTGTTAATGATGCAAATTTGTAATTTACTGATTATCGGAGTATTCGCAGTGTAGGTCAATCAATAATAATAATCAATATGGGCCACATACGCTACCAAAGTTTTTGTTTTGACCACCAAGCAAGCATATCGTTAAAATTTTCCATTTTAATTTCTAATTATTGCGGTCGAATATTTCATATTTTGGAAGAAATTAAAAAAAAATGTTTTATACTTTCATCCATCGCTTTACAAACGTCTTCTCTGTTTTTGTTTTACCCTACAGTATTTTTTCCGACCTATACTTAACCAATCAAGTCACTCATAAGCAGTTTTGTGCCACGTAGTCTACATGAAGTAATTAATCAATTGTCTAATCGTGTAGACAATGTAAATCGACAATTCACAAAATGGTGTAGATAATGTAGACAAAGTCGACAATGGAGACAATGTGTGGACAATTTCCAGCAGCAGGAAATTTTAACATCGTGTAGGCCGTCTGTTTTCTTAGGAAGAAATTGAGCAGATTGACACGAAGAACATCAGTAGGCAAAAGCAAGTAAGTGTTGTTAACGCAGTTTACAAGGTTCAATCGATTTTCTGGCATAAAATGCTATAGATACCAAACCTTAATGCTACTGCAAATTCAGAGAGATTTCGGTAAACTCTACACGAGATTTTCCTCGAGAATTAAAATTGTAGACTAGCATTTGAAGCCTTGTATGATTTTAGTAGCAAAAGCAACAGCTACTAACATATTTGGCAAAAAAAACAAATTATTTTTTGGTGACAAGCTACCCACTGAATTGCTAATTCAAAAGTGGGCCTCAAATAAATGCAATTCATTTAAAGAAGAGCGTAATAATAAATTGATAATATTTGCGAATGAACTATATAAGCAACCAAATGCATCCAAAATGCATCCAAATGCATGCAAATCTTTATTAAAAGAAATTACAAGAATTAATTAACATTCAACAAAAATTAAAAAAAAGTAAAATTAGCGTTCACAGCTTATGTGATTGTCGTGAAGAAGAAAAAATTGTAATTGAATTTATCTGTATTAGTACGATTCGCTAGTACATAAAGCACAGGACATTCTGTATATATAGAATGTAAATTGTGGTATAGTCAGTCCAGTCGCCGCGGCCTGATGAGAGGATTGATTTTTTCATAATCATAAGCTCATCAGTTCGAAACTGGATTGAATTCTCTTACAATCTTCGGAACATATTAAATTAAAAATCTTTATTAATCGCTTCATGGTATACATTTGCAGATCGAAACCGTTTATATCATTAGTGAAACTTGGATAATCAGTTTAGGTTCATCGGAAAGTATAGATTCTAGGCATCTCAAAGATTTATTGAATTCTATGGTTAAATGTTCATCATATAAAGAGATACTAATAATTTCATTAAATGACAACACAATTTACCGAAATACAATTAGAAAAAAATTGATTCACGCGTGCCAAACTTGGCACGTTTAAGGAAAATACGTTTTTATGGTTTTGATGCTGGAAAATGGGAAACCATGAAATTAATTTGGTCATATAACCACCTTTGGAATGGTTATCAAATATACTCGACAAATACGGTAAACTCCAAAATCGTGGGTTATTTAATTTCACCAGTCCAGTTGTAACAATATTTTTTTTGTTTGTTATTGGTATACACTTTTCCCAGAGGTATCATGACATTTGAAGCCATATTGGATTCTTAGTTTATTGTTGGCTGTTTTGCATAATTTCCAAGTGGTAAGAACTCATATTTTACTCGTGCCGTTGAACTTGAACATAACAGTAAAACCAGTGAGCAGGACCTTCAAATTCGATTGAACCTGACGAGCTCTTTTTGGTCTTGCCCTTTTAGAAAGCTTACATTGTGATGATTGGACCTGAGTATTAACGTACTATATTTAAACTCATGTTTTATCACAAGCTATGACCCATTTGAGCAGTTTTGGGTCGTCGTTGATTTCATTCAGCAACTTACTGAGCAATGTCCATTCGGCATTGCTTTTGGGAGAAATTCAACAATTTTGGATCCATATTTGCTGTGAAATGTTTAATGCGCAAAACATGGAAAAAAAAAATATTTGGCTTGAGCCCAATGATATGCCAGTATCATCAGAAACCTCTTTCATAGTGATTCGACAATTGCTCATAACCATTTTGTTCACTATTCGACGATATCGTCGGTTATTGGTGTGCTCGGGCATCCAACGAGTTGTCTCCATAGTTATCTTTGAAACGCTTGTATCACTGGTAGATGCTTGATTTGTTCATAGAAGACTTGCTAAAACATACAACATTTTCAATACAGCTCCATTTTTTCACAAGTAAAAATCTCAGAGCAGACCTAAACTAAGCATCCGGTACCAACACAAGAAAAAAAATTGTTAAGAACAATTTAGCTTTGATAAAACCTCGTATTTCAAAAATTTGAAACTAGTCTAGTCACTAGAAACTCGTCGTCACTAGAAATAGCTTTATAAAATTGGTTTGGTAGCGACTACCATCCACGGATTAGAAAACAGTTTTGTAGTGGAATCTCTTCTATAAAAGTTTCAAAATCCGCCACATTGATTCATCATTCGGACGTGCTGCAACTAATGCATTTATCATTAAATATGTTGGTTAAGTCAGTTACCAAATTTCATTATAATTGGTGTATAATCGCAGTAGTTACGTTTGGGGCAGGAATAGAGTTTCTTAAATAAAACACGCCAAGTATTCAACAAATATTTCGGGAAACTGCTAATAACACTTTGGTATATAAATACAAACCATAAATCAAACAATTCGAAAGAGAAGCTTATTTTTCAAACCGGTCCAGTAGTTGTTAAGCCGAATCTGTATAGTTTGTCGTATAAAATAGAATTATTCACAATCTTCATATCAGGTGCAATTTTTTAATTAAACCTTTGCTGAAATTCAAGAAATATTGCGGGATACTGCTAAAGATGCATGTTGCTGATTTTAATATAAAAAAAGAAAAAATTTATTCGGAACCATAAGCTCCAGCACAATTTTGACAAATAATAACAAAAAATACAATTTTCTCAAAAAATTAAATTATTAAAAGCACAAATAAATTATTCAACTGAAATAATTTTTTTTCAATGATTGTCTGATTTCCACTTTCGTCATGTTAAAGTCGCAAAATAGGCAAAGTTCGTTATAAAGTTTCGACATAGAATTCAAAGGCTCGTCGCTTCCATAATTCGTTCAATTTTAGGTTCATTAACAAGTACGCACTCAAAATATTACCGTTAAGTAAATCGGAAATAAAAATAGCTCCAGCATGCTGACGACGAATTTCAAGTGGCTCAATTTTCAAACATTTACCTACACATGAAGGTAGATTCCTAACATTTTCCCACCAAGGTAATCGACGGTCAAACTCCTCAGTTTTATATGCATAAAAAATGAGAAAAGATTTTTGTATTGATTCAATTCTGATTATGTGATCATTATAACGTGGAGGCCATACGCATGATGCATATTCGAGCTGTGAGCGTACAAGAGATTGATACATGCAAACAAAAACTCTAGGATTATTAAACTCTTTCATACTACGTTTTAAAAATCCCAACATAGAATTGGCTTTGGCACAAATCATGTCAAAATGACGATTAAATGAATGACTACGAATAGGAGAAAATATTTTTAGGTCGTCAGCATATATTAGACATCGGGAAAATTTTATGCTTTTTGTGATATCATTTACAAATAATATGAAAATAAGTGGACCAAGATGTGAGAAGTGAGGTACCCCAGAATAAACATAAATTGGTTTAGAAAAACTGTTATTAATTGCTACAGACTGTACCCGCCCAGTGAGGTACGACACAAGCCATTTCATTAAATTATCATTAATTCTGAAGGATTTTAATTTTTGCAAAACAATAAAGTGATTGATTGAGTCAAACGCCTTACTGAAGTCGGTGTAAATGACATCCAGTTGAGCATTAATCTCAATCACCTCCGTGGCATGTTTCGTAAACTCCAATAAATTTGACACAGTAGAACGCCCACGGAAAAAACCATGTTGTTCATTTACAATAAACGACTTTAGTCCAAAAAGCATAATCACACACAATTGACTCACACAATTTAGGAATGGCTGACAATAACGAAATACCCCTGTAGTTAGAAACATCACTCCTATTATCAGATTTAAATATCGGTACAATATGAGACGATTTCCAGGCAACCAGAAAAACACCTTTTAATAGTGAATCATTAAATAAAATTGACAAAGGCAGAGCCATTTCATTACTAAAATTTTTAAGAAAGTATGAAGGAATACCATCTGGGCCACATCCATCCTTAAACAAATGGAGGGATTTAACGATATCCTCTAGAGATATGTGAGGTGTGCACAAACAAGAGTTGGTACAACTACCTTCTGCACTAACATATTTGTCATTATCAATATCAGTCCGACTATACATAGATATTTTGAAAATGTAGCAAATAAGTCAGCAATATCCCCAAAATTACTACCAGTAACATCATTGAACCATAGTTGATGGAAATCCAAAAGTTTTCCTTTTGGAGTCAACGAAATTCCAAAATGATTTTGGATTTAAAGTCATATTATTTTGAGCCCTAATAAAAAAAAATGTATAAGCAATATAATGCAAATCGTCGTCGGCGTTTCTGGATACCGACATATCTTCCATCTTCGATATAATTTTTCCTTACGATTACGAAGGTTTATTAGATCGTTGTTAAATGGGAGAAGGGTTATTACGATTAAGTTTTTTATTAGAAACCGGTACAAATCTGTCGAACCCAATGAATAAAATTTCATAGAAAATTTGCCACCAACGAAAAACACGAATCCCACTCTACTGATATGAAATAAGAAATCAGACCATCATTATCAGCACGCCTAAGATCATAAGATTTAATAGAATTACAATTATTAGTATTAAAATTAAAATTAGACACCAAAAACTCTGATACGTTTAAATTGATTTCCATAGATTTGTGGTTGACATCGTTGATGATATACGGAACTGGTGCCAACTTTATCATAAATAGATTGGCAGAGTTAGCAAAAAACAAGTCCAGAAATTTACCATTATTGTTAGAAACGTTATTTATCTGAACGAGACCAAATGACAAAGTGGAATCAATACATATTGATTAAGCCTCCGACTTCACATTATACGGAATGACGCAGTTTACGTCGTGGTGATATGATAGCGACAGGAAAATATTTTTCAGACGTTGTATACTCAAGAAAATACAAAGTTACTCATTCTGCAGCTCAGGTTTACGGATTTCAGATAAATAACGAAACTGGTGTTATAAACTCGCTGCAGTTATTCCATCGAATTGGCTTCAATACTGTCTCCTTTATTTAATGATAATACTCAGTGGAAGGGGAAAATCAAGTATTCAGATGGAATCAGCAACAATTTTCAGATGGAAGTCATTTGCTACATTTTGGGAATTATGTTTTAAAGCATTACGGTAGAGTGATAACGGTATATTATTTGATAGTTATCCGGACAGCGCCACCACGAAAGGAGAAAAGGAAAAAAGGGAACAATTATTTTTACAACCTTAATTGCAGGCTTCGTTCAACACTTAGAAATGGCATATCACCTAAAATACTAATATTAACTATAGTTTTACAATCCTGAAAGTTTTCGTTTCTATTGGAATTAGTTAGTATTTTTGTACAAACTTCCTGAGCTACAAATCATCTCATCTCAATCCTGAAAGTTTTCGTTTCTATTGGAATTATTTAGTATTTTTGTACAAACTTCCTGAGCTACAAATCATCTCACAATCTCATCTCAACCTCCAACTCAATAAACAAATCGACCTCCATCTAAATCGAAACATAATTCTAAACGCAATCATCACAATCATTAACCGCTAGCCAAACCCTCAAATCAACCACCAAATCAACCCCAAATCAACTTTCGAAGCAACCTTTAACCTAACTCCAAATCAACTCTTAAATAATTCCCCAACCAAACAACTCACTTAACCCCAATGTAGGCTAACTAAATCCTAACTCAACTTCAACTCAACTTAGCTCGAATAAAATCTCAACCCTCTGCTCAACTCATACCATGATATCATCATATACGATCAGAATCATACCATCATACCATTATACCACCATACCATCTTACCATCAACATTACCATCAGTATCACACAATTCCTATTTACAAAACATCATACCATTATACCATCATAACATCATACCATCATACCATCATCAAAAATCAACTGAATTTTTGAAGTTTTAGAAATTCCTCTTTAGTAACTTTGAACCTGATTATCATATCTCGAGAAGGAGTTGAATGTTTGAGATATTATCAGTGACACTTCTTAAGCCTTCAACAATATTTGTGTAAAGTTAGGTTCAAATCGTTCAATGCGTGTGCATTTGTTTAAATATCACACATACTGTACATATATATAAACACTCACTTTTAAATACAGTAAAACCACATTTCAACGGACACCCAATTAGCGGAATCCTCACTTCAACGGACAAACTTTTAAGTCCCATGCAACTGAAGTTTTTCAACCGGAATTCAATCGCACATGTCAAATTTCATCATATTCGTTTAAGAAATAGCCAAGTTCTATCTTATCTGACCATATTCCAGAGCTTCATCCAAAAATCATTTTATATTCCCATTTTCAACGCACATATTAAGTTTCATCATAATCGATTGAGAAATAACCAAGTTCCATCCTAATTGGCCATATTCTATCCTATTCTATCCTAATTGCCCATATTTCAGAAGTTCATCTAAAATTTATTTTAGACTACCATTTCTAACGCATATGTCAAATTTCATTCTAATCAATTAAGGAACAGCCAAGTTCGATCCTACTTGGCCATATTCCAGAACTTTCCAGATTTAAGTAAAATCGGATAAGATATACAGTCCCAATAAACATTTAAAAAAAAAAAATCACAAATCCTCAGTTTAACGAACACCTCACTACAACGGACAACTTTTTGGTCCCGTCGATTTCCGTTGTAGTGACGTTTCACTGTATATAGATTGCTAAACTGCTCACTAAACCCTAATCCAACCCCAACTAAACCGCAACTCAACTCAACCGCAAACTCTACGTCAAACTCAATCCCCAAACGCAAATTGACCCCTAACTTAACCTTCAAATCAACCTCAAACTCAATGCCCAATTCAATAATCAAACCAGCTTATATAAAATATTCGTAAATATTTGTATAACCAGAAGTTTTGATTCAATTCGTATGGCAAGTACCTTAGCCTCTTAACGTACAGTTTCCAAAAGCTTTTTAATTTTCCGCCTTGACCATAGAAACAGATTGGTGAAAAAAAAATCGAAATCGGACAAGTCGTTCTCGAGATATCATGGATACAGACATTCAAACATCCAGACATTCAGACATCCAGACGTCCAGATAGACGGACGGACATTTTTTTTTTTTGGTGTTTTAGGCTCAGGAACTTTCAAAACGACGAGAAAAGTGGTTTTGGACCCACTAAATGTTTGTTCATTTTTGACAGGATTTCAATACTTTGGTCTTTTTAGACCGAATTGTTTGGCTCAATAAGGAAATAACAAAATTAATAAACAATATTAAAAATGTTTAACAATTGCCAACATCTGCCAAACAATTCCAATTTTTTCCCTAACGCAAGCATAACACTGATGGCTGTTGCTATTGGTGAATTGGACGAAAGTATGATTGGATGCTTGGTACTATACGGTAGTGTTGATTTTTCGAATCTTTCTCCTACTCTCATAACCCCTTCGCTGTCCATTAACGGGTTTAATTGTTTTAGCGTACTTTTCACAGGTGTCGCGCGGTTGATTTGAAGATGACGATATTTTTCGGCGAAATGCGTAATTTGCCAATAGATTACTACTTCCCGGTTTGCCATCACTATTTCTGCTACTGTTAGTAGCAGACTCCAGTCTGTCGTTTACCAGAATTTTTCTTCGCTTTCAAATTTGTGAGAAATCTACGAACATATGAAAATATTTTAATTAGTTTAAAATAACTGAAATGTTTTTGACTTAAGCGCAGAATGTTGTCGTCTTGGTGGTTAATATCGATGGTTGGGCAAGTTGTATTGAACACTTCAACCTGCATGTCCTCTTTAGTCTCTGGTATGTGCGGTTGGTCTGGCCTAAATTGTTCCTCCTTTGATAGCCATTCTGGTCCATTCCACCAAAGTTCGCTTTCAGTAATTTCTGCAGTTGACTTCCCCCGTGTTGCGCAGTCGGCTGGATTTTATCTGGATGGCACGTGACGCCATTTATCTCGTTTATAACCGCCTATTATCTCTGAGACTCGATAGGCAACAAATGTGGTCCAGCGCCTCGGTGGACTGGCAAGCCAGTCTAAAATTATTTTGGAATCGGTCCACATTGTAACGGATGATATATTGATGGATAGAAATGGCTTACCAATCGACTAAGAAGAACTGCACCCATTAACTCCAGTCTTGGTATACTGACCTATTTTAATGGTGCCACCTTTGTTTTGGCACATATCAGATACGTTAAATATCCATGCTCACCTTGTGATCGAGCATATTGTATATTGCCGCGGAATATTCCCATTGGCTAGCAGAAGAAACCATGAATTATTATACTATTTGCGATTGTGATGCATCGAGGAATTTTGATTTCTGGAAGCTGGCAGAGACTTTTCCTAAGCTCCATCCATGATAGTCTGGTTTCTGATGGCAGCGGCTCATCCCACCCAATCTTCTGCAACCACAAGCTTTGAAATAGAATTTTAATTTTTATTATGATTGGTGATAGTAGCTCCAAAGGATCGAAGATTTTGTTTGCTTCGGAAAGGAAACTTCTTCTGGTATGGACATCTTTGTCTTCCAGATTGACATTCAATATAAGATGGTCTGTGTTGGCGTTCCATGCAATTCCCAATACCTTAACCGACAACTCAGGATGCTCTAAAAAGATCCTCAGGTTGGTTGAATCGTCATCATTTAGCATGGCCCTCGTCTTTCAGCTTAATCAACTTTGCTAGCATTGGTGCACCAGTCATCAAATCGTCCACATAAATATCTTCTTTAACTGCTCGGCTTGCATCTGGAAAGTTTTCTCTATGTAATTGACCAAGCTCTTTTAGACATATGGTGGCCATATATGAAGCAGATGCAGTGCCGTATGTGACCGTATCCAAAGCATAGGGGTAGATTTTTTGCTGCTGGTCTCGCCACAATAATATCTGGTGCCTGGTATTCTCCTGATATACCAAAACTTGTCGGTACATCTTTTCAATGTCGCCTATTAAAATAAATGGATGCTGCCGAAATCGGGTAAGTATTTGAAACAGGCTTGACTGTACATTGGGTTATATCATCAAATTTTGGTTCAACAACAAGCCACTGGTTGACCTTGCCGATGCGTCAAATACTACGCGTAGCTTTGTTTTGCTGCTGTTATCTTTGAGAACTCCATGGTGCGGCAAAATGTATGAATCTTGGAGTTCAACGTTGCTTAGCTCAATTGGATGCATATGATTTAGATGCTGATATTCCTCTAAAAAAACAGTATACAGCTTGTGGAACTTGTCATCTCTCTTAAATCGACTTTCCATCACCAATAAAATACACTGCTTGCTGATATGTAGATCCTAGTGTTTTTGGCCTCTCCTTGAATGGAAGCTTAGTGATGAATCTTCCATCTTGTGCCCGTTTTGTAGTCGCCTTTAACCAATTCTCACAATCTTCCTCCTGCTTAGTCATCAGGATTGTTTCTGGTACCTCTTCAATTGCCCAAAAGCTTTGCAGTGTGGTATCAATGTCGACGATTGTTGCGAAAGAGTGAATTGTTACTGCTTTATCTGCGCCGTACGTACCTCCTATGATCCAGCCTAGCTTGGTGTTCTGAGCTCTTAAGTTAGTATCGCCTAGTTTTACATTGCCATCTTTCAATAGCTCAAAAACGATGTCTGCGCCAAGTAAAATATCGATATTATCGGGATTCTGAAAGTTCGGATCAGCCAAATTGATGTTCGATAGGTTGCTTAAGCAGGCTAAGTCAACTTCAAATGCCAGGAGCGAAGAACTAATTTTCCGGATGATGATAGCGTCTATCGATGCAACTTCGATGGAATTAAATCTTCTCCAATTCCCGCGATTATGCTTCTGTAATCCTTCCTTGGCAACCCTAATTTCTGCATCAGTGACTCAGTAATAAAAGACGCTTGTGATGCCGTATCCACCAATGCACGACATGATCATGGAATGCCTAAGTTTTCAAATACATAAATTACTGCAGTAGGTAGCACTGTCTGTACACTTGTTTTTAACAATATTGTAACATCTTCATTACTACGGTTAAGGGTATGATGATTAAGCGTCGTGTCTTCACTGTTGGTGTCTGGATATTCCTTTGTAGTGACTTCTACTTTTGATTGCATATCCACATGTATAAGAGTGTGATGCTTGTAAGAGCATTGACGGCATCTGCCTCGGATTCTGCATATGTAAACAGTATGCCCCGGATTGAGGCAATTGAAGCAACGCTTGCTGCTGCCTATTAGATGTCTCCTCTCTTCAACTGATTGATCTCTAAATGTCGCACAATCTATCAATCGATTTTGCTCCCTGTTGCATGCTATGCATTTGACTTCAGTGGTAGTGGTGGTAAAACTATTTCTCAACTTGCCTGGTGCACTTGGTTTTGACTGCCGACTGGAATGTGCTTTAACCGACTCGATTGCATCAGTTCGTTTCACTAAAAAATCGAAAAAGTCGTTTATTACTGGAAATTCGTTTTCAGTGTTCTCTTGGGCCCATAAACTTCGTGTCTCATCATCCAGCTTCTGCAACAGAAGGTATATAATCCAAGGATCTCTAGCTTCAGCTTGCTCACCCAAGGCTTTTAAACCACGGACTACTTCATCCGAAGTATCCAGTAACTTTCTAACATTTGAAGCGCTGCCTGTATGGACGTTTCCTTGATCAAGAAAATGACGTTTGAAAGCATTAACGGTATGGCGTTTGCGATCGTACCGTTGGTTGAGTTTTTTCAATGCTTCGATGTGATTGGACTCGGTAACTTTAAAATGTATGTCCAGCGAAAATGCATCATCTCTTTAAGTAGACCCATCAGAAACTGGAATTTTTGCACTGGTGTAAGGTTTTCTCTGCTATGTATACTAGAATGGAATAAATCGAAGAAACTCTGCCATTCTCTTAGTGGCCGCATTAAGCGTCCTGAACTCATTTCTGCTTGGAGCATTTATGTACCTACCAGAAGCTTGCGTCCAAGGGAATTTTTGTTTGTTGACTTTCATACAACGAATTTTGGTTCCAATGAGCCAACCATGTCAATGGCTAGAATTTTTAATGAATTTTACCATTTATTTAATTTTGAGAGATCCAGAGTGTATTTTCGGAAGGCAATTAGAAATTGCAATTTTTAATCTCATTTTACGTTTTTAAAGTTTTCGTTTTTTCAGGTAATGTTCCGTATTGTTAGTATTCCTTTTATTTCTTTTTAATCTATAATAATTCTTTTTTTACTATTCATTAAGTTTTTAACTGTAGAATAGATGTAAATAAATAAATAAATTCTGTATAATCGCCCGAAAACGGCGGAATTTGTAACTTTGCAAGACGCACCTCTGGCGATGTATTTATCGTGGATCCATTTAACACTGTCTCGTTGGTACCACTTGAAATCTCACTAATGCCGCGAATCCTGATCCATTCGTTTAACTTGACCACAATTAAGTAATAAGCTTCTTCTGCTTCGTCCATTTTCGACTCAACCTCACTATCTATTGCAAACATCGATGCTTCTACCGCTTCAATTTTGTCCAAAAGCTCTTAGGCGCGAATCGCCTTTAGTCGCAATTCTTCTACGGATACATCCGAATTATCATAAATAGTACTTGTAAGTTTAGAGATTTTTGTCAGAATTCCTTTCAATACTGTTCGTTGCCGTTTTAAACTTTCTAAATCGCCCATTTTGCTTTCCACAGCACTAATTCACAATAAATTTTTTTTTTCACTCCACTTTACTATTTATTCGTAAAATAAAAGTTTACTTATCTGTGATCCGGCTCGAAGGACCAATGAAATCGCTCGTTGTTGGTGTTGTTAAACGGCTTTCAGAGCCAACGCGATTTATTTCTAATAAATTGGGCATTGAGGTCGACACCGACAAGTGCCTTAGAGGTTATGTTGCACCTTCTTCCAGTCGACATTTTTGGCAAACAGATGGCGGCAAATACGGCTGTACGACTTGCAGCCGTCTCTCAGTCTCAGTCTCTCAGACACTCTAATATCGTCAGATCGTTGAAGGATGAGCTGGCGAATCTTGACTACATTAAACCTACTCTACGCTTCGAGAAGCGATTTCGGACCTCCTTCCCTTCAAGGGAATCCTGGAGGGATAGACCGTTATCGGAAACTGAAGCGTTGCAATTCTTCACAAATGGCTCCAAGCTAGACGGCAAAGTAGGAGCTGGAGTATTCTGTGACAAATTAAATGTAAATATTTCTATTCGTCTCCCTGATTACTGCAGCGTGTACCAAGCTGAAGTCGTAGCGATTGAGGAGGTCATGACGTGGTTGAAGCATAATGTGTTATCCTCAGACGGTATCACAATCTATGTTGGATCGGTGTCTTTGGCGTCACGGGTGGCGTTGAGTTGTCACTCATCTCTAAATGAGATGGGTGAGCATTTCAACATCCAGGTAGTCTGGGTCCCAGGTCACTCGGGCGTCATGGGGAACTGCAGGGCAGATGAACTTGCTAGGCATGGTACGACTCTCCAGCTGCAACCGGAAAGGGCAAGTCTGGGGAGGCCTATCACAGCGCTGAGACAAGCACTTGGGAAGCAGGCGCTATCCTCAGCGGGGCAAAGGTGGTCTAACACCCTCACCTGTAGAGTTGCAAGACAAGTTTGGCCAAAGCTGGACTTGGGGCGCACTAGGGCATTAATATCCTTACGCAGACGTGAATTAAGAACGGTCGTAGGAATTCTCACGGGACACTGCCTTTTTGGAGAAAATGCAAGAAGGCTGGGTCTGGAGGCTAATGACTACTGCAGAAGCTGCTTGGACGAAGAGGAGGAAGAGACGTTGGTCCACTTCCTTTGCTCGTGTCCAGCATTGGCTCTCAGAAGGCACAAATACTTAGGTAAGTTCAGGATGGACTGCCTCTCGGATCTCGAAAACATTAAAGTGCGGGACGTCTTAAGCTACATAAGTAGCTCGAAATGGTTCCAATAGGGGTAAAAGGGGATACATCCTGTGGTATCACAATGGACCGTCACCAGTCTAAGTGTGCGTAAGCAGCCACTCCAACCTAACCTAACCTATTTCTAATGTATTAGCTCAGCAATATGGTGGATGAATTTGCAAAGTTGTCTCGATTTATAGATTCGGCAAACGGATGATAAAGTATGGTAGCTTATTTAGCCTTACTGGATATTTCACAACAATAAATGCTGGATGGTTCGCTAATACTAGATATTTCACGGATTTTATTCACATAATTTTATCTGATGAATATTTTTAATCGGGAAAATTTTAAATTAACAAGTGTGCTGATAAAAATGGTTATCCAAAAAAATTTAATGTGCCGGAACATAGAAAAGATATCGATAAGTATATCAATCATTTTGAAACTAACTCCAACTTGCAAAATTTAAATGTTGATAACATTAAAAAAAAATTTCTGTTTTGAAAATATTAATTGTGCGGTTCAAAATTATAATGTAAAAATTCTTGGTATACCAATAAAAAATTTATACAAAAAGACCAAATATCTTTAGAGTTGCAGAAAAATTTGGTGTACGGCTTGTTCTTGTGGGAGAGGATATGTGGGGCAGACGAAATAGTTTTTAGCAACACGTTCACGATTCCATTTTTTCAAAATTTAAATAGTGCCGTTAAAAATCATTCATCTTTAGAGGTTGTACGGGGCTCTACTATTTGTGGCCAAAATCCATAGCTATATGGGCGTAACAAAATAAAAAGTAGAACATTAAAATCGAATAATGCTAAGAATGATTCAATCCAGCTTTTATTTTATCGAATATTGGTAAAAACATGAATGACACCTCAATGGGTTAAAGGAAAGTAACGACAAAAAAATCGGGAACACCTTTCGCAGGCCTGCCCATACCTTCAAAAGTGCCCTTTGTTATCTAATAAATTCTGAAAAATGGAGAATTCAATTAAAAGAATAAAATAATTGAATATAAAACAAAATTAAAATTTCGATATATGGACCTAAACAATTTTAAAATGACTGATTCGGTTAATATTGTTAATGCATTTTAGATAGCGACTATTTCCTCGTTCACTTTTAAATTTACCGATCAATTTGGTATATGTGGCCGCTTCTACTGCTCTAGTTTGCATACCATAAAAACAAACAGCAAATTTTGATAAGGTCAACCTTATTGTCATAATTTAAATCCACTCAAGTTATTGTGTATACAAATGTATATTGAATATTTAAATTCATTGTCAATGTCAAATATTTTGTCTATACCAACAACAATTTAAAAAAATCGTCTTACTATTAATTCAATAACCGCAAAACCTCTAAGTTGTGAGACACAACACAATAAATAAAATATCGCAAAGACTTTTGAATTAAATTGTAAACGGGACATTAACCCGAATAATTTGTGTTAATCTTAAAAACCAGCACAACGTGTTCGAAACACATATTTTCTGAATGGGTGAAAATTCTTGTGCGATACCAGCTATAAAACAACTCTATCAAAATCAAACAAGACTATAAAACGGACGTATTGACTAGGTAGGAAATCACCGGTCTTCCAACCAGTTCCTAAACACATTATAGTATTTTTTCGACCAAAAACGAGTCTTTCGTTAAAGCTATATACGGAAAGAGGTGTTAACCCGATACTATTGTATTTAGTAATCGAACAACCATAAGTTCCGCCTGCGCATAAATTTGTTCTAAACTCGTTTTAATATCACAAGTTATAGTGTAACCAAATTTTGATTTTGATTAACGACCAAAATAAAACCATCATCAAACGTTAATCAAGAAATTCTAGTTCCTTCCTCAATATAGAAACAACAAAAAAAAACAAAAAAATCTTACATTTTACTCCATTGATCAAAACAAAACAATAATATTATTGTGGGGCGTAAGTCATTGCGCCACGCGGTGTTTAGAAATGGCATATCCGTTTCGTAATTTGAATATAAATGACAATGAATTGTCTCATATTCATCTTAAGCTTCTCATTCTTGTAGACGTAGAATGTTAATAAATAAAATGCGCGTCTAAACTTATTTTAATGTCAAGAGGTTGATTTTGTTTAATGTTAAAAAGTATTTCTATACAACATTAAAGCTTATGATAGTTTATTATTGAAAGTTTTGTGTATGGATATTGCTTCCCGCGCAGAACAATGTGGTTTGATCAAGGCCACAGTAAAGACATTAGTACACCTTTCACCAGAATATTTCGTATAATCTTTTTTTTTTTCAAATCGCACAAACCTTGGCCGTAGCCTTGATCAAATATATTTCGATTAAATTAACATAATATTTGATGCTTAGCCCATTAACATAAATCAAAATCAACCTATTGATATTATCCAATTATAATTCTCAGTCAGTGAGGGAAATTCTTTACTAGAGTTATCGAGAATCAAGATTTTCAACTTTCATTTTGTTTGGCGCACTAATGTATGCGGATGTTTTTTGAAAGATATAATTTATGAACCAAATATACGTATGAAGCGAACCTGTTGCTTAGATCAATGACTTAAGATATCTTCTATATGAGGGAGGAATTGTATTCGATAATAATTTCTGTTTTGATCATCAATCAAAACTAATCTGAACTTGGTTGTATAGAAAGACTGGTTGGAAATATATGTAGAAATGTGGCAGTGTGTTATTTGCTTGAATGGAAGCGAAGAATTGAGAATTTGGATGACCGTTTATGCTTTAACATGTAGGTCAAAACTGGTTTAGTTTTTAATATTCGTACACTTGCTACAATAAATACTGGTTTATGTACGGAAGCAAATTAAGATCATCTAACGGAACCTATTGAACGGTAGTTCAATAAAACTATACAAGAGACCAAGAGAACTATTATAAACGGTAATACAAAACAGGAACAAAAATCACCAGCTTTTATATAAATACAATAAATGTTGCCAAGTGGCGAACTGAATCGTTATTAATTACAACACCCAAAAGCTGAACCGTTGTAGTACACCTATGGAATTTAGAATTTTCCCAGTAAAATGTGCTTGCAGGCCAATTCATGTTTGTTCTTCGAGAAATTATCTTCGAGATTGATTGTTTCCGTTGCTGTGTGACATGTTGCACCATTCTGTTGAAATCACATATTAAGCTTGTGAAGATAATTTCATTGAAAAAATTCTCATTTTCTTCTTGTTTTTCTATAGCCCAGTTAACAAATTGCTGACGTAATGCGTGGTCAGTTAAGTTTAATTTTTGTGTTAACAGTATTTTGTAGGCCTTTAAATGAAGATATTTGTGTAAAATATGGGACAAAGTTGTTGGTTTCAAGTTTAATTGCTGTGAACAATGATGAATTGATCTCCTTGGCTCTTCAGCAACACTTGTTCTAACAGCTGCAATATTTTCACTTAAATGAGCACTAGAATAATAAATTCTGCTTCTCTGATCTTGAACTGAACCAGTTTCTTCAAATTTATCTGTAATAAGGTTAATAGCACGGTTTGTCGGAACCTTTTCACTGCCGTATTTTGAACGAAATTTTCTTCCAGCTTCCGAATAACTTTCACCATATTTAAAATAAGTTTTAATAATGAAAACATGTTGTTGACTCGAGCAGCGATCCATTTTAACTAACCGGACTGTTTGAACTTGTAATCTGTCAAATAACATATGGTACTCTAGTACAAAAAATATAAATGGCGGAATATTTAAATAGATACCTCAAATTTGAACACCCTTCAGTTTACTCGACGAATAGATAATAAGAGAAAGGTTCGCTGCTTGTTAAAATTTTTCACAACGACAAAAGTAAAACACTAAGTTTCAGCCTGTAAAATTGTCCTTAACATAACTGCCCTAATTATACTGTAAACGCCTATTTTCTGAACGATTGCATAAAAAATTATTTCTTGTTCATTTCTATTAGTTTCTGTTTGGTGTTTTAACCTTCTCCTAAAATATTTTTTTAAATTTTGGTTTCATTATTACTTAGAACCAATAAGAAACGACCTTTTGACATTAAAACAAGTTTGCCGCTTTTTAGAAATGGGTTATCAATATATTTCAAAAATATATTTCCACTTACTTGTGTTCAAAACGACTTGATATGTAAACGGATATACCGGTTGTAGCCGCGCGTGGATCATTCATTGACTTTGGTTAATGTTTTGTTTTGCTCAGTATAATTAAATTATAGATTTTTTTAAATCTTTAACCACCAATGCGGTTATGAGTCATAGCATCAATACTTTAAAAATTTGTTCAAAAATTTTAAAAATATTCGCCAAACTTGAGCCAATCGGCATGAACAAAAATTTAGTAGTTTGTAGGAAACTTTAAATTTGATATGAAATATTAAATGTGGTTTGCATAAACTTGTTCTGAAAAAAAAAATTAAGTCTTTGTGAAAACATTTTCGAGGTAACAGAAAATAATCAATTCATGGAAATATCATAAATTGAGTATTTTGCAAACTATCGCCCTGGTCTAATAATAATTTGTCTTGATGATGAATTATCAATCAACTTTTTACAAATTATATAATTTAGTATTTTTCATAACGCTTATGAGATTAAGGATTTTAAAAATTGCAATAATTTTTTAATTTTAAGTTTAATTAATTAAAATCAAATGTATTAAACGCCTATTATACAAACTTACAAATTTGAAATGATTGTTTAATATTAGGCTGTTCCTAAGTAAATATTCAAATTCGAATGCAAACATTGAATGGTCATACCTCAGCTGAAAATGAACATTTTTAATCGAATTTAAGCATCAACCATTTTAACACAATTCAACCAACTAGCTCGGCTTGTTGAAAAAAATTCCCGGTTGGTTTGTTTTTCCAACGTGTGGATACTAACAAGTAGCAAAAGGATCGGCGAACCAAAACACAAGGAGGTTTGGAAAATTTTGGAAAAAAGAAAAGAAAAAAATAAAGTATGACAGTCGAGTCAGAGTGAAGCAAAATCAAAGGTGTGGATGGAAATTTTTGAAGAAAAAAAAAACGAGTAAGAGAAAAAAAAGGGACAAAATAAAATATTTCAGTTATCCCGGTGATAAGAATCTTAAGGTAAACCTAAGGGCTAACCAGAAATAAAACGGAAAAATAATAAGTTGTGTTCTAACTTTAAAAGTGATAAAATATCGAAATAAAAAAAAAATAAAAAAAAATTACAAACAAAAAAAAAAGACATTACGGTCTATGAACCGTATCAATATCATAAAATAGTCCAGTATGTTGGGGTCCCAGACCCGCCTTAATAGAAAAAAGGAACAAAAAAAAGTAGATAATACCTTTTGGTAGTGGTGCGCGGGGAATATCATAGCTACCTAGTTAACCAGGGAGATACCCGTCGACCGGAAAGACAAAAAAAAATGTTCGTCCCAAGAAGAAGGAGTTACGACGCATACCAAAGGCCTTACGAAGCACGCCAATAAGGACGTCCATTCGGGCGGGAGTGGGAGCGGACAAAAAGGACCGCTGGAGCAGGGCGCGGTCTGTGGGTTTTGAGCGGCAATTACTGACGGTTGAGAGTGTCCTTACAACAACAAAAAAAAAAACAACAAAACATTTTTTTTTAATATAGGGAACCATCGTTGTAAGGGAACCCCAACAACAAAAGATCAGCAAACCCCCCCCCCCCCCAGGGGAGATTTAAAGCTTACCATATTTTTTTGTCCATACAGGTGCCGGTATCCAACAAAGCGCTTTGGAGAGGATCCGGAACCCAAAACGTAAGTTAGAAACAGTTTTTTTTGTTGGGTTTTTCCAGGTATATTTCTTTGTTTGTACTGGTTGGTTTCCTTTTATATTTTTTGTTTTTTGTTAATACTCCTCAATAACCTCTCATTTAATTCCGTCCCGCAAGACATACTCGGCACCTGTGGGGTTTTTTTTGTTTTGATTTATTGTAAATAAAAGTTATTATGTTTATCCTTAAAATGGAATTGAACTTTAATTAGGAATTTTATTTACTGAGGGATGAGCTGAAGAATGAGGTATGGTCTGATGGGTTAATGATACGTATAGAGCGGAGGTAGGGGAACAGGCCATTTCGCCATTAGGCGTCCGACAGGATTCCCTGGCCTCCCTATCGGAGAGTATGTTTAAATTTATATTGTGGGGTTTTTTTTGTTCAAAAATGTGTCTCTTTTAATTTGCTGCCCGGCTATATCAGGGAGGAGTGATCCAGCGGATTCTGGCGCTAGCGTCGTGACTCTGCTGGACCATTCTTCCTCGTTGTCCCTTGCACGCTGAGCGGGGGGGGGACGAAGATACCAGCCATTTCCACCCGGTGGTATTGATTGTGGCGGTTCCTCGTCTCGGCGCTCGGCGGGGCATTACTTACCCTCTTCATTCTTATTTCGTTTTCTTCTGTCGTGGTCCCCCGTGGTTGGCAGGAAATTTAATATAACATTTTTTTTTCTGCCAATACATGGGCGGTACACTCTTTGTCCTTCTCCCATCCTTGTTTTCAATTATACCACGAGTTTATGTGCGGAAACCCCACGCCCACCCTGAGCTTAGCCCGCCAGTGATACCGCACCGGACCTCTAAATTCGTGTTCTGCTAACGGAATCATAGTCCCTTATCCTCTATGGATAGTTCGATACCGTGACAACAGCAAAAAAAGTTTCGTTACAGGCTAAATGGCAGCAGAAAATTGTACTTTTACACAAAAATTTTATTCGATTTTTTACATCGAATTAACAAAATTAATTAATTTTTTATTAAGGAAAATTGTTTAATTAATTTTGTCAATGAGAAAGTGGTAATTTCCTTTTTCAAACTCCAAATTATCTGATTCTGGGAGATACGAAGGAAGCTGGTTATTTCACAATTAATGTTAACCGCACAACGGGCCTTAATTTCGAGCATGTATGTTAGCAAACCACGGTATACTGTGCTCCAGTCTCGAGTGAAAGTGTTGACAAAATTCCGTGCTATTAATTGAGGGTACGACGACCCAAATGTTTATTTATCCTGTAATGTGGAGAATATAAATAAAATAAAATCGTGTGCTTCACTTTATGAATCCTGGGCAGATTATGAACGACACATGCGAAAAGGAACTTAGATTATAAAACGTCCTAATAATCGGTTTTATGTGTGGTAATCATAAGAAACGTTTAGTGTAATTTCGTCGTTCACCCCGATAAATTTAATTCGTTTCTGCACCAATCTACCTTTTTTCAATATGAATTAATTCCGTCGCTAATTTAACACATATTGAAAGTTAATTAATTTCACCAAACAAAAAATTTTCGGCGGACTCGGTCGCTCCTCATTACAAAATAAATATTTAAAATTCAAATATTTGATAATTCCTTTGGAAACACAAAATATGTATATTTATAGTGAATAAACACCAAATAAGCGGTCAAATTTCAATTTCTAAATTTCTTGTGCCAATCTCAGTGACGCCTTATTAAGGAATCACGGGGATTAATAGTGAAAATGAACCGCAATGTAAATGTATTAAGAAACAAAATACTTACAATGAAACACGGCCAATTTCGAAATTTCTTGTGCCGTACTCGGAGATGTCTCCATGAGTTTTTTCTAATTGCATAAGTGTACATCATTTCATGTGGACATCTCTGAGATGGGCGCAAGAAATTTAGAAATTGAAATTTGACCGCTTTAATGTTTAGTCACTATAAATGTATATATTTTGTGTTTCAAAGGTAATATCAAATATTTGAATTTTTAATATTTATTTTACGATAATGCTCTTAAACCTTAATCAATTTCTTTACAATTATTTTTCGGGATGAATACCGTTTGGTTAAGAGTTTTGAATAACTTTTTTCTGAATGGAATGAAAATTTCCTTAAATTTTAGCCGAGACACACACATTTAAAAAAAAAGAAGCCTTTTCGGGATGCAAATTTCGTGCAAATTCTCATATGTTTTGATTCGTGTTGAATGAATAATAAACCATTAATTACACCCAAGTTACAACTAAAGAAGATAATTTCCTAAATAGTCCGGCAAGTGGAGCAATTCTATTACTGATTATATTGATTTGAGCCTACCATGATACATGAAATTTAAATGTCTTTCAACTTTAAGTATTGCGTAATGTTTCATTTAGAAGTGGAGTAAAAAATCATTTATTCCGTTCTAGAAATGTTAAGCGAAGTTACGTAGTTTAGATTTAAAATGGTATAATAAAACACCAAGATCATATTCCATATTGTTCAAAATGCGGGCAGGAGATTGCGGTAGGCATTTTATTTTAATTAATTACAAAAATGCCCCCAAAAATGAATTCATTATGTTTTGAGGGTAACATCCATTGCGGTGTCATTTCCCAATGCATAAGAATAAAAAACCAAAATTTGTTGAAGCTTTTAAATAGTAAAACTACCTCGGAATATATGTACATACACCTAAAACATTAGACAGAGTTAGAAATTTAATAAAGACTAAAATTTATAGTCGCTTGTTCAGCTGATCAAAAACAATTTGTATTTCGCATGCTGCTATTTAACCCAAACGGAAAAGTACCGCAAGGCCTAAAAACATTAATTTCAATAATTTATTATTATTCTGATTTATGTTATCTGGCGCTTAGATCAAATCATCATAAATTTAACAAAATATCGTATCCAATGTTGATGTCACCGGAGGGGATTTTTAACCAAACGCAAAGAGTTCATTCAACTTTTTTTTTTTTTTTTTGCTATGCAAATCCAAATCCCATAAATTCAAAATGTACATTATAAAAACCAAACAGTAATTACAAAGCACAAATTATAAAAAAAAAAGTTGGAATTTTATTACTTTTCAGATTTTGTATTTTTTTTTATGTATTTTGATCTTTTTGAATATAAAATATTCAACCAACAACAACAACGACATCACCGAGAGCAAAAACTATACATTACATTTCATGCATTATATTATGTTGCAAATTAAATTCATAGTTGGGTAAATTATTTATTTTTTTTTCTACTTTCACAAACCAGCAACACTTTGTATAAACAGCACAGCACCACACTACTACACCAGTAAGTAGATAGTTGGTTAATAGCCGAGCCGAGAGAAAGTAGAAATTCATAAAACAATATTCGAACCAAACACAACACAAAATCTGTTAAGTTAAATAAATTTTCATGTTGTGATTATGATGGGTACCATTAATTCACTCTTGTTCTCCACGTGATTTATAACATATGGATTAATAAATAATAATATTTTCTATATAATCTCAAAATGTCGAGTGTTTAGTTCAAATACCACTTACAGTGTTATACATTTTAAATACTAGGTGTATGTAAAAATTTTGACTGCAATATCGAACATCGTAAATGTGCGAAACCGTTAATTCTTTTGCATACATCGCATGCTTTTTGCATATAAGGAAGACTTTTACTTTTTGTACCTCTCAGGCGCGCGCGCCAATTTGGTTTTTGTATAAATGACAAATCTGAAATGAAATAAATTGCATAATCTATTAAATAGATCGTTAATCTTAATTTTTGTCATAAACTATTAATTTTATTTTATAATATAATCGTTATGAGCTGCAATAAACATATTTTTATTTTATTTCAATTAAAATATTTTTTGGACTGATGCAAGCGCAACTAAGAGGAATGTACATTGGTAAATAAGACATTCTTAAATTATTTATAGCCAAAGCGTTATTGCATTTTTTTTTTTGTTAATTTGAATTTTTATCGTTTTGGTTAAAAAAACCGATTTGGTATTTAAAAAAATTAACTACCTCTCACTGCGAAACAATAACTACTTCTCCGAATAATGCACTAAAAAATTTGAAAGAAGTTCGTTAAAATCGTTTCAGATAATAAAGAATTGCCAACCAAATCTAATGTCAAAGTAAGTAGATCAAAGTAAGCACGCTAATTCCAAGCATTATAGCAGGATCTCCCGGACTCCTGGGCACACACCATACACCCGTACACACATATAAAAAAAATAGGATAGGATTATTAGCTGGGACAGACTCGATCCGGTTACAGACACCTTGCGATCGATAGTTAGTAAATTATTAGTACAATATATAGTAAATAGGTTAGCAAAATCTAACTATATTATTAGATGATCATTTCTCTGGAATCCAGGGCCGGATACTTAGGACTCCCTAAATCTAAATCAGGACTTAAAAAAATTTTTAATGTTGTAGTTTCCCTCCTGCCCGCCTTTCATTAATTTACCTGATAAAATATTTAAGAAAAATTTAAAATTATTAAGCTAAGATTACAATAACAGCACTTATTTAATTTTTCATGGTCCCAATTAGATATAATTAATTAATTATTACATACTGTAACAAGTATTAAAATAAACGTTAAAAACCATTTTAAACATAAAAATTTTACTTAAAACTAATCTTAAATTTCCTACCGATCAAGAAATAGAAACTAAATAATTAAAAAAATCAATTATTTTATAAAATTAACAATAGATAATTTAAAAACGATAATGTAACAGTACCACAACATCCTAAAATCATCAATAACTCAGTACGTATGTGAAGTTTGTCCTAAGTCTGTCCTAAAAACAACAAAAACAAATAATATGTTTATGTGTTAATATATAAAGCAGAAAGTCTTAATATAACGAATTTTAGCATTTGTAGATGAAATTTTACAAAAGTTTATACGATTGATAAAAGAAAATTTGGAAAATAAATCAAAAACAAATTAAATGCAATGTGATTTATTCCTAGACTTATCAATAAGGGAAAAAATTAAATAAAATTTGCAAGAAATTATAGTTAATTATTATTTATGGTCATATCATCATACACAAAAAAGATTTCTTAATTTTCCTGGGAAAACCCTAGGAAGCGCACTCGAAAACGGCTTATATCACAAGACGCCCATTGACCTTAGCTATCCAGGAAATATTACAGTTTCGGAGAAAGTAGGGGAATAGCCTTCTTTTATATAACGTTCATAAATTATTCTGAATTTTCCTAGGAAACCCTAGAAAGCGCGCCCCAAAACGGCTTATATCACAAGACGCCCCTTAACCTTAGCAATCCAGCAAATATTACAGTTTTGGAAAAAGTAAGGGAATAGGGGGTTAGGACAAGCCTTCTTTCATATGACTTTCATAAAAATTTCTGAATTTTCCTGGAAAAACCTTAGGAAGCGCGCCCCAAAACGGTTTATATCACAAGACGCACCATAATTTTAGCTATCTAGCAAATATTATAGTTTTCAAGAAAGTAGGGAAATAGGGGATTAGGACAGGCCATATTTCATATGACGTTCAAAAACTTCTGAATTTTCCTGGGAAAAACCAAGTAAGCGCGCCCCAAAACGGTTTGTATCACAAGACGCCCCTTAACCTTAGCTATCTAGGAAATATTACAGTTTTGGAAAAAGTAGGGGAATAGGGGATTAGGACAAGCCTTTTACAAATGAAGTTCATAAAAATTTCTGAATTTTCTTGGGAAAACCCTAGGAAGCACGCCTTAAAATCGCTTATATCACAAGACGGCTCTTAACTTTAGCATACCAGAAAATATTACAGTTTTGGAAAAAGTAAGGGAATAGGGGGTTAGGACAAGCCTTATTTCATATGACATTCATAAAAATTTCTAAATTTTTTTGGGAAAACCCTAGGAAGCGCCCCTCAAAACGGTTTGCGTTAGAAGACGCCCCTTAATCTTAGCTATTTAGCAAATATTACAGTTTTGGAAAAAGCAGGGAACAGGGCATTAGGACAAGCCTTCTTTCATAAGAAGTTCATAAAAATTTCTGGATTTTCCTGTGAAAACCCTCGGAAGCGCACTCCAAAACGGCTTATATCACAAGACGCCCATTGAGCTTAGCTATCCAGGTAATATTACAGTTTTGGAGAAAGTAGGGGAATAGAGGGTCAGGACAAGCCTTCTTTCATATGACGTTAATAAAAATTTCTGAATTTTCCTGGGAAAACCCTAGGAAGCGCGCCCCAAAACGGCTTATATTACAAGACGCACATTAATCTTAGCTATTCCGCAAATATTACAGTTTTGGAAAAAGGAGGTGAATAAGGGGTTAGGACAAGCCTTCTTTCATATGACGTTCATAAAAAATTCTTAATTTTCCTGGGAAAACCTTAGGAAGCGCGCCCCAAAATGCCTTATATCACAAGACGCCCCTTAACCTTAGCAATCCAGCGAATATTAGAGTTTTGGAGAAAAGTTAGGGAATAGGGGTTAGGACAAGCCTTCTTTCATATGACGTTCATTAAAATTTCTGAATTTTCCTTTGCAAACCCTAGGAAGCCCACCCCAAAACGACTTATATCACAAGATGCCCCTTAATCTTATCTATCCAGCAAATATTACAGTTTTGGCAAATGTAAGGGAACAGGTGATTAGGACAAGCCTTCTTTCATCTGACGTTCAAAAACATTTCTGAATTTTCAGGGGAAAACTTTAGGAAGCGCGCCTCAAAACGGCTTATATCACAAGACGCCCCTTAAACTTAGCAATCCAGTAAATTTTACAGTTTTAGAAAAAGAAGAGGAATAGGGGGTTAGGACAACCCTTCTTTCATATGACATTCATTAAAATTTCTGAATTTTCGTAAGAAAACCATAAGAAGCGCGCCCCAAAATTGCTTATATCACAAGACGCTCCTTAACTTTAGCAATACAGCAAATATAACTGTTTGGGAAAAATTAGGGTAGTAGGGGGTTAGGACAAGCATTCTTTCATATGACGTTCATAAAAATTTCTGAATTTTCCTAAGAAAACCATAGAAAGCGCGCCCCAAAACGGCTTATATCACAAGACGCCATGTAACCTTAGCTATCCAGCAAATATTACAGTTTTGAAAAAAAAGTAGGGGAATAGGGGGTTAGGACAAGCCTTCTTTCATATGACGTTCATAAAAATTTCTTAATTTTTCTATAAAAACCCTAAGAAGCGCGCCCACACGGCTTATATTACAAGAAGTCCCTTAATCTAAGCTATCCAGCAAATATTACAGTTTTGGTAAAAGTAGGGGAATAGGGTTAGAGGACAAGCCTTCTTTTATATGACGTTCATAAACATTTCTGAATTTTCCTAGGAAAACCCTGAAAAGCGCGCCCCAAAACGGCTTATATCACAAGACGCCCCTTAACCTTAGCTATCCAACAAATATTACAGTTTAGAAAAAAGTAGGGGAATAGGGGTTAGGACAAGCCTTCTTTCATATGACGTTCATAAACATTTCTGGATTTTCCTGGGCAAACCCTACGTAGCGCGCCTTAAAACAGCTTATATCACAAGACGCCCCTTTACCTTTGCTATCCAGCAAATATTAAAGTTTTGGTAAAAGTAGCAATTCTGAATTTTCCTGGGAAAACCCTAGGAAGCGCACACCAAAACGGCTTATATCACAAGACGCCCCTTAATCTTAGCTAGCTAGCAAATATTACAGTTTTTGGAAAAGTAGGGAAATAGGGGGTTAGAACAAGCCTCCTTTCATATGACGTTCATAAACATTTCTGAATTTTCCTTTGAAAACAATAGGAAGCGCGCCACAAAACAGCTTATACCACAAGACACACTTTAACCTTAGCTATTCAGCAATTATTACAGGTTTGGAAAAAGTAGGGGAATAGGGGTTAGGACAAGCCTTCTTTCATATGACTTTCATACAAATTTCTGAATTTTCCTGGGAAAACCCAGAGAAACGCGCCCCAAAACGGCTTATATCACAAGACGCTTCATAACCTTAGCTATCCAACAAATATTACAGTTTAGAAAAAATTAGGGGAACAGGGGTTAGGACAAGCCTTCTTTCATATGACGTTCATAAACATTTCTGAATTTTCCTTGGCAAACCCTAGGTAGCGCGCCTTAAAAATGCTTATATCACAAGACGCTCCTTTACCTTTGCTATCCAGCAAATACTAAAGTTTTGGTAAAAGTAGCATTTCTGAATTTTCCTGGGAAAACCCTAGGAAGCGCACCCCAAAACGGCTTATATCACAAGACGCCCCTTAATCTTAGCTAGCTAGCAAATATTACAGTTTTGGTAAAAGTAGGGGAATAGGTGGTTAGGACAAGCCTCCTTTCATATGACGTTCATAAACATTTCTGAATTTTCCTTTGAAAACACTAGGAAGCGCGCCACAAAACAGCTTATACCACAAGACACCCCTTAACCTTAGCTATTCAGCAATTATTACAGGTTTGGAAAAAGTAGGGGAATAGGAGTTAGGACAAGCCTTATTTCATATGACGTTCATAAAAATGTCTGAATTTTCTTGGAAAACCCCTGAGAAACGCGCCCCAAAACGGCGTATATCACAAGACGCCCCATAACCTTACCTATCCAACAAATATTACAGTTTAGAAAAAATTAGGGGAATAGGGGGTTACGACAAGCCTTCTTTCATATGACGTTCATAAATATTTCGAATTTTCCTGGAAAAACCCTACGTAGCGCGCCTTAAAATGGCTTATATCACAAGACGCCACTTAACTTTAGCTATCCAGCAAATTTTTGGTAAAAGTAGCATTTCTGAATTTTCCTGGGAAAACCCTAGGAAGCGCGCCCCAAAACGGCTTATATCACAAGATGCCTCTTAATCTTAGCTATCCTGCAAATGTTACAGTTTTGGAAAAAGTAGGGGAATGGGGGGTTAGGACAAGCCTTCTTTCATATGACCTTTATAAACAATTCTGAATTTTCCTGGGAAAACCCTAGGAAGCGCGCCACAAAACGGATTATATCACAAGATGCTCCTTAACCTCAGGTATCTAGCAAATATTACAGTTTTGGAAAAGTAGGGGAATAACGAGTTAGGACAAGTCTTCTTTCATTTAACGTTCATAAAAATTTCTGGATTTTCCTGGGAAAACCCTAGGAAGTGCGCCGCAAAACTACTTTTATGACAAGACGCTTGTAACCTTAGCTTTCCACCAAATATTACAGTTTTGGAAAAAATAGGGGAATAGGGGTTAGGACAAGTCTTCTTTCATATGAAGTTCATAAAAATTTCTGATTTTTTTTGGGAAAACCCTAGGAAGCGCGCCCCTAAATGGCTTATACCACAAGACACCCCTTAACCTCAGCTATCTAGCAAATATTACAGTTTTGGAAATGTAGGGGAATAAGGGGTTAGGACAAGCCTTCTTTCATATGAAGAACATAAAAAATGAATACTGAATTTTTATGGAAAACCCTAAGAAGCGCTTGCCAAAACGACTTATATGACAAGACACCCTTTGACTGTTGCTATCCAGGAAATATCACAGTCTTGGAAAAGTAGGGGAATAGGGTGTTAGGACGAGCTTTCTTTGAAGTTATGTTATAATTTCATATGTTATTAGTAGATACCGTTTTATGTCCATCATATTCATTACAAATAAAATAGAATTAATGAACACCCAGGACCAGTCTTTGATGAATATTTTTGGAATAGTAATCTTTGGATCATGTCGACGAATTGTTTAGTTCATATCTTTAAAAACATTCGAAGAGATTTTACGACATGCTCCGAGGTTATAAATTCCGCATTGAATGTGCTCCACATCAACGGGCGAGGAAGAGAGCAAACCTTGAAAGTGCTATGCTACGGAAATCAACAAACAGAAACTCGACACCTTTACGGACGGTTGTTACAATTCATTGAATGACCATAATTTTTTAACAACAGAGGTAGTGTATATTGCAATCAGCATCATCATTAAGAGAACAAATTCCTTTTGCTTGGATCATTATCAAGTAAATAAAATACTACCGAATAGCTATAAAGCGACTGAAGTAGTTAAGCAGCCGGAAATTCAGTTATGTAATCAGCATATGTTTGCCATTATTCCAATATGCAAAGCAAGTCACTGGAATCTAGCAATAATAGACTTCCAGGAATTTAAAATTATTACATATGATCCACTGAATCCTGGAAAATGCCTAATAGCGTAAAAAAGGGTCTAAAATTGGTAAAAAAGTGCAGAATTTCACCAATGAAATTTCAAAGTACTTTGGAAAGCATCATCAAAATTTTGAAGTTATTTCAAGAAGTTCTTTGCCACATCAAAACGATGAGTATAACTGTGGCCCATTAGTTATTTACGCTGCCAACCATATAAATACTGGTAAAATAATCGAGGAACTGAATTTAGATGATCCAGATGTGAATAGTTCTGCAATAACTGACAATCGCCTTTATCTCAAAAACATTATTGCAGAAAACTCAGAATCAATGCAAGGCAATTGTTTTTCTTGTTTTGGCCAATTAGATGCTACTTCAGCCAATATGAAATATGATACCTGTAATCGATGCATGCATGTTGAATGCGTAGGAAATATTGAAATTGTTAATAATAAATGTATATTTTGTTATGAAGAGAATTCTTGTGAATAATAAAATGCTTAAAACTTTGTTAAATGTGACGAAAACCTTTGAGTAATAAAATGTTAAAATTGGTTGACCACTTGAAACTGTAATATTTCCTGGATAGCTAAGGTCAAGAAGCGTCTTGTGGTATAAGCCGTTTTGAAGCGCGCTTCCTAGGCTGTTCCAAGGAAAATTCAGAACTTTTTATGAACGTCATATGAAAAAAGGCTTAATATTTCCTGAATAGCTAAGGTTAAGGGGCATCTTGTGATATAAGCCGTTTTTAAGCGCGCTTCCTAGAGTTTTTCCAGGAAAGTTCAGAAATGGTTATGAAAGTCATATGAAAGAAGGCTTGTCCTAACCCCTATTCCCCTACTTTTTCCAAAACTGTAATATTTGCTGAATAGCTAAGGTTAAGAGGCGTCTTGTGATATAAGCCGTTTAGGGGCGCGCTTCCTACGGTTTCCCCAGAACAATTCAGAAATGTTTATGAACGTCATATGAAAGTAGGCTTGTCATAACCCCCTATTTCCTTACTTTTTCTAAAACTGTAATATTTGCTGAATAGCTAAGGGTAAGGGGCGTCTTGTGATATAAGCCGTTTTGGGGCGCGCTTCCCAGGGTTTTCCCAGGAAAATTCAGAAATTTTTATGAACGTAATATGATAGAAGGCTTGTCCTAACCCCTTATTCCCCTACTTTTTCCAAGCCTGTAATATTTGCCGGAATTATTTATTTAATAATTTAAATTTTGAGACACGCTTTTTTGAGCAGGAGCTCATTTACAGTAGTGTATCATTGCACAAAAATGAATAAACCTCAAATTTCTGCTTATAAACTACAGCCACAGCAAGAAGCGATACCAGTTCTTCAAGCAATACTATATTGCGGATTCTCTTCTATCACTCTAAACTCTATATTTTCAGCCATCTTTCATGTGCGTAGCAGTCGACCTGACAGCACAGCACATACAAACATACCTGATCTATGTATAAAGATACAGGTAAATATTTGTGGCAACTAGATCAAAACCAACAAAAAGATTTTATTTTTTGTTTTTGTTTGTTCCTTATAATACAAAAACCAACAAAACATAGTACCCTTCCTTAATAGAATCTGTGTAAAGAGCGAACGAGACAGCTGTATAAACATATTGTTGGCCCCATCATATACCATATTTTAAGCATGTATTAGTGTCGATTGTACCCAAAATCAAACATAAGAATACCAATATGTGTACGTAAAAATAAAATTTAATATAAAATTTATTACGCCGTATTTCTATTTAAGTTAAAATCTATTTCAATACTATCCAATTATTAGACTTTAGCAATCAAAAATTGAAATTGGATTTTATGTACAATCCCACAAAATACCAAATCATGCATTTTTATTTTCTCTATCTACAAATACAAAAACATTGCCTGACAAATGCATCCCGGTGGATTGCATTTTCCAAAATTATACTTTAATTATTTTCACTACACTTTAATCATCATTACACCAAAACTGAATTTAATTAGAATCAAATTTAAAATTTAAAATTAAAATTTAACATTAAAATGTATATACATATGTATACAAAGTATATACATATCACTATATAAAAAACAAAAAATAAAATTAAATTAAATTTTTGAAGAGGATAGAAAAAACACGTCTATCCTCTTCGACGAACTCTCGCCAACTAACCGAAACTAAATTGAAACTAATGCTAGAAAATTACGTTCGATGTCGAAAGGCCGAATTTCGGCAGGCCGAACGTCGAAAGGCCGATCACAGAAAGGCCGAATGCGTCGGAAGGTCGAATGTCGGAAGGCCGAATATGTCGTATGGCCGAATATGTTGAAAGGCGGAATGTTTAATGGCCGATTGGGTAGAAAGATCGAAAGTGTTGAAAGGCCGAATGTCGAAAGACCGGATGGGTAGAATGGTCGAACGTTTGGAAAGGCCGATTTGGTCGAAAGGCCGAATTTTCATTAAATTTTCCTGATTGAAATCAATATTTACAACCATTGAATTTATTTCTTAAGGTAAAATGATTTAAATAAATTGAAAATACGTGCTAATAAATCCTGTCTACGTAGCATATTAATGTAATCAAATTTTGTTGGAAAAAAAATGTATTTATTTTTATTTTTTTATTATAATTAATAACATAAACATAAACATAAGAAAAATATAAATTTTAGTTTTCATAAAAATATAAATTTTGAAAATGTTCATTCATGAAAAGATGAAAAATTAAAATCAATTTCGACACAAACGGCCTTTCGACATTCGGCCTTTCGACATTCGGCCGTTCCACACAATCGCCCTACCTAATTCGGTTTTTCGACCTTTTCGGCCATTTGACTTATTCGACCTTTCAAAATTCGGCTTTTCGATATTCGGCCTTTCAACCCTTTGGGCCTTTCGACAATCGGCTTTTCGGTGTTCGGCGTGTATCAATTAATAATATATGTCACTATTAACTGCTACATCATTTAGAACCGCCGACTGTATCCAACGCTAAAGTCTATGTATAATAGTTCTTAACGCAAAACCGCTTTCAAATGGTTAGTACAAATGGTACTAACAACTTTCGAGAACGGTGTGTCGCTAGCAGTATTTGCGGAAATAGGCGATAACATTGTTGAAACAATGTCGCAAACACATGTCCGTGCAATAGGAAAAACTAATTTGGAGCATACGAAGATGGCATAGCCAAATTCAGTGATCAAAGATCAGAATTTGGATACGATTTTGGAAAATTTTAGACGGCAAATAATAGGTAAAATTTCGGGGTTAATAAAAATTCAATTTCGAGGATGGCCAAATCATAATGGTGCAAATTAAAATTCGGCGAATCGAATCAGATCAAATTCACGGTCTCGAATAAACACCACTAGTACAAGCTTTTAGTTCTAAGATTTTGAAACTAAATTTAGGGTTTCGGCGGCGAATTTTTATTGGAATTTTTAAAGTATTGCGGTCTTTTCGTAGAGACAAAGAATTGTAAATCCATTAACATTTCTCTTTGTAAAAAGAGGCACTTTTATTCGTTGACAACACCACTATAAATCCAAAATTTATCAAGTTTTAAAATTATTAAACCCAATATCGCGCATTGTTTGGAAACAATCGGACCACCAGTCAGTTGCAAAACGCGAAGGTTACGTGCATCATACATGGTAAAGAAAATTACCAGGGCATGGAGTCACCTTGTGGAGATTATCGTGCAGTTAACAGAATTACAGTTTTAGACCTTGTTCAAACATATCACCCAATTCCGATTGAACCATCCAATATCCCAAAAACTGTCAATTTAACTCTATTTGGTTTATTCGAGTTTTCTCGAAGAGCTTTCGGTCAAGGAATGCAGTGCAAACTCTTAAAAGATATTAATGCATTCAGTATTATTAGGCCTAAATTGTTGTTTCTTGTATTTAGACGATGTATTAATCGCTTCAATAATTATGAAGAGCAAATTACATTCCTAGGACATACGGTCACTGAACAAGATATTCCACCAGATCAAAATAGAATCGAGGTTATGAAAAAATACAAACGTTCAGATATAGTTAATAATTTCAAACGATTTTTGGGTACGATTAACTTTTATAGACGGTTCGTTCCAAATGCAGCATCTGACCACATTTTATTGAACAATTTTTTGAAAGGTTAATAAGAAACAGTAAAACTCCTATCCAATGGTCGCCAGCATCTATACAAGCATTCGATAACAGCTAGGAATAGTTAGAACAAGCTACTTTACTTGCCCATCCCTCTGAAGTCTGCAGCTAAATTAGCCATTATAGTCGAAGCATCGGATACGGCATACGGGTGGTGGTTCAGTAGTATGTTTCAGATACATGGCAACCACTCAGTTTATTTTCAGTACATCTCAATAAAACGGAGACAACATATAGCGCCTATGACAGTGAGTTGCTAGTAGCTTATTCACTCTGTTCACCGATCATAAACCTCTGATTTTGGCTTTTAAACAGATACTGGAAAAATCATCTCCATGTCAGTCAGATATCTAGATTTCAGCAGCTATCATGTGCGAGTTATGCTAGGCCTGCGCACATCTTTCAGCGAGTAGTTACAAGCAACATCAGCCGAATAAGTCTTCGGATATCCCTTACGAGTACCGAGACAATTTTTAGAAAAAAAAAAGAAATCAGATGCGCTACTGACACAAATCGAGTTCATTCAAAATTTAAGAAAACATTTCGACGAAGTTAAACCCCTACATACATATCTAGGTACGATGTGGAAAAAGTTTTTGTTAGCCAATATTTGAGTAAAATTTAATTTAAATCATATTTTGGAAAATTATTTATTATAATAATTTGAAAACAAATCAAGGGAACGAAATTGCTGTAAAATCGAAAAGCAAACTACTAATAAAATTGAGCAAGAGCGGCTGCGGGTTTTTGTAGTCAAAAGTTCTGACAAACGTTAAATGGATCACTGCATATATTTGCAGATTATCCGAGTCACTTTTCGTTACTTGTTTTAGTATCCTTGTACGTAATTTATTGATACCATAAATATGTTCAATCATTTCCTAAAATTGTAGGTCATCTGCCTAACAAAACATGTGCATAGTCTACGTGTAAAAGTGTTGTGGCTGTGAAATTTATATATTGCAATATGCAGAGAATGCATTAAAATCATCATTCACATTAGAGGAGTTTTCATTCCAATTAAATTTGACATTAAATCAAATCTTGTTTACATCGAGTTTAATGTTGGCATTGAGGCTATGCGGGTTATGTTCGTCCAAATATCAAATGGGATCTCGATGGATATTTTTTGGTTCCCAGTGTTGGGAGGTTAACTTTGGTGACTATGGTTAGTATCGGATCTCGATTAGTATAAAGCTAAAGGATTAAAAATTTCGTTTAAAATTTATTACTCTTTAAATTAATATTGATTGGTACATCAGTTTCACAATTGGGATATGGATTGTACAATTTCTTATATTCTGTTTAAATTAAACAAAGACAATATGCTTCAATGATTTGATAGGAATTTCAAAAAGTTTATGAACCGTATACAGTTTAAGGAATAATTATGGTTACAAAGGATCAGCTACCCACTTCAGTCTTTACACCCCAAAAAATACTTGGCTTCGTAAATGCTATTCTGGTCATCAAAGGGTATATATATACACTCTAAATTTGAGAACGTTGTAACTGATTGTGCGAGCGAAATTGGTGAATTGGTTCCTTGGTACTTTCGGATGGAGCGTGCAGTTTAGTTTCAATCAAAGTTGAGTTTTTTTGTTATGTAATTGCATAACTATATTAATGTCTTTATATAACTCAGGGCTTTATGGTATTCCTTCGATTGTACTGCATCTATGTGCTTACTCTATCGCCCTTTCGCTTACCATAATTTTCAAAATTGCTTTGCAGGTGCGGGGTATTTTCCTCAGTTTTGTAAATCCTCGTTTATTACAATACTAACGAATAATACAACTAGATGCTAGGGTATATGTTTCGAACAGCCAAATACGTTAGAGATGGTGACACGGTCACAAGTTAGACCTAATCGGAGTATTTATCATTATCACCAATTTGGTCCTCTCAATAAACAGTTCGCATCGTTAAAGAACTGACAGAATTCAGCCTATTCCAACTTATATATTCGCTTCCTGCATCGAAATGCATCGAATGCGATTACCAGGTGTGCTTTTCTGAGCTAAAATATCAATATTTTTCGAATTTGTGGTTATCGTAAGTCGCGTTCAATGTGATCCGTAATAAGGCTGTATAATTTTTATTATGTCGTGATGGAAGTTTTAGAGTAAATTAAACTTAAAACATTCTCTTCCTGCATGAATCGAGTTAAATGTCATAGTCAATCGTGCTCTTCTAAGTTCAATTAACTATATTTTCCAAATTTATCGTTAACATCAGTGATGTTCATAACTTTTATTAGGTTGCGGTGAAAGTTTCAGAATACATTTCCAGTTATACATTCTCTTCCTGCATGTAATACAATAAATTAGACCACTAGTGAGGCTCTTCTTTGCTCAACTATCTATATTTTACGAAATTATCATTAGCGTGAATCGTGTTTAATGCCATTTATTGCATTTAATTGATTTATAAAAATTGAAACTTTATATATTCCCTTCCTGGTAAATTAAACTTTATATATTCCCTTCCTGCATGTAATACATTAAATGTGATGTGATAACCGATTGTGCTTTTCTAAGCTCAACTTTTTATATTTTTCGGATTTATTATATCGGGAGTCGTGTTCAAATTTATTAATGGTTCCTAAATTGATTTCTTTGATTTTTATTGTGTAGAGCTGTAAGTTTTAGAGTAAATCAAACTTCATACATTGTCTTCCTGCATGTAATTCATTAAACGTAATAACCAATTGTGCTTTTCTAACCTCAAATATCTATGTTGAATGTATTTGTTGTTAAAGTGAGTCATGTTCAACGCCGTTTATAGTCCGGATTTGATGACAAAAAAAATTGTTTAGCATCCTTTTGATATTGCAGCAATTAAAAATATAATGGCGCTTTTTTTAATGTTTTCTGTATTTCATTCCTTTTTTTTCTCTTAAGCTGTATTTCTTATGTTACGGTTCTATAAAATACAGCTTGTTATATGTATATATAGATATGAGATTGCTGCTTTAAAACTCACTTTACATCACAATTTACAAACCAAAAATTATCATTCGGAATGTGGCGATCAATTAATTTAAAAAAAATTTAAATAGATTTTTTGATCGATAAATTACAATCAACAAGTTTATGTCGAGGTTATTTCAATAATTTTAATAATCGTTTATGTTGGACTCCAAAGATAAGATTTTACAGATTTTTATTTATTTATTAATTGGCATAAAATATAAAATTTATGAGACTGGTGATTTTATTAATTGTGTGTGTTGAAACATTATTTTTTGTTTGTTAGAGCCGCCGGAGATAGTTTTATTTTTTAATCAGTTTGTCATATATGACACACTTGTTCTTAATATTTCACCTTTTAGTAAATGCAATGGTGATTAAGTGAATTAAAAATAGAACTTTGTAAATAAACTTATTTTAGCGATGAATGCTTATATAAAATCAATATTGTCGTTTTGTTGTTCATCTTGTCTGCATCGTTATACTTAAACAAATATAAAAATGACTCCATATGGTCTAAGATGTGCTTAAGTAATCTGCATTCAGTTTTTATTTTTGTTTAGACAATCGCGAATATTTTACTTATATTTATGTTTACGTACGCAAGTCGATTCCAATACTATGTAGAGAGAATATATAAAACCGAATATTGTGGTGCTAATAATAATTTGAAATATTTGCAAATAGTTTTATTAAGAATTATAATATTGTTATTGTACGAACCGGTTACAAAAACCTGATGTTTTTATTTTAAATTTCTTAAGTTTTTGTTGTGATGTATATAAAATTTAAAAAGTTCCAAAGCTTTGCGGTTTTAAAGCAATAAAATAAAAGTTTTCTAATAAAATTTTATGATTGCTTACCAAAATTAATAAAGAAAAAAAAACTGTATATGCATATTAAATGAGGTAGATATGTATAGAAAGGTCGTTATTTTGAAGGCGAAGGTCGCCCGTTGTAAATAACACCTCTTGCATTATATTTTGATTCTGTATTGCGAAATCGAAGAAGATGGTAGAAATTTTATAGAAAGATGATCTCAAACTATCTGATGTTTACGATTTTAGATGTTATATTTATATGGTTATTATCAATAAAAGTTGCAGAAAATTAAAAGAAAATTTAACTAATTGGTACAAAATCATAATCTCAAACTAATTTGTAGGTCTAGTATAAACACTACTGACGCTTTTGTAATTTTTTAATAATGCTTTATAGAGATTGATAAGGTCTAAAGCGATAACTTTTTGCCCTGGAATGACAATTTTACCGATCGAAAAGTACAAGCTTTTAACGGAATTAGGATTACGAAACTCCTTAGTAACACAACGAACGAACCCAAGAAGACCGCTAGCCTTAGCCACTATTAAATTCACAAGGCCCCGAAAATTCAAATAATTATCCAATACAACTCCTAGATCCATAAATGTTAAACTTGTAGTACTACACTTGCCCAAATTTAAGGGTAATTTAATTAAACTCCACAATTTTAAAAGCAAATCAAGATCACCCTGAATTTCTAAATATTGTTGCAGATTATCCACAGTTTTTGTTATCCCAAAATCGTCTGAACAACGAAACAATATCATTAATGAATATACTAAAACAATACAGATCCCGGGTGAGAACCCTGAGGAACACCAGAATAAACTTCAATCGTTTTAGATATTTTAGCGGGAATTTGGACCACCAGTTCAAAAATATTTTATTCACTCCAAATCTGTCCAATTGGGCAACGATGAGCTCAAACTGCCTTTGAAAAATTACTGAAAACAACATCAAGCTGACTTTTGGAGTCAAAGGCCTTAAATACTTGAAATGATAAACTTAAGAGGTTTGTAGTGGTGGAACGTGCTAATTAGGATTTTACATTAAAATACAAATAGTCAGATATAATGAGCTCAAATATGCCACGCTGATTTTTAATGTTACTACGTTTTTCAGATTTAAAAATAGGAATAATTATTGACCTCTTCCATATCGAAGGAAATATAGCACTCTTCACTAGTGATAATGACCTAATAAGGTGCTTAAATTCATTTGCAGGTATACTATCATACCCACATTCAAACTTCATTTTGGATATAACGCTGATATTCATTTTTCGAAATATAAGATATTCCTATTAAATTACGCTGATACTCGATATAAGGATCCACGGAAACATTAACATCATAATCAATTTGGGAACATCGAAAACATTTTCTTTTAGCATCAACAAATGACCGAAACAGCATAGGGTTTATGATTCAATTATTTTTATGCCGTGAAATTTAAGTTCAATTTGCTAGCCATTGTCGATTATTAAATTGCTCCTTGGCATAAGTTTGTCAAAAGCCTCAAACATAACCGAATACAAGAAATCAACTAGAGCATTAACGTCATTTCATTTAGACTTAAAAATTCCATCCCAGTTCACATTTTCGAAGAAATCCTGAAGTGCAGTAATAATAACCTTATTAAAATAGAAGCTTAACTTCTATAGTTTAGTGTTATTAAATTTACAAAATAGCTCCTGGCAATCAGAGTTGATATCCAATCCACTATGGTGAAATCTATTAGGAACAAATGGCCCCAATGATTTTGTGACCGATTTATAGTTTTGCCATTTAAATTTTCAATTTTACAAATTTGATGTATAAGTTTAAAGATAACATAGAATTACTGAAAATTTGTCCTTCGCCAACTGTGACATTGGATGCTAAAACTGGATAAATAACTTCATCATCAGGACATCAGCAAATCCCAGGAAGATTGAAATCGCCCCCATTGCGAATATGCATCCTAACAATGCACAAAAGGTTGTGCTGCAGCGTCTATTTTATTGCATAATTTTCTAAGGCTTCAAAAAATTCAGCTATATTGTCCAGAAGATTATGTCGATCGAACCCAAACTTATGTACATCTTCCTGGATACTGGCGTGAAGAGAGGGAGGCATTACCTCAATACCGAATTATTAAGGGTAATCGTTCAAGACGGGAAGCGTTCCAGTATATATATATATATATATATATATATATATATATATATATATATATATATATATATATATATATATATATATATATATATATATATATGGCTTGAGTTTTGATTTCATTGTTATTTATTTTTGCGTTCGTGCAACCTGATATATACTAAGGCATCCAACAAGTCTGACTGCAGTTCATTTTCAATGTTTATTGCAAATGATGAAAATACTAACTACGTATAAGTAGCTCCTTTCGATCCTTCCTTGGCGATTTATCAATATCACTGATATTGCCTTTTCCAAGAAATCAGAAAAATCCTTATGTACGTGAACCGAAGAAGAAGCAGATGTCTTTCTTTCTGGCGTTGACGTTATTATTTCATATAGAACATGTCGATGTGCTCGGTATATGTTCACTGTTACCATAATAATAAGAGGGGCCTTCATCGTAGTTACTAGTAGGGGTACTTCTTTGATTATCGAAATTTCCCACCGTTCTACAAATGTAAATGAAGTGAAATAAAATCTAATTAATTTTTAACCTTTTAACTCATAGTGTACGCAATTGCGTACAAATACTTTAAACCACATTTGTGGTAAGCAATGCACTAATAAATAAATCGTTTTGTTATGTTGGTATTGTACTATATCTGCGTTAGAGATAGAGACATTGCAGTTTTAGCGCCAAAAACATATAAAACGTCAGTATCGAACAAAAATTGGTGCGCATTAGATATGAAAAGATCAACAGCAGTAAGTACTCTGATGTTTCTTTTTGATGAAATAAGTGTTTATAGTGTATTGATAAAAAATTAGTGAGAAATGTACGTAACATTTTATAAATTTAAACAAAATAGAGTCAAGCGATATATCCACAATTGTGTACATTGACTTAATATGTACAAACGTAGTCAATTGTATAGTAAATATTTGTTATAATTTATTTCGGTAGATTATTTCGTCCAGAAATCGGAGACCATTAATCTATGCTGAGATCGAGGAATTATTAAACGCTAGTGAATCTGAATAAGAATTATCAGATCAAGAAATTGAAGTTGATGAAGATGGTATATATACGCCTCCCCAAATTATACCAAACTTACCAAAGAAAGGAAAGCGAAGAATTGCAGTATCAACCAGCTATGCTCTACTAAAATGTTGTTATTGAATTTGTTGATGAATATTCGAAATATAATGTGACAGAGAAAAAAAATATGGAATATAAAAGACATACGTTTGACACTCAACTTTCGACACGGAATTTGATATCACGACTAAAACCAAAGCAACCTTGATTATACAAAGCCATAATCTAAAAAACACAGCTTTTATAAAGGAATTAGAAACGTGGAAAAAACCAAACTTTTCATAGTAAAATACATAAAACATATGGGAAATTACTTTTTTTCCTAAGACAAATTTTTAAATGAAAACGTTACAAATTCTTAATTATTATTTCTGAAATACTTTCCTAAATATTTGATTTGCAACATATATGAATGTCGTTTAAGTAAATCGTTTTAATTTTCTTGTAATAATTGAATTATTTAAACCAAAATATAAAAAAATTTCATAACAACAGCATTCTGGTTAAATTGAAATAAAAGCTTACTACAATTCGTTTGGTAATTAAGTCAATATGCATTACATAGATGGCAGTGATGGCCGTAAAAATTTGGTAAAATCATACAAAAAATTACCACCTGAGGAAATTTCAAGTAAAAAAATTGTAAGAAAAGCAAAACAAATTCACAAAATATTAAGTACGCGTGATAATTTTGTGACTAAATAATTTTTTTTCGTATTTTTCTGTAAATATTTTAGACATCTTACGTACACTAGTAAAACTAAAGATAAATTTAGCAAGTATTATTTTAATTCATCAGAGCCAACTTTGATTTATTTTTCAAAATGGAAATTCGAAAAATATATTTTAGGCATAGTTTAATTTTAATATTTCTGCAGTTAATATTTATTTAATAACAATAGAGTCTTCTTGAATCTTGTTGTTCAAGGTATGTAGAAAACTTTTATATAAATGTTTTATAATATATTTGCTTTTTTCATTGAACAACTTGAAGCTAAAAGACACCATTTTTACTGTGGATTCCTATAGAAATCAGTGAAAAGTTATACCACTAAAAAAGCTTCTAAAAAATACGTCATTTGATTATGGCTCTATACTCTAGAAGGCTCTGCTAAAACTCGTTTCAGCTACTTTTCCAAGTTTATTCCAGCTTATATGTATGAAAGAATTACAGTTTACACCAACCTCTACGCAGAACATACCAGACCCTTCAAGCGTACCAGTTCAGATAAAATGAGACAATTCATAGCCTTACATCTTTTTATGGGGACAATGAAATTTCCTTAACTAAAAATGTAGAGCGTAATGTCTTTGGAATGATTTTACCAGCTTCAAACAAATATCCATATGGTCAATAAAATGGATATATCAAAGACTGCAAAGATACATTTTTTAAAATACTTTTTTTTAGTAAAAAGTATATTGAAATACTGTAGAGAAGTACCTGTCGAAAAGATCTTATCCGTAGACGAGCAAATAATACCGTTTAGAGGTCACATTAATATCAAGCAGTATGTGAAGGGAAAACCGAACCCCCTGGCGAATTAAAGCTTTTTATGTGGGAAAAGCGGCTTCCCGTGTGATTTTTTCTTCTTCCAAAGAGCAAACACCGAATTGGCAGCTTATGAAAGTAGCTGATTTGTACATGGGGCTGCTGTGGTATTGCATTTGGTGAAAAGACTAACCATTCCAAGACATCAATTATACTTTTACAATTTTTTTAGTACGTACCAACTATTGGAAATTTTTGAGCAAAAGCAAATTAACGCAGTTGGAACTATTTGAATTAATCGTTTTAGGAATCCTCAATTTCTTATTGATGTGGCTTTAAAGAAGAAACAACGGGGCAACAGTGACCAAATAAGATGTTGGGATGGTAACATAGTTTTAGTGAAATGGCAAGATAATAGAAGTCTATTTTGCATCTAATTTCATAGGCCGAGGAGGAGAAACTGTTGTAAATCGATTCGATAAAAAAAAGTGAGTTTGAAAATATAAAACTGCTGCATACCAACCTAAAAACATAAAAAAAAGCAGTTGGTAACATTGCGTCGCCGGCAATAAATGTATCGATGATTCTGTTAGCACTTTGTGCTTTCTCTGTATTTTAATTTAACAGGTGTCACCGCTCGTCGTCGACGCTCTTGTTCTGTTTATAGCTTTAGTTTGGCCAGTTTTATCTGCCGGTGAATGTAGTAAGCAAAATAAATTAAACGAAAATTATACAACGCTCATGTAAGCGATGTTTAAATTAATGAAGATTGATGTGATTAAACTGAAACAACTTTAACAGCAAACTGGTACACTGATTCTAAAAACCGGCAAAACTTGTTCGAAATACCAAAAATACTGAATGGATTAACAAAATGTTTAAGGCAACATTAAAAAAAAAAACTCCTACAATCGGCTTGTTCTGTCTATAGAAAATCGTCAGCATATTTTGTTTTTATTCAATTCCAAGTAATTCCCAAAATTGCGACCTCTTCCTAAATCAAAAGAAAAATTCAAAGTATTTGTTAAAATACTTTGCTTTTAAAACTTCACGGACACTACTGAAAATTCGAATCAATATAAAGTTATAGCATCGTCTGAAAATTTGATTAATAAATTCTCGTTCTTCATTAAAAACACAGTGCATTCATTTTTGAAATAATACCTGCGTAATGGGTCAACAGACGATGTTTCGGAATCAACAGTTCTTGAAACTCTAATGTGAAACATCTTAAATGATCGTTCGTCTATTGAAGAACTTGAAACACTTTTCCCAAATATAAATACTAGGATTTTTAAAAGTGAGGTTATAATATGGAAATGTATAATTAGGCACCAATATTGTGAAGCAGTTAAACTAAATAAATTTATAAGTATCAGTCGTGATATCGAAAAAGTTTAGTATCAGTCATGAAATTGAAGGGAATTTTTATGGCATGTGGTACAACGCCTTCTAACAAATCGTGCAACACATTCATAGTACCATTTTGAAATATTTTATAATGTCGTAATTCATTTAGCACAGAAATATGTTTAACTCCACTATCAATATTGAAATTAGTATCTTTAAGCTGCGGATATTTTTTCGTTAATCCAAGGGTTCTTAATTTAGATTGATCTTCATAAAATAAAGTTTGCAATTAATTTTTATGAATTTCACATAGCCGGCAAAAATAAAATGAATTAAAACTACCAACAAAATCAAAAAGACAATTTGCGATCTATTTCTATTTCAGAATTTTGCTATCGCGCTATTAATTAAATTTAAACTATTGTTACGTTTTTGCCTTGTCAATTAAGGTTCGTATCACTGGATTGTGAATAAAACAAAACGCTTCGGTTTAGCACAAATGAATTTATTTATTTAACACCAGGAATTAATTCCACACAATTATAACAGTAATAATTCCCAAAAATCATTTTAGATAATTTTTCGCGCAATTTTACTATTTAGTTTTACTTTGTGTATCTCACTAATTCACTTTTTAATACAATTTTTAATTCCTTTCTAATTTTCACTCTAACGTTGACCAAATACTAATAATCCAATTCGACTTCGTTCGCCTTTTTATATACACAAACCAAACTTCTAGAAAGCTCATGACTTTTCCAGTTAGAATAGCGCAGAAACATTTAGAACAATTTTATCAGGGAAATCATCAATTATATCATCATATCCTATTACACACTAGGTGCCACCTAAGGGTGTTCGTCCTGAACAGGACCCAAATCACGTCCTCTGTAAAGAGCCAACCACTCCAGATGCACCACCTTTGGTTAACCACGATGTCCCTTCTGTATCCGATAAACCACATCGTTAATCCTTGTGATGACAGTGTAAGGTACTTCCCATGCTGGTTGCAGCTTCGGTGATAATCCCTTTTTCCGTTGCGGGTTGTGAAGCCATACTAATTGCCCTTCCTGGAAACCTTGGTTATTTCCTCGTATGTCATATCGAGCTTTCATCCCTTCACTTGACATCCGTATTTTCTCCCGTACAAAATGATGAATCGCATTAATTTCCACTTTCATTCGGTCTACGTAATCCTGTCCACATAAAGCCGCTGATGGTACAGACCCAAACTTTAGATCTCCAGGTAATCGTAGGTTATCTCCAAATAACGTTTTAGCTGGTGTCATTCCGGTTGTGTCATGTATTGCTGATCGATAGGCCATCAGAAACATCAGTATATACCGATCTCCGTTGCGTTGGTTTTTCTCAACGACCTTTGCTAGATATTCTTCCAATGTACCATTGAATCTTTCCACCATACCATCAGACTGTGGATGCAAAGGCATTGTTCTCGTTTTATTTATACCGAGCATCTGGCATATTTCTTGAAATACCACCGATTCAAAATTCCTTCCTTGATCGGTATGAATCTCCATGGGCACTACAAATCTGCTAATCCAATTGTTGACTACGGCATCAGCTATTGTTGTCGTCTCCTGATTGGGAATGTAGTACACCTCCGGCCATTTTCTGAAATAATCCATTATTTCTAGCACATATTTTTTGCCGCTCTCGGTGGTGGGAAATGGCCCCGCTACATCCATTGCAATTCTTATGAATGGTGCTCCGACGTTATATTGTTTCATGATTCCACGACTTTTGCGTGCGGGTCCCTTCACCGCCGCACATTGGTCACATTTGCGGCACCATTCTATCACAGACTGCCTGTATCTTTGCTATTTTTTTATTAATTCCTAGGTGGCCCCCATTTGCTCCTCCATGATACGCCTTCAGGATTTCCGCAATCCGGCACTTAGGTATCACCAGCAACAATTGCTTCACTTTGCCATCCATGCTTACCCACAATCGTTTTAAACAGTCATTTTGAAGATGGAGGCTATCCCATTGAGCCCAATAAGCCTTGACAATGGGAGTTTTGTCCGCGATCTCGCTCCAAATTGGCCGGTGTTCTATTGCCTTCTATTCCATGATAACTGATAATATATCCTCTAATTGCTTTTTCCTGATAATTTCGTCGGTTCACTCTTCATGAGGTAGCACTTGCGTAAGCCTAACGTCGACGATGCCTTCCTTTGCTTCAACGTGATCACAATGTTTACATTCTACTGGACATGGCCGTCTTGATAATGCATCGACTTTTCCATGTGCACTTCCCTTCCGATGTTCGATTTGGAAATCATAGTTTTGAAGACGTTCGATCCAGCGTGCTACCTGTCCCTCTGGATTCTTGAATTGCAACAGCTACCGTAAAGCACCGTGATCTGTCCGTAAATAGAATTTGTAGCCATAAAGATACTTATGGAAATGCTTGACACACTCCACTATAGCTAACAATTCTTTCCGTGTCACGCAGTAATTATGCTCCGGTTTTAATAATGTTTTGGAGAAGTACGCAATAACTCACAGCTCATATACCGTCATTACTTGCATCGGTGTCCAAAATAAATTGGGGACGTTATGAATAGGGTATGCGAGGACTAGCGCGACACATAACCGTCTCCTTAGTTTCACGAATGTTTCTACCTGGTCATCCTTCCATTCGAATGCCTTGTTCTTCATGGTCAACTCATGTAAACACCTGGCGATACTGGCGAATCCTGGCACGAAGCGTCTATAATAGGTGCACAATCCCAGAAAGCTTCGTAATTCTTGTAAATTTTTAGGTCTTGGCCAATCCTTTACCGCTGCGATCTTTTTCGTCGGTGTGAATTCCATTAGTTGTTACCAGATGACCCAAATATTTTACTTCAGTTCTAAACAGCTTACACTTCTTTGGGCTTAACTTCAATCCGGCGGCCTGTATCCGATCTAAAACTTCCGCCAAGTTCTTTAGATGCTCGTCAAAATCCTTCCCCATAAAGATGATGTCGTCCAGATATATTAGGCAAGTCTTCCAATGTAATTCCTTTAACACGCGCTCCATTAATCGTTCAAAAGTCGCAGGGGCATTACATAATCCGAACGGCATAACATTAAATTGCCAAAGTCCGTTACCCACACTGAAAGCCGTTTTCTCGCGATCTTCCTCATGGACATCCACCTACCAGTAGCCGCTTTGTCGATCAAAAGTCGAAAATATTCGAGCACCCGACAATGCGTTTAATGTTTCGTCGATCCTTGGCAATGGGTAGCTATCTTTTTTAGTCACGTCATTTAATTTTCGGTAATCAACGCAGAATCTCATACTACCGTCCTTCTTCTCGACCAATACTACCGGTGAGCTACATGCACTGTTAGATGGTTCGAGTACTCCTTGTTGTTTTGCCAATGGTCTTCTCTTGGGTGGTTACCATTGAGGTCCTTCCGTTATCGGATGTACTACAGAATATGGACATGTACCGTTTGAGTATTTGATGTGCAGAATTTTTCTGTGCCTCGGTAAGATCTTCGGTCCATTTCTGCATAAGTTGTTCTACCATTTCTTTCTGGCCTTGCTTGTCGGCTTTTTCAATCGAACTTTTCTGTTCACACTTTACTACAGTTGAAACTTCGTTTTCGACTATAAGGTTTTCGTCTTATCCGAGAAATTTAGAGTCCTAATTGGTACTCTATAGTCGTTGTCTGGTTTAACTAGGGCTTTGCCGATTATAATTTCCTTAGCTTCGTCCTCCCCTTCCTTAGCTTCCACAACCCACAACCTGGGTGACCCAGAACATCCTTCCAATTTTCCCTACACGATCGTCCCCGAGTTCGGTGGCAGCTTCTCCCAATGATCAATATCAATTGGCCTGGTAGTTGCTCCTGCACGGCTAGATTAAAGTGGCCACTCGATGTTATCGTAAATTAAAACTCCTCGTCCAACATCCACCACGAAGCCATTTGCTCTCATAAAGTCCATCCCCAAAATGACTTCATCCACAATATCAGGAATCAGCACTTCGTGTGGGAAAAGAGTTGGTTGGTGATGATGCAGTCCGTACCATCAATGTCGCCTTTGATTGTTAAGCTGTCACCGCCTCTTGCTACTTTCGAAACGCGGATGGAGGTTATGGTTCAATCGATTGTGGCAGTCAGCTTCTTTCCCTTTAAGCTAACTAGTTCAAGTTTAACGACTCCATTGTCATTTGGCTCTCTTGCTTGGCGACTGCCTGCGCTCCGCTTGGTCGTCGCTGCATAGGAGATGGTGATCTTTCCCGTTTTCTTCTTATTTCCCAGCAGTCCCGAGAGGTGTGACCGATTTTATCACATGCCCAACATTTGATTTTACCACTTACATTTCGGTATCTTTGTGTTGAGCGTTCTGTGTTTATGCTTGTTTCGACTTCCACTCGGCGTATTTTCATTGACGGTTTGGTGATGGCTTGTGCAGTTTCATTTGTCAACGCACAAGCGATGGTTTCCGCGAAGGTGGCTTTAAGTGACAACATCACCGACTTGCGTGTCTCTGGATCTCGAATGCCGTCAATGAATGCGTCAATTTTTAGCCCTTCCATATAATCGGCCGACGTGCTGGTGTGTGCTAGACGTGCTAATCGCTTGATTTCCGATGAAGATTCCTGCAGCGATTCTCCTCCCTTTTGGTAGCGGCTTTTCAGTTCCATGCGATAGATTTCCCGTTTGTCACTGCCGTACTTCCACTCCAGCGCCTTCATAATTTCAAAATAACTGTTTCGATCCTTTTCTGGAATGGTTTGTAAGGCCTCTGCTGGTTCGCCTTTGAGGGCCACTATTAATGCCGCGACGCGATGTTCGTCGTTCCAATGATTTTGATTAGCTGCCGTCTCAAATTGAAATTTGAAAATGACGAAAGATGTTATTCCGTCGAATGTTGGTGGCTTTAACTTGATTGATTGGACGGTCTGTACCACTTGCGTCGTTGATCCACTTGCCTTGCATCATTTAGTTCTTTCCCGAGACGTTGAACCTCCACTTGTAATTTCTCTTCAACATGTTAAACCTTCGTTTCTAACTTTTGTTCAACCTGTTGAATCTCCGTCTTAAAATCTGTTTGCAGGTTCTCTATTTCGCCGTGTATGCTAGTAGATAATTCGAGAAGTTTCTCGTCCATTCTCTTTTGACCGTCTTTAATTTGTTCTTTAATTTACTGTCCTTGTTGTTTCATTTCTTGGTTTGACTGGTTTATGGTCTCCATTTATCGCACATTTTGTTGTTCCATTTTTAGGTTTGACTGCTCAATTGTCTCCATTTGTTGTTTCATTTCGTATTTAATTTCTTGGTTAGAATGATTTTGTTGTTCCATCTGTCGTTCATTTTGTTGTCTCATTACACTCATTTGTCCCATCATCGGTTCATAGCAGCGATTAACTGTGACAAATCAAAACTTCCATTATTATCTCCTTCTTTCTGCTCTACGGTTGCCGCATCCGTTACTTTCTCTCCAAAATCATGTTGATCCGCATCTAATCCATCTTTCTCCATGGCGTCACGTAGTCTTAACTTATTCTATTACACACTAGGTGTCACCATTACAATAATTCATGATTTTGTTAATGGTTGATTCAGGGTTGCTAAGGAATTTATGTCTTGCATAAAATCGGATATAATTTGGTCGTTGGCTAAATTCTCACAGGTGGTATCAACGTTTAAATTTAATGGTGAAAAGCTGGTTGAATATTAGTTATATTATATTCCATTAAATCGATTTCTGCCATTGTGAGTTGCATTTAGTAGAATGTTTCTTCAAACCGATATATCCTATATGTTCTAAAAGTTAAATTGAAACTTTTATTTGAAATATATTTTTCATTTAGACATTTAGAATTAATTAAATAATTTTCTAATTTGTCGCACAAATAACAATTAATTATTTTCATTAGCAATTTAAGTTTAATCAAATTATCCAGAACTGATCTTTCGATTTTCATATTTATTTCATGCAAAATAGAACTTAAAGTGCAGTGAATTTCATATATAAAAAATTGCAAATAACTCTGCAGGTGGCAAGCTATTCCTAACTACAGCAAGGATAGTTAATCTTAAGTAGATGTTAAGAATTTATTTCAAATATTTGATTCTCGTTTAGTTTCCGGTATACAGAATTTTCCTATCTAAAGATTTAACGACGTTGAAGATGATAATTTGAATTTTGCCAATTTTTAATTAAGGTGTCACACGAATTGTTATACGAAAGATTGAAATCGTAGGAAATCTGGGAAAGTAAAAATGTTATAGGTTCCTGATTTTAATTTATATAAACTTCTGTTTCTACCAGAATTAGACAGATGAAAAACCACCTGTATGCTTCAAATATATTTATTAGGGTAATTTTACTTATTTTAGCGTCGCCTCTAATATTTTGTTGACCAAATCAATTTCGTCTGGCAAGATCGCAGAGCGCTGTTTGTATACAATTGTTTTTAAATTTCTCTTGAATCAATTGGATCTTCAGCTGCCGTATTTTTTTTTTTCGTTTTCGTTTTCTGCTTCTGTCGTTCTAAAGCTACATTTGTAAGGATCCTGTTGATCTGTTATTAACAAATAAATCCTAAAAATAAATAAACTCACTTATTTCACTTACTACGTAATTTTCTTTTGATTTCAAGCAAGGGAATATATCAACTACGGCTAAAGCGACAGCAATTTGTTGCTCTTGTGTGGAATTAAAACTGTAGGTTTCTTCTAGAAATGTAGCTGTCAAATCAATTATTTTGCGTCTTTGATACTCGGTTAAAGTGTTTATTTTTTTCTAATTTTTGATACGTTCATGGCCACCAGCTTTTCCGCTGTATTTACGACTTAAGAGCCTGTAATAGAATATAAAAAAAGGAACGAAATTTAATAAATTTCAATTATGGTAAGGCACTAATAGAACAAAAATTTGGTCGTATTTGATTCGGCAATCTACCCATACAATTTTATAAACCAGTTTGGGATATAAAATATACATTATTTATATGTGGGGGTGGGGCATGAGGAGTAAATGTAAATTTTATGAAAATTGAGTTAAGTGTCAAAATAATGGTTTGAAACTCAAGACAAAGTGGAGAACAAAGTATATAAGCAATGCATGCAAACATGGGTTTGACGGATGCATGCTGCACTTAAGAAATAAATTTATGAAATAAAATCCCTGTGAAGAACATAGGGAAAAAAAATAACAAATTTCTCGTATACGCATACGTATTTATATGGAGTGGTAATAAAAATTATACGGCTGAATGTGGATAAAGAAGCAAATACTTAATAGATTATAATGCAATTCAGTGACGATTTTTGTTCAATAACAAAACCAAACAAGATTTTCCTCGAAAGTCCGTCATATACGCTTGATGTAAAAATTATCAAATGGCCGGTACTTGGGGTCTGCAATATAAATAACAAGCATTATTTGCATCAAATGATAAACGATTTCCGCCGACTAAATTTGTTCAACAAAAATGAAAACTCCCACAATCAAATGATTTTTCTCGAATGCTCTTAGTATGCACATGATCTAAAAATTATGAAATGTACGGTCCTTGGGGTCGGCCATATAAATAACAAGCAATTTTCCGCCGACGAAATTTGTGCAACAAAAATCAAAAGTCCAAAAGTCAAATGATTTTGATGCCGATCCCAGGGACAGGTCGTTTCATAATTTTTACATCAAGTGCATACTACGAATATTCAAGAAAAATCATTTGACTTTGGGACTTTTGATTTTTGTTGAATAAATTGAGTCACTTCCATCGTTTGTTCGACGATGGAAAAATCGTTCAAATGTATACTTAGTTTACTTACACTTTTAAATTTTTTTTTATTTGCTAAGAACTTCACTTCAGTAAAATAAATATATAATGATTTTTGCTTACGGTTGGTACAGCTATAATTCTTGAACCGAAGCACGCATTTGATTCCAAGCTAGTATAGTACATGTAATATGATTTTTACATGCAGGAAGAGAAAATACCATAACGATATTGTGTTCAAGTACGTATAGCTCTAAGCCCGACCAAAAAGTTGATATACAATATATGTTCCAATTTCCAATGGGGATTCGTTTAAGATGTTATATTTCAAAATGGAAAGTGGCAAACCACAATAAGTTTTAAAACATCATATTTCCAAGATATTAATTCGCTTTCCACTTTAAAAAATTCCCCTTCATTTTTATATTGTAAAGTTGTACCTAAGGGTTACTTACATACATATTTACCACTTAACCAGGAATGCTGCTGTTGAATCGACCAAATCTCGGTTTTTTGTCAGGCATTATACAATACTAATGATTTCTTAGAATTTAACAAAACAACTGTTCGTCGTTCAAAAATTAAAAATGAACTTCCGATAAAAATGCAACCTTGTCGTTGTCGCTTGCTTCACAGCCTTACTATAATTTATGCACGTAATTCGGAAATGAATCACAAACAATTCATCATAAAATGTTAAATATTTTTTGACAACAATAAAATTATTTGAAATTTCAACTAGACATTTAACAAGTATTTCCTTTATGATACAGATAATTTTCCCATTAATTTATACGACTAAATAGTAAATTCCTTTCGTTATTAGTCAGATGTATTCTCGTCGCGCAGCCAACAAAGTACACATATTTTATTTACACATAAATAGCAAACACTTGTTGTTGGAAATTAAACCAACGATTTTTCTTAAAAAAAAAAAGGAAAAATATCTCGAAACGAAAATACAAAATTAGGCGAATCCTATTTATGGTCATAATCCGTGGAAAATAATGTGGTACATAACAACAGCGTCGCAAATAATAAAATTAAAAAAAAAAAAAAATTCTCAGACTAAAAAAATTGCCAATAATAATTACACACAGAAAGCGATTAACACACCCCCAAATTGTAATAAATTTTCTAATTTTAAAAATGGAATTTTCTTTTTTTTTTTTTTTTTTATTATTATTATCTTAATGATTAATTTATGATATCATAACTTAAAAAATGTTAACGTAAATTTTTCTAATTGTTTTCATTTTGGGGGCTATTTTTATAACAAATTTTCACGAGTTTTTTTTTTTATTTTTTTAGTTTTTATTTCGACGTAAATTTTTTTGGTTAAGTAATCACGAGAATATAATAATTTTCCAATAATTTTTTTTTTTTTTTTTCTAATTGGAAACACAGCGCGAGTTGTAAACAAAGTGTTATTCTAAAAAATTAAAATAGCTTGAGTTAAGTGCGATATGCTCTAAAGTAAATAATCCTTGAACGTGTCAATGTGGGCGCTATTGCGATTTCATGATGGTATACGCAGTAATAATTTATGTCTTTGCTATATTTACATAAATATGAAAGCTGTCCTATTAAGATGTGAGCTTTTTGATTGTATTCTTGACATTGGGACTAGTTTTTATAAATTCCTCAAAATTTTGAGAATTAAAGTTGTCACTGGGTTAGAGTTAAAAATTCAAGATTTTCAGCTTTCATTTAAATGTTTTAGCTTGCGTTTCATAATCACAGGAGAAGACTTGTTTCTCTTAAAGAATGTAATTTATAATCAAAATTTATTGCCGTATTTGTTGTTTGAGGAATTTGTTACTTTCAAATTATTGGAACATTGACTTTTTGACAAATTTTGTAGTGTGTAAGGTGTTTTCGATATATTGTTGACAAAATTATTTAGGTAGCTATTTAAAGTTCAGTTAGCTATTTCGGTTGTAGGAAGTAATCGCATTACCTGAATTCTCAATAATATCATTTATCAATAAAAAATATTAAAACAAAGAACAAAATATACTAACACATTACTCGAGAATAATTTAGAATGATTTAAAAGAATACTTCGTATAGATACAACAAAAACGTTTTCATTCATTCTTCCTATGGATTCTCACCTAAGTAGCTATTCAGATCAAAAGAAGTATTCCATCCTATTTTAATAAACGTAAAGCGGCTTCGAAACTATATTATCAGGCAATTTATTGAATATCAAATCGTAATTAAATTTATAAATTCTAGGCACAATTAGAAATGGCGATTTCCACACAAATTTTATTTCTCAAGAATGTGTGAATTTCATTTCTCGAGAATTTGAGAGATTTGAAATATTTTCTCGAATATCTCGGAATAAAATTCTTTTTTTTCATTGATTTATTTTAAGTTTCTTGACGAAGAAACATTTTCTTTCGTTTTGAGCTGATGTAGGTACAGGCCAAAGGGTCTTTTTTTGCATTGAAGCTGTTGAAAAATCCTCAATATTTTAAGTTACAAGATTACACACATCTATTGTTTTGTTGACAAAACTCTCAGTATATACTATATCAGTGCGCACCCCAAAATGTTGCAGCGGATGCAGACACCCGAGCCCCCTAACTGGCGGGCCTCGAAAAATTTCACAAGTCAAGAAAAACCGTCGAAAAACGAAAATCTTTTGTATTTTTACCATCTGGCGACGTACATAGGTAGATTTAAGAGTAATTAGACCCAAGGTATAAGTGTATAGTGTAACTTTGATCTCAAATCAGCTTTGTTAAATGACTGTGATGTCTTGATAATTGGTTTCACAATGAACGAGTTCATTCAATTTATCATTCATTTCTAGACCACAAAATCATTGCACTATGGGATCTTGTTGAAAAGGGCTGGCATGGTTTTTAGACGATAATAAATATCAAAATCTGATGAATTTGAAGTAAAATTTTTCAACATTCAAGCCGCCATGACACGAGAGATAAAAAAGCGGAAACCCGCTGATAATACAATCACCGATAATCTCATAATAAAACCACTAGCCATCACGAACTGAATTTGCCGAGAATTATTATTGCGCTTTTAAACGGCGAATACACACAATGGCCATCTTTCAAAAAATTATTTGAAGCTACCGTGCATAACAACGAGTCAATAATACATGTGCACAAACACACTTTTCCATGAAGACAGGGATAAATTGGAACCAAGAAAACATAGTGGGAATGAAGTGGCTTGTTCTGACTCTGAAAAATCTGCCCAATCAGCGAACTTCGAATCAAATTCGTACACGATCACAAAGGCAAAAGTTGAGACGAACAATCAAACGATACTACCGACTGTAATAATGACAAAAATAGATGTATTTGGTAAAAACTACATTATTCGGGCGCTTCTAGATACAGGTTCAGAATCTACCTGTATATATAACTGAAGCCCTTATAAAAAAGTTAAGGTTAAAACGTAAGCATTCTTGTTTAGCTGTTAATGGGCTGGCTTCAATTTCTGCAGGTAAGGCCAGACGGCTAATAAATATTAAATTATCCTCCAGATACGATCATAAATTTTTTGTGGTGATCGTCCCATTAATACTAAATAGCCTAACGACATATTTACTATCACATGCAATTATACTAGATCAGAAGAATATCAATCGGGTTAACGAATTTTGTCTTGCTTGCCCTTATTTTCACCATCCAAATCCCATAGGAATGATTCTTGGTATCGACATGTTCTACGATACAGTAAAGGAGATCCGAATACCAATAAAAGCCAATCTCTATTTATTAGATAGTTTATTCGGTTGGGTGGTTACGAGATATGCAGATTCAAATACCAAATCCGAAACGCAGTATCACACGACCAGATCAGATGAGTTCAGACGAAGTATGTCAACTTTTACGGCAATTTTGGGAAGTTGTTTTCAAAGCGGATGCTCTATAGAACACATCGATTCTTAGCGTCCAATAACACGGAATTTGTGATGTGTCTAAGAAAGCGTATTCAGCCGTCGTTTACTTGAGATTCACCAATGTTAACGAGGATACCTTTTGTACAATTAGTAGCTGCAAAGACAAAGGCTTTTCCATTAATGCAATTGTCTATTCCTCGTCTGGAGCTTTGTGGGGTCGTAGTCTTAACTAAAGTACTTCACAAGCTTGATGGTATCTTTAACTTACCCATACATAAGTTATACCCTTAGACTGACTCTAATATCGTTTTATCATGGCTCTCTGATGTCTCGAAAAAATGGAATTGGTTTGTAGCGTAGCCAACAGAATCGGCTTCATTATCGACAACTTGCTAGGTAATCATTGGCAACACGTACCAACTAAGATAAACCCAGCTGATTGTGGAAGTCGTGGGTTAATACCAGAAAAATTATAAATCATAAAATTTGGTGGCATAGTCCAGAATTTTTAAAACAACCAGCATCATTCTGGCCGATTCACAAAAGCACTTCAGTTGAACTTACCAATATTGAAAGAAAAACATCTGCTTATTGATTGATTGATTGATTGATTGTGAGTGTACGGCCAAGCATTATAGCAAGTCTCCCGGACTCCCGGGCACACACCGTACACCCGTTTACACATAACAAAACCGAAGGATAGGATAGGATTATTAGTTGGGACAGACTCGACCCGGTTACAGACACCAATGCGATCGATAGTTAGTAAATAGACGGCACAAAAGACAACACAATCTAACTACATTTTTAGATGATCATTTCTCTGGAATCCAGGGCCGGATACTCAGGACTCCTTAAACCTAAATTAAAAGTTATGATTGTTGTAATTTCCCCCTGTTCGCCTTTCATTAATTTACCTGATAAAATAATTAAGAAAATCTAAAATTACTAAGCTAAAATTATAATTATAATTACAATTACAGTAGAACTCGCTTATAGCGAACACTCAAGGGACACAATTTTGTTCACTATAGCCGGCTGTTCATTTTAATCAAATATTCGTTTACGTTTATAAACGTAGTTCTTTGTTTGTAGTGTATAAGAAAAAATAAGTGTTCGTGCAAATTTAAGGCACACAACTATATGACAAAACTATATGATAATTATAAGCTTTTGTTCGTTATATACATGGTTTGGTATAAACGGATTCTACTGTATTATAAAAAACATCATTATAACAAAATACAGATAAATTTAAATAAAATAAAGTTGAAATTAAACTTTCATGATTTATTATGAGTGTACGACCAAGCATCATGACACGATCTCCCGGACTCCCGGGTCCATGCCGTATACCCGTACACATACAACAAAACCGAAGGATTGGATAGGATTATTAGTTGGGACAGACTCGACCCGGTTACAGACACCAATGCGATAGATAGTTAGTAAATTATTAGTGCAATATATAATAAATAGGTTAGCACAAGACAGCACAATCTAACTACATTATTAGATGATTATTTCTCTGGAATCCAGGGCCGGATTCTCAGGACTCCCTAAATCCTAAATCTAAAACAGGGCTTAAAAAAATATTAATTATTAATGTTGTAATTTCATCCTAGTCCGTCTTTCATTAATTTACCTGATAAAATATTTAATAAAACTTTAAAATAACAGCGCTTATTTCCTTATTAATGGTCCTTTTATATCCAATTAAAAATTATTACTTACTGTAACAAGAATTAACATAAACATTAAACCGTTTTAAACATAAAATTTTACTTAAAACTAATCAGAAATTTCCTACCGATTAAGAAAAGAAAATATATAATTATGAATTCAATTATTTTATAAAATTTATATAAAATGATTAACATGATAATATTATAGCACCACAATACATAGATTTATTAATAATTCAATAAATCAATTGGGTACTACAAGTATATTAAGAATCAACAAATAAAATTAACATACAAATTCTCAGACGACTCTGAGAACTAAATTTAATTAATAAACATCATAATAACAAATTTAATTACTTAAATGAATAATTATTATAACAGGATCTTCAGTATTCCCGAGCACACCTCGTATTTATCCATCCCCAGCCGAAGGATAAGAGTAAATTGTTAGTAATTATATAATAAAAATAGTTAGCACAGGACAACACAATTTCTAAACTACAGCTTATTCACTACTTATTAATCCTGGAGGGTTGATTCAAACTAAAATTTAAATTTGAAATTCGGGATTAATTTTGATCCCTATAATAATGATTAATTCTAGAACTATGTTTATTCTGAAAATTGGATTATTTATTAGTAAATTAAAAAAGAGATCCCTTTAAGTATTTTAAAACTAAATTAATTAAAATATATTAATGGACAAAACAGAATATAATACACATTACAAAAAATTAACATTTTATTGATTGATTGATTGATTGAGAGTGTACGGCCAAGCATTATAGCAGGATCTCCCGGACTCCCGGGTACACACAGTACACCCATATACATATAACAAAACCGAAGGATAGGATAGGACTATTAGTTGGGCCAGACACGACCCGGTTACAGAGACAAAAGTGATCGATAGTTAGTAAATTATTAGTACAATATATAATAAATAGATTAGCACAAGATAGCACAATCTAGCTATATTATTAGATTATCATTTCTCTGAAATCCAGGGCCGGATACTCAAGACTCCCTAAATTTAAATCGGGACTTAAAATTATTAATGTTGTAATTTCCCCTGTCCGCCGTTCATTAATTTACCTGATAAAATATTTAAGAAAAATTATAAATTACTAAGCTAAGATTACAAAAACCGCGCTTATTTCATTTTTCATGGTCCTTCTGTATCTAATTAATTAATTATTACGTACTGCAACATGAATTAGAATAAACGTTAAAAACCATTTTAAACATAAAATTTTACTTAAAACTAATCAGAAATTTCCTACCGATCAAGAAAAAGAGAATAAATAATTAAAAATTCAATTATTTTATAAAATTTATAATAAATAATTTAAAAATGATAATGTTACAGCACCACAACAGCCTAAAATCATCAATAATTCAGTTAGTACTATAAGTAGTATATCAAGAATGAACAAATAAAAACAATATATAATTTCCCAGGCAATTCTGAAAACTAATTTTAATTAATAAATCACCATAATATTAAAGCTAATTCTGAATTTCAGGATTAATTTAATCTCCATATGAAAGATTGAGTCTGGAACTATGTTATATTCTGAAAATTGAATTATTTATTAGCAAATTAAGGAAGAGAAACCTTTAAATATTTTTAATCTAAATTAATTATTATACATTAATGAGCAAAACACAATATATTACATAGAAGAATTATAAAAATTACCATTTTATGAAATTGCCTATGTAAACTCTCCCACTTCTAAGTTAAAATTCCAAAAGAATGTTTAAAAATTTTAAATTGTTAAGTTATAATTTAAATTCACAGCACTTGTTCCATTAGTTACCATTCTCCTGTAAATAGTTAATTAATTGTTTACCTACTGCAACTAGATTTAAAAATAAAAGTTGAAAATTGATATTTAACCATACTATTAAATTTAAATTAATCGGCAATTTCCTACAAATCTAGAAAAAGGAAATTAATAATGTAGAAATAAATTATTTATTTATAAAAGTATATAATATAATTTAAACATTGATCATAATACTAAACAAAAAAGTCTAGAATATCAATAATTTAGTTAAGTACTACATGTACCTATATATGATATTTACTAATAAAACACAATTAGAGTTTCCCAGGTATCCCTGAAAATTAAATTGCTTTACTACATAATTGATAGAAATTAACTTATATAAATTAGTTAGCGATAAATAAAATAAAATAGATAACACAAGAACAATACATTTTCTACGTTACATAACTGCTGCTTGAAGTTTCTGGATGTTGAGCGAGAATTCACCAATATTTCTGTAGCTTTTAGACGATCTAACAATTATATATAATTATATATACTTAATATCAACTTGACCATCAGACAAAAATACCCGAACAAACTATGCCACTTTGATATAATTAAATTAAATTAAACTGACAAGAAGTATTGAAATATTGTCATCAATACCTCAAATAATTTTGCAATGCAATGTAGTTTACAATATCATATAAAAGGGAATTTCCCTTATCCTAGATAACGTATGATGCTATTCATTTAATTAGTATAATATTTCAATCTATATACATAAATATTTAACGAAATAGCAACATTAATATAAATTACAATTAAATACCAATAAAGTGATTGATTTTAGCAGAAGATAATTTTTGATAATTGCAACGACAAGAAACTTATCAAAATAAATCCCTACAATATGTAATATCAAACGGTAGCATCAGTTTCACAAAAAGAAATTTATTGAAACCAAATCAACACAAATAAGCAACGTTGTAAACGCCCACGACTTTAACTAAGTCGACTGAGCGGTAATTTGCACGAGTAGCAAAATCAGCTACCCCAAAATCAGCTCCAATGATTAATCCCGGATGTCATCCAAATATTTATGTCTGATAGTGTGCATATTCAAATGATTTGCTTCAACTTAGTCATTTTCACAATCCAAAAATAAAACTTATAAAATATTAGATTACCTAAATAAAATCCTATTAGCATCATTTACCAATTGAAGAGATCACCGCCACCAAAAACCTGAACCTAATCAATAATTCAGAAATTTATCTCTTTATTAATAAATAAATACAAATATATCCAAAATTTTAACTCAGTTCACGGACCTCATTCCCTGCCAAATCAAGCATGCAAAGTAAATAAAACAATAAATAAATGCAATGAAAATGTATCGATGTGTCATATACGTAATTATGACGATTATGTGTACATCCCACCATCTAAATTTCAATAAATCCATTAAGACAACCATTAAACTCAAAAATCAAATCTTAACTTAATTTAAACCAACATTTCTAAATTCGCATTTCATTATCTATTTATTTATTTATTTAGACAATTTATAATTTATAATATTAATTAAATTAATTAGAAAACAATTTGATTCAGTATGTAAAAAAATTTATTAGTCCTATCTAAATAAACCGTTCAAATGAATTGTATAAGACAGCTCCCAATTCCAACTCGACTCAAACCAATTCGATTATACAAAGTATAAAAATCCTATTTGAGTCAAATATACAAATTCCACTGCGCTTACACAATACATGATTTCAATAATAGCTGTATTTTGTTGAGAAAAAATTAATTCGAATTATTTTGGAGTTATTTTCTTCTCAACAGAACAAGCCGCGAAATATTTTTTCGATTTAATTTTTATATTCTATGTTGGTATTTCTTCGGTTTTTCATTCAAGCAGTTACGTATTTTATTTGTTCGAGCTCGAATTAAATAATTCAAATTTTTGTTCGAATTATTTAATTCCTGTCACGTGCAATTGTTGTTGTAAATTTCTCAATAAAATACAGCTAATATCATAGTTGTTTCGTGAATACACAAAAACACAAAGAGATTAACAGCATCTGCATTCAAGTAACAAAATCCTATATACTAAAACCAAAAACATACTAAAACCACCAACACACATTGACGGTAAATATTTTCTACCATCTTTCATGTGCGTATTAGTAGGCCTTATAGTACATATAAACACACTTAAACTATGTAACGCAAAAAATTCTCTTTTAATACATAAACCAACAAAATATATTACATTTCTTTAACAGAATCCGTGTAAAGAACGAACAAGCAGCTGTACAACCATATTGTTGATCCTACCATATATGAATCAAGTTGTATGGATGTATTAGTGCCCATTTCACACAACAGTAAATTACTTGTGACTGCTGTATCAAAACCAACGTAAAGATTCTCTTTCTCGTTGTTGTTTGTACTTTATAATACAAAAACCAACAAAACCACGCACACTTCCTTCACAAAAATCGTGCAAAGAGAAAACGACACAGCTACATGGTACACAAACATATTTATGGCCCTTTTATATACTAAATTATAAGTATGTATTAGTGTCGTAAAAATAAAATCTAATACCAAATTTATTGCGACTTATTTTATATACCATAATTTAAAATTTATTTCAATACTATCTAAATATTAAACTTTAGTAATTAAAAATTGAAATTTGATTGTATTTACAATCCACAAAATATCAAATCATGCACTTAACCACATTTTTCTATCTACAAAAATAAAAAACATTGCCTGACAAATGCATCCCGGTGGATTGCATTTTCCAAAATTACACTTTAGTTTAATTATTTTCACTACACATTACACTAAACTTGAATTTAATTAGAAATAAATTTAAAATTAAAATGTATATACATATGTATATAAAGTATATACATATCAGTACATAAGAAACAAAAAATAAAAAGAAATGAAAATTAAATTAAATTAAATTTTTGAAGAGGATAGAAAAAACACGTCTATCCTCTTTGAATGTTCGCACTCCACCGTCTGAAAGAAAAACATCTGCTTATTGTAAATAAATAAACAATCACAACAACGTCAAACCAATATTGCCGATCGAATATGTTGTGGATAAATTTTCAAGCTACATGTCAATTCTCCGATTTCTAAGTAACTGTTTTCGAGTTGCGGAAAAATGCCGTGCTTTTAATAAAGGAAAATTGACTCAACGTTGCGACCAGCGAATCCAATATATTTCTCTTCGCCGCTACTGAAGCTTCCAACTTTCAAAATGAAGGAAGTTATTACAAAGCTATTACCAGCCTTAATAGTTGGACCCGGCCCATAACGTCGACCTCAAAAACTTGCACAAATCTATAGATACATCGGTGAATATGACACAAGTAGGAGGTGGACACACCGAAGTGAAATTACCAAAACTTCCAGCATTCGATCTGTACTGTTCCACAGTTCACGAGTCACAATCACTGAATCCTGTTCAGAAGATCCAGCACAATAAAGGTCTATTACGAGGAAAGCCGGTACGGAGGCAAATTATTTAGGAGCGTTTAATAAATTCAGGGAACGGCGTAGTCGCAAACGACCGATTATCTATTCATTTATTCAAACTTACATCGAACAACACAGGAAATGCCAAGGCACTAGAAGATAACGCTGAGCCACGCGATCCCTGTCTAATTTTCTTATTGCTGAGCAAACTGGATGAAATATCCCAGACAGAATGGACGAAAACCTCTGCCGATGAGAAATTTTTGGATTTTTTGAAGTTTTTATCCATACAAATCAACACTCTTGAGCCTCTTATGATTTCAACAAGACGGTCTAACCCCATATCAAACATCACGGACAATGTCACATCGAACAACATTACAACGAATAACTTTGCTTTTAAATGTGTTCTTTGTCAAGGCGAACATCCATTATTACAATATCAAGACTTCAAGAAAATGGATTTTACCAGCCGTAGAAGATGGACAATAATTAATGAAAAATGTTTAAACTGCCTAAGTTCTGAGCATTCATTGTTCAAGTGTACTTCTCAACGCCGTCGCGGGCAAAGAAAACGAAAACAATACACCTTGATACATGATAATGAGGAAACCAAAGATTCTGCCGACACGCACAAGAGTCATACTGCAAAAGAGGTTTAAATCTATGCTTGTTTATAAAGCTAATTTTCTCAGACAAGTCTGCCCATACAGCGAGCGATCATTAATATATTGAATTCATCTGGTCACATTCACAATTGTCGAGTCCTCTTAGACTCAGGGTCACAGGTGAGCTTAAATCTAAAAAAATTAAAAGCTTGTTTATCAGTATGTGGCATAGGTAAATCTAAGGTTATTTTTTACCAAAAGAATTGTGAAGTTTGCTGTAAGGGCAGAAAGCGATGGAAAAATTATAATCGAGGCATGGATCCTGCCAAGTATCACCACAAAGTTACCACCTATGATTTAATAGTCTATCCAGTACATCGTTGGCCTCTTCAGCAAAACAAGTACGGGTACATTAACGTTCTTCGTCCGTACTTGTTTTGCTGAAGAGGCAACTAGCAGTTTTCATTCACAACTACAATTCAGAATACGAATATATGATTTAATGAGTTAATTTCATGATATTCATCATTCCGAAAACTTAATAGGATCTCACCGTATATGTACAAGATTTAAGTTTCAAATGCAAAGTCAATTGATGGGCAACTTACCACGTTGCAGAGTAGAATTCGTCAGATCTTTTTTAAAAACTGGTGTTGACTATGATGGACCACTGTCCATCCATTTGATCAATTTGATCATGTAAGACTTATGTCTGTTTGTTAATACATATGTCTAACTGCTAAGGCAGTCCACTTAGGGACGTGGTTCGTAATTGATTTGTATGATTTTTATTAGATCGCTGTGTAAGTTTTAAAGTAAATTAAACTTTATACATTCTATTCCTACATGTAATATAACACGAAGCAACAAATTGTGCTTTTCTAAGCTCAAATTTCTAAATTCTACGAATTTACTGCTATCAGGAATCGTATTCAATGCCATTTGTGGTCCGTAATTGATTTCTATGATTTTTATTTGGTTGCTGTGTGAGTTTTACAGTACATTAAACTTTATACGTTCTCTTCCTGCATGTAATACATTTAATGCGATAATCAATTGTGCTTTTCTTTACAAAAATATCAACATTTTATGAACTTCTCGTTATCGTGAGTTGCGTTGAATGGAGATTTTTGGTGCTTAATTGATTTGTAGAATTTTTGTTGGGTTGCCTTGGAAGTTTTACAGTAAATTACAATTTATACATTCTCTTCTTGCATGAAATAAATTAATATATGCCATTTTAAGTTGTGCTGATAGCGTGAATCTTGTTCAATGTGATTTATTGTCCGTTGTTGATTTATAAAGCCGCAGTAGAAATTTTAGAGTGAATTCAAATTTATATATTTTCTTCCTGCTTGTAATACACTAAATTAGATAAATATTTGATCTTTCTGTGCTCTAATATCTTTAATTGACGAACTGATCGTTATCGGGAATCATTACAATTTATTGAATCGCAGCGTAAGGTTTAGAGAAAAATAAACTGTTTACATTTTTTGTCGGTATACATATATGTATAATGACCACTAAATGAGAAAACTAATTGGGTAGGGTAAAGTCGGGTGATTTGGCGCAGTGGGAGATATGGCGCAGTATTCGTTTTATACGAATACTCTCTTTACATTTGTACGTTATCAAAAAGATTAGTTAATCACTAGACTTTGATCGTTAGACATCTCGTCGCACTGCGTAAAATAATTTATTTTTTATAACCGAAAAACGAAAAAAAACAGTTAATTTTTTGTAAATTTTTATTTTGTGTTTCTGTGTGTGAGTGATTTGGTAAGTATATACCGCTTCTGCTCTGCTCATTTGCCAAAATGGGAAGGATAGTTTGTATAACAGAATTTTATTTTGCAAGTGCCAATTGTGTGATCATGTGTTTTTTTGTAGTATGTAGAAATGGCAGGTGTTAGTACAAAGGAGAAATGATATACCTAGATAAATTGAAGGTGATATGGTACATATAGTATACCATTTCCCCCAACATGAAATTGGTTTCTTGTCTATGTTTTTTCGTGATTTTATAGAAACAGATTTCGAAATTTAACCTTATTTTAAAAATTTGAATTATAGAAATGCCTACGATTTATAAAAAGAAACAGAACTTTAGACGGGCTGCTTGGCTAGAATCCGATTTAAAAGCGGCCATTAAGGATAGTATTAATAAAGTTTCATCAATTAATGCAGCGTCCAAACGATACAATAACCCGTCCACGTCATTTAAAAGGCAGCTTAAAAATAAAAATGACAAGAAACCCGCATTGGGTGCTTCTTGTTGACAATTTTGAAGAAAAGATCGTACGCCATATAAAAAATCTACAAGCACCCGGTTTTGCTTCAACAAGAAACGAGGTGCGGGAAATGGCATTCGGACTGACAGAAAAGTTCTGCATAGTTCATAAATTTAATTCTGAGGAGAAAAAAGCTGTCAAAGCGTGGTTTACACTGTTTATGCAGCGCCATCCTAACTTATCTGTAAGGACATCCGAAGAAGTTTCATAAAACCGTGCTCAAGGAATGAGTGGTAGTAAAATATCCGATTATTTTATTTTAATGGAAAAAATTCTGCTTGAACACGATTTAATAGCAAAACCAGGACACATTTTTAACATGGACGAGACCGGATGTCAGCTAAATAATCGCCTTAGTTTTGTGATAGCCGAAAGAGAGTCTAAAAATATACCAGTAATAACATCAGTTGAAAAGGGAGAAACAATTTCAGTTATTGCTTGCTGTAATGCAGAGGGGAATTTTTTGCCTCCAGCTTGTGTTTTTAAAGGTAAACACAAGAAAGCCGAATTTGAAGATGGCATGCCTCCAGGTTCGGTGGTATACATGGGTGGTAAATCTGCGTATATTAATTCAGATATTTTTTACATTTGGCTTAAAGAACATTTTCTTCCAAGAAAACCGCAAAGAAAAGTTTTAATTATATTGGACGGTCATTCTTCGCACTGCAGCAATGTAGATATGTTAGAGTTCGCTGCAGAAAACAATATAATTCTGCTGTGTTTGCCACCACATACGACACAATTTTTACAGCATTTTTAAATCTTTCAAATCACATTATTACGCGGCATGCAATTTGTTCAAAAAAAACCATCCAAATAGGAAAATTTCAAGTCTGCAATTTGGCAAATTATTAACTACCACTTGGAACAGATCTGCAACTCCAAGTAATGGTATCTCAGCATTTTCAGCCACTGGAATTTTCCCGTTTAATCCGAACGCCATTCCAGATTATGGAACTAATCACATGCGTGGTAATGATGCTGAACAACAGCAACAAGGCCTGGAAACACGTATAGTCGATACTGAAAATTTGACCATATCTTTAGAAGCTTCTACAACAATCAACGAATTGATACCAATAGTTGGGAATTTCGCTGAAAATGCATCGACCAAGACTCCATCTTTTAAGTCGCCAGCAACTCCCCAGAAAAGTCAACGATCGGATGTTGAAACGGTTGATAATTAAAATATCAGCGACGAAACCCCTGAAAAAATGTTGGACATAATATCACCAATACCATCAACTAGTAAGGGTAGAACGAATAATTCCATGAAGCAAAAATCTCGAGTGTTGACCGCGGTAGATAACATCAATCAACTGAAATTAAAATCAATAAAGCGGAAAATAATAAACACTAATAAAACCGCAAAAATTCACAAGAAACGGAGGAAGGTGGTACAAGATTCCTTGTCTGAAGATGAGAATATTGTAAATCCATTTGATTACGAGTTAGATGGCTTGGAGGACTTCGAGGAGAATATTTGCGCTGGATGTGGGGAGGTTTACAATTCTACTTCCAAAAAGGATGACTGGATTCAGTGCAAATTATGTACTATATGGTCGCACGATACTTGCACCTCTTTCGTGAATACATGCAACAAAAGCGGCAAGCAACATTTAAAGTAAATTTAATGCCTTAATCAGTCTACCATATCACCCATATAAGAGGGTGAAATGGTATTTCGGAATGAATTTTTATTTTCATATTTAAAGACTGAATTTTGCTGAATGAGGCTTTGACTTTCAAGCAAGTCGGTTGTATATATATTTTTAGAAATTTTTTAATTTTTTTTTTTTTTTTTAACTAAAATAGCGAAATGCTACAACCGATTAAATGATCGATGCTGCCCAGCCAAATAAAATGAAGAATAGAAGCAACACAACAAATGGCGAAATGCTACAATCGATCCAATGATCGGTGCCGCCCAACCGAATAAAATGAAGAATAGAAACAACCGCTGGAAAAAAAGTAAAAGGCATGCAGCTTTTCTGGATGAGGGCTGATTGTTACTAAGATTATTATTTGACAATTAGTACCGAATGGAAGAATTTAAATTTGAGAACTGGTATCCGGCAAATTTTCGAATGTTTGTTCAGTTTTCAGAATTTTATTGATTTGTGGAATTTTTTTTTACGAGCTAATTGTGCAGCCGATTTAAAAAATCAGCCGATTAATAAAATCTTGTTCGTGTGAATGATGTTTTCTAGTGATTTTGGGGTGAAATGGTGAATGGTGATGTTTCGGAATTGGCGTTAACCAAAATTGCAGAACCAACAAGCCAATTTTTTAATTATTTCAAATATCCACCACTTTTGGTACACTTTATTGTAAATAAGCTCATTTGCTCAAAATACTGTGTACCAAAATATATGTAAATTAATAAGTCAATATAAATAAATAAAATAAATAAATAAATGTTTACATATTGTTCCTTTCTGTTTGATTTTTTATATTTTATTTTTGATAAAGAACACCTAATATTTCGTTTGATTCCAAAAGCTGTATTATTTTTTAAGTAATTCCAAAAGCAAAAATGGTATGCCATATCTCTCGACTTTACCCTAGTAAATATTTATATTTAACATGTTTATAGTTAACGTGAGTCGTATTCAGTGCCCGCAATTGACTTATAAAATCTTATCTGCAAAGCAATAGAAGTTTTTTGCGCAAATTATACTTTATAGTTTTTCTTCCTGCATGTAATACATTAAATATAAAAACCAATTTTACTTTTTAAAGGTCAAAGCCCTAAATTATGTGAGTATAACGTTAACTTCAGTTGTATTCAATGACATTTATGGCGCTTTATTCATGGTTTAATTTGTATTGGGTCGCGGTATAAGTTTTAGAGTTAATAAAATTTTATACATTCTCTTCCTGCATGTAATTCATTAAATGCCACCAATAGCGCTTTTCTATGCTTAAATGTCTAAATTTTAAACAGATATCTTCCATCCATAAAGAAAATGATTATGATCCAAAATTATTAGCGATACATGCAGTACAATTCCACTCTCATAAATCGGACCATCAAAGGTACAAACAATAGCAAAAAACTTTACTCCACACTGTATTCCGCAACGAACTCGGTAGGCACATAATTGATCCGATGAATCCGTGTTCCGATGTATTCAAGTCATAACAAGGGAAAATAATCATCAAGTGAAAAATACCGACCCGATCAGTGAATAAAACAAAACAAACAATAACGGAACTAAATGGAAGCGAGAAAACCCACAATCGAATTTTATTAACCTTCATACCTTTTAAAATTGGACACGACAGCGCCTTAATTTGGATGCGGAGGATTCACATATAATATTTTAAATAAATGCTTTTTGCTTGGGTATTTCCCTAATGTGTGGAAGATTTCTAAAGTATTATATATGTTAAAATCAGGAAAAGGTTCTACGAAAATTTTATGTCACAGACCAGTAAGTCTTTTAAGTCGTTAAGGAAAGATCTTTCTTGGCAATCAAACTTTTTAAACAGTTGCAAGGAAACTTCTGATCTAATGATAGATAAAGGCTTACTTATCCAAAACAAAGTTTTTTCCTTATTCAAAGCGAATGTAATTTTTGGAATAACTAATAAAACAACCAATTTATTATACTTTATGAAATATTATATTTTGCATGTTGTCAAAACTACATTCCATCAAACTGCAAATGTTAAATATAAGAGCATTCACCTGGTTTAAATTGAAACGATTTATAATATTATACTCCAACACCAATAAAACTCAAAAAGTCAATCAAAAGAATTATTCAACAATAAACGAGTATTTCTTTAAATTATACGGGCAAAGCTGATAACTCGAACCGATACAATGTTATAGTTTCGTCTCGCGGCTATTTGGAAACCCGTTTTAACACTATCAAAATATTTTGTTTAAAAATTCTAGTTCCTTCCTCATTAAAAACTAACAAACAACTGTAATTTTTATGTTTTTCTGAGCAAAACAAAATATTAACCAAAGTCAATGCTCCACGCGCGGCCAAAACTGGTAAATCCGTTTATAAGTCAAGTCACATATACGATTATTATATTGCTAACCCATTTTTATACAAATCGCTAAACTTGTTTTAATGTCAAAAGGTTATTTCTGATTGATGCTAGTAAAATTTGCTTTACGCTAAAGCGGCTATTGTGATCGCATAATAATATAGTGGTCGACCATGGAAGTCTATACAGTTTGCTACGCCTTTCACTAGAATTTGTATAGAATAAAAAAAATAAAAAATAAACGAAATCACAAAACCTTGGCCCATACCTAGCCTTGATCGAACATTAGAGATAGGTAGAAAATTCTTTAGTAACCAAAAACAATAATAAAAAGACTTTCGATTAAATTAGCATTAATTTGTTGTTGACATGTAAATTAACATAAATCAGAATCAACACTTTGACATTACACGCGAAACATGTTAGAAGCAATTTTATTTGACTGGGTTAAATAATTTGTTTGCGCGGAAATATTTTGGATTATGGAAGGTATACAACTTATAAACAACAATTATTTGGAGTTAAAAAAAAATTCAAATTTTCTATTTTATTCCAATTAGAATGTATATATGCAGTTGGTAAATCAGAAGATATAAAATAAAGAATAATATGCAACCCTAATACAAATTTTGTTGTTACCTATTTCGTCACATATTAAAATATTTGTTATCTGTCGAGGAGATTTGCTTTTGTGCCCACTAATGAATATTTAAGTTCAAATAATACCTTATTACTGAAGCAGACTTCTTAGAATTTATTAATATCTGTAAACCAAGGAAGTGACAGAAAACCCGTGTTTTACCGTGTTTGTTTGCGAATTTTCTTGTGAAAATCCTAGGAAGCTGCCACCAAAATTTGCACAACTCTAAGTTGTTATAAGGTCTTATCTATTCAAAAAATACTTCACTTTTGAAAAAATTAGGATATTAGGGTATTTAGGACAACTATGTTTGACATAATCTCAGAAAATCCTAGAAAGCGGCCACCAAAATGTCCTATATTCTACGTTGTCACAAGATCTTTTCTATTCAAAAAATACTTCACTTTTGAAAAAATTAGGAGATTAGGGAATTTTGGTGGCCGCTTCCTTGGATTTTCTCAAGAAAAATCTGAAAATTATTTAAAAATACATTCGATGTACCATACGAGATTATGTCAAACATGGTTGTCCTAAATTCCCTAATCCCCAACCTTTTTCAAAAGTGAAGTATTTTTGAAATAGATAAGATCTTAGGACAACTTAGAATATAGGACATTTTGGTAGCCGCTTCCTAGGATTTTTACAAGAAAATTCGCAAACAAACACGATAAAAACACCAGTTTTCTGCCAGTTCCTCAGTTTTTAGAAAATCATCGGATTATTTACATTCATCATCAGAATATATCGCGCCATTGAAAAAATCTAAATTTGTCTTGTAAAAGTAAATAATCTTATGCATAATTTTTATTACTCAATATGAATTAAATAACTTCGTAATAACGAAACTTTTAGACCAACACATTTAAAAAAAACTTATTACATACTTAGGACAACTTAAGACAACTTAAAGCAACTAGAACAAACTTCACGTACATTTTAATTTTATCTTCTTCAACTTTAGCAAATATAGTCCTTTCCCGCGAACATCGTAAACAATGTTTTCTTTTTTCAAAGTGAATTGAGCTCTTCTTTATTTTGTCTACCCAAATTAAGTTCTTTTCTCACGTGAATAAAGGGCCGTACTGTACTTCACCTACACCAAATAGCCACAGTTATAAACCAAAATATATAATTTTTTTTGTCAAATTATGTTACATTTCTTACAGTTTCGCTGGTTGGCTCTTAAAGGTGTACATTACAACTGGTCACGGTTTTGTTTTTTTCTTTTGTAAAACTTGCTGTTTTTTGTAGCATCAGGTTTGAACATTTTAGAGCCAACTCATTAGTTTCTCCGTTGGTGTACAAGTATTCGAAACAACAGCTCTCATTTTATCAACAATCTTGTGAGTTTTAGGTAAAGCTTACAAATATGGGATTCGTGGGTTTGGTAAATTTAACTTATTCAATGAAAAGGTGGCGTTTCCAAAATCGAGATTTCTTTAACTGAGTTAATCGTTTTGGATAATTGATTTTTGTATTACTGTTCTTAAGTTTTTGCTCCTCATAAGGACCCTTCTCTAACACTTTCTTCATTTTTTTATCGTATATTCATTACTGTTTAATATTTCAGATTTTGTATCGTTTTGAAGCAAAATTTTTTGGGTGTGGAATCGGATTGACCAAATTGACTACGATCTCATCAAGTGGAGCTCGTGATGTTATTGGTGCGAACTTCAAACCTCTGTTTAGTAAATTCAGTTCGTTTTCAGGTAATACTGGATTTTATCCTTTCTATTTACTAAATAATTTTAAAATTGTTCGCAAAACTGGATAACACAATCATTTTGGCGTCCATTCTATTAAATAAAACTGATTTTATTAAGAAATTTTAAAATTGTGTCTTTTAATTTTTTTTAATTGAATTTGTTGTGTGATTTCGAGAAACGGATCGTTTCGCTATCAGGCCCGCTGGAACTAGTGACTTTGTTAAGTGACCGTCGTAAAATGTTCATCCTGAGAGATGAAAACCAAATACCGTATATCGATCGATATACGTCAATATGCTTTATTTTGATATAGGTAAGTAAGTTTATAACACGTTCTAAACATCTTACTACAACTTATTTACTTACACCCCGCGGATGTGTTAGATGCATTACAATCAATATACCGTCAATTCTATAACCAGTTTTAATAGGCTGGTACAATATATGGTAGTGTAGCATCAGGTTTGAACATTTTAAGTGATTTCCACAATTTTTAAAAATTTGTTGCACAAGCCCAACCCTTTTATACTTTCGGAAACCTTGATGTGCCCACTTAGTTAAAATATAAGCCTACACATGGAAGCATCTCTGACATTTTGGAAAATGGACATAGTGTAGCATCAGGTTTGAATATTTTAAGTGATTTTCCAATTTACGAAATAGCGTCGAACGTGCCCTCGTCCTTTTACCTTAATAACAAAAATTGTTGCGGAAAGATTGACAGGTCCACTAATTGGAAATAAAGACCCACGCCCAGTAACATCTTTAAAAATTTTGAAAATGGCCATAATGTAGCATTAGCTTTGAACGTTTCAAGTGATCTACACAATATTAAAAAATTTGTCATACATGCCAGCCCTTTTCATCTTAATAACAAAAATTATTTCGAAAAGCTTGACTTGTCCACTTTATGGAAATTCAAGCCCACACCTGGTAACATCTCTTAGGTTTTGGAAAATGGACATAGGGTTGTCTTTTTATCTTAATAATAGAAATTGTTCGGAAACCATGATATGCACACTTTAAGGAAATGTAAGCCCACACGTAACTCTTCTGTGATTTTGGAAAATGAACATAGTGCAGCTTCAGATTTTAACGCTTTAAGCGATTTTTATAATGTTTAAAAGTTTCTAGCAGATGCATTACATTTCTTACCTTCGTAACAAAAATTGTTTTGTGAATCTTGGCAAATGAAGGCCCACACCTGGTAATATCTCTAAGAATTTGGAAAACGGTCATAGTGTAACATAACCTTTGAACATTTTAAGTGATTTTCACAATTTCCAAAAATGCGTCGAACATGCCCAAATCTTTTATCTTAATAAAAAGAATTGTATCGGAAAGCTTGATCTATCCTCTTTATTGAAATATAAGCCCACACTTGCTAACAGCAGGTTTAGCCTGATGCAATTATAACAGGTTTAGCCTTTCTCACAATTTTCAAAGATTTGTCCCACATGCCCAACCCTTTTTATCTTAATAACCACAATTGTTTTAGAAACCTTGATATGTTCACGTTATGGAAATATAAGCCAACACCTGGTAACATCTCTGAAATTTTGGAAAATGGATATGGTGTACGATCAGCTTGGAACATTTTAAATGATTTTCACAATTTTTAAAAATTTGTCGAACAAGCCCAATTCTTTCTATTTAAATGACAAAATTTTTTCGGAAAATATTGCCCCATACCAAATTTCGTTAATTGGTGTAGCTACACTTTGTGTGAAATACTTCACACCGGTTAGGAAGAAATTTTAACCAAGAAAGAATGGAATGTCCCATGGAAGAATGTCAAAAAGCTACTCTGAAAACTACCGAAATCTAGTAGAATTCATACCAAATCGCTTGTCTGTTGTTATCCTAAATAAGTGTTATCTAACCAAATATTGATTTCTTGACACGCGGAAATTAACAGGCATTGTACATGGAGTATACAACTTAATGTCCCTTGATTTTTTTTTTGAATGAATACGACATTTATTTTTGCTACTTTTATTAATTTTCTGATGTAGAAATTAGCTAAACCTGACAGTTCTTAAAATAATCGTATCGTACGTACGTATAACGGTTTAGATAAAATAATTGGTTTTTTGTAGTATTTATGACCAGGACCTACTTTCATTTAAATTATCGAACTTAACCGCAAAAATTATTCAAGCAATTTATCGTAAAACAATAATTTATCGTAAAGGAATTTATCATACCGAAATTATTTTAATTAATTCGGGCGCCCGAGTTTATAAAAATTATTTCGGAATGATCAATTGCCTTACGATAAATTGTTATTACGTCTTTGTCAATAAGTTGCTGTAGCGAATATATTTATATGCCATTTCGAAAACTTCATCAACAGTTCATCATTTTTCTTAACATTTTTTGATTTGAAGGTATTAAGGAATGGGAATACCGTATCTTTTGGTATCTGTCGCAAGCCGAAAAACACAAAAAGGCTTATTACTGCAAACTCTCACCACAGTGGAGCTCGTAAAACGGCATCTTTTCATTCACTGGCACATCGGCTGTATATATCATATTAACGTTCGAATTCGATTTGCGGAAAGGTTCAATAAAGACACAGCGATGATAAACGGCTACAATATTAAGTTCGTTTAATCAATTTTAAAGAAACATAAATGGAAAAGTCAGATTAGCGATCAAACAACACTCACCAGTTATTCTCGAACTACCACCATAAGACGGATATGTTTACCTGACTTCTCCTTGATCATCAATAAGTTTAAGAATTTTTTTTAAACGTTCAATTTGTTTGTTCAGCAATTCCAAAACTGAGTGTGTGGTGTGAAGTTTATAACGAATTGACAAAAAAACCTCACAACCGCCAAAAAATGGTGCAGCCAACATTACACTTTCAGCAAATCCAATAAGAATAATGATTCATACATTTTGTCGTTTGCTATCTGGATATGCCGTGGTATGATTTCATGAATATTTGTGCCAAACGATATTTTCCGCGACCATCAGGGGCTTAGATTTTTATTTTAACAAATTTCCTTGGCACAAAAATATGTGTAGGTAGAGTTTGATAGCCATTGACAGGAAATCGATGCAGATCTAACTATATGCCATGGTATTCAGTAGGATTCCTTTGCTCGGTTTCGATCGCTATTTTTGCTTATATCGTGCCAAAACAAATCGTACGCATAGTTATATTATTTTTTGAAATGTTATCTAACTACCACTGCATATTTAATAGAGTGAATTATTTTTATTAATAGCAGTGAAGTGTTTGTACCATTAATTGTTAACATATATTAGAACAACTGGGTTAATCGTTGCTCTCCCGTTGCTTTCAATCACAGATTCAGATAAATCGTTATGTATTTCCCATGAACCTGATTTCCTTTTTATGTAGGCGGAATAGAGCCCTTGTGATTTTCTGGAATGTGCAGGTTGCTATAATGATTGATACCAACCAACAACAATTTAGTCGAGCCAAAATTTAATTCTGCCTCAATTTCATTAATTTGAATATTGTAATTGGTATTCGAATTTAAGGGTTGTACATCTATAATGGTAAATACGATTATTAATTGAGAATTTAGAATTGTTGCACTTTCCTCCATAAAAATGGAAGACATTTTCAATTTTTTTTTAAGTGGTTTTCTTTTAAAATTGATGTGGCCTTAAACATATTGCTCTCGCCCTTTTCATTATTTACGAATTTGGATAACACGTTGGCCGATGTGTTTTGGCTAATCATGTTCCAATTTTCAGAATTTTGTAAATTATCTGGATCTTCCTCGGAATAATTGTCTTCCACATATCGTTTTCTATTTGACTTTAGTGTCGGTTAAAGGGCAACATTTATAACTTCTATAGAACTGACTAGGAGTTTATTTTTTCGTGTCAATATTGACACAAATCTTCCGATTCTCAAGAATTTTCTATCAATATAAATATGTTTGGCGTGACTGAACCATAACTCAACGTTGGAATTAGACAAATGACCTTCTATTTCCAAATAATTTGAAAAGCCTATACTCCAAACCGGTAGATAAGCCAAATAACCGCTGAATACTGAAAATTTAAAACTGTGGGCAGTAGACATCATTTGTTTGTGAATCCTTTAGCTTGTCAATGTTTTAGTTTCAACTTTATCAAGCGATTTTTTTTTGGTGATTCACCTGATTCGACGTTGATGGAGTTGTGGGAATAACGAAAAATCATAAATGACTTCCTTGATTTTAAATTTACTCATAGATATATGGTATAATACAGAATATTTTGAAAAGCATGTATATATGCTCGAGTGCATCACAATTTTAAATCAAACAAAACATATCTAAACTAAACTTTTCCAAATTGGTCGAAGCATTAGGAATTTTCTTTTTGATTTGTGTGACTACGATATTTATAAAATGAGTGCAGCAAATAAACACGAACAGGGGAGTTTGCACCATAAAGCCCAACACATTCATATTTTTATTGAAAGTTTGAAGAATAGCTTGAATATAAGCCCATGTTCAATCTACCACTTATATACTAGTGGAACATTTAATTTAGAAATTAGAGCAATTTCTGATTTAAATTTCATTAAACGTATACGTAAATTGTTGTTGTATCGTGTTTGCATGAAATTATTTCAGCGGCACAATTTTTTTTTTTTTTACAATACCCCAGGTGATAAACCAACTACCCAGATGGCTAATCCACCCTCTTACGAGGCTGGCTCAATGGATTCTGGGGTGAGCCAATCATTGCTAAACCCATTCGAAAGAAGTTCAATGTTGTTAAGATCACCAAATAATCATACTAACTCTGCAAATCAGCAGAAAGACGAAAACGCTGAACTCTGTCGAAAACTCAGTGAAGTAGAGATACTTTTAACCCAACTAAGAAGCGAAATTTAAAAACTAAGAAAAGAAAATGAAGAATTTAAGAAGCTCAAACCAATGGAGATTTCTGAAAACCCGCTAACTTGTTATAATGAAACAAGTACTCACACCAGTTATAACAATGAGTTCCATACTGATGAAGAAGATCTCATGAGAGAAACAGATTGGGTACTGAAAAGGATGAAAAGACCTACCAAAAAACGAAAAGCAGAATTCTCGCCTGAAGTTGGAGATCATTCGCAAGCTAATGTATTAGTAACTGGTGATACTAATACCAAACGAGCTCACCAGCAACAGCAACAAAATCAGCAACAAAACGTTGTACCGAAAGAAAAGGCTCCGCCGCCAATTAATGTAATCGGCATAACAGAATTTGCGAGTATACAATCTATAATGAAAGCAGTGACAGCTAAGGAATATAGAGTAGTGTCACTAAACAATAACGTGTGGAAAATCAATACACCAGATTCCGATACATATAGAGCTCTAGCAACAAAGCTCAATGCGGAAGGTAAAGAATGGTTCACATACGAAGATAAAAACAAACGCGCAATTAAGGTTATGGCTAGAGGCCTTCATCCAACGTGTAAGAAGGAGGACATAATTGAGGACCTAAAGGCAAAATATCTGCAAATAGAAGATGCAGTAAACATCCTAAAACGAGAGAGAGGTGAGAACAATCAAGTCAAAAAAAGGGGGCTTCCACATGCTTACGTTTAACAAAAAGGAAAAAGTTGAAAACATCTTCAACATCAAAGCAATTCTCAATATGAGGGTTAAAATAGAACCACTTAAGAAAAACACGAGGCTAATACATCAATGCAAAAAATGCCAAGGTTTCAATCACACGCAAAAATATTGCAGACGGGAGCCAAGATGTGTAAAATATGCTGGAAAACACAATGCGAAAGAGTGTACAGAAAGTAGAAACACCCCTGCAAAATGTATAAACTGTAAAGGGCATCATCCTGCAAATTATAGAGGCTGTGAAGTAGCCAAAGAACTTCGAAGACTAAGAAACAAAATGCATCAGTTTCCTCAAAACCCTAGGGTTACCAGAGAAGAGAAACCAACTAAAACCCAAGCGGAGCCAAAACCACCAGGTATAGGTACAGAGCGGAAAAGTTATTCACAAATTGTACAGCAATCATCTAATGTTACGAATGATAACCCCTTGAAAGGATTTGTCGAAGCATAGAAGCCATAAATATACGGCTAGCAAAGCAAGAACGTGGTCTAGAAGCTTTATATAAGCGTCTAGATAGGCATCAAACCTTGAACGAGGCAACAGCCCTCATATACTAAAATGAGCAGATCATTAAGAATTGTCACCTGGAGCGCGAACGGACTAGCGCAACATGTTCCAGAGCTAGAAATTTTTATAAATTTAGAAAAAATAGATATCTGCCTTATATCGGAGAGCCATTTGACAAAAACATCATTTATTAAAATACGTGATTATGAATGTTACCATGCTGTTCACCCAGGAGGAAAACCCAGATCAGGATCAACAGTAATAGTGAAAAAGAACCTCAAACACTATGAAGAACCTAGTATAGAAGAAGAAAGTATGCAAGTTAAAACCATAAAAGTTGAAAATAACAATAATAATGAATACAGTATTTCCTCTATCTACTGCCCTCCTCGCTATAATGTAAACAAAGAAGATTATAATAGACTCTTTAGATCACTAGGATCCAATTTTATTATTGGTGGTGACTTTAACGCAAAAAACACCTATTGGGGATCAAGACTTACAACCCATAAAGGAAAAGAGCTATTCGAAGCCGGACGAATAAATAATTGCGAGTTCCACTCTGGAGGTAAACCAACATACTGGCCTGCTGATATAAATAAAATACCAGATCTCATTGATTTCTATGTAACGAAAGGGATCTTCTAGAATTACATGTGCATCGAAAACAGCGAAGGGATATATTCCGATCATACACCTGTTATCATGACACTCAGCACAATGATAATTAATAAGGATAACCTGCCTAAATTAACAAATAATAGAACTAACTGGGACCTATTCCAAGAACTAATTGAAATGCAAATAAATCTACGAGTGCCGATTAAAACACCGGTACAGTTGGAAGACGAACTAGAGGTATTTACCAGTACTATTCAACAAGCAGCATGGGAAAGTTCTCCTGCTAGTCACACCGAATCCCGTAGGAACCTAAATTATCCTATTGAGGTCAGGGAGTTAGTAAGAGAGAAACGGAAGGCAAGAAAAACCTGGCAAAGGACACGCGCCCCGGAAAACAAAAAAATCCTCAATTTTCTATGCAATAAACTAAAACAACTTATAAAAGAAATTAAGAATCCGAACATAAAGATACTGATTACTCTCTTTGGAAAGCAACAAAGGGATTAAAAAGAACCAAAACGCATGTGCCGCCTATTAAAAATGAGGAAGGAACCTGGGCCAAAAGCGACAAGCAAAAAGCCATTTTATTTGCAGCTCACTTGGAAGACACCTTTCAACCGTTACCTAGGCAAACAGCAGATGAAAACATAATAACATTAGCAAAATTGATGAATATAATATTCGATGTGTAACATTACAGGAATTAAAAAATGAGATCAAGTATAATTTGAACGCAAAAAAAACCCCAGGATATGATTTAATTACTGGACAAGTCGTAAAAGCCATTCCCGAGAAGGGACTACGAAAATTGGTTCAAATTATCAATGCTGTCTTCAGACTAAAATATGTCCCACGACAATGGAAGGTTGCTGAAGTAATTATGATCCCCAAACCAGGCAAACCAGCGAACGATAAAAAGTCGTACAGACCGATTTCACTACTTCCTGTAATTTCAAAATTATTTGAAAAATTACTGCTCAAGAGACTCAAGCCAATAATAGAAGAGAGAAATTTGATTCCACCACACCAATTTGGATTTAGAGAAAATCACTCTACGATAGAACAAGTTCACAGAATAACGGATATAATCGAAGCCTCACTTGAGAATAAGAAGATATGCTCCAGCATCTTCTTAGATGTAGCACAAGCTTTTGACAAAGTTTGGCACCAAGGACTTGAATTTAAATTGCATCGAGATCTACCAAAGCAATTCTACCAAATTCTTAAATCTTATATCGCAGACCGACATTTCCGTGTAAAATATAACCGAGAGTACTCTGAACTCAAGAGAATATCAGCAGGCATACCACAGGGTAGCGTACTGGGTCCTATATTGTACATCCTGTGCACCAGAGATATGCCAAATACAGAAGGTGCCACCATAGCAACATTTGCAGACGATACAGCTATTCTGGCGACTGGAAAGTGTATATCAGAAGCAACGACCAAACTTCAAAAAGCAACCGACACAGTGAGTAGTTGGACAAAGAAATGGCGCATTAGCCTAAACGAAGCAAAATTGGTTCACGTAAACTTCACAAACCAGAAAGTTAACTGGATTCCAGTGAAACTTAATTCAAGGCCGGTTCCAAATGCAAATACAGCTAAATACCTCGGCATGACTCTCGATTGCAAGCTTAGATGGAAAGAGCATGTTAAAAAGAAAAAAGAAGAATTGAACATTAAATATAGGAAAATGTATTGGCTAATAGGTAGAAACTCTGAGCTTACAATACATAACAAATTGCTATTATATCAACAAATACTTAAACCAGTATGGACCTACGGTATTCAACTTTGGGGTTGTACCAAGAAGACAAATGTACAAATGATTCAATGTTTTCAAAACAAAGTGCTGCGTGGCATTGTAAACGCACCATGGTACATTAGAAATGATAACCTCCATAGGGACTTAAACATGGAATATGTAAGTGAAGAAATACAAAATCATGCGAAGAAACACATTAAGCGGATATCTCGCCACCAAAATGCAGACATACGAAGTTTGTTGGATACCACCAATGCAGTAAGAAGACTTCAAAGGCAGAAACCTTTGGAATTGGGCAGTTGTATTTAAGTAGGATAGAGAAAAAAATTTACTATGTAAATTCAAACGGGAGTAACCATTGGGCTACTGCCCGTCAAATGTGAATCTTCATTTAAGAAAGATAAATTACTAAATGATTTGTAAATCAGTTGTAATATTAAATAAAGGAAAAAAAAAAAAAAAAAAAAAAAACTATTAGCAATTTTGATTTTACTTATGTATGTCTGAAACGATTCCATGACATTTGCTCGAAAAACATTTGCTCGAAAAACATTTTCTCGAAAAACATTTGCTCGAACACATTTGCTCGAACAACAATTACTCGAACGTCATTTCTGGTAAAATTAATAATCGGAAAATTCTTCAAAAAAATCGCACGATTTTTTTGAAGAATTTTTCGATTATTAATTTTGAACACTGCATCCTGGTCATATTGAGCTTTTAACCCCACCTGACATAATTTGCGATATAAACTCTGGCCTAAATGAAAGAAGCAACATTTTTGTTGAGCATCTTGAAAAAATACAGAAACTGCGTTTATAATAGCTTGTTCAATATCTGACATTAAATGCAATGGTTTTAAATAAACATTTAACAATTTTAACTGTTCGAATGACCTTTTATATGATTCAGTTAATTTGTTCGGTAATAAGACATACACTAATGGTAAAGATTGCTTTTCTTTTATCCCAATTATGGTAAAAAGTTGATTAAAAATTAACGGTATTGTTTTAAAAGTACCGTCAACGAACCACATGTCAGATTGCGCCAAAAGTGAAGATTTTGTTGGGTTGAGAATATCAAAATTCGAGTTTCGGTAGGCCCTGAAACATTAAATTTTTCTTGTATAATTAAATCAATTAACGATTTCGGAATAACAGCATTTCCTTGTCTTTGTCTGTGAGTTGTGCTCTGCATGGACGGAATAGACGGCATATGGACTCTTACTGGATTATTTATGGCAACAGTAGATTCAGCAATAATATGTTGTGTATTAATATTTGTAGATAGTGCTCTCTTTTTAATTTCAGTAAGGGTTTTTCTAACACCAACATTTGCCGAATTGGCAGCATGATTATGCTCTCCAACTTTCTTTATAATAACATCACCTTTGGTATTAATTCGTGCTTTACATCGCATTGCCGATTATTCGTCCATACCCAGTACGCAACATCATTATGGTGTTTATTTTTAATAAATACATAACCATCTACTAGGAAGCAAGGCTTATTTTTTGTTGTTTTTAAATTATCCATACTGGTCATCTACAAGGTTAGAAACTTGATTTTATTTTATTATGTTTATTTTATTTTATAGTTTGTATATTTATCCTTACCAAAATTGTTTAATTTTTAAATGTTGAAATAGTAAACATTAACGTTGAACTAATAAATATTTTGGTTGAAAACATAGACTACTTATTTCAAGTTGTTTTTCGAGAAAATGTTTTTTGAGCAAATGTGGTTTTATACATTTTAGTGAAAGTGTTTTTCGAGTAAATGTTTTTCGAGCACATAATTTTCGAGTAAATGTTTTTATAGAATTTTTTTTCCGAGTAAGTGTCTGGGTACCGTCTGAAACAACTTTAAACGATTGTTATGAACAACTTTATTTTTTTTGTTAATTTTGATTGTAGAATTTTCTTCAGAATTTAACCTCACAATTGGATAAGGACCAATCCACAATCTATCCAATTTTCCTTTATTCATGACTTCATTTTTCAGAAGAATTAAATCCCAATTTGGAATTTTGTCACATTCGCATTTCTGTCATAATAGCTTTTAGAATTTTCTTTTGTTTCAATTATTTTTTCTCTAGCTATATGACAGCAACTTTGAAATTTGTATTTCAGCTCAGAAACATAAGAATCATAATTATATACTGGTTCTGGCTTTCGTTTCAATGATGTAGGAATTGTTGGTTTATAGTCAAAAACAAGTTCAAAAGGCATGTATCCTGTAGATGAATGAGGTGTCAAATTGTAAGTAAATAAAGCCATTGGATATCCACTTATCCCAATCGTTGACATCGTTTGACGTAAAATTTCGCAAATACTCCGCTAAAGTCCGCTGAGAACGCTCTAAGGCCCCATTTGATTGTGGGTGATATGCGGTTGTATTAGTCTTTTTAATATTTAAAATTTTACAGTCATTTGAAAAGAGGTCAGACATAAAATTGGAACTCATGTCGGAAACAATTGATTGAGGAGATCCAAACCAGCAAATACATTGGCCTAGAAATGCTCGAGCAATAGTTGCAGTTTCCTGATTTGGTAAACAAACACCCATAGAATATTTGGACAAATCATCCTGAAGTGTTAAAATACATTTATTTTCGTGTTCAGTAATGGGTAGCGGGCCTACCACATCTTAAAATAATTAATAATTTCTCGAATGGATACTTAGCTGTAGTTGTGATTTTCATTGGGCATTTGTTTGATTTTCCAACTTTATTTTTCTCACATTGAGCACATTTTCTAATAAAATTTCGAATTGACGTCATCATTTTCGGAAATTCATAATAATTTTTTAGTCTCTTGTATGTTCTTAACACACCCTGATGACCACCAAGAGGATTAAAATGGAAATCATGAAGTTTTTTTTCTATATTTTGTTGATTGTCGAGTTTAATTATATTTTGTTTCGAATTACCATTTCTAGTAATGCAAATTGGAAGTAAATTAGAAGTAGACGGAACATCAGGAAGAATATCTGGGGTATTGATTGATGTTGCCTTTGATCTGGTTAATACCGTATAGATTTTCTTCCAGAAAATTGGGTAATTCTATGCGACTTAATGAATCTGCATTCGTATTGATTTTACCAGATTTGTATTCGATTTTAAAGTCATATCCATCTATGTCCACTCTCCAACGTACTAAGCGGGATTAGGATTGGTCATAGATTTAAGCCAAATCAACGATTTGTGGTCAGTTCGTATTATAAACTGTTGTCCGAAAACATGAGGTCTGAGTCATTTTAATGCCCAGATAATCGCAAGAAGTTCCTTTTCTTCTCTGCCTTTTGTAACACCCTGCTTGCATAAGCAATAGGAAGGTCAACATTAGTTGAAGAATTTTGTGACAGAATTGCACCAATTGCAACATCACTGGCATCTGTCGTAATGATAAACGGTTTTGTAAAATCTTTAATTTTATGAAAGCCTCTTCACAGAAAGCTGACCATTCAAATAAAATATTTTTTTTAGGAGTGCTGCGAGAGGTTCTGCAATGTTTATGGATAGTCCTAAAAATGATTTTATATCCTTCGCAGTTTTTGGTCTCGGATAGTCTTTAATTGCAGAAAATTTTGACTGGTCGGGTCGGACTCCCATATCTGTAATAAAGTGTCCTAAATATCTAATCTCTTTCCTCAAAAATTTGCATTTTTTTTGCTGTAGTTTTAGATTGTGCAAACAAGAGAGAATTTCGACTAATATATTATTGTGATCTTTCAGATCCTACCATAAATTACAATGTCGTCTAGATAAACAAAACATTTGATACTATTCAAGCCGGAGAGTACGGAATTGATCATTCGCTGGAAGGAAACCGGAGCTCCTTTAAGTCCAAACGGCATTCGGTTGAAATGGTAATGACCCAGGTTCGTGCTAAAAGCTGTTTTTTGTTTATCTTGATCACTCATTGAACTTGATGATAACCATCCGCTAAATAAAGAGTTGTGAAGTAATTTGTTCTTCCATGTTGATCTAAGATATCCATAATATTTGGTAAGGGAAATGTATCTGCAATTGTAATGTCATTAAGCTTTCTGTAATCCACCACAACTCTCCAACGCTTGAGCCCTACTTCCGATTTTTTCGGAACAACAAGCAAAGGTGAGTTCCATGGACTTTTAGAGTTCTCAATGACATTACTTTTCAACATTGCGTCAACCTGTTTATTAATTTCTTCATTTGCTGAGATAGTGTGCTGCTGAGTTTTCGTACCAAGGTTTCGGGTACCACGAACAATAAATAAACCCGGTACAAAAGAAGGTGCAATAACTTTACTGGTTCTATTAAATAATTTAATTTATTTTTATATAATAAATTTATCCAAAATTCCAAATTTTAAATTTAAGGTTTTTATTATTTTGTTAACTAGATGTTTACGCCTTGATGGTTGGTAAGTAAGAGAGTTTTTTATTATTTTATTTTTTACAACAAAATTAATTCTTAATGACTAAGCGCTTTTTCTTATTATACCAAAAATTTAGTTTTATACTCAATGGCAGATGGCCAAGACTCTACACAACAGCATTAGATATAATATATGGTATAATACATTTTTGGTTTTTAACTTTTTATGCTTAAAGGCAGATGGCCGAAATTCTACACAACATTTGCAAATTATAAATTTAGATAATTAAAATGTCATTAAATATAATGTAAACAAATAAAAGCAAGAGCTTTACAAATTCAATTAAATTAAAATCTAATTAATTCAAGTGCCTTATTTGATGCGAATAAATTAATGTGATCAAGATAAGTATATAATTCTAAATTGACAAGTTTATAAATTTAATTTTAATACAATTATTTGATTTCAGATTTTGATTGGGTTTGTATACAATAGAAATAATCGATTTCAAATGGGAAATTACAAATACAACAAAGTATGATTAATATTTTATGTGTTGATTCTAATAGATTTCCCTTTTTTTCTTTTTAGGTGAATTTCATCATACTGTTGCTTCAACATACCGGCCGCCTTGAATCGGATGATTCAACCCACTGGGAGTAAACACAATTTTTGAATTGGACGTCTTATGTTTCCAAATTTAGTTTTTAGTGTAACTACTCTTATGTTGTTGTCTGCACCGGGGTGTACTTCAATTATCTTGCCCAACAACCATTTAGACGTAGGTAGATTATTATCCTTGACGACAACAACGTCTCCAACTTTGATATTACTTTGTTGTCTGTGCCATTTGTTCCGATGCTGTAAACTCGTCAAATATTCCAGATGCCACCGCTTCCAGATGTGTTGGTTCATCTTGGTTATTATCTGCCATCTGGATAATTTTGACATCTTTACTTCATTCAGATTCTCACTGGGAAGTTGGGTAGTTGGTCGACCAATTAAAAAATGACCAGGAGTTAAGTAGTCCAAGTCATCGCCTGACAATACGCAAATTGGTCTGGAATTCATCATTGCCTCTATCTCGGTCAATAGGGTTGACATTTCCTCCATGGTAAGTATATGGCCATTGGTAACTCTTCTGAGATGGTATTTGACACTTTTGACGGCAGCTTCCCATAATCCGCCAAAATGTGGCGAGCTGGGTGGAATAAACTTGAATTCAATTTGATCTGTCAATAAAAAATCAGAATAAAGGTTAGCATTTTGTCTTAGAAAATGGAAAAACTGGTATAAATGATTGCGTGCTCCAATGAAGTTAGTTCCATTATCACTTTGAATTTCCTTGCATATTCCTCTACGGGCTATAAATCTACGAAGTGCAGCTATGTACGCGTCTGTGGTAAGTTCGGAAACCAATTCAATGTGTACTGCTTTGGTGGCCACACATATAAATATGCATACGTAGCTTTTATATGATTTTTGTCCTCTTCCTCTCCTCAAATGTGTTGTGAAAGGACCTGCATAATCCACTCCAACTTTATGGAATGGTCTAACTAGTTCCACTCTTGGTATGGGAAGATCACCCATGATTTGGTTTAATTCCTTTGCCCTGTATTTTACACATGTCACGCAGCTATGAACAATTTTTTTAATTAAATTTCTGCAGCCAATGATCCAATAACTGTTACGCAACGTTGCCATCATCAGGGTTTGCCCAGCGTGTAGATGCTTGATGTGATGTTCCCTTACAATGAGCTCCGTTAAATTTTCATTTGCAGGTAATATAATCGGATGTTTTATATCGTACGTAACGGCAGCATTTTTTATTCTGCCCCCGACTCTTAGTAGGCCTGACTCATCCAGGTATGGATTGAGGTACTTCAGTTTGCTTGATTTTGGTAGATCTTTGTTCGCCGCTATTAGTCCAATTTCCAACTCGAAGTGCTTACGCTGAATGTGCCCAAAGACAAGGCACCGGGATTTTTGTAAATCGGAACTTAGTAAAATTGGCAGAATGGAGGTTTTTGGTACTTGCTTAAGTCTTATGTTGATAAAGCGAACTACATAGGCCAGAATCCGGATTATTTTTCTGAAACTGGAATTCTTCTCGACGAGATCATCTATTAGGGTGTTTTGGGGTATTTGAACGGACATTGATTGACAACGACTATCTTCTCGGGTAATAGGATGATTTATAATATTTATTGGCCAGTTCAGTGAATCTACTAACCACTTTGGTCCATTCCACCACAACGCGAATTTTTCTAATTTTTCAGGTTCCATTCCCCTAGACGCACAATCGGCCGGATTATCTTTGGTGTCCACGTGTCTCCATTGCGACCTGTTAAAATTGGTAAGTATTTCTCCGGTTCTATTGCCAACAAATGTATTCCATTTATTTGGGTGTGCCGATAGCCAATCCAATACTATGGTGGAGTCGGTCCATGCTACTATTTCTGAAATTTCAGATTTTAACGCTTGCTTAACACTTAAAAGAAGTCTGCTGAGGAGTAAAGCACCACAAAGTTCTAAGCGTGGGATCGACAATTGCTTCACTGGCGCAACTTTGGTTTTTGCCGACAGTAATTTAACGACAGAATCTCCGTTTAGTTGTGTTATTTTGCCGTATACAACAGCCGAGTAGGCTTGTTTCGAAGCGTCTGAAAATCCGTGTAGAACGATTTTACTTTCGGAATTCGTGTTTAGGTACCGCGATAATTCGATATTTTCGATTTGTACTAGGTTATCTCTTAATTTTGACCATTGGTTTAATAAATTAGGTGGTAATTGATCGTCCCAGCTTAGGTGTTCTGCCCACAATGATTGGATAAATACCTTTATGTTGATTGTTATGGGAGCCAGCCAACCTAAGGGATCGAACAAACGACTAGCTTCAGACAGGATTCCTCGTTTAGTTGTAGTAGCTTGATCATTTAAGCTGACTTCGAATTGAAAGGTATCCTTTATTGGATTCCAATGCAATCCCAATACTTTAGTTGAGTCGCGGGAAGATTTTTCTATTTCTAAAATGTTTGCTTTAGTACCAGGTTCTAAGGCATCATTTAGTACACCTTCGTTGGACAACCACTTATGAAGTTGGAACCCTGACTTTCCCAGTATAAAGTTGGTTTGGTTTTTAATATTGATAGCTTCATTTAATGTGTCGGCTCCGGTCATTAAATCGTCGATGTACATATCAGTTTTAATGCGATTGACTGTTTGTGGGTACTCTTCGTTATATTTATTAGCTGCTTCGATTACTGCCCGAGTGGCCAAATAGCTGGCACTCGCTGTTCCGTAGGTTACAGTTTGCAATTCATATGTGGTGAATGGTTTGTTCGGCTCTTCTCTCCATATGATTCGTTGAAATCTGGTGTCAGCTTCTCTTATACGAATTTGGCGATACATTTTTTCAATATCGGCTGTGATCGCTACTTTGTACTTCCTAAAACGAGACAAGATTTCATAGAGACTGGATTGTATGGTCGGTCCGACTGCCAGGCAGTCATTCAGCGATTTTCCTGTAGTGGTTGTCGCAGAGCCATCAAAAACAACCCTTAATTTTGTTGTTTTGCCTTTGCCTTTGACGACGCCGTGATGTGGTAGATAATAGGTGCTTTCATAGTTGTTTTTGAAATCATTGTCTACTTCCTTCATGTGTCCCAGATTCAAATATTCTATCATGAAAGCTTTGTACAACGCTGCAAATTCATGATCTCTTGCGAATCTTCTTTCAATAGAATGCATTCTCTGCACCGCTTTGGGATAAGAACAGCCTAAGACAGACGGGGCTATTTTGAATGGTAATCCAACCTTTATTCGACCAGATTCGTCTATCGTTTTGGTATCATCGAAACATTTCTCACATAATTGTTCTTCCTGGGATAAATGAGGTCGGGTCACTTCTATATTTTCAATCTCCCAGAATCTTCTTAATAAATTCTCGAGATCATTCTCTACGTTGTCGATAGTAATGTTAAATGATTGTTTTGGCCGCACTTCACTTGCTTTTCCCGCAATTACCCATCCTAGAAGTGTGTTCTGCATGATCAATTGGTTTTTGGTGACAATCTTTCCATAGGTCAGCATTTCAAAGAAACTATCTGCTCCTATTATAATGTCGATATCTGCTCCGTTGTAAAAGTGTGGATCGGCCAATTCATACTGCTTAATTTCTCTTAGGTTAATAGACTTGGAAATTGCCCTTTGTTTGGTGGTCAGTTTAGGGAATACGAAGGCCTCTACGTGGAAACTTGGTTCGGTTTTATTCCATGGGGTTATTTCTAACGATACTGCTCCTCTCGTATAACCGTTTGTGATGGCTCCGATGCCCGATATAGCTAGTTTGGCGCTGCTTCTCTTTAATTGAAGTTTTTGTGCACATCTCTCCGTGATGAATGAACCTTGTGATCCGGAATCCAGTAACACTCGACATAATTGGTTTTGCTGCAGCCCATCAAGTACACGCACCAAAGCGGTGGGTAATAGTGAATCTCCTACTTGGGTATTGGTAGTGTAGTTTAATGTCTTAGCTTCAGTTTGGTTGCAGTTGGTTGCTGATTTTGTGGCTACATCTTCATGGAGTAGACTATGGTGTTTTCTATTGCATTGCTTGCACCGGAATCTTGATTTGCAGTTGTACACATTATGGTTGTTGTTGAAGCAGTTGAAACATCGGTTTTCATTTATTAGCAAAGATTTTCTTTCATGTACGGTCATTTCTTTGAATTTTACACATTCGAAAAGTTTGTGGTGTTCGGTTGGACATATTGAACACGGTTCGACTAGACTGCTTGATACGGTATGGCTTTTGATCGCCGGTTTTGGATGATTTGATGTTAATTGAAAACGTTTGTTTTGACCTTTCAAGCATTCAAGTGCGTCGATTCGTCTACTGAGGAATTCAAAGAATTGTTTTAACGTTGGAAGATTGTATTCTGCAGAAGCTTGTGCCCATAAATTATTGGTTTCATCGTCTAACTTATTAACCATAATGTGAATTAGCCAATGGTCTCTTGACTCTGCTTCGTCTCCCAATGCCTTCAAACCTCGGATTATTTCATCTGAGGTATCCAGTAGACGCCTTACATTCATACTATTTGCCGTTGTTACCGAAGGTTGACACATAAAATTTTTTATGAACGCTTGAATAGTATGTTTTTTGCGGTCATATCGTTCTCTTAGTTTTTTCAATGCTTCTATGTAGTTAGCATCCGTAATGCTAAAATGTTTCAAAAGACCGGACGCTTCACCCTTTAATGATCCCTTCAAATATTGCAATTTCTGCGACGGAGTTAATCTGTGGTTATCGTGTATTGTTGAACAGAATAAGTCGTGGAATGACTGCCATTCAGTGTAATCTCCGGAGAAACATGGGATGCTTATTTTTGGCAATTTTACCTCCGCGTGAGCTCCTGCCATCGAAGCTTCGATCATTGTATCATTAAGCGATACAGGTGGTTCGATCTTGGTTCTTAAGGCAAGGCTCAATCCTGCCACTGCTCTGTAATAATTATCTTCAAAGTCCGTATCTAAATCCTCGTTATTATCTAAAGTAACTATTTTATTTTCGATCTCCATGAATTCATTCCTGTAGCGCTCAGTGTTGCTCAATCGCACTTTTATGTCTTCGATGTTGGTGGAAGTGGTTATGGTGTTAATATAATTCAATAGTTTGGTCAAGCTTCCTTTGATATAGGCTCTTCTTTTCTTCAAGGCCGCGATATCGGACATTTTGTTTTGTAATTTAAGTTCACTTTTCACTATCACTTTATCAATTTTCACTTATATACCGATGGAACGAGTATTCGCAAGTTAACGAGAAAGTCTTTTAACCAGATTTATAATAAGTTTATTTAAATTTATGAATAAAATACGCTTATCTTTGCTTTTTACTATTTATTTAATATAAAGTTTTAATAGGATAATTTATACTTGCGGTTTTTACTCTCCATGCGGTTGACTCAGCAAGGTTGATTTTGTTGTATATCTGGATTTCCACAGCTCCCAGATTCTGGATAATATACGATTTCAATATATTTTATCTGCTTCCTCGTATTGCGATAAATCAGGCAGCTATCCGGCTCGAAGGACCAATGTTTTCGTACCAAGGTTTCGGGTACCACGAACAATAAATAAACCCGGTACAAAAGAAGGTGCAATAACTTTACTGGTTCTATTAAATAATTTAATTTATTTTTATATAATAAATTTATCCAAAATTCCAAATTTTAAATTTAAGGTTTTTATTATTTTGTTAACTAGATGTTTACGCCTTGATGGTTGGTAAGTAAGAGAGTTTTTTATTATTTTATTTTTTACAACAAAATTAATTCTTAATGACTAAGCGCTTTTTCTTATTATACCAAAAATTTAGTTTTATACTCAATGGCAGATGGCCAAGACTCTACACAACAGCATTAGATATAATATATGGTATAATACATTTTTGGTTTTTAACTTTTTATGCTTAAAGGCAGATGGCCGAAATTCTACACAACATTTGCAAATTATAAATTTAGATAATTAAAATGTCATTAAATATAATGTAAACAAATAAAAGCAAGAGCTTTACAAATTCAATTAAATTAAAATCTAATTAATTCAAGTGCCTTATTTGATGCGAATAAATTAATGTGATCAAGATAAGTATATAATTCTAAATTGACAAGTTTATAAATTTAATTTTAATACAATTATTTGATTTCAGATTTTGATTGGGTTTGTATACAATAGAAATAATCGATTTCAAATGGGAAATTACAAATACAACAAAGTATGATTAATATTTTATGTGTTGATTCTAATAGATTTCCCTTTTTTTCTTTTTAGGTGAATTTCATCATACTGTTGCTTCAACAGGCAACCTATATGGTTTAATATTTATAGGTCTAGCATTAGGAATGAGAGGAATTTCGTGTGAAATTGCATCGGTTTCTGTGAGTTCATCACCTTTTAAATAGAAAATATCGTTAAAAGACCGACAAATTTTAATGATTGATTTTTCTTCCTCTTCATTTAGATGGCCAGTATCAATATGGCTTTCCAATGTTTGAAGTCTATTCTCGACAGGGTTTTCCCATTTATTTAAATGAAAAACTTCAAAATTTGTTTTGATTTATTTCGTTTATCGCAACTGGGAATTCATTTGTATTTAAAACTGATAATATAAATTGAGAATTATTTGTTTGAACTATTGAATTTCCCGTGAACACTCCTGATGAAATTTCCATTGAAGCTGCGTACATGCTATACTTTTCTGGTGAAAAAATGTTAGCTGTTTGAGTTGAATTATTTCCAACTAGAACAAAAAGTTCACCAGGGTAACCAATTTTAACAAAAAATTTTACTATTTTGCTAACTTCGTGGTGTACATTTTTTCACAAGAATTGGATCATGTACGCACCTTGAAGGGCAAAAATATTCCGAATTATTCGGAAGAAAATGACATACCATAAGTTAATAAATTTTTCGACTCGTGAAGGAATAACATCATTTACTAAAAATTGAGAACACAGAGGAAATGTTTGCGAAATGTCAGAATTTATAGGGATTTCCAAAGTTTTTTTTTGAATAGTCAATTTACAACCGTATTTTTCTAGAAAGTTTTTAACTAAAATTCCCTAAGAATCCATATAGGGAAGTCATTATCCACCAAATGAAAATTTTGCCTGATTGATTTCATATCGTTCAATTTTATGTTTCGTTCACATAAAGCAAGTGTTTCAATTTGGTTAGTTGTGATTCCAGTAATTGTACACTTTAATTTTGGATGACAACCCGTATCTTCTTTTATAAATTTTCTTTTAATTATACTGAGATATCAGCACCAGTATCAAGTAAACAGCTGGAGTTTTTATTATTTAATATGGCAATATGTAGAGATACGAATTTATTGTTATTATTATTATTTAGATTGATAGAATATGAGGATTCGTTTTTTAAGTTTGAATTCTACGAAGAAATATTGGAATTAGAACACAAATTTCAAGCAAATCTTTCACTCGAACAGCTGTGTTCGATGGCTCCAGTACGAGTTATTTCTCGTTTCCCCATTCTTTAATGGTTTGAATTGCTGGTTTCACATTATGTTGAGCCCGATTGGCTTCAGCATATTTCCTTTGACGACAATTTTTGATGTGGTGTCCAATTCTCTTACAATAATCACAAACAACTGTGTGTTGATTTGATAAATAAGATTGGTTTGGTTGAACACCGCTGGTAGGAACATACGATCGATTTGAATTTTCATAATTTCGGTGCAAATGTTCCAGGGTTACGAAACTTATTTGGCTCTTTTCGGTAACATGTATCCGCAGAGTGTCCAATTTTTTTACATATTTGACATTTTGGACGGATATGTTTTGTAGAAGTGCCAGGATCCGTGTAAGAGAGAGCAGCTAATTTATAATTAAGAGTAGCTTCCACTTCTATTGCCTTAGATACTGCATCTTTTATTTCGGTAAATCTGCATGCTTTTATTATTACTTGTAGGGAACTTTTCAGACCATCTTCGAAAGATTTCAGAGTTGTTCTTGCATTGAGACGATGTATAACCTCTTATGATTCATCACCTTCACGGGCTTCTTCGTTTGGGAGTTGGTTGGCCCGAACTAATTATACTTGCAAGTATTCAATTGGCCTGCTCTCGGAAAATTGGGTTTTTATTTCACGCTTAATATCAGCGTAAGTTTTAAATTGCTTATGTTTAAGGATTTCATGAGATTTATTTTGAAGTTGGAACATTATCATTTCAATTAGTTCATCTTCATTGAATTCTTTATTTAATTTTTTTAAAACCATATCACAAGAAAATATGAATTTATGTAATTTTCTTGAAGAACCATCGAATTCTGGCATGAGTTTAAAAGCAATGTTCAAATCTAAAGACATTTTTCGTTTTTGATTTCAGAAAAATTTTTGCTATAGCGAATTTATTAGGATTAATATTTAAAGAAAACTCTTTGAATTTTAAATTATCTTTTTAAAGTAACGAATGTTGTTCAGATTTACAAGCAAAATTATCATTACTAATATTTGGAAATGGTTGACTCACTGCTTTTACTGTTCCTTTGTTACTATCATTATTACTCTGTGGCTCCTCTGGCTCTGTATCACTCGAAATTGATGGTTTCCTGATACTTATTACATTACGGTTTCTAAATTGTTTTTCAATAATCGATTCTTCGTCGTTAGAACTCATAAAAATTGATTTAAATTTTGAATGTGCAATATAAAACCAAAGAAAAATAGTATATGAAAAAACAAATCTATCGAATTATCAAATTTAACTTACCATGAAACATGGTAAGATTGATTGATCCTCGTTGATTCTTTAATGATTCGAATGATGCCTCTAATAAGTATGTAATTGTGTATAGATGATAATTTTTGAAATAATTCCTAAACTGTATTTAATGACATTTAATCATTTTAACACCGTATTATTTTTTGTCGTATTCGCTTGTATATAAAAACCCGTTGATCTTATCTACCCGTTGAAATTATTTATGTCCAATGAAATAAATTATAATTTTATAAAATTCGTACGCTTTTTGACCAATAAATTCTAAATAACAAATAAGTGTTGACCGCAATTGATGTTGTTTGGGCTCTACAAACCTTGAACCCAAAATTGGGCAAGCAGCAAACACCAACAATTAATTCACATTGTTCAATCCAACCTGAAAAATAAGCAAACCTGGAAATAAATAACATGCATACATATAGTTTTCTCAGCGGATTTGATCAACGCCTCATCCAGTAAGCAGATCTAGATCGTCGGAACTTGTAATTGATATAGGTCGTGAATTTAATATTGACTCTATTTGACAGCTTAACGTTGTAAACTCTTCCAGCGTCAATATGTGCTCTCCTACTGTACGTTTTAGCAAGGTTTTGGTTGAACGAACGGCCGCTTCCCACATGCCGCCCATGTGTGGTGCCCCGGGAGGATTAAATTTCAACGTAATCTGGCTATCTAAAAGAGATTTAAAAATGTTGTCGTTATTTTTATTTAGAAACATCTGTAAATCTTTGAGATAATTAGCGGTGCCGACGAAGTTAGTCCCATTATCACACAGGATAGTATTGCACAGGCCACGACGACTGACGAATCTCTTTAAGGCCCCCAAAAAACTTTGCGTGCTCAGTTCCATACAACATTCTAGGTGAACAGCTTTAGTTGCCAAGCAGACAATAATACATAAATATGCCTTAAATGGTGTCGCACCTCTTCTTCTGAATGGATGCACTCGGAAAGGTCCGACAAAATCCAGGCCAACGCAGGCAAATGGATATGTCATTCGAACTCTCTCGATGGGTAGCTCTCCCATAAGCTGTTCTTGCATTTTTGGTCTATATCGTATACACCTGATGCAATTACGAAATATGCGACGCATCAAGTCTCTCCCTCGCATTATCCAAAAATTTTCTCTTATGAGCTGTAGCAATAGTCCCGGTCCTGGATGACAATTTGTCTGGTGGTAATAGTAGACGATTCTTAGAGTTAAATCCGCCCTTGCATGAAGAATAATCGGATGTTTTCTGTTGTAATGTGCCAACGATTTCTGCAATCTGCCGCCGACCCTCATTACCTCGTATTCGTCTAAAAACGGAGACAGCTCCAACAATGGACCCTTTTTTGATAATGATGCCTTCCTCATCAATCGTTCGTAATCTTCTTTGAAGTATATTTTCTGCGTTTCTCGGCACAACCACAGTTCGGCTTCGTTGACTTCTTCGACAGACAAATGTTTATGTTTAGGTTTGTTCTCAGGCCAAGTAAATACCCTTCGTAAATAAGACACGGTATGAAGTAACTTGCGATATTTTGACGTTGTGGAAACCAGTCGCTGAAGAAAATCATTTGACTCCGTGCTCGAAACATGTGAAATAGCTTTTGACTTTCTTTCGTAAAGATGTTCGGTTACAGCGATGCCCTTCTGTTGCGGCCATTGTTCAATTGGTTTATGCAGAAAATCTGGCCCTTTCCACCATAAAGAAAAGTCCAGCAACTCGGCAACAGATAACCCTCTCGTTGCACAATCAGCAGGATTGTGTTTAGTTGGAACGTGCCTCCATACATCTCTGCTGTAGTTATCCAAAATAACCGAAACTCGGTTGGTAACGAATGTTTTCCATCTACCTGGATGGCTTGAAAGCCAATCGAGAACAATGTTTGAATCGGTCCACAAACAAATCTCCCTCGGGCATAATCCAATTTGGTCCAAAATTGCTTTCATGTGATTTGTGAGTAGCTGTGCTCCAAGAAGCTCTAATTGCGGCAAACTTCTCTGCTTCAGTGGAGCAACTCGTGATTTGCCACCAACAAGTTTAACTGAATACTCCCCATTTCTAATTGATTGTACGTATATAACTGAGGCGTAAGCTTTCTCACTCGCATCACAAAAACCATGAACCACAAGGTCCTCAGTTATTTCCAGCCATCTCGGGATTTTTATTGCTGCTGCATTAACTATATCTGCTCTGATTTCCTGCCAATTCTTCGCCACATCAACTGGAAGCTCGTCATCCCAGTCAAGTTTGCAGAGCCATAAACTTTGTAGTAACATCTTCGGCCTTATTAGCAGCGGTGACAACCAACCATGCGGGTCGAAAATTTGACTAACTTCTGATAAAAAAGTTCTCTTTGTGTGTTTTTCGGTGACCGGCATTTCTACGGAGAACATAAACGCATCATCTTCTGGATTCCAACGAATACCCAGAACTCGCACAGCATCTGGATGTTCGGACAGAGTCTTAGTTGATGTATCTGGTTCGCTGTTCAGTAGTTTCCGTAGTGCTGCATCATTTGTTGTAAACTTCCGCAAGTTGAATCCCCCACTACTTAATACTTCCACCACATCCCTCTTGAGTTTTAACAGCTTGCTCGCAGACTCGGCGCCTATCATAAGATCGTCTACGTAAATGTTTTGTCTTACGACCTTTGCTGCTTCCGGCTTGGTAACCTCAAATTGCTTAGCTAACTGATTTATGGTGTATGTAGTTACCAATGATGCGGATGTCGTGCCATACGTGACAGTTTTTAATTTGTAGGCAGCAATGTCTTCTTTGGGTGATTTTCGCCACAGTATCAACTGGTATTTCTGATCCTGGTCGTGTACAAGAACCTGCCGGAACATCTTCTCGATATCTCCGGTCAAAACGTATTGAAAAATTCTGAATTTCAGAATTATCTCATGTAAACTCGGCTGCACTGTTGGCCCCTTCATCAAAACTTGATTAAGCGATTTTTTGCCACCACACTTAGCTGATGCATTGTAAACGACTCGCAGCTTTGTGGTTGAACTCGTTTGTTTCAGGACACCATGATGAGGCATGAAATACGCATCACGATCAATTGCTCCGCTTACTTTACTCATGTGGCCCAATGATTCATATTCGTCCAAGAAATCGATATAAAGACGGCGTAGGTTTGGGTCTCGTTCAAATCGCCTTTCCATGCTCTCCAGACAGCGTAAAGCTAAATTGAATGTACTTGATAACTCGTTGGTGCTTTCTTTGAATGGAAGCCTAGTGACGAATCTCCCCTCCGGCGTTCGAGTTGTAGGTTTTTCGTAATATCTAACACAATTTTGCTCTTTAGGAGTCATATAATTCTCCGATGCGCCAGTGACTTCCTCTATCTCCCAGAACCTTTTTAAGGCAATATCTATTGTCGTTGTGTATGTTGAGACCGCTTCACTCGACCCTATTAGCGCGCCTCCTCCAATGACCCATCCAAATTTGGTTTTTTGAGCTACGAGATGACCATCAGGAGACCTCATTTGGCCATCCTCGAGAATATGGAAAAACACATCAACTCCTAAAAGTAGTTCGATGTTACTTGAGTCATTAAAATGCGGATCTGCCAATGGAATATCTTCTAACCATTGTCGATCCCCACGCTTCATAGTTAAATCTGGCAAACTTGATGAAATTATTGGCAATATCAAAGCCTCTATTGTAAGTTTATCGATTTGTGGATATATGCCATGACGAGGTCTGATACATACGGTGACTACTCCCTTCGAACTTCCTGCACTGATAGCACCTATTCCGTTTATTACTACGCGACTATTTCTTCTTTTGAGCCCTAACCTTTGTACACAGTCATTCGTTATAAATGAGGTCTATGAGCATGAGTCCAACATCGTTCTGATTTCCCGTTCTACCCCATCTTCATCCGTGACTCGAACTATGGCTGTTGGTAAGATTCGTGTACTACCATGATCGAATAATGCTGCACTACTGTTGACCCTTAATTGGCTTAATGCAGACGTTACTGTTATATCTTTGTTCTCAGCTTGTTTCGTCGTTTTACTCTCGTTTTCATGAATCGCTGTACGATGACGGCGATGACAATTTTGACACCTAATCTTTGATCTGCATTCGCTTACTCGATGCCCGATGCTTAAACAGTTGAAGCAGCGGTTAGTTTTGCTGATGTAGTGCCGTTTTTCTTCGATGGGCATCTCTTTGAATTTAGGGCACTCCTGGTCGATGACCTCCAATTTTGCAAAGCGGACACGAACTAAACTCAGACGTCGACAAAAAGCTTTTGGTTTTAGTGGTTACTTCTTGATTTCTTTTGGAAGGGCCAGACGATGATGAAAATGTTCTCGTTGACTCAAAGGTATCTGCCCGTTTATCAAGAAACTTGAGGAATTCATCAATGGTTGGGATATCAACATCAGCCTATTCCTTTGCCCATAAAGCCTTCGTGCTGTCATCCAATCTCTCCAGAAGAAGATAAATCAGCCATGGATGTCTGAATTCACTTTCATTACCAAGTGCATGTAATCCTCGCACCACTGTATCTGCGATGTCATGAGTCTTCCGGATGTTATTGGCGTTTGCACTAGAAATATTTGAAATATTCAGAAAATCACGAATAAATGAATTGATTATATATTTTTTCCGATCATATCTTTCACTCAGTCTTTGGATCGCTTCAATATAATTTGCATCTGTGATTTTTAGATGCCGAATGCGATCAAGTGCCTCGCCGCGAAGATAACGCACTAACAATTGAAATTTTTGCGATGGCGTATAAGCTTCATTATTATGCACTCCCGAATTAAACAAGTCTATAAAACTAGTCCATTCCGTGTAGTCACCAGAAAACACTGGAATTTCGATTTTACAGTACTTCACTACAATCGACACGTTTTGTGACATACTTTGATTAGCGGTATCATTAAAATTGGCACTTTCTATCCCGAATTGTCTTTTTCTCAGCCACGTGTTTAGCTTCGAGACTGCTGGGTAGTACGTGTTTTCGAAATCATTAATTTGCGATTCCTTCTCTAGATATCCCAAAAGTTTATCCTCAATTGAATGAAAACGATCGAGTAATTTATGGGCATATGACAAACGTTCTTTAATATCGTCTATCGTTTCTTCAGATCTATCGGTTAATGCATTTGCAAAATTCAAAATCTTTGTCATACTGCCTTTACACGCACTTCTTTGTTTCACTAACGAGTCCATCATAACGAATTTCAACAAAACTTTGTAACGATTTCTCACAAGCTATGTTTATTCGAGAATGATCTAACCCACGCTACAGAAAGTCACACCCAGTTTACACAAACACTCGCGAACAAATTTCGTTTTTACCAATGACGCCTCTTAAACTAACACTGCTAAAGTTAATGACACAATTTATACAACACCAAATTTTAATCGCCACACGTGTTGTCGTTTGTATTCGCCTTAGAAAGAACTACCTATCCGGCTCGAAGGACCAATGTACAAGACAGTACCACTTGGTGAGTAATAAACTCGCAGGAAATTTTAATGTAATATATGCTCCTCGTTCCTGATGTGGCTGCTCACAATATTTTCTTTTCTCGGGTGATTTCTCCAGTGTTTGGGCTCTATAAACCTTGAACCCAAAATTAGGCAAGCAGCAAACACCAACAATTAATTCACATTGTTCAATCCAACCTGAAAAATAAGCAAACCTGGAAATAAATAACATGCATACATATAGTTTTCTCAGCGGATTTGATCAACGCCTCATCCAGTAACAGCCGCTGAAACATAATTTAGTATTCTAATTATGTACTTATAGGAAATAGTTAAAATCATTTATACTAACTAATATTACTACTCATATTGTATTCCATAAGTTTTTTCCATATAAGTTGTTCACTGTAATTATATTTTTTCAATGTAACTTTGACATCCAGGATCATAACCTTAAAAAGAGAAGAGAACACAAAGAATCGTTTGATCACAATTTAATTATTATTTATACTTATCTGAAATAATTTGTCCATCAGATGCTCCTTTGTTTTTTCTTTTCATTTGTTAGCTGGAAATGAAAAATTGTATTTAGTTTAAATTTGTATTGTATCTAGTCGTTTAAACTTACCACCACCAAATTGCAAATTAATTTGTTTACTTTGTTTTGACATTAACAATTTTAATACAAGCCGTAAAATATTATATTAGGTATGATGTTACATTTCCAAGAAAATTTGTACTAAAATTGTATGTTGCTCAATTAAGTTTATAATATCTATTAACAGATGACTCTTTATATAATTAGGAATTTTCCATAAATAATTGTTTTGGATAAATTATTTTTCTGGAAGCAAGTAGTACGTTCTTGACCTTTGTGAAATAACATAACCAAATAAAATCGTAAATTAAATAAATTAAATTTGTATTTGAAACCGGAGAACTCACCCGAGAAAAGAAAATATTGTGAGCAGCCACATCAGGAACGAGGAGCATATATTACATTAAAATTTCCTGCGAGTTTATTGCTCACCAAGTGGTACTGTCTTGTAAAGATGTATTTACAGGACTGTATCCTTATTCTATAAAAAATAAGATAATGTTTACACGTGATAAACAGTGAACGAAAAGAGAATCGAAAAACAATTTAATGTAATTTTAGTAAAAAATCACAAAGTTTACCCGTTTTCACGTTTACACATTACCTTATTTTTTACAGAATAAGGGTGCAGGACGATCAATCGGATTTGTTGACCGGAATTGTTATATTTACGGCAATCGTTAAATCGCATGGAATGTTAGCTGGTTTATTTTTGGTTAATATTACGGTTATATTATATGAGGCGATATTTGTATAAATATAATTATAAATAAACAATTCAATTGTTGCATTCACGCATTTTCACTTAAATTATTCCGATTAAAAAAAAACAAGTCCATAACACTCGAAAATATATTTAATATTTTTTAACCGCTGCCACCAATTGTTGTATTCATGGGCATTAAAGACGTTTTTTCGGAATAGAAACACTTTTAACTGTTCACTATTTTTAGCAATATAGTTTATTTAGGCTTAACAATTTATTATTAGTTTGACTTAAAAACTTGCATTTATCAAAAAGGGTAAACCAAATCTATACTGCTCGCAGAAACTCTCTCTTTCCTTACTGTTAGTTAGACAAGGTTTGTAGTAGTTGTAAATTGCAATTAATTGGTTCAGTGGATTACAAAATAATTCACAATACTATGTTTCAAATAATCCTGAGGGAAGCCAGAATTTTGGAGTTTATAGAAATTAAATTCACCTGATATATAAATTTCATCGAATCTACAAGAGAAATAACTAAATAAACTTTCTAAGTCTACAAGTTAAAAATGTGGCGAAACTAGCTACATTTAATAATGAGCTATCAACTAATATAGATTTTAAAAATACATTCAAGTGTAAGCACGACCCGACGTGACTAATGTGCAATACTTACAAATAAAGATAAGGAGCGCTTCATCCACAATGAACGGGATAGAAATCTAAAACGTAAAGAAAGAAAAAACCACCCAAAGTAATAAATGGCAAGTTAACGTAAACAAAGGACAATACTTAATCGTTGAACCCAATTTATGTCCCAAAATCCGATTTTTTTTTTTTTTATAGATAAAACAAAAAACGAAAAAACGCGACACGTCTGTCTAAGACTACTGATATATCTACAGGCAATAGCCTGTACCTCCACTTCAAATACCACTATATGTATACACATGGTTTTAATATAACGTAATAATTCCTTAAAAACGGTTTAGTTAGTAAAATATACTTACGATCTCATTAAATATGCCAATCAAACCGGAAGTTTACCAAATAAACCACATAGAGATACCAGGTGTGTCTTTAACTTGCTTTTCTCTTAAATTCCACCGAAAAATTGTACAATGGAATTTCATGCACGTAGGGGTATCATACTCCTATAACAACATAAACTGAATGTGCTTACATACAAGTCGTATTAGATGTAGCATTTTTAAAATTACCATAATATTACAAAATCCGATACATAGTGTACAATGATAGTTATATACATAATAAAAAGCTACATATGTATTATTTGTACTCTTAAGGTCGTTTACTGTTATTAAAGTATGCATTATAACAATATTGTAAGAGAAACTAGATACATATTATAACAACATACATATATACACAATAAATACTCTGCATGTTTCACCTACCATGAATATTAAAAACTATTTCTTGTGTTTTGTGTTGTTTGTGCTAAAATAGAAACCAACAATAACAAAACAAATAAAACTAAAAATAAATCAAATAAATAAATACAAGTCTCTCTCTTAAAACTAAAACGGCACAAAAAAAAATAAAAAATCCAAAACGAAATACTTGTTAACGCCCTTGATTGGAATGTAACTTTATTATTAGTTTCAAATAATTATTTAAATTTATACAGCATAAAAATTATATAAACTATTTATAATTATTGTGTATGAACTATTTATTGTCTACAACTATTTTTTTAATTTTGGGTATGGTTCCCAAGTCGACTAAACGAAATACAAGTAAATATTCATCATAAATCCTTACCTCGCATTTTCTTTTTTTTTAAAAAAAAAGATCAAAAAACTCGCTTATGTATGTATATCGGAACTAGCCTAATAACAACAATAATTATATTTATTTATAAATTGCTAATGTTATTTTGAGCAAAGCAAAATATTTTATTTATGTTTGAAAAATGTTTACAAAATTTATGGATATTATGTTTGAGGTACGAGAAAGATTTATAAATATAATAAAGCGGCAAACTAACGCAAAAACCATTAAAAAAATGAAAAGACAATTTTGCGCGAGACTCGAGCGATATTTTTGAGTCATTTTGCTTTGAACAAATATATCCATCGTCTCTGTATATACATATTTATGCTGACAACAACAACAACAACGACACTACACAATTTTATTTTTATTTTTTTTTTATTTGGTGGTCTGGATATTGTGTATTGTAATGAATCATTTTTGTTTTGTTCAATATATAGCTTGGATTTTGTGTAACACTGCTGTGCGCGAGATGAAGATAAAAACCACAAATATGTTGAGATTTTTTTTTGTTGGTTTATTTTTCACGTATTCTATAGAATTACGGTTTTGAAGTTTTACAAATTTTGTTGTGTACCTATATCGTGTTTTTCTTATTTAATTAATTGAAGGTTACAACGTTCTTTTTTTTAGTTTTTTCGGTAAAGTAATCATGAAGATGCAAATTTCATATGAAACTTAAACGCGCTGTTGGAAATGTATATGTACATATATTCACCTGACGTCTTCTTCATTAATTTAAATGAATACAATACAAAAAAAAGTGCTACTTCATATTTATGTCAAATATTAATGACGATCCCAAGTGTAAGGAATTTAGTTAACATGTGTATTTTTAGGGATTTTATTTGTGAGCCTCGAAATTAATAAGAATCATGATTCATATGAACATTGTTAAGCTTGAGTGGTTTTTTGTCGGTTTAGCAAAGATAAATGGAAAATCCACTCGGGTGATTCGGATTTTGTGAATTTGCTTGAGTATTTATCTTAATTTCAAAGTTAATATTTACTAATAGTAGTTATTCAAAATTTCCAAAAGTTTAATCAATCTGACCAGATTGGTGGTAATAAACATTGCTATACGAGTAAGCAGAACATGTTCCCTCCAGTTGAACTTTCTTTCGGGATATTTTTTCAATTGATTTTTTGGGTACATGTATTTTTTTAGTTTGGTCGTAGCTACCTGATGACTAGACCAGCTTTTCAGTACGAAACCAAATTACCAACATTGGAACTCAAGGAGGGTTCTCATTTTTGAAGAATAATTCATTAGTATAACTCTAGGGCTAAAGTACGGGGGAGGGAGGGGAGAGGTTGATCAACCTCTCTATTTTTCTGATTTACCAAATGGAAAATATTGGGAATGTCATGAACAATTAATATATTTGTCTGGAAAAAGCCAAAAAAATCCATTGATTACGAACTATGGCTTTGATGTTACGGAATTCAATGCACACGCGACAGAGAATTAACTCCACTTTTATCCTGTGCAATACAATATGTAATAGCTATAATAATAAATGGTTCACACTAGCCACCTTTGGAAACTTAGGAAACGGGATACGACAATTTATAATCACAGTTTGTTCCTTTTGCTATTCTTTAGTTCTTTATTAATTTAAGGTTTGATAAAACTCAGAGAACGCAACCACTGCCATGGAACAAAAATTGAGAACACCGTGAAGCAACGTTTAGCCTCACTATCTGGTGAAATTACGTTGCTCAGAATAACTTAATGTTTGTATTTTAATCATTCATTATTTCATCAGCAATTGATTATGTAGCAAATGTATCACAGATCGTGATGCAACTCATCTGAAAGCAGTAACTCAACGAGTCAACACTAATAAAATATTAACTAGGTGGTCTAGGTGTGAAGTTGTCTGGGGAATCAAGTTTATACTAGTTATCAAATCCGGATCTTGCAGCTTCCGCAGGTGTTCGTTATATCTCCCCGCGATGACCACCGGGCAACTAGGTCATCTATTTATTTTTCACTTGATGGGTTAGGCCAAAACCAGGCGCTAACCAACCAAGCTGGGGCCCAATCTAAAAACTAGCTCAATCTCTAACGGTGTATCCGGGAATACGTGGCACCCTCTGGATTATGTAGCCTTGGGGTTGTAGCCTGGGGAATTCTTTCTACACAGAAATATAGAGGCCGTTCCTCTTAAACACTAGTTCTGGTTCACAAACAGCTGAAATTAAGAAGGACATTAGCTCACATAAAGCTAGTTCCTCTAACACTTTGGGAAAGGACAAAAGTTATAACAAAACTGATCCCGGAATACCAAATTCCGAGATGTCTAGATCTTTAGGGACACTATGCGGACTCCAGGAGGACTTGGTGTCAGACTCGCCTTTGAGCGGAGAATTCTGACACGACGGTGGTGGAGGTGATGGTGTGGATTGATGATGAGGCTGCTGCTCTGCTGCTCAAAATTAAAGCTGATGGAGTTGATGTTGTCCTGATCCAAATCATTTGGAATAATCCATCAGTTAAATAAATTAAATAAACCAAAAAAAAAAATGTCAAGTTTCTTTTTTGTAAAATCAGCTTAACAGTGAAGATTATGGACAAGTTTAATCCGTTAATTCATATTTTTGGAGAGTGGGTGGAACAACTGGAAAGTCATTTTGTGGTAAACGGTGTTACAGATGATACGAAGAAACCCGCTATGTTGAATACATCGTTATCGTCTGATGCCTACGGTGTTTTAAAATCATTAACACAACCATCCAAACCATCCGAAAAGGCATTTAAAGATTTGGCAAAATTATTAAATTGGTCATTTTTCACCGAAAGTAAATGTGATTTCGGAACGTTTTCAGTTTTATACACGAAATCAGTTACCAAGTGAAAGTGTGTCCGAATATGTCGTCGAATTAAAAAAAATGGCATCCAACTGTGGTTTTGGTACGTTTTATGATGACGCGTTAAGAGATCGACTTGTTAGCGGAATATCAGATGCAGTTATACAAAGCACATTGTTGCAAAAAACTGATTTAAATTTCACTAAAGCGTTCGATATAGCAACTACAGTGGAACTTGCTGATAAACAACTAAAATTATTTCATCGCGACTATCATAATGTGAATAAGTTTAACGTTTTCTCTGAAACACATCGTTCCAGAGCAAAGTCACGTTCTAAATCAAAAAGTTCAGCACGAGTTTCATTTTATACATCACGTCCAAGGTCACGTTCAAAAATCAGGTGCAACAGAAGTGGTCATTTAATAAACACAAGTATGATAAATGTCCTGCTAAAGATTGGGGATGTTTTGTATGTGGTATACAAGGTCATAAATCTCGTGTTTGTCAGTCTACGAAACCAAACAATAACAGTCCATCGCGTCATAGTGCATTTTCAAAATTAAATCATGTTGGCCAGTCTATTCCTTCAAAAGAACATGATGATGAAAAAGAACACACATACATGGAAAGTTATTTTGATCATATGACACTTAAACACCTTCAAAATATTGGATCAATGGGTCGAGCAACCACTATATCTAAATGTAATCATAGGAGATCATCAGGTTAAAATGGAAGTGGATACAGGAGCATCATTTTCAGTCTTTCCCAAAAATATTTATGGTTTTTTTATTTTCAGGTCGACGTCTAGTGCCTTGTGGAGTTCATCTTCAAATGGTTACCGAAGATTCAGTGGAAGTTATGGGGAAAATAGAAGTACAAGTAAAATGCGGAACCAGTGATGAGGTTTTGGATGTGCTAATAATTAATACAAGCAGGCCGTTAATTCCACTTATTGGTCGCAACTGGTTGGATATCATCACTCCAAATTTCGTAAGTTTTTTCTAAATTTTTCTCGTTTCCCATCGTGTTCACACTCTGGTGGAAATCAAATTTTTGTAAAGAATAGTGAAAACGATTTAGGTGTATTTAAAAATGTGTCAGTTAGTAATTTATTAAGTCAGTCAAGTCAACCTATTTCAATGTCTAGTGCTAGTGGTGCTTCAAGTCAGTCGAATCAGTCCAACAGGTCCAATGTCAATGCTTTTGTCGAAATGTTAAAATCGAAATTCCAGAACATTTTCGAAATAGATTGAACAAGTTGTATTAAAGATTTTGTTGCTGATATAAAAGTCAAAGAGAATTGTACTCCTATTTTTTGTAAGTATTATGAAGTTCCTATTGATATTAAGGATAAAGTTCATAAAGAAATCAATCGATTAGTGGTTAATGAAATTATTAGTCCGGTCATGTTTAGTCAATGGGCCAGCCCTAAAGTTTGTGTTCCAAAAAAGAATGGAGAGGTCCGTATTTGTTGTGATTTTAGAGTGTCTGTTAATAAAGTTCTCAAAACAGATCAATATCCATTACCAAAAATGGAGAATGTTTTTGCAAAAATGGCAGAATCCAAAATTTTTTGTGCGTTAGATCTCAGTGGGGCATATCAACAAGTAAAAGTTTCAGAAAAATTAAAAAAGTTTTTAACTATTAATACCGAATGAGGATTATTTCAATTTAATCGTCTACCTTTTGGTATAGCGTCGGCTCCAGCAATTTTCCAACATAGCTATAATAGATCGCATTCTGAAAAATCTTCCAGGCATGTCATGTTACCTTGATGATGTGCTAATTGGAGCACCTGATTTTGATTCATGTGCTAAAATGTTGGAAAAAGTTTGCTTATGTCTTTCAGATTTCAATGTAAAAATAAATCCAGATATTGTGTCATATTTGGGTCATGTACTATCTGAAAAGGGGATCAGTCCAAATCCTGACAAAATTGAAGCCGCTCCAGAACCACAAAATATAACACAACTAAAATCTTATCTTGGTCTTTATTCAGGTTTTATTCCTAATATGTCATCAGAATTCAAAATCTTGTATGATTTTAACGAAGAAGGAAACTGAATTTTTTTGGACTGATGAACGTTCTAAAATTTTTGAAAAGTGTTAACTTTTTATGATCCTTCTAAACAATCTTGACGTGTGATGCAAGCCCTTATGGCGTAGGTGCCGTTCTTTCGCATCGCATTAGAAATTCGGAAATGCCTGTGTTTTTTTAATCTTCCACACTATGTTCAGCAGAACAAAAATACGCGCAAATCCAAAGAGAAGCATTGGCAATAGTGTTTGCTGTAAAGCGGTTTCATAAATACTTATATGGACAAAAATCCACTTTGGTCACAGATCACCAACCGCTAAGAGAAATTTTTAATCCGTCTAAGGGACTACCTGTTATTGTTTGCCATAGGCTGCAAAGATGGGCAATTATTTTATCCGCTTATCAGTATGATATTGTATACAGAAAAGGATCTCAAATAAGAAATGTTGATGCATTGTCCCGTTTACCATTAAATGAAAAATCGGAAATTGATGATTGATTAAGAAACCCTTAAAATTTCAAGACATTGCGATAGAAACAGAAAAAGATCCAATTTTGTCGAAAGTTGTACAATGTCGTGTGTCTGGCTGGTCTAATCATGTCTCAGAAATAGATGTTAATCAGATCCGAATTGGTTATTGAAATTAATTGTATCATACAAAATAATCGAATAATTATTCCAAGGTCATTAAAAAAATAGGTACTTAACCTGTTACACGAAAATCATGTGGGTATCGTGAGAATGAAAATGCAAGCCAGAAGATAGTGCTGGTGGCCTAATATCGATTCTGATATAGAAAAGATCGCAAATTCTTGTGAAGCTTGTGTAATGACGTCAAATGCACAGAAAGCCCATGTAATACCTTGCTTTAAAGCAAATTACCCATTCGAGAGAATACATGTTGACTTATTCTACTTCAACAGTGAAAAATTCTTCATTTTGGTCGACAGTTTTCCAAATATATTCAAGTTTGGTATGTACGAGATACATCTGCACAAACAGTTAATAGTTGTCTAGGATCATTTTTCACAATATTTGGGTTTCCCCATAGGCTAGTCTCGGATAATGGAGCACCTTATGATTCAAAAGAATTTTTAAGTTTTTTGGAAAAGAATGGTGTAATGGTTAGTAGAAGTCCCCCGTATCATCCAAACTCTAATGGTCTTGATGAAAGGGGGGTACAAACTGTTACGGATTATCTAAAAAAAATACTTTTATTAAAAAGTTCCTTAACTATTGAAGAAAAGTTACATAGTTTTTTATTTACGTATCGAAAAACAACAAATTCAACAACTGGAGTGTCACCAAATGAGACAGTTTTTAAATAAAAACCAAAAACTAAACTTGATTTGTTAAAACCAACGAATGTTGAAGTCGTGGTCAGAGAGCAGAATGAGAAAAGACATAAACCAAAATTTGGGAAGGGTGATAAGATTTGGTTTAAAAACTTTAATTCAAAATCGGTTATAAAATGGATACCAGGGCGAATCGTGGAAGTAAGTCCAGCTACATATTTAGTTAATGGGGGGAATCAAATTCGTTTTGAAGACCATTTAAAGTTAAGTCATCTTAAAGATTCATTACATCCAGGTACTGCACTGAGACCAGCTTTTGAAAGTACTTCAATTTCGACATCCGAAGCAAATATACCCGTTGTTCAAGTTAATGAAAATAAAAGAGATAATTCGCAACCTTTGAGACGCTCCACCAGGGACAGACGTCCTCCCGATCGTTTAAGATTTTAATTAAGCCGGGGTAAAAACATTAAAAAAATAAAAATAAAAAATAAATGTAAAATCAAAAGTTTTTTTTTGGGTGGGGAGAACCGGGGGATATATTTGTATTCGTTAAGTAATGTAACGCTTGTTAATATTATCATTGTACTAACACATATATATATATTGTTAATGTAAATTGTATTTGATTAAAAGTTTGGCAGTCTTGCTGTAACATTCGATCCGACTTATCAGGATACTTTCAGAATTATTCTAGGTAATTCATTACCAGTACCGGTTCCTAATCCCCCTGAATCTACACAGGAGCTGGATGACTTAGAAAATAAGCTATCAGATGCTTTTCATGTAGCTATGTTGGGAGCATCTCCTCTAAGTAGAGATTTGAGAGTCGAAACAGCTACAAAGCACTCTTCAAAAATGCAAAAGGATTTTTAGGAAAGCCAAGAAAACAAGAACTGCTGCGAATTGGGACTGCTAAGAGCTAAGTTAAATAAGTGCCTGGAGGCTCTGCTGTGGTAAAATACAGGAGTCCTCAGAGGCTGCGAGGCTACGCAAAGTACTTGCCTCAAATCCTATCTACCCGAGTCATCTCCAGCGACCGGATGGTTTTTGGACTACAACTAGTGCTGAATCTTTGAAGTTACTACTGATAAAACACTTTCCGGAGTGCTCAACAGCCGGGCAATTAACAGTTTTAAGCCATATAAGTCAGGTGGACCTGATGGAATTTTTGAGACAGCCTGGAATTTTGCCACATTCCTAGGAAATGGAGTGAGATAAACTTAATATTTATATCTAAGGCGGGAAAAATATCTCATTGCCATCCCAAAGACCTTAGGCCTATAAGCTCATACTCTTTTCTATTACAAATACTAGAAAGACAAATATAACCTCACATTATAGGCTCTATTGAGCCGGCTAGGTGTGGTCAAAATCTCAACATGCTTACTGTAAAGAGAAATCGGTAGAAACCACTCTACACCCCGTGATTTGTCCTATTGAGAAACCCCTAGAAGGTGCCTTTAGCAGCGGTTAACCGGTGGCAATAACTCGGATCTTGTCGAATCTGTCTGTGGATGAATCGCTCGTTGACGGGATAGATCAGATGCTCAGAAGCAGGATCGTGAAGGCTAAGCTGGGCGGATCCTCCATTAGCAGATTTGTTGGGGTGGGTACACCGCAAGGTGGAGTCTTATCCCTCCTGCTTATAGTGCTTGCTTATTCGGAAGACGTTGCTATTGGTGTCTTTGGTAAGTATACTTGCACTTTAAGAGAGCGCAATTGGGCCAACAGTTGTGGACTAAATGTCAGTCCACGTAAAACTGAGGTGGTCTTCTTTTCTAGGAAATACAAACTTCCTCAGAATAATCCTCTTACTTTAAATATTACCTTTAATGAGAAAGCGAAATACCTGGGTATTATTTTGAACAGCAGACTTAGTTGGAAGCCTAATATTTGAGAAAGGGTAAAGACAGCTACTAACTCTGTTGGAGAACGATGGTGTCTTGAACCCCATATCGTACTGGCTCTATACTTCAGTGATAAGGCCCATACCTTTATATCGGATTGTTGTTTCGTGGCCAGCCTTAAACAGTATGGTTAACCAAAAGTTGCCACAGTCTTAAGGCTCAAATCCATTTCTATGTGGACCTGTAGTAATACAGGACGCTCATCTATTTTGTGTAACAGAGATATCCCTGGTACCACCGATCACATGATTCCATTACCATCTTTTGAACAAAGGTTTTGTACTGACATTCCCTCTAGAGAGGACTGGCTGAGTGAAGAGATGTTGAACCCTGAAGTTTTGAACTATTTCAGGGATGGTTCAAGAATGGATGGTAGGATTGGTTGTGGTGTTTTCTGTGAGAAACTAAATATGAACCTCTCATTCCTTCTTCCCGAATATTACAGCATTTTTCAAGCTGAATTAATTGCAATAATTGAAGCCGTTGGTTGGTTGAGGTATTCTGTATTATCTATAAGGGATATTCACATTTTTACTTCCTTCTTTACTATAAATTTTGTAAATTTTAATTAACTCCAAAAGTTTCATCTTTCAGATTATTTCAAATTCATTCATTTTGAATAATCTGTAACATTACACGATCAACGTCGACGAATAATCTTCAACTACATTCTCGAAAGTATCGAGAAACTCAAAACCAAGCAGGTAAATTTCATTGGACAAAATGACTTCTTTATGACTAAACCTCCTACAAACTTAGCTTAACTGTATCTGAAACGAAACTCAACATTATGCGAATCCCGGAAAACTTAAAAACAATATTCTCGATAAACCACTAATTCTGTAGGAAGAAACAACCAAACCCATTACAAATTCCAAGAAATATCGAGTAACACGCGTAATCTCAAAAAGCTTGTGTAACCGATTCTGATATTCCAGAAAAAATTTAATAACTTTATATTCAAAACTATAAATAATCTCGAAAATACGACGATAATCTCGATGGAAATCATAAATTTTTGGAATCTCTCCTATGTAAGCAAATTCCTACCTAGGTATCCCTAGCGAATACATACTTACACGTAATTCAATTCCAAGCTAAACTCGAGTAATATCTAAAGGGATCACCTCTAGTAATCTTGAAAGCCTGGGAAAAATCACATAAAATATAAGTCGGTAACAAAACGCAGCATAACGTCAAAATTCGAGTCGAATAATCCATTTTAAGACAATTCAATTGTAAAAAATTAAACTTTATTTTAAAGAAAAGCTGTAACGCCTCACAAATCTAGAAATCTTGACGCCTGAAACTCGAAATGTGACAGATGGTTGACCGGTAATAGTAACTCTAGCAGATGAAACGGTCAAAATCGGTTTATATCAGATTAAGTAGATTATATTCGAACGGCTATGTGGTGGGGGTTTAATTTGTTTGTGTACAGTTTTTTTATTAGAGTGTCCAATCAAATTGTAAATACTTATAATTGATAAAGAACGATCAGAAAATGCAAGTGGAGATGGATCGAACAATTATTGAGGAAAACACTAAATGACATAACCCGGACGTCATTATAATTAAATCCGGTAGTTAAGGGGAACGCCGGAAGGGCAGCAATGACCTGGAAAGAACATTGTTAGCTGAAGTGAAAAAATTTGACAAAACATGGGGAGACCTGAAGAGAATAGCCCACCAAAAAAGAGGTAGGTGATCTAGCGTAGTATACGCCCTGTACTCCTAAATGGAGATAACGGAAAACCCAAAGGAAATCTATAGGCGTTTATGGAATGAAACCAACTTTCCTAGAATCTTTTATGTTAGGTTTTTTACAATATAGCGACTTACAGCTCCTCTTCTAAAATAATTCCAGAGGCTATAAATAAATCGTTCTTGTTTCCTCGATGTGTTTGGAAATTATGGGGTTCCGTTAAATAAATATACAAAAATTAAATCGCTCATTTCGTTTAGTTTCTTAATTAATTTGCGAAATTGAAAATGACACTAACGTTTTGTTTCAAGCTCTTGACGTAGGACTAATTGTTAAAGGTCGAAGATACAAATACGTGTGAGTTCTAAATAATCTAACAAGGGAACCTGTTGAATTGTAAAATTTAAAAAAATCATAAAAACTATTCTAAGTTATAGTACTCAGTGAGACATTATCGAAACCTTTGTTTATCGGCTACCAAGTTCTTTCTAATGGTTAAAATCAGCCCTTAAGATAACCTCCAAAGACGTTTTTTTTTCTCGATATATTACGACTTCTACTCCACTTTTTTTGAGAAAAAACAAATTAGTAACTATTCCTCATAAAAAGTACAAGTAATCGATAGTAAATTAGATAAGGGTTACCCCTAATGTTTTTAGGGAACCTCTTAAAAGGGGTTGGTAGCCGATTAAAACAATGATTTCGTTAATGTTTCACAGAGTAATACAACTTGGAAAAGTATTTAGATTTTTTTTTAAATTTAACAGTACAAAAGCTTCCCTTGTAAGATTATTTGTGAGTCTGTGATTTAGCGTCATGAGGATGGAAGATTTATATTGTCGTAACCAATTGTGATATTGGGGAAGAGGTCTCAAAATTTAAGAAAATTCCTGCCCAAAATAACAGAAAATGTTTGTAAAATATAAATGGTTCGTCCGAGGAGCCGGATGGACCCATTTTTATTTTTATTTTAAAACGGCATTTCATAGTGGCATAACGAATTGAGAAATACAAAATTTAGTGTTGTAGAAACCCAGTTCATCCCTTAATTTTGTGGACTGTACATGCCCAACACAAAATTATTGGTAATTAGTAATTATATTTAGCAGGAAATTGTATAGCTTTCAGCTCGATAAGTTGAATATTCTCATTACCAAAATCTATTCTAACTGATGGAACGTCAGTATCGTACATTTGGCCTCTGCGGAAATGCGGCCAGATAAACTCTGTAATACTTCCAATGGCGCCGTTGACAAGACCCTTTTCAACATTGATGTTTGAGCGTAACATCACTTTGGCACCAACAAATATTTCTAGCTCTTTGGTCAATCCTCCAGTTTTATTTACATCTACTGGTACGATATTAACCATGTTGACATTATCAACATTTCTTGTTGCATCAATAATTTGATCCTGTGCTCGAATTTTGAAAATACGCACTTGTTGAGCTAGATATTTCTCAAGTACAGAAAGATTATAGGCATCTAATTGGGCTCTTAAAGGAAAAATTCGAATGGCTTTATCCAATGCAAAATCTCCAGTTGCCTCTGTCATTTGTTTTGACATCAGAAGCTCAAAATGCTGACCATTTAATTTTCCAACTCTAAGGGCATACAAGAGATAAGCAAATGTGTTGTCTCCCTGCTACCGCATGTTTTCTGTCAGCTCACATAAAGAATACAATCGCCACAAATGAGTCGCTGGTAAGAATCGAGTTGGCTGATTAAAAATTTGTGCTCCTTTTACGGGAGGCAATTGCATCAAGTCACGGAAAACAATTATATTGATACCTCCAAACACTTCGTTCTCTTTATTTTTTAATTGTCTCAGTCGTGAGTCAATCATGCAAAGCATTTCATAAGGAACCATGCTTATCTCATCAATTAAAAGGTAATCGACATCCTTCCACTGTTGACGCATAATCTTCAGGTAATTTCCTGTCAATTGGGGCATATTTGGTGTAAGAAAGCCATCTTTTTGAACAGGCATTTTCAATAAACTGTAAAGTGTTGAACCACCTACTAGTCTAGCTGCAACACCAGTTAAGGCAGCAACTTTGACCACCGATTTTCCAAAAAAACAGTTTTTAACCAAATTCTTAATAGCATTAAACGTAAATGTTTTGCCTATTCCTGCTCCACCAGTGACAAACCATCTCATTCGTTGTCCGTTCAACTGCTCTTGAATGCTTTGTCTTACTAGTTGGAAAAGTTCTTGTTGTTTTGCATTCACGTTATTGTAAATTATTGTTTGCAATTGTTCACCAAATATATTCTGTTCGGGAACTTCCTTTTCTAGATTTGGATCAACATATTCTTCAGGTTGTTCGAGAATATTGAATGCATTTTCAAGTTGCCTATCGCTTTCTCGGAAAGTTTCCATATATCTGCTTATTTCTTTTAATCTTTCCTCACGAGAAAGAAATGCTTCTTGTGGGTTTTCAAATCCCAGCAAAAGCTCACTTTCAGAGTGATATCAAATATATTGAAGTAGGAGGCTGTAGAAATAATTGTGTAGATCAGTATGCATTTGGAACTCTCACTACAGCATGAATATTTCTTATCAGCATTTTAGAATTATCAGTGAGAGTGATGAATCGTCTCACTAATCCTGGTTCTTCGATCTTAGCATCTACACTCTCCTCATTGTCATCGGCCTTTTTTGCATAATACGATTCAAAAAGCATTGCGAATTCAATAAGGCACATTTCTTTGAAATTGTAAACAGGATGATCTTTAGGGCGCTTCTCATATCTTTCAAAACTATTGGAACATACTCCCGCAGCCTGATTAACTTCGAAACGTAAAATGTGAAAACGTTGTTCAAGGCGTCTTGTATATAAAAATACACATCTGCGTGTACTTCCCTTGAACGGTAGATGACATAACAGGTACGCACATGGTAGGTTCCGACTTTGAAATATACTTAGCTATGTATTGTGCGATAAATTCATTGGTTCCACATGGCTGAATATTCATATTACCATCCCGTAATTGAAGAATTGCAGGATTATAATTATTTATATATTTGTCTTGGGGTCGTCTCTTTAAAACGCGTATTCTACCTGCGTTTCTGATAAATTCATCAGATGTTTGAGAGATGATTTTGGTTTATTTACATGCTTATCGTGGAAATCCGAATCGACATGATTCCGAATTGTTCTTGTGACAAGTATGTGTGTGTATGTCTATGAATTTGATTCTTTTTGACAAACTTTTATAAATTTGGATTTTCTTCCTCTGATGGAAAATAACAAGAAATGACCTCATCAATTAATTTAATTCTTTGTTCTGATTCAAATGATGGCGCATTCTCAATCCAAATGACCATATGGACATGAGGACTGCCTCTATTTTGAAATTCAATTCGCCGCCAAAAGTCTTTTACTTTTCCACCAAGAATCTTATCATTTGCTTTTAAATGTTTCATAAAAGCATCCAATCTTCTTTGAAAACGTCGACTCACAACAACTGGATAACGCTCAATGAGACGTTGAGCCTCATCCAAGCTAATGCTTGTTGGGTCTTCATTGGGTCTATTGTCAGCGATTAACAATGCCTTACGCATATCTAACTAATTTAGATCATTACAACTTAATGTCAAAAACCAAGTTGGTGGACCAAGGCATCGCATCTGTGCAACTAATTCGCTGTTTGCACTCCGCCAATAAGCTGCTGATCCTCTCAAATTGCTCATATAAATATGAAGATCTTCAACAACACCTTCTTGTCCTCTGGCCTTCTTAACACAAGCAGAAATTGTAGATTTCACTCTATCATACTCAAACATTGCAAGCGCATAGAAAAGATAATCATTGCGTTGAAATCGTGTATCTCTTCCCAAGATTCGCGATTGAAAGTTATCTAATGGTGAAATTTTAACATAGCGTTGCTCATTCAAACCATTGAAACCTTTTGGGAAAAGATAAAACCATGAAAATTCGTCTGCCTTCTTTTCATGACTAACATTAACAATGTTATCTCTTGTCATTCGAATAATTTCATTGACATTTGAACTTTCAACAAGTTCATCTTCAACATCTGGTTGAACAACATCAATTGGAGCCATGACAGATGTCTGAACATGGACATGTTCAGCGCTATTGATTTTGTTTTTGTTTAATTTATGTGATTGAAATTGAAAATTACCTTTTTCGGTTTTCGTTGCTTATTTTTTTCAGTTGTTGGCAATTTGTGAAGCCTGTGGACATTGAAATAATTTTCTGTTCTTATTAAATAAATTAAATCGACAAAGAATGGCCGAAGAAGAACGTACTGTCTCAAAGCACAGAAAAATTGAGCAACAAAGACTACGACGACAAAATATTAGGAAATCGATTAAAAACAATTTTAGAACATCTGGATGCCTAGATCGACGAAAGAAGAACGTATTGCTTCAAAGCGAAGAAAAATAGAGCAGCAAACAATACGTCGACAATATATTAGGTTAAACGGTAGTACGCAGCGAACCGATAATGTACTCGAGACCACGGATGACTTTGAAAAATCAGTCGTTACAGAATTTACATATGGGGAAATGAATGTATGTACATATATCGCACCTCCTGCAACGCGAAACGTTTTTCACTAACACATTTCACTAACAGTTTTTGCACTGACACATACAAATTTTCTTAGCTTTTTGTTTCGAATGTTTGAAAATATGAGATTGTCAGGTGAAACAACCAAGTGAACAAAATTTCTGCGAATTCGAAAGATGAGAAGTGCTTCAAATTTCGACCTCAAAATTTGACCCAAACAGACAGACAGATAGACAAGGAAGCAAGTTAAGAAAAACGTAGTAAAATACTTTCTCTTGCTCATAAACAATTTCGATTTTCTACTGATCAGAAAATTTACTATTTCAACAGATTTACCAATTTCAGAATGATATCACAAAATCCTACTATTTTTCAATTTCCAAATGACTTTAACAAAGTATACCAAATTTAGCTATGGAAAGTCTAATATTTCCCTTATAAAAAGCTTTATGCAATGAAAAAATCCAATTCATGTCACCATGGATTCTTAAATTTCTTATGACTAGTATTAGATTTCAATGAAAGTTTTAAACTATCCAATCCATGCTGCTTGGCCAATTGGCTTTGAATTAATAACGAGTTCACTACAATTAAACTAACACTGCTTCTAAGCGAAATGTACCATGTATACCCTCGAACCTGAAAACTGTGTAAATTACACAGTTTCATTTACTCGCCCAACTATATATCTTCGCTATTGTCGACATTTGCGTATAGATGGCTATTCGGTAAAATGGTTTAACGAGCGAGGTGTGTTGACAAATAACCAAATTTACAACATTATTGTTTGTACAAACAGCGTATCTAACATCCACTGGCTGTTAAAGTTTTACACTTAAGTTTTAGTGTTAAGCTACTTTATTTTCTCAGCAACCAAAACAACTAATGCCATATTGGTCTACAAAAGATTTTATATATGATGTGTTCTATTTTCAGACTCAAAAACCGTACTCAAACTGCTTACTTTCTGTATGATTTCACGTCTTGTGCCAACTATTTTTCGGGCAATGCTTTAATACTAATAAACCTGTCCTATCCTTTGGGGTTGTTATATATCAAAAGTGGTCCCGACGCTTTTTCGGGAAATTTATATTAAATAATATCCTAGCTTGGTTTATGAAGTAGTCTGATGTAATAATAGAGCATTACTGAGTTTTAAATATATCCGAGAAACAAGATATGTCTTCTATAATTTCAAGAATTAATATAGTATAAAAGATGTGGTGTCTTGTGCTAACTAACATAATACTGACTAACAAAATACTAAGTTATATTTAGTAAGACAACGAAATACTAACTATGACTACTTATGTGTCTGTAACCGAATCAAGTATATAATTTTGACATACCTTTCCTATCCTTCCGCTACGTTATGTCACAGCGAGACTTTCTTAAAGCTTGGTCGTGTACAGAAAGCTGACTTTTTCCTGATTTATGATACCCCTCAAACATCTACTTAATTCCATAATAATTTGGAGTACGAAAATTTTCATTGTTTGTATTTTCAAGCCAACGTAACTGTAAAATACAAGCAATTGACCTCATCGTTTAAATCGCACTTACAATATAACGTTATCACAACTTTATACGATTGTTATTATTGTTTTATGGTTATAATCAGTGTACACAATCTCTAATGATAAAGTGTTCAATTCATTGTTTGACCTGCCAAGCTATTTATATATCTAATCAAACCGTTCGAAACTGTTATAAAATTTTGCCCATGTTTGGTAATGTTTTAGAGCTAAAAGTGTACTTAGGGCTTTCCCAAAAAATCTTATCGTAGTTCAAGATACAATAAAGCGATAAACTGTACAGAAAGAAATCCATATCAAACAAGTGAAGTGGCTTTATATCATAAAACTTAAGTATACCTTTATCTAACGAACAAATAATTTTAATGGTACTCGATTGGCTTATCAATGGTCACACTCATAAATTTGATGCAATTTCGTTTCTATTTGCGTCCTAGTCGTCTATATGCAGAATCTATGTTTTGTGTAATATTTTAAAACGATGATATCATCAACATTGTTGGAAGACTTTAGAGTTTTTTTTATTTTATTTTTTTTTCAGATATTTGTAAAGTGACAATGATTTTGTGTATATTTATTGTATTGTACAATCAATATTTATATGTTGGTTTAATAACAATAATAAATATTAAATATGAAACACTTAAAATCAACGTTTAATATTTATGATTATTCATAAGAAACCTATGTACGTATGTACTTATGTATCTACAGCAATATCATTATTCAAATGAAATTCGGTCATCGACAATAAGTGGAAATTAGTTGCATGTACTTCGTACATATATAAACAAGGGAAATGGTTGATTGATGGGAATGGAATTTAAATGGATTTCTAATATAACCTTGCCCTATACAGATAATTGGTAATTTTGCTGTTGTATTAATCATGCGCTTAGTATTTGGTAAAGAATTCTTGTATTTTAATTGCTTTGATATGATATTTGTTTTCAATAATTTTAAATACCTTCAAGAAAGACATTAACTGACTGGGATTTTTAATTATTTAATTATTAACTGTAATGGTCACATACAGACAAATGTGTAATCTACTTGGTTAGTTTTTAGCATTTGGGAGCAAGGGACTCAAACAAATTTTATAATTTATTTTCATTTTCTTTATTTAGTTGCATATAGTGTACCTGCTTCGACTATATAATTTTATTAAGGCTTTTGTTGAATTCTGACCACAGTTCAATAAGATGTTTCGCTTCGAATAGCACCGCATTCTCTGTCAGGTCATTAAAATTCTGCTGTAATGGCATCCTCAGGACTTCGTGCGTTCCTTATGGTGTGTTCTTTACGATCAGATTGTTTTTTATCCTGCATGAGTAATGTTTCATAATGTTTGTGTTCGAATAACCTTTCTGTGCAAGTTCGATGTTCGAGATTAACGGTGGTAATACAATACCAATGTCTTCTCTTTATTATGTGTAGTACTTTTTCCATATTTTGTTTATGTTAAACTTCAGTTACGGCATCCTTTAAAAATTGGAAAGTTCTTATCATAGATAGTGTTTCAGTCAGTTACAGTGCAATAGTGAGTTTATATTACTAACCTGTTCATTAACGTATGACTGGATTTAGCTAACTTAGGTGATAATCGTTGAAAGACCTTTTTATTATTTTTATTGGGTAGGTGAAGTGACAGATTCCTATAGCCAGTTTTTCCATTTTTTTTTTGTCTGTTTCGACCAGTTTTTAGTTCTATTTTTCCAAAATTCTTCCAGTGCTCCATATTTTAGCTGTTGCAGGCGTTAAAAGTTTTGCATACAGTTATAGACACACAGCCATTGAATATTTAAGATGGCATATTTTTGCAACATCTTTGTTATCCGTTTGAAAAATCCAATTTCTCGCTTGTTTACCATGTACCATTTGGAAGTTCTTTATTTTCGTATTATTTTCCAGTAATTTTTTTAATTGTGCTTCGCAAGCGTGTACTTCACCAGATATACACTTCACTAGATGTTTTTGACACCAGACATTACAAAATCTCAAGAATAACTCCAATGGATGTTCCGTCTTCTGTTCTTGTCATTTTTTAATTTAATTTGTTATATTCATCTCCATAATTTCGTGCTTCCATTTAGCTTCACTAATAATGGTGATTGTTGTTTTTCTTTTTTTTTGAGCAAGTTAGCTTCGGCATAGACTTGCTAATGGTTTACCCATTTTTGAAGAACGTACCTCTATTTCTTTTTTGGATTTGTCCATATTGGACTTCCGCCGATGAAACCTTAAGATGGCTGGCCTAATTTTGAACTTAGATGTTATCAGTTGATCAGCTTTGTGACTATCTACATCTGTCTGTGGCTTATGTGCATAATTTAGGAAAGATTTTCAGTTTCAGATTTTAATTGTTATTTGTCCGAAACCTCACAAGGCGATTAGAACGTCAAATCGCAAAATTATGTACATACGAGAGTATGACTCATGGTAACTCAATCTAACCTCCAACTGAACCGCCAAATCCATCTCAACATAATCGCCAATGGAATCACCAAATCAAATTTTAAGCCAACATCTATTTCAAAACAAATGTTTGAAAACCCTTAACTCAATCCCAAACTACCTACTTGGAGGACTAACCCCAATCCCCAAATCCAGACAGACCCCAGCTTAACCCGCAACCTAAAACTAAACGCCTAACTAAATCTGTAAATCAACAAGGACCGACCGAGAAATCGCATGCGTGATTCAATACATCCAAATCGATGAAATAAATCCTTAACTAAACTTCGAACTCAACGCAATCACCCTAACTTCCACCTTAACTCGACCAAAATCTTAACACCAGACTCAAATCCTATTCCCTTGAACTGAACATCTCATTCAATTAATTGAATGAGATGTTCAGTTGAGGGAATAGGCTTTGAGTAGGGGGGCGGGGGTGACGATATTGGTATAGTGCCAATTCAATCCCAAGTAGTTAAAACTCAACCCTAGCTCTAACCATCCATTAAACTCCTAACTCAACGGCTAACTCAGTCCCAAAATCCACAGGAAGCTAACTTCTACCTCAACTTACAAGTCACCTCACTGAACTGAACGCCCATATCAATCTGCAAATCAACACGGTCCGACGAACTACATGTTTATATGAACTAAAGAAGCAACTCAAGCCAACGCCTAACTCAATCCTCGACAAAACCAAACTCAACCAAAGCTCAACTCAACCTTAATTCAACCTCAACTCAACCTCAACTCAACCTCAACTCAACCTCAACTCAACCTCAACTCAACCTCAACTCAACCTCAACTCAACCTCAACTCAACCTCAACTCAACCTCAACTCAACCTCAACTCAACCTCAACTCAACCTCAACTCAACCTCAACTCAACCTCAACTCAACCTCAACTCAACCTCAACTCAACCTTAACTCAACCTTAACTCAACCTCAACTCAACATAAACTCAGCCTCAACTCAACCTGAACTCAACCACAACCCAACCTCAACTCAACCTCAACCCCAACTCAACCTCAACTCAACCTCAACTCAACCTCCACTCGACCTCAACTTAACCTCAACTCAACCTGAACTCAACCACAACCCAACAGGTACTTAAGATTTAATTAAACATACACTCAACGTCGAGACCAACTGTGGATTGAAAAGGTGCATGCGGAAACCAACATAACTTAAATCAACTCAAGCAATCTCCAATTCAATTGAACCCCAACTGTTCACCGCAGCTGAACTGCTCACTCCAACCAAACCGAACCGCATCTCAACTCCAATTCAACCCGAAAATTGAACCGTTACTAAACCCGCAACTCAACGCTAAAATCAACGACCAGCTCAATACTCAAACTAGCACCCCAAAAAAAAAAAAATTCGTCACCGTGGTCGAAAAAAACGTATAATAACACGTGTTAGTAAAGACGTGGTTTTGGGTCAATTTGTATGGCAGGTACTTGATCATGTAACAGCAGTACAAAAGCACTAAGCTAAATATGATTTTTAGGCGAATTACATAAGTTATTCAGGTTTCAGTCAAACGTGAATTGTTGAATATTAAAAATGCCTGTAAGATTTTAAAGATAGGTTCGTTTATTGTATACAAGTAAGCCTGGAATATGCAATTAGATATTTAATTAAAATTTTTCAACTGGCCCAAAATCTCATGTCTGAGAATCTCTTTCCGATCTTCTCTTAAGCTATCAGTAAAGCTAAAAATTTAGGACTTTGCTACCTTATAATTTCCTGCTTTCAACTGCGGCAGTTTGTTGACGATTGGTTTGTTTATATGAACTAAGGGTTGATCTTATTTAGGATTAATATGCATTCTTGTGCATGTTAAACGAGAGAGCCATAACTGTCGCCTACTGGATCTTCTTCCAGTATGGCCGAAATATACAAACAAATGTTTTAGCTATTTCTATGTCACAATTTAGGAAGTTCTGTTAGACTTCATACCCTTAGTAATAAACATTAAAAATCTCAATTTACTATCAAAGTTCAAATATAATGTTTACTGGTTAAAGGCTACCTGAATGCTACCGGTTAAGCTGTTTGTTGAGCTGTAGCTATGCTTGACCGATCGCCATCATGTTGTCTTGGCACAGTAGAATAATTCAAGTACTGCTACAAGTAATTCGGGATTATTAGTTTTTAATACTAAGAGTAGGAAAGTTCAATCCATTTATTCCATAAATATAGCTGCACTTATAGCTTAACCGATGGCCAACATGAGATTTTGGGTCTGTAACAAAATGTTAATTAAACTTTAAATTTTATACTTCGACCTAAGTACAATATCGAGAATTTGAATTTTTATTCCTACTAAGGGTAACATAGTTCTATTGAATTTCCCAAATGTTTGAATAGCCTTATCTGAAATTATGGCTTAACCGTAAGCCATTATGTCGTCTTGAGCCAGTAAAAAATTATTTATTAAACATCTAATTATGTATTTCGACATAAGTAGAAAATTAATTCATGTCAGTTTTGTGCAAGATAGTCTATCGAATTTGATGGATTCAAATTTAGAAAACACAAGTCTCCTTTTATTTACATGCTACGTATACACATTGTTGAATTTGACTTGAAACTGCTTTAATCGAGAAGGGAAGATTCTAAAATTTTAGAATTCGGTTTCTCCTTCTTTCCCGCATCGAACACACTACGGCTTATATGATTACACTAAGGCATACATATCTGCTGAATGCAGTTTTAACATTTACTGACACCATACCAGTTTACCTATTTGCTTTTTGTGAATATACATTTTTAGAGTTTCTACAATTTCAAGAATTCTACAAGCATTAGAAGAATAATTCTTGAAATTCAAGAATTTCCAAAACGTCTAACAATTTTAGGATTTCTAATTATTTTCAAAGTTCTAACAATTTCTAGGATTTAAAAGTTTTCAAAAACGACTAAAATTATAAGAATTTTGAAATTTGAACAACATCACCTCTAGAATTCAAAGTTTATCAGATATTATAAATCTTTAAAATTTTCAAGGAACTCTATAGAAACTTAAAACATATTTAGCTTATCAAAATTTTGGGAATATTCAAATTTACTTACACCAATTTCAAAAATGTAAAGTCTGCAAAATCCAGAATTTTAATAGACTTCTGAAATAATTTCAAAATTAATTTTAATTAGAATTTCCAAAACTTGAAGAAATATGAAAATTTCAATTTAAATAGTAAAATTCCTTTATTTGTCAAATTTTTTTTAAACTTCACATACTTCAGGAAACAAATTTAAAAATGGCTAAAATTTGAAATTTTTTTTGGACCCTAAGAATTTCATAAATCTTTTAAGAATTTCAATTAATTAGTGATTTTTAAATTATTCATCAAAAGTTTAGAAAATTAGAAAATTCACACATTTAACCATTAGGATAAAAATTCCAAAAATTTAGGGAATTTCATGTCAAAATCATTTCGAATTTTTGAATTTTGAAAATTTCAATATTTTAAAAACTATCAAAAACAAAAAATTAAAGTTTCATGTCATTTGGAGTGGTTTCGTTTTTTTCTCGTTGAATTCAATTTCAGAATTTGATAATTTTAATGAATTTTTAATTTGCTGAAAATTTCTCTTTACCTAAATTTTAGTTTTTTATTAAATTTTTAGAACAGTTATGATTTCAATAATTTTCAGAATACTACCTAACACCTAATTTTCAAAAATTAAAACAATTTAAGAATTTGTTTCTTTTAATAGTTCAAGGAAATATTAAGATTTTATAAATCTCGAAAAAATCTAAAAATTTGGAAAAAAAAATTCAAAATTTTAAAAATATTGAATAATTTAAGAAATTTTAATTTTTAAAATTTATTTTTAAAACTTTTAAATATTCCAAATAGCATGTTCGAGAGTTTATAAAATTTTAAGAATATTAATTTTCATAAGTTTAAAAATTTGAAGAGTTTTTACAAAAGTTTAAAAATTTCAGAAATATCAAGAAATTTATTTGTAAATTTTTAAAATATTAGAACTTTAAGATTTTAAAAAATTATTAAGAATTTCTTTTGAAGACTTTTTTCTGGTTTTTTTTTTTTTTATTAGTATTCAAAATTTATTGAACTCACCCAAATTTCAGAAATATATTTTTTTTATATATTTCAATATTTTTTCCTAATTTCAAGAAATCCACTAATCTTTTCGAAAAATTGTTGAACTTCCCGGGAATTTTGGTAATAATTCAGTTTGAAACTAGTGAAAGCGGTGAAAAAATATTCTAAAGGAAAGGCCCAGGATCAGGTCACTGAAGAATCACTACAGCTCATGACGATCGATTTTTAAAGATGACAATAATAAACCTAACTTTTACGAGAGGTGAGTTAAATTAACGTGAGTAAACCATCGTATTCAACATATTCAATTTGGACGCGAACATGCTTAGTGGGCAGCAGATTCACAATATAGGCATTTTGCCAAGCAAGATCGTATCAAAGGGGATAGATGAAACCTAAAGTTTAGCAGCCCATCGTTACATAACGGTAATTCTGAAAAAATACGTTATGCCATAAAAATGTATTGGCCATGAGGGACCTAGTTCTTCTGCCAGATTTGAAACAACTTGAATTCTGTTTTTGTTACAAGTTTTGATCTATATTGCGGTTCAAGAGGTACATCCTGTATGCTTTTGAAAAGGTAAAAAAATGCGGTCGTATATTTGGCATTAACGCAAGTTCCCTTGCCGGTGATTGTAATATCACTGAGTGATATATAAATGAATATCAATCAAATCGGGTTTTTTCTTCAAAATGCCCTAATAATTACAGGAAATGGAGGGGGAGGAAGAGAAACCCTAGTTTGTACAATTTTCTGATTACAAATTTGTATCTATCAATTATTTAGAATTTCTAGCATTTTGGAAATTATCAAAAAAAAAATCCAACTTTATAGTCTTTGGAACTTTACAGCAATAAACTTAAGACTGCTGAGAGCTACATTGAAGTATGTAGGTTGAGTTTTATTATTTATATAACAATAATAACATTTCTAACTTCAAAAAGAAGAGTTTAGTGGATTGGCCCGAATACTTTTAACTTTAAAAACAGAATTTTTGAATGCTAAAATAAAATTTTATTGAAATTCGACACTGAAAATTGAACTATTTCATTTAGAAATTAATTAAGGCGAGTAAAATTCAATTAAAGCTACTCAAAATACTTTAACGTGAAAATCCATATGTTAGTCGAACTAAAGTAGCTGTATATGAATAGGTTGGCTCCTACAAATTTTTATACTAATCATTATAGTTGAAATGATAATATACTTTTAAGAACAATATTCCAGCTTAATAATCCTATTCCAAAACCACCTTACAAAAAAGCTCGTAAAGTACACGTTCTAAGAATCACTGCGCAATATGCATTTAACGTAAAATTGCAAAGTCTTATCAAACAAATCTAAAGTGCGTCACTCAGTGATGAGTAAAATAAATATGCTATATTAAAGTCCACCTTTAGTATCTACTCGTTTAAATTAAGCGCCACATCATAATACATACATATGTATGTACAATCAAAAAAAAATTTCACTAACCGAATACCATATACTAAAAAATCAAACTCAAATTCCTAAAATAGAACATAGTGTTTGCGTGTGTACTACTTGACCTAAAATGTCCCCTATAGTAGCAACCAACCAGAATTATCCAGCCATATATTATCAGCAGTGTGTATAGGTATAAGTAAACGTACTTATTTAATTATCAAGCAGGTGAAAACAAAACAACAATAAAACAAATTTTAATCTATCAAACATCTGACTCATCAATTTGATATCAATTCAAATTTGTATATAACCGATATGTTCTTATCATACTCGGCGATATAAAATATAGGTTTTATATTCAATTTGAGTCATTATACTAATATCGTTATGATTACATGTAGACATATTACATATATTTATTTGTTATCAAAACAAATAAAATATGTTATCAAATTCGGTCTGTATATCACATTAATTGTTGCCACATCGATTTTATGCAAGATTCATACCTAAACATGGTGTAACTACATAAATTATTGCACTGAAACCAATTAACTCGTCCACTTGTAAATAACGTCACAAAAAAATAAAAACATAACAAAATATTTATAAGCTGCAATCAAGTCACTGGTCTAGGCTTCTTGGTCATTGAATGACCTTCCCATTAGCAACATACAAATAACAAATATCGCATTATATATGTACATACGTACAGTACATACAACAAACGTCTTACAAAACTTTAAGTTTGGTTAATGTATAAGACAAAACAAAAACATGTTGTTGCTTTTTTACACAATCCGTACATTATACACCCCTCCGCGCGTAATAACAATAATAACAATCAATTGTTGTTGTTACAATTTTTTTTAGTTTTATGTCTCTGGCAAAATAAAATAAAAATGTAAATCTTATAAGAAAATATCGTAATGTATCTTTAGAGAGACGATGATGACTCAGAGTTTGGTTTAATAATGTTACGGTTTGTTGTCTTATGTATATAAACATAACATAAAATACATATATGTGTACTTTGTCTTTCTTATTTGTGGTTTTCTGTTTTTTAATTATACAAGACAAACTTTTTTTTTTTATTTTTATAGCCTTAATTGTAATTAGCAATAGTGTAATGGGAACAATTATTTTATATAGCTTTTGATAGTTTATTTATAGCATTTATCTATAAAAAGCTGCACCGTACTTGCGCAATGCAATTAAGAGATTGATCACGGAAATTGCATTGGCGATTGGTTGGATCTTTCTACTTAAATATTTATGGTTTTATGTATTTTATGATGAATTCTGTCGGATATTTCTGAAGGTACATTCATCTTATAATTTAAAGGTATGTATATGCGATTTAAACAATAAACATAAGACAAACTTAATGTTAAGAAATAAGAATTCATTTTATGTATTTGAGGTTGTTTATTACTTCTTGGACTTTTGATATGTACAAGGAAATATGTTTCGCACGTATACGTTTTACAGTGCAAAGTATTTTTTTTGTTTAATTGATATTCTCAGAGAAAAACTATTTTCTTATTTTATTCTAACATATTCTACGACTACAATTTGTTATCTGCTATCTGGTTGTTGAATTAATCTAAAGTTTGGAGAAATTTAATCTATGTATATTGTCACTCTGTAGATTGTGGGAATTTTTGGAGTCAAACACTTGTGATAATTAAAGGATACTTGTAACTGATGTTTACTCTATTTAATCATATTGTTACGAATCTGTAGTGGCGATGATCGGGGTTTCATTATTTTGTGCAATTTTCTATTTTTTTCGTTAAAGGTATTCCCTTATAATTTTTAGGGTCGTGTTTCAACCTATAGTGATGGCGGCTTGTGCAGGAATTTTGTTAATTTTTGTAAAGTTCTGCATAACTCGTACAGTATTATTTGCCTGACGACATCGAGTCCGAATCGTGAATGGTCTAAGCCGGGAGGTCAAATATGTTCCTAGGTATCGCATCATTTTAACAACGGTAAAGGTGATTCCTGATATCATAAGAGTATTAGCCGGATTAAAAGATGAATCGCGATCTCGAATGAGGCTGGCACATTTATGGGGATTTACGTCGAGTCCAGCGTATTTTAAGTCGGTTAGTAGTTGATTTAAGATAGGTTCAATAGTAGTGATATTTCGGGTAATTAAAATAAGGTCGTCAGCATAGCCTCCAATTTGAGCTCGGGGAACCGATCGACTACGGTAAGGAGTACTTGATTTAAGATGAAAGTGAAAAGCCTAAGATGAAAGTGAAAAGCCTAAGATGAAAGTGAAAAGCCGGGGTGATACAGGACAACCTTGTTTAACGCCCTTGTTTTTCTTGATCTTCCCAGTAGCTTGATTGAACCATTTGATGGATGTGGTTTCCCAAAAACAGGCTGTGATTATTCGGTTGACCAATTGTTGACCCTTTTGCTAGGTCTAGTGACAGGATGCATATTTGATGGCCAGCTCGCCATTCTTCATCAAGGATACGACGTATAGTGTACATATGATCATCTGTTGATCGTTGGGTTAGGAAGCCGGCTTGATATGAGGGAGGCTTATATAAATGCTAATCTAGACGATCTAGTAGACGCTTGGCGTAAATTGTATAGCATACATTGCACAAGGTGATCCTTCGGTAGTCGGTAACTACTTTTGGTCTTTGTATCTATGGGATAGGGACTTGTAGAATATCGATCCATTCTGGTGGAATCCGATTGGTGATTCAGATCTGTTCAATTAAGGCATGAAGAGAGCGTATTACATTATCTGGAGCGTTTTTAAATAGCTCAACGTGGAGCAGTGCCCGATCAGATGAATTTGATCTTCATTTGGATCTCCTCTTGGGTGGGGGGTAATCCTAGTGGGTGATGATCGATACCAGGCAAAAATGGGGAGAAAAAGTGGTTGATTCTTTTGGGAGGTTCTTCTGTACTGTTTAAAAAAATGATATGTCCTATGTAATCGGTCAGAGGGTTTAAAATTTACCAGTTATGTAAAAAATTCTTCACATTCAAGGGTTATATGCTCGGAATAGGCTTTATTTAAATTCCGTCTGGCTTCTCTTAACCGGTAGGCGGCAGAGAGATCTTATCGATGGATATGTTGAAAATACTTTACACTCTTAAAATTAGCTTGGGGTTTTCTTCGTTTAGGATTCAAGGGTGTCCGAGACGTTAGAACAAGCTGAGAGGAGATTTTCAAACTATCAAGAATTATAGTCCATAGTTGATCACGTCCGTGTTCTGAGAAACGTTTTTCATGGACTTCTTGAAGAGGGCATATAAGGCGATGTTCACTGATGCTGGGGCGAGGAATATCAATTTTTGACGGAATTAATATAGATGCTGTGATTCTTCTCTCTGGTCAGGATATGATCTACTTGTTAGTGGTGCCGTCCATCGGATCGTGTGATGATTATTCGACGTCCTTTGGTAGTATGTACTACTAGTTGTGCTAGATTGACGAGTTGGCCTAAAAAGTATCCGTTTGCATTGGTTTCATTATGATATAAATTGTGTCCGATGTATCTTCAGTCCCAGAAAATCACCACATCGCGGGTTTTTGGGCACCGATCGAGTATTGAGGAAAGTGTTGAGAAAATTTTGGAGGATAATTGCCGATTGGATGATGAGGTGTTTGGTGGGACATACACAGTAATGAAGAGAATCCGTTTTCTATTAGGGAATTGACCAAGTAAGGTGATTATGGCTCCATAATAATATTTAATTCCTTGCGGTTTGAGGATGGAATTTTTCCTCACGAGAATTTCCACACCTCTTCGAGGACTCTTTGGGTCTTTGGTGAGATACCAGGTGTAGTTTGTGGTGGAACATACACCCGAACTCATGTTGGTCTCTTGGAGCCCACAGAGAATGATAATATGATGGTACAAAAGAATATCGATTGGGTTGCGCTTTTATGCTTCCAGGTGCCAAAATAATATGAGGATAGAGTTATTGGTAAGTTGGTGGGAGGCGATGGTATGGTTTCAATAATGGTGTAAGGATTACCGGACGTACGGAAACGCGTTGAACGTTGTCAACGATACTTTGTACATGGGAATTTGATGAGGTAGAATTTGATTGTGATAAAGTGTTTGATTGTGTTTTTAGATTGTCATATGATCCTTGAGTAGATTCTGAGTATGGCAAGGAATTTGTCTCAGATATTAGACTATCGTAATGGGTTCCATTATATAATAAATGAATTTTATGTACATACATAATTACCGCCATCCGGAATGAAAATTGTTGGACGCTGGGTGGAAGTATGATGCATGACTATTTTGATACCTTTTAATCTGCATATAGCTGATAGGCATTCGGAGCCGCCCCAGTATCCGTTCATTTGAAAGTTGGAAAGATATCTGAAATGGGTTCGTGTATTTATTAATATAAGAAGAAATGAATTTGGGTTAATTTTGTGGTAATAAAGGTATTATAAATGATGGTTACCTTTCTATACGAGTACATTGGTTTTTGAATTGCACTGTAATCTGATTAGAGTCAGATAGGTGGAATGAATCTATTATAGTGGGTATATAATCTTGCAAGTGCTCTCTAATAAATTGAACTATCTCGGAACGGAGTTCATGATGTGAATTAATAGGAGGATGTGATAGAATGAACAGATAAAAAGACAGTTGCCATCGGGGGGAATGGCATACATTTGCATTGTATTTTATTTTATTTTGACTAAGATGCATACAGAAATATTAGTGGAATTTTGTTTAAAGCGTTTGCTATTTTTGTTTTATTTTAGCTTAGGATAAATCCCAAAATTTGACGGAAATGTCAAACTGTTATTACTTTAGGGGTGAATAAATGTTGAGAACAGGGTGTGTGTATGAATGATGTTAGGTGTCTTCAATTGAGATGTTAGTGTGTTTAGAGGTAAGTAAATCCTGGGAATATCCTGGGAATATTCGGATGATACGAGGTGTGAATGCTGGATAAGGATTTTGGTTTTTGGTTAATTAGGATAAATGAGCTGTTCTGTCCGGTGATATAGTTTAAATAGGAAGGATGAATTTTTTCCGATATGAAAATTATTGTAGGTTGGATCATGGGAATGAAGGATTATGGTCTGTGTGACTTTATGGTCTGTTTGTTGTGAAGCGAGGTGTGGTAAATTCTTGGTGAATGTTGTAACGGGATTAAGGGTTGATGGGAGTCCTAGATTTATACCTATAACTAATTGGATTTTATTATTACATTTAAATTTTAATTTTAAGTTTATTTTATTTTATTTTTATTTAATTTTAATTTTAACTTTATTTCAATCTTATTTTAACTTTATTTAACTTTGGTTTTAATTTTCTTTTTAATTTTAATTTTATTTTATTTTTTGTTTTGCGTTTTCTATTTTGTTTTTAATTTGTTTGTTTAGCATTGTGTTGATCTGGTGGTTATATATACTACCAGCGAATCACTAACTTTTAATTGATCGGCATCGGGTTTTGGTTGGTTTTGTGGTTTTAGTAGATAGATGTTGTCCTTTAAGTTTATTATGTTTATCATGGGTCAAAATTGTGGATTTCTTATAAAATTCTTTAAATTTTCAAATGTCATATGTCATATTTCATATTTAATATTTAATTTAATTTAATTTTTAATTGATAGCTTAGGTGCCAGTATTTGGGGGTAGTCTGACCTTGGTAATAATTCTATTTTTCAGCTAGATTTTGTTTAATGTAAAAGGCTATATGATGTACGGCCAGGAGTCCGTGTGTTCATGCTATTGCGTATAGCGGTTCATAAGCATCAAATAGGAAGAAATTAGAAATAATTGAGTGATTTTAACTTGAATTTTCAGAAATACAGATAATTTCTTGCTTAGCGTGAAGGAGCTAAAGCACCCTGTTATCATGTAGTGTAAAATTGTATGGTTGTGTGCTAAATATATTATCATTTACATCACTGACATTTTGATAAGTTAAATCCTTTGAATTATGGTGTAAGCCGTTTTTTAAAAAAATGAATAAATATTTAATTTTAATTTTGTTTTCAAACTTGGGAAATTCCATTTGAGCTTTATTCGTGGGTGTCCTGTATACATGTAGTGGTTAACTAAATTATTATTGGTATTCTAGACTTTTTGCGTCGTAACGTGATCAATTTTTGAATTATATTGCATAGTTTTATAAATAATTAACTTTAACATAATTATTGATTTCCTTTTTTGTAGATCTGTGGGAAATTGCTGATTGGTTTGGGTTTGATTTTATGGTTAAATATATATTTTTAGCTTTTATTTTTAAGATGTATGATAATCACGATGACAACCATTGGTTTACCGTTGTGCTGTTTTCTGTTTGGATTTTTTAGTTTTATATTATATTAATATTATTAATATTTTAAAAAATTTATTTATTTGTTATATGGGAATTAATTTATAATTTCTTTCCGAGAATTTTGGTGTTGTCCTGTGCTGATAATTTTTATCAATTTTTATAAATATTACTGAATAATCATCCTAACTGTCGGCTGTGCCTGGATGTTTGTAGCCGGGCTAATTCTCTCACTACTAATAATCCGATCCTATCCTTAGATTTTGCTGTGTGTGAAAGGAGCACGGTGTTACCCGGCCAGGATTGGACGTGGAGCTGTCACATTTGTGTGGTGTCGGAGGTGGTTGAACTTTCTTTATTGTAATGGTGCTTTGATGTCCTCAATGGAGAGCATTCACCTGTGTCATAAAGTTGGTGTGACAAATCAGTTCCTCTAGAATTTTTAGCCTTGAATTGGGAAGTCTCCATATTTGTTTTCATAAAATGTTAATTGTTTTTGTAATGTGTAATATATTCTGTTTTGTCCATTAATATATTTTAATTAATTTAGTTTTAAAATACTTAAAGGGATCTCTTTTTTAATTTGCTTATAAAAATTCCAATTTTCAGAATAAACATAGTTCAAGAATTAATCATTATTATAGGAATCAAAATTAATCCCGAATTTCAAATTTAAATTTATGCTTGAATCAACCCTCCAGGATCAACAAGTAGAGTATAAGCTGTAGTTTAGAAATTGTGTTGTCCTGTGCTAACTATTTTTACTATATAATTACCAACAATTTACTCTTATCCTTCGGCTGGGGATGGATAAATGGGTGTACGATGTATGCCCGGGAATACTGAAGATCCTGTTATAATAATTATTCATTTAAATTATAAAATTTGTTATTATTTTTTTTTTTTTTTTTTTTTTTTTTTTAATAATTTTATTTATGATAACAATAAAATTTTTTTACAAAGTAACTAGTCAGTTTTGACTAACAGCGTTTGACTCTGACAATATAATAATAAAGCACTCATATGTGTTCTTTACATAAAGTGTTGTTTTGGTTGATGTTGCATTGTGCAGACTATTCTGGCAACTCAAAAGGTTTTAGTCTTTTGAGTCTTCTTATTATACCCTCTTGATGAAGTAGTCTTGCAGCTTCGATGTTAGGGTGATGATGGAGCCTCTCCTGGTGTTTTTGAGCACATTTCTTTATTTCACTTGCGACTGTGTCTATTCCGAGATCTCTATGAAGGTCACTATTACGAGTGTACCAAGGGGCATTTACAATTCCTCTGAGGACTTTATTTTGAAATCTTTGAACTATCTGTTGATTGCTGATTTTGGTGCATCCCCATAGTTGAATACCATATGTCCAGACCGGCTTGAGTACTTGTTTATAAAGCATAAGTTTATTATGAATGGATAACTGAGAGTTTCTTCCAATTAACCAGAACATTTTTCTATATTTTAACTGAAGCTCTTCTGCTTTCTTTGTCACGTGTACTTTCCACTTTAACTTTGCATCAAGGTTCATACCAAGGTATTTTGCTTGATTGGCATGTGGTACAGAGATATTATTGAGAGTCACAGGTAGTGGTTCTATTGATCTATTAGTGAAGTTAATGTGAGTAGACTTCGATTCATTCACTTTAATTCTCCACTTAGCGAGCCAATCTTGTATATTATTTACGGCTATTTGTAGTTTGAATGTGACTTCACCGATTGTGTCACCAACAGCTAGAATTGCAGTGTCATCTGCAAACGTGGCGATAGTTGTATTGCTCGTCTGCGGTATGTCGCTAGTAAACAGTACGAAAAGGAAAGGCCCTAAGACACTCCCCTGCGGGACTCCTGCTTTAGCTTCTTTAATACTGGAGTAAACTCCTTCCTGTTTAACTCTAAAATATCTCTTTTTCAGGTATGACTTTAGCAGTTCGCAATACTCAAATGGCAGAGTTTTCTCCAATTTAAATATTAAACCATCTAGCCAGACTTTGTCAAATGCCTGCGCTATGTCAAGAAATATGGCTGAACAAATCTTTTTTTCCTCTAAAGATTTTTCTATTATATCTGTTATTCTATGGACTTGGTCGATTGTGGAGTGTTCCTCTCTAAATCCAAACTGATGGGACGGAACAGCTCCTGATTTTACAACTTCTGGTTTAATTCGTTTTAATAACAATCTCTCAAATAGTTTTGACATAGTTGGAAGAAGTGATATTGGCCTGTACGAGGCCAGTTCACTTGGTGGCTTACCTGGCTTAGGTATCATTATCACTTCCGCAAATTTCCAAGATAGAGGGACATAACGGAGTCTGAAGGAAGCATTAATTATGTCCGATATTTTTTTAATAGCTTTATTAGGTAGTTGTTTTAGAATCTCTCCAGTTATCAGGTCATATCCTGGTGATTTTTTAAGTACTACATGGTTCTTTATTACTTGTTTTACTTCTTTAGCATTAGTTAATGGAATTTCCTGTCTCAGGATAGTTGTTTGGTTTTCGAACAATATATCCTGTTGGTTAAGTGTTGTTAAATTTGGCTGAAAGATACGCTCTAGATGATCCGCGAATTTTTCTGCTTTTTCTTCTTTGCTTTTAGCCAGGTGACCATTATTTGTTCTTATTGGTGGTATATGCATAACTGGCCTTTTCAAATATTTGGTTGCTTTCCACAATGAATAATCACTACCTTTATCATAGGTGAGAGATTGTAGGTATGAATTTATTGATTTATTTTTAAATTCCCTTATTTCTCTACGTATTCGTTGTGTTAAATTATTTAATCTATTTTTGACGGTTGGGTCTCGTGTACGTTGCCACTCCCTACGGGTGCTTCTCTTCTCTATAACTAGTGATTTAATTTCCATTGGATAGCATTTGCCAGCAATTTTTTTGTTTGTTGTGTTAGTACTTTTCCACGCCGCTACCTGTATGTCCTTGACGAGCTTCTCCACCTCCTGTTCTAATGTTTCTTCTGATGAAAGTTGTGTGTTTAAAATGATGCTATTGTTTAGTTCATTCCTGAACTTTTTCCAATCAGTATATTTATTTGTTAACAGTGGCTGTTTATCATTAGTAATTATTGTATCACTTATTATCATTAAAATAGAGGAGTGGTCAGATGTGGAGTCCAATCCTTCCTGCACTTGTATATAATCAACCGGGATTTTTCTTGTTATAAAGAAGTCAATTAGGTCTGGTATTTTATTTTGATCGCTGGGCTAATAAGTTGGTTTTCCAGTAGAATGCCAGTTGCAGTTGTATTTAATTATTGCTTGATGAAGCTCTTTCCCTTTAGTTGTGGTTAGTCTTGATCCCCAGTCAGTATGTTTAGCGTTGAAGTCACCCCCGACTACAAATTTTTCACCGAGCTGCTTGAAGAACTGAGTATAAGCATTCTCTTTGATGTTATATCTAGGAGGGCAATATATTGCGGATACCACTAACTTGTGGTTGCGGGTATTAATACTAACGCTAATTGCTTGTATTTCATCACATTCAAGTTTTTGTTGCAGATGGTATTTAATATCTTTTTTTATAATCACGGCACTGCCCCCTCGTGCATTATTATTAGGATGAACTGCTGAGTGAACTTCGTAGCCGCGGATTTTTATATGACTTTGAGTTGTAAGGTGTGTTTCAGATAATAAACATATATCTATTTTTTCTAAATCAAGAAATAGTTGTATTTCATTTTGTCGTTGCAATATACCATTGCAGTTCCATGCAAGAATTTTTAAATTATTTGCCATGTTTTTCGAGTAGAGTGAGCCTTTGTAGGATTGATATAAGGGCTTTTTCCTGCTTTTCTTCTTGTGAACTAAGTCTATCAAGAATATCTTGTAGTATTTTATTAGTTTGGTTATTATTTGAATCATTTAATAAAAGAGAACTATGTTGTCTTCTCGAACTTCCAGTAGATAGTACATCAGCAAATGTTACATTTGGATTAGTTCTTGATGGCTGGATTAATGTTTGGTGTGGCCTTAAATTTGTAGGTATTCTTGTTGAGGCTGAGTTAATTTCTGGCCTGGTAATTATTGAAGTTTCCCTTGTTTTGTTGCGAATTTTTTGCAGCTCTTTTATAACAATGCAACCTCTGTAGTTGGCTGGGTGTGTCTCTCCACAGTTAACACATTTTGGTGGGGTGTCTTTTAGTTTCGTACATTCAGCCGTACGGTGTTTTCCTACACATTTCACGCATCTGGGCTCCTTATTACAAAAGTTTTGCGTGTGTCCGTAGACTTGGCACTTTTTGCACTGGGGGATCAGCTTAGATTTTTTAACTGCTTCTATTTGCACTTTCATATGGAGTATTTCGCTGATTGCATAAATATTTTTAATGTCTTCTGTTCTTTCAAAAGACAACATATATAATGGCAGAGGTGTTTTGTCACCTCTTTTTAGCAGCTGTGTAACTTCTTTAATTTTGTATTTTTTCTCCAAAAGATACTCTTTTATCTCTTCTGGTTTGCATGAAGCGTGTAGCTTCCTAGCAATGACTTTGGTTTGCCTTGTCTGCTTATCTTCGTAGGAATACCACGCTGTCTTTTCTTCGTTAAGAGCTCCTGTTAACTTTCTATAGCTATCACTGTCTGTGACATTTATTTTGATATCACCACTATTTAACGCTGTAGCTTGAAACTTTATATGATTGTTGTCCATGATGTTTCTAATACTCTGATAATTATTGCAATTAGATATTATTACTGGAGGTGGCCGTGGCACTTTTTTCTCTAGTTGTACATTCTTACTTCCGGTTGGGAGTTCATTACTTGATCGTTTCTGTTCCGACGGAACCTGAGCTTTATCCTCCTGTTGCACGTGCCTACTTCCGGTTGGAAGCTGCTCAACTGATTGTTTCGAATCGGGTGAAATCTGTGGTGATTTACTCATCTTACGTTTCTTATTTTTTTTGTTACGGTTCAGAATCCATCCCGTTTCTCTATTGAGTTCTTCCTCGTCTGTTTCATACATAACCTCTATATGATCATTGGTGTTGTTTATCTTAGTGGTTTCTTTCTCAGACATTACTGCATTTAGAGCATCTTTTAACTCCTTGTTTTCTCGCTGTAAGTTTTTGAGGTCTTTGTTTAGATTTAACGTTAACTTTTCTATTTCGTAAATCTTATTGCGCAGTTCTGCGTTATCCCTTTCTAAGGTGTTCGCTATTGGTGGTGGTGATCTACACACCCTGGATTGTTGTTTAAATGGGTTGGGTTGCCCAAAAGGGCTGTTAAACAATGATTGGCTCACCCCAGAATCCTTTGAGCCAGCCTCGTTAGAGGGTGGATTTGCCAGCTGATTAGCTGGGTTACCACCTGGGGTACAATTTCCTGAATCTGTTGTACTCATTGTTTATTTTACTGGTCATAAAGCATCTACCACTCTGACCAGTACGAGTTGGTAGTGGGTCTGGTTTGAGAAGATCATTTACTAAATTCTCGATAGTCAGTTATACCGCCGTGTCTCGGTCGCCAGAGCCTCGTTAGTTATCTAGCAGGGTGCACCACGTGCAGGTGAGGATGACATTTGGACTATTTGTAGACCAATTACTTAAGCCCCCTTTCCCACCCCAAATTTGTTATTATGATGTTTATTAATTAAATTTAGTTTTCAGAGTCGTCTGGGAATTTTTATATTAATTTTATTTGTTGATTCTTATTATACTTATAGTACCTAATTTAATTATTGAATTATTAATAAATCTAGGTGTTGTGGTGCTGTAATATTATCATTTATTAATTGAATTCATAATGATATATTTTCTTTTCTGGAACGGTAGGAAATTGATGATTAGTTTTAAATAAAATTTTATGTTTAAACGGTTTAATGTTTATGTTAATTCTTGTTGCAGTAAGTAATAATTATTTAATTGGATATAAATGGACCATTAATAAGGAAATAAGCGCCGTTATTTTAAATTTTTATTAATTATTTTATCAGGTAAATTAATGAAAGGCGGACAAGGGTGAAATTACAACATTAATAAATTTTAAGTCCTGTTTTAGATTTGGGATTTAGGGAGTCCTGAGTATCCGGCCCTGGATTCCAGAGAATGGATCGTCTAATAATGTAGTTAGATTGTGCTGTCTTGTGCTAACCTATTTATTATATATTGTACTAATAATTTACTAACTATCGATCGCATTGGTGTCTGTAACCGGGTCGAGTATGTCCCAACTAATAATCCTATCCTATCCTTCGGTTTTGTTATATATGTTCGGGTGTACGGCATGGGCCCGGGAGTCCGGGAGATCCTGCTATAATGCTTGGTCGTACACTCATAATCAATCAATCAATCAATCAATCAATCAATTTTAGGGCCGTGTTTCAACCTGGCTAGTTGAATAACAATTAGCTGGCTAAAGATGTAATGCCTGTTTAATTGTTTTTTAATGATGTAGCCAACACTGTTTTCCGCCTACCGTTGGTCGGAACTTGACAGAAACATTTATATTTGTGTAGCTATAGATATAATTCACTACTATAGCTACTATATTTCAATACTACAATTATGCTGTTATTTGCATTTAGAGTGACATGCAAAATTGCATATTTACAATTATACTACCGTTATGTGTTTCTAACGGCCTTGCTTACTGTTCTAACGATAACTGCATAGTTACATATTTACAATTATATTATTGATCTACTGCTAACGCTATTTAACTTAATTATAATTATTATTGGGTCAACATTCCAGTGTTCCATAAGACACAATATCTACCTCGTGTTGCGTAAATCTTGTTGATTGAAGTTTCTCCCGTGATTTTAAGTATTTAAGTGTTTGCTCAATTTCATCAATATTCTGGAAACGGATACTCTTGGGTTCGGATTCTTCGATTTGTTGAAAGGTTCCAGAATGTTGAGCCTTTATTATTTGCTCCGAGATATTCGTTACTAGCAGGAATGATTTGTTTAAGGAATTTATTGAAGTATGATACCTTACCCTTATTATTCCCTGATGTTGAATAAATCATGTTGATTGCAGTGTTAAAATCCCTCTTACCTTGATTTGTATTGCGGTGGTTCTTGTTCCACAGTTGATGTCTATGGTGTTTAAGCTTTCCATGTAGTAGATCCACGAGTTCGGCTCATGTATTTGTCATAATAATAGATCTGTGTTACATCAAAGATGCTTCGAGATTAGGTAGTCATAAACTTAAAGATATTGCCCATTTCATTGTCTGCTTTATTTCCAGGAATTGATAATGTTCTGGGAGTGTTCTGATGTATTACAGCCAGGTGCTCGTCAAGTTGTTCTATTGTGATAATGAGCGGATTGACCTTTCCTTGTTGTGTGTCAATAACGATATTCAGTAGTTCCGTCTGAGCTGATTTACCACAATTTTTAGGGCAAGATTTGTAAATAACTGTGTGGTTTTTAGTTGATCTACTTCTGATGCTAGCTGGTTCGCTTTTGTTATATTCCTTAATCCAAGTTGGAAGTTTGTCATTTAATTGTTTATGTTGGAAATATCCTTTTTATAGATGTTTAAAGTTGACTATAGGCTATGGGTGCTTGTTCTTTAGGTAGTGTTAGTCGATTCCTTTCATTTTCTTCAACTTTCTGTATTTTGGATTCGTAGTTATTTCCCTATTCTTCGTCTATTACCCCAAAAAAGTCATGGGCTAAAGTGCCAACAAAACTGATAAGTGCTCGTCGCCGTCTGGAACCTGATAATTTTTGATTGGCCATTAATACGTTATTTGCATCGTCTAAGCGATGCAGTTGATCCAATAGATATGTCACCGTAAATTGACAAAGTTGTGCATAAATCGTTATTTCATTTGGAAATTAACATAGTTGTGTTAATTGTTTCACGCAATTAGTTAGTTGTTTTTGGTCAATCCAATAATTTTTTAGATTACAGTAGACTATAATCGTCCATTCCTCTTGACTCAACGTCGTTTCTGCAATATTTTCGATATATATTCCTGGCGTATTCTCGAACTGTTGAATTTTAACGGGATTTGTCTGGTTTAATAACGTTCTGGAAGCGGTGTTGTTGAAATTTGTTTTTATTGGTATGGATTGAGTTATTGGTACTGCATTAGCAATCCCGATACACATTATACAAAAAGCTAACATGCCTAACAGTCCCTTAGCAGAACTTGGAGATCTTCTAAGTTTCGTATTTCATTTGTCTGGACGTTTGTCGGATTACTGTTCTGCGTTGGGAGGATTCTTAACCTCTGGACTATTCGGCCTTTTTTAGAATCGTTCTACCTTTACACCGTAGTGTGACTATTCGGACCTTACCACCTATTCCAGGATGCAACTCCTCAATTTTACCTAATAGCCATTGAGGTGGTGGTAAATTTGGTTCCTTGATAAGAACTATATTTCCAACACCTAGGTATATTGGGTTCTCCTTTTTGCCACTTTATTCTTTTTTGTAGCGATATTAAATATTCTGACGACCATATCCTCCAAAAGTCTTCAGTCAGCCTCTGTGCCAATTTTTAACGGTTCACCGATAATGAAATGCCCTGGTAGAGCATAGAGGCCTCGAGTTGAGGCATGCTTTGATTTTACTGAGCATTGTTGACAATTCCTCATACCGCAAACCGTATTTGGCTGATTTTACAGCAGCGTCCCATATTCTTCCGAAGTGAGGTCTTGCCGGAGCATTGAAATGCTAATTTATGTTATGTCGACCTCTAATTGTTTGTCCTCACCTTTAAATGTTGTACCGCAATCGCTATCTATTTGGTTGCATCCGCGAGCATTAAATCTTCCGAGTGCCGCTATGTAGGCATTTGTTGTTAAATCGCTAACAACTTCTAAGTGTACCGCCTTTGTTGCCACGAAGACGAAAACTGCGATGTAAGCCTTGTTTACCCTTTTACAACGTCCTACTGAAGATTTCAATCGGGTAGGGCAGGCATAGTCAATCCCTGTATGAGTGAAACGCCGCGATGGTGTAACTCTTGGTGAAGGTAACTCTCCCATTATTTGTGTTGCTTCTTGAGTTTAAAAACAGTAGCATCTGATACATTTATGATTTGTGCTTCGAATCACTTGTTTGGCATTTATAATCCATAATTACTTTCTTATATAAGTGAAAACTAGCTGACTTGCAGTGTTTTCGCCAGTACATACTTTGTAATATGATAATGTTTGGATAGAATAATTGAATGCTTCATTTCAAACGGGGCAATCGAGTCTTGGATTCTTCCGCCTACTCGTAAAATACCTTTCTTGTCGATGAAAGGATTTAATTGCCATAGAGCGCTCTTGTTGTCTAAACAATAACCCCTCTGTAGAGCCCTTATTTCTTCAAGGAAGTATAATGCTTGGATTTTTGGCTATTATTATGTCCATACTATTTCTTAATTCGCTTGAGGTTACTGCTCCAGTTACTCGTTCTGTATATTTTTTTAATTTTTCCTAATTATCATACACTGCGCAAAACCAAAAACACAACAGCAAAATTTTTCAAAAAAATACCCTATTTTCAACGGAGGTGTAACTACAAATTTCGGGCCCCCCGCAACAATTTTTGCGCCCCTAAAAATGCTTCTTGCACCTATGAACAATTAAAGGTTTTAGTGAAAATCTTAGTACTTCCTATAGTCTAGTCTCGTATTAATTAAAAGTATCTGATTTGATAATTACTTAAAGCAAGTTTTTGTTTTAGCTTAACTTTTAACGTTGTACCTTTTTCATACTTTTAGGTTTTTGATAAAAAGTTTTATATATTTGCAAAAAATTAAGAACTTTTAATTTTATAAACCATTTTACTCAGAAATATGATTTCACAAAGGGTGACGGAATTTTGGGTAAAACTATTTTGTTCTCAAAGTTAATCATCAATCATCAAAAGCTATTAGTTTTAAGAGGTTTTCAATACCAAACCATTTAACTCTAAAATTTGATATTACAAAGGAAGGTGGTATTGTTGGATAAATTTAGAATGTTTGTGTTCAATGAGCTTTAAGCTTGATAATTAATTTATATTACGTATTTGGGTCTAAACTTAATATTTCTGAGTCTTTTAATAATTTTAGGATTTTGTTACAATGTTTTTTGTACAAAAAATAGGTATTTGGAAAAATTTCAAGAGCTTTTATCTTTAAGAGCTTTCAATGATCGAAACTTTTCAAACAATTTATCCCAATATTCCGTTATCATTTGTAATGGAATTTTGGGATAAATTTAGAATGTTTGATTCCAATGAGCTTTAAGATTAATAATTAATTTATAATTTTCACATTTGAACTTAACGTTTGTGAGCCTTTTAATGATTTGAGGTTTTTGTTAAAATGTTTTTAGAACATAAATTATGTATTTGCAAAAAAAAGTCAAACTTTTAGTTTTAGAAGCTTTCACGTATCGAAGCTTTCTAACACAAATCATTTTGTTTTTATTCTGAAATTTGATAGTTTAAAGGAAGGTTGGATTTTGGAATAAATTTAGAATGTTTGTTTTCAATAAGCTTTAAGCTTCACAATTAATCCAAACTTTTTAAGTTAGAAATTAATATTTTTGAGCTTTTTAATAATTTCAGGGTTTTAATAAAATGTTTGATAAAATGTTTTATAAGGATAAATTATATATTTGAAAAAATTGTCAAGAGCTTTAGTTTTAGTGCTTTCACTTATCGAAGCTTTATAAACAAACCATTTTGCTTCGAAATCTAATATTACAAGGGATGACAGAACTTTGGGTAGGATTTAGAATATTAGTGCTTAATGTAAATTATTAAAAGCTTTTAGTTTTAAGAGCTTTTCAAACCAAACCTTTTGACTTTCAAATTTGATATTATAAAGGAAGGTGGTATTTTGGGATTAATTTAGAGTATTTTAAATCATGTATTTACAACAAATGTCGAAAACTTTTAGTTTTAGGAGCTTTTATGTATCAAAGCTTTTCAACTCATATAATTTTACTTAGAAATTTAATATTGCAAAGGGTACTTTTTGGAAAAATTGAGAATATTTCTTCTCAATGCAAATATCTTTCATCGAAAATGTGTTTTCATTTTAGAGCGTTATATGTGTAAGAAAAACAATTGGTTTATTCAGATTTAATTCGGGACATCGTGACCTGAAATAAAACGAAACATCTTACAACTCTATGTTATGACGAGTTCTAAATATATCGATAAAGCATCACAAATTTTGAATATAATTTAAAAAATATCTAGAATTTCGGAATAATGTCAAAAACGTCTCAAATATCATATTATCCGTAAGTAAATAAAGCCAAAGGAAATCATATAAGTGCTAAATAACCTAAACATTCTTGAATAATTTCGAATAACATACTATACATCACAAAAACTCTTTTAAATATCACCATTTAGATTTTTATATGTAACTCTGCAAGTTCTTACTACTCAAAGCTAAGCCCAGAACATTGCCATTCAAAATTCGAATAAATTCGAAAATCTTTAAAAATCTCGAATAAGAATAAACCGCGGAATAATCTCAATTACCTCAGCAAAATTCGAAAAATCTGGATTTAATGAATAAAAATCTAAAAAACCCACGATAATTTTAAAAAAATTCCGAAAATTCGTGTAAATATGGAATTATTTGTCAAGTTACTTAATGTAACTTAAGCTAAGCTCAACAAAACGATATGCAACAAGAATAGAATTTTCGAGTCTTATCGGGTAAAATTCTAAATATTGAACAATGGCTCTAAAATTCACGAATAACTGACTGTTTCATAACACCGAATCATCAGTTAAGTCTCAAACATCACGCATCTCATTTCCATGATAAACTCCAAAAATCTCGAGAAATTTTAAAAAGTGATCAAAACATGAAATCTGAGACAGGCGGTTATGAAATCGGGAAGCGAGAACTTCCAAAATCAGAAGAACCACACCACCTCAAGAAAGAAACAACACGATAGTTGCAAAATTAGGTTGGCATTTACTTTTTCCTTATATTTAAAATAGTTTTTCAAAATAAACCTGTAAGTTTCATTTTTATTTACCATTTACTGGTAATCAAAAGATCCGCTAAATGAGAAGCTATAAGTCGAACGAACGCTAATTAATTATAGAGACTAACAGTTGTTTGGGTAAGTGAGGGAAACAAGAATTTATTTAGTTTCTTCTTGATTTTTATGAACATCACAATGACACATCGCAAGCTGGTAACACCAGCACATTACCATAAGCTTTTTTTTTTAAATCAAATTTAACCTTTTCTGATCAAAACTTGTGACAGGTTGATTTGTTTGCCTAAAAGTTCAACTTGATTTGGAAAAGGTTGATTTTCAAATGAAAAACGGGTAAACTTGGAGTTACGCATTACGTAACCGAGTAGTACAAATAAATCAAACACGCAAACGCTAAAATCATTGTCGTTTGATGTCGCAAGCTTTGGTTTCAAACGAGTTTAGCTAATTTTCTTGTAACTCTAAATATCGGTCAGAATCTAAAGGCATTTGTATTTCTCTGGAGTCAGAATCTAAAGGAAATGAATACTTCGTAGCAATGGGAATGATTTCTTTTTTTTCTAAAAATTAGACCACTTTTCTTACAATTTTCCTAGAAATGTCCGTTCGGAAAATTTGCACTTTAAGCTTAATCTGTGTTATCTAATCTTAAGAACTAATAAAGGAAATCTCGTGGGCCCCAAAAACCGTGGGCCACCCCGCGGCTGCGGGTGCTGCGGGTATCTAGTTCCGCCACTGATTTTCAAACGCTGGAATCTGGGTGAAATGTCGGTTTAAATTTTAACTTTAACTCACGCAGGTGAAGGTTTTCGTACAATTAGACGCGCTTATCTATGGTAAGCCGGACGTGGCATAGATATTTGGAAACCAACAATATAAAACGGCGTGAAGGGTATGGTAAACAAAGAAAAAGTACGGCAAGAGAAGATCGTGCTATCGCACGTCACGCCAAAAAAAATAAGAGAAGTAGTACTCAAGAAATTCGAGCTGCTCTCCCCATAAATAACCAGATAACCATACACAGACCATACGAAATCAGTTAAAGGATTATCGGCTATACGATCACGTCGACCAAATAGAGTGTCATATCTGACTAACAACCAGCGTCTGCATCGAAGGAACTATACGTTGATATACAAAAACTGGACTCATCGGCAGTGGCGTAATGTATTATTTTCGGACGAATCACGGTTTAACCTCTATGCAAAAGACGGGCGATGCAGAGTTTGGCGTGCAACGGAAGAACTATTAAAGCCTGATTGCTTAATGCCACTTAGAGCGTTTCATAGAGGCAAGAAATTTATTGTCTGATTTTAGGATTTTTCCTGAGCAACTCATTCGTATTACGTAGCACTGGACAAAGTTGCTTCTCCTGCAGCAGTGATATGTTGCGTTGGGCAAGACATTTTGCGACTATGGGCAGATTAATTTTAAAAACAAATTCATTTTGGTTTGTTTCATTGTCACAGATCTTGGCCATATTGTTAAACATTTTAATTTTGATTGTTAATTTTGTTGTTTCCTTATTGAGCAAAATATTGTTTAATAAGTTCCTTATATTTGTGAAACCAAATGAACTCAATCCTACGCGATAATCACCACCATGAAATTGTAAATAACCTGCGAAGATATAGAAGTATATATGTATTTATATTAGATCCAACATTCGAATTTATATCTGTAAATTTGTAAGACTAGAATAAAATTTGATACCCAAGGTTCCAGATGAAAAGTTAGAGATGCAGCCTAAGAATCCTCCATGAATTCTTTGATTTATAATCAAATTGAGTTTTTTTTTTTAAATGTCGATAAATAATCGGGCGATCTAACTACAAATTGGCTCAACAGTTACGGCGGCCAGTTTTTGTGCTAAGATTCGGTGGGCTGTAGTCCAGTTGATTTTTGATCAAAATGTCGATAAAATTTAAGTTGCAGTTTTAAAACTCAATTTCCTAATGAAACATTTCTTTAATAAAACTATTCTTTAAATAAAAAGGAATGACATTTTCAAAATAAATATTTATTAGAATTCTTACATAATTATTTAAGAATGATACATTTTTTGGAACTGGTAAAATTGCATTAGAATTGTTAAATGTACAGAATATTAGCAGCATATCTTAGCATTAGTTTCTTACTTAATTCATATTGATTAACATTTTCAAGTAAGGCAAACTTTGGAGAAAATCAGTAACTCCTAACATTTTCGTTTAACAGGGCATTTTATCTCCAAGATCTTCCATTCATCTACATTAAAAGAAACTCTGCCCGGGCTGACGCCAAGCAAGGGAAGATTGGTGAAATATTTAAGCCGGCCTCGAGCATAAGATAAAGTTTCCCGAACGTTCGTTCGTTTCGCTAGCTTTTCAGCGCGCTGTACATAGCTAGTCGCAGTATTACCGATAATCTTCATCTGTTAGAGGCATACGTTACTAAATTATAAGATGTACTGTCTGTTACACGTATATACATAGTTTGCCTTATTGCTATGTCCCAGTCAAATGATGCAGTCGCTTCTAATTTTAAAATACCAGTATCACTGCCGATTATCTTCATTAAAAACCAATAAGGATAAGTCCATTCCTTTATAGTTCATCAAAATATAAGAAGCTTATACATACGTAAAAATTTTAGTTTATTTTAAGGGAAGTTTTCTGAAATTGAATTTCAACCATAAGGCATTCTAATATCTGAGGATTGGATTAAACACCATGATCTCGATAATTATAAACTTTCGTGCTATAAAATTGTTGGTAATTGCAACTTCTCTTATAAATCATGTGGTGTTGTAGTTTATCTGACGCTAGGTATTAAGAATATATTGTTGTATTACATACCGACATGAGCAGTGCTGGTATTTTACAGGGGATTTTGTTTATAATTCCCTATTGTTATCTGTTCTATGTGTTTATACATAGAATTCATTTTTCGAACTTCTCAAGAGCCAAATATTTTTTTTTGTATCAACATATCGCTGAGTAATTCAATTAAAAATTATAGTTTGAAGTTAAATAAATTGACTTCACCAATAAATAGCTTGTCAAACTGACGATTAGAAAATTGACTGCTCAACAGAGATCCGTCTGGAACGAATAAAAATACCGCACTAAATATCTTCTTAGGAATTAAATCTAAAAATCCGTTGATCTTCGGAGATAGATATTCACTTAAATTTGATTTTGGTTTTATAGCTGACATTCTTAATATAAATGTAACTGATCATTGTAGCATCAGTATTCAATTTGTAGCTAAGTATTTTAGCAAATCTAATGCATCAAATTTGAAGAGGCTAAAAAAAAAAGAAATATTAACTACATCAGGTAATCATGACCTGAATAAAGATTGTTGGCATGGGTTAAAATTAAAGCAAAAGCTAAAACTATCATGCACTGGATTACGATGGAGCTTCTTAACAAAATTAAGATTAAAAATTATCCTTCAAGAAAAATAGCTCGTCACTCGAGTGTTGCTATGTTAAAGCCAATCATTATAAAAATTGATTTAACTCGATGAATGCGGTAACATTAAACGATGCTGGGTATTAGTGGATTAAAAAGTAAATAAAGATATAGGAACCGAGTATTACGGATTATGAGACTACGATTCTTCGCCTTATGAACTTTTCAATATTATATCGGATTTTAAACTGATACCTCCGGCTGGGAATGACGACTTATAAACATCTTTTTTTGATGTTTATCGTTCTAACCTAAAACAGATTTTTTTTTTTTTAAAAAGGGACGTAATTCCTTGCTTCCTGTTTTTAGTAAGATATTTGAGAAGCTAGTACAAACGAGAGCCATTAGTTTTGCAAAGCTACACAAATTTTCTGCACAATAATTAGATGGGCTTCAGGAAGTCCAAATGTACAGGAAAGATTTTACTTAAATTCACTAATTATTTGTATAAAGGTTTGCAAACAACCGGTTTTTAGCAGCGAACATTCCGGCAAATGTTCCAGAATTCAGACCAGACCAACCTTAGAATTGAAGTATTCAATTTTTATCGTTATTTCATTTAATTACCAACGTCCAATGGATTGTTACAAGTTTTTGAGAGATAATCACTAAACATAGAAGGTTTGGACTCTGTATATATTCATAATTAAAAATGGTTAACTAATTACCTTTACGGCTCTTTGGTAGACCTCCTCCCATATAAGATGGAAGACTCTTTTTAAATAAAATATTTTCTTATGTTGGTAGTTTAATACAAAAAATAGTCAATATTCATAAAATTAATTTTGGAAAAACCAATAAAACCTTTGAATGTTTTGGCGCTGTCGCGCTCGCTTAACTATTATTTATAGAAAAAAAATATAAAAAAAAAATCGATTTCTACTTGGGCGACTATAAATTCAATTCTCATACCATTTCGCGGTACATAATGTAATGCTACACGACCGACCTTGCAAGGTTAATATAACTTAAATAATTTCTGTATCATCCACCAAACAAACAAAAAAATAAAAAATAAAAAATTAAAACCATACCAAAAACAACAAACAGACATTTTTATTTTATTTATAAAGATAAATACAATTTTATGAAATCGACAAAAAATAACTGCTGTGACTCATTTTTGATGTTCGCGTTTCGAAAAAATATTTAATGATTTTTTGGCAGATTTCCAAACCCCAAGAAAACAAAAAAATACAAAATTAAAATGCTATAGAAATCGAATTTTTTAAGACGACTCTAAATACATATACATTTATGTATGTATGCATGTAAGTCGGTTTATAAAGGAACTGAAAGAATATTTCAGGTATGACATTCATTAGGTGGTAAATAATATGAAAATTGCGTTTGTAACGTGATGATGAGTATGCAATTCTGCAATTGTGGGTGCAAAATGATTTATGGAAATTTCCTGGTAATGCACTGTTTTCTTTTGTATGAGTGCATGGTAACAAATATGTTCAACGATTTAATAAATGTTGCACATATTTAATATGGGATCTTAATTGTAATATCGCATGTTAGCAAGTAATTTGATGGGAATTGATTTGTTTGTTCCTCATCATACCCATGCAGAAAAAAAAACCCACCAAAATTGATTTTTTGTTTACATAAATATACATACAATATATGTATATAACCAAACGCTAATGTTGTACTGAAAAGGAATACATTTTATAACATAGCGCTGCGCACGTGGAAAATCAATAGTTTATTTTTAACTATACGAGTATATAGAAAAGTTTTTCCAATTTTTCTTTTGTATGTATGCCTTATATACAGTTGCGTAAGTATGGGGCTAAGCTATTAATGTATAGATTACTTTGGATAGTTTATGTTTCTTTTGTGGTGAGTAGAATTGGGAGTCAGTTGACCTCATTATTGATTTTATATATTACGTTATATCGCAGTATTTACATGGGGAGATCAGCATAATTTTCACAATCAAAAATTTGTAGAAGTAATGGAGGATTTGATTCTCTACGTTGTATGGCTAGATTTAAAATTTTCTTCGCACATATATTGCACTATCTGGAGCAAGAAATTCAGGCTACGGTCAGTACAATATTGAACTAAATATTCTTCGGCAAATATGTATTTATTCATTGTCTTTATCTTGATGTCGCTTCCTGGATGTGTATTGATTATTCTACCAAGAAGCCAACAAGTTGATGGTAGTTTATGTTCGGAAACCAACACAATATCAACAACTTTTAAATTTTCAGCTTCATCTTTCCATTTTTTTTTTCTTGGCTGTAGTGTGGGCAAGTAGTCGCGATGCCATCTTTGCCAGAAGTGTTGTTGCATTTGTTTTACCTACTGGCATCTAGCATTTGGAGATATTTTATTCTCCAGTATATTTTCTTCGGCTGGATCTGTGAATGTGCGCCCAATTAGAAAATGAGCTTGAGGAATGCAGTCAACGTCTTCAGCTTGACTTGCAGCTCTTGGCCTAGAATTTAAAATGGCTTCAATTTTAGTTAATAAGGTGGTGTTCACTTCAGATGTATTTTTGCCAATTTAACTGCAGCTTCCCAAGTGCCGCCCATATGAGGAAATCCTTGAGGGATGAACTTCCAATGTATTTTATGTTGTAGAAGGAAAGGAGGAACCTAAACCTCTACGTGATGTATATCTGCATATGGCTGCTAGAAAGCATTTTTTGGTCAAATCCCCTACAGTTTCCAGGTGAATTGCCTTTGTACTTAGACAAACAAATACACATACATATGCCTTGATTGGTCCTTGTCCCCTTCGTCTGGTTAATTATATTTTGAAGGGTCCGCAATAGTCAAATTGTCTGCGCTTAAGCCCTCGTCTCTAATATATCTTGGAAATATTTTTCGCCTTGATTAATCAGTACGTCCGTCTAATGATGCTTATTAATAAGCTTTTTCCGCCATGCTGGTACAGGATGTGTGTGTCTCGTACTATTTGGCAAAATGAAAATGTCCAGGCAAAATAATTGATTGTTTGACATGAAACGTAGGATGTTATTTTCATCTGAAAATGAACTTAAACTCCTTAGTTTGCTTTCTTTTGGAAGTGGAGATTGGTCCATGATTGCTTTTTTTCTTCATAAAATTCATTTTCATTGGAATTATAACCGTGGAAACAGAACTTATCAAAGCCGTTCAATTTGATAAGATCTTTTTCCACGGTTATAATTCCAATTCTGGTGGTATTTCCTGGAACTCTTTGGTTTTTCATGTTTAGGCTAGGTTAAGATATTTTAGGTTGGAGTGGCTGCTTACGCACACTTAGACCGGTGACAGTCCATTGTGATACCACAAAATGTATCCCCTTTATCCCTATTGGAACCATTTCGAGCTACTTATGTAGCGTAAGACGTCCCGCACTTTAATGTTTTCGAGATCCGAGAGGCAGTCCATCCTGAACTTACCTAAGTGTTTGTGCCTTTTGAGAGCCAATGCTGGACACGAGCAAAGGAAGTGGACCAACGTCTCTTCCTCCTCTTCGTCCAAGCAGCTTCTACAGAAGTCATTAACCACCAGACCCAGCCTTCTTGCATGTTCTCCAAATGGCAGTGTCCCGTGAGAATTCCTACGACCGTTCTTAATTCACGTCTGCGTAAGGATATTAATGCCCTAGTGCGCCCCAACTCCAGCTTAGGCCAAACTTGTCTTGCAACTCTACAGGTGAGCGTGTTCGACCACCTTTCCCCCGCTGGGGATAGCGCCTGCTTCCCAAGTGCTTGTCTCTGCGCCGTGATAGGCCTCCCCAGACTTGTCCTTTCCGGTTGCAGCTGGAGAGTCGTACCATGCCTAGCAAGTTCATCTGCCCTGCAGTTCCCCATGACGCCCGAGTGACCTGGGACCCAGATTACCTGTATAAGGAAATGCTCACCCATCTCATTTAGAGATGAGTGACAACTCAACGCCACCCGTGACGGCAAAGACACCGATTCTAACGACCGGATCGCCGCTTGACTGTCCACATAGATTGTGATATCGTCTGAGGATAACACATTATGCTTCAACTACGTCATGACCTCCTCAATCGCTACGACTTCAGCTTGGTACACGCTGCAGTAATCAGGGAGACGAATAGAAATATTTACATTTAATTTGTCACAGAATACTCCAGCTCCTACTTTGCCGTCTAGCTTGGAGCCATCTGTGAAGAATTGCAACGCTTCGGTTTCCGATAACGGTCTATCCCTCCAAGATTCCCTTGAAGGAAAGGAGGTCCGAAATCGCTTCTCGAAGCGTAGAGTAGGTTTAATGTAGTCAAGATTCGCCAGCTCATCCTTCAACGATCTAACAATAGTAGAGTGTCCTATACTAGGACACCTCCACTGAGAGACGGCTGCAAGTCATACAGCCGTATTTGCCGCCAGCTGTTTGCCAAAAATGTCGACCGGAAGAAGGTGCAGCATAACCTCTAAGGCACTTATCGGTGTCGACCTCAATGCCCCGCTAACAAGCATACAGGCCGTTCTTTGCACTCTCTCAATCTAACTTTTATTAATCACTTTGTCCAGAGCTGGCCACCAAACACCCACCCTGTACATGAGTACAGGTCTCACTACAGCGGTGTAGAGCCAGTGTACAAGTTACGGCTTCAGACCCCATCTATGACCAATGGCGTTCCTACAGGAGTACAAAGCAATAGTAGCTTTGTTTATTCTCTCCAACATGTTGGGCTTCCAACTAAGCTTACTGTCCAAGACATTGCCCAGATATCTAACTCTATCAGTAAAAGCAAGTCTCGTGCCATTTAAGGTAGGGGGAACAACTACCGGGATTTTGTATTTCTTAGTGAAGATTACCTTCTCTGTCTTGGACGGGTTAATACCAAGTCACCATTTGCCAGCCCATTTCGTAACGATGGTAAGCGCATTCTGCATTGCTTCTACAATCGTGCCCAGGAATTTCCCGGTAACAGCGATAAGTTCAATAACCTATCTCTCCAACTCAAGAAGTAACTCGTTTACCACTATGTTCCAGAGAAGAGGGGCAGAACCGCCCACCCCCTGCGGGGTTCTTCTAGTCAGTCGCCCCTTGATAGCGGAGTCCCCCAACTTCGAGCGAACAATCCTGCTTCCCAGCATAAAATTGATTAACCTTCTCAGAGGAACGTCCACCTCCAAAAATGACAATCCCTCCTTGATTGCTTCCGCTTTCACATTATTAAAGGCGCCTTCTATATCAAGGAAGGCCACCAAACAGAATTCCTTCGAATTGATCGATTTCTCAATCGCACACACTAAGGCGTGCAGAGCAGTGTCCACAGATCTATCCTCTGTGTAAGCATGCTAAAACTTTGCCCACTTCATTCCACCTATTTTATCTCTGATGTATACATCCAGCAGCTTTTCTAAGGTTTTCGAAGAAAGGATGATAGAGTTATTAGTCTTAGGTCCTTAGGATAGACATGTGAGCTTTTCCCCGCTTTCGGTATGAACACCACATTGACCTCCGTCCAGTACCTAGGAATATACCCCAGCTTCAAACACCCTTTGAATATAGCTTCCAGGTAGAAAAAAATAATTACTGAGTTGTTTTGAAGTTCCGCTGGTATAATTTGATCCGGACCAGCCGATTTAAATGGTTTAAAAACCCTCAGTGCCCATAGGATCCGTTTCCTGGTTATGATATCCTCTGTGATTACTGACATTGATTTCTGATGATTGCTACGCACCAACAGGTCCTCAAAGCTCCCTGGGAAGTGTGTCTCGAAGAAAGGCTCCAGAGATTCTGCACTAGAAACTGTCCAAGATCCGTCCAATTTTATCAAAAAACTGGGACTAGATTTACTTTTGGAAAGAATCTTCCTAAGGCTGGAGGTTTCGGATACCTCTTCCATTTTATCACATAAAATTCTCCAAGACCTCCTTTGTGCCTTTCATAATTCTTTCTTATAAATTCCGAGTTTCTCCTTACAGAAGTCTCAATCCTGAGCCTCCCTTGTATTTTTGGCTCTATTAAAGGCTGTCCTACAAGCCTTACGATAGGTTCCCAGTTTCCTAGACCACCATACCGGTTTTTGCCTACCCGTAGGCTTAGCCAGTGGGCAGGCAGCGCGAAAGGATCGGTTGCATGCGCTAGTAACGCTAGCCACCATGTCCTCCAGCTCCCCAACGGTCGTCGGGGTCTTCATAGCCCTCGTCGGTACCATTTCCTCCAATAAGTTCCCACATTTGCTCCAGATGGTCCTTCTAGGGTTCCTGAAGGCTTCCCGGGTAGCAGGGTGAATATCGAGGCTATAGGTTAAATATCGATGATCAAAAAAGGAGTATTCCTTATCCACCCTCCAATTTTTAACCATATGAAGAATATTATTTGAGGCAAGGGTCACGTCTAGAACCTCCTGCCTGTTACTAGTAATAAATGTGGGTTCCCGCCCAATATTACACACTGAAAGGTTAGTACTCATCAAATAATCAAAAAGCGACTCACCCCTTTCATTAATGTCCGTGCTTCCCCAGATAGTGTGATGCGCATTAGCATCAACTCCCGGTATCACACCTACCTCCGATTGTTCCGCTTTACGGATCAGCTCTTTCAGGTTATCCGGAGGAACCTCCTTCTCGCGGTCCATGTAGGCTGAAACTAGCCAGAATCTACAAGTGCCTACTTCCAGGCTAACTGCAGTAGTGTCACCATTGCTGTATTGAGAGAGAAGAAAAAGATTAATATTATTTTTCCCAAGAATACAAGATCTGATCTCCCCAGACTATCCTTAGAGGATATTATTTTGTACCCCTTGGTTCTGAGGCCACAGATCCTGTTGTTGTTAATCCAAGGTTCTTGGATTAGTATCACATTCTCACCCGAACTAGTCAGCCTGAGGAGTAAAGATGCCGAAGCAGCCTTAGGATGGTAAAGGTTAATTTGTGTTATCTTAATCATAACCTTTTAACCTCTACCTACCTCTATGGTATATTCCTGCTACCGCAGGAATATTATTTCTCGGTATTTTGGGATGCGCCGGATTCGCCCGTTTTGCCTCCCCTCATACCCTCTGTAGAGGACTTGTCAGTGCCTCCCCGTCTGGCCGGGCTGCCGACATCCTCCTCCATAAGTACACCAGCTCCTTCGCTTATGTGCCCCTACTCATCCTTCAAGGGAGTCCTTGCCCGACCGAGGTCGCCGGATTCACTCTCCCCCTACCCTCAGCTTCTCCCCCTATGCTGCTTGTACCCACTTCAGGCCTGGGCGGATTGACACCATCCTCCGGTTGGCCTCCCGTACGCCCTTGCGCCCCATCCTTTTTATAAACGTTGAGAGTAATTGACCCGAAACCTAAGTCAATTACTCCCTTCGTTTTGTGAAGGAGGGCAAGGGACTCCTTATTTATTACCATAATTATTAATTTTGAGCCCCCCCCTTCGCCTCCTCCTGCGGATGACGATCTTCCAATTTTCGGTCGGAAGACTCGAGTTACTGGCCTGAATGATTTTTAAAGCCTCGTCAGGGCTAGCCGGTTCGGATGGCAGCCAGACACGTGCTCTCGGCCTGCTGGGAATTTCCTCCCGGCTAACTGCCGCAAGCTTTGGGCCTGGCCACACCTCCCCTATTTTGGCTATAGCTTTTTTATATAGATCCACAGATCTAGAGTCCGAGCATGCAGTCATCTTCACACGCCCTTGATACCATCCCGCATCTTTGCAGGATGGGGGTGGTCCCGGATTTCCACCCAGGATCTTTAAAAAGACGAGGTTGAGTGCATTATACACCAACCTCCATTTTCCCGCCGTGATGCTCCCATCTTCTTGACTTTCGTAAATAACGGCTAGCATCAACACATGCTCCCTCAGGACATCGCTGAACAGCTTTGTCCCTGAGTTGGAGCTCAGCTTCTTTTCAGTCACCAAATTCACCCGCTTGCTGTCGACTACTTCCACCTCGTCCTGGGACCGCTGTCTTTTCGACACATGGTCCCTTTCCGAGCCTCCGCAGCCCACAGTGATCCTTGCCCAAGCTACTGATGTTCTTTGCTCTTCCGTAAGCTGACCCTCGGGGGTCGCAGCCCGCTTCTCGAGAATTCGGAATGCCGAGCGGCGATTCCTGTATCACCTTTTCGCCGGAGGAATGTATCTCGTCCCACTCCCCTGTGCTGCGTTGGTACCGCTAACTCCCGGGACTTGTGCCGTTGAGTCAACCACCTTTGCAACTTTAGAGGCTCCACCCGTCTGGTTCGAGGTACCTCTCTTCGCCGATACCGGCTTTTAAGGAGAGCCGGTGCTCTTTGCTTTCCTGTTATTCGGTATTTACATTTGATTCCCACAAGTATCGGAGAAATAAAGGTCCGCCTGCGCAGAGATCCGTATACGCAGGTAAGGCTAATTACAACTGGAGGTCGCCAGGTATCCAGAGGGCTCCGTTAGTGACTGGGCTTTGTTGAATGGGCCCCGAGCCTAGTTGATCATCAGCACGGGTCGCTTAACACCTTAATCCAGCCCATTCGGCTCGCTAGCACACCGGCCTCCCAGCACTCCTTCCCTCCGCCCACATTCTCTCTCATTCACCTATTCACATGGAGAGCCCAATCCAATGGGATCCATTCCATTCCCCGGGTCACCCGTTTATAGGGTACATGCACTCATCATCCGCGGAGACAGTTTCATGTTTAGGTTTCGAATAAATCTCTTCACCATCGCTAGTACCTTTGTCATCTTAAAGAAATTTGAATGATATTCAATGAACTGTTCAACGAATGACTTCTCAATTTTAAATAACGCAGATTTCATAGTTGGTCTAGATTCTTCAGTTGTCAGCGGTTCAACGACTTTGTACTGCACAGGCCATTTATTTTCATTTGAGATATCCCTGTTAGACCATTCCACCACAATTCATTATCCCTTAATATTTATATTGTTGTCCCTCTGGTTACAATGTCTGCTGGATTCTCAATTGTTGAAACATGATACCATAAACTTCTTGGATAGATATCGAGTTTTTCGCTTGTTCGATTGCTAATGAAACGGGTTGCCACGTTTGCCCATTTTCGAGATTGTGCAGACAGCTAATCCAAGACAATCTTTGGGTCGATCCATAGAACTCGTTTATCGATTTCTACACGCAGAGAATTCTCAAGCAACTTCATCAACTGTGTCACCATCACTTCACTTATCAGCTCCAATCGCGGCAGACTGTTTTGTTTTAACGGGGCAACACGACTCTTTGCGGCTATGGTAACGGAGTTTACTTTATTTCCTTCTGTTTGGCTAACACAAATTTCAATGGAACCTCTTGTACGCAACCGTCTCGGAATATTTGGATCACTACTTAATTGAGCCTTGCTGTAGTATGTCTGCCGGAAGGTCATCGGCCAAGGATTGATTTTGTAACCAGAGCTGCTGAAGAAATATTTTTTTTTTTTATTGTTATCGGTGGCATGAAACCTTCGGCAGGATTCCACATAGTGAACCTAACACCTTTGTTTCTGTAGTTTTATCTTAATTCTTTAATATGAGATAGTACAACAAGGATGTTTGTCTGCATCTACCGAATATTAAAGCCATATACTTTAATACTTTTAGCGCTTCTCGAACATCTGTCATCAGTTGGACGGCATCTTTTAGGGTATCTAAAAATCGGTCAGAATTGCCTTTGCTGCTTTTGGTGAATGGTTTTCTTTTCTTATTTCAACTTCTTGGATGCTCCTGGTTGCTAAGTAATCTACAGCGCCTGTTCCATATGTGACAGTTCTCAGCAAGTAACGACTGACGGATTGAAATTGGTCCCACCTCCATAAAATATTTTGATACTCACAATTATCTTTATTCACCCACACCTGGCGATATAGTTGTCTAAAACGGATAAAGATCTCTATCAATAAAAAATAAATACGGTGATTTGGGAGCTGAATCATTCAGTTTTTTCGTGAGCCCAAGTGACTCATACTCTATATGATTTTAATATGTTCCGAAGATTGTATGAGAATTCGATCCAGTTTCGAACTGATGAGCTTATGATTATGAAAAAATTAATCTTCTCATTAGGCCGCGGCGACTGGACTGATTATACCACAATTTACATTCTATATATATACAGAATGTGCTGTGCGTAAAGTACTAGCGAATCGTACTAATACAGATGAATTCTCTTACAATTTTTCTTCTTCACAATATTCACACAGCTCTATTTCTGTGTACGATAATTTTTACTTTATTAATTTTTTTTGTTGAATATTAATTAATTCATGTAATATCTAATATGCTACCGGTGATTAGACCATTTTAAGTGTGTTTCGATTAACACGAGAAGTATATTAGTATTTACGAACGGTAATTCAACGAAACCGACTAATAGACAGAATTCTATTTATTTAATTATATGATTTTAATATGTTCCGAAGAATGTAATAGAATTCAATCCAGTTTCGAACTGGATCCATGCAAATATGTTATTTATGGCGATTACACCACACTCTGATTGTAGTTTCCCTCTTCAATGGCTTTGAAAAAAATGTCCGCACCAAGTAGAACATCGATTGTTCCAGACTCTGTCTGTACTGTTGGATTAAGTGTTAATTCCACCTTGCCCTTGGTTTTTCCAATACCAGTTTTTCCAAGACCTGTAACCAAAACTCTGCCATAATTCCTATTTAAATTCAATTTCTGATTAAATCTTTCAGAAACCAAGCCGGCTTGCGTTGATATTTTCCTTCGTGATTTCTTATAGTGATCAATGCAGTTGGTAGAATTATTTGCATATTGCGCCAACTGATGTTTTAGCAGAAAAGGTTTTTGTAGCACATGCCTCCGATGTTGATGGTATTTGACTTTTGCCATCTGTGTTAAATTCTTGGGATTCATGAAGCATTGAGTGATGTCGTCTGTAACACTTTTGGCACCTCTGTGGTTTGCCTTCAGGCAGCTGTAGCATCTTCCATGTTCCTTTATTATTCTGACTCTGGTTTTTTGGACTCAGGGACTACGTCGAGAAAATTGTTTTTTGACCAACAAAATTGTTGGTCATTTCTAACAGGATTTCAATACTATTTTAATCATTTTAACTTGTAAACTCAGTAGAATGTATTGGCGCCATTGATATAGGTTTTCTAAAATTTGTTCAGGTTTCTGAGCCCAAATGCTTTTTATTTCGTCAAGCATTTCATTGGGTGCATCCTTCCAATTGTTGTTGATATATTTTGTTTAATGCAGCGCCGTAGATTTTCTATGGGATTCAGTCTATAGCTTCCTGGTTCAAATATTTATAATATTCAATAATAAATTTACTTTTAAGGATTGGACCATTAACTTGCTGGAAACCATTCCATATATTTAATTTAACCTATAGAAGCACGATTCGTATGTCCATAGTATCCCGCTCCTTAACTTGGTAGGTTTGGCTTAATAGGAAAGAGCCAAGTGTATACGTGGTTCTCTATTCTTCTGGATTCTAAATATGCCTTCTTTTTAACAACAAAAACTATTACCTTTGCTTCACGACAGTTTTTATTGTATTCAAAGTGTTTCTTTGCACAAGCTCAGTCATTTTTTTGTCTTCCTTAGCAGTTGTAGTTTTTACGCCCTTTTCCTTTAACATTTATTAGACACTTTGATGTTTCTGTTTTCCGAATTTTTGGTTTATCACCGATATACTTAATTACCTACACGCGTTAACATAGAAAACCACAAAAAATGTTTTTAAGTGTTAAGCCTAAATTTAAACTTTTACAGAATATATTACACAATTTTTTGCGAGGCTCAAATAATTTTGACCATCACTGTATAACATTTTGATTAAGACAAAATCAATTCATTTTTAGATAATTTTAATGTTTTCATTTTGTATTTAAATTTTTTTTCCAAATATTTTCCGTGAACTAAATGGAAATGCCATTTACCACAGTCATAACATATGTAAACATATTATACATAATTCTATATTGTGAGAATTGTTTCTTTGGGTTTTCAGAAATATTGGAACCTTGCCACAAAAATTTCCGTTCAAAATTCGCAGAGTAAATATTGTCAACAGTTAAACATTTTTGCTGAAGGTTTTATCGTAAAATGTTGAAGAGTAGTATAATACTGAAAATAATAATTTTGCGTGGTTTGATTTTAAAAAACCACCACTCTTATAAAAATGACAGCAAAAGTAAATCAACCGGTTTTGAGAAACATAAATTATTCTGAAAATTTTGTGTAGTCAAAATTTCTAAAGATTTTCTCAAGAAACTTTCGTTTCTTTAGATAATTTGTCTATAGTTTCGCAGAATTTCGACTCGTTTCCATTATGATACATGATCAAAGAAAACGCTAAAATTATTTTACAATATAATGTTGAAAATATTCAATTTTATACTTCTGAAACTTTGAAGGTTTGCCATTTTTATTAAAACTTCTGTTATGAGTTAAAACTCTATATAAATTTTAAAGAAATTTAAAATCGTCCGTAATAAACCAAAACGATTACTATTTTGGGCTTTTCTATAGACCGTTTATATGTATATCAATCAGTGCAAGTAAGTTGCCCTTCTAATAGAGATAAATACTGTTTTGTACTAATAACAGTAATTGTAAACTCGTTTTACTACAATTTCTTAGTCGTTATTATTAGAAACGTTTGGCTATTTAAGTAGAACGACAAATTATTGACTTATTTCTTTCAGCAACCCTGCATAAGTCACACATATTACTGCATACGGAACTTTATTGTTTTGGAACAAACCATTCAGAGACTCATTTTTCTACTTCGTGCTGCTCGAAAAGTTCGTGTGAGTACGGTAAGTTGGATGATTTCACCTGGTTAAGGAAGCTCGTAATACAGAACACCTTCCTGAGCCCACCAAAAGCAGAGCAAGGTCTTCCTAACGAAACGATTGGGTGGTCTTGCAGTCGATGTTGGTGACTTTTCGGTTTACCATTTGTCTTTCGTTTCATTTAAGATTTTACCCATTGCATGTGAAAGATCGGAAATTGTTTATTGAACAACGTTTACATGCATCTTCGTTCAATAATGCTTACAATTGTTGGTTTTCAAATTTTTTCAGTGATCTGCACCTTCTTTGTCTTTCACTTGAAAACCACCACTTCTGAAGCGTAAGGGCGCGTTAACAAGTACCTTGAGATCGAGATAAGCTTCCCTAGGAATACGATAACTTTCTGCAGCGCTTTTTTGAAAACGAAATAATGAATTAAAACTTCCCACAAATGCTCCTTGTTTGGCACAAAATGTGACACTTTCAGCGTAAAGATATCTGTAATATGATTTGGCAGATATAAACACCTTACAAAAATTTAATAGCTTGCTATCAATGAAACAAAATGACGTACCTGTCGATTCACATGTATACTACACATGTGTAACTCCATCTAATGAAAAAAAAAAATCCACATAATTAACCGGAAAATGTACAGCCAGCTAAGGCAGGTATCGAAATTTATTGAACATTTGGAAAATTCACCTGGATACGAGACACTTTTAACTGAAGAATAATTTATTGGCGAACGAGAACGCTTATACAACAAAATGGAGAAAATCACTTCGTACTAAATAAGGCAATTGAATTGTGCTGATTTATGATAATATACGGCGAACCGAAATCAACACAGAAAATCAAATTCAACTCATTTAGTTGGCATTTTACATTGTCCTTCGAGCCGGACAGGCACAAAAACAACAATTTAAAGAGTGAGAAAATCATATCCAATTAAAAGTATTTACTTAACAAAGTGTATACCAGTGAATAGAGAATTTGTGTACCTTTAACCGTTATTGTGATCGTGATTTCTGAAATATTAGGTGCAAGTGTTAATAAACTTCGAGATCCAAAATTACAGATGTAAGAAGGCTAAAACGTGTTTTAAAGAATCTACAATATGTCAGTGGTAAAGCTGATAGATTCACTGCCAAAACGAGTGTTAATGAGACAAAAGAGTGCCTGCCTATTTTAAGTGATGAGTGGAAAGATTTTCAAAACATTGAAAATTCACTTGGCAAATAATTTAGTGATGTTCAACTAGAAATAGTGAATAAAATTGAAACGGTACATCTTGCAGTAAGACAAGTTTTATACAATTACGAGAAACGATGGGAAAGCGAAAATGCACGAGGAAACACAACCATGGACGATTTAATGACAAACCAAACACAATTTATACAAGAATTGGCGAATATGAATAATCGTGACAGTGAAGTGAGATTACCATGTCCAACGTACATAAATTATAATATGTATTTGAAATATTTATTAAAAGGAGAAGCTTTCGCCTTGATAAAGCATTTAACGGTAACCGGTGCCAATTATACGCAAGCATGGGACAAAATTAAAGAAAGATACAATAAGCCAAAGCATGTGATTTTTAGTTTTTTGAAACAATTTATGGATCAACCGACATTGCAACAAAGCATGGCAAAGGGTCTTCATCATCTCACTGACGTGTCTGATGAAGATATTCGTGGTGTAGAAATTCTTGGAGAACAAGCGGAGCAACGAGATCCGTGGCTAATATATATATATATATATATATATATATATATATATATATATATATATATATATATATATATATATATATATATATATATATATATATATATATATATATATATATATATATATATTAGTGAATAAATTGGATGCAGAATCGAGAGAATCATGGGCACATAATTCGACTAATGAAGATTTTCCATCACTAAAAGCTTTTTTTAAATTTTTAAATAAGAGAAGTGACGCATTGGAGTGCCTTACATCTTCACAAAAACCAAAAGCATTAGTACGCAAGAAAATAGATGCAATGGTAATACAAGCTGCAGTTAACGTTTTCATGCCCACTGTGTTCAAGTGATCACTATTTAGGTAAATGTAAAAAATATTTGGAATTATCAAGTAACGAGCGCAAGGAAGTGGTCGCGAATAAACGATTATGTTTTAATTGTTTGTCTTCCACACATCAAGCTAACCATGTCGATCTAAATATTCATGCCGCATATGCAAACGCAAGCATCATGTTACTTTGCACCCTGATTCAAAGTCAGATTCAAACAGTGATATTCAGAAGCAGAACGAACTTGGAACGTCGGATTCCAATAAACCATCAGGTTCTACTGTGTATGTTGCAGTAAAAAACGGAGAGAGCTCAACCAATTTATTTCAAGCGATTTTACCCACGGCGATTGGTCAATCGCACAAATGTAGAGCATTACAGGATTCTGGTTCTCAATCGTCTTTTGCTTCTGAAAATTGTGCTCAAAGGCTACGGTTAAGGCGTGAGAAGGCGAATATTAACATCACAGGTTTGATATCTGGGAATCTGACTTCAAGAGGCAAATCCACACTGGTATTGAGATCAATGTACCACCCCAATATAAAAACTATTTTGGAGGCTCTAATAATCAACCAATTACCCGCTCAAATTCCAAAAGCGAGTATTTGCGTTGAAAATAAAAATCTGATCAAAGACTTCAACTTGGCCGATCCGCATTTTGATACGCCAGCCTCGATTGATCTGTTGATTGGCGCAGATAAATTTTTTGACATTTTGGAAATTCAACAAAGACGTTTCAATTCACTAATTTGGCACAAAACTGTATTTGTATATGGGTAGCTTCGGGACAACCGCGAACAGAAGAGACCGAGAGCACTGAAGTATTCACCACAATTACCTACAGAAGAAAATTTGTATTTGGATCATTCGTTGAAAAAATTTTGGGAAATTGAGGGCATCTCTGCGGCAACTATACGACTTCGCTCACTCGAACGAAAATTATTAGCAAGTCCTGACTTACGAGATGAATACATCGAGCAAATGAGGCAATATATCACTCTGGGACATATGATAGAAGTACCGATGCATTACCACGATGGCGGGATTTACGATCTACCTCATCATGCAGTGACAAAAGAAGCTAGTAGTACGACTAAAGTTCGAGTTGTTTTCGATGGTTCCAGCAAAACTAACAGTAGCATCTCATTAAATGATAAGCTAATGGTAGGTCCGACCACACAACCAACACTATGGACAATTCTAATGAGGCTTCGAACTAACAAAATCACATTGGTTGCGGACATTGAGAAAATGTACCGACAGGTTATGATTGCGAAAGAGCATCAATTTTTCGAACAATATTATGGAGAGAAAAACCAGATGAGGTATTGAGGCATTATCAGTTCACTCGGGTCACATTTGGCCTAGCCTGTTAAGCGTTCCTCGCCATAAGAACGATGCAGCAGCTTGCAATAGACTCAAAGGATGAAGAGATTAAAAAACACATATTTAATGTTTTTTATGTTGACGACCTATTGACAGGAAGCGATAATGTAGAGGAAGCCATGAAATTAAAGGAGAGAATACGAAGGTGTTAGCAAAAGGCGGGTTTTGTTTGATAAAATGGAAGTCAAATACAACTTCTTTGTCAGAAACATCCAACGAGATATCCGTGAGTGACATATGTAGCGACGACCTCTACTATCAAAACCCTCGGTTTACAATGGCATCCAATGAGAGACATTTTCACATTTAAAATACAAGCAGAACAAGATGATGCGATCACTAAAAGAAAAATTATATCTGAATCCTCACGTTTATTTGATCCGCTTGGCTTCCTATCCCCATCCATTATCCTCATAAAAATTTTGTTTCAGAAACCATGGCTCTTAAAGTTATACTGGGATGACAAGTTGCCGTACGAAATTGAAGATAAGTATCAGCAAATCCGAAATCAATTTATACATTTTGAGAGTATCAGTATTCCGAGATTTACTAATCATCAAGACCAAGTACAAATACATGGTTTTTCAGACGCAAGTGAGGTAGCTCACTGTGCGGTCGTATACACTAGAACAGTTTGCGAGGATGGAAGCATTACCACACAGCTATTGGCTTAAGGCAGAAATATTGCGTGATTAATGGACGAAGCAGAATTCGAAGTGTCCTAAAGAAATGTGTCATTTGTACGAGATATGCAGCGAGAACTACGAAGCAAATGATGGGAAATTTGCCAGCCGCTAGAGTCATTCCAACAAGGCCATTTGAGAACTGTAGCATTGACTTTGCGGGATCAATATACTTAACAAGGAGAAAAGAGAAAGGACTTACAAGTTCAATAAAGGGGTATATATGTATATTTGTCTGCCTATCAGTGAAAGCAATTAATATTGAGGGTGTGACTGACCTAACGAGTGAAGCTTTCTTGGCAGCCTTAAAACGTTTTACTGCCAGAAGAGGGCTCCCAAAGCATGTATACACGGATAATGGTTCCAATTTCATCGGGGCAAGACGCATTCTTGAGCAATCATGTAAGATGATAAGGAATATTAATAATGATTATATCATTATAGAATTGCTGAGCCAAAATAGCATAGAGTGGCATTTTATTCCACCATCATCTCCCAATTTTGATGGACTGTGGGAGGCCGCGGTGAAATCGGTAAAAAATCATCTACTAAAAGCCACGCATAATATCAACCTCACATTTAAAGAGATGGTGACTCTCCTTTGAAAAATAGAAAATATATTGAATTCGCGTCCGCCTTACACTTTTTCAAACAACGACGACTATGAAATATTGACACCAGCGCATTTTTTAATCGGAACAACAATAGCATCTATTCCAGGACCAAGTATTGATATGCCAGAAAATCGATTATCCAGATGGCAAATAATACAAAATAAAGTACAGTCATTTTGGAAAAGGTATTATTTGGAATATCTGAACAATATCCAGCAATGTCACAAATGGCAGAAGATTGAGGAGAACATCAAAGCCAGTGACGTAGTATTGATAAAGGAAAATAATACTCCGGCATGCAAATGGCCATTCGGTCGCGTTTTTCAAGTACATCCTGGACCAGATGGATTAGTGAGGGCTGTAACACTAAAAACAGCAACATCTACATTTCAACGTCCTGTGGTGAAATTATGTAAATTGCCTTTGGGTTAACGACAGGTTCGTTAACGGGGCGCAGTATGTTTACAACGATTCCTGAAAATAAAACAAAAACAACACAAATTATCAAGTTATTAAAAAAAAAAAATATTTTAAGCATTCTCAACTGTAAACTAGAGGAATAATGTGTGAATTAACAAATAAAATATATACCGCAAATTTTTTTTTATCTACTGGAATTAATTGGACACGAGAGTAATAATATAACGATATTTTTTTTGGAAACATACATCAATTTGGACACGGGAAGCAGCTATCGAAATTTATTGAACATTTGGAAAATTCACCTGGATAAGAGACACTTTTAACTGAAGAATAATTTATTGGCAAACGAGAACGCTTATACAACAAAACGGAGAAAATTACTTCGTACTAAATAAGGCAATTGAATTTGGGCGGCGATTGTGCTGATTTATGATAATATACGGCGAACCGGAATCAACACAGAAAATCAAATACAACCCATTTAGTTGGCATTTTACCAACTTCAATTCTATTACCAAATAAGTAAATTTTCCTTGAAAACCACCATTAGAACTTTATTCACAACAAATTTTGTACAAGATTGGAACAAATAACCCTCATAAAAATATATTGCCACAAAGTCATCGAAGATTTACTCAAGAAATTCAGATGATGAATTCTTTCAAAGGACGAATTTCACTTTTGGTTGCAATTCAGAATCACTATTTTAACGAAAATCTTACTCAGGTACTTGTAGTACTCGAGTTTTAACAGAACAGCTAAAATGGCATCACCATTATGTCGACACCTATATTGCGATGCTTTCCTAGGGAACTATTTATACAGTAATCCTGTATGTCTCAAGCTAATTTATTAATAATCGGCTGAAAACCATTAATTCTTTATTCTGCTGAAATTTAAATAACGTAATCTGCCTTAAAGACTTTTTACTTTCAGCTAGAAACTTTCGGTTAACTTTAACAGGGTCTTTATTTTTAACGTTCACACAATTTTATTGAATTTTCCCGGATCGCCCATGAGAAACTTGAACTGATTTTTTTTTTTTTTGCAACAATACATATTGACAAATCACAAAAATGCAATCGATCTTCAGACATACACTCTAGATAGACGCTAATTTCATACAAAGTTTCAAAAATCAAATTTTCCCCGATTTCTCACGGGAAATCTGAACTGAATATATGTATTAACAAATCACGTAAAGAAAATTCATCTCCAAAAGGTCAATTTTATTCCAATTTTAAATATTTTTTGATTTCTCCTGAATTTTCGATAATTTATACGTTTTCCAGTCAGACATTGAAATGTAAATAAAGTGGAATGTAAATGACGTTATCTGCATTACCGACTTTTTACTTTTAACTGGAAACTTTCGGTTAACTTTAACAAGGTTCGGCTCCAAGGGACATGGTCAAAATGAAGGAAAAGAGAGAAAAGAAGATAGATTGAAACAGAAAGAGTTCTTACCTATAATATAAATGGCTCAGATCACCATATATTGTAAAAGCAACATGCAAAATCCCTCCAATATGTTCATATTTTTTGACAGAGTTCTTTACGGTAACCTAGTTTTAAAAAATAGTACCAAGTGCTAATTGCGCTAGCTAAGTTCTTATTAAATGTAACTAAGGCGTTTAAACTTCTGGATTGGTTAGAACAAATTAAACTTTATTTTACTATTAATGGCGTACCCATAAGTAAGTAAGTAAGAGCCCTAAGAATCAATTCTGCCCTATTTTACGAAGAGCACTAGATATATCTAATAAACCGTTTGTTGTAGGTGTTTTTAAAGTTTCAACTAAACCATTAACACATTAAGGTGAATACCTAATGAATTTGTCACCGAACTAAATTTTTTATTACTTAACGGAATTATAAAGAATGACAAGGCATGCTTCCTCAACATTAAAGGTTTCAATTGCGATACTCCTGCCAAAGCTTTTATTAAATGCATAAAGTTGCACAATAGTTATTTTGTGTGTGAATATTGTTCTGCTTTTCCGATACGGGAAGTAGAGGAAGAGATAAATAACGTAGGTCACAATGGTTAACATTTTACAAAAAAACCTGCATCACATGAAGGCTGCCTCGGCAGCTCTCGTTCTCATACTGACTAAGTCAGGTGAGGACTTGTTGCTAATCCAAGAACCTTGGATTAACAATAACAGTATTTGTGGCAGAACGAAAGGGTATAAATTATTATACTCAGGCAACTCTGAGAAGATCAGATCGTGTATTTTGGCCAAAAATAATTTGAATATTTTTCTTCTTCCTCAATTTAGTAGTGGGAATGTTACCGCGGCGAGCGTTGAAGTTGACTGTGAAAAATTATGGCTAGCCTCAGCCTATATGGATCGGGGGAAAGGTGGAAGGAGGTTCCACCGAATTAACTGGGGGGACTGATCCGTGAAGCAGATCAAAGAAAGGTAGGTGTCGTACTTGGATGTGATGCAAACGCACATCACACAATCTAGGAAAGCACAGACATTAATGAAAGGGGTGAGTAATTTTTTGAATACTTATTAAATACTAACCTTTTAATTTGCAATATTGGGCGAGAACCAACATTTATTATCAGGAATCGACAGGAGGTCTTGGATGTGACATTTGCGTCGGATACTATTTTTCATATGATCAGGGGATGGAGAGTGGAGAATGAGCACTCATTCTCTGATCACCGGTATGTAATGTATACCCTTAACGTCAACCCTGTTTCCCGGAAAGCCTTCAGGAATCCTAAAAGGACAAACTGGAACAAATATGGAGAGGTGTTAGAGGAGGTATTGCCGCTGGAGGTTCCAGAACTACCGGCGATAGCAGAAGAACTGGATTGCTTGGTTGATATTGTCACAAAGGCATGCAATCTTTCATTTAATTCTGCATGCCCCCTGATAAAACCTAGGGGCAAACAAAAGCCGAAATGGTGGTCCACTTGGTTGGAGACCTATCGGAAGATTTGTAGGGTAGCTTTTAATAGGGCCAAGAATACCAGGGAAGATCGGAATTGGGACTCATATAATGAGAACCTGAGGAATTATAAAGGAGAGTTGAGGAAGGCACAAAGGGAGTCCTAGAGACTCTTCTGTGATAAAATGGAAGAGGTATCTGAGACTTTCCGCCTTAGGAAGATTCTTTCTACCAACCCAACCAGTCCTAGTTATTTAATTACGCCGGATGGGTCATAGACAGCTTCTATTAAGAAATCTCTGGAGCTTCTAATAAATACGCACTTTCCGGGAAGCCTCGATGACTCGACGGAGCCTGGGGCTCATCGAGAATTACCTTTAATAGAAATGGAGGGCATCGTGGATAGGGAACTGATCGCGTGGGCAATGAACGGGTTTAAGCCTCAAAAATCGGCTAGCCCAGATAGGATTATACCAACGGAGATCCAGAGGAACTTGGCAGTCATCCTTCCCTGGTTGGAGATGATCTTCAGAGGATGTCTGAAATTTGTCTATATTCCTAGGAAATGGACGGAGGTCAAGGTGGTCTTTATTCCGAAAGCGGGGAAAAGCTCGCATGCTTATCCGAAAGACCTGAGGCCTATAACTCTATTATCCTTTCTGCTGAAAACATTGGAAAGGATGGTGGATGTATTTATACGATCAAAAATTGAACCAAGCAATTGGGCAATGTCACAGCATGCGTACTGTAAAGGGAGGTCGGTGGACACAGCCTTGCACGCTTTGGTACGCACAATTAAGAAGTCAATTTACTCGCAGGAGTTCTGTATGGTCCCATTCCTCGATATTGGAGGTGCCTTTAATAACGTAAAGTCGGAGGCGATCTTCGAGTGCTTGTAAGTTTTTAAGGTGGATTACTCCATAAGGAGGTTGATTAATCATATGCTGTTAAGCAGGGTTATTACCCCTTCTCTATGTGTGGAGTATAGTGATTAACGAATTGCTGTTGGAACTGGAGAGAGAGGGGGTATTGGTTGTAGGGTACGCAGATGATGTAGCGATAGCAGTATCAGGTAAATATTTTGACACGATTAGAGATGTTATGCAGAATGCACTATTGATCGTTACCAAATGGGCCAGCAAATGTGGATAAGGGATCAACCCGTCTAAGGGATCAATCCGTCCAGGAAGTATAAAATTCCGGTAGTTTGCCCGCCTACGATAAACGGCACTAGACTGACTTTTTCTGATAGAGCTAGATTCTTGGGCATAATATTGGACAGTAAACTCAGCTGGATGCCTAACGTTAGAGAGGGTAAATAAGGCCACTGTAGTCATTTACTCGTGCAGGAACGCCATAGATAAGAGATGGGGTTTGAAACCGGAGCTGGTACACTGGATGTACACTGCCGTAGTGAGACATGTTCTTATGTACGGAGTGGGCGTGTAGTGGCCAGGTCTGGACAAGGTAACATATAGGAGAAGAATGGAAAGGGTGCAAAGAACGGCTTGCATGCTTATAAGCGGGGCGCTTAGAACGACACCTACTCGCGCTTTGGGGGTTATGTTGCACCTTATTTCAGTAGAGGTTTTTGGTAAGCAGAAAGCAGCCGAGGTGGCTATGCGTCTTACGGCTGTCTCTGGTGGGGCACTCGACGATTGCTGGATCACTAAGGGATGAACTGGTGAATCTAGATTATGTTATACCAACCTTCTGCTTCGATAAAGGGTTCCGGACCGTCTGAGGGACGGATCAATACTGGAAAAAGAGGCAGTGCAATTTTTCACGGACGGCTTGAAGCTAGATGGTAAGGTAGGAGCCAGAGTCTTCTGTGAGAAGCTTAAAGCTAATATTTCTGTTCATTTTCCTGACTACTGCAGCGTGTACCAAGCTGAAGTGGTGGCGATCGGGGAAGTGGTGACATGGTTTAAGCATAATGTGGTATCAATAAGAGATATCGCAATTTATGTGGACAGTCAGGCGGCGGTCAGGTCACTAGAGGCGGTTTGTCTGAGGTCACGGATGGCGCTGGATTGCCGATCCTCTCTTAATGAAATGAGCGAGTATTTCAGTATCCAGATAATCTGGCCCCTAGTCACTCGGATATCACGGGGAACTGCAGGGCGGACGAACTAGCTAGGTACGGTACGACTCTCCAGATGCAGACGGAAAGGGAAGGTCTGGGGAAACCTATAGCAGCGCTCAAATTGGCGCTCATTAGAAAGGCAATCGCCTTGACAAATGAGAGATGGACTAACACTCTCACGTGCAGGGTAGCAAAACAGGTTTGGCCAAAACTGGACTGGCGGCGCTCCAAGGCACTGATATCCCTGGGAAGACGAGAGTTATGATTGGTCTTAGGGATACTGACGGGACACTGCCTTTTTGGGGAACACGCGGGAAGGCTGGGTCTACAGAAAAATGACTTTTGTAGAAGTTGCATGGACGAGGAGGAGGAAGAGACTTTAGATCACTTCCTATGCTCGTGTCCGGCACTATCAAACAGAAGACATAAATTCTTGGGTGTGTACGGTATGGACAGCCTTTCGTAACTCGAGAACTGTGGAGTGCAAGATATTTTACGTTACATAAGTAGCACTGGATGGTTTCAGGGGTAAAGGGAAGATAAGATCCTGTGGTATCACAATGGGCCACTATTGGCCTAAGTGTGCGATAGCAGCCACTCTAACCTAACCTAACTTAACCTTCATCGGAAATTGCACAATATGATTGCTCCAGAATTGCCACAATTGCTCCAGAATTAAGGCCGTTAACACCAGTCTCAACACCGTACGATCGCAACTGCAATCCTCTACAACCATTGGATATTATATCACTTGGTTCGACACCATCATTGTGCGAAAAATATCATTAAAACCTTTATTCATGATTCAACTTTAAGGCAGTTTTTTTGGACTGGCATAAGTAGCAGAGGTAAAAATCCATTTCTTCCGTATAATGAGATTCAAAATGTTTTTTTGCAATCCGTGCGTCACAAGTTTGGAGATTACGCGGACCATGAAAACATTAAATTTTGAAAAGACCACTTAAAGTCAGCCAACACACGTCTAGCAAGGGCGGCGGAGAGAAACCAGTGCAGTTAATTTAATTTATTTTAGTATTTGAAATACCTTTATTACGAGTATTTATAAGTTATTTAAGTTAACGTTTTTGGGTCAGAAAAACACAACTCCCTTTAAATCAAGATTTCTATTCTTATATGTTGTTAAAACGTTTCCTAGAAACGTTGTTTAATTTCACATTTAATTAGAGATACGATGAAACGTTTTAAAAATGATTTGAAGTGTGAATTGAAATTCTAAATGGTTTTATTGTACCTGGACAAAAAGGGGCCCCAGGATGTTTCGCAAACGTTTCGATAAAGAGACTGTGCTTAGTTTTCAAACCATTTTGTTTTATAATCAAATTTTTGAAAAACATTTCAAAACTGGTTTATAACCAAAATTTTCAACATTTTAATTTCCTTGCTGTAAAATACCACGAATACATGCTTGTGGCCTTTAACTAGTTTGTTATGAACCTGCCTTCTTAAATGGTTGATCGACATAGTGTACCACAAACAGGTGGGAATGAATATTTTCGTTGTTTGCATATCTGTTCGATTCGAAAGTTGCCAAGTAATAACCCAACCAAACACCTAAGTACAGGAAAATTCTTTAATTTTAAAATATTTGTAATTTGCCTCGTAGTGGGATTGCTATCCTTAATTTTATGTTTCTATTGCATTTTCTTTGTTTTGAAATCGATACAGTCAGCTTTTTGTTAATTATGGACCATAAACTACACACCGCGATAATCTCAAATATTACAGTAAATTACCACAAGACATAAAAAATTATGAATAATGAAATAAACATGACTCAGTTAAAAAATCCTTGGAATAAAACTTCCCCGATCTATTTACAGATTATTCACAAACAACATACATTATAAATTATCATAAATGTTAACCCCTCATCATTTAAAAATGATCTCTCTCGCTGTCTTCTACTCATATAATGATTTAATCAATTCACAAATTTTGTTTACACAAAAAATATTCGTATATAATGAATGAAAAATTGAAAAGCACAAGTACACAAGTCTAAATGTAAACATAAGAAGAAAAATAATCAAATTTTATTTGCTTGTGTACTCTTGTATATGCACATTTCGCAATCTGGCCGAAAACATTAAAAAAAAATTCTTCCTTTCGATGTCAAGGAATTTTGTGTCGTATATTGTTATGTGTGTTTGGTTTGTTGTATGACTCAACTGTTTGTTGATTATATATTGTAACAAGACAATAAAATCGCGTTGCTTTTTATGTACTTTACGTTGTAATACGCTGTTAACAGTGAATTATCGTAATTTATTGCTACAGCAGCTTTGTAATAATGATGTAATTAATTTAATTGGAATTTGTGTAATTTAGTTTTAAAGCGAGGAAAAGGTAACAAGTTTTTGTTTTGCTATATGCTTTCTATAAATAAACGCAAAGGCGCCACTCATTGACATTTTGTGTTCAATATGTACATTTTTGATTGTGATAAGGTAGATTATACCAAATGTTATATGGGGTTTTCCAAGAATCTAACGACAGCATAGTTTACTATAGTGCGAAATTAATCATAAAAGCGGAAACATATGGTTAACACAATTTATTATTCGTCCAAGATTCGGTGGGTATAAATACTTCCTGAAAATGATTAATTCTATGCGAGACGATTTGCGCGAACCAATTAATTTCCTTATTATTTCCGATATTACGCTAATTAATTAAAATGCACGCGTGCGCACTTTAAATCAACGGAAATGCATTGAATACTAATCGATTGTGACAAGGCCATAAAATTATTATGAATTAGTACTGTAGTATATAGAGGAAAAAAAATATTTTTATTAAGATTAAGTCGCGTGTTATCAGAACAATTAATAAATGGAAATTTACGTTCGTTTATTTATGTATATTCGAGTAATTCATTAATTCATTGTTTATTCAAAATAACCTCCATTTATGTACGTATGGGGATGACTAATCGTGCCTAGCAAAATAATTAATAGATCTTTTAATAAATAGGAAATAATCTCGTTGTCAAATTGATAATAAAAATTCGATGATCTGTTCAAAATGACAGAATTACTGTGCAGTACGCTAGTCAATGTGATTAGGTAACTTGAGATATTTTCTTTCATTTGGTTATTTTCTATTCTTATGTTCTGCTACATACATACTTAGTATATAGTATTGAAAGTTTTTGCGGCCATGAACTTTTAAAACTTTGTTTTTATTGTTTTGTTGCTTGCTGTCGATTTGTAATGTTAGTAACCTTAGATGTTAAATGGGTACTTTAATTTTGTTTTTGGCATTGTTATAAAAAATAGTAATATTACAACAGCAAATAAGCACAAGTGAATTTTGTGGAGGTAGAGGTATGTATATTTGAATTTATAGAAAGGTCATTTTACATAATGTGATATGGGTAGATGACTACTGAAATGAATAGCGATGAGTAATAACAAATCTAATACAGTTTTCTACCTTGGATGGAAAAATTATAAGTTGAGCAACAACATTCGTTGATTTGACAATAAGCAAAATTTCTGTATAGTGACCCAATAAAGTGCCCTGTTCTGCATTCCAGCAACTCACAGACTTACTGCTTAGTAAATTATCGGGAAGTGGTTCAAAATCGACTTGAAATACTTGACTTAAACACATATGTGCGGAGTTAAATAAAAGCTTAAATGTTTAAAAGAGAAATAGATCAGTTTGTAAGAAGAAGTAAAAGGAAGCAATAAGGATAGGAATATTCTTAAAAGGACAAAAACAAGGTGGAATGAAAACTGCACATAAATAAAGTAAGATAATTGAAATCAAAGAAGTACATGCACAGATATATTTGTGAACTGAAGGTTCTAATTCGGCTTCAACCAGTGTGGAATTTATAAAATATAAATTGGTTCTATGCTGCACCAGATGGCCGAATGTATAGGATGCTATAGATCAACGATAACTTGGTTTTACACTTAACGTGTTCCACTCTTTAAAACTCAGCCTTTCATAAATTTTTCTTATATGGCAAAATCTGACGATCTTGCTAGGATGCATTAACAACTGGAATTATCTTGCACTGATATTTTTATAAATTTTACCAACAAAACTTCTAACACTTAAAAAATTAGCTTGACCTATTTAACGTATTTCAATTGATATATATCTACTAAGCTGAAACATTTCCAACAAGAGATCATTGTTCCTCATCGGAGAATAAAATCAGATTTGAGAATGTTCTTCATAAAAATCCATAGTGAAGAGCCGTTTTGGTAAAATTATTGCGCTGCGCCTGCGCGAAACTCGCATCCCATATATCCCATCTGGATTCGGATCACCTTTTTTGACTTTGAGTTCGATGACAAACAATATCACACAACGCCTATCGAATAAATCAAACGGAATCCAATTACCTTACGGTGTGATCAAGGAATAAAGTATACCGGTGAAATTGTTGCGGAAATCGTCGATCGGTTTTGCAATATCCTACCCTAGAACTTCGGCCCGGAAAATTAAGTTGATACGTGAACTTACCTAAAGTTAACTGACCCTAATCTCCCAAAGCAACCACAAAATCAACCCCCAAACCAACATTCAACTATATTACCAATTGAAACCTAAATCAATTTTAAATTCTTAAAAACCCAACGGCTAACTCTATTCCCGAATCAACCCCCAAATATTTTCGCAACTATACCTCTCACACAAAGCCAACTCAAGCTAACTCAACCTGAATTTCAACTCAACTCCAGCTCGAAGAATAACTCAATCCTTTACTCAACTTCAAAATCAACGGCAAACGCAATCCAAAAATCGGGCTTAACTCGACGCCAAAATGATCCACAACTGAATGTTTCACCAATTCCAACATAACAACAACTTAAACCCTATATTCAACCTCAATTGACAGTCAACCAAACCCTAGGCTGAAACCCAAATCAACCCCAGTTCAAAATCAACTAAATCCGAACTCAACTTTCAACTCAGTCCTCTCGACTCAACCCCAAATAAGTCCCCAATTAAACCCAATCACTTAACCCTCAAATTCACATGGTTGCGAAAAACTACATACGTATACATTAAGTCAACTCAAGCTAACTTCCAACTCAAAGATCTAAAAAAAAATTAACCGAACAACTGAGTTAATTCCAACCCAACCTGATCTCATTTTCAGTCCAACCACTACTCGACCCGAAACTCAGCCATCATCTCAAGTAAAAACTAAATGCCAAGCTCAAACATAATTCAAATTCGTCCTCTTACAATCCAAATTCAACATTTTCCAAATTATATTTATCAAAACAAATTTTATTTCTTAAATTATGTTTTATTCACTTTCTGGAATAAGACCCATTAGGATGAAACTTGGCCGTTGTTAAAGAGATTAAAATTTCATTTCCATGGCACATGTCGAATTTCGTTATAATCAGTTTAAAAAACAGCCAAGTTGCTACCTAATGGATCATATCCCAGAACTGCTATTTACTAAAAATATTTCTACAATCCCATTTCCATCACACGGATTTCATCATTATTGAGTTAGAAATCTCCAAGCTCCATTCGGTTTGGCAATATACCAGAACTTCACCAAAAAATAATTTTAAAATATCATTTCCGTCATATATTCATCACAATTGGTTAAGAAACGGCCACGTTCCATCCTGAACTACTTTCCAGAACATCATCTAAAAATTATTTTAGAATCAAATTTCCTTAGAAACGTGAATAAATCTTAATTAAGAAATAAAAGTTGTTTTGATAAATATAATTTGGAAAAGATTAAATTTGAAGTGTAAAACCCGTATCACAATGTGGATTGGCAAAAAAAAAACAAATCGGATGTGCAGACAGACAGACGGTTTGCTTTTTTCGACACAGGGACTTTCAAAACATCGATAAAAGTGATTTTAGAAATTCTTGCCAGGATTTCAATAACTTTAGTCCCTGCGGACCGAATTTGATATCGACTGTTATTCGGCCATTCACTTGAAAGTGTCAAAACCAAGCTCTTTCAATTTGGCTCCTTTAAATCAATTCACTACATAAAATCTTGAATCGTATGGTTTTGAATTCTAAGCACAAAAGGTGAGCTTATAGCTGAGTGAAAAGAGGATGTCAAGGAGTTTTAATTAAGTTACAGGGCTTGTGTCTCTAATTTTTGATAGAGCGATGTTGTGCTATTCTGTAATGTCCTTAAAATTAGCGTATAATATCCGAGAATGAATCTATGGCGTCGATTTTTGTAGATGATCTGTTCTCATCTATCAAACGATTTTCCTTCATGATAATTTGGTTTACATCGGCCACAATAATGGTAATTTAGAATACAAATTATTTATACAGATATCCGATTTTAGTTTAGAATTTAGTTTAATTGGGCAAAATTGGGGCAATAGAGCAATTAGAAACATCCCTTTATCATGTATCTGTCTATATTCTCAAAATCGATGGAAACTATCCAAAATAGTGGCCATACCAGAAAGGGAAAACCAAATACTCCTCAGAATACTAGTCCCTTAAGTCTCCTCAGTGGTCTAAGTAAAATAGCGGAGAGGGTTATCGATCGTAGGCTTTGGGACCCTATTTATTGACATAGTCCAGCTGACCAATTTGGTTTTATATCTGAAGAAGGTTAAGTCAAGACGTAATATTTCAGCCGCAATTTTTCTTGGGATTCAGAATGCCCCTTCGACTCAGTATGGCACAATGGTTTGCTTTATAAGCTCATTAATAGTGGATACTCACCTATATCTTTCCAATCGCAGCTTAATCACCAATCGCGCCAATTTTGGTTCTAGCTTCAGGTAGTATTGGTCTGCATAAAATCGAACCGTTCGAGCAATCGATAACCAAAATCATTGGAGTCTCGTAACATAGTGTAGTCTCATAACATAGTGTGGGGCTCCTACAACTAGAGATGAAGCGAATCCATACTCCTCGAATAAATTGGTCAACCAAAGCAACCAGCAACAGCGTAGCCAATACAGTCCATTCTTTTTTCCTGCTGTGCCCGATTGATTCATGGTCCTTCGAGCCGGATGCTGATCCATACAAATTTATTTGAACGTCCATTGAAGACATTTGATTGAAGAGAATTACACGTGGAAACAACACTGTGGAGAAAAAATCGTAAACGTAAGTGATTTATGTACATATTACGCAGGCCATTGAGGTCTATTAAACCAATCCTTTGTGATAGTTAAGTAAATAGCTTGAAGCTTTATAAAATAACCACGTGTAGGTGAAGTTAAAATATTGTAAAGTGTATGGTGAATAATGGAGCAGCTAGACGCGTTGAGCAAACGCCGTTCCAACCTTAAGGGATCAATGACGAAAATATGCAAATATGCCAAAACTCAAAGTGAAATTGAAACATCCCAACTTGATATAAAATTATTGAAGGTTCGATTACGACGAGCAGAAACATTATTAACTGGTACAATTCATCACCGAATTAAATATTGATGACGAAAGCCAACGAGATGATTTCGAGGAAAAATATTATATCGGAAGGCTAATTTGGCTAGAGGGAATATGTCACTGGATTTAAATGATACACAAGGCGAGCCAGCTCGGAATACAAACATATAGAGGTTAAACTTCCAAAAATTAATATAGCGCCATTCTATGGTATTTATACGGAATGGCAATCATTCTATGATTTGTTTTCCTCAACGATTCATGAGAATCCGAACCTGAATCCAGCCCAGAAGTTCTAATATTCAAAGGCATTTTTGAGGAATGGAGCAGCGCACATATTGAAACATCTTCATATTTCGGACGCCAACTACATAGAAGCGTTGAATAAACTCAAAACCAGGTATGACAGAAAACGTTACACCGTTCAGTCATTCATTAGAAACTTGGTAGACATGCCCGTCCATAATTAACCCAATATCAGAACAAATTCGGAAGGTAATGGACACAGCTGACGAAGTGATCTGCGGATTGAAGGCAATTAGACCGGAAGCTGAAACTAGAGATCCCTGGTTAGTGTATTTGTTAATCCAGAAATTGGATGAGGAAACCAGAGATAAATGAGTGTCTGAGGCGGCTAGTATACAATTCCCAACATGCCAGTCATTGATTGATTTTTTAATGAAGAGAGCCGATGCTCTGGATTCGGTGAAAGGCTACCCACGAAAATTAGGTTCTGCTCAATCGAAGGCTAATACAAGGACTTTTGCCGCTGCTGTTGCGTCCTGTTCAGTGTGTAAAAGTGATTACCACCCCCTATACAAATGTCCAAAGTTTAAGGAGTGATCAGTCGAAGAACGAAGACAATTAATGAAGACCGAAAATCGTTGCTTCAACTGTTTTAGTCAATCTCACGGTGCATATAATTGTATATCCAAGAGAAGATGTCATTACTGTAAGAAAACTCATAATTCATTGTTACACCTAGCCAGCAACGCAAATTGTTCACCTAACGAAGATCAGACCAACAGTACCCAATCAATTTCATCTAAAGTTCTCGTCAGAATTAATCCAGCTCCGGCATTGAACTCCCAACAATGCCTTCATTCGAATCATCAGAGTCATTCAGCCACATTACCAACCGCGACATTAAAAAACCAGGAAAGAAACGGTCCGATTCCGGTTCACAAATTTCTATGATCATCGAAGCATTCGTCCAACAACTGGGACTTGAACGTAAAAATGGAAGAGTTTGCATTCAAGGTCTCGCCAATCAATATCACCACATATGCAGCCCAGTTTTGCATGTGAAGTTTCTTCGTATATTGTACCATCCATTAAAAAGGTTAAACCAATACAGTCAGTCGAGTCATTCATCAATCATTGTCATTAGCTGATTTACGATTAAACTCAGCATACAAAATTGATTTGCTTATCGCAGCCGACAAGTTCTTCGATATCCTTAAACCCGAACAATTACGAGATTCCAATAGCCAGATTTACGCCCACAATACACACTTCGGATGGATATTGACGGGTAACACACCACATGTAGAAGGGTCCAGTTACTGCCACACCACCTTAATTGACGATAGTAGCTTATAGATAAATCATTGAAAAAAATCATTGAAAAATCAGATATGTGAAGATCTTTTCCAATCAACCACCAAAAAATTAGCAGACAGTCACTATATGGTGCGGCTGCCTTTTAAACCAGAGAGAAGCCCTTTAAAAGCATCATTAGGCATAGCCATTAAGCTATTACATTCCATGGAGAAGAAATTCCAAAATAAGACCAAATTACAAGAGGTATATAGAATTTATGAAAGAGTACAAAGGTCTTAGACATATGGTAGAGGTTGAACCACCAGAATATGCCCTTGATTACTTGTATCTGCCGCATCACGGAGTTTGGAAGGAAATATCTACAACCACAAAGCTACGTGTGGTATTTGATGAGTCTGCCAAAACCAGCTCGTGACATTCGCTGAACAACAATTTATTGACAAGACCGACACTACAGACTCTACTGAGTGATATTTTGATACGCTTTCGCATCTATAAGGTAGCAATTACAGCTAATGCGGAGAAAATGTTCCGTCAGATACGGATACACCCGAGTGATCTTCGATATCAGAGAATAATGTGGCGCAGAACCCTTGATTTGGACATTAAGCATTATGAGTTGAGAACCCTCATATATGGAATGTCTTCTGCACCATACTTAGCAACGAGAATTATCAAACACATAGCTGAAGTAAATTCAACTAACTATCCGGAAGCGTCACAGACATTATAGAGCGACATGTACGTGGACGATTTATTGACTGAAAGCACCTTTCCAACATAATGGCAGAATCTGGATTTAATCTCCGAAAATGGGCATCCAATTCTTCTGAGTTCTTAACGAAATTTAAGGGCACTGAACCAAGTTCATCCCTCCCAAAGACGATTTCCGAAGATCCAGATCAGATTAAAGTATTGGGCCTGCAGTGGTAGCCGGCTGCAGACCAATTTACCTATCATGTCACATTAGAGCAAGCTATACTAACAACAAGGCGGGAAATATTATCAGAAGCTAGTCGCATTTTTGATCCGTTAGGTCTGATCTCACCGTTTGTGATTAAAATTTTAAATTTCTTTCAAGCCTTATGGTTACTAGAATCGGGATGGGATGACAAGTTACCAACCAATGGCTGAAGATCAGAAATGAAATAAAGGATATATCAACTATTGCAATACCAAGATGGCTTTTTATGGACAAGGAAGAGTGTCATCAACAATGCCGTATATCTTCGCACGCGTCACAATAGCAGGTACGTGACTAATTTGATAGCCTCAAAAACAAACGTGGCACCCATCAAAAATATATCACTGCCTCGTTTAGAATTAAGTGGTGCATTGTTGTTAACCAGATTGATATCCCACTTACAGCAGTTGTTAAATATACAAGATCACCAATTGTTCGGATGGACTGATTCCACCATCGTTCTCAATTGGCTCTCAGAGCCGCCACGTAAATGGAAATACTACGTGGCAAATCGGTCAAGCAAGATTTTGGACGTACTGCAGAGGCACAAATGGCAGCATAGTTCCTCGACGCTGCATCCAGCAGATTGTGCAAAAAGAGGTTTAAGTCCGACGGAACTAAAAAAACATCCGTTCTGGTGGAATGAGCCAGAGTTCCTGAATTTAGAAACAGATTATTGGCCAAAATTTTCGAAAGCAGAACCAAGGTGTGAATTGGAGCGAAGAGAAAATCTACAAGTAATGCTATCCGTCTGTGCAGGCACATCTACACCCTTAATAGAAAGTTTAATAAGAACTTACTCCAGCTACGATAAGATTGTAAGTATTCTAACCAAAATAAGAAAATTCATTTCTTTATATCAAAAATCAAAAGTTTGGTCAAAAAATATAATCAGGGGTGACTGGCTAGCTGCAGATAAAGAGATATTAAGGTGCGAACAGGGTAAATATTTTCGGGAAGGAATCCAAACCATAGAGAGCAACGTTAATGTTTCCCCAAAAAGTGTATTGAAATCACTAAATCCATTCCTGGACAAAACGGGAGTATTGCGAGTGGGTGGTCGCATTGGTAAAGCAATCGCACCGTATGAAACACTTCACCCAATTATATTGTCAATCAAATCGGAGATAACGAATAAAATAATTTTTAAATACCACAAAACTTATTTACATTGCGGGGCATGTTTGCTCATGAGCCTTTTACGTAGGAAGTATTGTATTGTCAGAGCAAGAGATTTCATTAAATCAACAATTCGAACATGCGTATATTGTATTAAGCAAAGACCTAAGACCGAAAACCAAATAATGGGTAGTTTACCTATAGAAAGACTGCAACTACTACGACTACTCCTAAAAATAGGTCTTGATTTTGCGGGTCCGATAAAGACATACCTGAGACGCGGGAGAGGCCAAAGATTTCAAAAATCATATATATGTCTGATAGTTTGCTTAAGTACCAAAGCCATTCACTTAGAAGTCGTAGATGATTTAACAATCCAATCATTTTTGGGTGCGTTGAATCGTTTTTTTTTTGCCAGAAGAGGAGGTAGCACCAACATATTCTCGGATAATGGTAGCAATTTCCGAGGCGCAAGCGCTAAATTGAAGGAACATAACTTTTTTATTAAAAATAATTTAGAACTTATTTCTCATTCAATGTTAAAAGCTTATCAGGTAACCTGGCACTTCATACCACCACATGCACCCCATTTAGGTGGAATTTGGGAAGCGGGCGTCAAATCAGCCAAAACACATATGGAGAGATTAATCGGAAATCAAATACTCAAACAGAAAGTACTGTACACATTGTTGGTGCAAATTGAATTGGTTATGTGTGCTGGCCGACGAAAAATGCGATCCTCTGACACCAGCACATTTATTGATTGGTCACCCGATTACAACCATTCCACAGCCCGACATCACAGCGGTACCGTTTAATCGCTTACATCACTGGAGTGCCTTACAAAAAATTACTCAGTTATTCTGGAAGCGATGAAATCAAGAATACCTAACGTCGATACAAGCTCGCACGAAATGGAGTCAACCCAAGGACGACTTACAAGTTAACGATGTGGTGCTTGTCAAGGAAGAAAATCCGCTAGTAAACCAATGGAAAATAGGAAAGATAATTCAAGTATTTCCCGGATCAGATGAACGAGTTCGTGTTGCGGAAATAAAAGCCCATCAAGGAAATATCAACAGGCCGATAACCAAGCTTTGCCGTTTGCCAGTAAATTGAAATCTGGCGACTTTTAAGGCGGCCACGATGTTCGAGATGTACATCACTTCAAATTAATTACACACATCTAAAATAACTAGTATTAAAAGCCACAATTTATTAAGAATATAAGCACATATTACATTCGAAATATTTATCTATTTTTCGGAATATAGTATGTTGCCGCAACCTAAAATTAAAAAGACAGTATTACAGACTATAGTAGGTGATGTTAATTAGTTAAGAAAACTTATCTTTAATCATTGTGTTAAAATCCCCTATTGATATATGCTTGTATTCATGATACCTGAAAGAAAGAAAATTTAAGTTATCAATTCTTGAACGAATAATGTTAATAATTTAATAATTTCCACTTATCTAATTGTTATTAATAATAATTGTACAATAGCGTAACATCACACTCAAAAATATTTTTTGTTTTGACAATCAATAATTAATGTAACAAGTATAGTAGATTTCGTAGGAAATGAACAATTATGTTTATACAATTATTATCACCATACTCCTCGAATAAATTGGTCAACCAAAACAACCAGCAAACAGCGTAGCCAATACAGTCCATTCTTTTTTCTTGCTGTGCTCGATTGATTCATGGTTCCTTACTTTTTGTAAAGAATACAAAATAACGTAATATTATCATTAAATAACCTGACTTTGGAATGGTTTTTGATCTTTTCATGATACTGTAACGTTGAACGTAAATTTCACGTACTTTCAGAAACCAGAGTCAAAAATAGGTGTTTCCATTAAAAAAATCGATGCGACATTGAAATGACCTTTGATTTCTCTCATGATAATGTACGATAGAACATAGAATTTCATGCGGTTTCAGAATCCAGACTTGAACTGGAAATGACCTTCAAATTAGACCTCAAGGTCGAATTCAAGGACACAATTTGATTTCACCTTTAAAATTGTGCAACTTTTGTATCCACTTTTTTTTATTTAGGGATTCCCCTGGGAGTTATTTTACTGGTTGTTTTAAAATGGATCACCCTGCACATAACAATAAGTTCAGAAAGAGCCAATGAATTGCTTTAAGTAGCTTAAAATGAGAATATTTATCGCGATCGCAGCTATCTAGAGAAAAAATGCACCTTTAGCTTTTTCTCCTGAGCGGATTGCAATGAGCGTTTTTTTGTGGGCTTTAAACAAAATCTAAATAATTTATTAACATAAATAACATAACAAACATCGATTTAGATTACTTTCTGAGTAAAACTCGTCAGTCATAAAATTAGGTGGCGGTGGGGGCAGCGTTTTAAATAAAACTACCTGTTCAGGAAAATCTTTTGTGAAACACAAGCGAGGCATTTGCTCTCGCTATAACATAATAGTACTAAAACCATTTTAAACCTGGGGCTTAGCTCATTTAAGTATATTTAAAATAGATTAGGCCGACGTACACCTATACTTGTTTCTAATTGTTTACTGGAAAAATCGAAAAAATGCCTTGTGAAACTTAACTCCCATTTGCAAATAACCTTATTACTCATTTTGTTACCAGCACAATATTCGGCTTAGAAGGACACCGGTACACAATGTCGTAATCGGGTCTGAATCATCCATCGTCTCGAAAATACTATATATGTAATTACTCAGATGAATCAGATTATTCGAACAATTCAGTCATAAAAAAACAAATTAAAATTTCCACGCTACTATATACGGAACAATTACGATATTCTCATTGTTTTGTAATCCGTTTATACCTAAACCAACAAAAAAAATAAAAAATTAAAAACAATTCTAAAGATCTGTTTACAATGAATTCGTGTCAAATATAGAAAAACTTTCAAAAAAATTTGCAAAATTTTAAATTAATTTAAATTTTAAACATTTCAAATTGCAGAGTTCATTCATATGTAATTTAATACGCTCGTACGTTAAGTCTGTTATGACGGGAAGCAACGCGCAATTATAAATGATTATGTACAATATATATATATGAATGAATATCATATTATGTTTGTATACATGCGATCTATAAATTCATTCATTGAAACGAAATTTTTGGTGATGCGCGCATTAGCACTAATTAGTTATATAATGGTGGCTCAATAGCAAGGTAATGTCATATAAATTCAGATTGTGTCAAAAAAAATAAAAAAATGTATGACTAACTTTATAAATCAAGAATTAAATTTATTAATAAATTCAATTAAACAAGAAAACGATATACTGCTATGTCTTAAAAATCATGTATTCATCAATCAAACAATTAATTTTTAACAAGAACATATAAATCGTGTACTTATGTACATATAGTTTACTTAAAAATTTTAAAAGCGCACATCATCGCTATATCATACATCGCATAATGTAATTAATATATCTCACGGTTTTTAACCAATTTTGGTTGCAAAAATTGCAAATATTGTAAAAATATGTGTACGATGACAAATAATTGTTTTATTTGCAATCGCAATAATGTAAATGATATAATTGGTTTTGTGTTACATGTTGTTGATCCCCCATAAGGATTAATAATAAATAAAAATGTACAAACAAAAAAAAAGTGACAAGTGTCAGACAATAAAAATAAATATTCATTGTAAAATTATATATTTTAACTGATGGTCCTATAATTTGTGGGAGGAATATTGATGTAATCTTCCAGAAATGATTCATAAACCATAATTATACAATTGGGCGGGGTTTTGCCTTCATCTGGAAAACATGGTACTCTGATTGTGCTAATCAAACCTAAATTTGATTTGAGGCAATGGCTGTCTAACTTTAAACTAATTGAAAACTCAACCACTAGGATTTATAGAATATATGTACAATAAAAATTTCGGGTCGATTTATCACTGTTCTTGATACTAACGATATAGGAAATGATCTTTTCGTTTACTGAGATTTAACTTATCATTTATGTTATCAGCGGCATTATACGCCAAAAATTCACATAAACTATGATTTTAAATAGGAAATAACTTTAAATTTAGGGAGAAAATTGAGTATAGCAAGCGAAATGTCAGATTTGTCAGTGGTATCGGAACAAAACACTGACTTTAATTTTAAAATTTAAGTATATCTGTACTAAAAAGCAAAAGTCGCTTATCTGCATAGTTTTGAGAAAATGAAGGATAAAATTTTAAAATCAAATGGAAATCTACTGAGAGTATTATATGTATTACTTCATATCTTTTTTATTTTTTAAGCGATATTCACCAAAATTTGATACAATATAACACAGTGGTCTGGAAAGACAGTAAAGTTTGGCCACCATGACCGGCCTGGGCAATATACAAATTATGTTCCTTGGACCTTAAGAACTTCGAAAATTACCCCCCCCCCTTCCCCCGAAATCGCCGCTGATCCTTTTTTACTCTTTTCCATACTTTTTGCGTGCTGAGAAAATGCGAAAATTCAATGATTTGGGGAATTAAAAGCGCGCAGAAATTTCCGCGTGTGCGTGTCCGGGAGTGACATTAACGGGTATACACTCAAGTCTCTAGGTACGGGAACTCGTCCTACATGTATGTGTGTGAGTGAACGTGTTTGTGTGGGTGTGATTGTGTGTATGAACCATTTATGCGCTTTCAGATACAACTCATGAAGTTATACGCTGTATTTTTATGATAGTTTCTTTCATGAAGGTGTGTGTATTTGTGTGTGAGCGCTTAAATCGAGTTTTCACAACAAAAACAATTTTCGCGTTTTCCAAGTCAGTCGTGCGTGAAATATTATCCACTTCACATCTTGAAAATTACTTCTAACATTTATAATTCTTCATTTGCTATTTTATATTTTGTGAAACATGGGCAGTAAATGCGATCACAAATGCAATCATAGCGAAAACCGAAGGAAAATTTGTACACCTTGTGGTCGGAAAATTGTTTTAAGTGGTAGAACATTGGAGTATTTTCGAAAAACGCCATGTCGCGAGGAGCAGATACAAAGTCGTATAAATGTGAATTTTCGATTGTTCGATCCCTCGATTTCCGACTAGTATCTGTGTGAGTTGTCGAAGAATTCTAGATGAAATCTTACATCCAGAGAGCGAGGAGAACTCAAGCCGATCATTCAAAATCATGCCCAACTACGAAGATATTATATTTCTGAAAAATACAAGGTACGGTGGTGAATCAAGTGTTGTTTCTTGTGAATGTTATATATGCAAACTGCAATTTGTAAAGGTAACAAAAATAGAAGGTTAGGTGTACAAATAATATCACGTTCAAACATAACATCTGAAAATGGCATGTATGCTGAAAAATCTCCTGAAGCAACTGAAACTAAAGTGATGCGTGCGCCGGTAGAAAAATCCGGTTCGACTTTTAAAATTTGTAATGTTTGCTTCCTACGTACTGGTAGAGGCATCAGACATGTGTGCTGCTCAAAAAGTAAGCCCGCTCGTAAGAGAGTTAATATTGAAAAGTTGGTTGAGACTCTTCCTGCAACACAACAAGAACAGTTTTGTACGTCACTGGTGACCAAAAAATGAAGGCCACCGATAATAAGATCATGGTGAAAATGAGTACGGGAGGGCGCAAAAGCAGAGATCTGAACAAGCAAGGAATAAACGCCCAATTTTCATCTGATAACTTATTTGATTTTCAAGTTCAGTCAGGTACTTCTGGTGAAAAAATTATGCGCTTTCATTAGAAAGAATATCGGTCGAAAATCGGTTCCTACCAATTATTTAGCAGAAGCGTCAAAAAAATCCAAGGCATTAGATGACGTATATAAAAGTACTATTTTGAGTTTCGAAGTCGATAAAAATATAAATAAACAAGAGAGACCAGTAGTGTGGGCCGATGCCGAAGAAATATTAGAGTGTGTTTTAGTAAGAAGAAATTTAATTGGCAATTACGTTATTAAAGTTATGGCTGACGAAGGTCAAGGCTACTTCAAGATTTGTATGACTATTCTTCAAGAAGATTATCTATGTATAGATTCAGATGAAGGTTCTAACAAACATAAACTAGACTCAAACAACAATGAAGGGAAGTTAACAGGAATTCATAAGTTGATAATGTTGGGTATCGTCCCCCTACTCAGTGAAACTTATGATAACGTGAAAATTGTATATGATTTGATTGGTATAAATTCTATTACATTCAAATTCTTGTCAGATTACAAGCTTCTTCTGCTAGTAAATAGTCAACAGACGGCTACATCGAGCTTTCCTTGCCCACATTGTTTCGTTTGTCTTCAAGATCTCAGGAGCCGAAAAGAACTAGATATTGGGAAATTAAACAATGAGCGTGAATTAGACTTAAGCGATGTTTCATACTCATTATAGCAAGATGTTTATAGACTGAAAACTTACGGAGATTTAGAATCAGACTACCAGAAATTCGTTTCACTTGGCAGTATTAAGAAACAGGCCTCAAGGAGTAATAGTACAATAAATAAGCCGCTTTTTACCGAAGAATCGAGTGTTTCTGTCTTGGAAAAGTGCGTTGTCCCAGAACTTCACATTCTACAAGGGTTTGTAAATCACCTTGTTCTGGGACGGGCTTGTACCTTTGCTAGGCAGGAATAAGGCCATATTATGGCCTCAGGGGTTCAAGTTTATATCCAAAAACTATCACGGAGAAATTTTTGAAGGAAACGCCTGTAGGAAGCTTCTTAAGGAACCAGAAAAATGGTTCGATAAAGAAATTAGTGGAGCAGTTGGTGAACATGAACAAAATTGTAGAAGCTTGTTTCAGTATCAGGAGAAATGAAGAAAATTGGTCAAAATATATAGATGAATTGAGTAAATCGGTCCTGGCAACTGGAATAAGTGAGACCTTGAAGATTCACGTAGCGATTCGCCATACAGAAGGAAGCCATAGTTTTCTAAGGGAAGGCCACGGATTCGGTCTCTGGTCCGAGCAAGCGGGCGAGTCAGTTCATCATGAATTTTTGAAATTCTGGAATCGATAGAAGATCAACAATGTTTTGGATCCACAATACTCCCAGAGATTGAGATCAGCAGTGGTAGAATTTTCCTCAAAACAAAATTAATTCGTAAGAGGCTTCATAATATTATTCAATAATATAATGATTTTTCTACTAACTCCAATCTGTTACAGGACTAGGAAGCTGCTGTACCCTGTTAATTTGTGCAACAGGAAGACGAATATATATTTATACACATTTCAAGTGTTGGAATAATTGAAATTGATGGTTACTTGAATTTGTGTTATGTATGTATATCTCATGAATTATAACAATAAACTAATTTTACTCACATACATTCATGTAGGACGAGCCCCGTACCTAGAGAATTGAATGTGTACCCGTTAATGTCACTCCCAGACACGCACACGCGGAAATTTCTGTGCGCTTTTAATTCCCCAAATCATTGAATTTTCGCATTTTCTCAGCACGCAAAAAGTATTGAAAAGAGTAAAAAAGGATCAGCGGCGATTTTGGGGGGGGGAGGGGGGGAGGGGGGGGGGGGGTAAATTTTCGTATGTTTCAAGGTCCAAGGAACATAATTTGTCTATTGCCCGGGCGGGTCATGGTGGCCAAACTTTACTGCCTTTCCAGACCACTGTGCTAAATAGTGGATAAATTTATTTATTTATGCGAATAACATAAAAACCGCTTAAAGCCACTTAAGCGAATTTTTCTTTTAAGTACAGATATGGTAATACTTAGCCCGAATATTCTAAAAGAGTACAAAGAGTGAATTGGGATCATGATAGAGTGTTTATTGCAAATGCAGAGTTTATTGCAAAAAGAAAGTGGAAATCAGCTGGAATATTTGGATCTACATATAAATATGTATACAATGCCACTGAATACATCTGTTTACGCCACAAAGGTTTTAGTACTATTTAATCTGTTATTACAATTAATTCCATCGCATAAATTTGGTAAAAGCTCAATTGTCAAAATATTAATTTTACATGTAAAGTAGGTGAAACAAGTTTATGGCTTACCAATTATTTTATATTTTTTATTATTATTGTTGATTTGTCATCGGTACAAAATGAATATATCCATGAAGTTAAGAAAAATATTGAATTAAAATTGCTGTTTGTATCAAAGTTAAAATGAATGGATTGCTGCAATTTATTTTTTTGTTGTTTAACTATAGCAATTTGTGTTTCGTAGACGATTACTTAAGTTCAAGTCGTAGAAATAAAACATTGATGCCGAAACCCGAGAATCACGCAAGTTTGAAACGGGCTTATGTTACCTTACCTAAGAGTATTTGAGGTGTAATTTTGTTATTGTTACAATCTCAATACTCCTAAAAAATATTACGTGTTAACGGTAAATCCAGTTGCGAATTGCTGTTGAACAATGTTCTTTTTTTGATCATTCGAGAACATTTTTCGTCGTCCTGTTCCAGTGTGCGCTGTAACAACCGCAATTATATAAAGTAAATTATCTATTTAATCTTACGAGCTCTTGCTGATACCCACAAACGTTTTTTAATTTAATTGTATGAAACTGATTCGCGGTGACGTAATTTTCAAAATATACAGTGAATTATTTTGTATATAAAGAACTTAAGTTAAACATTAGTCCGCGATAAATTTTACTCAGTTACAGAAGGCAGTAAAAAATAATCTCATCATAATCTGATTGAACACGAGATACAATCAAAACTACGTGAACCACCTGAGCTGGTGAACCAACCACCTGAGAATCATGTCATCAACAAGGAACAAATCGAAACGAGGCTTGACGAATTGGAAAAGGCATGGAATGAATTTAAAGTACATGCATTTGAGCAATTGTTTTTTGACGCTGAGGCCATCCGGCGAAGTATGTCTGCCCAGCGTTAATTTTTTGATTTCGATAAGTCATTGTTGCACGACGATGTACGTTTGCCTAGAATACAAATTGATTTATTTGCTGGCGATTATTCCAAGTGACTATCATTTTACGACCAATACCTAAAAGCAATTCATAACAACGAGTTACTTGCAAATGTTAATTGGTTTCAATATGTGAAAACTCTAATTAAGGGTGATGCTGCCGTGATCAAATATTAAGGGACATTCGATCATTGCCTAATGAGTGGGAATGTCGCGATCCTTTGTTATTATATATTTTGTTAAAAAATTTGAATCCAGAAATACAAGAGTTATGGGCAATCTATTCCACCGATAATGCAAAACCAACAATTTATGATCTGTTACAATTCTTGAATCGAAGATGTGATGCACTGGAATGTATCGCAATCAAACGTCAACCTAAAATAAATAATAACAATCGAGCACGAAGATTCATGCTGCTACAAAGGAAAACATATCATTTAATTATTGTCCTTTGCTTCTCCGTAACGAGCAATGTTGGTCAGGACCAGCATACCTTAAACTAGAAAAGTCATCTTGGCCAGTTGGTTCCAACAAAATGAACATTAATCTTCCCGAACAACGCAAGGTGAAAATATTGTCAAATTATGGAACGTGTGAATCGAGTCATGTCAAGGTGACCACAAACGTTTGTCAATATATTTTTAACCACTATTCATCTTTAAAAATTCATTTAGTAAAAAAATTAACATCAAGGTTACAGAGCGGAATTCCCTTAATGTTCAATACATATAATGGCGTTACATCGATTAATTGCTAAAAGAGGCAAGCCGGTAGAACTATTATCGGATAACGGTAGCAATTTTGTGGGTGCAGAAAAGAAGATGGATGTGTTGTTTGAATTATTCAAGTCACAAAGCCGCTTTGATCTAACATCAAAATTTGTATCTCCCCAAAAAACTAATTTCAGATTTATTCCAGCCAGATCGCCACATTTTGGAGGGTTATGGGAGGCAAATACCAAATTTTATAAACAATTACATATTGTTAAGATCGATTGGCACAGCATCCCTGACTTTCGAGGAATTATGTACAGTGATAACAAATTAAGGCAATTTTAAATTCCAGGCCTATATGTCCATTATCTGAGGATGCTAACCGCTACGATGTTCCGACATCTGGACATTTTTTGATTGGGGCTCCGTTGAACATACTACCAGAGCCACTTTGGAAGAATTTTCAATTAATCGTTTAACCAGATATCAAAACTTACAACTACGGATTGAAATCTTTTGGAAAAGGTGGTCATAGGATTACCTCACTTCGTTACAACAAAAACCAAAATTGCTAAAACTAATATTTCGGTCCCTGCCGCCACTTCAATAGCTCAGAATTTTTATCCTTTGCACATCACATAACATGTACATTCCAACACTATATCCATTAGTAATCCCTATAGGGGAGAAATAACTACCAGCACAAGTTCCACCTTTCAAGATTCCCTCTCCCTTCTGCTTTGACAATCGGAATGCACGTGGAATTTATAACATACCGAAACAAGATGCAATCGACTCAATTTTTTAACAAAATTCAATTGATATCTGCTCTGTTCAGGAAATAAACTTGGGTATACATGTCATGTTCAATCGGCAATTACACCTGATACCTCGCCAATGATCCACACACTAGAAAAAGGGGAGTGGCAAATCAATTCAAATCAAAAACTACTTTGGAGGCATTGTTACTCTCGCTTGAAAAATTCCAACCCTCGGAGAGATTCAAATCATCTCCGTGTTCAGAAACCACCCACCAACACTGCTCTTTCTAATTATCGGTGATTTCAATGTACATATTGGATCCAAAGTCGCCTGTCATTGTAAAAACATTGGTTCCAATTTGATCCACGCCACTTCCAATAAGAAAGGTGTCGCCTTTGTGCTTTTAACTCAACAGTTAAATCTTCAAACCAACAGTTGTCGGCGAAGAACTGCTATCACATGGACTAATCGTTGATCTTATAAAAAAGTGGACCAGATTCTTACCCAGATCCACAGCTATTGGTGATACCGAAAAGATGAGATCCCATTCGGGCTACTAAAAATCGCACCAGATTTTGTGCTCTACGTAATTCATAAAATATTGGACAAATGCTAGATAAGTAATGATCCTCCTCCTGGGTGGATGGACACCCTTCAGATTCCAATAGCCAAAATCAAAATCCCTATAGGAATATTGGCGATTGCCGAGGGATCACACTTTGTAACGTCGGCTACAAATTGAATTCGAAACTTCTACTTAATAAACTAGGCGAACACTTGAAATTACCACCCTTATATCAAGCTACTTTTCTGGCAAATGCAAACGATCCACAAATGGCCATGCACTAACTGTCCTCTTCCTATATCTAGCCATAGATTTTGAAACCGTAAACCTAAGTATGACTGCTGAATGTTTAGCACAATATGCACCTCATCACAATAATAAACAGAATAATTGAAACATGCTTCTGGGAGCGCGTCTCAATTAAGTGGTTCAACGTGTCAACATCGACAATTAGGAAAAGTAAAGGAGTAAAGCAAGAGTGTCCAATCTCCCCTGGGTTATTTAATTTCAAGCTCAATGAATTATTAATGACTGTTTCCGATCAAACCTCACCGCCAGCTCAGTTCTAGTATGAAACATTTTCCACCAAAGGGATGGATATCTCCAGCAATAATCTTAATGAAAATAGTTTTCCAAAATCTTTGGTTGATAAAGCTGGGCTGGGACGATAAGCTACCCAATGACAACTCTAACATCTACAAAAAAATCAGAAGTGAGCTAAATCTTCTAGAAAACATACGGATAAACCGATACATTCCAAAGGACGGCAAGGTTGAGTTGTGCGGTTTCTAAGATGCGAGCGAAATGGCATATTGTGCGCTATAGTGTATTGCAGAACGGTAGACGAAAATGGCGCAATGGAATTTAATTTAAAAAGTCGTACCCATTAAACAGGTATCATTGCCAAGGCTGGAGTTGTGTGGCGCACACTTGGTCCCCAGACTACTGGCTTTGATGAAGGAAACTATAAGGCCATCAGTAGAATGTTATGCGTGGACCGATTCCACTATTGTGTTGTTGTGGTTATCTAGCCATCCGATAAGATGGAAAACTTTTGTGGCAAATCGCACATCAGAAATTGTAAATCAAATGCCGCGAAAATTATGTAATCATGTACGATCTGAGCAAAATCCAGCTGACCACGCAACCCGAGGAGTACTCCCATGAAAATTGGTAAATTTACGACACTGATGGCAGGGCCCATATTGTCTGCAAAAGACTAATTTGGTTTACCAGTCTCAAATTGAAGAAGATAGCCATACAGAACTCGTAGGCGAAGAAGGAAAGAGAAGTAAACTTCTCGTTTTTAACGCCGAAAATCAGGAGGATATCTTTGATAAATTGCTGCAAAGGATTTACCAAAAGGTCACATATTCAGCAGAATTATCATATCACACATACATGTACTTAAAATCTACACCATGGTATATTACTAACTTTTCATCTGAAATGACAACAATTTTGGATAGTTGGAGGAAGAAGCAGCATAAGAAAAATTGTGGGAAAGTGTGCCGTATGTTTCAAAAATAATGCGAAGACATCCAAGCAGTTAATGGGTGACTTGACAATAACAAGGTTGAAAGCAGCATACTGTTAAAGTTAGCCGAAAGTTGCCAGCCGAAAGTGAAAAGTCGATAATGCAGATAGTGTTAGTCCAGCCGAAAGTAAAAAAAAATGGTAATGTAGATTCAATTTGACTAAACCCAGCCGAAAGTTTACAGCCGAAAGTAAAAAGTCGATAATGCAGATTATGATATTAACATTCCAGCCGAAAATAAAAAATTTTGTAGTTATCAGCCGAAAGTACGAATAGGATACATGGATTTAAATAAAAAATTGTATTAATAGTTTTATGTGTAAAACTTTTCTTAACCTATTCGTACAAAATTTCGGAAAATCAGAAGAATCCACAAAATTGGAATAAAATCAGCCTCTCGAGTGTATATCTGAAGTTGAATCGTTTTTATGTGATTTGTCAATAGCTATCGAAAGAAAAAATTCTGTTCAAGTCTCCCGTGGGAAATCTCGGAAAATTCGATTTTCCAAAAATTATTAGAAAATTTGTATAAAATGAGCCTCTAGAGTGTTATGTCTGGAGATGGATTGCATTGATATGACATGTCTATAGCTATCGCGGGAAAAAAATCAGTTCAAGTTTCCCGTGGGAAATTTCCAGCCGAAAGTAAGAAATGGATGAATAAAATCAGCCTCTAGAGCGTTATATGTTTCTTTAAATCACATCAATGCAATCCATCTCCAGACATAACACTCTAGAGGCTGATTTTATACAAATTTTCTAATAATTTTTGGAAAATCGAATTTTCCGAGATTTCCCACGAGAAACATGAACTGAATATTTTTCCTGCGATAGCTTTTGACAAGTCACATCAGTGCAATCTATCTCTAGATATAACACTCTAGAGGCTGATTTTATTCATCCATTTCTTACTTTCAGCTGGTAACTTTTTTGAATTTTCCGAGATTTCTCACGGGAAACTTGAACTGAATTTTGTTTCCTGCGATAGCTATTGACAAGTCACATCAATGCAATCCATCTCCAGACATAACACTCTAGAGGCCGATTTATTTTCGGCTGGAATGTCAATAACACAATCTGCATTATCGACTTTTCACTTTCGGCTGGAAACTTTCGGCTAACTTTAACAGGGTGAAAGCAGCAACACCATGTGGGGTTGATTATGCTGGGCCAATACAGATTGCTTCAAAGAAAGGGCGAGGCGCTAGATTCACCAAGGGCTATATTGCTTAATAATCATAATTATATCATTGCAGAGCATTAATCAAAATTTTAAACACAGTGGCACTTCATTCCGCCTGTTTCTCCTCATTTTGGAGGTTTCAAAATACTCATCAAATACCCATTTAACTTTTGAAGAGATGGCGACGTTATGAAATCATCATGCATCGTTTCACATTTTAACACCGGCCCATTTTTTAATTGGCTCAGCAAATTTGTATGTACCTTAAGAAGAAATAAATAAAGGCATTCCTGCTGGCAGACTCAATAGATGGCAATTTATACAACAGCGTGTCCGCAGCGAACCGGAACAAAACTTTAAAATTGGCTATATCGTTTTAATCAAAGAAGAGAATTTGCCGAGCTACAAATGGGCTTTTGGCCGAATCATTCTACTGTTATTGATACTCAATTTGATCTCTCTCTCTCTTATTTTAAAATCTATTATCTCTATGCCTATTTAATCACACCATCTACAGAAAGAATTGTTAACTTAATTTGTTGATAACATTGGTTTTCTGTTGCATATGCTTCGTGTTTTTCTAAGCCTGTTCAACATCAATCTCTAAGCGTAACATCATTATTCCTTTGTTCACGGATAATAAGATTTCGTATTAACGTATTTCACGAACGAAGGTTGCTGATCGAATCCAGCACCACTGCCCTAGGTTGTAAATACACTATACAATTTTCATTATTCACTTTCTTTTATTTTTTAGTAATAATTTTATTATAAAACCGTTTTATAAAAGTTTTATAAAATTATGATACAATGGTTTATAAAATTTCCATTTTATAATGATGTTTGATATCTTTTCGAATTATTTCCATCGGAAACTTTTCAAAACGACGCAACGAACAAATTCAAATTTAAATTTTTATTTATTAAGAACAACTGAATTTTGTACGATTCAATTAAACAAAATGTTTAGCAATGTTGACTCACCTTCTCGATGTCAAGGACAAAATCGCTAACTTGGTTCAAGTAGGCGCAATGATAAATATTTGTGAAACTGTGCTAACCTTTCTAAACTAATATTCAAATGCTTTGCAATTATTCTGGGCATCCAATTACAAGCAGCTTGTTGTGCTGCATGTATAAGGAACTATTTTGGTTCAAAATTTCTCTTGCACTAAAAATGGTCGTAATGACTTCCTAAAATAAATGAAGGTATCTTGAATAGATAGGGCTCCTTGAAATAATTACGCTTGACAAAAGCATGAAGTAAAGGCTATTAATACGGATCTCACACTTCACAGTAACTACATGACACTTTTGTGTTCGATGACTTAAATGCGATCAAAATGTTAATTTATTTTATTCACGTGCTTAATACGAGGCATTAAAATAATAATCCGCTGACTTAACTTAACTATATTAATACTACACCGTCTAAGTAATGTGGTGTAATTTGCATTTATATACCTATCTACAATCCTGACGCACTCGCGCGTAATATATGAGAACATTATCATACAAATTACTAAATGCAGTGTTATAAAATGAATAGAGGCAACCATCAACCGCATACAAATAAAATTCCACATTAATTTCTCACCACAACAATTAGAATTTCCCATGGTACTGTCGCACATTAATCAGACTGATAGTGACTTGGCTAAATTTGATTTCCGTTTATTGTGTATACAATTTAGAGTAATAAATTATCGAATAGTATGATGCACACAGAAGCAATCACAATTAGTAAGGATTTTGTTTTGTTTAGTTCGATGAAACGATAATGCGGTAAAACCAAATCGGTTCAATCGTGTGCTATACCATTGTATACGTTGCTACCAGTTTACTATTTTTGTTATCAATTTTTATTTTTTTTTATATTTTTATTAAGTTACTAACCAAAATGAAATGGTTTCTACACTAAAACGCATATACTACAGGAAATTGATAAGTCTAATCTAATGTGTTTATGTTCGTTTGTGTTTAAATACACACGATTTAATTTTAAAATTTCGAAACAGGAAATGTTTATACTCTCCAAAAACCAAATGAACCAAAATAAAAAATAAAAAAAATTACGAAACCACCACCTATTCGTTACGTATATGATACATACAATATACACGCCAAGATATTACGTTTGAATTAACGTAAACAATGCGCGGATCTCATCAATATTCACTTCTTAACCAAAAATTTTTTGTTTATTATTGTACATACTTATACACGCAAACATACTTGAGCATTGAAAATTTATCGATTGCACCAAAGAAAACCTACATAGTTGCTAAAGAAATGAAATAATTCGAGAATATAGGTGTACCACGAATTGCGCCATCATCAATATCTAAACCAACATTACGAGTATGATTCTGCACAACTCAGAATTTACTAAAAAATAAAAGTTTACAATTTCTGAAGATTGGTTAAATTTGTCAGAAATAAGTGTTGCTTTCAATTTTGCTAGCTGAGTGTATAGCGTTAACCATAGTATCCCTTTAGTATAGAAAATAACTATACAGAATGTTTTTCTATATGACATCACCATTGACGTAAGTAAAACCAATATAAAAATATTCTCTCGTTGAAGTGACCTTCCCGAAGTACAAAAAGAAAACTTATACTACAACTGTATAAATATATGTAGGGATACTATTCTACGTATATGCAAAATGCTCTCGTAATCAAACTTGTGTCTTCTATTCAACCATCAATCAAAATAAACGTTTATGGACACCTGTATAAGTAATAAGTAATTCACTTAATTGTTTTTCTTCTTATGTACGTTAATCATTCATGTCATGCTGTGTATGTTTTTTTTTTTTTTTTTATTAATTAATTTAATTTGCGTTTTTATTTGTTTTGGCTGTCATACGCGGAATACGATTAAGTAATTTTCGATTACTGTTCGCGGCGGGACAATTTTGATTTCGTATTCCCCTTATTAAGCATCAATTGTCTTGTACATACTTATTGTGATGATGATTAAATATTTTGCATTTTTCATTCGTATAAGGAATCATGTAATTGTATACATTGGAAATGTATGTAGTTCAAATTATTATTGTTTTTACTATTATTTGGCTTATATAGTGTTATGAGTCAGTTTTTAATATTATTGCATGTACTTTAGTTTTTTAATAATTGTTACAAATCGATATATTTTAATGTTAATTGACGCCTCGCTTTTATTAAATTTGGATTAAACTTTCAATCGATCGCTAATAATAGTAATGAAAATTTGTATGGCTCACTAAAATTATGTAAATAAATAAAAGTAAGCAAATTTTAAAATATAGATTAGGAAAGTCACTCGTATAAGAGACGGTGGAAGTTTTTTTTTCCCTTATTTTATTTCAACTGAGATTGAATGCTCATCTGGCAATTTTTCTTTCAAATACAAATTTTTGTGTAATCCAATGATTAATTAACCCTATTTACTAATTTTAATTTGGTAAGTTCACTAGGTCATGTGGCCTCGTTCTTTGGAGTCTTCTTTCAACGACAGGGTTTTCTATCATATTTGATGTGTTCCATCCGTAGGTCCCTGTGAATATCCTCATTTCTTGTTTACCAATTTTACCTCATTTCTTGTTTACCACCACTATTTTGACGTTTGTTTGCTTAGTACATCCCTAGAGTTGTGTACTGTAGGTCCATATCAAAAATTGTGAGCTCAGAGCCTCTACCTATGAGCCAATACATTTTTCTGAACTTTATGTTAAGTTATTCTGTTTTCTTTTTGATATGCTCTCTCCACTTGAGCTTGGCACCAAGAGTCATGCCAATAATTTCTATATTTGCATGGAATTTGTCTCATTAAGCTTGATTCGCCAACACTTTGTACAGTTACAAACCGCATTGGACATTACTTCCAATTGCCATAATGGCTGTGTCATCTGCAAAGGTGGCTACGGTCCCTTCATTTGTGGTTGGTATGTCCATTGTATATAGTAAATACTGGATTGGTCCTAAAACCCTCCCCTACGGGACACCGGCAGAGATTTTCATTAGCCCGGAGTATTCTTCCTCATATTTCACTCGAAAACTTCTAGATCTTAGTATGGCATAGAATTGCCTCTGCAGATCTCTATGCAGCTTATATTCCAGATCACTGTTCCAAACTTTATCGAATGCTTCCTCAACGTCCAGGAATATGTTTGAGCATACTTTTATACGTTCTAACGTTCTTTCAATTATGTTTGTGATTCTATATGCATCTGTTGAATTGTAGAATGCTTTTCTCTGAATCCAAATTAACGTGGGGGAATTAGTTATCGGTCCTCAATTATTGGTTATAAGTCTCTTCAGTAATAATTTTTCAAAGAGTTTTGACATAATTGGCAGTAAATAAATTGGCCTGTATGATTTTTTATCGTTATGTGGTTTGTTAGGTTTCACTATCATGATTACTTCTGATGCAGAACATATTTTAACCGAAAGGTTGCATTGATTAAGTAATAGCCCATGAAATCTTTTGTCAGGTAGAGCCTTGATAATTTGGCACATAATCAAGTCATACCCTGAGTTTTTTAACATTCATGTTACTTTTCACTTTCTTTTAATTCTTTGAAAGTTACTGGCCGTATGTCAAACTCATCTAGCTTGTGAATTGTCATTATATTTTCATTAGTAGTTTGTCTTTGTAGTAATTGAAAGGTTTCCTAGAGATACTCCGCAAACGTCTCATCATCCTGTTTAAGTGGAGGCACTTGCATTTTGGGTCTTTTGAGTCCTTTGTCTCCTTCCACAGTGAGTATTCAGAATTTTTTGTCATTAGTTAGGCTAATTAGATATCTGTTGATTGATTCACTTTCTTTAAGAAGCGATTTGAGATTGTTAGATAAATTGTTAAGAATTGTATTGTTGTGCGTGCTCGATTAATTTGCCAGGATTTACGTGCGCGTCGTTTTTCTCTTACCAACTCTATAACTTCCATTGGGTAGGATATGTTAAGCGTCTTCTTATTTTGTATAATGGAGGTGCTTGAGATTAACCTTTTCCTTCAATAATTCACGCAAGTGTTCCCGGTATATTTTTAAATTTGTTAATCTGGGTGCACTTTCCCTTTGAATTACCGTTTCACTGACTGAGAGATAGAGAGAATTGCTGTTTTCAATGTGAATGTAGTTCTGAGATTTACCACTTGGACTTTTAGTCCATTATGTCCGGTATCTTAGCTTTGCCACTGACCCAGTATGTTTGGGGGTTCCCCCACCAGAGTAAAATTCACTGCTTAAAACCCGTAAGCTGTCTGTGTTTAATGTGAATCCTTATAGTAGTGACTTGCATTATTTCTTCTTTGATTTTTTTTCTACATGGTGTTTGATATTTCCTTTTATTAGTAATGCTGAGCCACCTCTTGCTCTTTCCGCTAGATGAATGGAATGATATATGTGTAAGTTATAACCCCGGATTTTAACAAACCAAGATTTAACAAAATGGCTTTCGGATATTAGGAAAATATCAATTTTTCCTGAATTTAAAAATATTTCTATTTCTGGAATATGTTGCATACGCCCATTCATATTGGAGATTAATATACTGAAAGTTGTGTTCAGATTAAGCTTTGTAATAGCTTCGATGCTATTCACAATATTTTCCATATTTCGATTATTTTCAGAGCCCATATATTTGGTCGAACCCAAACCTTTCACTACCTGAGCAAATGTTCTTCTTTGCCCTGCGTTGCTGGGTTGTCAGCCTCGATAATAGCTGGCACCTCTCTCCCTATGGTACATGTAAATGTTTTGAACATTTTTTTTTATCAAATACTAGCATAAAAAAGGGAGTCCCCTTTTAGTGGAAGTTTAGTTTCCTTCCACATTTTCTGTTCTCCCCCTTTTATAACAATATTCACAACAACTAGTATTTTATAACCTTTATTTTGCAAATCTTCCACTATTTGTTTGGTTGAGCAAGTGTGATGAAAAAAGAAGCAGGTGTGAGGAAAAATCTTGCCATAACTTTGATAGGCCGAGCCTTTATTGTCCTCATAGGTAAACCACTGATACTTTTCAGCATTCAACTTCATAGATAAAGTTCTTTAAGAACCGACTTGTACTCTTTGTCAGTAACCGATTTCATCAGTGACTGAATTTCTGGGTAAGTGGTTACACTCACAATACTTATTGGTGGGGTTGATTTTCCTTTCGATTGCACAAGTTTTGGTGCAATGTTCTTGGTAGATTTACTACCTTTTGGTTGATTGACCTAGGGTTGCAGAACTTTCGGTTCGGTACTTCAAGTTCCACTATCATTTAATTGCTCAGCCATAGTTGACGATTCGCTTTTCTTTTCTTACTTTTCCTGGTCTGTTTTTTTCTTCTTTAGGATCCATTCAGTCTCCCTCTCTAATTTATCCTCATCAGTGAAATAGTTAAATTTCTCTGGTTCAATACCCTCTACATTGCTATGTTCCTTTGAAATCCGATTCATTTTTAGAAGTTTATTTTCTCGCGTTAGATACTCGATTTCTTCGCTTAACTTGGCAAATGATTGCTCCATTTTCTGTAGCCTCCACAAGAGATTCATTTTTCTTTTTCTAGGTGTTTATATGGAGTAACCCAGTTCCTGTTCTAATTCACAAAGATCGAAGGCAAAATCTTTCGCATCAACCTAGAAGAGGAAACCGACAGCCGATACGAAGAATGTTATTATAAGGATGTTAACGGCTTAAATACTTAATTTTGAAACAACGTTATATGGCCCTCACACAGAAGGTGGGCACGCACTAAGATTGCCCAAAATTAACATTAGTAGGGAACGTCTAAATATTACCGAATCTTGTGTCAGAAGAAAATCTATTGTCCCCAACAAACATCTTATCCGAAGTAAGCCAGTTACCACAATGGGCAAAACGAAAACCGTTAGGTGGTGAGATATTATCACAAGATAATGCAGCACAAATGTTGGTTACAAGCCCTAGTCAAATGCAAATGTATGCAAAGAAGGAGAAGCCAAAGGTGCGATAGGCACAAAGAACACAATTTGAGCTGGATACTATAAATCCGAGGAATACTGTGGATAATACAACGGAAATTCTAATCGAAAATAATGTTTCATCTGACTACAACAGTTCCAGATCTAGACATATTTACAGCAATATTCAATATCCGAGTGAGAATAGTTCAATCGAAAGTGGAAAGGAGAATCGTCGGGACTTATTCCTGTCAGATAGAGGGTTTGTTAAAGCGGGAGAGCAAATGAGCTTAAACGGTCTTAATTCAGAATCAAATACAGAGCACGATACTGATGTTGAAGATATATCAGACGGCGAATGCACTAATTCTACCGTCTCGAGAGACCACTCCAACTGAATTCAAAGTAAACGAAATGAATGAAACAGTACTACGTAAATCTATCAGGAAGCAAAAATTAGAAAAACAAGGTTTGTCACTTGCTGTAACACGGTCAACATTGTCAACAGCAACCGGAATTAGTACTTTATATAATAATAGTAATGGGAATAAAGTTCTTCCAACCATATCGAAATCTTTTACCAGGACAAAAAAAGAAAATTGATGAAAATCATCAATGATGCGAAAGAAGAATTACAACACATGAGTTACCTATCAAATTTTAGATCTAGTCAAAGTATATTCGACCTAAGTTATGCTGCAAATATGGAATTAATCTATCGGGGAAGTAGTCGAATCGTTCGAAAAGGAAACCAAGCAAATAGCTGTATGTCTGCACATGATGTTGATGACTTAGCTATTAGGCGTGCTTATTCGCTTAGTGATTTGACTATGGGAAAAGATTTTAAAACAAATACATGTTATTTAACAAGTCATAAGCAAACTTTAAATAATAACAATATTCGATCGTCTGTCTCAAATCGTGCGACAAATACAATAATGACTGGTGAACCCAAATTATCCGTAAGTGAGATGAGAATAAGAAGCGATCCTGTTGGAATGTTAGATCAAGCTAGCGATTCGAAACCGGAGCCGAGTAGTTCGCGAGGTGGAATTTTACGATCAAATATTTACAAAATAAGACATCTAATAGCAGTTGTGTAGCTCAAAGTACGTCACACAGTATTATAAAAAATTCAGCTGGTATTATTAATCGGCGAATGGGTTTACAGAATGCACAAAGTAGTGTAAATCTATCGTCAATGGATCAGGATAATTCCAGTGCAGGAGAGGCACCATCTGCTCTATCAACTAAACCAATAAATCATCCAAGGCCTAGAAATATATCAGTAGACAAACGAATCGGCAGTGCTTTGCCAAATACAAAAAATCGCGTCTCTATAGATTTATCAACTATAGAAATTCCATTGACATCACAGTGTTCGAATTTAATAAATCAATTAATGCTGCAAGCGAATCCTGTAATGGAGCTACATCAAAGGCTTAAGAATACTATTGAACCAAATGGTTCTAATAGGAATAGTATTATGCTAAAAGAATTAGAAAATGCAAATATTATGACACAAAATATGCTAACAAAGATTACTCATAAGGATTCATTGCAATTCGGCATAATATTACCTGACATTTTAGACCACCTAGAGCACCTAATTTCGAAAAATCCGGGAAACGACAATCAAGTCTACAAAATTTCACTTGAAGCTAGTGATAGGAGACTCAATTCTAGCAACGGAAGAAATGATGACACTACTAGCCGAGATCGAGAGTATCCCTAACTCACGTCCGCTATGTGTACTATCGTCAGATGACATGAACGCGCTCACACCGTCCCACTTCCTCATCGGCCAACCCGCCACAAAGCTTCCTGAACCTGACATCACAGAACTAAAACTATCGTATTTATCACGTTGGCAAATGGTTCAACAAAAGGTTCAACATTTTTGGAAACGATGGGCCGTCGAATATTTGACATCTCTCCAAGAAAAACACAAAATGTCAAAATGGTAGTCGAATTCTACTATTTAATTTATATTAGCAGAATTTTAATAGAATTATAATGTTTAATTTGCAGTGGAGTGTCGAAAATTATAAACATCGACGCGACATCTGTGATGAATACATCATATTAAACGTTCAAACATAATTTTCGACTCCGTACAGCTTTTTTTGTCTTGTCAAATCAGTAACCTAACCACAGCTGAACAAAAAGAATAAAATAAAAAGTCATACGGTGAATAGTAAAAAAGAGAGTTTTTTTGTCCAAGAAATCCATGATACAGTCCACGTCATTCATCTTGAGGAAAGTGAATACAGTCTTGCTAAATCATAGCACATAATTTAGATTGTGGCCCAACAGTACTTTCACTAGATCCAGCTGCCCAGCGGGGGGTATTTTATTTCCCTTTTACCCATCAATATTAGCTGATGAGCATTCTTCTATCTGCCACCGGGAGACGCGCCCGATGGGAGTTTCTAGTTCACCTCACGGAGAATCCAGAAGTGTGGAAGTCTGGAAGATATTGAACATCTCAAAAGTGTGAAAGATTTTGAACACCTGAGTTAAATATCGGCAACATTTCTCGATTGCTATATAAGCCTGGTTTAATAATTAAAAATATAACTAACAACTAAATTTAATTAGCAGTTTCGGGTTCAACCAAATTGCAACTTGGGGGCGAATTCTTTTATACATAATTTGGAGTCAATATTGACCAAAAAGCAAAAAATCATTTAAATGTTTTCTACAAATAGTCTATATTATAGTTTAACTTAAAAATTAAAAGTAGAATTTAAAAAATGTCTAATAAACATTTGACATTTAGGTGCTTGGAAAAATGGGGTTTTACATCAATATCACGAAAATTACAAAATTTTCAAGAATACGAATTTATCCAAATGAAAGAGGAAAAAATTTGTTCAACGGATTTTTACAAGGACGAGTCAGATCTCAAAAATTTGGAAGTCTGGACCGATTTGGCTGCCATGCTTTCATTTTAGTTGTATCTCAACAACCGATGAGGGCAATTTAATCTTACAAAAATGTTACGGACAGCTTGATGTATTATTTATGAAAATATTTTAATTTGTGAAAATCTAGGCCACGTATTTAGGGAATTTCGTTTTGGTTTTTGCCACATTTTTATTGATGTTTCGATACCTGATAAACGGATTAATAACACTAGGGTTGTCGTAAGCGGTGCGATGGCCTGGAGAAACACAATTGCAATGAACGAGATTTTCCCTGTTTTACAAACGCCGTTATACGAACGGTTATATCATTTTGATTTAAGAAAAATGGGAAAACTTTCGAGATTTTTCATAAACCGTATACCGATGTGATTTGGTCCAACTTCATTAATTATTTTAAGGTGATTTGCATATTGAGAAGAGAATTTAATTATTTAAGTTTACCAAAATTTCTTTCAACTGGACGGGATTTGGCCCTTGAATGACAAGGATGTTTCTTTTCCGGAAGCTTTCAGTATGTCATTCAATTCTGTACATAATATCAAGATGATTTACATGTTGATTACATGGCGGTATATTATTTAAGTTAACAAACATCTCATCCAGGTCATCCCAACGCCAAATCGCTTCCATTTTTTATGAAATTTTAGTACTATGCTAGTTTTAATAAATATAGCGCAAGTCTTAACGTTGCGACTCACAAATTGGCTTGATATGAATAATGGAATTTTATAACTGCAATATTAAACAAATCTCAAATTGCAAATATTCTTGAAAGCAATTACCAGAGCATGGTCGTCATTTCAGCACAGAAACGGGACATACTTTACTAAGATGATATAGATGTAAGGTAATGTTTTAAACTGGTGACATGAATTTTCCAATTAAATGTCCACTTGTCCGAACAATCAGTATTACAATTCGTACAGTCGTAATATGTTACTTGGTTGTTATTATCTGCAGTTATGATTCCAAAAATGTTAAACAACATAAACTTCGTCCAACGCAAGTTCATAATGGATATAATATCAGTGGAAGATTTAGCAATATAAGAGCTAAATCATCAGCAAAACCAGTATACGGTTGCTAGTAAAGGACTCAACATTGAACCTCGGGGAGCACCAGCATCCCCGGATATAGGGTTTCTTATAGTACATACAACTAAATTTAATTCTCCCACTTCTATTTTCGAAATATACAAAGCAAATCACTTGTTTGGTATTATATTCATAACCATGTCCAAGGCCCTAGAAAAGACCTTGTCAAATTGTTTCTGTACCTATAATTATTTTATCTGATAAGTGCAAAAAATTTGTTTGGCTGAACTTTAGCGGTAAAGCTATAGTAATTTCAAAAAAGTTAAAATTTCCATGCCTTAAGATTGTTTTGTTCTCTTTTACGTTCCTTGAAAAATCGACAATTGTTTGGTTTTTCATACTCAGAACAGAAACAGAAAACTTCTTTAATGTTGTTTTAAAACCCGGTAAATAAGAGAGTTCTGTAATTTTCATGAAATTTCCACCAGAGATTAAAGCCGATGTCTATTCAACAAGATTCGACTATTTTCATGTGCTTGGGAATTCATATGAATTCGGACAAAGAGCTCCAATTCCTTAAAATGTATCAGATCATTACAAAGTGTCAAAAGCTGTCATCGGAACATTACAAAGTACTAAAAACTGTCATAATTAGAACAATCGGAAGAGGGAAACACTATTCTACAATCTACCATAATGAATGAACTTGGTGGTGAGAACTTTCAGATAATTTGATTTTCAATATTGAGTCAATTGATCTGCTGTTGAAGAATGTCATAGTCAGCAGTTAGAAAATTAGTCTAATAGCCAGCGCGGTACTCCCGTTCCAAACATTTCAGTGCGCAGTATAAATCGCAATGTATTCGGCTCAAGAGATCATCCATCACACATGCAATCATAACTATTCACAATTGATCGATCTCAATTGATTGAGTATTTAGTTGTTAAGAACTGTGAAAGCAAAAAATTAGGTCCTAACCCCCCTAAATCAGAGCTTATTAGTAATTTAGGAATAGTTCCTTTTGAAATCAAATCGGATGGATTTAATTTTGGGTTCTACGCAGCCATTTGTTGAAATCAGACCTTGCTTGAATATCAGACACACAGTTTGCAGCAAAGGTCTTTCCATTTAAATGAGGGAGATCTAATCCACTTCAAAACTGGCATAGAGTCCGCCCTGCAATAACATGTTTCAACTTTAAAATTTAGAATTCCCAATACCTTCGGCATGCAAGTTTGGCCAAAAGTTATGTGGCACACAACTCTAACCGTGGTAAAGTATTTTTTTCTAGTGAAACAACTGCAGATTTTGAATACATTAAATTAACCGAGTAACCATCAGGACCCAAGAATGATGCTTCAGCAAAACAATTTGCCCCTATCGTTAAATAAATATAGCGGAACTTTTAAGTTACTTAATTTTGGAAGTTGATTATGAAACAATATTTCATTGGTAGACTTTTTTACCAACTAAGTTAGATATCTTCCCGATGTCAGTTTGACTACTACAGGATCAATCCCAGAGGATCAAAAATTTTAGGAATTTGCGATATGATAGTACTTTTCGTTGAAGTGGAAACAACCATAGAACTCAAGTTGATTAATAACAAAGTCATCTTGTACGAGATGCTAGTATAGACAAAGAGTTTTCATACCCTCCTTATCATAGATTAGATAACTAGTATCACAGCCTTTCTGTCTAGATATCAGCAAGAAGTTGATGATTGTGTAGTAGCATTTATGTAAAAGCCAATTGCCGCTTTTCAGGATCAATGTAACGGTTGATTTTAGAAGTATTACTTATTCTAAAGAGTCGGAGCCAGTCAATAAATGGTCGACTTAGAAGCCATTTGGCATAACTTCATTTTCTGGTAGCTGACTACCTTGAAATTCAAGCACAAAATGAAGTAGGCAACGTGTTGCAAAGTATTGAAACATAAATAGGTTACCTTGTATAGTACGCTCATATTTGTATATAGAAACCTATTGAAGAGAAAAATAAATGCTCATCACACTTGGGCTAACCATTATATAATCTAATGCTTTTATTGGAATATAACTATAACCATTATAATTATCATAATACATACTGTCAGATGTAGGGTTTGTAGCTCCCGAGCTTCTCTGGTAGCTTCTACAAATTCTGACATAGCTTTGTCAGACAGTGCCAACACTATTAGAATTTCCAGTTCTTCGTCGTCTATTTATTCATTATCGTGTGTTTACACTATTAAATGCGGTTCTTTTAGCCAACTCCTGATAATTTTCCTGGGATTTACTTAATGCCATGGTTCCATATGGTATCGGTTCATTATCCTACATAAGTAAAACTTCTAGTGATTATCAACTTCTTTCCACCGTGTAGACAATAATGCCTTAATATTTTATACAGCTTCGTCATACTGTTCCGCCCATATCCAAGCATTTTATGTTTTATCAATAATTCTCTTTATGGTTCGGTAGCCTGTGAAAGGTTTGGTATACATTAATTCGAATAGATCACCATTCCCAACATATGCTCAAGTTCTTTAACATTTTGTAGTATTTTTGGCTTATAAATTGACCGGCTGGTCATATAATGTGACCCAAGAATTTAACTGTCTCAATTTAAAATTTACTTTGTGCCAACTTTTCTTTTGTATGTGCATGGATAAGAATCCATAGAAATTTCCACTCCGCTTACATTTTTCAATATATTTTCATCGCTTCGCTACAAGTATGATGTTGATAAAAGTCCGAATGGCAATCGTAAACAACAATAAGGTCTCCAAGGTGTAGCAAACGTTAGATGTTTTTGTGTTCATTGAGTTACTTGTATTTGTCAAAAACCACATGCGTAGAATCTATAGTAGAGTGAAATATTTCGAGCCACCGATAATCTAGCAGATATTTCTTCAATGGTATTTAATGGCTACTGGTGTCGTAAAATATTTCGATTTAGATCAGTCGGATTTGGTGGCCATATTGGAATGTTCTGGATTTTCCTCACTAGAAATATTTTATTTTACGAGGACTCTATTGTATATAGAATCAGCTCCACGAAATCTTTTACTTAAATTTAAAGACTAAAAATGTTTTAAATAAATCAAATCTAGTTTTTGTAAGTCACGTGTTAACTTACTAATCCAATGAAAAATGATTTGTCGTGTATTTTTCTCTAAATTCGTGCAAGTAGAACCTCCGCTCTGAAGTTATTGTTGCTTTAAAAACATACTTGAACGCATTCAAGTCATCCGCCATTTTGGATATAAGTAGCTTAGTCATTGCTGTTTTTATGACATAAGTTTCAGTCATTTACAAGTTGTCATTCCTTGTGCATCAATTTTAAGACATGGATGTCGATAAGCACCATTTTCGCAACTGTATTCTATTCTGTTTTCAAATGAAAAAAAAAAATGCTGCTTAAGCTATTGAATTATTTAATTCGACTTTGGGTGAAGGCTCCCGTTATCGATTTTTAAGATGTAATTCATATGGAAAATATGGCCAAATCGCATCTTCATGTCGGTCTTCTGGAAAAGGACGCAATCGTTCGCAACTTAATATAATCTCAAAAAACCATGATCTCAAAAAATCAACAACAGTTATCATTAACAACGTAAATTGTGTTTTTGAATTCAGGTTCTAACCATACGATCATTTCCGAGAGATGTTTCGACGAAATTTGGCCGCATAATAAACTGATATTACGCCCTTCAAATTTAAAACAGGTGGCTTTTCAACATAATTCCATCGAAATTTTGCATACGATAGATATCGATGTGCGTTATAATAACAAAATTATATCGTCACTGCCATTACAAATCACTCCAATACATGGGAATAACAATTCAAGGGGTTCACCTAATCAAAGCATCAGCCTTCACTGAGATCATCAACCAATATAAGAATTTATTTTATTTTTTATCGTTGAAAACCAATTTCTCTGAAACTTGATCCGAAAGTGGTTCCAATTCATTTGCCGGCCAGGAGTATTCCTCTCGCTATTCATCGACTTGTTGAGGATGAATTGGAAAAGTTAACAAATCAAGGAATATTAGAACCTGTTGAGAACAGCTACTGGGCGACACCTATCGTTCCAGTGAAAAAATCGGATACATCAATTCGTATATGTGGCGTCTCCAAATCAACAGTTATTAAAGCATTAAGCACACATTGTTTCCAAATTCCGTCGACAAATTACTTATCGGCAACTTTACCACCGGGAACATTTTTTTCAAAGCTTGATTTAACTCAATCGTTCTCAAAGGAATCGATGGCGTTTTTGCTTATTTTCATCGTAATTGGACAAACCGAGAAGGAACACATGAACCTCCCACACAAAGTTTTCAAAGGATTAAATGAATCTGATCTTTGATTGAGACATAATAAATGTAAATTTTATGTCTCCCCAATAAATTTCCTGGGTTTTCGCATCGATTCCAATGGAATTCGCTCTACAGAGGAAAAAATAACAGCTATCACTAACACTCCGGCACCTAAAGACAAAAAGCAACTGCAAGCATTTTTAGGAGCTCTTAATTTTAATAATATTTTTTTAGCAGGAAAAGCTACCGTTGCTGAGCCGCTACATCGTCTTCTGGAGAAAGATTAAAGTAAAGTTGGAATAGCGCCCATCTAAGGTCATTTGAGGAATTAAAAAATCTTCTATCCAACGACACTCTCTTAGTACATTACAATGAGTCACTACCTCTACTCCTCAGTTGTGACGCATCTCCATATGGAATAGGGGTCATATTCGTACATCGAATGGAAGGTGGTGCGGAGCGACCAATTGCATACTACTCACGGACTCACACCAGCACAGAGCGAAATTACGCCACGATAAACAAGGAGGTTTTGGCGATTATTTCTGGTATAAAGAAATTTCATAATTTCGTCTATGGCCGCAAAGTAATAATTGTTACTGATCATCAACCATTACTGGGTCTCTTTAATCCAAAAAAATCAACACCATCAATCCTGAGTATTTTTCTCAATGGATATGACTTTGATCTTCAATATCGTCAGGGAAAGAAACATCAAAATTCTGATGCGTTGAGCAGACTACCTAACTCAACCGCAATGGCTCCCGCCGAAGAAGAAGAAGTTCTAATGATCGAAACAACTCACGATCCTCCATTGACCGCTGCCGATATTGCAAGGCTGACAGCGAAAGATAAAACTTTGACACAAGTTTTATGTTGGGCGATGAGAGGTTGGCCTGATGGAAGAATCGACAACGAATTCAAAACCATTCTTTCAACGGCGCAATGAGTGACAGAGATGGTTTTGAAGATTCATACGGGGAATTCGAAACCATCATTCTCAACCAAATTCATGATATTAAAAAATCTGAGTCTACAGGTAATTCAAGTGTCAATAATTCTATGATAGACTTATGAAACGGATGTGCTACTTCATTGGGTATTCGACTTCCCGAGGTCAAGTTACCTAAATTTAATGGTTTCGAAACTGAATGGCTGGCGTTTAGAGATACGTTTCAGGATTTGGTTCACAAAAGAGTTATCGATAATTCCGTTAAATTCCATTATTTAGTTTCGCATATTCGTGAAGGAAAGGCATTCTCGTTAGTAGAACACATACCTGTGACAGCAGATAACTATGAACTCGCTTGGAAAACGTTATGTAATAAATACAATAATGAAATAGCTATTCAAAGAATACATGTGAAAGCGTTATACGATATCAAGCCACCTGTAGAAAATTCATCCAAATCTCTTCAATCATTTGTGGATCACAAAGTAAAACATTACAATGCATTAAAATCTTTAAAGGTGGATGTAGACAATTGGAACTTGATACTCATACACCATTTGCTTTGTAAATTGGATAGTTCCACCCGTGTAGCTGTAATCAATGCCACCGATGTTCAAAAGGTTTTAAAATTTGAAGAGTTTATTAAAATTGTACATAAAAGAGTTCAGCTTTTAGAAGCCATTAAACCATCTAGCAGTTCTAATTTTGGCCAATATGGAAATCAGTTCACTAATGCTAATTCAGTTAGAAAGGTTCAATCGTATAAATCCTCCACGTTAGTCTCTAATTCACAGTCTTGTTACTATTGTAATGGTAATCATAGCATTTTGGAATATCATTCATTTTCGGATATGAAATTAACTCCCAAGATGCTTTTAGAGTTTATAAGGTCGAAGAAATTGTGTTCTAATTGCCTAATAGACAACCATAATGTACGAGATTGTAAACATCCGCCTTGTGGAAAATGTTCATTGAAACATAATGGTCTATTACATTTTAAAGTGGAACCTAATCGACTTCGTTTCACTAATAATTACAAACCTTCGGAAACCTCCATTCACTTGTCGAATGACTGCTCCACTACAAGTAAGGTTGATAATAATCCAGAAATGTGTTCTAGCACTTCATTATCGGCCAATTCGCTACTAAACACTTCGAATGAAAAAATAGTGGAACCACCTTCGCAACGGCAAGTCCTAACTGTTATTATCAAAGCAAAAACATCTAACAGATCTCAGATGTATATAAGAGCATTACTGGACAGCGAATCTCACTTGAACTTCATTACAGCCAAGACATGCATGTTATTGAAAATCAAACGACTCACAACATCAAAACAAGTGTCAGGAATAGGTGGTGATGTCACACCAATAAAATATAAGGTTCACGATTACTATCACATGTTACACCATTCCAAAAATAACTAATGACTTACCTTCAGTGCTTGTTAAATATGATAGAAACTTAGTACCGTCGAACGTCGAATTGGCAGATCATCATTTCTTTGTGCCACATGGTATTGATATGTTAATTGGAGCTGAGTTATATCATGAATTGTTTTCTGGAAAGACAGTCAGAATTTCAACAGAACTTCCTCCATTTTATGAGAGCGTTTTTGGTTATGTAGCCTGTGGCAAGATCAATTCGGATACTAGGTTTCACGATTGTAATAGTTTAGTTAGTTCTTGTCGTCAAACCGTATGTAGCTTGGATACTCTAGATCGCCAAGTTCGAAGGTTTTGGGAATTGGACACCTTTTGTGTCAAGACTGTTATGTCAATCGAAGAGAGATTATGTGAAGAACATTATCAGAAAAATTATAAGAGAATGTCGACAGGTAGATATTTGGTTGCTATACCCCTAAATTCGAAAATTAACGACCTTGGTTATTCGTGTAAAAATGCTAAACAGCAATTCTTACAAATTGAAAAGAGACTTATCGCCAACCAGAAATTTATGATGAATATCGGATCTTTATGAAAGATTATTTGGAATTGTCTCATATGGTTCTCGCTAATGACTCAACGGAAATGTGTTCAGAACCAAGTAATGCTTACTACCTCCCTCATCATTATATATTGAAAGAAAGTTATAATGCCTCTTCGAGAACTTCTTCAAACCTTTCACTAAATAACTGCATGATGGTAGCGCCAGTCGTTCAACAAGACCTCTTCTCTATTGTAATTTGGTTCAGGAAACATCGAATAGCATTTTCGGCAGATATTGCCAAAATGTATAGACAGATTTTGATAAAAAATGAACAAACTGATCTTCAGCGAATTTGGTGGCGTGAAGGTCCAGATGATCCATTGAAATGTTACAAACTTCAAACAGTAACTTACGGTACGGCTAGTGCGCCATTTCTCGCATTTCTCGCAAATCAATTCTTATCCAAGGGCATCTACCGTATTATTATAAGATTTTTACGTGGACGATGTTTTGTCCGGAGGTGACACGATGGAAGAAGCATTTAAACTAAAGTCTGTTGAAATGCGGTGGTTTTGAGTTGCGAAAATTTTCATGAAATTGTAGTCGTCTATCAGATAATAATTCATCGTTAGAAGTTTCCTTGATCTTTGGCATCAAATGGAATAATCAAAATGACACCATTGAGATGACGTTTAATAAAGTAAAAGTGAATACTGATTGTACTAAACGCAACTTATTATCTGAGATATGCCAATTATTTGACCCTCTAGGTTTATGTTCACCTATAATTCTCACGGCAAAACTGTTCATGCAGAAGTTGTGGACAGTTACTAATTTAAAATGGGATGATCAATTACCTGAAACCTACAGCAACAAGTGGAATAAGTTTATAGGTCAACTGATGAAGTTTCAGAGTTTCGCTGTGCCTCGATATATACTGCAACCTAATTACCATAGAGTCGAACTCCACGGCTTCGGTGATGCTAGCATGAATGGGTATGGTTGTGTGTTTTATGTTAGATCCAGTGACGTACACGGTCATTACAGCACCTGTGAAACAACAGGCCATCCCATGTTTAGAATTGCGTGCAGCTTTGCTTGTGGCTGAAGTATCTGCCAAATTGGTGGTTTGGCGTCTATTGGAGGGGGGGATCAAAGTTGAGTAGATTAATCTACCAGCTCCGTAACCTTCCAGTAGGGTGCACATCACGTGAGCTGTTCTGGTCTTGTCATTAGGCAGCTGCGTGATGGGTACAATTGTGTAAGGGGTAACCTGTCACAATTCGCAAGTGTACGTACTGCCTCCTCGTGGCAACCACTGGTAACTAAGGCCACTTGGCACATTTTAGGCCATTTGGCACAGGCCAAAGTACGGCGCTAAAGGAGAAAACCTTGACAAAAAACCCTAATCTAAGGTGGAACAGCATATGCCGAAAGATGAATGTCTGATAGGTTAATCAGCCCAAAATATGCGGACTCTGGATACCAGGCACCCTCCAGTTTTATTTTTAGCCTTCCTGTAGTAAAGCTGGGTGACCTACAGGTGATTTGCAATTCCCAGCAACTCGTAAGAGTAAAATCTAGCGGAAAACGGGGCAGGAGTAGGAATATACGGGAGTGGCACAACCCTCTCGAGGTCCTTGAGCTCCAATGCTACCGTCTTTCTAGCGGAACTACATGCTGTAGTAAACATCTAGGAGGGAGAGCAATATGCCCAGATAGTATGTATCACGTACCGGGAGGAAGTATTGTCAGGTTCATTAAGAACCTGAATATTGACTGGACGGATAATTAATCAGTGGCCAGCACAATAGATCTTTTAGGTCGCAGTGCGAAGTGGCTGATCGCCCGCATGGCCCCCCACAATAATAATAATAATAATCTGCCAAATTACTTAACATTTTGGACATAAAGTTTGATTCGGTATATTTATGGACAGATTCCGAGATTACATTGTTGTGTGTAAAATCTGAACCACACCGATATTCAACGTTTGTTGCGAATAGACTTACACAAATTCAGAAGAACTCTTCAGTTGACAATTGGCATTACGTCTCTTCCTCTAAGAACCTTGAAGATTGTGTCTCTCGAGGTCTATTTCCTGATGAATTTAATGATGCTAAGTATTAGTGGACTGGCCCGGAGTACTTAACCAGTGATAAAAATGTTTGGCCTAAATACCATAAAAATAAGTTAAGTTTAGAGCTAATTAACTTAGAAAAACGTCCACCAACAGAAATATGTAACCATTTAGCGGACAACCAATTTGGTTTAGTTGAGAAATGCTCATCATTTACTCGCCTGAAACGTGTAACAGCTTGGATTTTGCGTTTTTGGCGAAACTACAAACTAAAAAATCAAGAAAAACGACTCTGCAATATCACTGAGTTAGATTCCAGTGAAGTAGAGATTGCTTTGAAATATTTAGTCCGAATCGTGCAACAACAATAGTTCAAAAATGATATTGAAACTCTACAAAAACATAAGTTCGTTTGTAATAAAAGTCGATTACAGTCATTGTCTCCATTTATGGACTCAGATGAAATATTACGTGTTGGGGGTCGACTATCAAATGCCAGCATTCTTAATGAGCAAAAACATCCAATTTTGTTACCATCAAATCACCATTTTTCCAAATTGCTCCTTCGTGAAATCCATAGGTGATTATTGCATGTCGGACATCAGGCTTTATTGTACAGTCTTCGTTTAAACTATTGGATAATTGGCGGTAGATATTTATGTCGGAAAATTTACAACGAATATATACGTTGTTTTCGCATTAGACCTTAATATATATTTGAAATAATGGCCGATTTACCAGCAACCCGAGTTAAAAGTTCTAGATCATTCTCAATTGTTGGCATCGATTTCTGTGGCCCGTTCTTAATAAAGAACAATAATAGGTCGAAGGTTAAAATTAAAGTTTATATTTGTCTATTTATATGTTTTTCTGTCAAGGCTGTGCATCTGGAAATGGTAGCGGATTTGTCAACACAGGCGTTTTTAGCTTGTCTTCATCGGTTTGTAGCTCGTCGTGGACTATGTTCTAAAATATATTCGGATAATGCTACCAATTTTGTCGGTGCTCGTCGGGAGCTTATAGAGCTTAGAGAATTATTTTTTGTCGCAAGCTTGGCAGTCTAAAGCAAAGGAATTTTGTTCGCAGAACGGCATTCAGTGGTTGACAATTCCACCGCGTTCCCCTCACTTCGGAGGATTGTGGGAAGCGGCAATCAGGAGTGCAAAGATGCATATGAGACGGGCAATTGGAACCGCGTCTTTAAATTCTGATGAATTCCAAACATTAAAGGTGCAGATCGAAGCCTGTTTGAATTCACGCCCTCTTACTGAAATGTCAAATAATCCTTCTGATTTTAATGCTCTTACGCCGAGACATTTCCTGATTGGCACTGCTATCACTGCATTACCTGGGCATTCACTTCTTGATCTTCAACTTAATCGCTTATCTAGATATCAGCAAATCCAATCCACATTGCAAGGATTTTGGAAACAATGGAACAGGGAATATCTGACAGAATTACAGCAGCGTCACAAATGGCTAAAGACTACCGAAGTAATAAAAATCGGCCTCTTGGTATTATTGCACGATGATAATATTCCTTCTTTACAATGGCCTTTGGGTAGAATAATTAATACGCAAAAGGGAAGCGATGGTCACATTCGAGTGGTTACTGTCAAAACGGCTAATTCAATTTTTAAACGAGCTATCACCAGAATCAGTCCTTTACCGATTGAAACACATACACCAGAATTTAATTGAGTAATTTGTAATTAAATAAATTTATAAATTTATTTAAAATAAAATAAGTAGATAAGCTAAGTTTTTATATTATTTTAATGTTAATTATTTAAATTATTTCATTTGTTAATTGTTTATTTATTTGATGGTAACACGTACATAAATATGTAAGCTAGATATTTGAAATTAGTGATTTCAAGGGCGCGGGAATGTTGACGCAATTGATAAATGTACTAATTATAAGCGTTAACATGCACGAATTATTGAATGAATTGGATACAATAAAAATTATTCTGATGAGGATGAACAATTCATTTTTACCGTTGAGATCACTTTTTTGATTAACGTTGGACTTTTAGTTAGTTCAATTCCAACACTAATCATAAAAACAAGAAAATATAAAAAGAGAATTTTGATTTAAACTAAAAATAAATATACATATAAAAATAAAGTTAATACAGTCCACAAAATAAACATGTATCTGATTTATTGTGTATTTAATTATTTGTGTTTTTGAATCGTCGAATTTACATAAATGTGACTCCATCGAATCTTTAAAGAGTGCACAGACGCATTTAAGGTATTTTGCAAGAATAATTTAATTTCCCATATACTAACAGCTCCGTTTCATCCTTCGTCAAATGAACAAGCGCAGCGTATCTCTCGTACAACAAAGGAATTCTTAAAGAAAACCGTCTGAGACCATCGCCTATGTTTGGCACGGTTTCTATTACACTAACATACCCGCTCAGTTACTGTTTAACCGGAAAATCGTAACGTACTCCGATAAAATATATCCTGATTCTATTCCAGTTCGTTCAACCGAGGTAAAACCAACCAGTAAATCAACTAAATCGTTTAAAATCGACGACACCGTTTGGGCTCGGAACTACTCTAGTGACGAGAAATGGGTTCCAGCTACTATTAAATCTGCCACTGGTCCAGTGTCTTATACCGTACAAACTGGATCGGCCGCACACTTAAGGTTCGCCATCTCGATCAGTTGAGACCACGATCTGACGTGTAATTTTGAATATCGTGTGTACACATTTAATAAATATAAAATCAATTATTAAGTGACTAATAGAATATAATTTATATTCTCATTGCCACAATAAAACATAAAAACGAAGAACTTAAAGTTTTACTGGATGAAAATCAGTGTCAAACTCAAAAGGAGCTTGTAGAATAGATAGGAGTTACTGGCCAAGCAATATCACTTCGATTGCATGCAAACATCTGCATGAATTAAAGAAAAAAAATTTTGCACAAAATATATACGCGGGTGATAAAAAGTGAACTTTGTAAGACAATCCTAAATGCAGAAAATCATGAGTTGATCCAGGTCAGCCATCAACAACGCAGTTGCAAAAATTAATATTATTCATGTGAAGAAAGTCATGTGAAGCTTCCGGAATCTGGTCAACCTGTTACAACTGAACGTACCAGGCCCAATTGATCAAATTAAGTGATACTCTGTAGCATGCGTTAAAGCCGCCAACCTTGACTGCCTCTGATTACCATTTATTCAGATCGGTATCATCATATTTCAAAAGCCAGCGGTTCACGAAAGTTGAAGATGTGCGAAAATGGCTCGTTGACTATTTTGCTTCGAAACCACCAAGTTTCTATCGCGAAGGCAATCATTATCTTCCAAATTCCAATCTGTTTCGTACACTCAACAAATTTCTCTCTTTTCTACTTTTCCAAAGGGGGAAAGTGTCAGGAATGATTTATATATTGCTCAGTAAGATTTTTGAAATTTACCTTTAAGCTCAATGTACAAATTTTTATGTTACAAACATTTAAATTCAATTTTGCAAGCAATAAAATTTTGAAAGCTATAAAACGCTTAATTGCATGCAATAATATGGAAATAACAGCACAAAATCAATAAAACTAAATCGTAAAACTACATTTATCATTCCAGTAATCATCTGTATAAATCACACTTCACGTTTTTCTTCTCATTTCCACATTACAAAAAAAAATTAAAAACATAAACAAATCGATATTATTTATAGTGCCACAACAACAACAACAATATTAGAAGACCTCGCATTATAAACAACAAAAATCATGACTCATAATTTGTGAAAATATCTATACACTTTTATCATCAACAACATTTGTATATACTCTCGCGTTCAATTTTCAAACTTACGCTATCTAATCAATAACTAATTACTTATACAAAAACAAATGTTTTTATGACCGCACAGTACAAAAGATATTAATAGCTATATATATCTACTATATATGTATATACTTTTTTGTTGATATTTCTTATATAAATTTACGTCAATCATGATGTCAACCACAAACTAAAATTTATAAAATTTACAAATTTACATTTTTCATTAACAAAACTTCAAAGTTGAAAAGGTCGCCACAATTCTCGGTAAATAAAAAAACGCGAGCGTGTACTTCCATGATTATCGCAAATACAATCCAATAATCCAAGTAAATAAAATTTGAAATGCACTTCTTGCATATAGAGCTTCGTATAAATTATTTTTGTGTAATGATGCGCTGCCAGTCGAAATTCACGTGCAAGTATTTTATGTACGTATACAGAAATAAAAAATTTCCACAAAGCAATAAATTAATAAGAAATAAAATTAGTTGTTTATTGTGACTTTTCTTGCACTCTTTTTGTATAACAATGAAGGTGATAATTGGCTTAATTACTCATAATCAGTCATAATAATAGATAAATACATCTTGTTGATAACTCTTCAGTATGACGCGTCTGTTCCGACAACAATGACACTTTACAAACTATGAGTTATTCAAACAGGCCACAGGAATATAATTTTTCAAAATACATTGTGTTGTGTTGTGGATTTGGAGAGATTTGATAAGCGCAGGGAACATTGAAATGAAAGACAATAAGCTGATCGATAAGACATAGTAAGCAATTCCATTCGATAAGAGAGTTCATTGTTATCAAAGCTATCTAAATTTCTTTTGTTTCTATAAATTAAATTGGTAAGTTGTAAAATTTTTAAATATCGTCGTGTCCAAATAAGAGTATTACATCTGCAAATCATTATTTTTTGGAGGGGCGTGTCAAGTTTTTAATGTTAAATTTGGCTTATTTTTTTTAATAAAATTTCTGCCACACTTTCTGGAAAGAACTTTATCTAAAAAAAATTAAGCCGAAATTAGCAATAACAACTTTAAAGCCTCTTCAAGAAAAATAGCGATTTGTAGATGTAATACTCTTATTTGGACACGACGATATGGCCCACAAGCGAGATAGGAAACCTGGTAATGTAATATTTAGCCAGCTAGCTAAGAACATAAAGCTTTGTAGAATAAAATTGTCGTGTTACAGAGTTGAATTCGTTTCGAAATATAATGAACCTCTTCTGAACGAAGTCGAAAGAGAAAATGTCAAAATGAAAAAAAAGACGAGATTGATTTTATCTGGTGGAAAGAACGGAGAAAAAAAAACACATGCAATTAAAGTGAAGTGTAAATTTAATAAATTAAGAAAATAAAGATCGTTAAAGATTATTGAAATCTGATTGTTTTATAACATCAGATGTGGGGTAACCTGATCAAAATACACGTGTATCGAGAAAATTAAAATTATGACGCTCCCAACTCGTGGCGAAATGGTATTGGCGTTGAGTGGTGTGGGCATCCAGGTTGAAAAAACAACGAGTCTTGCGAATATACGCTAAATGAAAATACCGAGTTAGTGGATAACCCAAAAAAAATCCAATTCAGAAACCACGTTAAAAGCTACGATAACTTCAGCATCTTCAGATTCAGCAGTTTCAGATTCAACGACTTAAGTTCCGGATGCAACTTATGTGCCTCAGTCAATTGTACTTCCAACTTCTGTAAACCAAATTACGCCAACTTCAGCAGTTTTAACCCGTGTAAGTGTCGTTTACTACCTAGGTAGTAAAGTGCCATCGAGCTCTACAACAATACCAATTACAACTGTGGTTCATTCTTCGATTGACAATGCTGCTTCTTCGTTAGCAACTACCATTTGTGTTGATCAGCTGGATTTCAATTTAAGTAATGAAAATTTGAATCAAACCTCTGAAGAAACCCTAGAGGAAATTTTTATTTTTATTTTTTTTAAAACATCTTTATTGATATGGCTACTACAATCTTAAACATTATTAATTCATTAGTAAGGTTGACATTAGTACTTATGAGATAAGCATAAACTTGTGTGAGTCTGCTGGACCAGTATCCAGTTCCCTTAAGATATAATATTCATACGGTTAGCTCATGTGGTTTGATTCGTTTGAGCCGCCTTACTTCGTTTGTACTGTCCAGTAGTGGTACGGCCTCAACGTTGGTGTGGTTAAGAAGTCTCTTCTCATGTTTAATGGCACATTCGCGGATGACGTCGTCTATCAATTGTATTTTTAGATCATTGTGTATTTCTCTGTTAGTCACAAATCGGTAAGCGTTGGTGACCATTCGAAGAAATTTATTTTGGCTACGTTGTATAATGTCTCTATTGGATTTATGAGTACAACCCCATAGCTGCGCACCATACATCCATATTGGTTTGAAGATAGTCTGGTAGACTATTCTTTTGCAATACAGGTTCATTTTGGAATGATGCCCAATTAACCAGTACATTTGACGTTGTTTTAATCGTATCTGTTCAGCTTTTTGTCTCACATGATGTTTCCAGTTGAGCCTTGAATCTAAATGCAGACCAAGGTATTTAGCCGATTCAGCCTGCGGCACTTGCACCCCATTGAGGTATATGTGTAGACTGTTATTTTTGTGCCGGAGCGTAAATCTCACATGGGTTGATTTGAGCTCATTAAGCACTATTTTCCAGTCAATTGTCCATTTAGTAACGTTGTTCATTGCTCGTTGAAGATTTTCCACTGCTCTTGGTTGTGATTCGTCTACTGACATAACTACAGTGTCGTCAGCGAACGTGCCGATGAATGTTTTATTCGTTGTAGGTATGTCCGCAGTGTAGATAAGGTAGAGGAGGGGTCCCAATACGCTTCCCTGCGGAACTCCCGCCAGCATTGGATAAAAGTCAGAACATGTTTCTTCATAGATGACTCTGAATTGGCGATGAGAGAGGTATGATTCAAGCAGCTGGCAATAGTTTTGTGGTAGCATTTGCTCATCTTGAATGTCAATCCCTCGTGCCAAACCCTATCAAAGGCCTGAGATACATATCCAGAAATACGGCGGGGCAATATTTCTTTTCTTCTAACGCTTGCTCTATTACCGTAGTTATTCGATGGACTTGATCTATTGTGGAGTGGTTATTCCTGAATCCAAATTGAAAATCAGGTACGTTTACCATTGGCTTTAGACGTTTTAGTAGTAGTTTTTCAAACAGCTTTGATAAGGTCGGAAGCAGTGAAATTGGTCTGTATGATATTACTTCTTCATCTGGTTTACCTGGTTTCTTCAACATAATTATTTGGGCCGTTTTGAAGCATTTGGGTACATACTTCAATCTCATACAGGCATTAAATAAGTATGTGATCATGATGATTGCTTTCCGTGGAAGCTCCTTGAATAGACCCGGTGATATTTCATCAATTCCTGGCGCCTTTTTTTGACTAAGACTTTTGTCGATTTCTTCAGCAATTTCCATTGGCGTGACCCTTTTAAAATCCTGATTTGGTTGATAGACACGTGTTACATCAATGTTGGATTGAATGTCATGGGGTTGAAACACTGTTGCTAGGTGTTGAGCAAAGAGTTCCGCTTTTTCTTTGTCTTGTCGAACCCAATTGCCTTGAGCATTTCTTATAGGTGGTATTCGAACTACAGGTCGTTTAAATTTTCTAGTTGCTTTCAATAACGAGTAGTCCTTATCCATTTCTGGACCTAGCCCGCTTAAGTAGTTGTCGAAGCAATTCTGTTTAAAGCTTTTGATTAGCCTATTGACTTTGTTACTTATTCGATTGAAGGTGGTCTTGTCAGCGAAATTTCTGGTGATATGCCATATTCTCCTTGCCATTCTCCTGTCCTTGATTTGTTCCCTGATTTCAGCCGGGTATTTAACATCAATCTCCGCTTTATCCTTTAATTCTGGAGTAGCTAGACTGGCGGCCATATGAGTGTATTCAATGAAATTGTTTGTTTGTTGTTCCAATTCTTCATTACTTTTAATACTAACTTTTAATTCAACTAGCTCTTCCAGTTTTTCTCTGAAGAGATCCCAATCCGTGAATCTATTAGTAAGGTTTTGCTTTTTATTTTTCTAGATGACTATAGCGCTTACTGAAAACAGTACAGGAATGTGATCAGATGTTAAGTCGTTAATTCCTTCGACTCTAGTGTAACTGGATGAATAATCTTTTATGATGAAGAAATCAAGCAGATCTGGTATTTTTCCTGCATCCGTTGGCCAATACGTTAGCCCCCTTGGAGACAGATATTCACATTTGTTTTCATGAATGGCATTGAACAAAAGCATTTCTTTTCCCAGGAGAAATTAGCCTGGAACCCCAAGCTGTATGTTTTATATTATAGTCCCCTCCAATAATAAATCTTAGACCGAGCTTATTAAAGACGTTATTAAATTGTAACTTCGATGGTGTATGCCATGGAGGACAGTATGCTACCGCAATATTTAGATCTGCGCCATTATATCGGGTTGAGATAACAGTTGCTTGCATGTAGCTTTCTCGAATATCCTCTTGTTGATTATGTTTGATATTATTTGTAATTAGTACAGCTGAACCACCTGTCCAGTAGGAATTAAATCCCTTTATTCTGAAAAAGCTTTTGTTGGAGAAGTGCGTTTCTGAAATAAGTGCAATATCTATGTTGTTTGTATGGAGAAATATTTCCAGTTCTTGGGCTCGTTGGTTAGGCCCATCAGCGTTCCAAGTTACAATGCGTATCAACGAGTTAATCATTTGTGTGTATGCTGACTTTTTTTGCTAGGCGGATAGAAATTAATTTATAGTTTTGCCACCCTTTCTATTAAGTGACCAAGTGTCTGTTGAATTTGACTAAGCTTTTTAATAATTTCAAAGTTATTAGACTCGTTATTAACTTCTATGTGTTTGTTGTTTTGGTTTGATTCATCAGCTGATAATTTGGTGATTTGCGCGTAGGATAATCCAACTGTAGATGGTGTGATTGTTGTTTGTGGTTTAGCAGCTTTGGTTTGTAATCGCTGTACTACTCTTGTTCTATTATTCTGTTGACTTTTAATTTTGTTCTGATATACGCAGCATCCTTTTACTTTCTTTTACTCAAGTAAAATAAAGTATAGTAATCATGAAAATTTTGGACCTTGAGATTTTTAGAGATTTATTTGTTTTGAGGTCCCCTGAGTCCGAAAAAGTGGGTTTCGAAATGGTGTCTGTCTGTCAGTCTGTCAGTCTGTCAGTCTGTCAGTCTGTCAGTCTGTCAGTCTGTCAGTCTGTCAGTCTGTCAGTCTGTCAGTCTGTCAGTCTGTCAGTCTGTCAGTCTGTCAGTCTGTCAGTCTCTCAGTCTGTCAGTCTGTCAGTCTGTCAGTCTGTCAGTCTGGCAGTCTGTCAGTCTGTCAGTCTGTCAGTCTGTCAGTCTGTCAGTCTGTCAGTCTGTCAATCTGTCAGTCTGTCAGTCTGTCAGTCTGTCAGTCTGTCAGTCTCTCAGTCTGTCAGTCTGTCAGTCTGTCAGTCTGTCAGTCTGTCAGTCTGTCAGTCTGGCAGTCTGTCAGTCTGTCAGTCTGTCAGTCTGTCAGTCTGTCAGTCTGTCAGTCTGTCAGTCTGTCAATCTGTCAGTCTGTCAGTCTGTCAGTCTGTCAGTCTGTCAGTCTGTCAGTCTGTCAGTCTGTCAGTCTGTCAGTCTGTCAGTCTGTCAGTCTGTCAGTCTGTCAGTCTGTCAGTCTGTCAGTCTGTCAGTCTGTCAGTCTGTCAGTCTGTCAGTCTGTCAGTCTGTCAGTCTGTAAGTCTGTCAGTCTGTCAGTCTGTCAGTCTGTCAGTCTGTCAGTCTGTCAGTCTGTCAGTCTGTCAGTCTGTCAGTCTGTCAGTCTGTCAGTCTGTCAGTCTGTCAGTCTGTCAGTCTGTCAGTCTGTTAGTCTGTCCGTCTGTCTGTGTCCTCTCTACAGCCCAGATGGTTTAACCAATCGAACTGAAACTTCACATTTAAGTTTTTTTGATGAATTGGGAGGTCCCAGTGAATTTTACTCCAAATCGGCCAACCGGAAGTGGCCACTCCCATTTTTCCAAAAATTAAAAACAAATAAAATTAAAAAATAAAAAATTAAAAAAAAAAATTCTCAAAATTCTCTGTTCGTAAAAAAAAGTCGTGTGTTGGCCACACCTCCATTTTTTAATTTGCAGTATGTCCTTGTTGTTGACAAAGAGCACATGAAGGCACGATATCTGGTTGTTTTTTGCATTTTGTCGTGTGATGATCTCCAGCACATTTAACGCATTTGGTTTGACGATAGCAAAAACTCTTGGTATGTCGAAGTTGTTGACAATTCGTACATTGTGGAATGTCCCTTGTCTTGTTAGGTGGCTCAATTTTAACTATACAGTACGCAAGTTTCTTGATGTTGTACACTTCTTTATTTTTGTCTTTTTGTTTTAAGTCGATGTAAAACAATGGAAAGTGTTTCCTGTCTTTTACACCATTAGTTGTGACTATTTTGTATATGTTAGTAATACCTGCGACTTCATATCCCATTTTTTCTAAATCTGCTTTAATTACATCGTGACTAATGGAAGATGGTAAGCCTCTGATAACTGCTCTATTAGCCTTTTCGCTCTTCAGCTGATAGGTGTGATATTCTATATTTTCTGATTGGTTGCTGGTTTCTTTTTTTAATTCTTCCAGTAATTTCTGTAATCATTTTCATTTTGAAAGGTAATTTTAATGTCACTATTTGAAAGCGCCTTCAAATTAGTTGATTCACTAGTGGTTTTTATTAATTTTTGTCGAAAAAGTTCGAAATTTTTGATATTGCTCACGTTAATGGATGGAGGCAGTGGTATTTTTGGGGTTTTCTGTTCAGTGTTATTGATCACAATTTGTGTAGTATTTTTTGGAGGAGTTTTCGTTTTTGTGCGCCTGCGTTTCCTAGCATTTCTGTTATCAGCACCGGAAACTTCTTTTTCCAGTTCTTCCTTATCTGTGCAATAATCCTATTGACTCAGAGCACTGAATCTATCATTCTGTTTAAAAACTGGAAATTGCCGCAGCAACCAGTTGGAATTATTTGAATGTTCATGTTGACTGGATGAAGACTGAATATGGTTGGAAGAAAGATTGTTAACTCGAGCTGAATCCTTAGCTATGCTATTTTTAACCTTTTCTTTTAGTGTAGAGTTTTCTCACTTAAGTTCAGCACGAGCAGAGGAAATGGCTGACGAAATTATTAAACTGGAAATCCGTGAGCGACTATTGAATTTACGAGCAAAAATATCGAAAATGGATATCGAAGCCAGTAGTTTTACTATTAGCAACCTCAGCAATACGATTAAAAAGAAAGTGAAGATTTCAGATGTGGATAGTTTGGTTTCAACGTTTAGTGGTGCCGACGATTATGTGGTTTAAAAGTGGATGATTGATTTTGAAGATGTGACGGCCGCATTGGGTGCAGATGACAATGATCGGTATCGTATGGCTCGTCACTTGCTTAAGGGAGTTACTACCTGGAATGAATTACGTGAAGCTTTACTAAAGCACTTTGATCATCAAGTATCATCATATGAAATTTATGAAAAATTGAGATGTTGCATTCGCCGTAATGATGAAACTATTGTCCATTATGTTACGTGTATGCAGGAAACCGCAATGCGAGCAAATATTTCAGAAAGAGATTTAATATCTCTTATTGTTTCTAGGCTAAGAGATACTTCCGGATATATTACTTTGTTGGCCAGTGATCAGACAATTGAGCAGTTGATTGATGCCGTGCCTGCTTACGAGCGATTGATATCTTAAGGCCGTACTAGTAACTCTATTGGGGCCAAAATTATCTACTCTGTCTGCTGCTTCTGACCAAGTGCAATCTATGTAGATGCTATAATTGTTCTAAATTTGGACATATGTCAGCTAATTGTTCGATACCTAGACGAGCACCAGGGTCCTGTTTTACGTGTGGCTCACCCGAGCATAAAAATTTAAATTGTCCAAAAAACAAAAAAGGTATTGGTGCTGGAATCCAGTTTATTCCCGGAGAATATAATGAGGTTGAGGAGCTGTCTCAGACCATGAGCAGTATGCCACAGGTAAGTGTACGTAATTTAATTTAATTAATTCTCTCTTGGATACCGGTAGTCCGACCAGTTTTCTGCGTAGGAGTTTGCTTCCTAATAATGTATCTATTGTCCTCCTAGTTAAATCCGCTTTCATTAGTATTGGTAATCAAACAATATATATATGGTAAGGTTCAGTGTTATTTGCGTATCCGTCAACAGATTAAATTAGTTTTTGTTTTCATTGTTCCAGATCGCATACTTCCCGTTTATTTGCTAGTGGGCCGAGATATACTACATATTTTTAATATTGGATTATGTTTTATGAGAATAAATAAAGTGAATTCGTTATCATTAAATCAAGATGATAATAAATTGGCATACGATACAGTAAATGTGTCTCCCTCTGTTTCTGATTGTGGTCGTGATGATCATGTCCTGAGAATACCCATTTGGCTACGGTATTCCGATCTGAGTCGTTAAATGGTGAATTATCCATTGATAATCCTAGTGCAGCTTTGCTTAAGGTTTCCTCCTGTTCTAATCTTTATTCCTTCTGTTCCCATTTCCGTTTACTCGCCGCTTCTGTGAATAGTGCTCCTAGTGTTCAGTATGTGTTGAGGAATTTATTAATACTAAATATTTGGGTGTTGATTCTTCAGAAATTATTGTACCAGATTATGTGTGGTGTATACGTCTGGAAAATGACGTACCATTGTATACCCATCTGCAACGCATTTCAGTTAAGGAAAAACAAGATGGAAGAATAATTATCCGTGATTTATTGCATAGTGAAACCATTAGACCGAGTGAGTCTCCTTATGCATCACCCATTGTATTAGTTGTATAAGATTACTGTCCGAGACAACTATCCTCTGCCTCATATGGATGATTGCATGGAGTGTTTGAGTAATAAGAAAGTGTTCAGTCTATTGGATTTGAAGAGTGGATTTCATAAGGTTAGAAACTTTCTGAGGAACCAATTAAGTACACTTCATTTGTGACACCTGAGGGACAGTTTGAATATCTGCGTTTGCCTTTCGGCCTTAAGAATGCTCCTTCTGTCTTTCAGCGATTTATTAATAAGATAGTTGTTTACCTCGATGTATTAATAAGTATTGCTGTACATGGATTGGAGTTGCAATTAAGCAAGTGTGAATTTGTTTATAGTACTATTGAGTATTTGGGATTTGTTGTGTCTGCTAGTGGAATCAGTCCGGGTACTAATAAACTGAATGCAGTTCGTCAGTACCCAGTGCCTACCAATGTTCGTGAGTTATATTCATTTATTGGATTATGTTCTGTCTTCCGCCGATTCATTGCTGGATTCGCTCGTATTGCTGCCCCAATGTATCGCCTGCTTCAGAAAAATGCTGTACTTAACTTCAGTGATGAGTGTCTTCAGGCGTTTGAAAATCTTAAGTAATCTCTTACTTCCGCTCCGGTATTGGCTGTGTATGACTCAACGCGGGAAACTGCGTTTCACACAGATGCTAGTAAGATTGATTTTGATGCTGCTCTCATGCAAAAACAGGATGATTCGAAATTTCATCCAGTGGCCTATTTCTCAAAGACTATTGGTAAACATGAAGTTAATTATTATAGTTACGAATTGGAGACTTGAAGAGTGAGTGAGTTTATCTTGAAGGAATTCCAGTTTACTATTGTGACTGATTGTCATTCATTGGTGCTTACGTTTGATAAAAGAGATGTTAACCCAAAGATTGCTAGATGGGTATGGGAATTTGAAAAGTATAGTTATAAAATTAATCATCGACATGGTACCCAGATGGGTCATGTGGATGCCCTCAGTCGAAGTCCTATAGTTGCTTACGTACGCAAAACCGTGACTCAGTGATTGTAAAACTCAAAGAATTGTTAGAGACTAGTGAATCTTCTGTTTACGAAATGCATGACGGTATTGTTTATAAAAAAAATAAAAACGATCGATTGTTATTTTATGTTCCACGAGAAATGGAACAGCAACTTATAAGTCAAGTGCATGAAAGAATTGGTCATTATGGAAGTGCAAAATGCTATGAGAAAATAAGAGAGCATTATTGGTTTGCAAATATGAATGATAAGATTCATAGCTTTGTCAAAAATTGTATTATGCATTCTGCACCTTCCCGTTCGACCGAGCGAACATAATATAGTATACCTAAGAAACCTAAACCGTTTGATACAATTCATCTTGATCATTTTGGTCACTTTACATTCAATTGCTTCTAAACGAAAACATTTGTTAGTTATTATTGACTCGTTTACAAAATATGTTCGATTGTATCCAGTTAATTCTACGAGTAGTAAAGAAGTGTGTTGTTCGCGATAATTACCGACAGAGGTACGTGTTTTATGTCTTCCGAATTTGCCACTTATGTGGAGAAACATACTATTCAGCATGTTAAGGTGGCAGTAGCATCTCGTCAGGCTAATGGGTATGTGGAACGTGTCAATCGTGTCCTTAAGAACATGTTAGGAAAATTAACTGAACCATTGCAACATTCCGATTGGATTAAGAAACTTAAGCATGTTGAATACGCATTGAATAATACAGTGCAACGTTCCATGGGGACTACGCCCAGTCGATAATTGTTTGGGGTGGATCAGAAAGGTCCAGAAATTGATTATCTTAGTGAATATTTATCTGATAAGGAATTGAATATTGTCAATCGTGATCTCAGTGCTATTAGGGATATTGCTTCTACGAGTATAAAGAAAAATCAAGAGTATAACCAGAAATGGTTTGATGAACATTTTAAGCCTGCGCAGAGTTACGAACCAGGGGATTTTATAGTAATTCGTCATGTGGATACCACTCCTGGTGCTTATAAGAAATTCATTCCCCTTTTCCGTGGTCCCTATGTCGTTCATTAGAATTTACCTAATGATCGTTATGTAATAAGGGATATTGAAGATTGTCAGATTACACAATTGCCTGACGATGGGATACTGGAAGCCAGACATATGAAATTGTGGATAGATGGTGTCGCTGCTTCTGTATCAAATGGAATACTTCCTGAAACTTAGAATAAGTGTATAAATAATATTTTATTAATAATTCAGCCGATAGAGGCATCGGCTAATGTCAGATTGGTCAAGTTGTAGAATAAAATTGTATTGTTAGAGAGTTGAACTCGTTTCGAAATAGAATGAACCTTTCTGAACGAAGTAGAAAAGGAAAATGTCAAAGAAAAAAAAGAAGAGATTGATGCTATCTGGTGGAAGAGAACGGAGAAAAAAACACATGTAATTAAAGTGAAGTGTAAATTTAATAAATTAAGAAAATAAAGATCGTTAGAGACTATTGAAATCTGATTGTTCAATAGCTTCTTTAATTTTTCTATTTCAATAAATTCAAAGGGAATATCATCTTCTAATTTAAAAGAGAACATTTCTGTTAAAATCTTTGGAATCTGGACCAACAACAAAACAAAAACAAACAAAAAATTAGGTCTTGTTGACTCCTCGGACGACATTTTTCCCACAAAGCGTTATCAAGTAAAATATATATTTATACGTCTCCAAAACAACCATATATGTACGCTTTAAAATTATTGGTCGTTATTTTGAGCTCTGGTAGCCATTAAACAGTTGCGTAATTAGGTACCCGCAGCACCAGCAGCCGCGATGGGGCGGCCCACGGTTATTGGGGCCCACGAGATTTATCAGGCGTTCGAATATTAGGGCAATGTTAAGATTAGATAGATGGTAGCCCTGATTAAGCTTAAAGTAGACAACCCTTTCAAATTTGCAGAACAGAACGTTTCTAGAAAATTTTTAATAAAAGGCGGTGGTCTGTAGTTTTTATATAAAATAATAAATTGTTCCTGTTTCTTAAGACAGTCCCAACAATTTCTTCTCGGTTGCTGAAGATGCCCATACAAATAAAAATGGGTTTAGGTTTTGACAGATATTTAAATTTGCTAAACTCGTTTGAAAATAAGGATTTCGACATCAAATATCGTTGCTGGATTGATTTATTTGTAACACGCATTTTGCACTCCTAATTTACCTCTTTTGTGTACCAAATTCGACCCAAATCAAGTTTTGATTAGAAAAAGTCGGATTTGATTTGCAAATGATTGAATGTTTTGACAACTGATTTAATTTTTTTTGCAAAAGTTAAATTTTATCTGGAAAAGGAGGATCTGATTTGTGAAAAGGAGCTAATACTAATCTGAAAAACAAGAAATTGTTGAAACTATCTTAACCGCAACGGAAAACAATTTCATGTTTCCATCGTTAGGAGCGCCCATGTCTTTAGAAAGGGGATTCAAGGAATAATTAAGCCAAACCAGTCAGTATCTATAATGAATTCGTCAGATTTATAGTTGCTAATTTACCGAATATTTTTTATTACCAAATCTTTTTTATTAATAAAAACTAAATTTAGCGGTAAACCCGAAAAAAATGATTTATTTTGAAAAACTATTTCAAATAAAAGGAAATTGCAAATTTCAAGTTAATTTTGCAATTTGTGATTATTTATTTTTTTTGTGCTTATTTTTGGCGAGTTCTCCTCTTTCATATCTACATAACTTTTTAAAGTGTCTCGAGATTATTGCAGAGTAGCATGGAAATGGGCTGCATGCGATGTTCGATACTTAATTGGTGTTTCGGAAGAGTCAGGTTATTGAGATTTTCGAGGTTATTCGAGTATGCTTGAGATTGTACGGTGTATTTGATGGTTCGATATTACTCGAGAAGCTTAGAGCCTATTCTAAGAAAATTATTGTTCGATATTTACGATATTATCCGGTACTATTTGAGGGTTCCATTCTTATTGCAAATCATTTTGTTGACCTTAGTCTCAACTTGCTTAGTATAACATTAAATTACTTGACAAATAATTCGACATTTAAACGAATTTTCGAAATTTTTGTGGGTTTTCTAGATTTTTACAGGCTTTCCAAAATTACTTATTATTATCCAAATTTTTCGGTATTGTTAGGCAATGTTCCGCGCTTAGATTTGAGTTGTAGGAATTTGCAGATTTACACATATAAATCTGAATTGTGATAGTAGATTTTCGAGCCAAAATGTCGATATTTTTCAATTTCCTAGGTTATTCGAAATTATTTAAGAATGTCCAGGTTATTTACGTTTTACATAGTGGTGATTAGCGCGTATAGAAATTCCTTTGGTTTTACTTACTTACGGAAAATCGATATTTGAGAACTTTCTAGAATATTTGAGATACTTTGAAAATTCGACATTTTGGATGCTTTATTGATATATTTAGAAATCGTCAAATCATTGGGTTGATTACAGGATATTTCGTTCTATTTAAAGCCATTGAACTGAATCACGTTCTGTATCGTATATTCTCTCGGAATTAGATACATTTAATTAATGCAAGGCTGAACAATACGAAGAAATAAGTGTTTAATTAAAAGCTTTACTTGTTCATAGGTTCATAGGGGCCCAAGAAAAATATTGCGGGGAAGGGAAGGGCCTGAAATTTGGAGTTTAAATTAAATTATAAAAAATTCACTTAGAGATATTGCAGCCAAATTAAGCATTTTGATAAACCCATAATCACATTGCTAAATCGCACATAAAGCGTCCCAAAAATTGTCCAATTTATTAGATGATTTCCAGACTTATGTTTGTTCTTTAAAACTATTGGTAGCCAAGTAGAATAGTGGGATGATCTTTTAGTTTCTCCATTCTTTAGTTTCTTTGACCCAGACATGAAGACTGACTTCCATCCGAAGTTACAAAACTAAGAGATACAAAATGGATGCGACACCTCCAATATACCATTCGGATGTCATAAGTAACACACGAATAATTCTGCTTCCACATATAATGTCGAAATTATATCACCGAAGAATCAGCAACTTTGACTGTTTCTTGGATGTTCCACTTCAATCACTCTGCTCAATTTAGAGTTAAACCTCATGGTTCGTTTGTTAACATTAAGGATATTGCTTGTGCTTACTTCTTTATCAAAAATTTCTATAATAAGGGTACATTCCCGAATAAATCAGTTTGGTGCCAAAATTGAAGTACTACAACTCTTATATAAAATTTAGATGATCAATTCCTGCTAATATCCAATTTTTTGATCCATAATTCTATGAGCCACATAAAGTAGATTTATGTCTTGAAGCGGATATCTAATTTTTGTTGAGATGTTAAGTTGAGAAGTGGCAGGAGGGGTCTCAGTCCCCGAATCAATTTAGTTGAATGAGTTATTAGAGCGGTTCTGGAACATTGAAGTCCATACAATTACCAACTCAAAACATAAAGAATCATTTCCAGCCCAGTAAGTTCTTAGGAGATAGGCAATAAAGAATTTAAAATTATCTCATTTCATATTAACCCATTTGGATGTTTGCCGATTGTGGAAATTGCAATCACCTTGCACTGTAACCAAAAAGACCTTTTGTGATTGGACCCTGTTGCACTATTTGGCAGAAAATGACAGGGCATTGCCACAGAACATGTTCCGCTGATTTCGCTGCCATGTCGGAGAAGCGACATCTGTATGTTATACTTTGGCTAATTTTCTTAAGGTGATACCTTAAGGGACGTGACCTGTGAGGAAGCCGATTAATAGCCTCAGCTCAGGTTTCCTAAGTTTACGATACTCCTTCGCCCTGGCTGATGAAGGTATTAAAAATCGTTTCGCCTGTCGTAGGCCTAAAATTCCGTTTTTGATCCTTCTGTAAAACATACCGTTAACCCACGCTCAAAGGACATTCCCACTTGTACTCCACGTGATCCTGGTAAAATGACACAGAATGGTTTGTGGAAGTTCAGTTTAATTGGTATAGACCTATTGACTTATCATATTGCATCGTTCGATATTTCCTGTATCTTCAGGGCCGTAATTGCTACATCCTCAGTGCTGAGGGTCAGCAGTGCTAGAAGCGCCTCCATAGCAGCAGCTGGGCATGTACTCATTGAGCCCGTGACACAGATTCCGGCTTTACGTGAACCTTATTTAATAAAGTTTACGCCGCTTTCTGCTCAGTTTTAGGCTACTATAATATCAACGCGTGCGTGAACATAGGCCTAGTTATTGTTGGGAGTGACCAGTAGATCATTTAGTGCGGTTAATGAAAATTTAAATAGTCGAGTTGCATCATATATGTTTATTTCTGAAAGATGCTGTTTAATTCTTCAGGAACCTTATAGGTTTTTTGTTAAAATGAATGAATTTGTACTGGCTTTATTAGCCTCAAAATATAAATGCTTATTGTATATACATAGATAATAATGGATCCTTTTTTCCATGTATCACTAACTTACATCCTAACTTAAAACTAATAGAAAGGTAAACATATTTAACTTATACTAATGCCAGAGGCAGAATACTAACATGTTGCAAGCTATTGAGCCGATTGCTCAATATTGATGGTCAATTTCGTTTCTCATTTCGCTTGGACTTAACAGAAGGTTGAATATTCTCCTTTCCCGACGACCAGCAGAAAACTGATCAACATACGGGAGCCCAGCTGATTCCTGTAGTTGCCTTGAGCTTCACTGTCTAAAGTTAGGAGGACGCAGCTAGCTGTTGAAAAGGAACCTCAAGGCTCTATTCTGGATTTGGTGCCTCTCGTGAGGTCATACCAGGCTGGAGCAGCGTAGGTTATTATGCGATGAATGAACATATTAAAAAGAGCAGTTTATTGTTTGAGTCTACTCCACTGTTAATATTAAGGATGGAGTATAATATGCTGAACTCTATTAAGCACTGTTTTTGGATGTTCTTCATATGGGTGGGGAAATCAAATCCGTTTGCCAGGTGGAGCTCTATAGGTACTTATACTCAGCAAGAGAGTCCAGGTAGGTTTGTATCCTGTTGGTATACGTTGACACCGGCTGCGGTGTGTACAAAATACCGTAGTTTTATTTGCAAAAATCTGCAAATTTGTTCCATCGGAAATAATGAGCCAAGCACGGATCCTGCAGAACTCCTGCGTTTGTGCACCAAACCATCGTGCCAGACAGAATCAAAGGCCTTTTGCTTATCTTACAGGAATACTTATATTAGGTAGTTTAATAGCCTTACCAGTGCGTCCGTCGTTGATCTGTTGGTTACAAAGCCAAACTGTTCTTCCGGGATCACAGGATGGACGGCGTCCAAAAGTAATGATCTGCAATTTTATTTGTTATTATCATTGAATCAATTATCTATCCCCCTTCTCTTCCTCAAGAACAATTTTTCCTCCGCTGTTTGGTTTTATTCTTTTGTAGTTTGTTTTTTTCGGCCCCGATATGGCTGAGTTTCTTGCGGAACAACGTCTGAAAGTGTTGTTTTATGCTGTCATGAATTCTTTTGGTGGATTTTAAATACGTTCGGTGGAAACTGTCTGGAGTTTGCAGCAGGATCGATGCTGGACACATATTGACCTTCAGGCAGCCTGATTAGATGCGCAAGCATGGTTCGTCTAGCTTAAACTCGTCTAGCTTAAGGTCCTTGAGGTGTATATATCCTTACCAATCTGCATTTCCTTATTCAAGGGCACCTTGTTGTGCCTGATCGTATGTTTTATGTATAATTGCACTCAAGTTTAATTTTGACTGGCAGGTGGTTTGAACCGAATTCGCTTAATGTCGAAATTTTTTGTATACTGATTTTTTTTTGCGATTGCCAGGTCGATGACCGAATGCCGAGATCTGCTTTGGTTACTTTCCACAAGTATATTGCGAAAATGAAAAATGAGTTTCTGCCTCTTCTGATAATAAGCGATGTGGCTGGGTAGTTTTTGTCCATAATTGATTTTGGGCTTATTTGGTTTATTTCGTCTCGCACAAGTATGGCCGCTTCTTGAACAAAAACAGCCGGCTTGATCGGACACTTGATTTAGTCGCTGTACTTCAAATAGCTGATAAAAGACTGAGAGAAAAACTTCCGAGAGGACAATTATTTTCGTGGGAGTGACTCGCCTCTACTGGTACTAGCAAACTTTGAAAACCTTTACTATTTACGAAATTATTGAAATTTTTGCTTTCACGAGTTCTGTATTTCAATGAGTCTTCGTTAGCTCTTACTGTACAGGTACAATTTATGTACAGTCTTATTGGGAGGTTTTGGTCTGAATGAATTTACGTTACACGAGTTTTTGCGCTGTTCTTGGCTGGTTTCTGTACACATTTTCATTTCCGAAGGTCTCTCTAAATTTTTGTTTTATTTTATTTTTGTAAATGTTTAAAAATTAAATTTTAAATTCAGTTAATTTCCGTAGTAAATCGACGTTCCGCTATTGTACCGAAGTGCTAAGGGAAACATACGTAGATGCAATTCAAATTCACAAATTTGTGCTTTCCCGATCTTTTTCTGTTAAATTGATTAATTACTCATTTCATTTAATCGATTTCTGTCAAAAGATCTACAAACCATATTTAATCCAACTGTAGCCAAATTTTGATCTATTCCATAAGATACCCGACTTTAAGTTTATATTCTTATTAAACAGAAGAAAGCTTTTGTATATTTTGTTAAGTTTCAATGAGTACCGTGACGAAAGAATTTCGGACTATAACAATAAACTCAATGCTGCTGACGATTTTTCATATATACCGTGCCTACTTCTGACTCATACCAATAATATTTACTTAAACTACAATTACCTTGTCCGTCGTTCACCTTGTAAATGAAATATGACGTATTATCGGTGCTTACATTGAATAAAATCAAAACAGTGTAAAACCAAATAATAATAATAATAATTAAATTAATTAGCATTAATTAAATATGCGCAAATCTCATTAATTTATCAAAAAAATCTCAGATGTGCATATACGCAACCCAAAATCGTCGATCATAAATTATCGATCACGCAATTTATGCACATATCTCACATTTAATAATCACACATTATCAGTAGCTTATATCAATGACTAATCGTGCGCTCGAGGTTTCATTAACCAACCGACATCAGTAGAGTTGTTCTCGATTTGATGACACATTAACATGGAATCTAACATTTCGAGTTGTGTGATTGATGCGTATGCTTTATTTTGTCTGTCTGCCTACGAAATATAAGCGCAGCACAAACAAAAGAAACATAAATTTAAACTAAGTTTTCGCACATTGTTAAAACAAGCTTTTTTTACATATAATTAACTTTATCATTTAAGATTATGGCCGGGTGACTTATACGAAACGATATTTAAAATTTGATAAAAAAAAGTTCTACAGAATTAGTATTCCATATGATACATTTTTCCTGATTCGTAATCACTACGCTCATTTAAAACGATTATCCAGCCATATGATAATTTTCAAGATCAAGTTGAGTCGTTAAAGTATGATTCACCATTGTGTTTAAATAGTTTGGTGGAATTTTTTCCTGATAACAGTCATCATATTTGAAATATGTGCATAAAGGTAGGTTTGTTTATTGATAAACGATTAACCTTTGTACATATATACAGTCATACTTGCAATACGTGTGAAAATACCTACATATTTTATGTACACCTATAATACAAAATCCACGTTTTCACGATATAATATCGAAAATATCGGTGTGGACTAATTAAACATATGAATCATTTCACATCTGATTGCTTAAGTTTACATTTAAAATTAAAGCTTTTCAGTTTTTGTTGGTGGCTGTTTTATACGTTGGCAACACAAATATTGATTTATTATTTCAATTAACATGATTTTAACGCGTTGTTTAATTTGCAATAAATTAATACTGATTATCAAGTACTGATAAGTGTTTTAAGTTTGAAATGACTAATCAGCAGTATCACTTATTAAAGCTTTCAAAAATAAATTAAGGTTCAAAGCATTTGAACGGTATTCGTAGCATAATTATGCATTGTAACATTTTCAGCTTATTTTTAATAGCCTAAACATTTTTCAAATATTTTTCAAAATTTTGCAAATCAGTTTGATTATTTCACAAAACTTATTAAAAGTTAGCTATAGACGCCCCCAAACCCTAAAATCAATCATCAAATCTACCCCAAATGAACATTCACATTAACCCTTAACCTAACTCCAAATCAACTCTTAAATAATTCCCCAAACCGAACAACTCACTTAAGCTCAATGCGGGCTAACTAAACCCTAACTCAGCTTCAACTCAACTTAGCTCGAACCAAATCTGAACCCTCTGCTCAACCCATACGATCATACCAACATAACATTATACCATCATATATCACCATCATACCATCATACCACCATACCATCAAACCATCATACCATCATACCATCATTTCATCATCATCATCATCATCATCATACCACCATCATCTACAATACCATCATAAAATCATACCTTCATACCACCATACCGTTATCAAAAATCGACTCAATTTTTGATGTTTTAGAAATTCCTCTGTAGTAACTTTATACCTGATTATCATCTCTCAGGGGATGAATGTTTGAGATATTAACATTGACCTTTCTTAAGTCTTAAACCATATTTGTGTAAATTTTCAAATATAGTGAAACCTCTTTTCAACAGACACTCAATTTAGCGGAATCCTCACTTCAAAAGACAAACTTTTAAATCCCATGCAACTGAAATTTTCCAATGAAAACCTCCCTTAGATAAGCTGAAACTTTATTTGAGTGGACACAGACAGATATTTCTGCGATGGAACAGGTTTTACGAGTACAATTCAAATTGAGACTTAAACATATCAAATTGACCTGTTTACATTTCAAATTGAACTTTTAGTAAATTATAGGAATGCCAATTTGGGTAGTCCTTGCAATTTCTTAGACGGTTTTAGTGAAATTTCTAGAATATGGCCAAAAATAACAAAGAAATGGAATTCTAAATTGATTTTTAGATCTAAAACTCAGTTTAGAATCAAATTTCCATTGCACATGTCAAATTTCATCATAATCGGTTAAAAATTAGCCAAGTTCTATCTTACTTTGCCATATTCCCGAACTATATCCAAAAATCACATTTGAATCCCATTTTCAAGGCAGATGTCAAATTTCACGAAAATCCGTTAAGAAATAGCCAAAGTTACGTCCTAATTGGCCATATGCCAGAAATTCATTTAAAAATCATTTTAGAATCCCATTATCATAATCGATTAAGGAACAGTCATGTTCCATCTTACCTGACCATATTCCAGAACTTATCCAAAAATCGTTTTAGAATCCCATTTCCATCACCTACAACAAATTTCATCATAATCGGTTAAGAAATAGGCAAGTTCCATGCCATATTCCAGAACTTTATGCAAAAATCATTTTAGAAACCCATTTCCATCACCCACATCAAATTTCATCATAATCGGTTAAGAAATAACCAAGTTTCGTCATCATTGGCCATATTCTATAATTTTATACAAGAATCATTTTAGAATCCCATTTCCAATGCACAAGTTAAATTTCATCATAATCTGTTGAGAAATAGGCAACTTCCATCATACATGGCCATATTCCAGAACTTTATCCAAAAGTCATTTTAGAATCCCACTTCCATCTCACAGATCAAATTTCATCATGATCGGTTAAGAAATAGCCAAAATTCCGTCCTCACAGACCATATTCCAGAAATTTATCCAAAAACCATTTTAGAATCCCATTTCCAACACACATGTCGAATTTCATCATAATCAATTAAAGAATATCCAAGTTCGATCCTACTTGGCCATATTCCAGAACTTCGTCTAAAAATCATTTGAATATCCCATTTCCATTGGAAATGCTGGATTTCATCTAAATCGTTGTACTGAGGTTTCAATATATATATATATATATATATATATATATATATATATATATATATATATATATATATATATATATATATATATATATATATATATATATATATATATATATATATATATATATATATATATATATACATATATATATATATATATATATATATATATATATATATATATATATATACATATATATATATATATATATATATATATATATATATATATATATATATATATATATATATATATACAGTGAAATCCATTTATAACGCCCTCGGATATAACGACATTTCGCTTATAACGTCGTAAATTTGATCTGATTTGTATTGTTACTCGTATAACTAAAATCCGTATATTACGGCATTCGATTATAACAACGGATTCTCAATGTCGTTATAAGTGAATTTCACTGTAATATATATATATATATATATATATATATATATATATATATATATATATATATATATATATATATATATAAATATATATATATATATATATATATATATATATATATATATATATATATATATATATATATATATATAGCTTGCTCAACTGCTCACTAAACCCTAATACAACCCCAACTAAACCGCAACTCAACCCTAATTCAACTCGCAAACGGAACTTAACATAACCCTCAATTAAACCACAAACCTTACGCCAAACTCACTCCTCAAACCAGCATAAATAAAAACTTGGTCAACAACTCACTATATCCTATCCAGCCCTAACTCAACTCCAACTCAACTTTAACTCAACCCGCAAATTGATCCCTAACTTAACCTGCAAATCAACCACAAATTCAATGCCCATTTCAATAATCAAACCAGCATATATAAAAAATTCGTAAATATTTGTATATCCAACCCCAACTCAACTTCAACTAAACCTTCAAATTGACCTCTAACTTAACCTTCAATTCAACCCTAAACTCAATATCCAACTGAATATTTAAACCAGCATATATAAAAAATTGGTAAATATTTCCATATCCAGATATTTTGGATTAATTCGTATGGCAGATACCCGACCCTATTGACGCACAGGTTCCAAAAGCTTTTCGAATCTCGGCCTTGACCATAGAGACAGGTTGACAAAAAAAAATCTAAATCGAACAAGCCATTCTCAAGATACCATGGGTACAGATATACAGACAACCAGACATTCAGACATCCAGACTTCCAGACATCCAGACATCCAGACAGACGGACGGACATTCTTTTTTTTTTTTTTGCTTTTTTAGACTGAGGGACTTTCAAAACGTCGAGAAAAGTGGTTTTGAACCAACCAAATTTTTACGATGGCATAGACCGTGTCGGTGCTCTTGCTAAACGCAAGGATATCATCAAAGGCCAGTTCACACAATTAGCGAATTTTATTAATTCCGAAGGTAAAATTTGCAATTTTGATTCGAATTCTCGATTATCTAAGACTAATGTATTATACAATCAGTTCATCGCAACGGATGATAAAATATTTCAATTAAATTCTAATGCTGAAACTGAAATGGTTGCTATTAAAAGAAGGCTAGCCGAGCGCGATCCTTGGATTATTTATTTATCCGGGGAGAAGTTATAGACGAGAAGTCTCGTCGACTTTGGAAATATAAAATTTCCGAAACCAAGTTTCTTACCTTAGATGAATTTTTCACGTATTTATCTAAAAGAATAGATGCCTTCGGCGATTTGGGTTCCAAACAATAATGAATATCACAAATTATTTAGTTGCAAAAAATTCCGTAACATGGATGTCGAGTACCGTCGAGATTTACGGCGCAAACTTTATGAATCCAATAAAGACAAATATAAGATGTCTGGGCTTACCTCATCGGCGGCAGAACCATCTTGCAATTCTATATTCATCGGTCCAACAATTGAGATTGAAATTCAAGACAATTTTGGTAAGTGCGTCATGTTTCGAGTTCTATTCGACTTCGGAACGATAAATTAATTCGGGACCTTAAGATCTAAGTTTAATATCTCGATTGACACATTGAACAATTCATAGGCTAGATAGCCCAAAGGGGATCACAGGCATAAATTTTACATACAATTGGTTCCAAATCCTTAGATGATCCCAGATTTAATAAACCGAGGCATATTGAAGTCTTACTTGGCCGTGAACATCTTTTCATTATAATACTTGGCTAGATTATTATAGGCAACTTTAAATTAAGTTTTAATGTGCCCTTCCCATTAATTCGCCTAATTCCATGCAAGTTCATTTAAACCCAGAATGGTTGGAATGGTCAAGTATTGAAAATTACCTCCAGCGATTTTGGGATACTGAGGAGATTCTCACCCAACATAACCAGCATGAGATTTGTTGAACCACCCCTTTTTTAACAAAGAAAGGAATACTGTAATTGGCTGAGGTTTAGCAAAAGGGGTCTACTAAATTGTTCGTGTTTAGTCGCAATTATGTCAACCTCAGTTATAGTTAATTATCTTACGTATTTTATAGTATAAAATACCTATAGCCAAGCCTTATTATAGGGGTGGAGTAGTGAAGGAGTAGGACGGATAATTTTCAAGGGTCCTCAGTACTAATTGTCCCCAATTTGATAACTTTCTTACACCCCATAATTTTGAACGTATTAATAATATATTTTTTGACCGACATCGGGGCAAATTTTCAATCGTCTGGCAAGCAAGCAGTTTTCATATCAACGAAACAAAACAAAAAATTTTTGCGAACCAAAGAAAATTTGAGGAAAATTTAAATTGAAATCAAAATTTGCTTGCTAGTTTTTCTAGTAAATAATACCAATTCTATCAATCTTCTCTCTCTTCTCTCAATTTCTCTTAAACAAACACGTTATCAATTAATATTCAAAGGACGCAGAATTTTATAGAGAAGAGAGTTGTCATCATGTCTTTGGTCCTGATGAATTTGAGCCCGAATTATTTGGTAAGTTCTAATGGAAAATATTGCGGTTTGGTTAAAATTAAAACAGGAGTAATATTGTTAATTAAAATAATTAAACAATACTACAAGCTTTTAGCTAAACTCGTTTTGCCAAGCCGCAGTGTTTCGATAGTATTAGGATTCGACAGTTTATTATGACTATTTTTGAAAGCAAAATCTGAATCTTGACATTGGTTGGAGGTATTTTAATTTCTGTTAAAACAATTTCCGATCTTAGGTGTTCAAATTACCGTTAGAATAGTAATGGGGAATTGGTTAATAGAGAAATTAAAATAGATTTGAGATAGGGATTGCAAATTTATCAATTTATTACTTCAATTTAATTACTTTATCCTTCCGTGATAAAGATTCTCGAAAATTAGGTTAAGTTGGTGGTAATCATTCTCTTTATCGAGTATATCGGGAAAAATATCTTAAATATACAGGGTTACTGGTCGATGCAGGACTTTAATAGTACGGTTAAAATGCAACAAATTTACTCTAGTAATTATACCCTAGTAAACTATACATTTTCTATCAACTAAAAGTAAAAATTAAGAAAAATAAAATATTTAATTAGTGATCCTGGTGAAACAGTTTGGTACTTTTGAACTTTTAATTATTAACAGAGATCTCCTATTGCATTAGATATAATAAAAACGTAATTTCGACCATTTCGCGCAGTATATTTTTGTTTTTTTTAGGCTTCAATTGGTAATTCTGGGATTTATCTAAAAATTCAAATATCTCAAAAGCTACTGAATTTCCATTACTATAACCCTACTATAACGTCCTGGAAGAAATACGTCGAGTTACCAGTAACTCTGTCTAGTTAATCGATTACATTTGAGGTTAATATTGAACACTACATTTTTAATTTATCACGTATCTTGGAATATACAAATCAAATATTATACCTGTAAAAGAGTAACTCATCCCTTTTTGGTAACATTTGTGTGCTACTTCCGATTTTTTGAGAGCAAGAACCTGTAATATCTGATTGTGTTGCTACGCCTGAAACATAAATGTGTAACTTATAGTTCTTTGAAATAATAAATATTTGAATTTCGAATTCTTACCAATAATGTGCCACCCAAAAATGATTCTATTGCTGATCGGCAGACGAAATGTTTTATCAGTTGCCGATTGTTACAGCGCAATTCAATTTGCGGAAGAACTAGAGCTTCCGATAAAGAGAACAAAAATTTTCACCGGCCATCTCTATGTTTGAAATGGGCAATCTCTTTGCAAATGATATAACTGGCCAGCGCCATTACATCAACCATATTATAAAAAAAGGCCAAAGACCATCTTTTTGTTCGTCTTTTGGTACTATAATGGCTGAGCATTTGGTCCATAACATCGACTCCACCTTTTGATTTATTATAGTACAAAATCGCTTCTGGCTTTTGTAATTCACCTACTACATTTTTATCGTAGAATGTCGATAGAAGAATCACGGCTTTATTTTTTTTTTGCACGTAAGATATTATTGCAACTCTGTTTTCGTGAAAGCCAAATTCTGTTAAATGTATGAGAGGGATGTTTTTCATTTCTGGCGGAACACATCTTTTATTACTTCGAAGCGTGCCAATATACCCTAGTCCAATATCCATCAGCCGTTTACATCCTTGTAGTGTTGTGAAAAAATTATCAGCTATGATCGTTCTGCCCGAATTTGCATATTTGGAAGCCAAACGCATCAACTCAGTTTCTCCTTGGTCTACAGCCCGACCTGCATCTAGATCTTTACCGGTATAAATGTTTCCGTGCAATGGATAATGTGTTTTAGCGTCGCATACCCACCAAATTTTAATCCCGTACCGCGCAGGTTTTGATGGGATATATTGACTGAACTTGGTCCTGCCACGATATGGAAACAACTGTTCATCAATGGTGATCTCGCTATGGATACGACAATTTTTTTTCTAAATTTTCATTTAGAAAGTTTCAGATATCTCAAATAGGTGCAGCTTTATCCGATTTTGCACGAAATTCGCGAGTACGGTTATCATCAAACCGCAAAAATCGTGATAAAGAAACAAATCGTTTGTATGGCATTGTAGCTTTAAAAATTGGTAAGCTCATTGCTTTCCAGAGAACAGATGCGTATTGAAGATTGTTTGACTTACACCAGCCGCTACAAGGATACCAATGAATGCATTCAGTTCAACCTCCGTTAACGCCTTCCACACTTTTTGCTTTTTGCCTGGATTATTTGTATTCCATTGGTATATTTTGCTATTAGCATATCGATTTGTTTCATTCACGATAATAAACACGACATTTGGCGTAAAAAATTTTTTAAATACTTCGATGGGCACAGAATTGTTCTGAACAGGGCCTCCGGTAAACCACATAATGTTATGAAGGCGTGTACGTCCAGTTAGCGGTGGTGATTTGTTCCATTTTGTTCTGTCTTTTCCGACCAAATATTGTGTATTCAAATCGGTCAATACTTCTTGTATTTCTGATTGATTTTCATTTGCCGGCTGTAGTTCGACTACTGGCTCCATTCCAACAGTCGATTAAAGTTCGTTCTCTTCATCATCACTATCATACTCCAGTTGTACCTCGAATTCTTGCTCTGATTCAATGTCTGATGTGTCGTCCTCATTTGGCAAATAATCTTCATCTTCGTGTTCATCGCGTCAACTGCGAAAGAATCCTCATCATAATCTATTTGTTGCTATTGTTCACGTTCACGTTCTATATCATTCGCCAACGCTTCTGCGATTTGTTCATTAAATCTAGGATCGGACCTTGAACATGTCTGAAACACTATTTCGAACTCATCAACATGTTCGCCGAATTGGTTCATTTTTTTTACAAAAATCGTAATAACGCAGAAAACACTTTTCATTGAATCAAAAAATGGAATATCACTCACTGATTATAAACTAAATTATGTAAACTAACCACTAACTGCACACATAAACTCGAAAAACTATCAAAACACATAAATTTATTACACTTGCTGCAACACTTGCTTTCGATATGACACATGTACAAATAATGGCACGAGAATTTTGAAAACGAAATAAATAACGGTACTCATTTATAATAACGATAAAAATATTTATAAATAATAGAATTAGTGCATTTCATCTCATGAACAAACAAAATCAGTACATTTTCCTATTAATAATATATGGGGTCCTGGCTTGACCCTTTGGTTACCAATATGGCTAGATTTTAAAAATTCTCTAAAACTTATTCCTCTCTAAGATGTTTAATTCATTCTGTTCAGAAATTTGTTTAAGAACGGTGTGTGAATGATGTAACGGTATATGATGACCAATGCTGTTTGCAAAGTGTGCAAGCAATAGCAGAAATTTGAAAAAGGGCCCGGTTAGGCCCATTAGTCTCCACAAGGGTTAATTTATGCAATCTATACAATCTGCTCTGGGGCTCAAGGCACTACCAACTCTTTTGCAGTTTACTTTTACTGTCCTACTTTACGCAGTAGTAGCCAAATCAAGGGCGAACGGCTTAAGCTGTATCTTAAGGTTCTTCCAAAGAGGCTCAATTGGATAGAGGTCAGAGGATTGCCCCTGACCAAGTCAAAAGATGGATATTTTTGTTCCTGAAACTCTGGTTGGCTTTAAGCTTATATTGTCGTGCATCTACTTAAACCCATCTTACCTTCAGACGGTCTTCTGAAAATGAGTATGTCCCATTTTGGAGAATACGGGGCTTACCAATCGATTACAGAATAAATCAAAAACCCATAAATATTGTATAAACAACTTTTTAGCCTTCACAATAAGATACTGATAACTGATACAACGTGGATCAAGGGATTTCTCAATGGTAAATGAAAAGTGTCTCTGTGTCTGTTTACAAAAGAAAAAAAAATCGAATACGTTTTACTAAAAGTAGATATTAAGCTACACATATATGTATATTAGGCCACTCGATTTGCTTTGCAATTGACCATCAAAATTGTTTCCATCGGGGAAATTTTTCTCTCTAGTTTACAAATATTTTCCTGGGATTTACAAAATAAATCTACGGGTTTGATCACTTTAAGAGCCGGCACCCTGGAGAATATCATCCACGTAGAAGGGTTCGTCCATAATCTTTTATACAATATAATGGCTCTACACTATACTATGCGAGGAACCAAAGGGACAAAGTACAATATATCCTGTACCAAATTTCACTATTTTTTGGAATATTGTGGCCAAAATGCTTTGTTTTTGGCGTATGCACATACTATTTAGGTACCATCGGAATCAATTAAGTTATTTGAGCCATTCTCACTTTTCCAACCAGGAAGTTCTTTTTGCTAATTTAATTCATTACCTTACATTGTTTTTGCTTAACAGTGGTACTCTTCGGACTGTTCTTCAAAGTTACCATAAAAATTGCACACTATCAATCTGTTACGAAATGTCCGCATACTAATTTCAAGATGTAACTCTTTCTTAGCATCAACAAATATTTTGAAAGGGTACATTTTAACGATTTTTGTTGTGAGACTTTATAGCATTTGCAAGCAAATTCTGCGAAAATACCACAACCGTAGCACCCAATTTTTGAATCAGCATAATTTCCTCTGATTTACAATCGGCATATCAGCAAATCATTTTTTAACAAAATATGTATAACACTGTTTGTTTATATTTATTTATATTTTTTATTTTATACTTTTTAGCCCCTTTAAAAATGTTGCGCAATGCTCAACCGCATAGCTCTCACACACGTCGAGCCGGCCATGAACATAACTACATTTGCGTCATAACTATATGATTTAAACAACACCCGCCAAATCTCCGTGAAAGGATTATTTGGCGAGAAAACCCACAATCAAATATCAAACACATTCGTTTATGTACCATAACCTATGGTACAGCTCCGGTTCATTATTTAGCCACGCAAACACTATTTTAGGTGTCTATCCAATAAGTTTGCGTTCAAATTTCCTTGTGGCTCCACCATATTAGAACGAGATTTTTACATGTACGATTTGATGTCTGGTGGAGATGCTGTAGAAAAAATTTCAACTGCTTCAACAAAATATTCCTCGAATCATCCCGCATTATTAGCAAAAATTTCAACCGAAATTCTAAAGCTATCATCCTGGGAAATAACGAACGAATCCAAATTAATATTTTTTCTTGGTGTATAGATCTTTTCTAGATGACTTCTTTACCGCTTACCCTTACATGAGATAAATAAGTTCACGAAAAGGTCATTTAGGTATACTTTAGGTATACTCGCTCCCGTAACAATTCGTTTAAACATTTTGTTCTATTCCCTTTGGTTAAATGGCATTGCCTGGGATGATGAACTATACCTCAAGATATTGCACAGGAATGGTGTATAATCCGAAATTAACTAAATGAGTTAACCAATTTAAAACTACCCCGATAGATATACGCAACTTTAGAGTGGAAAATCCATGGATTCGCCGATGCATCTAAAGAGTGTAGAGAGTAATACCGTCAAAATGAACCTAATTACTGCAAAAACGAAAATACGACTACTTGTCCGATTATCAGAATTAGTACAGAGGGAGGTTTAGAAATCGTAAATAGTGAATCGCACATCCATGATCCTTATAAATCGTCCTTTTCCATTCTAAAATTATTTTTGAACAAACTGAACAATTCCTTTAATATTTAAGTTTTGTTTTTTCAGGTACCTACATAAGCATATTTAACCTGTATAGGGATTGCCCGATCCCGGACCTTTTACGTTCCCGGGAAACGGAATTGTAATTTTCTGATTCGCAGGAATTCCCGCGGGATTCGGTGCAGGAGAACATTTTAATCCAATACGCATCATGAGAAATCTACAGGCGGAAAAAATTAAATTAAAAGTATCAGCGTTGATTTTACTCAACATATTGCCTACAATTGGCGGAACTGAATGCGCCCAATGTCGATTTAATTTTCGTTAGAAACCCACCCGCGCTAATGGAAAATCCCTCTCATTTGCGTTTGGATACAAATACAGTGCCATAATTTAGTTTAATTCTGTAGACAGACTATGTACGTTTAGCTGTTTTTTGACTGAATTCTATTTCTTTGTTTGCTTCTAATGGTCCTACCGTACACAGGCCATTTCATCTGTAGTCAATAATAGTTGCCTGTTTTTTAAATTTGTTAACAATAATACCTACTGAAGCCACTACACCTTTGATTATCTGAAGGTATTTTCGGCGGTTTAAGAATATTTTGTAGCTCAATATTCGGTCATCCCACATTTCGTAAATTTTCAGTTCCGGAAGTGCTGTTTTTACTAGGAAACTATTTCAACGTACTCTCTAAATTTAAAGTGATCCAGCGAATATGGCTATCTAACATAATATTCAGTTCTTTACGCCCTCTCTTATTCTATAATGTGTCTTTATTTTATATATCTCTCTTAGGCTCTCTATACCTTCCTTTTTGTTTTTACCTCAGTTACACTTTTCTGAGAAATTACTACTTATTACCTACTAAATATTTAATTTCCTTGTTTTGTAATTTGAAAATAGGAACCCAATTAAAAAAATATGAATGACGCAAGTGCAGACGTTACTCATTATGAAAATCAAACATGTTGAACCATTTAATTAACAAGATTTGCACACTTTGTATTTACATATAAGTGTACAGTGTACACTGTGTACTCTTAATCATTTTTATCAAAACAATGTAATCTGAGTTCGTATCAATATTTTTTTTTTGTTCTTTCTGTTGATTTCTGATTTGTTTATAGACACTTCACCGCGTTCGTTTTGGACTGATAACGGAATGGAATAACTTTATTTTTAGTCATACAATATATTTACACAATATCGATATGTATTGCTTTAATGTTAAAAACAACTAATATTGATTTTGTTGTGCAAAATCAAACAAATTAATATTGCATTACAAAATGGTTTGATATGAATGAATGAAAAAAAAAAATGTTTGGATTACAAAAAATTAATTTCATTTGGCACCAATTTGTGATGTTCGCTTCACGTTTATATACATAAAATTCGTTAAACTATGAATAGATGGAATTTTTATTACTATTTCTAGGTCATTGATAATGAAAAATGTCAAAGTGAAAGTAATGTATGCCACCGAATAAATTAACTAACGGGTATAAATCGATATTTGATTATAAAAATATCGATGATCAAATATTTTCTATATACAATGTACATACATATGTATATGACACGTATATCATTATTATTTATTTGTGGTGGGTGTGTATCTTATGGTAGTGGACAATCGTACCTAATATTTTAGAATGTGATAAGAAAATGCTTTAAATTAAAACAGTTACAAGAGTTATAAGCGATAATAAACATTAGACGCAAAAAATAGGTATACAACAAATAAAAGAGATTGCGCCGTATCTGATTATTAATACTATAATCAACAATTATCTATAAGAAATTTAGCGAGGGCAATTACTGTATACTTGATATGATAACCAAAAACTGATAAGTTCTAAACAGTTTTCTAAACTTTCTTTAGTTCTGATGTTGAATTTTATCACTCAGAAGTACTTAACACCACTTTTAAATAATAATAAAACACTTTTCTTACCAGTAAAATGTATCTGCAAGTGCTTCTATCATAAAGCTATAAACTAAGAACAAACACTCAGCAAAATTGTCGGTTAACCCGTAGACACCCGAATATTTCAAAACTATAACGCTGCGTACTAATTAGTCAAAGGTAATTTAATTACTATGATAAAAGTCGAGTTTAAACGTCCATGTTGTTTTGAAATAAGCATTTGTTTAAATTTTTCGCCTACTTAATTCAAAAACAATAAAAAGTTAATGACCGAATGTCAAAAGGCCGAATGTCGAAAGGCCGAACGCCGAACGCCGAAAGGCCGACAGTCGAAAGAGCGAAGGTGTCGAAAGGGCGAATGTCGAAAGGCCCAAAAGGGTCGAAAGACCGAAAATCGAAAAGCTGAATTTCGAAAGACCGAATAGATCGAAAGGCCTAATATCGAAAGACCGATTGGGTCGAAAGTAATCGCCTTAAATATTAAAATCTTTTTACGTTTGTTTTTGTCATCTAATTAAAAACTAATTAATTATTATGAAAAAAGAAAAAGAAATAAAATTGTTTTACCACAAAATTTGATCACATTAATATTGTACATACACAGGATTTATTAGCACATATTTTCAATTTATTTAAATCTTTTTAAATTAAGAAATAAATTTAATGGATTTAAATATTGATTACAATCACTTAAGTGAAAGAAAATTTATTGAAAATTCGGCGTTTCGACCTAATCAGCCTTTCCATACGTTCGGCCATTCGACCCATTCGGCCTTTGGACATTCGGCCCTTCAACGAATTCGGCCTTAAGACATTCGGCCATTTAACACTTTCGGTCATACGATATTCGGCCTTTCGACATTTGGCCTTCCGACCCTTTCGGCCTTTCGGCGTTTGGCCTTTCGGCGTTTGGTCGAACGTTTTATTCCATTTATCCTCATTTTGAGAAATGTCTCCGTAGCCTGATTTAATTCGAAACATGGCATTGTAGAAAATATTGTTTGGTGAAAGTTTGTTGGTTTTCAGGGGACCTGGAGATGGAGCATGTCATTTTAATGATTTACCAAGAGCTCCAATTATATATTTTTTTTTCGAAAGCTGTCTTGAAGAATAAAAGGAAGATAAAAAAAATGTTTGAGCTATTTAGGATATATGGGTATTTCCAAGGTTACCAAAAAACAAAGCAGTCACGTTTCACACATTTATGTGGATAATAGATATGAAAAGATGAACTAAATTTTTACGTTATCGACGCTGATCGTAACCAACTTCACGTTCGTATCGAGCAGGTGTGGCGAAGCGCAACATGCTTCAAACTAAATAGATGAAATGTAATTTGGTAATGAGGGTGATCGAATACTTGTGATACCGAGATCAAGAGTAGGAGATCTGGATTTAGGGCGTCAAAAGCAGAGTAGCAAACGAACAAAGATATGTGCAGTTAAACAACGTCCAGTAAATACAAAAATTCCTGCGGTTTTTCAGGAAATTTGTAAAGGGTTACGCCCTTATAACAAAACCATTTACGGATTAGCTGGGGAAACATGTACCGTTCCAGTTTGGTAAAATTCAGAAGGAAGCAGTCCAGAAATTTAAAAAAACAGTTTGAAATCAGCATGAATTTTAGGAATGTATTCAGTAGAAGCGGAAACACAGACGCGTGCAAAAATAGCATACTACTGATTGTGAGGAAAGGTACTGTAGATTCGAGCTGAAAGTTTTGGCAATAGTGTAAGCTTTACGGAGGTTTAGAGCATATTTGCTTTAAAAGCACAATGGAGCGAAAGAAAATCAACTCCAGAATTGCGGGGCATAAGTTTGAGTATGAACTAGAAAGTGTTGTTGATAGAAGCAGAGGTCCTCAACTATACATTTGAACTATAATTAAGCTGTTACAGTCAGATCCGTATAAAAATTTGGAATGTTTTGAAGGAGGTGAGGGGGGCACAATGGATGGTATGGGGAGCACAATGACTGGTAGTCGCACGAGCAATGCAAACAGAAGTATTAATGATATGTCACAATCAGTAGAATTAATGGAACGTGGATTTTACATGGCGCAGCAGTTGGGAGAGAGAATATACCCGGTAAAATTGAATAAAAAATTGAAAAGCAAGATGGATGGCTAAATCCATTCCTAAAGGCAGCGGTCCGATCCATATTTAAAACGTAGACCATTTGGGACAGTTAGATTAAACAATACTATTCAACCATTTTCGTCTCAAGTCTTTGCGATGCTTGAATCTATAGCATATTGAGTGTATAAAAAATTCAAATGAATGAAAAAATCTGTTTTATCCAATGATCTACTTTCGAAATCTGGATGTAACATCATGGTTAGCTGACATACAATTCTAAATAAAACTTGGTTAAATTGAAAATTCTTTGGAAATAAATCATGATATTTGGCCTCTTGTCTGGGAATTCTTGCAATGCAGATGGTTTTCTGCGAATCAAAATAATTAAGTGAAATAATGATGATACGATATATAGAAATAATTTCATAAAATTGTCCAGCTCAAGAAAAACACAATACTTCAAAAGCTTTACTAGAGTCTAATTCAATGTAATAATCAGAGGCGGCTGGACCCTTGACACGTTTGCATGCAAAAGTGGATTTAAACTGTTCAATACAAAATAAACGAGATAAAGAAAGTTTTCAGCGATTGAACTAAATCTGATCTTACCTAAAATTCACTTTCTCTTATTTTCTTAACGTAACAACATCAAATAGGAGACTACCAAGATTGCCCTGAAAAAAAAAATGAAAATGAGTGAGAAACTTCACGAAGGACAACAGCAAAATAAAATTCTAAGAGGGAGCGTAACCTAGTCATTAATGGACCAGTGAATTTACAGGTTGAGCAACCTCGAACCGAGTCAGTACTTTGGCTGATGACCCAACGATTCATCGGAGGGAATAGGCTGCCGCCTTTGCGGAGCTAAGTCCTGCCGACATGGGCGATTCCAGCCGATCTCGTCTGTTCCGACTCACTAGTCCACTTGTTGTTGATGATAGACATGGGGGATAAGGGCGTCATGATTTCCACATTGAGACTACTTGACTAGTCCCACTTACCAGTCCTAAAGCCACTAGCGATGGCCATGCGAGACATGGGCGTCAAACTTCAGTCACCGATACACCTTCGACAAGAAATGCTAGCTGTAAAAGTGCAGGGAATATAATGTCAGCCCAGAGCAAAGAAAAAAGTCATGTATCATGAGAATGATCAAGGTTGGTGGTGTCGAGATCGAGATCTATTCAAAGAGCTAGGTATCTTGGGTATTTAGCTGACGTATGTCAGCCCCACCATGTATGATGGGTTCACCCAGGAGTTAATAAGCGCAATATTCATGAAGAGCAAGGATCTTAATCACCGGTTACAGTCTGGGATAGTACACACACGCATTTTTCGAAAAGCAGTAACTTTTGCTTCCAAGCGGCTATATACAGTTCCCACAAATCACGGAATTTTGTGACGGTATGATCATCGAACTATTCAGTATTTTAAAGGCAAACTTCTCAGATGCTAGCATCTTAAAAATCATCATAGGTTCTGCTCACTTCAAAGATCGACTCCTTATAAGTGATGTCTTTGTCCTTGACCAGGGTTTCCGGGATGTTGTCGATGATCTTACTGCTGATTGATTCGTTGTGAAAATCTCACCATTTAAGAGGAGAGATCAGTCACAGCTAACAATAAAATAGGCTAATACCTAACGAAAGTGCACAGTAGTTCGTTGGATTGTTAAGGCTGTGAACAGGACTCTCAAATGTAATCATAATTTCTCGTGGAATCTAGATGTCCAAGCAGTTCCCCACCCGCTTGATAATATCAAAATTGCAGCTGTTTCAGTTAACGAATTCTCGCTGAGAATGACTGCGATATCATTGTGGCACAGATCATTGCAAACAGTGAAACTGAGAATCGTTTGCAAAGATTTGTTCAGAAGAAACAGGTTGTTTCAACTGTTCCCCATTTCCAAAAATTCGGGGCTGTAGGTGCTTCGTTCTTTATAGGATCGTATGAATTCGGTTGTACGATATAAGTTGGAATAGAAGAGAGGTTTACTCCAAATTCAAAGTATACCAGGTAGATGTTCTGTGTGGTTTAAGCCTAGCCAATGTCCAAAGCGTTAATGGATTCTACTGCCAGTATATTCAGGATGTGCGAATAGTAAATCCATGTGCTGATGTTTTTTCAGTGATGTGGTACCTTAGATATGCTCGATCACCGGATCACATAGCAATAACGTCTAAGTTCCTCAACCATAAGGAATGAAGAACTTACTAAATGTCCTGCTTAAATACTAAATGTGGACCGCACGTGATATAAAGTGGTATAATATGTGGAGGTAGACCTAGTTTACCCATGTTTTATATTATATTTGCGCCGCAACTAAGCGTTTCCCCGCAGATTCCTTTATGCCTCTTGAAAGATCATGCGATGATCTATCTAAACCCATCAGTGGTTTTAACATCGTACCTTACCTTTAACCTGTATCAGTTAAAAAGGTCAGTTATCAAGTTTAAAGTCTAGTTAATTCTTACACAAGGTGGCGCTGATAGTCCAATTCCTATATGTAATTTGGTAGTCTTCCTTGGGCAACCTAAATTTTTCGTTTTATTTCCATACATCGAATGACTACCCTTTGCAACATCTTAAATTCTCTGTCTACTGCAGGGTTTCTACCCAATCTCGCAAATCTCAAACAGTCTTCAACAGTAATCTCGAAATTATCGGAAAATCGCGAAAACAAGCAGCTACTAACTTCCTCTCAAATTCACAATAAAATTACTTCGAGGATTTTGGAAAATCTTTCAGGTTTATCATTCAAAAAAAATCTCGTCTATTTAACGCAACATCCATTAAACTTATCTTCACTGTATGCAAATCCAGATAGCTTAAAATCGAAATGTTCGATAAATCACTAATTCTATAACAAAATGTAGTCCTAACCTTCATGCAAATTTCGAGGAATAAAAAGCAACACATTTCGAGTAATCTCAAAAAATAATTCTAGAATAATCTCAATATTTAGAAATTTTCGAAAATTCCAGAAAAAAAACGGAAAAACTTAAAGCCCGAGAATAATCATTTAAAATCAATAAATCACTAAGAATCTCAAATAATCTGAAAAAATGGCATGTAGCTTAGCAAAACCTCAAATAATCTCGAAAATATGAAAATCATGATAATTTCGAATAATTTCGATGTTAAGCTACACAACGATATTTAAATCCGGAAATCTAGACGAATCGAAAAATCTTCATTTCGAGAGTCTCTTCTCTTTAAGATAATCTAACTGAAATGAGTGCCATACTTACTCACATAATTCAACACCAAGCAATATATTTTTAAAAATTCAAGTGTCTAATGCAAATTTCAAGCATAGGCGAAAAACACTTTATAGACTTAAATAATTTCGAAAAGCTCAATAATCTTAGACCTCCCTTTTGAAAAATCCCAAAGCCAAGTAGGTCAAACGGAAAACCCTCTTTTTGGAAAATTTACTGCGTAACAATGAAAACCTCGAAAACTTTATAAAATTTCGACTAGTGTCAAATAAACATAACGCTCAATGCCAAACAACGACGTAAAGGAGATCATAATTTTTTAATTATGTACGCTACATACGAGCTTCGAGATTTTTTTTTTAGAAATTGCGATAAAATGTGATTACAATTTTTGCGACAATATGTGCGACTTTGTGAATTTTAAGTTCTCGAAATTTGCGAAATGAAACTCAAAAGTACGAAACGTACATAGTCAACAGACGGATGAAACTCTTGCAGGTGAAATTGAAATATGGATGAATTTCAAGTAACTAAAATTTGCTTTTCAATGGAAGCGCAGTCGGCTGACAATTTGCTCGCGGATAGTTCATTGCAACAATTTTTTTCACAAAAGTTCATAAATATTTTGTTATACCCGGTAAAAATCGGGTAAAATCGATTGATTAATCGAAAAGTTTAGATAAATCGTTAGAACCTTAAATCTGTTTTTATTTCCCGGCTAAATTTGACTACCCAAATTCGTCCAGTTAAATATTGAGCTGAATGCCAACACATAGTTTTTCTATGTAAAAACAAAATATTATCAACATGCATTGAATTTGTACATTTAACTGGCGAATAGCTATGTATTTGTGCAACCGAGCATAAGCCAGTTTTTTTCAAATAATTGCCCAAAAAAAAAAAAACTTTAGTCGGAGGACGCCACTAGTAATAATTTAATTGGGTGTCAAGAAACTGGTACACAAATAATTAATATTTGAGAAACAAATAATTAATAAAAGAGCACAATTTAATGAGGAATAACCAAAATGCTTGTTAGTTTTAAAATACTCTGGAAAATGGAGATTTAGTTGTAAAAAATCCCATGACAGCATCATGTTAAAGAGCAAATGTTTCTATGAAACATCAGACACGAGTTAAGCAACATGCATAAAATATCATTAACCATGTATAACCCGATACCATGATAACAATTTGTGACAAAGGCCGAAGCCAAATCCGTAGATCTAGGAAAAACCTTTTGGTAATGTTTGTATAACAAATCGTGTTCAAAAAGCTTACAGAAATAGACATGTGCTAAGTAGCAAATAACCAACGACAATGGGGCATGCTTATAGTTCAATCCTTGCCGCTGTTTTCGTAGCAGCACCGCCGCGAATGGGTATTGTCAATTGCCAAACCTTATTGTTATTTTTTGTATTGTATGGTGATTGTATGGAATTTGGAGGCGAACAAATTATACAATTTTATAATATTTTTATTAATTCAATAAAAACAAATTTGTTAAATAGGAACACATAAATTAATTAACATTATTAAATAAGATTAAATAAGTAGCATATTAACTATTTTCTACTTTTATTTAAAATGATTCTAAAACAAAACATAACCAAAAAATATTATGTAGTTTTGTGTTTCGAGTGTGGGAAAAGGCAATAAATAAATAGCGTTTTAAAAACTAAATATTTTAAAGCTATGATATTGTTAATACAACACTATGTTTTATCTATTTAACATTTTTGTTTTTATTGCCACAACTTTTAAATACTTAAGAATTTCAAAGTTCTTTCGTATCAGTTCAAAAATTTTCAGATTATTGTGTAAATTTTAAGTTTTTTTTTTGTTTTTCGTTTTAGTTTTATAGTGTTCCATTTGGTTAGGAAATAAATAAAAATTATGGCTTCTAATTCTAATATAAAAACTTTAAAAACCAGATTGAAAGGACTAGGAGCTAAAACTTTGGGAAATAAGCCAGAGCTACAAAAAAGGTAACTACATAATGTACATATTGTCAACATTTACGGAAATAAAATTAAATAAATCTTCTTTAGGTTAAGCTTGTGGCAAAATTTAGACCTTAGTAGGAGTAAATGTCCAGCCAACGTTGTGCCGTCAGAATGTCAGCTGGGGTTTAACGATGATGACGGACCTTATCATGCACTGAAAAAGCTAGACCGCAAAAAAGTCGAATGGTTGACCCCCACTATAATATCGGTTTATTTTAAGGAACGTGGTGCTGGGAATGGTGATTTTCAGGGAAGAAAATTGTTTCACTCGCTTTTTTGTAAAACCATTGTATATAATAATTCTGTGAAACATGGTTTATTTTTTAAAATTAAGTGTAGTGTCGAAACAAAGAAATCTATTGATTACGAAATTCGCTTACATTTAAGTAATTCAGAACGATCAATCATGAAAGCCAACTGCACTTGTCCGGCTGGGCACAGCACAAGTTCAGCATGCAAACATATAAGCGCTAGCTTATATGCTATCGAATTTTACGGTATGATTGGAGAAATTAAATTAAATAAACCCTGTACTGACACGTTACAGACTTGGCACCATCCTAAAGGTGGTAGAAATTTAGAAAAAATTTCGATTGATGACATGCTATGTTCAGCAATTGACACACCGAATCCTTGTTCATCAAGAACTTATGATTTCCTTAATGGAATTATTAATTTCGGTATTTCTTCCCCGGCAATATATTGCCGAAACTCTATTCGAAAGCATGTTTTTCACGACCATGATTATTGCAAAGATCCCTTGTCGCTACTAAATTTAAATTCAATTAATTTTACTACTTTAAAAGATCGGCAGGAAATTGAAAGGACAACCAGAGGTCAAGGAATTCGTTGGAAGAATGAGAGAAAAACGAGAATTACAGCGTCAATGTGCCATAATATTTTAACAACGATTAAAAGTAAAAAATATAGCACCTCATTCTTAAAGTACCATATCAATGATATATGTATCAATTCAAGTGCACTCAAGTGGGGCATAAAAAATGAAGAAACAGCAAGAAGGGAGTACGAAAAAATCGTAGGTGTTAAAATTCTTCCAAGCGGATTAATTATCGATGAAAAACATCATTTTTTAGCAGCTACTCCTGATGGGGTGAATGAAAATAAAAGTTTCTTATTGGAGATTAAATGCCCTTATAGTTGCAGAAACGGAAAGCCTACAGATGCAAGCTATATCCGAAAAGGACAATTAAATAAAAAACATAAGTATTATACTCAGTGTCAAGTGCAAATGCATGTAGCAAAGATTGAGATTCTTGATTTCGTTGTTTGGACGCCCCAAGGGGTTTTTATTCAAAATATTTCTTATGATAAAGATTTAATGGAAGAAAGTATTGGGCTTTTAAAAAAGTATTATGAAGATTATTTTGCGCCCTATTACTTTAATCATAGTATGTATTTTTTACTTTATTTCTTCTTTGTTTTATTAATTATTTTTCATTCATTTAGCAAAATGAACCGGTACATTTAACTAAATACTAATTTATTTATTAATATGTATATTTGATGAATTATGCCTATAATTTGATTTTGCCTGCTTACCGTACTGCATATACATATGGACATTGTAAATATGTTCTATGTATTAACCCATACTAATTGTAAAGTACATATATAGTAGCTAACGTGCATGCTTTTGTTATTAAATAACATATATTTATTTTAGCTTTTCTTATGCTTTAAATTTGGCTTCTTATGTAGTCGCTTAATTTGTATTTTTATTTTAATGAACTAAACTAATTTAACTAATTTGGTACTGCAGTTTTGAAACTAAATTTTAGTGTTGAATGCTATTTTACTTAAACTTTAATTTCTAAAACTATGTAGTTTGAATGTATAATATAATTTTATGTTTTAAGATACTATTTGTACCTTCTGAAGAAATTACCTACGAAATAATAAAAAATCAAACTCTAAAAACGTTGTTAAATTATTTTTTATTTTGAAAAGTAAAATTGCTCCTTAGGACTGTTATACAATAGGATCATGCAAATTACATAACAAAAAACAGTTCTTAATTATTTGGTTGGCAAAAGGCCACATTGTGGTTGGCTTGGATCTAACTAAAATTTGGTTAATTTTTGCCAAACCAATTACCCTTTCTACGATTATTCGTTTGTTAGCAATGAACCTAGTATGAGCCACTTCTTCTTCACTTAGTTGATTTTTTCCTCTTAAAAATGGGGGTATATTTAAAACAACACCTTTTTCTTCTAAGCAGTCGGATATATCAAAGCCTCTATCGGCTAATACGAAATTTCCCCTTTCCAGTTTATTGAGAATCCCTGATTTCTGAAAAATTTCTTTATCAGAAATGGCACCTACAAACGTCTCGGAAACAAAAATAACCATTCCATTTTCATCAACAGCAACTAATGATTTGAAAGTTGTTCTATTTTTATACGATGAAAACGTTAGTTGATGATGAGTTGGGTCCTCTGATTTTTGTACGGGTATTTCGGTGCAATCAATTATAGCTCGATATGAGCCTCTAGATTTCGAAATTTTCCAGAAATCGATTTGTTGCAAAGCTATATAAATTCTTTTCGTCATATTTTTAAAAATTTTTGAAATCACATTTCTGTTAATTAAAAAAATATTTTGCATGAATAAAAAATCATTGCAGTGTCTATACTTAAACAGCGTTATTAATAGTTCATCTTTAACATCGATTTCAGGATGAACTGATTCGCTTTTATCTTTAACTATCATACTTAATAATAAATTAAATCGATTCGAGTCCAATCCGGTAAAATATTGTAATTGTTCGTTCAAAATATTTGAAAAACGAAGAAACGAAACGGAACTAGATAGAGTTTGTGTCATCCTGTTATTTGTATTGAGCACAAGAGTTTGTATTGCTCGATCTGTAGAAACTTTGGCTGTTCCATCGATATCAACATTTTCATTTTCTACGGAGATTGCTTGAATGGTTTCGACAAGTTCCGGTTCTGAAACAGGCATAACATCAGCATCAGTAACTGGCAAAGCTTCTGTATTTTCATTTACCTAAAATATTAGATATCAATATTTACTATTACAATCTGTTCTAAATGTTTTATATTTAATACGCGACTTACACTATCTACGACGAAAACAGTTGAGTTGATCCATATTTTATTCCGATTGCAATACCGTTCGTCTCTTCTATTTACTTTTTTACTTTTCGGTAAGTCAAACTTCCGTAGTGGAATATTTTGGGATGGAATTGCTCCAGCTTTGAGAATTTTATATGCACCTGTTGAAATTGACATTTCTATGTTATTTTAAACTTGGCAAATTAAACTCAGTCTGGCTTACCTAAACTGCATATTTGGTAATCATCTTCTGCGAAATGAGCACTACAAACTTGAGACCATTTTGTTGGTGTCTTCCCAGTTCTTAATTTTATGATCCATTGTTTTTTTAATTTGGATTGACTTGGAAAGTGGTGGAATTTAATGTCAGAATTTTTTGAATATTTATTCCGACAATTCGGCACAGAACAAGATCTAACCATTATATTGAATATTTTGAATAAGTTTATACTGATTGAATATGTTAAACCTATTTAATTTTTGAGACAGAAGTTGGTTTTTAAAACTTTTTATTTGATTGCAAATATTAATGCTTAAATTGCTGAAACGTCAAATTATGTACATATACCCTTCCTACGCTATAGCCACCTATGAATGAGAATTGAACTATCATACAAAAAAAATCGTATAGCATGCCCCATTGTCCAAATAGCTAGATTCTCATACCGTTGACTATTTGGATTCTATTACGTATAGTAAACCATACTGACATCGAATTGATTAGCTATCAGATCATCAATTTAAAGAAACCACGATTAGTTAGATTTTCGTATATTTTATCAGTTATCATTTCTTAAGCTGCCTCGTCAACATTTCGAATATTTAATTATCGCTAAGACTATTGATATTTGCTTCTGAATGAATTTAACAGCTTCCCAGATGCATTGTAATATGCGCATACAAAACGATTTATGGTAAATTTTGTTTGCTAACAAACTACGCATTCATATACATATATTCTTACCTAAGCGCAAACAAAACTTGTAACCCACTTCGTCGTCTTACAAAAATATTGCATGCCACACAACGTGCGCTTGCTTTATAATAAATGAGCTGTATATATACAAAACTATTAAGTCATTTTGTGTATTCATGCGTCCTTATATATATTCCGATGAGCTCATGGCATGGCGATGATCTAAAACTCGTACAACACAAAAATATCAAATAATTCCATTAAACTTCCGAAATTGCAATAATTATGTGATCATTATATATAGCACAACGTATGTATATATGTATATAGATGTACATATATAGACGAAACGTTTCCTTGCCAAGATAACAATTTCCATGTAAATGAAGTTTTAAAATTTTAACCCAATGACCTAAGACGACGTCATATATTCGAGCAAATTATCAAACCCAAACAAAAAATTTGTTGATAAACAATATTTTAAGTTTATATGTGGCATCTTCGAGATGAATAAAATAATGCGAACAAAAAAATCGCTTTAATATTTTATTCATACAAACATACATATGTACATACGCGAGTACATTTCATTCATGAAAATTATGTTAGAAAAATATATGGCGGAAGTATTATCTCACAACTCAGCAAAGTTAAAAAAATACTTTGTTGTCGTTTTGCTGCTGTTAGGTTTTTTTTTTTTTTTTGCTTCAGATTAAAATGTGTGTAATTATTGCGATAATTATTCCATTGACATTTTAAATACTGAATGACTATACAAACAAAAAATTCAAACTGAATTGATATAGTTTCTGTTATGATTATTCAAAAAGCATAGCGATACAAAATAAACAGGCATAAAATCATTTTGGAGGCAGATTTATGTACACGTCTTAGTAGTTGTAAAACAAAAACCTCAGCGTAGTGATTTAATAAATCGACCAAGGTCAAGATGAAATGTAATACTGCATATACGTATTTGTTTACTAAACAAATATTCATATTGTGATGACATATGCATAAAGAAAATCCAAAGAAAAAAATTTCCCGCATTTATTAACTAAACTGGCGCTTAAAAACAATTAAATAGTAATAAATTTGTACGCCAAACGGTCGTTATGAATCATTTGCATATGTGCCAAAAATGGAAAAACCCCTCCACCAAACGTGAAAATAATTAAGTTGATCACCTATAGAGCACGTTTTATGAAATAACTGTGGTCAAAAAAAAAAAGTTAATATTGTTTGCGCGTTCAAAAATAATTCTCTGCATGTAATTAAATTTTATCAAATACTTACATAATTAAATTATCGAATTCCTCTTAAATAAAAAGAGTCATTACAAACAATCTGTTCACGTGAATTGATTTCGGCGATATAAACAATTGCAATTATATTCGTGAACTATGTCATTGTAATTGTGTAAAGACAATGGTAATTATTTGGTTGTGATTTCTATTGAAAGTTTTTACCAAGAAAGTTATGATGATTAAGCATGATCGTGCTTGAAACTATGGATAGGATTTCCGTTCGAATTTATTTCAAATTTTGCGATGTTTTATGCAATTTAATATGTACAATACATTTAACTATCTTAGCAAGTTTGGTCTAAATATGATTTAAGAGCGCTCGAAATTATCCTAGAGTCTATATAAAATTGTAAATAAATTAACATAAATAAACAATTTGAAAATTATTGACATTTTTACGTCACCCTTGCGCAAAGAGGTCCAATGATAAGTGGCTTTGAGGAGTTCATTGCTTTTGTGGGCGAATTACCAACCATTTCCTATATTGAAAAAAGTTTGGTATTTCTGTTAATCTTAAGACTTTAACAAAATTTGCAAAATCTGGTTATTGCGATGCCACATCTTCTAAGGTGTGAAACGAATTAAAATAAACTTTAAAAAATTGTTTTATTTAATACTTGCTGTCATCCATTATTATCGATTATCATTGTATTGAGCAATTTTAACACAGCAAATAACATTCCAAGCGGGTTGGTGATAAAATTCCGAATTAAAAAATCCCGAAAAATCTTCAATCTACTTTAATTCGTTTTATACCTTAGAAGACGGAGCTGCTTCCCCAAACCACCGCTTTGACGATTTTTAAAAAAATTGGAGAATTTTTCAAAAATTTATCTTTTTTTAAATAATTATCCACATACTAAAATAGAGAACGCCCCAAAGCTGGTTAGCATTGGACCCTTTGCGCAAGGATGACAGGAGAACGTCAGAAAAATTTCAAAAATATTTACATTTGTAAAAATATTTACGTCGTATTTCACATACTAAAATAAAAAATTCCCCAAAGCCTTACCTTGCATTCACAGTATTGTTTTCGCTCTGCGTTTCGATCTTGTTTTGGACTTATCGTTATACAACAACAACAATTATTTAATTTTTTTTTTTAACTGATCGTTTTTTGCGACGAATGACATTTAGATTTGTTGTTGTTGTTTTTATAGTATATACTTGGAAACTCGTACTTTTAGCTGAAATTTACATCCAAATGGGCATACAAAAAAGAAAGCAATTGTAAACAAAATCTATTGGAACTTAAATTTGGTCGTAATAAATCATTTCACAAACGATGAGCGATTGTGATACATGTTCGTCCTTCTTTGGCCGCATCAAGAGCTTGTACAATTTTTTAACTTTCTGTGTCAAGCGCCGATGTTGCTTCGCCAAGCAGAAGAGTTTGTGGATTACGAATTAGCGCACGTGCAATAGCGATACGTTTTTTTTGGCCACCTGATATTTGGGAAGCTTTTTCGCCAACATCGTAACCAAGCGGAAGCGACGTAATGAAATTATGACTAATAAATAAAAAATAACATCGGATTATGAAACTTCGGCTTTACTGCTACCATAAGCAATATTAGCTGCATTTCTTGACGCATAGTGATCCGGATCAGATCAACATTTACATGTGAAGCAACAACAACATTTGATCCAACATTCGTTTTGGATCACAAATGGTGATCTAAAAATAGTTGAACAATATTTTGTAAAGACAAAGAATATAATGAATATAGTACGAGTATGAAGAGGCATTCAAAACGAAACGAGACAAAAAAAATTGAATTTTGGTGTTTGTTTATTTTACGCATTTTTGTGTCGTTTCATGAGACATGATCTGATCCGGATCAGATCAAACGTCAAGAAATGCGGCTATTATCGGTAATTGTTCGATTGAATAAGGCCGTTCGATCACATCGTAAACCCGTTCAATTAATTGAATACATGTAGATTTGCCGCATCCAGATTTCCCGACTAATGCAACCGTTTGTCCTTTGAACACATTTAAATTTAATTTATTCAACACTTTTGCACAAGAACGTGATGGATACAAGAAATCAACGTCTTTATATGATATATTTTCTTCTGCTTTCCATTCATCTAAGCTTGAGTCGATTTTCTCGGGTTCCTTGTCATTAGGCTCGCGTTCTAAAAGCTGGAATATTTTAGCGGCCTTAGGCTTTGAACAAGTCAGCATGGTACACACCGTTATTGGCGACCAAATATCCACCGTAGTACATAAAGGCTGCGAGGGGAAAAAACATGATTTTTCGGGCTAACCCATAAACAAGCCCTCTAAGATGTGTGCCACGTTTGGATATCTTTAGCGCGGGCGCCAGGATATCCATATATTTCATATGGAACATTTTTCTTTTCCCAATGACTGTTATCTGTTGAGGTATTAATCATTCATTTTGAAGTTGGCAATTTGTCAAAACAATAAAAAAAATGATTGACAGTTCTCATTTTTAAAATAAATATCGATGTGTCGATAAGTTTCAAATTTTATATTACGAAAAGAACAAAAAATTTCTATGGTTGACAAAATTTTTTGGATTCGATGTTGTTTTCACCGAAAGTAGAAAACTTGGATTTTTTTGCATGGGAACGATTATGATTTTCATGTGTTTGGTAAATTTCAACATAATAAATTCTTAAAACTAAGAAAAGTTAAGAGGAACATCATCCTTACCTTCAAATTGATATTATTAAATGCCGAATAACTAAATTCCTAATTTTGGGAAGCAATGAAAGGGTTCACGCGAGGCGTGAGGCACTGACATTTACAGTAATCGCGGCTTAAGGATATTTTGCCGATATTTGGTTTTCTATAGAGAATTGAATAATGAAGAAATGATCCCATTGCTTCAAACTTTGGTGAGAAGCTGTATTTTAACGATGTAACAGTTTCAAACAATATTGGTTGAAGTCGAAACTAACTAAATCCCCGTTCACTTTACAGGCTGACAGGAGATGGTGCGTGTAATTGAAAAAAATCGCATAAATAAACATGTACGAAGTACTTCAACAAATTAAATAGAATTGTTTAAAAAGGTGAAATCTCGGGTAGTCGACATCTATGCAATCCTGAACAAAATGGAAATCAGTAAAGCACCATTCATCATCATGCGCAGTCAACACAAACTTATGAATTCAGAATCGTAGCGATATGCTGGTTAGATTGCCGCAATACACAATAATGTAGCCAAAAATATGCAATATGTATTGTTCATCGTCGATACAGGCATCTTCTTAAAGACACATATGAGAAAGGTGGATGTGTGCTAATTGCTGTTGCGGATAAATTTTCATCTGTACCTTTAATATTGACGGATTGCGACTTGGATAAAATCGCAGTAAGAATCAGATATCATGCGTTTTCACTAATCGTTTGTGTCATGTATATTCCATGCTATTCTAATTTTGGGGTGTATGATAAAGTCATTGATATTATCAAGTCTAGCATAGTACCCATATTTTGCAAAAAGAGGATCGTTTATGTATATTGGGTGATTTCAATTTACCAAATGTTAATTGGCTTCGAGTTGATGATTTGTTAACTCCGTTGAACTTGAATGCGAATTATGATAACTTCATGACCGGATTCAATGTTTCTCAAACAATGTTTGGACGTCAAGAACAAGTATGGGAATGTTTTGGACCTGGTATTTTTGCCGTTGGGTCAAGAAGTTATAGTCGAGAAGTGTGACGATTTAGCTGGAGCGTCGAGCATATACCACTTCCAATAAAAGTGTCACTGTCTTTCGATGTACGTGAAATTGTCAAGGATGAGTTGTTTGTTGAAAATGTTAATTATAAAATTGGGGACTACCTTTAATGCTTTTCTTAATAATTATGATTGAAGTGCATTTGAGGGTAATGATCATTTAGAGGAAGTACTGGATCAATTTTATAATGTTCTAAATGTAGGAATGGTGAAATTTATTCCTAAATTTAAAACTACGCATCAGTTGAAGGAGCCGTGGTATAATAAACAGCTTATTAATCTGAAAAACCGTAAAGACATGGCTCATAAGAGATTTAAACTTTTCCCTACTCCTGATAGGTACGCTGTATTTGAATCCTTGAGAAATGAATTCAGAATATTGAATACATTTCTTTACAACAATTACATTTTGGAGATCGAATCGAACATAAAGGATAGACCTAATTAGAGATTCGTCGATTCTAAAAGAAAAACTAAGGAATATCCGTCTACTATGTTTTTGGACGATCGTTTGAGTCATAATTTGAAAGATAATTGTAACTTGTTCGCTGACTTTTTTGAGAGTGTTTATGTAAAGAAACCGTTAACGACAGATTCGATATCGAGCTATTGTTCAGTGGCTAATATAAATTGTTCCTTGCAATTGGAACTTGATACTATTTTGAATGGTCTACTCTCGCTTGATATCAATCAAAGTGCAGGGTTCGATTCCATCCCTCCCTTAGTTCATAGCTTTTCCAATCACAGTTCTTTTTAACAAAATCATTCGACAAGGATACTTCCCGAACTTTCAGAAATGCTCTTTAATTAAACCAATATTTAAATCAGGTTCCAGAAGTGATATTACTAATTATCAAGCCTTCAGTATTTTATCGGTTTTGCCGAAGCTTTTTGAAAAATTAGTCAAAGATTTTATTTTTTTATACTCGTAGGTTTATTTCTTCTAAGCAACATGGATTCCTTCCTGGCAGATCAACTGTCTCGAATTTGTTTTTACTGACCAATTATATTTCAACGGCTTTTAAATTGGAGATATGTACAGGTTGTTTATTCAGATTTTAGCAAGGCCTTTGACAAAATTGATCACAAACTACTATTCCTTATTTCCATGTCTAGTCGGATTCATGTTACGTCAAGGGTTCCCCAGGAAAGTCATTTGGAGCCCCTTTTGTTCATTTTTTTATTAATGATGTGATTAACTATGATGATATATTAAGACGATGTATTAAGTATTCTGAGATTCTTATATATGCTGACGATATTATAATTTTTAAAACTATTTCGAATATTCGGGATGCAGAGGAGCTACAGTCGGATTTATCGGATTTTACGAATTGGTGTACTTACCAAAATTTATTATTGAATACTAAGAAGTGTAAAACAATGCGATTTTCCCGTACAAGGAATGTTTTGAACTTTGACTACGAATTTTTTCTCAAAGAGCATAGAATTGAGAAAGGGAACACTTCCAAAGATTTGGGTATCACATTCGCTTCTAATTTATCCTTCCAAATTCATATACAGGGCATTGTTTCTAAGGCGTTTTCCATGTTAGGGTTTGTTAAAAGATTCTCCAAAGCGCTCGCAATTAGATTATGGCGTAGTTATTTGGAACCCATTTTATCAGGATTCCTGTGATCTTATAGAAAGGGTTCAAAGCCAGTTCTTAAAATATGCCTTGCGTAGATTACCTAGTGACAATAATCTTTCCAACTATATTCTTTCTCCTTATAGGGGACGAATTAAACTAATAAAATTGGAACCTTTCTCTATTCGTAGAACTCCGGCGTGTGCCACTTTTGTTCGTGATCTCCTCGTTTGTAAAATTGATTGTAACGAGATTCTCAATTTATTTTCTATTTACGTTCCAACACGTGTGTTACGATCGAGTTGGGAGTTTGTTCTTAAATTACCAATACGGAGGAGTAATTTAGCTATGAATGAACCTGTTTATAATGTCTCGGTTGCTTTTAATAAAGTACGGTCGATTTTTGATTTTAATTTGTAAAGAGATGCATTTAAGGTTTTGATGTTAGATTTTCTTTCTAATTTTTTGTAAAGTTGTTTTTTTTTGTTTTCAGTGTATTGTAGAATATTTTAAAATTGTAACCAGATTTTTTTTTTTTTTAAAGTTGGTAAATAAATAATAATAATAATATAATACAATCCATCCAGTAATACTACCTCCAAAATCAGAACTAATTACCATGCTGGACCGTGCTGTGATTTTAGTGAAATTTTATATCTGAAATATTTTCTAGATCATATAAACGAATCCTAAAATAAATCCTATTATTTCATGGTCTGAAGTATTTATCAGCCGAAAGCTTGGGCTGGAACCAGGCATTTTTAAATAAAAAATGGCCCAACGGTAAAAAATATTTTGGAACACTATACTCGAACTAATGGTATTATGTCTAGTTTCCTATACAAAACAACCCCAGACCAAATGGAGGTGTGTGTTCCATTTTGTCGATGATTTTATAGAATTTTATATTTGAGATGTTAAGCCGATATTATAAATAGCTCCTAATCTAAAATAGACTAGATACTATTTGATCTGAAGTTTGATTTCTTAAATAAAATATTTACGTTACAAATACTTAATTATTACAGGGGAAGGAATTAAAAAAGTTTGCGATATATAGCAAAGTGTACATTTCTAAAATTCAGAATAAAGTTCAATAGTTTGCTGATATCTGAAATATTCCAACCCTTTTTCATATGCTACACAGTAAATTATCCCGTTTCGTTTTATTGGAAGTGGCAAAATTATTATTTTTCGGTTTCTTCCGGCATTTTCCACTGCCACTAATAAATTTAGCGATATTATTAGCCTGGTTAAGATTAGGAATAACTATTTTCTGCAAAAGTGTTAACTACTTTAAGGATTATCAATACCAATTGAAACTGAAATTATCACCAGCTCACCAAGCGAGAATAATTAATCTACTAGAAGATCTTCGATTGTTTAGCTAAATGACGACTGATTTAGAGAATCAATATTTCCAAAATTTTTGCACAATCGGAATCAGCATCTAATCTCTAATTTCTGTATAACGCTTGTTTTAACTTAATTCCAGTGAAATTAATAACACAGAGTCCCACACAAGTAAGTTGTATGTTACAGCTAAAATTAAAAATAACTGCAAGACTATTTCAAATACGATTTTTTGGCACCATAAATAAAAAATTTAACTCACCCAGAAAACTGTAAAATCGAAAATGTAAAAAATTCTATTGATATTATCACGTACCACTAATCGAAGATAGACATGCAACGACCTTAAAATGTAAGTCTGATTCATTGGGAAAATTCAATTTCATATAGCAAAGTTCTAATAATCTCAAGTCAAAAATTTAGTAATTTCGTTGTTATTACGTTATGATGCCTTAAAGAAACCGCGTTATGGCCAACAACGCAATATTAGGAATTTTTAACCGTCAACATAGGTATATAAAATGTGACTGTTAACACCTTAAGAGTACGTCTGGCTTTTCTTCTATTCTGCACGTGCGGAGTAGTAAAGTTCGAATGATAGCGCGTAATGAATTATTTATAAGAATTAACTGGAAAATTAATGAATATGTACACATACATAAGTCATGTTAAAAATATTTCTTCATGATACGAATGTAAACCAAATTCATTAAAATTATTTGTGACTAGAGGACGCCAATTCTATACTTACCACAGAATACTCGTGAATCAGAATACAAAAGCGCAATCTATATCTGAAAAGTTAGATTAAAATATTTACGAAGCACATAACAGTTTACCCAAAATATATATCAACAAACATTCCATAAGCGCCGCTTAATACATTGAAAAGGTCAACACATTATCGTTTAACGTCATTCGCATGTATTATCTTCTTTTGACAACAACAAAAACAAATAACAATCGCTAAATATCATGACAAATTTTCATTTTTTTTTTCTCTTCTCTTCTCGTTTCGTGTGATCTTAATTTTTAATTAGACGATTAGTGATAATAACATTTTAATCAGCAACACACATTATAGAGTGTTGATCTTAATATTGTACACAAATATATGCTTATTAATTGACGTTCATAAATGTTGAGGTTTTTCAGATGCCAAATAACGCAAACATGTAATAATCCAAAATCATTGTAAAATATGAAATTGATTTGGGTTTGATTGAGGGTATCAATGTAGATAGCTTAGATAAAATTTGCTCAGCAAATCGTTTTTTTGTGTTTTTTGTAAAAATGACTCAAAATAACTGAATCATTTACAGCGTTCCCAATAACGACAGATGACAATGAGTCTCGTAGTTTTTTGTGTTTTATTGTAATTAGTAACTATGAATTGTGAAATGTGAGCGCACTGTCAAAGTGCTTTGTTTAATGTATATAGATCACTAAATTATGAGCAATATGTCACCATTTTAAAACACAATTATTATCGTACACAAGTAGATGACGAATAGTATACTCACTTTATGGTATATTACAATTTTTTTTTGTTGTTTTTGTTAAGTATGACTTAGCGCAAACAAATCAATCTACATATAAACACATTAAGTGATAACAATCAATCAAACTGTATATGGAGTACACGATAAACCGTTTAATTTAATTACAAATAACGTCATCAATTCTAAACATTATATTATTCTAATCATTTGTATGCGAGCTATCTGCGGGTGTAATTGCACACTACCCAATATTAAACCCATTGTTAATATAAAAAATAGATACGCATTTAGATTTTATTTGCAATTTGCATCATGAATCAGATGTAAAATTTCTGTACGTCTCACGCGCATGCCAAACAAGTTGTTGAACTGAATTTATTTTTAAATTTACTAATTGGGAAATTTATAGCGCGGAAATATTATAGTCGAGATTGTTGCGGGTAATTTAACTCGTGTCTTAAATTACCTATAGTTTAAATCGTGAGTCTGTACCAGAAATAAGCAGCACTGAAATAGCCATTCCCACTTCAAAAATATTTCAATATTGTTCGAAATTGATACAGAAAATTAAAATTAAAATTTCTCATCGTTGGAAGTATAATATCTTTAGTCATTCGTCGAATGGTATTAACACCCAGAGAAAACGTCCCTGCGCGCACTCCGGTCAAACTATGTGAGCAATAAAATAATGGTCACTTCTTTCTATCAAAATCTTTTAACACTACCTTTGAAGAGAAGTCAGAACTTCTCGACCGCCCCTAAAAAACAAGCATCGAGTGATGATGATTAGATTTGCTGTGATCGAGAGGCTATTAATGGTTCAAGTTTCTAATAGCGATTTCCTTTATATGACGTACACATTACGTATTATTCATAATTAATTTGCTACATCTATGGTATACCATAAAATGTCGTTATTTGAATCCAATTCTAACAATTTTTGCAAATCGTATTTTAAGCGTGCGACCAAACGTGTTCAGTTACAACTGCGTCAATTTGCTGTATGTATGTAATTTAATTTATTTTGTGTGTATATTAAATTTGACATACACATGTCTTGCAAAATAACGCGCGTGCATAATAAATATATTATGTACCTATGTGTACTGATTGGTATAAGCTTTGCTGAACGATATTTTTAGGCAAAGTTTTTTTTCTGATTTAGCAAATTATCTTTTGCAAATTATCATTCTCATCGCTTTCTCATCGTCTAATCTTCAATAACTTTCAGCCAAAATAAGCATCGTTCGCTTTACATACTGTACTACCATAAGCAGTGAGGATGTTGTTTTACCAATATGTACCTATACCGCAAAGAAGCTCTCTTTTGTAATGACTTTGATTTAATACAATAAACAAATCAATATTTATACCAATGATCATGTTTATATGAATGTATAAAATGATCAAGTGATCAAAAATCAAGATTATTTTTTAATTTAGTTTAAATTATTGTTCTAACAACAAGAAGAAATTGTTGAAGTTGATACTTGATAAACAAATCAAAATTTTGAATTCGGAAACATTGTTCAAGAGGTACTGATAATATATAAAATGGTCTATCCAATTGTATTGAGCAAATCTACATATCACTACTCCTATAATATCACCTTGGACATAACGCCACCCAACCCTTTACAAATTTCAAGTAATATCGAAAAACATAATCAAAAAAAAAATTCGCTATATCCGAAAAACTTTAAATAAACTTACAATAATCTTAAACGATCGAAATGACACTTCCCACAAAAACCTTTACATTTCACAAAGATTTTCCATTACTTTGAGCAGTCCTCGAAATATATCACTTGTTTTCTTAAGTTTGGAGGCCCCTTTCCCAATATCACAATTGACCATCACAATATAAACCTTCTACTCTCAAGCGGCCAAATCACAGGCTCACAATTAATGTTAAATTATTTAGAACTTTTCATTTTCAACCTTTAACAATTAGATCCAGTTACACATCTCTTCTAAATACTGATGAAAATTCTTAAGAATTATAATCTGAACTCCGTTCAGAGAGCACCATAAAGGTAGCTTCCACAATGTTCAAAATTTATTTTCAGAAAATTAGTACCGTTTGTTCACAAGGTTTTGTTTAAGTGAGCACTCGGTGCTCCAGTCTACACGAAGCATTGCTGTGGATCATTCTAGAATACAAAAATATAAAGCAAAATCAAAATTAACGTCAATTATCTTTTGTAATCATTTTCTGTATCTCCTACCGCTTCTCTCCTGAGCCTATTCCGATTTATATACGACCGTTAATACCAAGAGAATTTATTACTCAGAAATTTAAGCGATTTTATTAAAGCAATTCACAATAATGTATTTGTGGTTGAAATTTCAATCAATAAAATGTCAATTAAATGTCACAGAAATGTGAATGTCACAGAAATGGGAATGTCATATTTAAAATATAGAAATTTAAATTCCATATTACACAAGATGTATTAACCGTAGAAAAATATTTCTTCGAAAAGTTTGACATTACCTCAGAAAACCGATCAACACAAAATCGTCAGTCCCGTTTGACTGTTTTCTGTTCCATTACGGGTTGGGTACAGTTGCCCGTATGACAAAATACCGTTTACAAAATCCCGTATACATAATACCATATTACAAACTCCCGAATACCAAAATCCCGTATCCCAAAGTCCCGTATGCCAAAATCCCGTACTCTATAATAATTCATCGGCATTATACGAGAGAGAGCCTTGCTAGCTCTGGCTGATTTCTCACTGACGTACTTTATGTACTCCTTGAATGACAACCTTGCATCGATTTGTACCCCTAGGTACCTTATCGAGGGTTGCGCGAAAATCGTACGTGCTCCGATTGTAATGGAAATAGTTTCCAGAACCTTTCTGCTGGTTATAAGCACCGCTTCCGTTTTTTGTTCCGCCAGTTGCAACCCAACTTAGTCAAGCCATTATTGGATTATATCCACCGTATCCCTACAGATGTTTTCCAGCTCTTCCTTGTACTTTGAAACTGGTACGATGGCGATATCATCGGCAAACCCAACTACATACCGTCGCCTCTTCGGGGACCTTGAGTGTGAACACATCGTCATACATAATATTCTTAAGTATTGGACCGAGTACAGATTCCTGGGGGACCTCGCATGTTGCTGTGTACTCCTTGCACCCTTCATTCGTGCGGTACTGCAAAGTGCGGTTTTTAAAATAGCTTGAGATTACCCGCTTGATGTAACAAGGCACATTTCTGATATTGAGGGCGTTCATAATATGTTCCCATTTTGCTGTATTAAACGCATGGAAGTACCGCTGGAAGACACGCCTAGCACGATTGCACTTTCGCCGGAGCAATGCAATTTCCTCATTCCACCAGTAGGCCGGTGACCGTCTTGGGTTTAACCTTCTTTTAGGCATTGTAGCGTTACATGCACTGGTAGTTCTGCATACTAACTGGGATGCCTTGGTGTTAGCGGTGTCTGTCAGGTTAGAGTCACGGAGCATAAACCTGAAGATGTCCTCATCAAAAGCGTTTGTCTTCCATCCCGCAATTTGTATACTATTACTTGGGTGTATTCCAAGGAGTTCACACAGGATGGCCTGGTGGTCACTGTGCGTGTAAAAGTCGCAAACCTCCCAAGTTATTCCTCTCCTCCAGAGAGATTCACTAACAAACGTTAGGTCTATAATAGAACCAGCATTACCCGGAGCCGGTGTTGCACAGGACAACATTCAGAACTGAAAAAGCCTCCAGAAGGGCTTGACCTCTTCTATTTGTTTAAGCGCTACCCCACTCCGTAGCCCACGCGTTGAAGTCTCCCGAAATTACTATGGGACTATGATTTCTTGCATCCACAACCAAGCAATCTAAGAAGTGGATGAATTGATCGATTGGCTCATTTGGAGGGGCATAACAACTGAAGATATGTATTCCATTAATTTTTCCTCGAACATATCGGAAAAAACTCTGCAGGCTTTTTTGAATAACCAAGCCAGCGCATGCCCAGATTGCTGCCTTACCACTATGGTCACCCATACATGCCGCATCATCCAAATTTGTGTACTGTTCACGTAGTATTGCGACGTCTGGCTTCAATTCGTGTATAATCTGCCATAGGAGGTCCTGGGCAGCCACAGAGTGAGTTAAGTTTAGCTGAAGTAGCTTCACCTTCTACGGTTGTTTCCTATCACCATCCGTCGTGCTGGACAATTACCCCTACCGGTTATGTGAGTACCGATAGCTTCTCCATTTCATGTACGGCAGAATGCACACTGCGGTTCCCGTTCACAATCTTTTGCCTTGTGGCCGGCTCTGCAGCACCTAAAGCAAAGGTTTGATAAGTCGACTTAGCTCTTGCATGTGGCCGTTCTGTGACCTGGCCTCCAGCATTTAAAACATCTCACTGGGCTAACTACTTCACGTATACGGCACTTAACCCAGCCTACACGGATTCTGCCAACTCAGCCATTTTACGACCTATAGCCGTTGGTATTTTGACAACCGCTATCTGCGTACCTCTGTGCGCAGGTCTAAGACTAGTCACGATATTCTCATAGAGGATTTTTCCGTTATCGAAGTCCATAGCTATTTCTTTAAAGACTTCTCCTTTTGTTGTTACCTCGTCAATATCTCATATATCCAGTGTAATCTCATCGGGATCGGCAAGAGTCGCAACCCTTGTTTACCGCTCGCCGACTTCTTCAGCAATAGATAACCCTTCTCGGTTCTATGGACACGGGTCACACTATTTCCGACACTCTTCAAGGCAGGATCTATTTTTAGCCTTTCAAAACTTCCGCGAACGAAGCTGGACTAGTTGTTTTGATCATCAGTGCAGCGGGTCTCGAAGGTCTTTCCTGGCGCCTCCTTGGTTTTTCCTTACAACCTGCCACTCATTTGTTACTTGCCTCACACGAATCTCTTCAGATCTTTTGTTTGTGCCCAGTGCAGAAGATGCAACCATGCTTCGGCTCTCTTGGTCTTCCAAGGGCTTTGCAATCTGCATTTTCTTTACCTTCTTTCCCGTTCTCTTAGAGGTATGATCTGTATCAAGAGGTGAAAGACAATTTATTTGTCTCTTCTTCTTACTGGCTGCGGTACCCTGGTTCATTTCTCTAGCCGTTTCGTCTTGGACAGCGTCCTCCGTTTGCACATCGACATCAACACCACCCCTTGCTCTGAGAGTTGTTTGCCGGAATGTGGATTTTAAAAGACCAATGATCCTACTTATTTTGTGGTGGACGTTGCTTTTTCCCTTTATGAGCTCTGCTCGCTCCATTAGGTCAATCTTCCTTCCCAGCTGAAGAGCATCCTAATCATTAATATAACTAGTTTAGTTTATTATCCTGGCCTTTATTCGTACAAGTCAAAGAATACTTCTACGACCAGGTGTGGATTAAGGCCTTGCCAAACTAAGTACATGCCTAGGGCCAGTGAATTTTTGGGACCCGTACATTTTGTGTAGATACAAATTTTATCCCAGTATCATTAGAAGTAAAATTCTATTTTATATTAAACTCATTTCTCAATTTCCACGGTACTCGATTTACACTTTACAAAAAATGCGGCACTATTTCCATTTGCACGGTGAAATTTCGGTTTAACATGGGTTTTCTACATTTTTTATAGATCTGTGGTCTATAATTAAAAGGGCGTAAGTATAAAATTTGAAATTCTCAGGGGAGCGAAAATAAGCTTAAAATTACTGTGGTAAATTGACAAATTTAAAATTTGGCTTACTATGATTATTAAGTTATAGGTTAGGGTTACTATAGTCATTTCTATAAATCTGGAGCTGTCAGCTTTACTACCTTGTCAGTTATATAATTTAAAGTTAGTTAAATCTGGACGGAAGTCTGGACTCTCATCTGTTTGTAAATTTTGATAAAACTGATGAAATTCAGGAGAAATTAGCGGCATTAAGGAAAGAAAATCTGTTTTTTTTTTGTTTGAATTAATCGATACGGGGAACCTAAAACAACGTAATAATGGTTTTTCATTCACAGAAGAAATACCACGACGTGCAAAATTAAATATTTTGAATGGTTCACTTTCATTAAGCGAATTTGTATAATACACTTCTTCAAAATTCGTAGTGAATCTCAGCCACTTTACACTTTGCCATGAAAATTTATTCTTTTCCCTATCAACGGTTCTCCATTAAAACTTTGTTTTCGCTATTTCACTGAAGTCATATATGTCATTCTGCGTCATTTCAAAGACCAACAATTGTTTTGCGGATCGTATAGATCGAACGAATTGGTACCAATCCCGAGGAATTTCAATGTTAAACGTCGTTATTTTTTTAGCGTGAATTGTGTCACACTCCATATGGGTGTGGCCTACTACCAAAAATGTATGGTCTATATGTTTAATATTATGTTCCCCGCATTGCAAGAATATCATGAACATTGCAGCTACATATGAATTTTTATTCTGTCCTACGCATGAGTCGCTATAAAACGTAACGTATTTTACAGATGGTGGCAACATTTTGAGAAGTCGATAAAATGCATGATGCTTTTCCAATACCGCCTTTTTTCGCCAGTGCTTCATGCCACATGTACTTATATGGCTGGTTCGTAGCACCATCATGTATCGTCAAGTTGAAGGTCCATAGGAGCCTTTTGCAAAATGATTGAGATGTCTCCAAATTTGGCGTTGGCAAGCATTTTTGAAGATCAACTGTATAAAAACGACTGGAATCATCTAATTTTTAATTTATAAGAAGCATCTGCAAGTTTGTGATGTAGTTTTGTTCCGAAATGTGTAGTTCCTTTTCAGACCCATCAGATAATTCAATTTTTTTTTTTTTTTTTTTTTTTTTCAATATATCACATGTGTACCAAGTATCTGTTTTGGGCTTTCTAAATTTAAGATTCATTTCGTTAAATATTTTAATATATGTACTTCCAAACAGACAATTGATTTTAGTGATTCTCACGATACAGTTTATACATGAGAGAAATGCTAAGTCTCCATGTAAATATTTTTTGTTGATATCACGTCGAGTATAGTGTGACTTGTATGCTGGAGAGCTGTTAATGTGTGCTTTAACAGAAGCAATAGTAGTTTCCGGAAGCTTTCGGTGTTCACCTGACTGTTTCCCACGCAAATCTTTTCCCCTAAGGTTAACCGAAAACATTTTTGGCACACTTTAATCCTTTGTCCGTCTTTCTTTAAAAAATATTTACTATAGAGAATCTACGGGCTTTTCGCGAATTAGTCGTTGTGGTTTTTGTATCGATAATACCGTTCAAACCTCCAACAAAACTGGCATGTAAATTGTATTATTTTAGTCCCCAGTACTCTTTAAATATTATCTTTTGATGTATAAAATGTATTTTGGAAGCACATTTTGTGCGACAATTTTGGAGCGGTTTACATTCTCTACCTTCTTTTGAAATTCCTTTTGAAGTCGTTCAATTCTCCTGCATTTTGTTTAAGTTTCCTAAACCTTTGGTTTTGTTTTTCGGTGTTTATCGAATTTTCCATTTCAGATTCTAACAAATTTTGTTCAATTTGCGCACTCATTTGATTAAGCAATAATTCGTTGTCAGAATTAGATGACGATTCCTGAATTTTGTTTTCATACTCATATGTTGGATCTAAATCACTATCATCAAAACAGTAATCATTGTCACTATCATTGAGGTAATCCATTTGATTCCGATCAACTAAGTTTTGTGCGGATATTTGATTATTATGAGTACTACAACTTGTACAACTTGTTTGCTCTGATCCAATCATAGGAAACTCCATATGTTCCACTAAGACTCGTTCTATGTAAGGGATAACACAAAATCAAAATCAGATGACCAACCAATTAAAAATTCTTAAAATACTTGTATACCTTGTGAAAGACGTTCATTTTTCTGAAAATTAATTAGCGCTTGATTTTGTAAAACTGGCGGCCCTTCTTTACCTAATTGGTTGACTTCATGTCGGTTAAGTTCTAATTCCAATTTTGTTTGTTCGGTCCCAGCCGTAGGAAACTGTTCACGATCCATTAAGATTCGTTTTACATAATGAATAAAACAAAATGAGAATTATCAAACTAAAAATTCCTAAAAAATATGCCTTGAGTCAGATGTTCATTATTATGAGTATCTAGTAGTCCTTGATTTTGTGAAACTGGTGGCCTTTCTGTGACTAATTGGCTGACTTCAAGTTGGCTAGTGCGTATAACCAGAGCACCCTGTATTTTATAGAGCCATAATCAAAAAATCTTAGCTTTTATAAGGGAATTAGAAACGAGGAAAAAACGAAACTTTTCATAGTAAAATACACAAAACATATGGGAAATCACTTTTTTTTCTAAGACAAATTTTTAAATGAAAACGTTACATCACTATGAAATACTTTCATAAATGTTTGAATTTCAACATATATGAATGTCGTTTAAGTAAATTGTTTTCATTTTCTTGTAATAATTGTTTTATTTAAAACAAAATATAAAAAAAATTCATAACAAAAGCATTCTGGTCAAATTGAAATAAAAGCTTACTACAATTCGTTTGGTCATTAAGTCAATATACATTACATAGATGGCAGTGATGGCCGTAAAAATTTGGTAAAATCGTACCAAAAATTACCACCTGGGAAAATTTCAAGTTCAAAAATTGTAGGAAAAGCAAAACAAATTCACAAAATATAGGAACGTGTGATAATTTTGTAATTAAATAATTTTTTTTCGTATTTTTCTGTAAATATTTTAGACATCTTACGTACACTAGTAAAACTAAAGATAAATACAGCAAGTATTATTTTAATTTGTCAGAGCCAAATTTGATGTATTTTTCAAAATGAAAGTTCGAAAAAATATATTTTAGAAATAATTTAATTTTAATATTTCTGCAATTAATATTTACTTAATACCAATATGGTCTTTGTATATTGTTCTTAAATATATGTAGAAAACTTTTATATAAACATTTTATAATATTTTTCCTTTTTTCATTGAAAAACTTGAAGCTAAAAAACACCATTTTTACTATGGGTTCCTATGGAAATTAGTGAAAAGTTACACCACTAAAAAAGCTTCTAAAAAATACGTCATTAAGATTATGGATCTATACTCTAGAAGGTTCTGTTATAACCCTTTTTTTCGCCATTTCAACCATTGCCTTCGATCGAACCGATACGGTATTGTTCAGAAATATAAAGCACCTAAAAACTAAACTATACTGTTTAACGAAGCAATTTGCAGAAATTTAGTACATAATTACAATTTGAATAATTTCCACAAAATGGCTTACCTTTAAAAGAAAAGAAACGTTGCTTGGAACAAAAGGAAATAACTTAATATTTATTTCTTCGGCTTAACAACACTAAAACAGTAAAATAGTAAGCAATTTATACTTTGGCAAATTACAAAAAAGGCTTATTTCGACTTAACTTAAACAATTATCAACTTCACTGTAATTAAAAAAGGCTTAACATAGACTTACGCCCTTTTATTAATTTACTTTTAAACACAAAAACTAAATTATTACGTTTTATTCTCACTGGTACACCAATTTTTTGATTTTTAATAAAAAATGTGTAGTTTTTTTATGCCTATTTTATTCTTGCATCACTTGTCCAAAATGATTTAAGCCCTTTCTTTTACTACGTTTATTTCGTGAATTATTGGTCATAAAAATATAACGGTTGGAGTGAAATATACATTAAAATGAAATTTACGCAAATATTTAATAAAGTAAAATAGGGTATAACTCGAATTACGCCCTTTTAATTATAGACCACAGAGATATTGATTTTAAACCGAAACCTTTATACCCTTACTGTCTTTACAAGTTGAAAATATGACACATGCTGGGATAGGCATTTTTAAAACGGTCAAATTACCATTCTGGCACTTCAAATCGGTGGTGAAAATTCAATGGCTTTGTAAAACAAATATTAACATTTAATCACGAATTATTTTAATTCTTATTCAAACTCAGAAACATTACTTTAAAACGAATGTGATGATTTTTATCGATCGCTCCTTCCGATACAAAAAGTATTGCCATAGGACCGTGTAATTTATGCTATTCCTACACAAATAACTTCAACTGATATATTTCGAAAACAAACCAAACGAATTGTTTTTGGCATGCGCATCAGATACTCCAAATATATCGTCTGAAATTTTTCCTACGACATAAAACATTTTAATGGTTTTAGCCACAATTGAAGTTGCAAACGCTTGAATTTGATCAACATGCTTAAAGCTCGATTAGTTGCTCTAGTCCTCCTTCACTTTCACTAGATATTCAAGCCATTCGATAGAAACGTCTAGTTATCCGCTTGATAAGTGGTTGTTCAAATTGATAATTTACGATAAAGTGTCCACCATTTAACCATTAACTTTGTATCTAACAACAAACATTAACTATTATCTAAGCTTATGATAGGGGTTTCCAATACTGATCGTTTATGATCACGGAAGCTGCCTAACTCCATCCATTTTAATTTAACATTATTAGTACTTTTTAAGTTATTTTGTCAATAATTTCTGACTTTTATATAATAAATTAATTATTAATTTACTATTGTATAATATATTTTAGTTTTTATAAATAGTGTACTGATTTTTTTGTAATTTAATGTTATGTAATTAATGGTTGGATGAATAAAAATAAAACAAAATAAAATAATCTTAAAGTTTCAGTTAATTACTTTTTTAAAATGTAAATTTGCTGGCATTTGGATTTGTACATTATTTATTTGTAACTTGTAAAACTGTTTATACCCGGCGATTATTCAAAGAATGTAAAAATTTCTCGAACTATTCTAAGTTGGGTGATTATCTATATATTATTCGAGGTCATTTATCATCCTATAACATTAAGATTTTTCGAGTCTGTTTGGCTTTCTGGAGTTTATCATGTTTTGATCGGCATTGAGTTGCAAGATGTTACAGACTCCATACAGGTTTTTCAGCTCATTCGAGATTTAAACATCAAACACGTGGTTTTGATATAATTATTTGAAAATGTATTGATTTTTTTCAGATTTTTCGCGATTAAGCAAAATCAAGTTTAGCATGACATAATTCGAAAGTAAAAATTATTGGAAAGCTCCAGCTACCAGAATTGGGTAACTTATCCCGTGCAACTAACGAATCCAAACTCTGGATTCAGGGTTAAACTTTATGGGTAAATTGTTTTGGATTTACGATAACCATGATTTTCACATGGGCAGTTGTTGTCTTAAACAACTACTGTCCAATGGTAGCGGTGTAGCTAACACTTTTTAGGCATTTAAATGCTTTAATTATATTAATTGATAAAGTTAATTCATAACATTTAAAATATTATAATTTTTATAGCCGAGTAGTATTTCAGCTAGGAATTTATAAAATTTGATAATTTTACATAATGTTTAGACACGAAACTGTACAATTTTCAAATTTTATGCTTTGTTTCTTAGTTTCTAATCAAGCTGATCTTTCGGAGTATATATTGACATAGCTTTTTAGTATTCAGCCGGATCAGATCGATTAGATGGAAAATAAGAAAAACAGCATTATTAAACTGAATTTCAGTTTAAATAAGAACTTTTAAATTCGAATCAACATACAGAACAAGTAAAATTTTATTTAAAAGATATTGTAAGGTCATAATATTCAAAATTATATTGTGACCAAAATACTGAACTGTGACATTAAATCTCACATTTTAATTAAATAACCAGAACCAAGTGACCACCATAGTGGTTTCCCATTTACATACAAACATATATTTTTTTGCAATAAAGCGATTTTCCATCCAATCACCTCAAGGTCATATCTCTAGATACATATTTTTAATTAATACCGTTAAAACGTATATAATTTATGTAGTATACCAACAACAATTTATATTTCTTACAATATTCTGCACAAAAAAGTAATAAGAAGCATAAGAAAAATGCTATAAATAAAAGAAACTACAGCGCGCGTATAATCTACTTACAAAACTATAAAAACCAAACCAAAAAGCTACAAAAAAATTGTGTGATGATTCATTCAGTTCTTCATTTATGTATATAAAACTCTTTAGGTATAGAGTGGCGTATTTATATAAGAGAAAAGTATGAAGAAACCAATAAAATAGTTTTTGTGTAATTTTAGTTAGTTTTGTAGTTTTTGTAAAATTGGTATGCCAACCTCGTTGCCATTTATTAATTTTTTTTTTAATTTTATGTTACATCAAAGAAATATGTTGTTGTTTGTACTCGTATATAAACAATATTTTGAGTACAGTTTTTTGATCTAAAATACCGTGACGACTATATACTGTTGTTTGTTACTCGTTAACTCGAATTTGGAATTCTTGATATGTACATATATGTATATATATATATATATATATATATATATATATATATATATATATATATATATATATATATATATATATATATATATATATATATATATATATATATATATATATATATATATATATATATATATATATATATATATATATAAAAAATATAGAGTCGCGTACAAGAAGTATACTAAATGGTGTTAGGAAGTAACCTTCATTTCATTTTTCTTCTCAGCATATTTTACTTCATACTAACTTTTATTCAATATATCCATAAACAACAACATATTATGATTAACATGTAATCCTTTATATAGCTTTTTAAGGTCTTAATCTTTCAAGGTACAAATTCATGTTGTTATTTTATTTATGAGTATGTTTGTTGCTTAAAACGAATATCGAATCCAATGAACCCGGAAAATTTCTCGGAAGTATTTTTTTCAATAGTTTATTTATGTAATGGAGGCACTTGTGTATATAATAAATTTTGTTGTTGTTGTCATTTTTTATCTTAATATTATAGCGTGTGATTGTATTGCTTTATTTGGTTGGCATTTACTTTACGTATATAGAGTGTTATAAGTATGATAAACGAGAGCGCTTTATAAAATTAAGAAAAAGATATAATTTGTTGTAAGGTCTTTTCCGGACTTTCATTTTCAATTTGAATATCTCGCATAGTGTAAAATATTGAAATTAATTAAATAAATTAATATTTTTAAATCAATAGTGTTATATTTATTATACTTATCTCTATAGCCTTGTCACATCTACAAGAAATTTACATCCGCGCAAATAACTTCCTAAATATTAAGTTAAGTATAATCAATAAATACGTATATCCACTGCCGAGAGATGCTTATGACCAATTAGGTCTAGTACAATATAAAATCGGTTCTTAGGTTCTGTCGTTCAAAACAAAATCATTTTCAACCAACAGTACACAACTCTTGAAAAAATAGAGAATTTTTGCGTAATTTAACAACCAAGTTTGTCCTTCTTCTAAAATTAAACATTTCTCCTAAAAATTGATTTTCCTGTGAATGCATTAGTAAGAATAATAAATCTCTCGTTATTATGAATTTTTACGTAATAAAATTACTTTACTTATCATGTATATCGAATTTACAAAAAAAAAAACATGGAAATGAACTTAAGTTCTAATTTAAATTGTTTAATTAACAAAATCATAGTTCATTTGAAATTTGATAAATAAAAATTACTTAATATGACCCAAAAAATCGTAACTAAGTGGACACATGTTTTCCAGAAAGTCGGAGGTCCCGTCTATCCAAAAACAATGAGAAAGACTACATTAAGGATAGTGGGCGATCCCCTCCATTTAAAAAATATTACAACTTTCAAAAATTTATGGAAGATAAGTGACTTAGGGGAAACGTGATGCGTTCCTTAATGTAAGTATGAATAAAATTATATATTAAAAAATTTCTTAGTCTGACCCAAATATTGTGCCCAAGTTGATATATATTTTTAAAGGTAGCCGATGACACCCTCTAACGAAAAATATAAGAGCTTTCAAAAATCTAGAAGGCTATTGACTTAGCACAGACGTGTTGCGTCCATGTAGATAAGTTCGTATAAACTTGGGTATGATCTTTGGGCCACCCCGAGAAATTTTTTAATATCCAACTTTATGCAAACTTAGGCTGCTGAAAAAAATTGTAACAAATTAAAAAGCTGTATTATTTTCATTTGTAGTTGAATTTTATTTATCAAAAGTCAAAATGGTAGTAAATACATTAAAATTGTATAATTAATTCACTTTTATTCGATATGGCCTCCTTTTGCCTTAACTATGGCCTTGAATCGGTCGGAAAAGGTAATGCACGCTGCACGAAAGTGACTATGCACTTCCTTTGCGCCTGGAAATGCTGCCAGTATCGTTGTAACGAGAAATGGTACGCGACACAAAAGATTCATTCCAGACAAATATAGCGCAATAATACTGTTGCGTTTGAATTCCATGTTAGGAATTTGTTATTTTCATTTTAACTTGACGCAAATGCTGGAACACACTAATAAATAATATAATGGACTGTCATTAGTATAATTTTGAGACTGTCATTATTGCTTTGACAAATATATAACGGTGTGAAGTTTGTTGGAATTTTTTTTTCAGCAGCCCTGTAGGGACGCAACACGTTTGTAACTTTTTTTGGAAAAAAAGAATCGCTTACTCCACCTTAATGAGGTATTTCGACTTGGTACGATCTTTTTTAGATAGAGAGGGTTGCCAGCTACCTTTAAAAATATATATTCACTTGTGTACTTTACTTCAAAAAGATATTGAGGAAATACTCCCCAGCTTGATCCAGATGTTTCGGGTAAGTTATGCTTTTAATTATATTCCGAAACTGTGGAGTGGTCTTTATACCAAGTTAATGTGGTCTTTATACCAAAGGGGGGGAGGGAAGGTCGTCTAGAAAACCAGGCCAAGGCATATCGCCCAATAAGCCGCACATCGTTTCTACTGAAGACGATGGAAATAATCCTGGACTATCAAATAAGAAGTGAGGTCCTTGGAAAAAATCCGCTGCATCAGGACCAGTTTGCCTATTAAACTGGTAAATCCACTGTGATGGCCCTTAGCGGTGTAGTCAAGAGGATTTAAAAAGCAGTGACATTCATGAATAAGAAATTGCCCTTTGTGCCTTTGTGGGCATTCAGAGGGCGTTTGATAATACCTCCTGTGGATCGATAGAGAAAGCAGCAATGGAAAAAGGATTCCGCTTTCTACAATTAGGTGGATCCGTTCCAAGCTGGAACATCGTGAGATTACTGCCAGACTAGGTGACGAGTCAATAACCATCAGGGCCGTAAAGGGCTGTCCCCAAGGAGGCATACTATCTCCTCTTTTGTGGTCATTGGTTATTGACAAACTACTGGTCCTTCTGAGTAGCCATGGGTTTGATGTCCAGAGCTACGCGGATAATGTGGCTACCATAATCAGAGGCAAGATTGATGAGGTCATTTCTGATCGCATGCAAAATGCACTCCATATAATATGGCAGTAGTGTTACCATTACACCTGCATGTTAAAACGGATGCTGTAATTATGGCTCTGAAAATGCCTGACCGGGATGTGTGGACTGCAGGTCACCATACTTTGAGCGAGGGCCCATGGTATGGTTTACAGATGGATTAAAAACGGAAGAGAGGGCGCGAATAGGATAAACGGGAGTGGCACTGCCCTCTCGAAGTCCTGGGGTAGCAATGCTACGGTTTTTCAAGCAAAAGTACATGCTATAGAACTTTGCGCTAGGATAAGGCCTAAACTGTACAAAGATTTATATTGTATCAGACAGCCAATCGGTCTTAAAGGCTCTTAGGTTTTGTACCGTTGAGTCAAAGCAAGTACGGAATTGTCTGACGGTTATTAAACATCTGGTAGTCTCAAATAAGGTAACACTTATGTACGAGCCAGGTCATACTGCAGTTCTGCCTCTCCATTTATTGGACCAGAACCCTTCTGCGGTGTCACTAAGTGACACCTTAGATCAGCGGTAAATCGCTGGGAGGGTGTTCAAAAGTCCTCATACTAGCGCAGAATTCCAGGTTTGCGACAGGCGAAAAAATGTATATCACCTTCGTCTGTCAATGTCAAGGAGTGTCTTGAACTTAGGAAACTTGAGTTGAGGTTGCTTACTGACTTTCTCATAGGTCATGTCCTCTTAAGGTATCACCTTAAAAGATGGGCTTAAGTACGACAGATGGATGCCGCTTCTGCGATCTGGAAGCGGAATCAGCGGAACATGTTCTGTGCCAATGCTCAGCCATTTTCCAGCAAAGACTGCAACATCTAGGAGGGAGAACAATGAGCCCAGATAGTATGTATCTGGTACCGCCAGTAGTATTATCAGATTCATTAAGAGCCTGAATATTGACTGAACGGATAATTAAGTAGGGTCCAGCACAATAGATCTTTTAGGTCACAGCGCGTGGTGGCTTATCGCACACACGGCCCTTCAATCAACAATAATAATAATAATTCACTTGTGTACGATCTTTGGGCCAGACGGAGAATTTGTTTAATATCTAACATTAAACGAGCTTACATATAGGGACGCAACACGTCTTGTCCTAAGTCACTTATCTTCTAGATTTTTGAAAGTTGTTATTTTTTTAGATATGGGAATCGCCCACTCTCCTTAATGAAATTTTTGTCATTGTTTTTGGATAGAGGGGACCTCCGACTGTCTGGAAAACATGTGTCCACTTAGTGCAGATACTGAGTTCTTGAAAATACACATTGCGAAAGATGCTCATTCTCTATAGTTTGGTAAACCATATAGAAACTAATTTCGCTTTATATCAAAATAAATATTAATGTTGGCTTATTCGTTACCGATTACCGGTCAATATGAAACAATAATACTGCTATTTGATTTATCGATTAGTGCCAATAAAATCAAATAACCGATTGACAGATAACGGTGAATAAATTGTAATTTATTTTGTGCCACAAAGGCCAATGTTATTCAAATCCTGCGAAAAATTACCAACAACAGTTTTTATGACCAAAACTATTTTTCTCGAAGTTTTCAAGGACTCTGAATCAGAAAAAAAAATACCGGTCCGTTTGTCTAGATGTGCCAAAGGGATCTCGAAAAGAGCTTCTTCGATTTTGAATTTTTTTTCGCCAGGATGTTTCTACCTGTATCTCTCTACCTGAACGGATACCTGCCACAAGAATAATTCTAAAATAATGAAGCTGGAAATCAGTTTGGAAATATTCAAGCTGGGCGATGGCACAATAATTAAAAAAACCGCAATCAAGTTTCGTAATCGGAGCATAATCGGAGAGTTTAGATTTTTGTGGCTCAGAATTTGCTGATTTATAGTCAAATTTTGTAACAAATGCTCAACAATTGTGCAAGCAAACTAAATGTGCGTTGGCACAACAATTATAGCTCCCAAAACCTATCATTAGAGGTATCAAGAATCGCAATCGGAGCAAAATTGCAGATTTTGGATTATCGTAGCTCAGAATTTGCTGATTTTTGTAGGGTGATTTTCAAAAAAATCTAATTTTCTATGAAATGTTTGGAAATAGTCAAGTAATCTAAATGTGCGTTGGTACAACAATTAAAGGCCCGGCAGACTGTCTTTAGCGGTACTAAGAACAGCAACCAGAGCAAAATTACAGATTTTGGATTTTTGTGGCTCAGAATTTGCTGATTTATAGTAAGGTGATTTTCAAATAAATCGAATTTTCTATGAAATGTTTGTAAATAGTCAAGCAATATAAATGTGCGTTGGTACAACAATTAAAGGCCCGGCAGACTTTCTTTAGCGGTACTAAGAACAGCAACCAGAGCAAAATTACAGATTTTGGATTTTTGTGGCTCAGAATTTGCTGATTTATAGTAAGGTGATTTTCAAATAAATCGAATTTTCCATGAAATGTTTGTAAATAATCAAGCAATCTAAATGTGCGTTGGTACAACAATTAAAGGCCCGGAAGACTATCTTTAGCGGTACTAAGAACAGCAACCAGAGCAAAATTACAGATTTTGGATTTTTGTGGCTCAGAATTTGCTGTTTTATAGTAAGGTGATTTTCAAATAAATCGAATTTTCTATTAAATGTTTGGAAATAGTCAAGCAATCTAAATGTGCGTTGGTACAACAATTAAAGGCCCGGCAGGCTTTCTTTAGCGGTACTAAGAACAGCAACCAGAGCAAAATTACAGATTTTGGATTTTTGTGGCTCAGAATTTGCTGATTTATAGTAAGGTGATTTTCAAATAAATCGAATTTTCCACGAAATGTTTGGAAATAGTCAAGCAATCTAAATGTGTGTTGGTACAACAATTAAAGGCCCGGAAGACTATCTTTAGCGTTATCAAGAACAGCAACCAGAGCAAAATTACAGATTTTGGATTTTTGTGGCTCAGAATTTGCTGATTTATAGTAAGGTGATTTTCAAATAAATCAAATTTTCTATGAAACGGTTTCAAATAGTCAAGCGCGGTGGCTCAACAATCACAGGTCACGAAATCTATCTTTAGAGGTATCAAGTTTCGTAATCGGAGCACAATCGCAGATTTTAGATTTTTATATATTTGTGTGGCTATATCCATGCAAGCCTATAAAATCGTGTACGCTAACCCTTGGAATATAATAAGTGATAAAGGCACTGCATTTACTTCTTCAACGTTTCAAGACTATTGCCAAACCGAAGGCAACGAGCATTTCGAAATTACTACAGGAATACGAGCGGGAAATAGTAAAGTGCAGTATCTAAACCGTATTTTTAATGTCGCTCTAAGTAAAATGGCAATAGACAAACCAGAAGAGTGGTTGAAATTTACAGTCAAGTTGCAGCAATATCTTAACAATGCATATAAACGTATAGCATCGCAATGTCACCATTTGAGCTGTTAGCCCAATATGTCTGTATACTAATCTTAACTTTTTAGTAAGCCAAAGACGCTTTACTCATTTATTCCTCTAGACATTAACGTGCCACTCATATTTAAATTATAGTCGTCCCTTTATTGCCACTAGAGTTCAAATCAATGTTGTTATATTATCATCACTTAGACCTTAAATTTGAATACGAATAGTAAGGAATTTAATGGAATTTCAGTTTAGAAGCATTTTACATGTACAATTACATTCTCATAGGTCGAGTATTGACTTCTACGGTCGTCATCGCCTCAAGCTGGAACTATTGGATATTGCTTTCATGTTGCATACAGGCTGCTATTATCTTTGCGTTTGATAACAGCAGAAAACCGATCTATTGGTGTCCAAAACGGATTAATTGCAGTGTTTCTCATTATTTGATGATGTTTTTTTCTTAGCTGTGCTCTAGAGCGAGGTTCTTCAAATTTTTTCCAGACCCAGAGTTTTTTCCTAAATCTTCATTATTTTTGTGTTTCCCATAATCAAACTGGCACAGAATTCCTTTCGTTCCGTTGACTAAGCCGTCAGCACAATTGATATTATTCGTCATAACATAAGCACCATTTACTTTAAGATAAAGGTCAAGTGAAAGACCCATCGTCTCTTGAAGAATTAGATCAGGTTCGGTTCGCTCACCACTTACATTGTCTGATGCTATGCTCGTTGTCCAGTCATTGATTGTAAAACTTATGTTGTGTTGAGAGATGAATCGGATGCTTATGTGGAACGTCTTGAGAAAGCGTTGTAGTCATTGCACAAACAGCCATATGTTGTTAAGAGCAAGTGCAAACGCGGCATCGTTTCGTTGTGTCATTATTGTTGTCAGTTCGTGAACAGCAAAACTGTTCCAAATTTGTGCTTGAATACATTTAACAAACAGATCCATTGATCTTGTACCAAAGAGTGATCTTGCTTGAACAGGTGCTAATTGGCAGAAATTTCCATTGGTAGATAATCTTGTACTGAATTGTCGCAATAAAGCTTTTTTCTACGCAAGGTTCCACCTTTCAAAAAAGTAATAATTAATTTTCAGGATGTGACAATATCTCGCTGTTCTTTGTTCAAAGATGCCATTATATTGAAAAATTCATCATTTGACACTTGATGAGGCAGTTGAAATTTTTCCGTAAAAGTTTGTTCGTTCTTAATCACCAAAAACCTGTGATCATTACATTATCGTCAAGAACAGGCTCATTCTTGTCCATCGTGAGCCCGTTGCATTTGTGATTCAATTAAGGCACCATCAAAAGCATTAACCTCCTTTATTAATTCAATATTTTGTTTGAATTGAAAATTTATTTTTGTTCATTCCACCAGGTTAAGTAAAGCAAAATCAACACACGCTACATTACAGCCAACAAACCGAATGACATTAGGAAATTTTCGACGTTTTACAAATCCAGAACCGTCAGTCAATGCTTGTGGTTCGTTGCTTAAAATAGTAAATTGCTTTGCTTGGTCTTCTTATTCTTCTTCGCCGTTGAACTTGTCGAGCAGGCTACCGTCACGTTTTAGAAAACTCATATCATGCCAATAATGTTGCCAACGCATATTTTGTCAGAATTTCGATCGTTTTCTTCCAAAGCTTCACACTCTATCAATAATTTAAGCGCATTCCTATTCTATCGTTTGCAGGTCATGTTGCGATAAATTGGCATTTTGTCTCCGTCATGGCATATGGACTAGTAATGATGTTTCATCTTCCTATTACCAAATTGACCTTGCGGAGACTTCAAAATTTCCAACGACAGTTTGAAACGGTTGTCAAAATATCGTTCACAAGAATTACAATGAGTTCCGCCTATCGTATTTCTGCTACACATTAACAGTACTAGTCCATTAGCTGACTAATACGTTTGAATTCGAGTGCTTTAAGATAAATAATGCACTCAACTTTTTTAGCAGGTCTTCGATCTTGTTGCCGCGTGCAAATGATGATTGTATTGATCAGAAAGGCTAATTGCTTTGCCACTTTAGTCATCGGTTTTCTTTCCTGTCCACAAAAGTTGTCAGGATTTTAAAGTGATAATGAATCTTTATCAAACAAAATAGACACAGGAAATTCTCCTGCGCAGGGGTGTTTCTGGAGAGCAGTAATTTGAATGTTATATATTTGGTAAAGTAGTTTCTACTAATAGTATTGCTGCTTTACGAAGTAAATTTTGTCTGATATTGCTAGTGGTATAGTTATTTACGACACACATTTGGCGAGCAAGTCTGAGAAAGACCAGTCAGGCTTCATTTTGTTCTTAATTGACGTTAGGTTAGGTAAGGTTTGGGTGGCGGTCCACTAGGACCAGGCATAGACACAAAAATGGTCCGTAGCCATACCACGGTTAATTGTTTCCTCCAACTTATTGGAACCATTTTGAGCTGTTAACAAAGCGCTGGATACTCTTGGCGTCCATCCTACCGAGGTCCGTAGGAGAGAACTAGAAACTTTAGTCTGTTTCGTGCCAGACGAGGGCAGGTGCAAAGAAGATAAAGTATTGTCTCTTCCTCATCTTCGTCCTCGCAACTACGACAGTAGTCATGTGAGAAGACACCAAGTCTACTCGCATGCCTCCCTATGAGACAGTGCCCCGTAATCACTCCAACAACCACACTGATCTGACTTCGCTGAAGTGAGATCCGCTGTTTGGATCTCACCAAGTCCAACTTTGGCCAGACATGCCGAGTTATTACGCAAGAGGTGATACTTGACCATCTGTCATTCGTCAGCTTGCTAGCTTCAACCTGAAGCAGCAGTTGGCATACCGCAAGAGCCATTCCAAAATCCTTTCTGTTTTCTGAGAAGTGGTCCGTTGTACCACGTCGATAAAGTTCATCGGCGTTTATATTCCCCGTACTTATGAAATATCCTGCCATTCATAAAATGTGGATGTTGAACTGATCTTCCATCTCGTTAAGAGTATATATGCGAATGTCCGTATATATGCGAATATCACAAAACTGATATTACATTATACCTCAACCAGTCTACGACTTCCTTTATGGCAATTACTTCAGCTTGAAAAATGCTACAGTAGTCGGGGAGACGGAAGGAGAGATTTAACAGGAGTTCCTCGCAGAACACAGTGAACGCAAAACAGTAAAGAAGCTTATAACTCCTGGTTCCAAAACTGCACCCATCATCCAGTCCTCCCTGGATGGAATCCTAGTCCGGAACTTTGTGTCAAAAGATAGTGACGGGACAGTATAGTCGGTGATCTTGGGAATTTGTTTGTTGCACAAAATAGGTGAGTGCCCTATATTGTTGCAGGTCCACATTAAGATGGATTTCAGCCGTATGGCAGTACAAGCTACCAACTTTTTCCCCAAGATATCTAGAGGAGTCAAAAATAGCAGAGTCTCTAGTGCCTGAGTGAATGTGATCCTCAGTGTACCACTGATCCACAGAGAGATTTTTCTCTGAACTTTTGTCAACAGCTTTTGGTTGACAATTTTGTCCAGAGCAGGCCACCAGAATATTACCGCATACAAGAGTACGGGCCTGACTACTGCGGTACAAAGCCAATGTACGATGCGGAGCTCCAGCCCCCAACCTTTCCCAATGGCATTTTTGCAAGAGTATAGTGCTACCGTAGCTTTCTTTACTCTTTCCAGAATATTGGGGTTCTAATCTAATTTGCTATCCAAAACGAGACCCAGAAATGTCGCTTCAACTGTAAAAGTCAAGCTGAACCCATTTAAAGTGGGAGGATCGATGTGAGGAAATTTATATTTCCTAGAGAAGAGAACCAATTCGGTTTTGTGTGGTCCAAATTAACACACAGCCATTGGCCCATAATGAAAGAGTGTCCAGGGCATTTTGCATAAGCTCACTAAGGGTGCCGGGATATTTACCACGGACACCAATAGCAACATCATCCGCCTAGGCAACCACCTTAAAGCCACCATCCTCCAGTCTCAGCAACAGTTCATTTAGGAAAAAGTTCCAAAGTAAGGGGGACAGTACGCCACCCTGTGGCGTACCTCTGCTTGCAAATCTTCTGACGGAGGATTCCCCAAAACTGGCTCCTGCCTCTTAGCATCTGATCTATCCAGTCCTTGAGTGATTCATCCACTCCCAGATCTGAAAGTGCCCGAGTTATAGCCCCTGGTAGCTCATTGTTAAAGACCCCCTCAATATCCAAGAAGGTTACCATTGTGTAGTCTTTATATTCAAAAGATTTCTCAATGAAAAATACAAGAGAATGAAGACCAGTCTCTACAGATCTCCCCTTGCAATAGGCATGTTGAGATTTAGACAGCTTTTACGACACGATCGTACCTTCTATTTGTCTTTACAGTGTTTTAAAAAGGAAGGAAGACAAGCTAATCAGTCTAAGGTTTTGGGATTGCAGTGTGAGCGTTTTCCCGCCTTAGGTATGAAAGCAACCTTCAATTCTGTCCATTTACTAGGAATATGACATAGTTCTAGGCTGCTTTTGAAAAGTACGTCTAACCAGGAAATTGTTAGATCCGTAGTTTGTTGAATATCCGCAGGGATAATACCATCGAGTCCAGGCGACTTATATGGTTCAAAACTGTTTATCGCCCACAGGATCTTTTTTCTGCTAATAATTTGGCCTATGAGGCTACTTGCCCTTTTACCTACCGATGTGCTAGGTACAGATGCGGAACAACCAGGAAAATGAGTCTCCATCACAAGTTGAAGATAACTTGGGATGGAAGGACCAGTTGCTAGTACTTTGCGTAGCCTAGACATCTCCGAAGACTCCTGAATTTTGCCACAGTATAGTCCTCCAAGAGCTGTTCTTTGCACTTCTTAATTGATATTTATAAATTTTGAGGAATTCCTTATAGGAGCCTCAGTCTACAGCAGATTTTATTTTCCGTGCTATTTTGAAGAGTCTTTTGCATTTTCGACGTGTTTGTTGAATCTCCTTGGACCACCGCGGTGGCCGAGATTTACCACTAGGCCCGCTAAGGGAACTAGAGCCCAGTACCGCTTCATTAAAAGCGCTGGACAACTCGTCCACCAAGCCATCGAGCTCTTGCGCAGTTTTTGGAGGTTTTGTCACCGGAACTGGTAGTGAATTACCCAGAATAGTTCTAAAGGTATATCAGTTGGTTTTCCTCCTGTTTCTGTAGATTGCACTTTTTGGAGAAGTTAAGTCCATTTCTAATTGAAGATAACAATGATCAGAAAAGGAGTGGTCCTCCGACACTCTCCAGTTTAATAAACTAATCGCCAGAAAGCTTGAGACAAGAGTAATATCCAATACTTCCTGTCTATTACTAGTTATAAAGGTCGGCTTATTGCCTATGTTACATATATGAAGGTTAATACTTAAAATGTAATCAAGGAGTAACTCACCTTGTTCATTTGTGTCCGTACTTCCCCAGATCGTGTAATGAGCATTTGTATCACTCCCAAGGATGACTTCAACCTTGTGCTTATGAGCCTCTAAGATTAGCTCACCTAGAATAATTGGTGGAGTATCCACTTAAGCTTAAGCCAGGTACTTGAAGAAATGTCTATGTCATCTCTACAGCCTCTTCTCCACCACAGTAACATCAGAGTCATACCCTTATGCGAAGTCCTCTGAGAGCCTTTTTAAAGATTCCATGGACGTTGAAATCTCCGTGTCCGTGGAGAGTTTCCGCTTGGCTGGCTACCTCCGTGCACGCAGATGAGCCATCAAGCACCGCGGTATTTTCTGAAGATGACTTCGGAGCCTCCGGCTTGTTCCCGTCCTTCTTATACAACTTGAGTGTGACTGCACTGATACCATAGTTGATTAGACCGTTGGTTTTTTCCAGTGCAGTCAGTGACTCCCTGTTTAAGATGACAACAGCTGACCTATAGTCAGCCTTTGCCTTCTCGAGCTTGGAAACTTTCCAGTTGTGCGTTGGCAACTCCGGGTTGCCAACCCGCAACAACTGAAGTATCACGTTCGGATCACTATGCTCCGAAGGGATGTACACCCCAGCCCTTGGTCTGCTGGGGATCTCCTCCCTATCAAGCAGAGCAAGGCTGGCTCCAGGCCATACCTTGCCAAGTCCCCACACTTCCTTCTTATAAAGCAGCAGGGACCTCTGATCTGCACAGGCAGTCAGTTTCACCTGATTCCTATGCCAGCTTGCGTCCCGAAAAGTCGGAACAGGTCCTGGATTTTCCGACAGGACTTTCAGTTAGATGGTGGCTAAGGCCCCTTCCACCTTCCTCCAATTGGCGGGCGTGATACTGCCATCCTCTTAGGATTTGTCAATAACTGCCACAACCAGCTGATCCTTGAGGACCTCGTTAAAAGTTGTCATAGTTGTAGCATGGACTTTTGTCAGCTTTGCGATCTTAGGACTTTCTTCCTGAGATCTATTTCTTTTAAGCTGTGAGTCAGCTGAAGAGCCTTCCGACATTTTCTCAGTGACTTGTTTTGCCACGCAAGCGTGGGTTTGTCTTTATCCACCCTGTCTTCTGGCGAGATGTTGTTGATCTTTTCCAGGGCCCTCCAGGCCTTCCTTCTAGTATTAAAGGTTGGTTTTGAGGAACCAGCTTCATTCGTGCTTTGGTTCCGCTTTGTATTTGTATACTCAGATTTGGTTACCCGAGTGGAGGGACTAGCCTCGCTTGAGCTAATGTCTCGTTGTTTATTTGTAGACTTAGACTAAGGCCTACAGACCCGAGTCTCTTTGTCCACATTTTCCGGATTTTTTAGAGAGCCGGACTCTTTTTTTTGTTGTTTAGTTTCATTAAGATCCATAGTTGTTCCCACGAGTAGCGGAGAAAGAAATGTCCATCTGACTGTTAGCGACTGAGCTAGTTTTAAAACTGAGCCCCCCAGTCTGGTCGATTGTCGGCACGGTACGATTAACACCTTAACCCAGCCCAGCAATTTGTTTAAGATTGACTCCTTTAGCGCCGTGTTTTAGCCTAGAAGCCAAAAAAATCAGCAATCTAGTTACCAGCGGTCACCACGTGGAGTTAACACGAGCATTTGTGGAAGTTACAAGATACGGAGCTGGCCGCAAGTGCCAACTTGAATCCCCCGAGCAACTTCACACCTGACCACCATAATTGACATTGAACTCCATAATTTTTTTTAGATTAAATGTGTGCCTCGTGGAGATAAGTCATACTTCAAGAGGAGTCAAGACAAATACTTAAAGTCAGCCAACTTCAAGTTGGTATATTCACCGTTATGTGGTCGGTTGTGTAAGGCAAAACCAATATCAAAGATAGCGGGAAAGTTTTTGGTTGTAACTTGGGCAGATATTAGTCGTTTTATTTTATTGAGCCTATATGAACCACAAATTTGCACAGCTAAAATTTACTTCAGTAAGCCTTTTTTACATTTAGTATTAAATTCAGCTCCAACACCCTCCCAAATGAGTTGTCGCTCTCGGCGAATACACTTAGATACTATGTTCGGATCATTTTAAGCTATAGTTTTGGGGCACTCTATGAATTGGTTAATTTTCAGCTCTCTAACTATAGCCGATTTGCCGATGAAACCCGAACGTAAACGCACGAACGCACATCCTGACTCGTTGTAACAGCTATACATTTATTTCATTGTATATACGATCATTGAAACTCAGTAGATACATAAATAATAGTTATAGAACACAACTAAATAAAATCATTCAAAAAATATTATTAGACGCGCATGCTCATATGAACTAGAACAATCTTCGTCTCGGTCAATCATATAGACAAATATTTTACCAGATTGAGCACCTTGTCCCATATACATCAATAATAACTGGCTTCTTCATCGCGTTTCGTTTAACTGATGTGATTCAACATGAAAAAATGTTGTCTACTGTACAAGAAATATTTTTGATTTTAATTATTCTTACTAAAAATAGTATCATCGTCTTCTGAAAGTGTACGTGTGTGTGTGTGTGTGTGTATATATATATATTGCACTACTATGTATAAAATAATGTTTTCTATTTATTCTGTATTTTCATGCCTCTGAACATTAAAAATACTCGTAAAGTAAATTTTAATTTCATATAAATTATGCGGCTGTTAAATTATGCGGCTTGTGCTGATCGTACACCCTAAATTAAAATACGCTGATTTATGGGGTTATCATCATCAATATAAAATATGCTTATATAACATGAGAGCATGAATACTACGTCAATCGAGCACATTTGTATATGTATTCGAGTACAGACTGACGTATAACCCTTTCATGGTTCAATTAAATTTATTGTACCATTACAAAGTTATTATGAATCATTAATGGGTTAAACGTTTTCTTGTATACACAAACAAATCTTGTTTTGCTATAGAAACAATAATTTTAATTTAGAACTTACTACACTCGATAGTAAAATTGATTCTAGAATGAAGAACACAAGTTACACTTGTATGTGTACATAAAATAGGGAAAATTATTTTTCGTCGATCGATGTTGTGTACGATTTATTTTGATATTTTCGAGTCGAATAGGTCGCATCGATCTATATACATTTTTTATAACCCAAATTGAGTCGCTGCGATTTCTTCTGGTTTTTAAATTTTGTATATAGAAAAAAAAGCAACGAGCCAGTTTATATGTATAACAATAAATAAGACGTTGAGTTGATAAAACATTTAATTGTTGAATAAATATTTTAAGATCTACACAGTAGTATAAATATTATGGGATGCTGTTTTGTTTGCAGTCTCATTGTTTGTATATGAATTAATTATACAGAGTTGTTTGTCTGATGACAGTCGTGTATTATATCGATTAAACTCATCTAATTTAAATATTAGCTTTAAAGTGTATATATGAAAAAATTGCACTAGATACATATATTCTCTAATATACATACATGTGTACTTATAGTGTGATAAATCTTCAAGGTTTTCAAATATGAATACATACAAATGAGTGTGTATACAAAATTATGTAAGGTGTTAATTAGAATATCACGCTTATTGTACAGATTTCGTCTTATCTCGAGAGAAGGAGATAGGTTTAAATCTTATGTAAATTAACTAAGCTTGTGACATGTTAACTTTAAATTTTACATTAATTTATTTGTATATATAAATCATTTTGCTGCATGACTTGTAGTTTTATTTTCAAAATTTGGAGGTAAGATAAAAATAGAGGCTGGTCTTGGCTTCGTCTCAATTATAAAACAATTTACTAAGATAGGGTCCTTGTGACTCGCGAATTTATTGCAAACCGCTTAATAACTATTCCCGGTAAGCCACAAGTGAATTATTCGTCCAGTTATTCGGAAATCAAAAATATCATTTGTCAACGAACCAAGTCGGATAATAATATGGGCACGCCAGTTATAAGGATATATGAAAAGCAGGCCAGCTCCCGTTATTTAAATGACTTTCGCCAGTGCAATGGGTCATTTAAGGAGAGTAAAATCGTCGTCTATAATTCAACGTTAATGTGTGTTTTATTTCCGGCATAAATTTCTGACTGTAGATCAAGTGTAATAGTATACAAAGAATCAACGTGAAATCATACTACATCTCAGCTTTTGAGGTCAATCGTACCAGATATAAATGCCTGACTGTAGATCAAGTGTAATAATATACAAATAATCAACGTGAAATCGTACCACATCTCAGCTTTTGAAGTCACTCGTACAACAGACGATAATGTGTGTTATATATATATATATATATATATATATATATATATATATATATATATATATATATATATATATATATTCAATAAAATAATGTCCGTTGAAACGTTTTACTTAATGTAATATAAAACTATTTTGTTATTCCACACTTAGGAACTAGCTCATTACATTTTTGTTATAGTTTTGCCTTTTGAAGAAGTCTTGCGTTGCTTGGCAGATGTTATCTTTGTTGTAAAAACCTCGAAGGTCTCGCCTGTTTTTATTACAAACTTCCATTATGAAATCTAAGATTTTCGTATATTTTTTAAAAAAAAATGTATCTGAAACTAAGACGTAATTATTACTTTTATATTTTATCAATAAAAATGTGTTGCTCAGTATTCGGATTCGCCATCTTCATCTGCTGGTAAATTTTCTTCCAGTTTTTTTATTCTGCCCCATTTTATTTTCTGGGAGAATTTATCTTCAAGGAGCTTGTGTAGAATCGATTTCGTAAACCCATTCACATCTTTTTTGGCATCACCCTTGAATGTATATTGCGTGTATGCGTAAGCCTAGTAAAATAATGAATAAGAACAATATAAAATTTATAAATGTTGGTTTCTGTAAGGCCAGAGGAAAAGGCTAGAATAAAATTAAGCCCAATATTATACCCAATCAGCTCCTAGAACTACAAAACACTTTGGTGGAAAACATTTTGAGAATTCATAAATTGGAAAAAGAAAAGGAAAAATTAATTTAATAAGTAATAGATTACCACACCAAACGTACAATGAATTAGATTTTCATAGATTTTTTGATAGTATGCTAGGATCAGATTCAATGAGTAAACTGAATGCCAACATTGATTATGGATCAAACACCATTTCCCTAAACGATCAAAATTTTAAATTTTACCGTTATTATCCAGGGGAAAATTTTTATCACCATACAATCACGTTCGAAACCTCAGAGAACGGCGAATGGGTCGTACCAGAGTATGGCAGAGTAAATAATAAAATTACCATCCAACCTGGCCTTTACAGAGCGACTAACCTTAAAACTGCAGTTAGAGTTTTAACGAGTGAGCCCATACCACCAAAAGAATTACAAAAACTCAAGTTGAAAATTAACAATTTCTTAACCATATCTGAGCCATAAATAACAGCATATTCTGTCACAAAATCCATCAAATGTTTTTCTGCGAACAAGTTGTATTTAATACAAAAATCTGGACAACATAAGACTTTTATTGCGACATGTAGTTTTAGAAAGTGTTTATGGTATTTCATCAGATACACTGGCAAGGAGTTTTGCAATTCAAATGGTCCATAAAATAGTAAAAAGTTTCTTAGTTCGTTTCCCTCAAAAACTGCCAAATGTTCCAAGGGCCTTAGTTTTCTTGGGAAATTATTTGGTATGAACTGGTTTAAAAATATCATTTTGTTTGAAATTGCAGCTTTCACATGTTTTGGAAAAAGTGGTTTCTTCCCAAACAATATTTTCAGCAACTTTTTCATGACTTCGAGCAATACTACATTCAAATAATCCAAAGCCACTTGTGACACCATCCCTATACCTAGATCTTCAAGTGGTGAATTTCTAATATGAAATTCCTCATTAATTCAATGTCTAAATTCAAAATCTGTACGAAGAGGTGCTTTTTGACCGTTGAAACACATCCTGTGGTATTTTTTATCAAATCTTCTTCGTATTACACATTTTGGGCATCCTACAACAGCATTATATTGTTTAACGCCACAGACACTTGCCCTGGCCGGAGCGTCACAAACTATTGCTCGAATTTTAATAGAAATATTTTGTCCATTATGATGAAAGTTTTCTGTAATTTCTTTCATTTCAGAAACAAAGGGGTTTAGAAACTGTCCGAAGTTGTCAGGTTTTTTTGATCCATGATATATTCCAATCACAAATACACTATTTAATTCGATGTTAATAACTCGACCTAGAATTAGCCAAAACGAATGTTCAGTGTTATCGCTAAACACGGGTAATCCGTCCACGTTTATATCTAAATATATAGTTTGTGGCAACGATCTCACGTTTATGTTTGTTTGGCATAAAATTCGTTTTAAATTATTTTGTATACCGACATATGCACGTATTCTCCTGGATCAACTATAATTTTCTCTAATATTCGAGGCGTTTGTTACAAGGCTCTGTAGTCCATTGGTAAATCTGGAAAAAACGTTTTGAAAAACTTTAATAATTCTTATATTGAATTTTTGTTTATGTTATGTTCAATCGTCCATTTTTGGAAAAAACACTATGAGAATTAGTTTCTGGATCGTTATATGGCTCAATAAACCTTCTAATATTAAAATTTTCATCAATATTTTGTAGAATCATTATTATTTTTAGGTACATCGCAAACATCATCTCCACTTATTTCACAATGAAGCACGTAAATATTAGACCCGCCATTATCGTTTTGATTTCGATAAAATATTTTTTTTAACAACCGCTGATGCTACACCACATGTAAAGATATTATTTGGAACTTGTATGTCATAAACATCATCTCCAATTAACACATCACTATTATCATTATCAGGCGCACAATAATTTTATTCATCAATTAATTTACCACATATTTGGTTATTTGGAAAACTTTTTCGCTTAAAATTTGGTTTAACCTATCTTTATTAATTTTTTTAATTTTATACTTTAAATTATTTATTGCTTTAATTCTAATTTTTTTATTGTTTATTAGAGAAAACGTTTTTGATTTGGGATAATATAAATCACTTATAATTACTAAACCACACTAATAAACGCTATCACACCAAACACGTAGATAAAAAAAATTTACTAACCTGTTAACGCAAGATGCACCTTGACTAAGCGCCTACACTTGATGAAGTCACTTATTTGTTTGCTTAACACGTACAGCTTTCCACGGCTCACCTTCTTTATTCGACGTTAATATTCATCGTATTGCTGACTTCAAATTCAAATTAGTGTAACTAACTTTTGAACTTATCGAATAATGGATAAGGTCAGTGTTCTGTAATTTACTTAAACGCTTTCCATATGACAGACCTCAAAGCCAAACTTCAGTATAGTTCTATGGACTTTCTAGTCTTAAATTTTCAATCATACTACTGACTTCACAATCAAATTAGTGTAAATGACTTATTAGCCCGCCGAATAATCGGTCGGTTATGTCAATGTTGTATAATTCACTCTTAACACTCGATATATAATGAACCTCCAAGCCAAAGTTCTGTAACTATCTTTTTTGTATATCAAATGATTGACATTCAAGCTGAAAATTTTATAAAGTTATTTAACCTCATGGTAAGACTGACTTTTAAGTTAGAATTTCCAAAAATGACTTTCGTTGCAGTTATATCTCTACCATCAAAGACTAAAAAGTAAATGTTACCTTTGCGTTACTTATGAGTATACAACGAACAGGCACTGAAGTTAAATTAATAATTTCAGTAACAACGTCAGTCATTTAAGTTAACATTTGCAATATTTTCGACTTCATGGTTTACCGGGATTTGACGGTCGATTATCTAGTGCGCACCTGCTGCAAAATATAACCTGTACCTGTGTGAGTAGTGTACAAATTATGATTCTCCTGCATAAGGATGGAAAGTGCAAATTTATTAGATTCGAACTCCAGCTCGAAGAATAAACTTGCTTCTTTATTTCTATGCAATTCGTTTGGTCGTTTAAGGCAATTTGCAACAATTTCGTAATTTACTTTTAAAGTTTTAATCTAATGTAATTTTGATTGATGGTTTTTGAATAACAGGCGGATTGCCAACCAGTGTAAAGTATTTTACACAAAGTGTACCTAGACAAACTAATGAAAAGGGTACACAAAAAAGTGTAAATACCATTAGAATCAGCAAAATCCAGTTGTTGCTATACTACATTGGACATGCAATAAATTTTTGAGGTGAGGGTCCATATTTCCAACCACCCCGTTACCACCGGTTGGTAAGTTGTAGTATGTATATGATTACTGCGCAATGCCAACAATAACTAACGTGACCCGTTTTTAAAAATCGTTTCCATTACCTTGAAAATCTGGCGACTATAGTCAATAAATAAAAGTCCTGACATCTAGTGGTCCCACAAATATTTCGATAGGAGATTTCGTGATGATTTGGCCCATAATTTAATACATCTTATTGAAAATACTACCTTGATCAACAAGTTCCCGGAATAACCACCGTGTGGCGCTCCCATCGATCCGATTTGAGTTCTGTTTTTTTGTTAAGTTGGTACATCTGTTGTTGATATTCCCTCTAAATCTTAGCGTCATAGCTTGACATTTGCAAAAGTTACGTAGTCAAGAGTACATCTATCTCTGTGTGTGTTGGCGATTTTTCCATTATTTCCTCTCGGCTGCTGAAACGCGTTTCCCGTATTGGTTTTTTATCTCGATTGAACAGAAAGAAGTCACAGGGAGCCAAATCAGGTGAATTCGGTGGCTGTTGGACGGTATTTGTTGCATTTTTCGTCAACAAATTACGAATAATGATGGCACTGTGCGACGGTGCGTTATCGTGGTGCAAAATCCACGAGATTTCTGCCCACAATTCTGGTCTCTTTCGGCGAATTGCTTCACGCAAACGTCTCATAACGCCCAAATAATACTCTTTGTTTACGGTCTGGCCTTCTGGCAAAAATTCATGATGCACTACACCGTTGTAATCCATGAAAACCGTGAGCATTGCCTTCTTTTTTGACTGAAAACGACGTGGTTATTTTTTTGGTGAACGCCATTCACGTGCCTGATGTCTGGATGGCGTGTCGTACTCATAAACCCACGTCTCGTCTCCAGTAATGATCCTTTTGATGAATGTGGGATCGCAAATCATGTCTAAAATTGTAAATAATTTCTAAAATTCTAAATAATCGCCAACACACACAGAGATAGATGTACTCTTGACTACGTAACTTTGCAAATGTCAAGCTATGACGCTAAGATTTAGAGGGAATATCAACAACAGATGTACCAACTTAACAAAAAAAACAGAACTCAAGTCGGAACGATGGGAGCGCCACACGGTGGTTATTCCGGGAACTTGTTGATCAAGGTAGTACTTTGTCTCACTTGTGTTGTCTTATTTTAAAAAATAATCTGTTATGAAAATATAGGCCGACACCTGGTAATATTCAACAGGTTTAGCATTTTTCACAATTTTCGAAAATTTGTCGAACATGCCCAATTCTTTAAATTTAAATGAACAAAAATTGTTTCGGAATTATTGATCGGTCCACTTTATAAAAATATCGCCCATACCTGATTCTACTGGTTATTTCCACAAATTGGGGATGGTACCTTGAAAAAAGTGGTGATTATGATAGGTAGAAAAGCTTCTTAAGAATGGCATTATCAGACAATCAAAAGCCACAAAATTCACCAATATGGATTGTGGACAAAAAAATTGGAGCACCAGTAATCAAAAAAAAATAATAAATACCGAATGGTATAATCGTAACTATATTAGATACATATCCAAAACCAAAGACCACCAATCCAATTGCCAGTCTGAGAAATTTGATTTATTATACAACAATCGACTTATTGTCGGGTTTTCACAACATTAAGACGAGAGAAAGCGATATCCCAAAGAACACGCCTGTAATCTTCCAACGAATGTGATGTACTTTCCGGTAATGTACTTAAAGAAAATGTAGGAAGAAAAGCTCGATAATTAAAATATTCCAAAAACTAATAAAAGCAAATCATAGGAAACTTAAACCGCTGGAGAATTTTAAAGAATTGAAAAGGTTCCTCGGGTTAACGCCGTATTATAGACGATTCATCTCAGTGAAAGAAATTAAAAATTGAACTAAACATAGACGAACTTAAAGCTTTCGAACATCTAAAAGAAGTATACCATCATTCAATTAGTCACATTTTCCGATTTCAACAAGCCGTACATACTAACAACGGTTGTGCCAAATTTCAGCATTGGAACTGTCCTTTCGCAGAAAGAAATTCGGAAAGACCGCCCAATCATATAGTGACGAAAGCAAATTAAAGGGATTATAGGTCCGAATGGAAGTGAACAGCTGCGAGATAAAATATAGGGACCGGGTTAGCATAGAAACAATCTGTACCCTAAAATTTGGGAAAATCTGTATGATTTTTGTTTAGAGTAAAAATCTACAAAACTCAAAATAAGTTGGAAAAATCGATATACAACAATAGCGTAAGTGAATTTAAAAATATTCAACCTAACTACCTGTTCTCCTAAAATTCGGAAAATTTGGATGATGTTCTTTTAAAATAGATCGACAATAACTAAAAATAACGAAGATTGACAATAACTAAAAATGATGAAGTGTACGAATTCTGTTCCGTTTATAATACGAGCACAATCTAGCAACAACACACCGCACGGAAACGCGCTAATTACAGCTATGTCGAAAAAGAAAAATGTATCTAAAAGCCTGGCGTTTGACGACCGGCTGGTCAGTCTTAAAAATGCTAATACAATTAATTCGTCATCAGCGGTTTCTAAACCATTTAATAATATTCACTAAAAATCAGGAGCAGCCATAAAGCGGTCGTCAACTAACTAAATATCGTAGAGAATACCGATTTTTTACTTATGCATCCAAAAAGATGAAACCCAAGGTCATGATAATTAGGGGAATCTACCATGATACTAGCATAGTAGATATCAAAGAAGCAAAGGATTAAAAGTAAATAAAATCTATATCATGCATAAATTTATCCAAAGCAACGGGAAAGATAGAGAACTGCAACTTGTAAGGGGCTGGCTACAGCAGTTATAAAATTTCTTGGAAGGTAACAAAGAAATCACCATCGGCCATGCTGCTTTTAACTGCCTTTAACTTCTACATGAAATACGGGATCTACAGATTCCAATGAAATGCGTCAATTGTGAAGGAGAGCAAGTCGCCATTTTAGCTTTAATTATATTAAGCATGAAGTAACGTATGCCGATATTTTCAGGCTTAATTCTAATAACTTTCCTAATCAGCCGCCGAAGGTAGCAGGTCATTTATTTATTTTTATTTCTTCCAGAACTCAAAAGACCTTTTTGGTATGGGCTTTAACTCACTAACACACACTATTTCTAATTTCCTCGGTAGACTTAGGAATGTTAATGACACCACTTCACAAAGAACTATGTATCTCAGTTTTCGTATTGCCTAAATTAAATAATTCTGGTGCTGTCTAGGGGAATCAATGTAAGCGACATCCTGACAGTAACGGAGGTGGTGAAAATGGTACCAAAAAAGTCCTTTATTATTTCAATGCTGCGACAGGGATGCCTTCAGACATATCAGCTATTATAAACTTGAGTCTCTCCCAAGATTACCCAGATTCCGCCTAAGATTCTAAAGAAAGTCAAATTAAGAAATTATGTCAACTGAAAATATCCAAGAAAGTATTAGGCAAAATGGTTAAGAGGTTCTCTGTAAGAAATTAAGAAATATTTCGCCAGATAAAACTAATCTATTTAAAAACAACAAATTGATTGGGTTAAACAAACTAGGAAATCTCTTACTAGAAAACTCAGAGGGTCCAATAATTGACCAACCAACATGTCGTTTCACACAGATCGGTAGGTCATTTTGAGAAAGTTGGCTCGGGCGATAGAAATCCACAGTACTGGATCAAGAAGGCTGTTGATAGTTTTGCCTCTCAACAGAGTATTCCATCGGTTTCCCGGATAGCTGGAAAGTTACGAAAGTAATAACTATCTCAAAACCAGGAAAGAATTGCATTCCTGAGAATACGAAACCAATAAGCCGGTTGGTAGCTGAGCTTGTTATTCATGGTCGGCTGTGGGATGGCATTCGGCACTTAATACCAAATAAACAGCTTGGATTTGTTTTTGGCCGTTCACCTACGGATGCCTTGTTGAACTTTACCAATAAAATAAAAAGAGCAAAAACATATTGGCGTTGATAAAATCATACCTGACGAAACGTACATTTTTAGAAATAACTGAAGAAGTGCTGCAGGGCTCTGTCTTAGTACCTTTGCTCTATGTCTTCTACACACGTGACATTTAAATACCGTCAATTCCGGAGACGAACATTCAGATAAATGTTGACAATACGAATTCAGAAAACTCGAAATTCTCTGAAGAAAATCAAAATAAACGATGGTAAAACCAGTCTTATAGATTTCAATCCAACCCGTAATTACAGTTACAAATTTAACAAGGTTGTACAAATAACCCTAAATGGAAAATACGTAGACATAGTGAAATCAGTAAAATATCTGGGTATCTCATTTTCAAGCGGCTTAAATTTTTCTATTCACGCTAATGGCAATTAATTTACTTTACCCAGTATTAAATTCCACGATTGTGAAAATTTTCCTAAAACTCCGAGATATTCCTAAAAAACTACAACAACAACTAAAAATTTCAGAGTATTAGTAAAACTGCGAACAAGCGAATACATTCCAAACTAAGCAATTAGAAATCATAAAATTTTATTTATTCATTTGCAATTTGTAAGGTGAAGTAGAATTATGTATAAGTAAAAAATATAACACAAGAGAATTATTGTATATCGAGTTTCCCGGAATTTTCCTGGTGTTCCTGAAATTTATTTTGAGTAGGCCACGATCTACTCTAACAGAAAATAAAGTAATTTTAAACAATTCTGTGGTCCCAGGCACTTAGGAATGACGATTTTTGAATATTCTACAGAGAATTACCTAAACACCAGCCATTCTATAATGAATTTTGAACAATTCTGTGGTCCCGCAAGCATTTCCCGCAATTTTCCTGGAGTTCCTAAACACCGGCCATTCTAACAGAAATTTATTTTGAGTAGGCCACGATCTACTCTAACAGAAAATAAATTAATTTTGAACAATTCTGTGGCCCAAGAAAGTGAAACAATTTTAAACAATTCTGTGGTTCTAGACACTTAAGATGGACGTTTTTTAAATATTTTATAGAGAATTATCGTATGTCGAGATTCCCAGAAATTTCCTTGAGTTCCTAAACACCGGCTATTCTAACGGAAATTTATTTTGAATAGGCTATGATCTATTCTAACAGAAAATAAATAATGAATTTTAAACAATTCTGTGGTCCCGCAGGCATTTCCGAAATTTTCCTGGAGTTCCTAACTACCGGCCATTCTAACAGAAATTTATTTTGAGTAGGCCACGATCCACTCTAAGAGAAAATAAATTAATTTTGAACAATTCCTTGGCCCAGGCACTTATGATTGACGATTTTTAAATATTCTATAGAGAATTATCATATGTCGAGATTCCCGAAATTTTCCTTGAGTTCCTAACCACCGGCCATTCCAACGGAAATTTATTTTGAGTAGGCCACGATCCACTCTAACAGAAATTAAATTAATTTTGAACAATTCTGTGGCGCAGGCACTTATGATTGACGATTTTTAAATATTCTATAGAGAATTATCGTATGTCGAGATTCCCGGAATTTTCCTGGAGTTCCTAAACACCGGCCATTCTAACGGAAATTTATTTTGAGTAGGCAACGATCTACTCTAACAGCAAATAAATAATGAATTTTGAACAATTCTGTGGTCCCGCAGGCATTTCCGAAATTTTCCTGGACTTCCTAAATACCAGCCATTCCAACAGAAATTTATTTTGAGTAGGCCACGATCCACTCTTAGAGAAAATAAATTTATTTTGAACAATTCCTTGGCCCAGGCACTTATGATTGACGATTTTTAAATATTCTATAGAGAATTATCGTATGTGGAGATTCCAGGAATTTTCCTTGAGTTCCTAAACACCGGCCATTCTAACAGAAATTTATTTTGAGTAGGCCACGATCTCCTCTAATAGAAATTGAATCAATTTTGAACAATTCTATGGTTCTAGACACTTAGGATGGACGATTTTTAAATATTCTATAGAGAATTATCAAATATCGAGTTTCCCGGAATTTTCCTGATGTTCCTAAACAACGGCCAACCTAACGGAAACTTATTTTGAATAGGTCAGGATCTACTTTAACATAAAATGAATATAAAGTAAATTTTCAATAAAGTTGAATTTGAGCAAAAAAGCCGAGTTTATACTTGCACCACCTTGCAAGTTTTTTCGATTTTGTCAGTTTATCTCAAGTGTGTTTTGCGATTTTTACAATGAATAAAAATATAGAATAAAGAATTTGTCTCAAATTTTGTATTACAAATATAGAATTTCGGGAGCCGAATCGCTGAAAATATTACAGAAGGCTTATAGTGAATCGACTTTATCAAAAACACGTGCATATTACTTGAAAAATAAATCATTTATCCGAATGCGGATGATACGTACAATAACGGCTAACTAAACGGCTGGTAGGAAAGATTATCTAACCGTTTTCAATTTAAAAAAAAAACAAATTTAATATGACACGCTGTCTAAAAAACCTCAACAGGATATTGTCGACCATAAGTCTGAAATTTTCCAAGACATATACCACAACCAATTTCTTCATATACACGGGCTACTTGATTATTCTCGAGTGTGGATTATAAAAATCACCACAAATATTAGTAATCGGTGGATCGCCTAACATCAACAACAAGTACGTAAATTGATTGTGGTGCGCACAAATATTAATGAAGAGAAACACAGATTTCTTTTTTTATTAAACTTCGATGAACTTTTTGTGCGCGGTTTACGTCACTATATTTGATTATAATACTGTTCCTATCTATATTTAGCATCAAGAATTTTGTTTTGTTTTACTTTGCATACAAGATAACGTCATTATTAGTGTATAACTGCATAATGTTCTTTATTTCGTATATAATGCAGCGTAGATTCGAATAGCTTGTATTTATATACATACATAAGTACATATGTACGTAAGCAGATGAATCATTAAAACTTACCTTGATCGCGATCAAAAACTTTGAATATTTTTTTTTTTTTTCGTTTTATAGTGTATACAGCCTTTAATGTCCATTACTAATCAAAACTTTATTTTAATTTTCTGTACTATAAATTAGCCACACTAAATTACTGTCAAGTGCGGCTTAAAAATTAAATCACACCTAAAATTATTGTTTAAGAACAAACCAAAAAATAAAAATAAAAAATGTTTCTTAAAATATATTCTATAAGCCTGATTATGCTACTCAACACCATATCATCAACATCACGATCAATTAGTATAGACAAACATCTTTATTGTGCACGCTTAAGTTTGTATATAACGTCATCAAGTTGGTAGAGAAAACATTTTTTTTTCTTTTTGTGTTGAGAAATAAACCAAAACAACATTTCTTTTTTTTTATACACAAACTATCTATCTATACGGCATGACGTCTATACCGTGCACACAGCAAACAACAAAAATTTCTTTTTGCGTTTACTTCTTTTACTACATACTCTTGTATTTTGAGTCTTAATAACGAGCGTTTTATTCGGGAATGGCATGATTGCATGACATAATAAAGTAGAACAGGTAATAAACTCTTATGGTCAAGCGATGACAACATTTTTAATTTCTTATAGAAAGACGTACAAATATACCGCGACGACTACTTCACTTTTTACTCTCTCGTGTACGACAAGCGCGGATTATTACGATTTAAGAAAATGAAGAAGATTTGAACATAAATATAGTTTTTGTTGTTTTGTATGTACATACATACGTATAACACAACCAAAAAAAAAAAAAAAAAAAATTGTCTAAGGTCATTTATTGTCATTTAAAGGTCACAAAAAAACAAATGTATTTTAGAAAGCTATTTTTGTTAATAGCGACGAGTGTATAAATTGTTTGATATGCAATCAAAAAAAAAAATTAAATAAAATTGTCAACGACACTTTATGCGGCAACCAAAATTAGAGGTGATATGAAAGGGGCGAGCCGATATTAATGCTTGTCGAAAACCATAACACTAAATATTTTATGAGACAATCTTTTGGATATAAGCGCACGATGATCTCATATGTGTAATGTTTGAATTTAATAAAATAAATGGCGTTCGCTGTTCGCTGTTGTTGTTGTTGTTGTTATTATTGTACGGTGTTAGATTATATTTACATGCCGGGGACATATAGTATTCAATCGTGTATATAAGTATCTATATTCACAATTAAGTAGCATTTTTAAATTAATCTGATGTTTCTGTCATAGTTTTTGTTTTTTTTTTGTTGGTAAACTGTTCGCAGGTATCGCTTTTGGTAAATATGCGGGACATTTGTTGAATTCGAATTAGTAATATGATTTTATGGAATTTTAATTGATGCCTCGCGATAATGAGTGATGATAAGCTAAATTTAGTATGATGGATATAGATATACAAATATACGTTCTGTGAATATATCATTACAGAAGTGAGTTACGTAATCCATTTTGATTTATTATGAAGGGAAACGTTACATGTTTTCTCGATGTTGGGAAAACATTCGGAGATATATCACACCATTACACTTAACTATTTTCAAAAGTTGATACTATTCGGTAATTCTAAGTGGAGTATGTACATACATTTTATCATGGTAAACAATTATTTTGTGGCCAATACCTCGATGTCTGTGAGGTTAGCACAAAAATTCATCCCGAAAACATTCGCTACATCTGGATAATGTGATTTGATCTCTATTTAACGTGTGAGTGTAACGTTTTGAGGAGCATTTCTCTATTGCTCTAGTGCATCAATTTATTTTAATAATTTATGGTCGGTTGAAGTCTGCAAAGTAATTTTCCACTCTCAATATCCTAGGACTACCGGTGATTTCAAGGTAAAGCCCATGTTCATGAAATATTGTGGTAATATTGAAAACTTCTGGCCTGAAACTATGTTAGCAAAAGTACGGAAGTTATAGTACCATCTTGTTAGAAATTATGAGTTATGTGTATGATGTTTCAGAGTGAAAATAGTAAAAATTGGTTTATACTAAAGTCCCGGCCTGTGACTTTAGTATAAAGCAATTAAGGCAGGAAGCATTACGATTAGGATTAGGATTCCTGTATAATTTCGAAATTTACATTGGACAAGAAAATATTTACAGGAACGAAGGTGAAGAAAACGTTTTGGGCATCAGCCAAAATAATTGTCCTTGTTTCTGAAAATATAGGTTATTTTGTGACAACTAACTTGACCGTTACTTGAGCAACAACGAATTCTTTGCACATAGGGTTAAGAAGTATTCGCATAAGCAATAGTGGGTGCTTTCCGGGAATTCCCGGGAGCAAAATCCCGGGAAATTGGTCATTTTTTATAATCCCGATTCCCGGGAATTTTGCGATACCAATTTTTGCACAATATTAAAACTTTAATAGGATTGAAAATCATTGCTGGATATTTATTAATGAATACCATATAAATACCCTAGTAATACTTGTCAAAATGAACTTCTAATAAATTATTGCTCCAAATTTTGAAACCCTTGGAAAGGGTTCTCGAGGATCTCTTAGATTTAATTTATGGAATATTTGGTCTTGGGCAATTTACACCTTGAAAACAGGTACAAGGACATCGTCAAATTTTCGAAACAGCTATGACAGCCTTGTAGCTTTACGAAAGAAATCTGTAGTAGGACATTTCATTTTTGAATAACAAATCATATGGGTTGCATATAAACGCGTGATCTTCCTTAGCATTGATTGAATTTGTACTTGATTTGATTTGTGGCGTTTCCAAAGTCGTTTTTTTTTAATTTTTTTTTTCTGTTTATCGAGGGTTTTGATGTAGTCTGAACTAGTTTAGTGGTTTGTATCTTTCACTTGTCGTGTAGGTGCATTAATGTTTCAATTTTGACCTTTATTGAGGTCACTTCTGCATTGAAAAAGGGTTTTTTCTCAAAATTGCTTTGTATGTCCTGTACAAGTGGTATTGCAATTGCAACACTTTGGGCTTTTTAAACAACATTTGACTATTTCTATAACGGTATGTTATGTGAAACTTTTTGGAAAACAAACAGATGGTTACACTTCTTTAACGAAACAATCAAATTTGGAGTATTGCATGATGTTTGAACAATGCAGGTCACGAAGTTGATCTATAGATAGCATATAAATTCGCGATAAACAAGATAATTTAGGAAGAGGATCAATTTTGGCTACAGACTGGACCGTGTACAGATTCAATCAATTGAGGGATTCTCTTTGCTTTTTTGAAGATGAACCCGAATAGGGTTCAAAAGCTGACACTTTTGCAGCAATTTAAGGATGAGGAGCCCTGAACCAATAAAAAATGTTTTTATTGGTAAAACAGAAGTTGAAAAAGAACCACAAAGGGTTAAGAACCACTTATGCTGGGTGCCTCAGATTGACCTTTTTTGACAAAATGTTTGACTTTTCGTTTCAATACTATATTAAGCTATTCACGCTAGTATTTTGCAAAATGTTACTGACAACTAACAATGAATTCAGTTTCTTCATCGTTATTATTGATAATTTTATTTTGCGTAGTTGAAATACAAAATAAATCTTTTAGTTTACGAGTATATTACAGAACAAGCCATCTGTTTCAAAACTTTTTTTTGAATATTTTATTCCAGATTCTGTCTTCATCTTCTCAAATATATTCAAAATGAAACAAATTAATCCACTAATCGGATATCTAGCTGCGTCTATTTGGAGAAAAATCGTGTTGAGGCGGCCAAATCCCTTGCATATGGGACAAAATTAATGCAAATGTTTGTGTACCGATAAGGGTACCTATGTCCAAACCAGGAAATAATTGTATTACCCAAATGGCAGATTTATTCTCTAGAAATAATCAGTAATAGCTTGTATGACATCTAGAGACTTCGTCTGCCTTACGACTGACACAATTTTTATTTACTTTGTCATCCCAGAAAAAACATGTCTGTCATTACGTTATTTTGTGTCAGCCTGAAAAAACTATCATGACATTTTTAGGAATGACATTGTTTATTCCGAGAAAAATATTTTTACCAAATATTAACTCAAGAGCTTTTTTATTTGGTTTGTTGTACATTTTGATTATGGAGGTGATTCAGCTATAGTCAAATGTAACTGGTAATCCCATGATTTGATATAAGAAACCATCATACCACAAGTATTAAGACGCAAATAAGGTCAACTGGGTGAGGATGGAAATAAGGTCAAAAAGGTATCAATTAAAGAGCACCACTTGCTACAAGTTTTGTAGGAAATGGATGTACATAGTGCATATGGCAAAAGTAGAAAGAAATTGTATTTAAACCCATATAAAAAGGGGTGCTCGTTAACTGATATTTTGTATAACTTCCAGGATCTGTTTTTGGCTTTCGGCGAAATACCTTTTTGTTACTTGGGCCATAAGTATGCTGTATCCATTGCTTACCAAACCTGTACCAAGACGTGCTCGATAATTAAAATGAGTTTGAGCATATACCTGCCTTTCGTCTAATAAAATAAAAATTGTAACATTGAAAATGTTTATAGTGAAGTAACTCTTTAAAAATTCCAGACAAAAAAACGAGACTTTATATCTAGTCGTCACAAAACCGATATATTGGCAAAAATTTGGCTATTTCATAACCCATTTTAATTCAATTCGACATGTACCATATGCAAATAGGATCTTAAATGAACTTTAGATGAAGTTCTGGAATATCACCAATAATACCTATATCTTCAACTACTTCTCGACCCAGTCGATCTAGGTTTACAGTTAAGAGTGAGTGTTAGATTTTTCATATTTCCAGTTCAATCAAAATCGCAAATATGAAAGAAATACATTAAAAAGCCTATTCAGGCGATATCGGTAAAACTGATACACCTTGAAGTCAGGTTTGCATGGACTTAAGATCCGTTGTGTTTGCAGATTAAAATTCGTAAAATATTTCAGATTCTTAAAATTCAAAATTTGTTTAATTTCTAAATTCTTAAAATCCTAATAATTCATTTAAATGTGTAACAAAAATATTTTGCCTCTTATTCCTCATAGAAAAAAATATTTCAATATTTATTGTGTAGATTCCTCTAAATACCCTTAATTATTCATTCGTAGTCAAACGTGCTTGGTTAAGAAAATTCTTTACAAGGTTATTATTGTTTAAAGAATTAGAGACATCAACAGACATAACAACGATTGTGTGGAAAATTGTTTGTTGGGCTACCATCTACATAAGCTTCATCATTCGCATAGTATGGATAAACGTGTCCGAGGGGTCTCAGCAGTCCTTTAAAATTCTTAAAAATAATTAGATCTGTAAATTTTATGAAATTCTTAAAGTATTTTTTTTCTGAGACCTCTAAACACATTGAAAACCTTTTAAATTCTGAAAAACAAAAAACAAAATTCCAAATTTGCATTTCCTTTACAAAAGCTGTATGTTTAATTTCTTGAAAATGTTTGAAGCTACATTAAATACTTAAAATTTTTAAAATTTTAAGATCTGGTTTTGAAACATCAATTTTGTTCATCAAATACTTTAAAAATTCTAAATTAGACTGCCCAGTTGTTTTGACTCAAAAATCTCAAATTTAATGAATTTTGCGTCTTACAATAGATCTCGGTGTTTTTAATGCAATTTTCTTACATTTATTGGATATCTCATTTATTTCTTATAATTTAACGTAATGGTTTGATTTTAAAAAAAACACTGAACTAGGCACTGGTCCCAAGTGTAGCGTTCGCTGTAAAATCCTAAATTATTCAAAAGTACTCCAATTTGAATAGTGCGATGAGGTTTTGAAAGAAAAATTTAAACTTGTAACATAAAATACAATTCCTAATTTTGTCAAGTGTTTGGACAAAATTTAACAGGTCGCAGAGTTTAGAGAAAAGCATAAATTCCCTTCATTATTATAATTTATATTTTGAAATCTACTTTGGAAACTAAAAGCTTCAAAGTACATGCCTCCTGCAGCACTTCTATACATAAAAAAATATTTGCTAATATTAGTAAAATACCTGCAAAATGTGGATATTGTAAAAAATTACAGATGAAAATTGCCGATTTATAATTCGTTCTATGCATTTTAACTACAAATAAGAAAAATTGGAATACCCTTAACCAAAGCTATGCATTTCTTCAAATATTTTTGCCAGCAATAACCTAATCAAACAAAATAAATTGCCAAAAAATGGGTTCTATGCGAAAGAGCAATTTTTAATACTAATATTCAGACTCCTTCAAGTTATCAATCGAATAACAACTGATATTGTGACGAAACACCGGTTCTATTTCATATTACATTTGGTTCATTAATTTTGAAAAGCTCCATAAAAGTATTATTCACCCTTCGGGTCTCACATTTTGAAAACGTATAAATCAAAATGTGGTTTTACGAAAAAATAATATCTCTGAAACTCTCTTTGTATTTCTTTAACAATCAAATAGCTAAGAAGACAATTGATTATGCAAGTTATGAGTTACATGCAAGAAGTGAATACTTTAAATTTATTCAAAAACTTCTACTGCGGCCCGATCAAAAAATGTTTAGAAATAATAAATAATAAATGGTGTATCATATGATTCGCGATAACGACAAATGCGCGGAATATTGTGATTTGAGCGTACAAAGCACATTCCAAGTTAAAAGTTACATGCAGGAAGAAAAAACATAAATTTAAATTTGGTATATAACTTCCATTGTGACCCAATAAAATTTTTTTGAAACAATTAGGAACAATAAATGTCATCGAACACAATTTGCAATACAGATAAAATCGTAAAATATAGGCATTTGAGGGTAGAAACCAACAATTGTTTATCCATATTATGAGTAAAATACATTATAAGAATATTTAAATTTAAATTTACTCTATAACTTGCACTACGGTTCCGAAAATATACAGAACTATAAGGAATAATAAATAACAATTTACACGATACGCGATAATAATAAAATCGTAAAATATTACCTTTAAAGCTTAGTAAAGCACAATAAATTATCCATGTTTTTTAAAACATGCAGCAAGAAAATATGTATATTTAAATTTGTTCTATAACATCCAGCAACATCCATAATACGCGAACAATAAATTCATTAAGTATTGTAATTTGAGCGTATGAATGCACAATTGGTCATCCAAGTTAAGAGTTACATGCAGGAAGAGAATACATAAATTCAAATTTGGTATATAAGTTTCATTGTGACCCACTAAAAATTATTTGAAACAATTAGGAAAAACAATTGGCATCGAACACAATTTACGATACAGGTAAAATCGGAAAATATTTTCATTTGAGGGTAGAAACAAACAATTGTTTATCCAAGTTATGAGTGAAATACATTATGAGAATATAACTTGTACCACGGTCTAGAAAATATACAGAAAAATTAGGAATAATAAATAACAATCTACACGATACGCGATAATAATAAAATCGTAAAATATTACCTTTAAAGCTTAGAAAAGCACAATAAGGTTATCCATGTTTTTATTACACGCAGGAAGAGAATATGTAAATTTGAATTTATTCTATAACATCCACGATACGCGAACAATAAATTCATTAAGTATTGTCATTTGAGCGTAAGAAGGCACAATTGGTCATCCAAGTTAAAAGTTACATGCAGGAAGAGAATATATAAATTTAAATTTGGTGTATATATACCATATAACTTCCATTGTAACCAAATAAAAATTATTTGAAACAATTAGGAACAATAAATGGCATCGAACACAATTTGCGATACAGATAAAATCGTAAAATATTGTCATTTGAGGGTAGAAAGGAAGGCACAATTGTTTATCCATGTTATGAGTGAGGCCTCAATTAGAGAATTTACTCTATAACTTGCATTACAGTTCAGAAAATGTACAGAACAATTATTAATAATAAATAAAAATCTACACGTTACGCGATAATAATAAAATCGTAAAATATTACCTTTAAAGCTTAGAAAAGCACAATAGGTTATACATGTTGTTATTACATGCAGGAAGAGAATATGTAAATTTGAATTTATTCTATAACACACAGGATACGCGAACAATAAATTCATTAAGTAATGTGATTTAAGCGTAAGAAGGCACAATTGGTCATCCAAGTTAAGAGTTACATGCAGGAAGAGAATACATAAAATTAAATTTGGTATACAACTTCCATTGTGAACGAATAAAAATTATTTGAAGAAATTAAGAATAATATATGGAATCGAACACAATTTGCGATACAGATAAAATCGTAAAATATTCTCATTTGAGGGTAGAAAGGAAAGCACAATTGTTTATCCAAGTTATGAGTGGGGCTGAGGCCCCATTTATAGAATTTATTCTGTAACTTGCACTACGGTTCAGAAAATGTACAGAACAATTATTAATAATAAATAAAAATCTACACGTTACGCGATAATAATAAAATCATAAAATATTACCTTTAAAGCTTAGAAAAGCACAATAGGATATCCATGTTTTTTATTACATGCAGGAAGAGAATATGTAAATTTGAATTTATTCTATGACATCCACGATACGCGAACAATAAATTCATTAAGTATTGTCATTTGAGCGTAGGAATGCACACTTTGTCATCCAAGTTAAGAGTTACATGCAGGAAGAGAATACATATATTTAAATTTGGTATATAACTTCCATTGTGACCCAATAAAATTTATTTAAAACAATTAGGAACAATAATTGGCATCGAACACAATTTGCGATACAGGTAAAATCGAAAAATATTTTCATTTGAGGGTAGAAACCAACAATTGTTTATCCAAGTTATGAGTGAAATACATTATGAGAATATAACTTGCACTACGGTTCAGAAAATTTACATAACAATTAGGAATATTAAATAAAAATCTACACGTTACGCGATAATAATAAAATCGTAGAATATTACCTTTAAAGCTTAGAAAAGCACAATAGGTTATACATGTTTTTTATTACATGCAGGAAGAGAATATGTAAATTTGAGTTTATTCTATAACATACACGATACGCGAACAATAAATTCATTTAGTATTGTGATTTAAGCGTAAGAAGGCACAATTGGTCAGCCAAGTTAAGAGTTACATGCAGGAAGAGAATACATAAAATTAAATTTGGTATATAACTTCCATTGTGAACGAATAAAAATTATTTGAAGAAATTAGGAATAATATATGGAATCGAACACAATTTGCGATACAGATAAAATCGTAAAATATTGTCGTTTGAGGATAGAAAGGAAAGCACAATTGTTTATCCAAGTTATGAGTGAGGCTTCAATTAGAGAATTTACTCTATAACTTGCACTACGGTTCCGAAAATTTACAAGACCAATTATTAATAATAAATAAAAAACTACACGTTACGCGATAATAATAAAATCGTAAAATATTACCTTTAAAGCTTAGAAAAGCACAATAGGTTATCCATGTTTTTTATTACATGCAGGAAGAGAATATGTAAATTTGAATTAGTTCTATAACATTCTTAATACGCGAACAATAAATTCATTTAGTATTGTGATTTGAGCGAATGAAGGCACAATTGGTCATCCAAGTTAAAAGTTAAATGCAGGAAGAGAATACATAAATTTAAATTTGGTATATAACTTCCATTGTGACCGAAAAAAACTATTTGAAACAATTAGGAACAATAAATGGCATCGAAAACAATTGGCGATACAGATAAAATCGAAAAACATTGTCATTTAAGGGTAGAAAGCAACAATTGTTTATCCAAGTTATGAGTGAAATACATTATGAGAATATAACTTGCACCACGGTCCAGAAAATATACAGAAAAATTAGGAATAATAAATAACAATATATACGATAAGCGATAATAATAAAATCGTAAAATATTACCTTTAAAGCTTAGAAAAGCACAATAGGATATCCATGTTTTTTATTACATGCAGGAAGAGAATATGTAAATTTGAATTTATTCTATGACATCCACGATACGCGAACAATAAATTCATTAAGTATTGTCATTTGAGCGTAGGAATGCACACTTGGTCATCCAAGTTAAGAGTTACATGCAGGAAGAGAATACATATATTTAAATTTGGTATATAACTTCCATTGTGACCCAATAAAATTTATTTGAAACAATTAGGAACAATAATTGGCATCGAACACAATTTGCGATACAGGTAAAATCGAAAAATATTTTCATTTAAGGGTAGAAAGCAACAATTGTTTATCCAAGTTATGAGTGAAATACATTATAAGAATATAACTTGCACCACGGTCCAGAAAATATACAGAAAAATTAGGAATAATAAATAACAATATATACGATAAGCGATAATAATAAAATCGTAAAATATTACCTTTAAAGCTTAGAAAAGCACAATAGGATATCCATGTTTTTTATTACATGCAGGAAGAGAATATGTAAATTTGAATTTATTCTATGACATCCACGATACGCGAACAATAAATTCATTAAGTATTGTCATTTGAGCGTAGGAATGCACACTTGGTCATCCAAGTTAAGAGTTACATGCAGGAAGAGAATACATATATTTAAATTTGGTATATAACTTCCATTGTGACCCAATAAAATTTATTTGAAACAATTAGGAACAATAATTGGCATCGAACACAATTTGCGATACAGGTAAAATCGAAAAATATTTTCATTTGAGGGTAGAAACCAACAATTGTTTATCCAAGTTATGAGTGAAATACATTATGAGAATATAACTTGCACTACGGTTCAGAAAATTTACATAACAATTAGGAATATTAAATAAAAATCTACACGTTACGCGATAATAATAAAATCGTAGAATATTACCTTTAAAGCTTAGAAAAGCACAATAGGTTATACATGTTTTTTATTACATGCAGGAAGAGAATATGTAAATTTGAGTTTATTCTATAACATCCACGATACGCGAACAATAAATTCATTTAGTATTGTGATTTAAGCGTAAGAAGGCACAATTGGTCAGCCAAGTTAAGAGTTACATGCAAGAAGAGAATACATAAAATTAAATTTGGTATATAACTTCCATTGTGAACGAATAAAAATTATTTGAAGAAATTAGGAATAATATATGGAATCGAACACAATTTGCGATACAGATAAAATCGTAAAATATTGTCATTTGAGGGTAGAAAGGAAAGCACAATTGTTTATCCAAGTTATGAGTGGGGCTGAGGCCCCATTTATAGAATTTATTCTGTAACTTGCACCACGGTTCAGAAAATGTACAGAACAATTAGGAATATTATATAACAATATACACAATACGCGATAATAATAAAATCGTAAAATATTACCTTTAAAGCTTAGAAAAGCACAATAGGTTATCCATGTTTTTTATTACATGCAGGAAGAGAATATGTAAATTTGAGTTTATTCTATAACATCCACGATACGCGAACAATAAATTCATTAAGTATTGTCATTTGAGCGTATGAAGGCACAATTGGTCAGCCAAGTTAAGAGTTACATGCAGGAAGAGAATACATAAAATTAAATTTGGTATATAACTTCCATTGTGAACGAATAAAGATTATTTTAAGAAATTAGGAATAATATATGGAATCGAACACAATTTGCGATACAGATAAAATCATAAAATATTGTCATTTGAGGGTAGAAACCAACAATTGTTTATCCAAGTTATGAGTGAAATACATTATGAGAATATAACTTGCATTACGGTCCAGAAAATTTACAGACCAATTATTAATAATAAATAAAAATCTACACTATACGCGATAATAATAAAGTCGTAAAATATTACCTTTAAAGCTTAGAAAAGCACAATAGGTTATACATGTTTTTTATTACATGCAGGAAGATAATATGTAAATTTGAGTTTATTCTATAACATCCACGATACGCGAACAATAAATTCATTTAGTATTGTGATTTAAGCGTAAGAAGGCACAATTGGTCAGCCAAGTTAAGAGTTACATGCAAGAAGAGAATACATAAAATTAAATTTGGTATATAACTTCCATTGTGAACGAATAAAAATTATTTGAAGAAATTAGGAATAATATATGGAATCGAACACAATTTGCGATACAGATAAAATCGTAAAATATTGTCATTTGAGGGTAGAAAGGAAAGCACAATTGTTTATCCAAGTTATGAGTGGGGCTGAGGCCCCATTTATAGAATTTATTCTGTAACTTGCACCACGGTTCAGAAAATGTACAGAACAATTAGGAATAATATATAACAATATACACAATACGCGATAATAATAAAATCGTAAAATATTACCTTTAAAGCTTAGAAAAGCACAATAGGTTATCCATGTTTTTTATTACATGCAAGAAGAGTATATGTAAATTTGAGTTTATTCTATAACATCCACGATACGCGAACAATAAATTCATTAAGTATTGTCATTTGAGCGTATGAAGGCACAATTTCCCGCCAAGTTAGGAGTTACATGCAGGAAGAGAATACATAAAATTAAATTTGGTATATAACTTCCATTGTGAACGAATAAAGATTATTTGAAGAAATTAGGAATAATATATGGAATCGAACAAAATTTGCGATACAGATAAAATCGAAAAATATTGTCATTTGAGGGTAAAAACCAACAATTGTTTATCCAAGTTATTATTGAAATACATTATGAGAATATAACTTGCACCACGGTCCAGAAAATATACAGAAAAATTAGGAATAATAAATAACAATATATACGATAAGCGATAATAATAAAATCGTAAAATATTACCTTTAAAGCTTAGAAAAGCACAATAGGTTATCCATGTTTTTTATTACATGCAGGAAGAGAATATGTAAATTTGAATTTATTCTATGACATCCACGATACGCGAACAATAAATTCATTAAGTATTGTCATTTGAGCGTAGGAATGCACACTTGGTCATCCAAGTTAAAAGTTACATGCAGGAAGAGAATACATATATTTAAATTTGGTATATAACTTCCATTGTGACCCAATAAAATTTATTTGAAACAATTAGGAACAATAATTGGCATCGAACACAATTTGCGATACAGGTAAAATCGAAAAATATTTTCATTTGAGGGTAGAAACCAACAATTGTTTATCCAAGTTATGAGTGAAATACATTATGAGAATATAACTTGCACCACGGTTCAGAAAATGTACAGAACAATTATTAATAATAAATAAAACTCTACACGTTACGCGATAATAATAAAATCGTAAAATATTACCTTTAAAGCTTAGAAAAGCACAATAGATTATCCATGTTTTTTATTACATGCAGGAAGAGAATATGTAAATTTGAATTTATTCTATAACATACACGATACGCGAACAATAAATTCATTTAGTAATGTGATTTAAGCGTAAGAAGGCACAATTGGTCAGCCAAGTTAAGAGTTACATGCAGGAAGAGAATACATAAAATTAAATTTGGTATATAACTTCCATTGTGAACGAATAAAAATTATTTGAAGAAATTAGGAATAATATATGGAATCGAACACAATTTGAGATACAGATAAAATCGTAAAATGTTGTCATTTGAGGATAGAAAGGAAAGCACAATTGTTTATCCAAGTTATGAGTTTGGCTGAGGCCCCATTTATAGAATTTATTCTGTAACTTGCACCACGGTTCAAAAAATGAACAGAACAATGAGGAATAATAAATAACAATATACACAATACGCGATATAAATAAAATCGTAAAATATTACCTTTAAAGCTTAGAAAAGCACAATAGGTTATCCATGTTTTTTATTACATGCAGGAAGAGAATATGTAAATTTGAGTTTATTCTATAACATCCACGATACGCGAACAATAAATTCATTAAGTATTGTCATTTGAGCGTATGAAGGCACAATTGGTCAGCCAAGTTAAGAGTTACATGCAGGAAGAGAATACATAAAATTAAATTTGGTATATAACTTCCATTGTGAACGAATAAAAATTATTTGAAGAAATTAGGAATAATATATGGAATCGAACGAAATTTGCGATACAGATAAAATCGAAAAATATTGTCATTTGAGGGTAGAAACCAACAATTGTTTATCCAAGTTATGAGTGAAATACCTTATGAGAATATAACTTGTACCGCGGTCCAGAAAATATACAGAAAAATTAGGAATAATAAATAACAATATATACGATAAGCGATAATAATAAAATCGTAAAATATTACCTTTAAAGCTTAGAAAAGCACAATAGGTTATCCATGTTTTTTATTACATGCAGGAAGAGAATATGTAAATTTGAATTTATTCTATGACATCCACGATACGCGAACAATAAATTCATTAAGTATTGTCATTTGAGCGTAGGAATGCACACTTGGTCATCCAAGTTAAGAGTTACATGCAGGAAGAGAATACATATATTTAAATTTGGTATATAACTTCCATTGTGACCCAATAAAATTTATTTGAAACAATTAGGAACAATAATTGGCATCGAACACAATTTGCGATACAGGTAAAATCGAAAAATATTTTCATTTGAGGGTAGAAACCAACAATTGTTTATCCAAGTTATGAGTGAAATACATTATGAGAATATAACTTGCACTACGGTTCAGAAAATTTACATAACAATTAGGAATATTAAATAAAAATCTACACGTTACGCGATAATAATAAAATCGTAGAATATTACCTTTAAAGCTTAGAAAAGCACAATAGGTTATACATGTTTTTTATTACATGCAGGAAGAGAATATGTAAATTTGAGTTTATTCTATAACATACACGATACGCGAACAATAAATTCATTTAGTATTGTGATTTAAGCGTAAGAAGGCACAATTGGTCAGCCAAGTTAAGAGTTACATGCAGGAAGAGAATACATAAAATTAAATTTGGTATATAACTTCCATTGTGAACGAATAAAAATTATTTGAAGAAATTAGGAATAATATATGGAATCGAACACAATTTGCGATACAGATAAAATCGTAAAATATTGTCGTTTGAGGATAGAAAGGAAAGCACAATTGTTTATCCAAGTTATGAGTGAGGCTTCAATTAGAGAATTTACTCTATAACTTGCACTACGGTTCCGAAAATTTACAGACCAATTATTAATAATAAATAAAAAACTACACGTTACGCGATAATAATAAAATCGTAAAATATTACCTTTAAAGCTTAGAAAAGCACAATAGGTTATCCATGTTTTTTATTACATGCAGGAAGAGAATATGTAAATTTGAATTAGTTCTATAACATTCTTAATACGCGAACAATAAATTCATTTAGTATTGTGATTTGAGCGAATGAAGGCACAATTGGTCATCCAAGTTAAAAGTTAAATGCAGGAAGAGAATACATAAATTTAAATTTGGTATATAACTTCCATTGTGACCGAAAAAAACTATTTGAAACAATTAGGAACAATAAATGGCATCGAAAACAATTGGCGATACAGATAAAATCGAAAAACATTGTCATTTAAGGGTAGAAAGCAACAATTGTTTATCCAAGTTATGAGTGAAATACATTATGAGAATATAACTTGCACCACGGTCCAGAAAATATACAGAAAAATTAGGAATAATAAATAACAATATATACGATAAGCGATAATAATAAAATCGTAAAATATTACCTTTAAAGCTTAGAAAAGCACAATAGGATATCCATGTTTTTTATTACATGCAGGAAGAGAATATGTAAATTTAAATTTATTCTATGACATCCACGATACGCGAACAATAAATTCATTAAGTATTGTCATTTGAGCGTAGGAATGCACACTTGGTCATCCAAGTTAAGAGTTACATGCAGGAAGAGAATACATATATTTAAATTTGGTATATAACTTCCATTGTGACCCAATAAAATTTATTTGAAACAATTAGGAACAATAATTGGCATCGAACACAATTTGCGATACAGGTAAAATCGAAAAATATTTTCATTTAAGGGTAGAAACCAACAATTGTTTATCCAAGTTATGAGTGAAATACATTATAAGAATATAACTTGCACCACGGTCCAGAAAATATACAGAAAAATTAGGAATAATAAATAACAATATATACGATAAGCGATAATAATAAAATCGTAAAATATTACCTTTAAAGCTTAGAAAAGCACAATAGGATATCCATGTTTTTTATTACATGCAGGAAGAGAATATGTAAATTTGAATTTATTCTATGACATCCACGATACGCGAACAATAAATTCATTAAGTATTGTCATTTGAGCGTAGGAATGCACACTTGGTCATCCAAGTTAAGAGTTACATGCAGGAAGAGAATACATATATTTAAATTTGGTATATAACTTCCATTGTGACCCAATAAAATTTATTTGAAACAATTAGGAACAATAATTGGCATCGAACACAATTTGCGATACAGGTAAAATCGAAAAATATTTTCATTTGAGGGTAGAAACCAACAATTGTTTATCCAAGTTATGAGTGAAATACATTATGAGAATATAACTTGCACTACGGTTCAGAAAATTTACATAACAATTAGGAATATTAAATAAAACTCTACACGTTACGCGATAATAATAAAATCGTAGAATATTATTTTAAAGCTTAGAAAAGCACAATAGGTTATACATGTTTTTTATTACATGCAGGAAGATAATATGTAAATTTGAGTTTATTCTATAACATCCACGATACGCGAACAATAAATTCATTTAGTATTGTCATTTAAGCGTAAGAAGGCACAATTGGTCAGCCAAGTTAAGAGTTACATGCAAGAAGAGAATACATAAAATTAAATTTGGTATATAACTTCCATTGTGAACGAATAAAAATTATTTGAAGAAATTAGGAATAATATATGGAATCGAACACAATTTGCGATACAGATAAAATCGTAAAATATTGTCATTTGAGGGTAGAAAGGAAAGCACAATTGTTTATCCAAGTTATGAGTGGGGCTGAGGCCCCATTTATAGAATTTATTCTGTAACTTGCACCACGGTTCAGAAAATGTACAGAACAATTAGGAATATTATATAACAATATACACAATACGCGATAATAATAAAATCGTAAAATATTACCTTTAAAGCTTAGAAAAGCACAATAGGTTATCCATGTTTTTTATTACATGCAGGAAGAGAATATGTAAATTTGAGTTTATTCTATAACATCCACGATACGCGAACAATAAATTCATTAAGTATTGTGATTTGAGCGTATGAAGGCACAATTGGTCAGCCAAGTTAAGAGTTACATGCAGGAAGAGAATATAAAATTAAATTTGGTATATAACTTCCATTGTGAACGAATAAAGATTATTTTAAGAAATTAGGAATAATATATGGAATCGAACACAATTTGCGATACAGATAAAATCATAAAATATTGTCATTTGAGGGTAGAAACCAACAATTGTTTATCCAAGTTATGAGTGAAATACATTATGAGAATATAACTTGCATTACGGTCCAGAAAATTTACAGACCAATTATTAATAATAAATAAAAATCTACACTATACGCGATAATAATAAAGTCGTAAAATATTACCTTTAAAGCTTAGAAAAGCACAATAGGTTATACATGTTTTTATTACATGCAGGAAGATAATATGTAAATTTGAGTTTATTCTATAACATCCACGATACGCGAACAATAAATTCATTTAGTATTGTGATTTAAGCGTAAGAAGGCACAATTGGTCAGCCAAGTTAAGAGTTACATGCAAGAAGAGAATACATAAAATTAAATTTGGTATATAACTTCCATTGTGAACGAATAAAAATTATTTGAAGAAATTAGGAATAATATATGGAATCGAACACAATTTGCGATACAGATAAAATCGTAAAATATTGTCATTTGAGGGTAGAAAGGAAAGCACAATTGTTTATCCAAGTTATGAGTGGGGCTGAGGCCCCATTTATAGAATTTATTCTGTAACTTGCACCACGGTTCAGAAAATGTACAGAACAATTAGGAATAATATATAACAATATACACAATACGCGATAATAATAAAATCGTAAAATATTACCTTTAAAGCTTAGAAAAGCACAATAGGTTATTCATGTTTTTTATTACATGCAAGAAGAGTATATGTAAATTTGAGTTTATTCTATAACATCCACGATACGCGAACAATAAATTCATTAAGTATTGTCATTTGAGCGTATGAAGGCACAATTTCCCGCCAAGTTAAGAGTTACATGCAGGAAGAGAATACATAAAATTAAATTTGGTATATAACTTCCATTGTGAACGAATAAAGGTTATTTGAAGAAATTAGGAATAATATATGGAATCGAACAAAATTTGCGATACAGATAAAATCGAAAAATATTGTCATTTGAGGGTAAAAACCAACAATTGTTTATCCAAGTTATTATTGAAATACATTATGAGAATATAACTTGCACCACGGTCCAGAAAATATACAGAAAAATTAGGAATAATAAATAACAATATATACGATAAGCGATAATAATAAAATCGTAAAATATTACCTTTAAAGCTTAGAAAAGCACAATAGGTTATCCATGTTTTTTATTACATGCAGGAAGAGAATATGTAAATTTGAATTTATTCTATGACATCCACGATACGCGAACAATAAATTCATTAAGTATTGTCATTTGAGCGTAGGAATGCACACTTGGTCATCCAAGTTAAGAGTTACATGCAGGAAGAGAATACATATATTTAAATTTGGTATATAACTTCCATTGTGACCCAATAAAATTTATTTGAAACAATTAGGAACAATAATTGGCATCGAACACAATTTGCGATACAGGTAAAATCGAAAAATATTTTCATTTGAGGGTAGAAACCAACAATTGTTTATCCAAGTTATGAGTGAAATACATTATGAGAATATAACTTGCACCACGGTTCAGAAAATGTACAGAACAATTATTAATAATAAATAAAACTTTACACGTTACGCGATAATAATAAAATCGTAAAATATTACCTTTAAAGCTTAGAAAAGCACAATAGATTATCCATGTTTTTTATTACATGCAGGAAGAGAATATGTAAATTTGAATTTATTCTATAACATACACGATACGCGAACAATAAATTCATTTAGTAATGTGATTTAAGCGTAAGAAGGCACAATTGGTCAGCCAAGTTAAGAGTTACATGCAGGAAGAGAATACATAAAATTAAATTTGGTATATAACTTCCATTGTGAACGAATAAAAATTATTTGAAGAAATTAGGAATAATATATGGAATCGAACACAATTTGAGATACAGATAAAATCGTAAAATGTTGTCATTTGAGGATAGAAAGGAAAGCACAATTGTTTATCCAAGTTATGAGTTTGGCTGAGGCCCCATTTATAGAATTTATTCTGTAACTTGCACCACGGTTCAAAAAATGAACAGAACAATGAGGAATAATAAATAACAATATACACAATACGCGATATAAATAAAATCGTAAAATATTACCTTTAAAGCTTAGAAAAGCACAATAGGTTATCCATGTTTTTTATTACATGCAGGAGGAGAATATGTAAATTTGAGTTTATTCTATAACATCCACGATACGCGAACAATAAATTCATTAAGTATTGTCATTTGAGCGTATGAAGGCACAATTGGTCAGCCAAGTTAAGAGTTACATGCAGGAAGAGAATACATAAAATTAAATTTGGTATATAACTTCCATTGTGAACGAATAAAAATTATTTGAAGAAATTAGGAATAATATATGGAATCGAACGAAATTTGCGATACAGATAAAATCGAAAAATATTGTCATTTGAGGGTAGAAACCAACAATTGTTTATCCAAGTTATGAGTGAAATACATTATGAGAATATAACTTGTACCGCGGTCCAGAAAATATACAGAAAAATTAGGAATAATAAATAACAATATATACGATAAGCGATAATAATAAAATCGTAAAATATTACCTTTAAAGCTTAGAAAAGCACAATAGGTTATCCATGTTTTTTATTACATGCAGGAAGAGAATATGTAAATTTGAATTTATTCTATGACATCCACGATACGCGAACAATAAATTCATTAAGTATTGTCATTTGAGCGTAGGAATGCACACTTGGTCATCCAAGTTAAGAGTTACATGCAGGAAGAGAATACATATATTTAAATTTGGTATATAACTTCCATTGTGACCCAATAATATTTATTTGAAACAATTAGGAACAATAATTGGCATCGAACACAATTTGCGATACAGGTAAAATCGAAAAATATTTTCATTTGAGGGTAGAAACCAACAATTGTTTATCCAAGTTATGAGTGAAATACATTATGAGAATATAACTTGCACTACGGTTCAGAAAATTTACAGAACAATTATTAATAATAAATAAAAATCTACACGTTACGCGATAATAATAAAATTGTAAAATATTACCTTTAAAGCTTAGAAAAGCACAATAGGTTATCCATGTATTTTATTACATGCAGGAAGAGAATATGTAAATTTGAATTTATTCTATGACATAAATGACATATACAGGTAAAATCGAAAAATATTTTCATTTGAGGGTAGAAACCAACCAAATATAACTTGCACTACGGTTCAGAAAATGTACAGAACAATTATTAATAATAAATAAAAATCTACACGTTACGCGATAATAATAAAATCGTAAAATATTACCTTTAAAGCTTAGAAAAGCACAATAGGTTATCCATGTTTTTTATTACATGCAGGAGGAGAATATGTAAATTTGAATTTATTCTATAACACGCACGATACGCGAACAATAAATTCATTAAGTATTGTGATTTAAGCGTAAGAAGGCACAATTGGTCACCCAAGTTAAGAGTTACATGCAGGAAGAGAATACATAAAATTAAATTTGGTATATAACTTCCATTGTGAACGAATAAAAATTATTTGAAGAAATTAGGAATAATATATGGAATCGAACACAATTTGCGATACAGATAAAATCGAAAAATATTGTCATTTGAGGGTAGAAAGGAAAGCACAATTGTTTATCTAAGTTATGAGTGAGGCCCCAATTAGAGAATTTATTCTATAACTTGCACTACGGTTCAGAAAATTTACAGACCAATTATTAATAATAAATAAAAATCTACACTATACGCGATAATAATAAAGTCGTAAAATATTACCTTTAAAGTTTAGAAAAGCACAATAGGTTATCCATGTTTTTTATTACATGCAGGAAGAGAATATGTAAATTTGAATTTGTTTTATAACATCCATAATACGCGAACAATAAATTCATTTAGTATTGTCATTTGAGCGAATGAAGGCACAATTGGTCAGCCTAATTAAGAGTTACATGCAGGAAGAGAATACATAAATTTAAATTTGGTATATAACTTTTATTGTGTCCGAATAAAAACTATTTGAAACAATTAGGGACAATGAATGGCATCGAACACAATTTGCGATACAGATAAAATCGGAAAATATTATCATTTGAGGGTAGAAACCCAAAATTGTTTATCCAAGTTATGAGTGAGATACATTATGAGAATATTTAAATTTAAATTTACTCTATAACTTGCACCACGGTCCAGAAAATACACATAACAATTAGGAATAATAAATAACACTTTACACGAATACGCGATAATAATAAAATAGTAAAAGTTTACCTTTAAAGCTTAGAAAAGCACAATTGGTTATCCATGTTTTTTATTACATGCAGAAAGAGAATATGTAAATTTGAATTTGTTTTATAACATCCATAATACGCGAACAATAAATTCATTAAGTATTGTCATTTGAATATAGGAAGCCATAATAGGTCATCCAAGTTAAGAGTTACATGCAGGAAGAGAAAATTAATATTTAAATTTGTTCTATAATTTTTACTGAAACCTAATAAATTTATTCGAAATGAACATAAGTCCATGCCAGTTTTGAGTTAGATGCATGAAGAAAATATATAAGCTTTAATTTCCTACATAGCATGCGCCACGTCCAAAAAAATATTCAAAACAATTAGGAACAATAAACTACCGCAGATCTTAAAATTTTTCCAGATTTTTACATTTATAATTGGTCCTTATCCTTATTTGGTGATTCTCGTTTCTTTCGCCACGTCAAATTTGGAGTTGATTGTTCCTTTCTAATAAATTCACGGTTATCAAGATTCGAATTTTGTTTGAGCAGAATTATGAAAGGATTGTCGGCCAGATTCATCGAAAATTATGTATTTCGCTTGACATTATATTCTGTGATCGTAATTTGGAGTAAGTTTGCACCCTTATTTTCATTTTAGCTTGGTTATTGATCGATAGAAATACTTCACGAGATAAATATCTGTAATTGTTAATCTGTACTTTGTCAACCATTCGGTTGATATTTAAATAGATTAAGATTTGATAAATATTTATTGTTGTATTAAATTGACATTTAAATGTAAGATTTTTTAAATCAAAAATACATTTACGAATACAGCGTATAACTTTGTAAAATTCGAAAATCGATACCATTCTTATTCGGAAATTAAGCTAAATATCAAAAAAGACTGACATAAAATCTATAAATTTAATGACCAATGATACAAACCAACAAACTTAGAGAACTTTTCCACAAAGATCGAATCAGAATTTCTTTTTTTTTTTTTTTACAAAAGTTTACTTTAAATTTTAATACTTTTGAATTGAGTACAAATATCGTAAATTACAGATACATTTTGTAACAGAAACCAAACTTCACAAAAAGCCATAAAACTTTTACGGTGTGCATGCAGGAAATCAAATAATTACCAATTTGAACTTTAGTCTAGAGAATAAAGTATTCATGATAAATTTAAAAAATTCCGCGATACGTGTTTTGGGCATTGCCGGAAATATTTTGAGAATTTTGTAGCCTATTAATTAGTGGTTATCCTCCAAATTTGGTATAAAAATCAAAAAAAAAATTAATTTTACAAAATTAAGAAGATTGCTGCTAGAAAAAACTCGAGATATAATAATATGTTTAAAATAAATTATATAAATACAGTTTCAACTGATGTGAAGTGTTATTTCGAGTTCCGAAGAAATTATTAAACAAATTTCATCCAACTAGTACAAATTCTGTAAAGCGAATTTTCGAAATTTACAAATATATACTTGAACCGAAATTAGAGAAAATTTACTCAGCGGTGGCTGTTATTAGGTATCGTATACCTACATGAGGTCGATGAGATCTATCATACTGTTGTTGGTATATAACACTATGGACTACCAATTTATAGCGTTACATGATTTGGCAAATTACGCAGAGAGAGACAAGACAAAATCGGTTTATAACTAATTCAAACAAATTATGATGTTTCATTAATTGGCATCGCAATAAATTTGCAATAATCATGTAATTGTCATTGATCCTGCCCCCAAAATCACAAAACATCACCGCATATAAACCAATACGGACTTTATAAAAGATGCTGATTCATATAGAAAAAATCACTTCCTCAATAATATTATAATGATTCAGGCAGTGTACAAATCAACGTACTTTAATAGTTACAACTATGTACATACATACAATATAACCGCGTCCATCGCGAGAGACATACATACAATAGCCTTTCTAACCAAAAAATAATAATGAAAAATTAGCATTCATACAAACGAATCTTTGAACGTTCTTCAGCATAAACCAGCAACAAAAGTCAAATTTGATAATCGCCGCTCACATTAAAACAACAATCCCTCCCTTCCAAGAAATTCAGCTAAAAATCTATTTAAAAATTTAAAATTTTCTACTTAAACCGTATAAACGACCTCAAATTTTTAGTCAACATTCTCTCTACTCTACACTATGCTTAGCATCTGACTGGAATCGACGAACAGATGCTTGCAAATTTACAATGAATTGAACTTTTTTTTTACTTTTTTTTTTGTATTTCATTCTAAAACTTCTTATAACATTCTTAAAGAATATACGAGTAAAATACATATATGAACTTAACGAGGAAAGATGGTTAAAACATATTATGTACGTACATACATATATGTACATATTCATATGTATCAATATGTGTTATAAAAAAAAAGTTTATATTTGAGTTTTGTAAATCGAGTACAAAAATGCAAACAAAAATTTTTTTTTTCAAGGAGGTATTTATAAACTAACCAAAGAGGTATTTGTAGTTGTTGTAATTTGAAATTTGTTGTTGCTGTCTTCTTTTCTGGTGATGAGTCATACCACTGTTTATACACATACTATATAAATACACTGTATATATATGAATAAAAGCAAGTAATATTACTTGTGGTAGTGATGTTATACAATCGCGAAAAAGTAGTGGTGTGTAGTAAATGATAAAAATTTATATGTATGCGATAGGGTGACTCTTAAATACGGAAATATAAATTATAATTTTCCCATTTTTATTTTTATTTTTGTATTTTCCGTTTAATTTAGAAAATTTATTTTTAACAATAAAACCAAAAAATTAATTTCCAATTTAAAATTTTCTGTATTTTTCCACGCTTGTCTTCTTACATATTTTTTACGAACAACATTTTTTTATTATTTTTAAGATTGTGTATACACATAATAACAGACCATATATAAAATACACTCTTAATTATATTACATTTCATGTCTAATTTAAACATAGACTTTATGTCGTCTGGATCGGGAATTATATGGAAATTATGAGCGGATAAGGGGAATTAGAGATTGGTATGTGCAAAAAATATTACGTGATCATGTGGTAAAATTTTGTTTAATTTGTTATTTTTGTAGGCCAAATTGTAAGTTTAAAGCCTATAGAGATTAAGAATAGGTAAAAAACATGTATGCAAATCCAAAATAAATTTGAAAATTATTAATACTCTAACAAACTTCTATTTCTTGTCATTCTTGAAAATTATACAGAAATCCGGACAATACTTAAAGTAATTTAAAAATTATAAATAATTTAAAAATTTTTTGAAATATAAAATTTTCTATAGGATTTCTGCTGTAAGAAAACCAAAAATCTGGAAATTATTCAAGCGATTCTGATTAGAATTCTCCACTAAATTGTACAAAGCATACAGAAAAAACTGGAATGTTTAGTGAAATTCTGAAAATTCAATTAGTAAAACATAAAGGGCTGAAACCTCTTGAGGTGGTCAGAACTTCGGTTTTGATTAATTTAACTCCCAAATTAATCCCGAAATGAACCTCTTAAGTCAATCTTCAGCTTAACCTCCAGCTTAATTTACAACTAAACCTCTATCTCAATCGCAATACAATCCTAAACGCAATCACCAAATTAACGGCCAACCCAGCCATCAACACAATCACCAAATCAACCCTTAAATAATTCCCCAACCGAACAACTAAATCCTCAACCCTCTGCTCAACTCCACACTTATTGGACAAGCCCCAAATTAACTCGATTCGAAAGCTACATGAACGAAAGCTGAACTCAACGCAGTCTAACCTCTCACTAAACTCTAGGCTCGACCTCAAATTAATCCTTAACCGAACATCTATCTCAAATCCAACTCAAGTTCAACTCAAACCCTACCCACGATCATACCATAATAGCAACGTACTATCATACCGGCAGACGTACCGTCATACCATCATTACCATAAACAATCATTTCATCATACCATTATTCCATTATACCATCATGTCATCATGAAACTTTACCATTAAACTATCATAAAATAATACCATCGTACCACACGATGATGTATATCCTACCATCAATCCACCACATCGTACCATCGTACCATCATACCATCATATAATCAGACCAATATACCATCATACCATTATACCGTCATATAATCATACCATTATTTCATCGTACCATCATACCATCATATAATTATACCATCATACTGTTAGGCCATGATATCATCATACCATCCAACCGTAGCAAAATACGTTAAAAAATGGACAAGTTCTGTCCTAACTGGCCATATTCCAGAGCCTCACCCAAAAATCATTGTAGGATCACATTTCCAACGCATATGTCAAATTTGACCATAATCGGTTAAGAAATAGGCAAGTTCCACCATACTTGGCCATATTCCAGAAACTTATCCAAAAATTATTTTAGAATTCTATTTCCAAAATAAATGTCAAATTTCCTCATAATCGGCTGAGAAATAGGCCAGTTCCCTCATACCTGGCCACATTGCAGAACTTCATCCAAAAATTATTTTATAATCCTATTTCGAACACACATAAATGTCAAATTTCATCATACTCGGTTGAGAAGTAGACAAGTTCCCTCATACTTGGCCATATTCCAGAATTTCATCCAAAAACTATTTTAGAATAACATTTCCAACGCACAAGTCAAATTTCATCATAATAGACTGAGAAGTAGGCAACTTCCCTCATACCTGGCCATATTGCAGAACTTCATCCAAAAATCATTTTAGAATCCTATTTCGAACACATACGAGTATGTCCAATTTCATCATAATTGGTTGAGAAATAGCCAAGTTCCATCCTACTTTGCCATGAGAAGAAAGAGATAAGTTCCATCCTAATGGGCCATTAATATAATTTCATAAGGTTCAAGTTGAATTGTAAAAGGTTCAGTTTGAAATGTAAAAGGTTCAATTTGAGGTTTGGGATACCTTTCTGAAGTCTTAAACAATATTTTTCTTAAGTCTTACTTGTGTAAAGTTTGATTCAAATCAATCAAGTCGTGTGGATTTGTTTAAATATCATACACATACACTTTACATACATACAAACACTCACTTATATATATTGCTCACTAAACACTAATCCAACCCCAACTCAACCAAAATTCAACTCGCAAACCGCCCCCAACTTAACCCTCAATCCAACCGCTAACTCTCTTTCAATTCAATCATCAAACCAGCATAAACAAAAACATTGGCCAATTGCTCACAATATTTTAATCCAAGCCCAACTCAACTTCAACTTAACCCTCATATTGACTCCTAACATAACCTTCAACTCAACCCCAAACTCAATGCCCAACTCTATACTCAAACCAGAATATATAAAAAATTGGTAAATATTTCTATAACCAGGTATTTTGGGTCAGTTCGTATGGCAGGTACCCGACCCTTTAAATGTACAGGTTCCAAAAGCTTTTCAAATCTCCGCCTTCACCATAGAAACAAATTGGCGAAAAAAAAATGTAAATCAGATAAGCCATCCAGACATCCAGACGTCCAGACAGATAGACGGACATTTTTTTTCGCTTTTTTAGGCTCAGGAACTTTCAAAATGTCGAAAAAAGTGGTTTTAGACCAACCGAATTTTTGGTCATTTCTGACACAATTTCAATACTTTGGTCTTTTTAGTCCGAAGCAACTCAATATGAAAAACGAAAATCCCAAAAGTTTTAGAAATTTTGAGAGTTTTCTAAAATTTTAAAATGCAAAAAGTTATAAAAAAACAAAATTATTATCGATCATACGCAGCGTAATGGTTGGGGGGGAGGAGGTAATAATTATCATTGGAAATAACCAGAATTGGACAATTTTTAGATCGTGAACTTAAAGAAATTTGCTAGTGCTGATCCGCTAAAAAATTTCTATTACCATAAATTTAAGATCTTTTTCAACGAGAATGGACGAATTGAACCCTTAATAAATAATAAAAATAATTAATAGTTAATATCTCAAGAGATAAGGGGTACACCTATTGAGAGGCCCTAAAAATAAAGATCACCAAGATTTCTAGATAAATTCGAAAAAGAAGCTCGGTACATTAAATGGTTTCCAGATTTTATAAAATGTTTTTTATGGCTATGTGAAACATTTTGTATCAAACGGATCGAGAAAAAAAATATTTCGAAAAAAATGATCTCAAATAAAAATTTCGATATTTTCTTATCAGCAAAAAAATTGAATTCACACATTTAACAAAGTGTTAAATTTAGCTTTAAAGTACTTTTACATTTTTTGATGTGTTTACAAAATTCTACTGGCAGAAAAGCCTTAAAAGTAACAAAAACTAAAAAGACTGATTTTAGGAAACACTAGAGCCAGACGCCTCTGTAATTCTGTTCTCTACTGTTAAATTAGCCAGCTGTACTTAATTAATTCTGCATTTTTTTTTAAACCAGTTAACCACTTAAAGTAAACTGTTCAGAAAAGCTTTTGAAATAAAAAGCCGCCATATCGTTTAGTAGTAATTATTCATTGCTGTTTAGATTTTCAAGATAAATGGAGGAAAGTATTAAAACTGAAAGTTACTTTTAAAACTTTAGATAATTAGCAAATTATTTCATAACTGATCCAAAAAAAACTTAGAATTTCTTATTCTAAGCTCAACTATATTTTAGGGGGATTACTTTTGTTTTTGTAAAACCAGTCGATTATATTTTTATCATTTTCTTCTGAAGTAGCATACCTAAGTTCAGTTTTTTTTTTTCATCTTCTTGTTCGTATGAAACTATAAAGCTAACGGATAGTATGATTCGTAGAATTTAAAGAAATATTTTCATAATATTTTCAAATATTGCAAAATTCGCCGAGGGACTTTAAAATTCGATACTTATTTTTGAAAATTATTTTATTTTAGAATTTTATCCTTATTTATTAATAAAGTTAGAGTTACTTGCAGTAGATAAATACTACTTTTGCTTATTGGAAAGTTTTGGTACCCGTGTGCTTTGCATTGAAATTTTCGAGGTGCGTAGGTTTATTGAATTTAAAACGAATTTACTGAAAAAAATGTAATCATGTTGTTAAAACGTTTGCTAAGTTTTGGTTAAACCCATGATTTGGCTACATTTACTAGTAAAAAAAAATACATAAACTCAAAATTCCGAAAATCTCCGAAAAGTCCAAAAAACGAAAATTTTGCAAAACAATATCAAAGTGCGGTTCAAATTAAAATTTATAGAATTTCTATAAAATTCGATTTTTTCTTAGGAGTTCTTAATATTCATGATTCGTCAAACGTGCAGACACCTTGAATTCGACCTTAAAACTGTCAGGGAAACCGATGTTGCTCGTTCGAGATACTTTTATCGATCATTTATGTTCGATCACTGACTTTCATATGAGATTTTTCGTATGGCAACATTTTTTTCTAGTTCAAATGATCTGTTTCCCATCTAACTACTGATAGGATTACCACAAATGTTTAAAGTTGTGTCGCAATCACTACATTTGCCCAAAATAATTGCGAAATATAAGTCCAGAATAATGAAAAAGTTTTAAGCAATAAAATGGATGAAGTGAATAAAAATAAGTAAATGCTTTTACTTAATTTTTTGAAAAATTTCCTATTCATAGACGAATTAAATCGAATTTTTTACTTCCTAGACAAGCATTACCATTGATGTTACCATGTTTTCTTATCCAACAAGTAAATACTTCAGCACAATGAAAAGTTATAACGTAAAAGTTTTGAAACATCAAGTAAAAGCATTTACTTTTTTTCATTCACTCCACCCAAACATCTTTGATCATAGTCTGTAAGGTTGACGAATCGATTTCAAGGATCATAAATATTAAGAACCCAAACGAAAATTAAATTTTATAATTTTTGTTATAAATTTTAGGGAATGCCTTATAAAACCATCCAGGAATTTTATAATCCAGCAAAAAAAATCCCGAACAAAGAAATCTAGAAATGATGTACCAGAAAAGAAATCCAGAGAAAAAACTTTGTTTAAATAAATGAAAAAAAAAATCAATTTGATAGGCAGTTTTAGACCTTCGCTACCATTTGAAACATTTGTGGTACGTCTATGAGTAGCAGCAGTACGAGCCATACAATTCCTCCGACCACACTTTGATAATAGTGTTTTTGGATTTAGGTTTTGTGGAGTTTTTTTCCGGATTTTAAGTTTCTGTATTTTTTTTTCTTTTCTAGATATAGCCAACCCCCTTTTGGTTATCTGTGTCCAACCTGAAGAAGTTAGTCGTAAATTCTATACTAACAATTAAAATTATTTTAGTCACGACTAAATTTTCAGCTTTGTTAGCTAATTTTTGGTTAGACCGATAGTTTCGCTTTGTTTTATAGAAAAAAAAAAATACCTAAACTCAAAATCCCGAAAGTCTAGATTAAAAAATACAGAAACAAGAAGAATCTGAACAAACAAAATCCAAAAGACGAAAATCTAGAAAAATAATTATCAAAGTGCCGCCCAAATTAAAATTAAAATTTATAAAATGGGAAACCATCATGTTCACAAAAATAAAAATCCCAAAAAAATACAAAATAATGTACCCCATTATACACCCCGGAAGGACACATTAAATTTTTGTTAACTACAATCTGAAAACAAATGGAAGCTACATAATTTCATGTCATTCTTGCGCAGAAAGGCACAATACTAAGCGGCTTTCGGGAGTTCTCTATTTTAGTATGTAAATAATTATTAAAACACAAACTTTTGAAAAATTCTCTAATTTCCATGAACATTAGAATCACAAAAATTCGTCAAAGCGTTTTTTCAGGATTTTTTTATTTAAGATAGCGATACTAACCCTTATAAAATTGTGTTGGTGACGATGTCAGCAAATTTTTCAAATATTATTTTGATTCGTTTTATATATACCTAAGACGGTGGAAAAATTTTGAAATTCTAAAATTCATAGAAATTGGAACAATTTTGAAAAATTAGTGTTTTTTAATAACTATTTACATACTAAAATAGGGAACTCTCCAAAGCCGCTTAGCATTGGTACTTTCTGTTCAAGGATGACATGATATTATGTCGCTTCCTTTTGTTTTCATATTCTGGTTAGTAAAAATTTAATGTGCCCTTCCTTTTTAATAGGGCACTTTATTTTGTATTTTCTTGCGATTTTTTTGGGGGATTTATATTTTCAGGAATATGATGGTATCCCGGAACAAGTGAAATAAAAACTGAAATAGCATCATTTTCCCAAAAATAAAAATCCCCAAAAAATTGAAAAAAATGCAAAATAAAATGCCACATTAAAAAGAAAGATCCCATTAAATTTTTATTAAGAGGCTTTGTAGAGTTCTCTATTACAGCATGTAAACAATTATTAAAAACACAAATTTTTGAAAACCCTTCTAATTTGTTAGAATGTTGGAATTTTAATAAACCTTCAATGCAGGGGTTTGGGGTGGCAGCTATAAAAACGAATTAAAATAATTTTTCAAAATTGTGTTTTATTAAACAATTTTTTTTGCGATACGAATTAAATTAAATTGTTTACTTCTATTGCTGTGTTGCCTCAAGTAAATATTTTTGGCTAAATTCTCGAGTTTTCTAAATAGTCGGTTTGATCTCATTCATAGATGACACTACGCTGCACCTTTTCAAATGTCAAATCAATTAGGGTGAGATAAACAAAATATTGATAATTTACCTTATAAATCAAAAGAGACTGGCGACCTGGATTTAAAGATCATGACGCAATGAAATTTAGTATATTAGTAAACACAAATGGGAGGGAGTGAAAGGATTCTTTGCAAACAGCATGGAGCTAAAGCTGTACAAAATATTGATTCGCGTTGTCATACTTGGATATTATAGTTGGGCGCTGTGGACAATTAAAATTGTTAAAAGTAGCTGTGTATAATATTTGGCATGCGTAATATATTTGGCCTAAATTTGACGATGATTTCACATGTAATTTGCATAAAATCGCGAAATCAAGAATTTGATTCGAATGATGTAGGTAGTAGGTACCTACATAAAGTTAAAGGATAAGCTGGCTCCGTCACTCGGTTCTCTGAGCCGTCCTTTGGTGGGTGTCACTACAAGCGATTGTGGCTCCTCATCTGAGAGAACGCCCTTACATATTCTGATTGTTTAGAAAAGCTATTCTTAAACTAAGGGCTCGACCAAAAATTGAATTGTCAAATTTTTCAATAGCGCACGCTATTATTATCACCTACCTTTGCCCACCTAGTTTGCAATAATTCGTCAGACAAATTTGTGATATCCAGAATTATCTTGAGATTCCAGCCTTCCCACAGTACCCTTTCTGCACCTTTGAAATTTGCATCCCTTTTTTATGTAAACACACCTGGTAGATTTTCTTTCCTCAATGAAAAAAATTATCAACAAAGAGTAACAGTTTAGTGGATTGCTGATTTTGTCCCCTTATGATACTGCCTACTGATATTTCTCCCACAAGGAAATTTACACATTTTCTAAATTTTTTTTTTTTATATGCGTTCAGAGCTTCATTCAGTGGCACTATTTCACGAAGGATTGATCTGCAATTACTTTTTTGGTTTCACTTTTTGACTTCTACGGCAAATAACAGGAGAGAACCAAACGAACGAAACTTTTCATCAAACGTCCCGACTCGGTTGATTATGGTCCCATATTTAATGATACTGATAGGACATTTAATGTAATATTTAAAATTTTAGTTAAATCAACCACCTCTAAATAACCACAAGTTGATCCAACTGTTGAAACTGGTTCTAATTCAATTTGACTTAAAGCTCCCGCAATATGAAAAATGGGCCTCTATCTAAGCAGGTCAGTCATTGAATTCGATGGGCCCATATTGTTGATAAAATTGGACACGATTCAATCTCTTGTGAAAATCTCTTGTTATTATTATTATTTGTGCTTTAGTTGGGAGGCTTTTTATTTCAATCAGTAACACATAAATGTGTTCGTAATATCTTTTGGAAATTTGCTTACCTGGCGAAGATGTTTTTCACATATTTTCCTATCCAACAAGTAAATATTTCAAGATATTGATTAGTTATTAAGTAAAAGATTTGAAAAAATTTAGTAAAAGAAAGCATTCACTTTTTTTTATTCACCCCAACTTTGATCGAACCCTACGCAAGGTTCACGTTCCAGGATCATAACACAGTTAATGTTTAAAATGTTTGACATTATTTTCCAAATATTCATAAAGTTCACAGAAATTATCGCTGTCGAATATAACACGTTTCCTCCTATTGGCAAAATCGGGTAAATGTTTTAAACGCATTTACAAATACAACTATTGGAGAATCGCACTATAAATGCCAATTGTTGTTGCGATTTTCTAAACCCTATGATGATCGTAGCGACGAATAGGATACACATATAAAAGTAAACAACTTTTCTTGCACAAAAAACGGCGCTCTGGGGCTGCAGCCCTAACAGCCTAATGGCTAGAACGGCGTTGAAACATATCAACCCCTAGAACCCAATTAAAGAATTTTTTTTTTTTTTTCATTTTTAACATTTGGCCGCATGAAGACGGAATACTAAAACACAATATTTTCATAATTCTAAATATAATTATCAATATTAATGATGGAGAAATTGAATTTAATCATTATCCTTAGCGACATAAACACTCATCGCGCAAATTTAAATGTTACATAGCAATGCATAACCCCTTTTCTTTAACTGCCTGGTGATGACTAATGAAACCTGAATAATGAAAAAAAAATTTCAAGATTCCCACAAATGATTTTCATTAATTTGATTTCGTTCCAAACAAACGATAAAAAAAATTAAATGGAAAATACTAAGTGCTAATATTTAACTGTGTGTAGGTATCCATATAGGTATCGATTTTTACGATACTAAAGAAAAAGGACTACGACGTTATCAAGCAATTTCCAAAATTGTTGTCGACTTACACACATTTTGCTCTATTTGATTATTTCACTTTGTTATTACCAAATGTTGCGTATGTCTAATGACAAAATTTGAATATATCTACATATGTACAAGCATTTTGTCAACACATACAGTATAATCATTATTTACCATCAATATCATTCTAATGACTAAATGCAATGATAAGCGGAGGCGATATTTATGAATGAGTGTTTGATGATCCAATGATCATTAAATATGAGTAATATTTTTACTTGGACTCATATCCAGGTCCATACATCATAAATTGTACAAAGCCACCTGAATCTGATATTCATCCGATTTATCATTTATAAGTGTCGCATGTTTGCTGAAAATATACAAAAAAAAAAATATTTAAATTATATTTAAACTCCACTTTGCCGCATTAGTCACAAGTCCGAGCACAAATATTGCGTCTATCATCTGAATTGTGAACATTGGTTTGGTGGATATTTAAATATAAACAAAAAGTTTATATTTAAAAATATTTTCAATGTAAAAATAAATAAATGGCCTATGACAAATCTCTCAATCCACAAAAAAAAAAAAAAAAAAAAAAAAAATCCCGTGTCTATCAAATAGGGAATAAATAAATGTATATTTGTTCATTCATCGCAATGTAATACAAAAAATAGCTCATTTCACATCCCATTTGACCTATTTATAAAATTAAATAAAATTAAATTTATAATTTGTAATTAAAATAAATTAAATATAGTTGTTCTTCTTTTTTGTGTCAGTCAATTTTTGCGCGCGGCGGTTGGGCTTTTTGTCTCAATTGATTCATTCACAAACAACACGAAAACGTATACGTATAACATCTCTATATACGAGTATCGTATCTGTATAAAGAAAGATTAAAGTTTAACGTAATTGTAAAATTTTTCTTTCAAGTTTGAGGATTTGTTTGTTTTTCATCCCATGTTTATATTCTATCATCACGCAGTGTGATTGATTTATGGCCATTAATTTCCGGCCCTCATTTGATTTTCGATGAAGTGAAATCATTACTTAAATAAATGCACGTAATATTTTTATGTAAGTCATATTTTTAGATAATTTAGTGTGTCCAGTTCATTCTCAATGGCAGTTTCCTTTATACAGAATTAAAATCTTAAAGTTATTTAAATTTGTATGTCACATTTGGAAGAACTCAAATGAAAATATTCGAATGGGGAGAGAGACAAAATCCGGAGAGTCAAAATCCCGAGGGTACAAAATGCCGAGAATTTCAAAAAAGCCCAAGAGTACAAAATCCCGAGGATACAAAATCCCGAGGATACATAATCTCGAGTATACAAAATCCTGAGGGCACAAAATCCCGAGGGTACAAAATCCCGAAGATACTAAATCCCGAGAATAATTAATCCCGAAGATACAAAATTAAAATTCCCGTTCACCAAAAGAGGCGGTCCTCGAGATTACGGGATTTTGTACGCTCGGGATTATGTCCCCTCGGAATTGTATACCGTCGGGATTTTGTACCCTCGGGATTATGTACCCTCGGGATTTTGTACCCTCGGGATTTGGTACCCTCGAGATTTTGTACCCTCGGGATTTTGTACCTTCGCGATTATGTCCCGCGGGATTTTGTCCTTCGGGAATATGTCACCAACCCATTAGAATGTTTTGCAATACTCGTTCCATTAGTTTCGATTTTACAATTTATTAATTTTCTGCATAATTTTGATTCTACAATTTGATGAAATTTTTTTTTTTTTTTTTTGTAGAAAATCTTGACAAATTCTAGTTTTTCTTCTTTTTTTAATTAATCATGAATCAGTTGTAAGATTATTGCGTAAACAGGAAGTAAAACACAAAATTTGCTTCACGTGCCGCAACTTCAGTAAGGGCTCAGAGTTCCTTTCCGTGGCTAGAAGATCAGGAATGATTTTGATAAAGTGGGATTCATAAAATTTGTAAGATTAAGAAGGCTGTGATTTGTTCCTCGCTAATTAAACCAACCATGCTACTTGGAGTCGCAAATTTATTTAACAATTTAACCAAATTTTAATATTTCATAAAATTTTCAAAATTCCGTAATTTTCAATTTTGGAAAAATTTCAGGATTTGGAATGTTACCAATATTAAATTAAATATTTAAATATGAATGTCACTTAAAACTTGATGGGTACAATAAAATAAATGTCAGGCTCCTTTTACTGTTACTGCTCAATCTCCAAGAAACTTCAAAGACCAATTTTACATTTCATACCACCAACAGTTACAAGCATGGGTAACCTATAGGCAAAAATATCTGGAAAGTTAAGACGTATTCAAAATTATTCAGACATGTACATTTCGAAAAAGCTTTCTTCCAAAATATATGAACTTACAAAACGGGTTGCATCCCGAAAAATATTTTTAAGTAAACTAATTATTGTTTCATTGAATAAAGTATATAGTAAGTAAAAACTCGAGATAGATATCTTGCTTTGATCTCAGAGATATCACCCTGAATTCTAACCCCTTAGACACTTCAAAAGAAATCACGGGGACAAATGATGACGGTTGAACATAGATTCTTACATATAAAGCGAAAGACGACCATTTTCGAAAGTTCTTTTGTCTACATTCCTTTTCATTTAAACATCTCTGGTCGTGTTGCATTTTAAGTAATAATTAATACATTGTTGTTAGCTCCTATCCTAACTCATCATGATATCTTAATGTGGATCGGGTTTTAAATTGCCTAAGGGTTGGGAAGACCGATACTAGTCGCCGGGATAAGAAATTTTTAAATTGGCCTATTTCTTGGTAGGTATAATGTTAGGTAGATATCGAGATATAGAACAGCGAAATACATCACCAGACAACCCTGTTAAAGTTAGCCGAAAGTTTCCAGCCGAAAGTGAAAAGTCGATAATGCAGATTATGTTATTGACATTCCAGCCGAAAATAAATCAGCCTCTAGAGTGTTATTTCTGGAGATGGATTGCATTGATGTGACCTGTAAATAGCTATCGCAGGAAAAAAATTCAGTTCAAGTTTCCCGTGGGAAATCTCGGAAAATTCGATTTTCCAAAAATTATTAGAAAATTTGTATAAAATCAGCCTCTAGAGTGTTATGTCTGGAGATGGGTTGCATGTATGTGACTTGTCAATATCTATCGCAGGAAAAAAATTTGAACTGAATTTTTTTCCTGCGATAGATATTGACAAGTCCCGTGGGAAATCTCGGAAAATTCGATTTTCCAAAAATTATTAGAAAATTTGTATAAAATCAGCCTCTGGAGTGTTATGTCTGGAGATGGATTGCATTGATGTGACTTGTCAATAGCTATCGCAGGAAAAAATTCAACTCAAGTTTCCCGTGGGAAGAGCCTCTAGAGTCTAGAAAATCGAATTTTCCGAGATTTCCCACGGGAAACTGGAACTGAATTTTTTTCCTGCGATAGCTATTGACAAATCACATAAAAACGATTCAACTAAAGATATACACTCCAAAGGCTGATTTTATTCCAAATTTGTGGATTCTTCTGAATTTCCGATATTTTCCAGGACTAGGTTAAACAAAGTTTTCCACGTAAGACGATTTACAAAAATTTTTATTTCTTCATATTTCATATTTTATCCATTTATCCTATTTACTTTCTGCTGATAACTACCATATTGTTTATTTTCGGCTGGAACATAAATCACCTAATCTGCAATATCGAATTTTTACATTCTGCTGGAAACTTTCGGCTAACTTTAACAGGGTACTCACTAGTGTTGTCGATCTGAAAACTTTAAACGGAGTACTTTTCAAATTTTCAGGGGAGTATTTCTAGACAGAAGGGAGTGCATACGAAATACAATAGTTAGACCTTAGACATAAATAGTTGTTGGCATTTTGTGTTCACAGTAAAATTGTTTTTAGTTTTTGACCCAAATGTTAATATTGAACGAAAACTGCTCTAGATAAATAGTTACATGGTAAATTATACATGGTAAATGGAAAATTTATCTTAAATCAACTTTAGCTTCGAACCCTTTTCACTTTCAACATCTGAATTTTGGCAGATTTGCCGAATTCAGGCACGTCAAATATGCGAACATGTTTGTCATAATTGGAAGGTATTTTGGTGGAATTTAAAGAAATGTCATTGCCAGACAATACCACAGTAGATACCTAAGGTAACCTGGTCAAAAATGACTAAACCTGGGGTGCTATTCTTGAAACATTACGAAAACTTTCGTATTGCGAGTTAGTGTCAAAGTATTACGAAAACCCTAAAATCGTATTCTTGAAATCGAATTACGAAAATTTTCGCAACGGAACGTTACTAAAATTTTCGTAATGGTTTTTTCGTTTCCCATTGCATTTCGTAATGAAATCATTTGGATTTTTGTGTTAATTATATTGATAAGGATGTTCATAAAATTCAATATTTTCTATTCTCAATATTTTATAAAAAAGTGAAAACAAAAGGGTACCTGTTTTTTCTTTGTTTCACGTGTTCTTAAAAATATGTATTATTTATTTCGAGATAACGATGTATGTACATAACTATGCATTCGGTTTTGTTTACTACCTAACTAGAACAAAACCATATTTTCTTCTAAATTTTTGTATTTACATGTCGTATACCTAAATCTTGGGATATTTTTTTAAATGCTTGACCACTTTCTAATTTTAAACAATACGTGTAAGGGTATGAGATTTTTTCGTAATTGACAATTGGCTGTAGCGGACAAAAATCGAATATGTGATTCAATACAACAAAAATATGTTATTTAAAGCTACATATATTGCCTATTTAACTTTTATATTTATTTGTTAAAATTGTAATGATTGGAAATTAATTAATGCAATGTGTAATTTTTATCATTCATTAGTTCATTTGGAACAATTTTGTTTTATCATTTTAAATGCCCTGTCTTCAAACATTACGAAAATTTTCGTAATGCACAATATTTTCGTAATCGTAATGGTGGAATCATAAATTAGTATTCTTGAAGCCATTACGAAAATTACGAAGAGAGGAATAAAAAACTAAGAAGATTTCGAAAGAGATGATTAAAAATGTTAGTTTAGTTTAGTATAACTGAGAATATTAAGCGAAGCGGACGCTTTCTTTACTTAAAATAATAAATTGTTGTGAATTTTTGTCAATAATGGCTTATTTATTTAATATTAAATTAAATATATTAAAAATGATTGTGTATGCTACTTTTTCGTTTAAAGGAAAAATTACTTCGGTCTAAAAAGACCAATGTATTGAAATCTTGTCAAAAATGGCCAAAAATTTGTTTGATCCAAAATCATTTATCTCGATGTTTTGAAAATCCTCGAGTCCGAAAAAGAAAAAAAAAAAAAATGTCTGTCCGTCTTTCTGGACGTCTGGATGTCTGTACCCATGATATCTCGAGAATCGCTTATCCGATTTAGAATTTTTTTTTCCAAAAATCTGTTTTTATTGTACGGCGGTACATATGATTATATGATGGTACGATTGAACCAATGCCGTCTAGAATATACAAGCCATACTGCTGTCTACGTCACTCAATTTATGTCGACAGTTCCATTAATCTTCTGCAGATGGCATTAATGCTAGAAAAATAAAAGAGAACAAAACTTGAAAACGAAGAGATTAAAACATGCGAAAATATAAAAAAAAAATTAGTATTAATCCAAGCGCAGGAAAAGAAGGTTGTACGTCGTGTGTTTTTTTCATAATTTGAAATTATTAATAAAAAAAAGTTCATACAAATTTTTCCAACTCATATTACATTTTTAGTTAATATTTATTTATATTTATATCATTATTTCATTAATAGTTTTATTAGTTTTAAATTATGCAGACAATTAGCAGAGATAAAAATATGTACAACCTTCCTTTCGTACGCATGAGATAATACTAAATAATTTTTTTATTTTTGAAATGTTTTATTCTCTGTTTCTCTCAACTCTTTCATTTTTCGAATGTTAATTGCCATCTAGGTTATGTCGATGAATTAAAAAAAAATAATTTTTGCTTGTAGCAGTATGGCTTGTATATTCTAGACGGCATTGATTGAACGATGATATAATGTTATGTCGTGTATGATGGCATGATGGTTTGATGGTATGGTATTACGACGATATGATCCTATGCAATGCCACTACATAAAAAGCCATGAAAAAAAAAACTTGTAGTGGTGTTAAGGCAATAAAGATTTTTATTTTCCAATGGAACGTAAACACAATCATATGGGATTTTGTGTTGCCTTTATTTTCAATTTAAATGAAAATTTTTATTGATAAATAGAAATAATTTTAAATTAAATACAATCTGTTTCGTCGGCAAGTGACCCCTTGTGTGTTGGTGATAGCTTTTCACATTTTTCATCATATCACCCAAGTTATGGGCTCGATTTTAATTCTGTTTGCGGTTTTTTAAAGCTTTTCAGTCACTTTATTGGTTAATTTGCACACTAAGCCAGGTTTTTGTAAAGAATGTAACAAATTATGGGAAAATCACATTTTTTTACTTAAACGATTTTTTTATTTAAAAAAACCTCTACTTTTTAAAAAAAATGAACTGTAAGTCGAAAAAATGTCCCATGGCATGGTTATTTTATTTATAATTATTAAAACATTGTTACTACCTAACTCATAAAATATTCGAACACCAATTTGTCGAAAAAATGGCGTTTGTAGCCGTTTAGGTATAGTGATGTTATCTAACCAAATCTTTTAAATGATCGAAAACTCAAATTGGTAAGTAATATTAAATAGTTCAGTTGTTCGCTAACCAATCGTGTGACACTTTCACACATGTACTCTCAGTGTTTTGTGTTTTACCAATTTTAAGTTTGTGTGAAAATTAAAAGGACAGTTTGTGTTAAGTAAACGCTTAATCATTACAATGACACATTTGCGTGATCCACCACCTTCTCATGTAGCCAATATGCATTTTGTAAACCTGTTCTCTAATGGAAATGCACGCGTTGCTGTCGAAAAATACAGGCGTCGATATCCAACAGGCCAGTACTTGGGTATAGGACATTCATTGCAATACATCGACGTTTTCCCAAACAAGGATTATTCCAACAACAACACGAGTCCAGCGTGAATATTAACGTGGACCATCGTGCCAGATCAGTTTTTTGTAACTGGATAATTTCACAGCAAAGAAGTGATGTCAATTTTATAAGGAGAATATTGTAGACAGATAAAGCTACTTTCACCAGGGCCCGAATTCCGGATCAATGACAAATGAGAATGAGAAATGACTTTATGTTTTATTTCGCCTACTCTAAATAAAAATGCAACCGACTAGTTGAAATAAAAAATCAAGTCATTTCTCATTATCATTTGTCACCGAACCGGAATTCAGGCCCAGGGCGGGTATAACAAATTATAGAAACCTCCATGTTTGCGCTGTCGAAAACCCAAACGTCGTAAGGGAGACAGCTTTCCAGAGCCAATTTGCTATAAATGTATGGGCGGGAATGATCCACGATTAACTTATCGGACCTTACGTGGTAATAAACAGGCTTGATCAACATGTATTATTAGAATTTTCAGGAATCACGTTGTCATGGAAAAAGTGCCATTGTTGAGGAGAAGGCGAATGCAGCTGCAATTAGATCGAGCTCCAGCACATTTTGCAAAGGTAATACGTGATAATTTGAATGAAAATAATCCACGGTGGATCAGTAGAGGAGGTCCTGTAGCCTGGCCGCCAAGGTCCCCTGATCTTACGCCCCTAGATTTTTATTTCTGACAGCAAGAATTTTCGCTGCTGCAGCAGAAACAAGAGGCAACCCTTAACAATTGCGTTGGACAACAACTAGTGTGATCGGGAGAGCCCTTGTTTGTTTACAAGAGAGTGGAGAGCATTTCGAACATGTCATTTAATTAAAAATGTTTAATAATTTGTAATAAAAATTGTTTTTATTGATTATTAATAAAATAGTATTATTTTATTTCTTTGACTTTAATTTAAATAACTTTTTTGTTTAATTTCCTTACTTTCTCTAGGTGACTTTTGCGCGGTATTTTTAAGAGTTAGCTAGTAAGAATGTTTTGTCAATTTGTAGATAATATGCTGTAGATTAATAATAATAATTAAAATAATTAACTTAATGGGACATTTTCACGGTTTACAGTTCAGTTTTTTAAAAATTAGAGGTTTTCTTTACTAAAAAAAATGTTATTTTCCCGAAATTTTTTACATTCTTTAAAAAAACCTAGCTAAGTGCGCAAACTATCAAATAAAGTGACTCATAAACTTCATCTTTTCAAAAACCGCAAACAGAATTATAATCGAGCACATAACTTGAAAATGAGACACCCACCTTAAAGGATTTTTTGCGATAATTTTACTTAAATATTCAGAATTTTCCGGGCGGTCACTTGACGACCAAACACATTGTATATCTTGCAGCTTGTACAAAATTTTAATTGAAATTAATAAAATTTTAATTAACAATTTTGCATTTTAGTAAATTGATTTTTAGAGAAATTTAGGGAAATCGTTAGGCTTCGTGTTTTTTTTTAAATTTCTTTTCGTAGATTACTAGATTAGTTTTATTATAAATCAAAAGCACGGAGGCTGACGATGTTTGAGAATAAAAATCAATTTACTAAAACGCAAAATTGTGAATTAAAATTTTATTAATTTTAATTAAAATTGTGGACAAGCTGCAATTCGATATATTTAATTTAAAATTGTTTATATTTATCAATAAAAATGTTCATTTAAATTGAAAATAAAGACAACACAAAATAATTCCAATATGATTTTGTTTATGTTTCATAGGAAAATAAAAATCTTTATTCGCCTGGGGATTTGACTGTTTAGACAGATGTCACGGCTGTTTATGTAGTGGCATTGTCCTTTGATTCTATGGCGATATGATTTTAGATCGTACTGTCGTACGATACTATTATGGTATGATGGTATGATTGTATGACTTTACGTACCATTAGTATTAGCCGCCTGTGACGGTATATCAATCCAATTCCAATTACAACACGCGACATTTAAAAATACATCCCAAATTGTCAATTAGTATTGTAGCTATTACCCTTATTTTTAAGAAAATAATAAACATACCACAAACAAATAGGTACCCTTTTTTTTGTGGTAATAAAATAATAAATATTTATCGAAATGTAAATACATATTATTTTTAACCATCAACAGAAACTATTGAGTTTTATGAACGTCTTTGTATGAATATAATTAAAACAAAAATCTAAATGATTTCATTACGAAATGCAATAAGAAACAAAAAAACCATCCGAAAATTTTAGTAACGTTCCGTTGCGAAAATTTTCGTAATCCGGATTTCAAGAATACCATTTTAAGAACTTACATTTTCATCTTCTCTCTCGAAATTTTATTATTTCTTTTTGCCTCTCTTCGTTATATTCGTAATGGTTTCAAGAATACTAAATTATGATTTCACCATTACTATTACGAAAATAGCATTACGAAAATTTTCGGTTACGAAAATTTTCGTAATGTTTCAAGAATAGCACCCCTGGACGAAGTCTGAAAAAAAAGCAGGACAGTCATTAAATCTCGAAATATGTTTCCATTTGATTTAAAAATAATTCGCTTTATAAAATTCGTTTGGTGGCGACGACTGGTCACAAAACATGCACGTGGTGAAATCTATTCTAGAAAAGTTTTAATCCCGATAACTTGATTAATTGGTTAAGTCAAAAAATAAATTTCGATGGAATTTGTGCATAAACACAGCAGTTCCATTTGGGCCAGGGATGGAGTTGCTTAAATGAAAGATGGCCAGCATTCAACCAATATTGCAAGACACTATAATGACCCTGTGGTTTTTATAAAAAAATTTGAGGAAATAGATTTGCCAAAGAAAAATTTGTTTCTTACTTTCATAACCACTCCAGGCCCTTACAACATTCCCAGGTTCCAGCACCAAAGGGAGCACTTTGTCAATGGTTTTTAGTGAAATTTTAATAAAACCTAACATAATAATGAATTATTGAAAATTTTTTGGGTCACCTTATTTGGGGTCGGATCTGTTAAATAAACTAAGAATCAAATTCAATAAATATTGCGTAACACCACTAATGATATTTTGGTTTATGCCATTTATCAAAAAGATTGTTTAACCAATTTTCTATTTTTTACATAGAAAACCAATCCAGGTAGTGTATTACGTCTCCAGATTCAAATGGAACTAGGTGGCATGTTTATGGATGGATTTAAATAGAATTTGACGAGTGTCTGATCAAAAGTCGCTAATTACATCTTACTTTTTGCTACTTACTTTTGATCACTTTTTTGTAGTAAATAGCTTGTTTTGGCCAAAAACAAGAATTTTAGGGATTTTTTTCATAGAGAAATTGGCAATTTTTGGTCCATGCTGGAAATAGCCACTTTTGATCTATTTCACTTAAAAAATTCTGCCCTGATAGAAAAAAAAAACATCATTTTGAAAAATGTAAACAGCGACTTTTGATCAGACACTCCTCATTTATATCTGAGAATTGAGAGGTTAAATCGATTCTTTAAGTAGTTCCTAATATAATATTTATTAATCCCGGTTCTAGAAAATTCCATTGGTCATATCATCTGGAGTCGCACTTCTTAATTAAGCCATGGTTCAAATTCAGGATATTTTTGATTGATATTCACCAAATTTATTTGTATATATTACCTAACCTAGCCTAGCTAATTCAGACTCCAGCATCAAATAGATGGAACAAGCATATTTGTTGAGGGATTTGCGATATTTTGTAAATTCTATAGATAGTTCCTGTTATAAAACCTATTATTTTATGGCGTGAAAAATGTTCTGCCTTAAGGTATAGGGGATTAGAATTTTTAAAATAAAACGTGGCCCAACGGCAAGAAATATTTTGGAACACTACTCGTACTAATGGTATTATGATCGATATCATAAACCAAAAACTAGATTTACCAATTTTGGTTTTCCATACACAGCCAACCCCTCCGGTACCGAATGCAACACACACATTTGTCGTTGTATTTTAGTGAAATTTTATTTCGCAGATGCTAAGCCGATTCTATATAAATAGTTCCCAACCTTATAGTCCAGGCAACGAAGACCAAAAAATACCAAATAGCGGAAATAATTCATGTAGAAGCCAAAATTGGTACAGTTGTGAGGAAGGTCTCCTTAACAACATACTAAAAGTACTGAGGGGTGGGGTGAAGCTAAGGGTGGGGCGGGGGTCTCGAAAGGTCCTTTTTTCAATTTTTCGTTAATAACTCAAAAAACACTGCTTCTATCAAAAAAATGTCTATCTACAATAAAGATTCTCTACACTTTTTTGATAGGATCAAAGCTTAAGGAAATATGGAGGGGTAAATAGAAAATTAAAAAAAACAGTTTTTGCTCGTGCTCGTCCCTTTATTCAGTTTACAATCAACCTCCTTGTTCATCGTGAGTCTTCAAAATATCTGCTTTTATTACAATAAATATTTTCACGCGTTGAATTTAAGATTATTATTTCCAGCGTGTATGTGACTATGGCTGAGAAGTGTTTAATTTGTGAGAGAGAAGTTGAAAGTGATTTGTGCAACGTTGGAAAAAAATGGATAATTGGATTAGTGAAGAAAAGATGGGAAAGAGAAAGGTTTCAGGGGTAAGATAAATGGTGTTGTTCATAATTCATGCAGACAACAATACGTCAGAAGTGACTCAATTAAAAGGTTTTTGCGAGACACTCTCTCAGATGAACCTTCAACATCACGTGATGCTTCGTCCTTGCGTTCAGGACAAATGAAATTTGATTTTAAAATAAAGGGTTTTTTCTGCACGGAAACATATGACGAAGAGAAGGAGATTAAAAAACCGTATGCTAACCGTCGAACAGTTTTTTATGTTCGTACGGTTGCGTTTCACAATTCAATTTTGAATCGTGGGCAGGAAAGAAAGGATGAGTGGGGAAACAATGTAGTGAGACGTATCTGCACTGTGGGGATCTACACGCAGCGATGCAATATATCACGAAGATTGTTCCAAAAGATTCATGTTAACCTCTGTACCTTCAAAAAGAAAAGCTGGACGTCCACAAGATGAAGGGATTTCAGAAGCAATGGAAGAAATATATGATTATATTGAAAGGACTGATAACTGCCAATACTCTATGGACGAGTTTTTGGAACAGGTTATTGCAGGGGAACCACCATATGTGAAGACCATTAAGGAGAGAATGAGGGAAAAATATGGGGACTAAATTATTTTCAGTACTATTCGCACCAGTCAAACTGTCGTCTCCTTTCATAGTTTTAGTGATAAAATCTTGAGCGACTCATGGTACACTTCAAGGTGTAAAGATGAACAAAGAGAACGTAAGAGGATTGTACAAAAAGCGGCTGAGAATATCTTGGAAGACATTGAATTCATAGCTTACGACAACAGTGTCTATCCCCCTTCATCTAGCTTCTGCAGTGAGGCTGAACAATTAATACCTTAATCTCTTAGAGTCTTCATGAACTGCATTGCAAGGAAAAAAAGGTCGAAAGAGGCAGTGGGGAAAAAGATGACAACTATTGTTCATGCTCTTATTGCTGCTGTTCGCCCTCAATGTTTCATATCCTCAATTCTGACCAGCCTCGCTCTGTTCATATACAGAAAATTCGGATCAAACAACTTGGTGTCCCTACTATCGAAGTTGGGATTGAGTGCCTCTTACTACGACGCTCAGCAGCTGGAGCTCTCCACCATCCACCACCCGCAAGAGCCTATCCCAAGTGACACATTTTGTCAGTACATCTTTGATAATGCAGAATTCAATGTATCCACTCTCGATGACTGGAATACCTTCCACAGCATGGGAGGAATCAAATGTGTTACACCAACCCACGCTTTCCTTACATCCACGAAAGTGGAAAGACTGAAATCTGTTCTCCCCCAGAAAGAAGTGGGCCAGCTGGGAGTTCTGGCGCTGCAAGCCTTTAAGGGAAGGGGAACCAACGCATTGCAGCAAATTACTATCGAAAACTTGAGCGTGTTGATGCCCATCCCCTGTAACATATTCACACCGACTGTTCAAGATTTCCTGTAGATGAGTGGTAAGTGGCTCCAGGAGGTGGACCCCACTGCAGAGGTTCCAACCATTCCAGAATGGAAGGATTTCATGCAATTGGTGAGTAAAGTCATTAACAAAGAGAAAACTTCGATAATCTTTCTTCCATTCTTCCATTCATCAAGGCACCACCTAACGAGTACAGCACAGTACATACAGTACATGCTTCGTAACATTCGACCAGCCTTTATACCTAATGGCTAGAGAAATCGCGTTTGGAAACATTGTTGTGAGACTTTTTTTTTTTTTTTTTTTTTTTTTTTTTTAACTATGCAATCTTTTTCTGGGGCTCAAGGCACTCCCAACTCTTTCGCAGTTAATTTTACCGTCCTACTTTACGCAGTATTAGCCAAATCGAGGACGTACGGCTATAGACCCGCTTTGTATAAACCACCTGCACATTGCATTGCTTCATGCCAACCTATAGTGCTGACATGAAAGGTGGGTCGGCCCATGGATTCTGCACTCTCAACAGGGGGTCATAGTTGTGTTCATCGTCATCACCGATCGTAATCAGATGATGAAAAATACCTTTTGCATCCCGCCCCTATCGGGATTCGAACCCGGTACCTCCTGATCCAAACGCCGCAGCTTTAACCACTGCGCCGTTTGCGTTGTGAGACTTGGTGGGTTTCACACCGTAATGTCCTTCATGGGGTGCATTGGTCACACAATGGCTGGATCTGGACTGTTGACAAGATGTTAACAGGCCACGCGTACAGCCAAACTGTTCGAGGACATTTGCTTGTTCAGCTTGTTTTATGCCAAATTGTTCTGGAAGGAGCCAATATTTCAGAGGAAGAGAAGAGAGAGATCTTGACTATGCTGACCAACATGGAGGAACTTACTCCGGACAAAGTTGAAGAGAATGCTTCCTTGGTGTTAGCTTTAACGAAATATCAGAATCATCTGAAATCCCGAAAAGATAACGGCCCTACCGCTGCTTTGTGGGTTCAATACTTCAACATGGTTACCCTGATGAAGAAGTTCATCGATTCTGAGCGTGGGGGACGGGTACTTAGAATGTGTACAGCAGATGATCCCATTCTTCCACGCAAGTGAGCACTTCCAGTACGCAAAATGTGCCCATCTCTATGTCCCTTGGGCAGGTAATTGGTCGGATAAGGTCATAGGACCAACTCTTGTGCGCTCCATGAAAAGTTTAGGTGGCCTAACGCGAAGAAGAGGAATTACTGATTCTGTACTCGCCAAGTGGGTTTGTCGATCACCGGGAGGCACCGAGATATGTTCGTCATTGGAGGAGTTGCTGAAGTGGTCTTTGCAACTGGAGAGCAGCACGTTGATATTCGGGTATCACGGCAAACGAGAGATTCACGAGTTAGAGGTAAAATACACGAATGGTTCAATGATCATCCCCCTTTTCCAAAGTTGGATTCACTGATGTCACTGTTAGCAGGTATCGTGGGAAATTCCAAAATAAATTGCCACCAAGCCCTGGATACTGGAACTAAAACTATGCAAAGTTTTATTGGCAGTAAATTTGGTAATATGAAGCAATCTAAAAAGAATGTGGTCTTGTCACTAGCCAGTATGAGCAGCACCATTAAAATCAATGATGATAAAGTTACAATTAACCCTCTGACAATTTGCCAAAGAATTGTCATATCCAAAAAGGACGATAAAGATGTAGAAGAGCTTTTAATGTTTTGCCTGTAGAGGACAACGCAACTGTGGATCTCACCCACAGCTTCAATGTGGTAGACGGTGGTTTCCTACTCCATCGCATGAAATGAAAACAGTCTTCCAACATATTATCAATTTGCCATCAGTACATTGCCTACGTACATAAACATTACGGTAAAAATTGTTCGGTTCAAACGAGCAGAGCAGAAGCGAAGATCGCTCACAAAAACTTCTGTTGACATCAACTTTCATGAAAGCACGACTATCGCAGTTCAACAAGAGCATTTTCTTGCTAATGAAAGAAACAAAACAAAGCTGATTCACTTGCTCAGTGAGAAAATGGCAGCAGCCGGGATTGAAACAGCTATTGATACAGGGGATGCTGACAGCACTATTGTGAGGGTGGGTTGGATAAAGCTGCTGTACATCCAACTATAGCAATAGTTGCGGAGGATGTAGACTTGATAGTTCTCCTCATAAGATTGGCACCACCATCTATCAATATGTACTTCATGAAGCCAGGCCGTGGGAATGTGGAGACCAATTTGTTCTCAGTGCAACAACTGCAACAGCTTCCAATTTCCAAAACGTTTATCCTTCTTCATAGCTTCTCCGGATGCGACACCACCTCGGCGATACATGGAAAGAGTAAAGTAGGAATCGCTAAGCTTTTCACAGAAAACCCTGCCCTTCCTCAAGACATTTCAGCAATATTCACAGATCCCTCAGCATCACCTGAGGATATTGAACAGGCTGGCGAGAAGCTTTTTTTGGCTGTATACAAAGCGCCTGCACGTCAAGACAACCTGAACAAACATAGGTACTTGGCGTTGTTGAAGGCGTCAACGAGCTCTTCCTCCCACCAGAGGAGCTTCAAAGTAACACTCGCTCAGAGTATATCTACAGGTAAATTCATTTTTACAGTTTATTCTTTACCTTACAAAAATTAGTTTGTGATGAATACATACGTTGGTATCATTACTTTCTTACAGGTACAACAGTGGCTTGGCCACCCCCTACCACCCATCCAATATGGTTGGGTGAAGGGAGAAGATGGGATCCTTTACGCAGTTAAAACGAACGACGCTGTGGCACCCGACTCCATTTTGAACATGATATTTTGCCGATGCACGAATGGGTGTGGGGTGCGCTGCGGTTGCCGCAAAGCAGGGATTGCCTGCTCCAGTGCCTGCGGCTGCATCGACTCATGTACTAACGGAGCCCCCGTCGAAAATAGCTTCGATGATGATGAAAATTTAGATTTCGACGAAATTTAATGTTCAATATATGTATATCCTTAAGCTGTAATTATTTCATTTTTAACATTAAACATTTAATTTTTAACAATAAAAACTGTTTTTTTTTTAATTTTCTATTTACCCCCTCCATATTTCCTTAAGCTTTGATCCTATCAAAAAAGTGTAGAGAATCTTTATTGTAGAGATTTTTATATAGATTAATTTAGTATATGGACATTTTTTGATAGAAGCAGTGGTTCTTGAGTTATTAACGAAAAATTGTAAAGAAGGACCTTTCGAGACCCCCCCACCCTTAGCTTCACCCCCACCCCTCAGTACTTTAAGTATGTTGTTAATGACACCTTCCCTTACAACTGCACCAATTTTGGCTTCTACATGAATTATTTCCGCTATTTTCCTTCGTTGCCTGGACTATTAAACATATTAAATCATGTCTTGAAATTATTATTTTGCTGGTCCCTCATAAATTTTGCATGCCGCTAATAAGTTTAGCGATCTGAATGAATATTATCTAAAAACCCAGGACAATGTAAGATATTTTCCTGGATGCCCACAGAAGTTTAAAAACCCACGATACCTCCAGATAAACCAGGACATCTGGTCACACTATTCCCACCTAGATCCTATCTATGCAAGAAGGAGAATATCAAAATAAAACTGAAAGACAATTTATCCTGACAGTATTCAACCTTGCCAGACAAGGAAGATGCCTGGCAGTCTGAATTTTATTCAAATGTAAATAAAGGATTTAAGAATATTGATGTCAAGGCGTATTGGACGAATAAAATTTCCCATATCACACTGCATAAATCCAAACTTCCATACAACTTTCCAGTCTGGAAAGGCTAAATGTCTGCAGAAACTATCTTACAGTATTGTTTTTATATAGAAGTGCTAATCTAAAGAAGGATTTGAGAGTATTGTAAATCCAGCCCTATACATACATTGTTTTTGACCAGTAAGGCTAACTGACCTCATAATTTGTTTGCAGCGTAATTTTTTGTATTCAGGAGCTACTGAATCTAAATTCTTAGTCAAAGCTGATAAATTATTTTAGTAAAATCAAGTAATCTCTGTCATGTTTGAGTTTATTTGAAGTCGTAAAGTTATAAGTTGCAAAAAACTCGGAATTATCTTTTTATAAGTTTTATGTGGAAATATTGATTCTGAAAAAAAAATCTTGTGAAGTTGAAGTAATTTGTTTGAAAAACAAAATGACTGATTCATTACTGCAAGAGAACTGTTTTATGGGGTTAGGCCAGAAAATGACAGAAACCATTATAAATTACTTTGAAAAAATGATTTATGAAAAAGCCAGATATCTTCCAGATTATAATTATTGCAAGCAAAAGTCGATAAGTTTAAATATAGTATTGTGTAAAAATATTATTAGAATAGCATTTATTAGAGTAGAAATACTCCGATTGTACTCACTTCGAGAGCACTGGTACTCACTCGTCCTTTAGGTTTTCTTTAATCACACTCAACTGACTTCGCCCTTGGCACTCACTAACTCAGAAAAACTAATTCACAACACTATGTCGGAACTTTTTCGACCTTTTTCTTCAAAAAACAAAAAAACATTCTCGACTCCCGATTATTTTTTTCTTCCTTGACTTTTCGTTAATATTCTCGGAAAATGTTTCTGCAAGCTAAAAATATTTTATATGCAATTTAAAACAATTTTAGTCGGAAGGGGACATAGAATACATCGTTTGGTTGTCTGTTGAAAATTTTTTTTACGTAATCTAGCACTGACGTTCCGTTTTTTTTTTTTTTTTTTTTTCAGGCTACTGGTTAATTTTACATTTAGTCCCCTTTTTTTGTACACATCTTTATGATTGGTTTAGTAAACAACAGTAATGCACATAGTCACTCTACTGTTGCTCACTCGATTGTTTCTACAGTTATCATACGCACCCCACCTACCCACCCTCACACCTCCGACGGAACGACACCCTCCCAAGGCTCGTTATACACGAAAATCAAAAAACCAAAAGTCCGCGGATCGAAACAAAATTTTAGAATACTTTTAATTTCTTGGAATGCACTTGAATTGAATATTTTTTTATGAATTTTTTCTTTCCTTTATAATTTTCCGAATTAATTTATTTTGAGGTGATGATTTATTTAACCTGCTGGCGAAAATAATTTCAGAGTTGCTGGATAGACGTTGAAAAAATTTAAAAATAAATAATTTTTTTTTATTTTCGTTTTAATTAAAATTTGTAACAAAAATTTAGCAATAATTTCGAAAAAAAATTTTAATTTATCGTTTTTTTGTTTTTGTTTAATGCTTCTAATTTTTTTTAAATAAAAATAAAATAAATATTTTTTTAAAATTATAATTATTTTATTAATTTCCCTAATATGGTCAGTTGCCTATTCTATCTGCATCGTAGTTCGCACCTGCTCGATTTCGTCTTATTTGAACGGAAAAAACTTATTTATCTAATTTTACACGCAAGCGTAACATCCTAATTAGTGATCATAATTTATCAAATCTTTTATCGAGGAAATTGTTCGGCTGGCAACACAAAATCAATTGAAAATATGAATAATGAACTCGAAACATATGTATAATGTTCTTAGAAGTCTGGAAAATAAAATTTTAGGACCACAAAGCTACCTTGGAAATCAAAACAAACTTCTCTAGAAAAACTATAATTGATCTGCCTCCAAAAGGTCTGCCGCAAAAATATAAATAAAAATCGGCGCCCAAACCCGGATAGAAACCAACTCAATTTACAAATAGATAGTTACAACAAGCACAAATAGTAAACAGTACTTTGAATAGAAATGTGTCATCCCAAGAGTGTTACGTCACTTAAAAGTAAAAGCGCAATTAAGAATTAAATTTAAAAAAAACGAACAAAAATTATTTTTCCATCCAACAAACAATTTTTTTTTTTTCTAAAATTAATCTTCAAAAAAAAAAAAAATTTACTAAACACCCTATAAAATACACGTGTATACAAATGTACATTTTATATTTTTGTTGTTGTTTTTTTTTTTAATTCGTATGTATTCGCTTTTTGTTTACGTGGTTACGTTCGGAAACTTTTTTGTCCGAGTATTAGTTTAGTATTTTTTTATACTATGTGCCCATGTATATGTCAACTTGACTCTGTTAGTCTGTTCTCGTTTTTCAACAAGATAAATTTTTTTCTACAATCGAATCATATTTAATATATCGTTCATGGTGAAAGCACCATCATAATATTTTTAAATTTAATTTTCAAGAAACAAAAAGTTTTTGAATTAAAGCTACTTTATAGTATTTTAATTCGTCTTTATTATTATAATTGTGGTATACATACGTATTTTTAATTTTTATTTGATAAATCAAGAACACTAAATATACAGTGGATACTCTGGTTATTTATATATAAATAAATACCTATTGTGAATTATAAAGTGAATAATTAAATTGTGTGCAAGAAAATTATTAATTAATAAAAAATAAAATTAAAATTGTTTAAACAACCATTCACGAAGGATTTTGGATTACTTTCTTAAGTGGATTACATAAATTATAATATAAACAACAACATAACAGCACAGCCATCTCTCCTTACTTCACACCATCATCATCACCATCATCATCAATATAAAATAATTGTGTAATAAAAAAAAAAGTTTGTGAGTTTTTATAAGAGAAGTTGTGTGAAAAAATTTTGTAACATAACATAAAATTAAAACAATTGAAAAATTTATAAGTGAAAAACGAAGAAAATGTCAGTATAAAGTCTAAAAAAAGAAAGAAAAAAAAAGTTCAGTGATTTATAGTGTGTGAGTTCTTACAAATAAAACAAACAAAAAAGTGGATAAAGTGAAATTTTGTTTGTAACTTTAATATTAGAACAAAATACCTACAAATATGCGGATAAAACGAGAATCACCTTGCTTGGTGCTACGGTTTATGCCTATCAATAAAATAGGTGAGTTTTCTTTCAAAATTTACATTTTGAATTTACAAACATAATTGATTGACTGTTTGTGTGAGATTTGGTAGTAGGTAGCCTAAAATGAAAAAAAAAAAAAAAATCTCATATATGCGGATGACATTCCATTACGTCCATTTCTCATTTATATTTAAGCAGCAGCGAAAAAATTATGACTCATTTTTTATATATAACATTACAAATATTTTGTTTTATTATTATGGCATGTGTATTTGTAGAAATATTTTTGTTTTCTTTTTTTTTTTTTTAAATTTTGTTCATGTATTGTGTATATTGTTGGTTTAGTTATTTTATATAAGAGAGGTGAGTCATCTCCCGTATTCAGCCTTAAAGGCCATGACGTATTTTGATTATTATTTTTTGATGTGAATGTATGTACGACATTTTTATGCATGTGTAGGTTTCTTTAAATAATACAGTTAATTAAAATAAAAATAAAAATTACGGTCTGGTGTATATAACCTTTAGCCGACTTTTAATATAAGCGGTTTCACTGTATTTTTATCTTATGTGGTGCGGAGCGCGCATTAAGTATGGCAAAATACCTTTAAATTAAATAAATCAATACAAAGTTTTTTTTTTTTTATTAGATTAGATACAAAAATTAGTCATAAATCCATGAGAAATGATTTTTTTTTTAAATAAGAACTGTAATACGTTAGTAATAAAATTTCTAACTTGTAGATCCGAATTATTTCTGCCGGTAACTAAATTTTTGTGTTTTTTGATATATTTACAGGTAATCACAGAGACCAATTTAATAAGAGGCAGAAGGAGACATCTAATGATAGCGGATGTTCATCACCATCAATATGTGATAATTTATTAAATTGTAATGATAGTAATAGGCGGATACCATTATGCCGAAGCTGCTCTAGTCCTTTTGAAAACGGTAAGTTAAAAGGAATATTAATAATATGAGTCATTTAAAATAAGCGAGGGGTGATGCTGATTTGTATTAACCCTATAATAAAAAAACATAACCATAAAATGCAGAAAAAATCTTCCCTTTTTCACAAAATGATTTATAACGTAGAAGGTATATACATATATAGTCATAAAGATCGCGATCGCAAATTTAAATTGTACCTTCTTCTGTATGAGTCATATTCCCGCTTTATACGCACCCCTATATAAATCACAAGGAGACAATATGTTCTTGAAAGATTATAAAATTCCATCCCCTGTTTAAAATAATGCGTCATCATGCCATTGAACATAAAAAAAAAAAAACAAACAAGTGGTGGTTTGGTTTGTTTTTATTTAAATTTCTCTTACGTTTTATTTTTTGTTGCTTTATGTTAAACAGATTTAATTTGTAAACAGGAAGGGATATCCCAAACAATGGTTCAGATGCTTTTATGATGACTCATAACATCCCTTTATTTTATAATAATATAAATATTCAGGGGTGAAAAGCGCACGGGGATGATTCATTTAAACGTGTACCAATTTATTTTGAAATTCATTTCATGGCGCCCACCATGGGGCCAAACCTAATTTACAAACTCGATTTGTTTGGCACGATCGCTGGCTGCCAAATCAAAAAATAATAAATTTTGTCCGACGAATTATGTAATCCGGCGGCGTCAATGGGTGTATATTTGTTCAAAAAAAAAAAAAATTTTAAAAGTAAACACGAAAAAAATCTTTTTTATTATTATTATTGGCACTCACAGCTTCTCTACAGATCTTAAAATATTTGTTTTAATTTGGCCTTGGATTTCAATCATATTCAAATTATATTTGTTTTGAATCCTATTGGGGAAAAAGTGTACTAAACACTGATCGTAATTTTCGCTATGACTAATTGGTGTCATTTCGAAATTATGTAGTTTGTCTGCGCGTGAAAAGTATTTTCTATTTCCTTTTTTAAACATTTTTTTTTGTAAAACCATTTCATCTATTTTTATAAAATTTGTTATGTTTGTTTTTTTTACAGAAATTCCAGACATTGAGTCACATCCTGCATCACTTGTTTTTCCACATTTATTACTTGGTAACGGTCGCGATGCTATCGATCCATCAAAAGTTGGTGCTAATTTTATATTGAACATAACGTGCCAGCCATCAAGTATAGAACATCAAAGTGGTATTAAATATAAACAGATCCCGGCTAGTGATACATTGCATCAGAATATAAAGCAATATTTTCAAGAAACATTTGATTTTATTGGTAAGTTTTGTATTTTTTTTGTTATTTTGTTATTATTACTTAGTCAGCATATTTTGGAATTTCCTGTGGTATTTCACTTTAATGGATGTCTCGTCGCATATTATATGCGATGATCATATATGCATGTGAATCATATTAATAAAATAATTCATCAATACTAAAATTTTCCTTTGTTTTTGTTCAATTTACAGAAGAGGCACGTAAAAAAGGTCAAACCGTACTGCTTCATTGTCAGGCAGGAATTTCACGTAGCGCAACAATAGCAATCGCATACGTAATGCGTTACAAATCGTTATCGCTTAAAGAAGCATACAAAATGGTGAAAGTGGCCAGGCCAATAATTTCGCCCAATCTCAATTTTATGGGCCAATTGTTGGAGCTGGAAGAGAATTTACTTGAATCGGGCACCTTGACCCAGCAACAAATTCAATCGCAAATTATTGCACAACCTGAGTCATTTAATTTTAATTTTACATCTCGATTAAGTAGCAGTTGCAGCAGCAGTGGCAGCAGTAGTTGTAGTAATAGTAGTGAAAACGATCACATGTTGGACATGAATTGTAACAATAGTGAAAATTCAAATAGCAGTGAAAGTGATAACGAAAGTACAAGTGTGAATAGAAGTAGTAATAGAATTATTAGTAGCAGTACGAGTAGTAGTTATAGTAGTAGTCCCGATATAATTGATTGATTATTTAAATCCTTAAATATATATATAGCTGTATTATAATAATATTATTTATTTATCAAAATCATCAAATCAATACAAAACTTCATTAAAATTCATAAAAAAAAATATATACACACAGACACACGATTGCTTATATTTTTCTTAAGTAATTATACGTTTACTTATATGTACGTATATAATATGTAAATATTTAAATTAAATTAATTTAAAAATTATTCTTATTTTTGGTGTTTTGTTTTTTTTTTTTTTTTAATTTTTATTTTTTATTAAATATTTCTGCTAAGCGAGAGTGAAAAAATAAAATTTAAAAAAGAAAAAAGTATCTAAAAAAATTAATTAAATTAAGACAATATATAATCTTATATAGAAATAAAATTAAGTCAAATTTAAAGCCAAAAATATTATATTTGAAAAAATAGTAAAAAAAAGAAAGTTGTGCATCAATAAAAAATTTTAAATAAATAAATTATTTTATTTCATCGTCGTCTCGTCATTATTTGTCTCTAGAGAGCACAGAAAAAATGTTCCTCCATTAATTATTTTATTTTTATTATTTTTTTTAATTAATAATTACTTTATTTTATCGCGGTTAGGTCGAAAGAAAAATCGAAATTACACATTAAATTAAATTATTATATAAAATGCATTTTAATAAATGAAAATATATATAAATAAACAAAATAAAAAACAAAATTAAATTAAATTAAAAAAAAAAAACAAAAAAAAAACAAAATAAAAATACAAAATAATAAAAATTATAAATAAATTGTTTTATTTTTGGAAACTAGGAAATGTACACAATTTTTTTTTTTTTTTTTAAACGACATGTACATAATGTACTAGTTAGTATATGTTTCGAGCAATGAGAGGAAATTCTTAATTTAAATCAATTGTAAACTATTTTGTTCAGTACACATTACCGTTATGTGTATCTAGGTACTAGCTATGTGTTGTAACAATAATATTTTTCTCTAACTCTGTTGTGTAATAAAATTGTGTATCGTCACTGTACGTTAGAATTTATAGAATAATTAGTGGAACAACCATTTTTGTTTTAGATTCTTTAGAGTTTAAACCACTATACCAAATTTAATTGTTTGCTATGGCAATTTTCTACTTAGAGCAGATTCGAGTAAACTATAAGCCCAAGCAAATTAACAATTTAATTATCTTTGTATTGTCTGTTATCAGAAAGACCCACCTTTCTCAAAGTCCACGTTTACAGCGTTCTTATCGGTGCCAAATTCACTGGCTTGTAAAAACCATGATAACAATGGTTAGTCTAAATATATTCTAAAATTCACACATACAATGGCGAGCAAAAATGGACGAATAAATAGGGAATTTTTTTTTCAGTACTATACGGTTATATAATTTTAATATGTTTCGAAGATTGTAAGAGAATTCAATCCAGTTTCGAACTGATGAGGTTATGATTATGAAAAAATCAATCTTCGCATCAAGCCGCGGCGACTGAACTGATTATACCACAATTTACATTCTATATATACAGAATGTGCTGTGCGTTAAGTACTAGCGAATCATACTAATACAGATGAACTCTCTTACAATTACTATACGGTTTTATAAAGGCAAATAATGAAGAGCTACTTTATGCATTTTAATTTATATTTCACTAGAAAACCCTTGAATAACAAAATGAACCGATATTTATTTAACTTATCTATCCATAATTCAAAATATGAAACATTGCACATTCTTCAAATTTTGCTCGTTTTCAAAATTTTAAATTACCGCTTAATCGTTGAACAAAACTAGTCGATTTTTTATTAAGTCTTAGTTATCACAAAAATAGACGGGATTACAGCATTTTATCAAATCAAAGGGGCATTCTAAATTACTAGTTAATGTCATATTACACCTACGACGGTGCGATTAGTTGGTCAAAGAAATGAAATTGGATAACGCAGGGCCAGAAAGGATGGTATAAATTATTGTTCAACCGAGATGGTCGTCTGATGGAAATGCCATTTAAATGAGAAAGCCACTACCAGAAGAATCAAAACACCGTTAGAGACAGCTAAAACCATAAACAAAACTGTAAGCGAATAGACAGCCCGACGGGTACTTAAAAGCTTTGTATTTGTCAGCCGGGTCAAACAGAAAAAATTGGCTTTATATGTATAAAAGTTATTTTTCTTCCACCGAATACTACGTCCATTTTGCAACCAATGGACCAAGGTGTTATTGCGACGTTCAAGGCATATTATTTAAGACGTACTCTTCAAGAAATGATTCATGAAATTGATCGAAGATCTGAAGAAAACGAAGCCACTGTGAAAGATTACTGGAAAAACTTTACGATAAGAAACGCAGTTTTTAATATTGGCAAATCTTGCGACGAAGTTAGCAGTACCACTATATCTGTATCGTGGAAAAACCTTTGGTCAGAAAATCATTCCACCATTTGTAGTGAAGATGCAGCTGAAGTTCAAACTAAAATTCTCAATATGGCCAAAGCAATAGGTTTCACAGAGGTAAATTTGTCTGACGTAGACAATTTATTAACGCAGCAGGATAGCCCACTATCAGACGATGAATTAATCGAAGGACAATGATAATCCACAGCCTATACTTTCTCTAAAAAAAATTGGCAACCATTATAAGCTCTTCTGATGATTTAAAAAATTTGATAGAAGAGATTGATCCAGACTCAGAAAGACGATGTCTCGCAATAGAAGCGATAACTAAGGGTGTTACATGCTATAAGGACTTGTATATGGAAACTAGAAAGGCTGGTTTAAGTCAACCTACCCTGAAAAAATATTTCCAACCGGTTACAGCAACATCGCCTCAATCATCTAATTCATCTTCCGATGACACTATTTCATCATCTGATGAATTCGAAGGGTTATTAGACTAAAACCAATTGTGATTTATAAACATAATGTGCACATACATATGTCTGAATTTATATGCAAATAATGTACCAATTTATGTGCGAATTTTTATTGAATTATATTTAATTTTAATTTATTTTTACCTAAAATATGACCTGAAATAAATTGTACTTTGTACAGAACCAACATATATATTTGTGTAATTTTTTCCGACTTACGTCGTTTTATGTTACATCGCATTTTTTTGGGACGCATCTACGACGTAAGTCAAGGATCGCCTGTATGATAAAAATGTAAAAGCGCGTTTAATGTTTGCAAAAGAGCATAAAACTTGCAATGCGGAAGATTGGAAACGAATTAATGGGTCAGGTGAAATCAAAACAAACCGTTTCCAATCAGTTGGAAAATATACTTGTTGTGGATGTCTTATCCACATATTAAAGAAATACAATTATATTAAGATTTCACATATATACTTTATTAGTATACCGTAATACTTGATACACGAGGCTTTATTCCATCCCCCAGTTCCCTCCACTATCATTGATATACCACCATCTAATGGATAGATCATAGACATACTAAATAAACATGGAAGTGCTAAGTCCAATAGACATATAACATCTTCCCCCCTTTTTTTTTTTTTTTTTTTTTTTTAAACTAACAACAAAAATTAAAATTAAAATTTACTTTCAATACAAAAGGTATTCCTTTAAATGACTTGGTAACTTTATGTTACGTTTAGGACGAACATAACTGCTGCTGCTTACTGATCATTCAACCTGTTCTATGTCTGCTGCTAAATTGCTATCAATTGACGTGTCTTTTATGTTGTTGGATTGTGTATCACCATTTACCTTTGATTGTTCTTCTTTAATGAAAGGCTTTATGTTTACTATATTCCGTTTATAGGTGGAGCCACCAACATTCACTAGATAAGAACGATCTTTCAATTGTTTTTCGACAACGCCTAACGACCAATTATTATTTATCTGTGGATAAATTTGAACTGCTACAGATTGTCCTATGTTTAAATCCGGCAAGAACTTCGCTTTACGATCATAATAGTACTGGCTTTCACGACGACGGCTTTCAATTTTTGTAGGAACACCTTCAACGACTTAAGGCATGTACTGATCATCACACAGTGGAATTCCGGATCTGGTTTTACGTGAAAAAAATCTCTGCACAGGGCTGCTAGCTATTTTATTAGGAGAATTGCGCCAATGTAGTAAACAATACCATAGATCTTCCTTAGAATCTTCTCCTTTCTTTAATAATTTTTTGGCTAATTATACTGATGATTCTGCCTTCCCGTTTCCTCTTTGATGATGTGGTGATGATGTTACATGTGTAAATCCCCAAACTTCAGAAAAAAATTTTAATTGAGCATTTATAAAATTGGTTCCATTGTCCGTACATACTCGTTGTGGAATACCATACCGGCTAAAATTTCGCTTGTAGATTTCAATTACCGAGCTTGGTGTTGAATCCTTTAACAGATCAAGCTCGAAAAAATCTGAATAATGATCAACTGTAACTAAATACGATTTACCATTATTTACTAACGCATTCATTGATACAAACTGGAATGGATACATTGCCACTTCGTGAGACTGCATAGATGGATGTGATTGTGAATTTGAATACTTAATGCATATGTCGCACATTTGCACCTTCTCTTTGATATCTGATGACATATTCGGCCAGAAAATATTGTCTTTCGCTAAATTGACTGTGGTTTCTATACCATTGTGTGCTACATGAACTTTTTCCACCATCAATTTTCTAAGAATGTATGGAATTAAAATCTTTCCATTTCGAAAAATGAGTCCGTTTTGATATGATAGCTCATGTTTATATTTAAAATATAGCTGAATGTCTTCTGGTACGTCTCTGATTCGGTTCGGCCACCCATTAGAAATCAATGAGATCAATTTTTGAAGTAAATGGTCTTTTAAGGTTTCTGTTTTATATTCTGAATTCGTTCATCAGGAATTTTCAACGAATGAATTAGATTAATTTTTTTAAATCGTGGAATATTTCCTTTTCTGCGGAATGAACATTGAATACATTGTAATGATTTATGAAACTGTCATGCTCCGATACGCCCAACGATGCCCTCGATAATCTGTGGGCTATAATGTTTGACTTACTGTCAATAAAACGTAATTCGATGTTGTATCGTTGTAATACCATCAGCATTAACTGCAAACGTTTAGGCGCTTTCAAGAGTGGTTTCTTAAATATATTGATTAGTGGTTTATGGTCCGTCTTTATAATGGTTGTAACGTTGCCCACAATAAGTTGATCAAAACGCACACACGCAAACACAATTGCTAACAACTCTTTTTCTATCATCGCGTAATTCTTTTCTGCTGCAGACAAAGTACGAGACGCATACGCCACTATTTGATTATCCTGGAAAACTGCTACACCCAGTCCAGTACTGCTCGAATCACATTCAATTGTAAGTTGCTTACCAATCTCGAAATATTTTAATAATTTGTTATCGCTAACAAGCAATTTCAGCTTTTTAAATTCGCTCTCTTCATCATTTGACCATAACCACGTTGACTTGTCCAACGTTAACTTGCGAGGAAGAGCACTTTCTGTACTAAGATTAGGAATGAATCGGCCCAAATAATTCAGCATACCTAAAAATCGGAGTAAATCACCTTTATCTTTTGGTGATGGCATATTCTTAATAGCCGTGACTTTTGACTCGTCTGCTTTTAGACCTTTATTTGACAGAATGCGCCCAAAAAATTTTACTTCCAATCGACAAAGATTCAATTTACTTTTATTTAGTTTACAATTATTTTCGCGTAAACGTACTAATAATTTTTCCAAATTTGCATTGTGGTCCACGAATGCTTCTTCCACAGTTTCTCCTTTTCCATATATTAGTATGGTGTCTGCCAAAATTTCAACACCTGGCAAATCATGAACTACTGCGTACATTTTCATTTGAAAAAGCTCTGGTGCTGACGAAATTCCAAAAGGACAACGTAACCAACGGTAGCGACCAAATGGAGTCCAAAATGTAGTTAGTTTGCTACTTTCTTCTGTCAACTTCATTTGCCAGACTCCCTTTCTGGTATCCATGGTACTAAAAACTTTCGCTTCACCAAGTTCCGGTAAATTTTCGTCTCTTGTTGTTGTTTGACAATGTGGTCTCTTGATGGCGACATTCAAAGGAATTGGGTCAAGACAAATTCGGAAAGAAATATTCTTTTTCACTAGTAAAATATTACTCACCCATTTTGTATTGAATGGTTCTTGTGTAATAATGTTATCTTTTACCAATGAGTCCAACTCTTCCTTCAGTTTTGATCGCATCGCCATTGGAATTCTACGAGGAAATTGAATTACAGGTTTAATATTTTCATCAATTTCGATTTCCACTTCTCCCGGCAGGAGTCCATAACTATCAAATACATCATTATATTTCTGAATGATTCGATTTGCCTCATTGACGGCATTGACATTTGAATGAATATGTTTCGAGTCATTATTGTTAACGCTATTTACGAAATGTTCGGAATGCACTACATTTTTGCTGAATTTTATAAGTCCAAGAGCGATACAAGCACTTTCGGATAATACTGCACAATGCTCATTATCAACTACTTGAAATATGATATTATATTTTTTGTTTTCATAATGTCACGGAATTTTTACTTGACCCAAAATTTTAATATTATGTCCACCATTATAGTCTGTTAACGTCACCTTAGAGTCATTCAAACAAATATTACCACTAGTTAACTTTGAATATTGTTTAAATCCGATCAGACAAGCTTGAGCCCCTGAATCTAGATCACACACAACGCTTTGCCAATCTTAATTAAATTTTAGCCTCAACTGTACACGACTAGTGCCTTTACTCGAATCAATTACTTTTTCAATTGTCAATGATGCATCACTTTCACTGTCTGTTTTAATTTTCACTTCTTTTACTGATGCATTGTTAAAATTCTTCTTTATACTACTTCGAAGTGATTAAAACCATCGCAAAATTTACATTTTTTACCAAACGCAGGACAATGGGTTTTCTTAAAAACATGATTGGTCGCACAAAATTTACATTTCATTGAACTGTTTTCTGTCTTTTTATTATTTTTCGACTTCTTATTTTTGTTCTCGAACACTTTATTTACATTGTGATTTTCACCAACAAGAGATTTAACACGATCTTCAGTAGCTTCACTGACTTTACACTCCTGTATTATTTTTTCGAGTTTCAATGTGTCTGGATCCTGCGATAGAAAACGTTTTTTTAAATTTATGTCACGAATACCAAATGCAATACGATCCCGCAATATGTCATCTGAGGTTACGTTCTCGTTATACTTGCATACGTCAATTATTTTCCGGAGACGTATCAAATACGCATTAAAAGTTTCATGTTCATTTTGTGAACACGTATGAAACATGTATCGGTCATACAAGACGTTTCTCTTTGACACCAGACGATTACAAATAAGTTTAATAACATTTTCAGCAGTGTCTTTTTCCGCTTCAGTCAAAGAAAAATGTGAAAATTTCATTTTCGCATCATCACCAATTAACGATAAAAGTAAATTTATCTTTTTCTGTTCTTCAGTAGCAGGCCATTTGTCAATCGCTGATGCCACAACGTACTCGTTCCAATTCCTCTTGAAGAGTTCGAAATTTTCCTCAATATTACCAGGTATATCCAATGGTCTCGGGAATGGAACATTTTGAGAGGTTATAACATCAATTTCATTTTTTTTAGAAAAATCATCACGAAGCGATTTTAGCTCATCGTTGACTAATTTCATGTTTTTGTTGATGTTGTTGCATGTAGATGTGAAAAGTTTTATTGCCTCAGCTAACTCGCTCATTTTAGTTTCCTTTTATATATATCGCAACCGTTTTACTTTTTACTAATTTGATTTTCACTTAACCTCACTTATGTTAATTGTCTATCACGAGTGAAATAATATATTTTCGTTTCAATATATATATTTTTTTATTGAAATTATTTCACTTGAATTATTAATAGAATAATTAATAGAACAATTAATGGCACAGACCTGCCAATAAATTACAGAAGCTCCAAGCCAAAGAAACTGTAAAACATGGTGGATGAAGTTTAATGGTTTGTGGCTGTTTTACTTGGTGGAACTTTGGTCCTTTAGTAAAAATATCTATAATAACCAGCAAGGAAATGTATTTAGTCGAATGTGCCGACCTCATCGATGGTCATCCCAAACTCACTGCTAAAATCGTGCAATAATCGTTGAATGAACCAAAATTTACAATGTTAATATGGCCATCACAAAGCCCGGATTTAAATCTGATAGAGAAATTGCGGGCAATTCTCAAAAGGTGCTTGCGAGGTTAAGAATAGCCCCCAAAATCTACCGAATAAGGGCTGAACGGTTAAAAATTCCATCCTCTATAATTGAGTATTTGGTATTGTAAAAAGTATGTCAAGAAGAGTAGCAAGCATAATTGCGAATTATGGAAAAAATACTAATTAACTCTTTCACTATTGAATTTTTTGTCATTCTGATTTTAATTTAAATCAATTACTAATACTTTGTTATTTAAGCATAAAGTAACTTTCTTCTTTATTTGCCTTTATAAAAGCGCAGTTCTGATAAAATAAGAATTCCCTATTTATTCGTCCATTTTTGCTCGCCACTGTAGCTACATATTACTGCAATTTCTTCCTGGTTCAAAATTAACTGGAATGCATTTGCGAAGTTCAAATATTTAGGCGGTTTCAAGTATGTATATGAATATTAAAATTTACCATATCTGGGGCCCTATTCTCGAATTTCACATCCGTTTTCCTCATGCGGATACATCTGTCAAAATTCACCAAAACGTTCAGAAATTGTAATTCGTGTATAAAACACATGGGACGTGTACATTTTTGTATATGGGGAATTTCTTCCAGCTGTTTATACCCATTCGGAAATATTCCCTTAGTAAGGAAAAAAATCATTTTTTATGAATTTTGACAGATGTCCACATGTGGAAAATGTATGTGGAATTCGAGTATAGGGCTCCTGATTAGAAAAACGAACCAGTTTTTTTACTTTTCTTAACGCCAGTATTCTCTATTAATTTATTTTTGCCATCGTCCTTACCCTCTGATAAACTATCCAAAAGTAATAGAAAAATTTGCCAAACCTGCTAGAAATTCATGAGATTTTCTTTTGATGTTTTCAAAGAAACCACGTTCCAACTATACGCAGTAGTAGATGCTAGGTAGTCGCTTTTTATGCAACACAACCTCCAAATCAACGCTGTTAGACACAAAAGGTATTCATGAAGCCGAATGAATCATATATTCGCATAAGGCGTATGTGAATTTTGTCCTAAAAACATTTTATCACCCATTCCACACGAGTCGCGCTTACGCTGTTGCATTTCTTCGTTTCTTACCTCTTTGCACTGTTTTTGCCTATAAACAAAATTTAGTTTAAAGGCAAAAACAGTGCAAAGAGGTAAGAGACGAAGAAATGCAACAGCGTAAGCGCGACTAGTGTGGAATGGATGTAAGCGTGCATGCATTAGTATAAAAGTAGAAAATCTCGATTTTAGGAATTTTATTTTTGGGTAATAAATGTCTAAATTATTACGTACATTTTTCGATTCTCTTTCTTAGCCATTTCATTTAAACGTGTGTCCAATATGTCACAAATAGCAAACAACAACAAGTTTTATAAAAATATTTGTCATATAACATCAAGAACGTTATTCAACATAGTGTTACATAAAAAATTTGTATTAGTTGTTGCAACATGTTATATAGCAAGTTACGTCATACCTTAAATGCAAACGGGCCTTTATATAAACTTTCCTGTTTGCACTATATAACATGACATGTTATGTAACAATATTGTATAACATATTACAAACACGCAGATGTGGATTAACGCCTAGGCACACTTGGCACGTGCCCAGGACCCATGAATTTTGGGGCCCATCATTGTTGGGGTAGCTGTTGTTTTTTTTTGTTAGAACCACAGTATTACGTTTCGGAAGACAGGTTACTGTCCACAATGCGACACCGGTATGTTTTTCCAGATTTCCTCAATATTTTGAAACAGTTCGTCTGAACTTTTGGAACTCTTCTTTTTTAATCCTCGGTTAACTTTTGCCCTTAAGTTTTCTCGATTGGGTTATGATTCGTTATCGTTTAGATTCGTTATCCTCTAATTTGTTTTACCCCTTGCCGTCCGACTCTAGTAAATCATAATTCACTTCGTCATTCCAGGGGACTCTTCTAAAACGTCAATGATTTGTGCAAAAAGCTCTCACAAAAAATTTAGCTTTCAGCACGTACAATGCGTGGGTCATCAGTTAATTTATCGCGCTTGCAAAAAATCGATTTTTTAAACAAATCGATTTTAACAAATTGACAACGTTCATTCGATAAGCCGAAAATTTATACTGAACCATTCATTAAATGTTGCGAAAAAATCACGAAGAAATCCTCCCGATTATGTGACTCTCATATTTCACGGTTCAGTGTTGCAGTATATGTAAGCGATTATGTAAGCAGTATGAGAATAGTGATCTATCGATATTTTCTTTGACATTCCGAGCTTCTAGTTCTAGAGTTCAAAGATTTTTCTAGCTTTTTGTGATTACTCATATTTCTCGGAGTTATTCCTTGAAATTTGGAAAGGGTTTCGTTGTGTTTTGTTACAGAATTTTTCGTTTATCGAGAGTTTTATTTTGAAACCTCCCACGATTTGCGTAGCGTTGTGTTACATTTACAAATACAGTTAACATACATTTGTAGGATGTTAAGTTACATAGATGACATTTTTTTCTAGGATACTTTAGATTTTCCGATATCCTCCAAATAATTTTAAACATGGATATATTGCCAATTTGAACGACGAAGAAAAATTTAAGTGCGGCTCTCAAAGGATTGCTGACTCATTCAAAAAGAATGCAAATATGCATATGGGCCTGAAGATGCAGGCGGAAGAAAATATCAAACCAGACAATATGGTCCTGGAAATCCTTATAAGGACATAGAGACCGTACCATAGGAATGCCTTCCGACTATATGCCAACAAAAGTGAACTTCCACAAACCATTCTGTGTTATTTTATCTGACCGGAATATGTGGTTAACGGTATGATACATGCTGTAGAACATTTCGCTAGAAAGTCAAGGCTGGTATGGGACTGGCAACCTCAAATATGGTAACACTTATGTGGGTGCCAGGCCACATTGTAATCGAGGGAAATGAAACTGCTGATGGCCTTGCCGCGAGGATCTTGCCTCTCCATTCAGTACACCAGAGTAACTCTGGGAAGACGTACAAAATTTCTCTTATTGGCGCAGAATCCCAGGTCTCTGACACGCTAAGAGATTTATTTCATTAGTCAGGCTAAACGAGTGTCTTGAACTTGGTGAATCTGAGCTGGGGTTACTATCCGGCTTCCTCACAGGTCACGTCTCCTCTTAAGGTATCACCCTAAGAAATTGCGACATGGAAGCAAAACAAAATTGTTTTTAATCCAGATACGAATGGTTTTAGTTTTCTACAAATTTTCAACTCAATCAACTGATAGGTTATTGAAAATTTTAGGAGCCAAAATTAAAATTGAATTTTGAAAATTGGTTGATGTAAACTTTTGTAGCCGAATACATTGAACATTTCTCAAATTGTAACCAGTTGATAAGGAAAAAGTCTTTATAGTTTTGAACACATATAAATGTGTTCAAAACTATAAAGACTAGATAATTTTGAATCTACAATAGCAAAATAAATACTTTTTAAAACTGCTACAGGGCATACCAGCCGTAAGGTGTATATTTTACGATATTTAAAACAAGTATCAATACAAGCAATTTGGGCACAATGAGCTTCATGACGAAACAGGTCCGGATCAATGACAAACATACCTTTAGTTTTATTGCTCAAGACCATAGAATGAAGGCCCTATTTCTTTACCAAGCATATATACGACTTCATATTTTGAATATTTATACTGCGATTAGGGTGATTATACAGAAACCCAAGATCGTCAGCGTAAGCTATCAACCTAGAGTTTAAATTTATTTGGAAAATACTGACCCTTGCGGTACACCATCATTAATGTTGATGCCTTGACTAAAACCACCATTGATTATAACAACTTATGTGACTGACCTGACAAATATGATTGAACCCACTGTTACGTAACACCACCGAAAACCAGCATAGAAAAGTGTTTGCAGTAAAACATCATGGTTGACCATATAAAATGCTTTTTAAATCTACAAAAATAGGACCAATCGAATTTCTTTGATCCAAACCCTTACACAGAAAATTAGTAAATTCCAATAAAGCATTTTCCGTACTTCTAGATTTTATAAATCCATACTGATTATTATGTAAAAGTTTAGTTTTATTCAAGAAATTGCTGAATCTGGAATGTGCTAGCTTATATACAGAGAGCAATGATATCGGCCTATAATGTTTTTTTATCACCATAGCTTCTGTTAATTTAAGAACATATACCAGAAATACCAGAAGAAAAACTGCAATTTGCAATATATGTAAATTTTCTATGCTGGTTTCCGATGTAGTAGGTTTATCCATTACTAATCAGATCGTTAGATCATGACATTATGTTTAGAATTTCCAATGAATCTGATACCGAGAAAACGCAAGATTTAACATCAGATTTATTAAATACAAGAGTTGGTAGTTTGCTTTAAATTAAGGACAGAATCTCGGATATACAGGGTGGCTGACACGAAGTGTTACCAAAACAAAACGCCACAGAATTTTTATTTTTTGATGAATTTTATTGAATCAAAGTAAAAAATGCGTTCACAAATATTTAAATTTTCGAATTGCATTAGGAGTTTTCGATTTGGCCACCCTTAGCCTCAATTATGGCCTTCAAACGGCCGACAAAGCTATTGCATGCAGCACGAAAGTGGCTCTGCGGTATTTCGGCCCATTCCCGGCGAAGCGCTTGCTTGAGATTATCAACACTTTGGTATTTTTTTGTCCCAACCTTGCTCTTCAAAATACCCCAAACCGAGAAATCTAGCGGATTTGCATCCGGTGAATTTGGTGGCCTGATTTGGTGAAGATGATCTTTCAACATGTGCTGCATCGGTTCGAGCGAAATGTTCGCCTCACGAACCATTTTTCTGCCGCTACGGCGCGGATTCCGAGCCAATTTGGCCTTCACCTTCCGAATGATATACGGCGATGTTGCAGTGCGTTTCGGTCTACCACCATGGCGTTTTGCAATGCTGCCAGTATCGTTATAACGATTTATGGTGCGATAAACAAACATTTTATTCACATGCAGATGTTTTAACTGGTTAACAATCTGCGGCTGTGATTTTCTAGCCAAATATAGAGAAATCACACTATTACGCTTGAATTCCATTGCGGATAACTTTTTTTCTGAATATTTCCCACTTGCTTGTAAACAATGGAATGAAATGTCATTAGTGTAAATTTGAGCGCTCTGTCATCACTGGTTTGACAGCAATAACAGTCTGAAGTTGGTAACACTTCGTGTCAGTCACCCTGTATATGGCGTATGTGAATTTTGTCCTAAAAAATATTTTATGCGTACATGCATTAGTATAAAAGTATAATAAAAATCTAGATATTAGAAATTGTATTTTTGGCTTTATTAAATAAGTTTTATTAAGATTGTGAACGTTATAAGTTAAAACATCAATGGAACGGTGTGCTCCAGCGGACAGTAGTGAAATATGTGATAGGATATAACATAAATTTGCTACATGAAGTTATATGGAAAAAGTGTCTATTTAAATTACATTTTTATTTATGAATATAGTAATGATTGCACAATTGAATTAATCCAATATGTAGTTTGAAGTGTGATTTTTGTAAATCTGATTCATTTTTAACATTCTTATCATTTTAAATATCAGAAAATTGTGCTTAAAAACTGCAGAAATTTATTGTTAAGCTCACTATAAACAAATATGTGGATGACTAAACGATTTTGGAGCTTTATTAGACCACAGTTACCACGCTTTGATTTATTAATACAATCTAAAATTTAATATTTTTAAAACATTTATGTTTTTAGTAACACTAGCTTATTTTGAAATTTCTGCAATATTTAAGTATACGTTTTTAATATTTAAAACGAAAAGAATGTCCCAAATGAATCAGATATACAAAAATCATACTTCAAACTACATATTGGATTACTTGAATTTTCCAATCATTACAATTTTCACAAATGAAAACGTAATTTAAATGGGCACTATTTCCATATAACTTCATATAGCAAATTTTTGTTGCAGCCTGTCAGAAATTTTACTTTTGTCCGCTTAAGGCGCTTTTTAAACTTTTCCATCCGTCAATTAGAAAAAAATAAAAGATTACGGTGTATAGGACAACGAAATTTGACACAATCTCATTTACACCCCAATTTCCATAGTCGTGTCACGTCATGACTATAGCCAAGACAGCAGGGGTCTGTTATAAAATTTTTTCGATTTCGTAAAATTCGATCCGCCATACAGCGTCCAAAAATATCGATGTTGATAACCATGATTTGGGTTTGGCGACAGAAGAATTTGAAGCGGAAATTCTACATGAATTGTATCCTGATGAATTTCCTAATGACAATTCTCCTGTATAAGCTCAAACCACAAACCCATAGTCTTACAACCGTTAGCATCAACAAGCCATAGCCAAAAACATGCAACTAACCAAAGCCGCAATAATCTACCTAGCCGAACCAAACGAAAACCAAAGGAAACATCGAAAATGATTTTAAAACGTCAAGTCGAAATCCAAGAAAAACATTATAAGAACTTCAAAACATTTACAAGCAATAGTGAGAAACACCAAAAGGAAATAAACAAAGTTCTTAAGCTTGATTCATAACATCGGGAGCGACATAGGAAAAATATCATAGTATTGAGTTGAAGTTAGTAGCTGTTAGTTTTACTCAAAATATTTGTCTATTTTGTACGTCATTTTATTTGTGATATTTCTCATTAAAGAGAGAACCAGCCAACATTTAAGACATTTAACGTAACAGTGCGGTATATGGAGTTTACATGTTACTGTCCAGCGAACCTTTAAGAAATGTTCGTTCAGTTTCGTTAAATTGAAGTGTCAACTTAACAGAGCGAAAATTATCGCGCAAAACTGAAGGAAATGTCAAAAATCCAAATTGCTCTTTGTGCAAATCTTCTTGTGGGAGCTCATTGTACATTTTAAGCATAAATTCAAAATTATTTATTTATGTTCATGTAGGTAAATTGAAAACCGAATTATTAAAGACTTTATAAATTGTAACATCAAATTATTTATTTTCAAATTTATTTATTTTCATTTTTTTTCTTACGCCATAAGATCTGTGTCTTTTATTATTTTGTTTATGTCCTTTAAGAATTTAATGCTTTTTAATAATTGAAATAACTTTCGGAGTTCCTCCAATTCCATCGCCACTTCAAAATTCTATACAAATTTTTAAAAATATTAATACGAACTACCGTCACCATTAAAGCAATTGACAAGTTGTGTTACAGTTTCGCTAGTCAATCTGTCAAATTTTCCGTAAGAAAAAACTTTCGTTAAATTCTGTTAAATGTCTTAAATGTTCGCTGGTTGGCTCTTAAGTCATTACACATTTCAATTAGCGTTTGGCTTTGGCTGTGTTAATACCAAATTTTTTATAGTTTTGTGATTATTATGAGATTTTAAAAGTATTTTTAATTTTTGTTGGGTTTCTACAACGTTTTTAATTAGAGATTAAAAATTGTTAAGAGATAAGAAACTTAAAAAAAAGAAAATTGGATAGAACAAAAACAAATTTTATTACACAAAAATAAATTAAAGGCCGAAGAATTAGAATTGAAAAGAAAAGAACTGGAACTTAAGGAAATAACTCGATACACTATTTTTTATTGAATCCCGAATCCTTTTAGCTTCTTCTGCTAAATTTTCCGAGATCACTTCTTGTTTGGCATTTGTATCCATATCATTCTCTCGCTCAATTATATTTTCGTCTATCGGCACATTATACCTAATATATAAATTATGAAGCAGGCAGAATACATTAATGATTTGTGCGGTTTTTTCAGGCGTACAGTGCAGTTCTCGTGAATGTAGCAAGCACCGCCAACGCCCCTTCAGGATACCAAAAACTTCTATAAGTGAACAAGCTTTCGCACGTATTTTTTCGCAGCCGTTCTTCGATACGGTGTCATCAACCATGGTTCTAGAGTTTAACCGGAATCACCTAAATAGTACAGTAACATACGAGTATAGCAACATAACATTATTACCTGATGATAACCAAGACGTGTTATCCCCTGCTCTCCAATTTTGTTCCATAAGAATCCCTTGCTCTCCAATTTTGTTCCATAACAACGACAGAGTCGTGGGAACAACCTCCATACCGGCAATCAACTAATGTTATTTCCATCTTGTAGTCACAAGTCTACGCATAAAAATAAATTGTTTTATTCTGTTAAATTATGAAATGATTAGTTATATCATCATTACGTTTAAACTATGAGCACCCTTTCTATTAAAAAAATGATGCTCATTTCTGGCTGGCCTCATGACATTTATATGTGTAATATCGACACAGCCCATAACTCCTGGAAAACCCGTTTTATTGAGGAATCATTCCTTTGATTTGAGTTTTTCATTCTCCGATAAATCAAAGTTTATAAAAGTCCGATAAATCAAAGTTTTATTTATAAGTTTCACTCAACACCACCAAAACGAACAAAGTTTGCTGGTAAGAACCTTCAGCCAGAAATCGAAACGCGTTTGCAAGCTTTCGTATCGGTGTAATTGCATCCTTATTTTTGGTCGGCTTGAAATGTGTTTCGATTTCCGTCATAATAATATTGAAGACTTCTTTGGATACACGGAACAATTTAATAAAACAAAAATTGTGATCATTATTGTTTGATGTGGTACCCTTTTCGAGGCAATTCGAGTAGATTGAAAGTCATACGCAGGCGTTTTCTTTGAATATAATTCGGGATCACTTGCTCATCGGAGTCACTGTCGCTCGAGTGAACAAAAAACCTAACTGTATCCATCAAATTTAAGCACTATTCGACCTGTTTCACGTTTATTAAATTAAATGCTTCTAAATTAATTAATGTATATTAAGATAAACTTACAAATGAACATAACAATCCGCCGCCGATCGAATTTTTCGATTAAGTATTTTACGAAATCGAAAAAATTTAATAATAGCCCCTGGTACATTTTTCGATTCTCTGCGCCATTTATTAAGACGCGTTTCCAATATGTCACAAACAGCAAAGTTGTATAACAAGTTTTATAAAAATATTTGTCATGCAACAGCAAGAACGGTATTTACCATAGTGTTACATAAAAAATTGTAATAATTGTTGCAACATGTTATATAGCAAGTTACGTCATACCTATAATGCAAACGGGTCTTTATATAAACTTTCCTGTTTGCACTATATAACATGACATGGTATGTAACAATGTTGTATAACATATTACAAAAATTAATAAACATTTTTATGTAACACTAATTTAAATAACATTGCTATATAACAATATGGTTGTAACTTGTAACAGTACAAACGCACAGGTGCAGATTAACGCCTAGGCAGTCTAGGCACGTGAATAGGTTCGTGTTCCCATTGTTAGGGAAGCCGGTGTTTTTTTTTTGTTTTTTTTTCGGAACCACCGTACAACGTTTCGGAAGACAGGCTACTGTTGACAATGCGACATCGGTATGTGTTTCCAGATTTCCTCAATATTTTGGAACAGTTCGTCTGAACTTTTGGAACTTTTTTTTCAATCTTAGGTTAACGTCTGCCCTTAAGTTTTCTTGATTTGGTTAAGGTCAGGCCTTTACGATGGCCAGTTCAAAACATTTATTCTTTAATCCGTAAACTAACACTTCATTAACCTTACAGTGTGTTTAGATTCGTTAGCCTATGTTGAAAGACAAATAAAACCGGCATATTTTCGAATGAATAAGGCTCTATCACAATTTTCATGATATTTAATAGATATTTGTACACGTGTGTTGGTTCATTTCGCTCATTAATTGTAAATAATGAACCTACGGAAACCTTGCCGTCCGACTCAAGCAAATCATAAATCACTTCATCATTCCAGGGGACTCTTCCAAAACGTCAATGATCTGCGCATTAAGCTCTCATAAAAAATTTAGTTTTCAGCACGTAAAATACGTGAGTCCTCAGTGGCGGATTCTGATTTAAATTATCACGCATGAAAAAAATCGATTTTTTAAACAAATGTACGTATCAAATCAGATTAAGGTTGAACGGTTAATTTAATCTTTTCGGTTAATTAATCCGACATTAACTAAATTGTACCGAGTATAAAATTTATACTGAACTATTCATTAAATTTTGTGAAAAAATCACGAAGAAATCCTAATCCGCAAACAAGAACGTCAGCCTAATGCATTTCAGTTATACTGCAACTTGTATTTAATTATAATCCATTCAAATTTCACTGCTAGGGTTACCTCTCCTTGTCGATTATGTGTATCTCATATTTTAAGTTTCAGTCTTGCAATATATTGTAAGCGATTATGTAAGCAGTATTAGAATAGAGATCTATCGATATTTTCTTTGACATTCCGAGCTTTTAGTTCTAGAGTTCTAAGATATTTCGAGCTTTTTGTGATTACTCATATTTGTCGGAGTTAATCCTTGAAATTTGTAAAGGGTTTCGTTGTATCTTGTTACAGAATTTTTCGTTTATCGAGAATTTTATTTTGAAACCTCCCACGATTTGCATAGCGTTGTGTTACATTTACAAATACAGTTAACATACTGTTGTAGGATGTTAATATATCCTCCAAATAATTTTTAATATGGATATATGGTATTGCCAATTTGAACGACGAAGAAAAATCAGCGGGACCATCCTTTGAGGGAGGGTCAACAGTATGATACATGCTATAGAACATTTCGCTAGAATGTCAAGGCTAGTATGGAACTGTCCGAAAGTAATGAAACGTCTGGCAATCTCAAATATGGCAACACCTATGTGGGTGCCAGGCCACATTGTAATCGAGGGAAGTGAAGCTGCTGATGGCCTTGCCGCAAGGATCTTAAGGAAATTTCTCTTATTGGCGCAGAATCCCAGGTCTCTGACACGCTAAGAGATTTATTTCATATCACGCAGCTGCCTAATGCATGACCAGAACAGCTCATATGATGCGCACCCTACTGGAAGGTTACGGAGCTAGTACATTAATCTACTCAACTCTCTGCCCCCCCCTCCTCTAATAGACGCCAAACCACCATGACTTGGGAATGGGAAGAACCCCAGCTGGCCATAAAGTTAAAGGCATCATTTTATTTGCGTAAACCGATGAACCGCAGCATTATCTAAGTTTAACTTACTCTCCAGATATTATCTAATATTTAATTCATTGACATCTGGATGCAGCCTTGAGACAAAAATCTGTTTCCGTGGTTTAACTGCACGTAATATGCTGTCTGTATCACTCCCAGTGCCAATAATAATGTTGTTCGCAACAGTTACCACTTTTGATTTCAGATTTTCTGAAGGAGATTGCTGAGCCGTCGCGCTGACACTTTTAGCAGTACTGAAACTTTTAGGAGAATTATTAATTTTCGTTTCATATCTTGAATTTGTTCAGTCGACGAAGAACTAGAGCTCGGAATAAGCGATGCAGGCTGGAAATGCTAGTTCAAAATGCAACCGATACGGGTTCATTGCTAGTTGCTTTAGCGAGAGTTGTTCCAGTTGTATCAAAATCATTATCAGCTGTTTTCGTAGAAAGCGGCACAGCTACGTTCTGGCTCACAACACTATTTAGGCCAACTGCCGTAGTACTATCACTATACTTGATAAGGAATTGGCACATAAATTACCACTTGATATATTTTTATTTAAACTAGCACACTTATTTAGGTTGTTCACTGATAGTTCAATTCTATTGCATAACGTGGTTAGCTGTGCAAGCTTATCATTATGCATGTTAAATATGCGATTACAGTCTTCACAGAACCAATAGATATTTTTGGAACTTGCTATTCCGTCAAAAACTGCTTTTTTTATACATGCACATTTATAATGTGGAGAGAGGGTTAAATGCCCACTTGGCCCACAGGTGCAGTCTTTTGATGCTCTAAAGCGAAATAAGAAAAAGACTCTTATTAGTAAATAAATTCAAAATTAACAAAAATGTTTGATGTAAATCGAAAATGTAATTTCCCTAAAATTGTATAATGAGATACGGAGTTAAACACGTGAACCTATGTATGTACATATATTATGTTACTGAAACCCGTATTTACATATTTACTTAACCATTTTTTATTGTTGTTGTTCTTTAAATAAATAAAATATTTTAATGTAGTCAACCTATTTATCAATGCTAATTTCTAAAGAAATGCTTACAAACTAACCGAAAATAAATAAAAATAATTTATATACATAAAATTTGTGTATAATAATTTCCAAGAATAGTTAAATAAATGTTTATAAATATAACTGAATTTTAGCGAGAATTAAAATTTCTACTGGTTCATGGTATAATTCCTGTTAAAATATGTATAGAAATGATTCTGGAAATGATTTTCCGGAAGTAATTTTTATTTTTGATTAAAATAGAGTATGATTCAATATTTGATGCATCTTGCTGGCTAGACATTGTCTAGCCTCTTTACCCCCCGCCCTATGATTCATGAACCATAAAAGGCATCCGCGATAACCCTTTTTATATTTATATTTAATAGTGAAATTTCCGCCCTTTTAGAAATTGTATCATATCACCAGCATGTCGAAATATTGTTAATATTTTTTCTAAATGACTAATAGATTTCGATCGTTCCGGTCGAGACCCCGATCAAAAAATTAATATTTATTTGTAAACGGTTATTTAAAATCCTTATATGATTCAGCGCATCTCATGCATTGAAGAGGAAACGAAAGAAAGTTGATAAATTCTAGCACTTAATAAAACGTTAATCAGATGAATATATTTTTGAAATGATTCACACGCCTTATTAACTCATAAAAGTGTATCTGCGTATATGTGATATGATATTATCCAGTGCAATCGCATATTTAAGCACTTAATTAGTATTATAATAATTAATTAATTAAAGGTTACGAGCGTGTGTATTTTCTTTATTAACGCACAATCATATATCTAGCCGGCTGCATGAATCATTTGTATGTAGACAGATTATTACTCTAAGTTTATGGTCCAGCTATATGTCAACCACTGTATAAGCTGTACATTGAATACATATTAAAACTAAGAACCGTTACATAATAAAGATTTAGAAAATGATTTATATTTTAATACGCTCGAAAATGTCAATTGCAAAAGCGTATTTGTAATACTCGTACGCCGTGTAACTAATTCCATATAATGTTAAATTTTTTTTAAAATGACTCATAATAATCATCCGTACGTTTACAAAGAAAAGAGGGTTGAATTTTTTTTTTTTTCTTATTTACCATTAAGTACAACCCACGTGCCATAGAAATATCTTAATATTAATCCCCCGCGTCGCCATAAAACTATAATAGATTTTCATCCCCTTCATAAACATTTGTGTTTAGTCATCATTAATCATCAACATCATCCCTAATTAGCTGTCGTGTGTGCTTGTGAAATTTGTTATAAATGTATATTATTATCGTAATCGTTCCCGAACGAATTTACTGGTGCTAAAGTTAGCGAGCACGAATGTAACGAAATCATGTCACAATTTGAACATTTGTATCTGAGAAAGTAATCAGAACTGTTAAATAGCTTTTGTGTAGTCCATTTATAACCAAGTAAATTAAATTTCTCACAATTTTGTTTCACCATAATTGGGATAGTTTTAGAACGAATAGTGAACTACAGGGCTAGCGCAAGATATTTGGGCGTAACAAAAACAAAAATTCAGCTTTTCGTAGTTTTCAGGAGAGATAAACTTTACTGGGGGTTTGGATTTGGATTAATCCGCCACAGCCGCAGATATAATTTTTTCAATGCCGACATTTGGCATAATCCGAAAGAATTACAAATTGAGGGGGGGGGGGGGGGGGGTCATATTCCTAATGTTGACTTTATTGTCAATTTCACCAAAAATGAACAAAGTATGGTGTAAACTCTTTTAAAGCTGTAAATAACAATGTTTGATCAACAATAAACTACTTTAGACCCATTCGTTTCGTACTGTGCTTAAATGAGAACGGCAAAAGAACAGCCATATAATAACAGAAAACCAATACTTTTTTTTTTTTTTTTAACGGGGTCCGCTATACTAGCCCTGTGCACCGCGACCATTGAGGTTTATTGTGCATCCCCAGAAGGTTTCACGTAAAGTGGAGGTTCAAGGCCTTAATAAACGCCACCAGCTAATGCATATTTAAAGGGCCGGCGTTAGGCCAATGTATTGTGTGGATTATAGCATCATAAGTGAATAGTAGATGTTCGGATGTTTCCCTTTCCAGGTTGCAGAATCTACAACGGTCTGTAGGGGACTTTCCACTTTTCTCCAGATGTCCATTAAAAGGGTCATGTCCTGTTAAGTACCAGATGAGGGATTTTAGAGACTGTCTATTCATCTTGATTGCCTGATCTAAACGTCTAATATCATAGCTTAATAGTTTTTTGGTCTGTCTCATCCCAATGGGGGACTCCCAGAATATTTTTGTATGTTTTTGTTCCCAATTCCATATACCATTTGCCAGATGGCTCTTGGAGTAACCAATGCTAGGCTCGGGACCAAGGAAAGCACTCTCCGCTGCCTCTTTTGCACAGCGGTCTGCCGCCTCGTTTCCCTGTATATCGGAATGGCCGGAGGAACACAAAAGTTTATTCTCCCTGCTGAGTTCTAGGAGGTTGCAATAGCAGCTCCAGATTATTATCCCCCGCTTGGGGAGTACTAACCATCACGTCTGATAGTTGGATTATTTCCTCGTCCAGATTCAATTGCTCCAGGATGCTATTATATCCTGGTCTAATAGTTTTAATTTCAGATGTTATTTTTAGACTGACTGCCCTTGAACCAGCTACTCTTTTAAGATGCAAGTTTAGTGGTGAGAGCCCCAATAGCTTCTCAAGAGCAGCTGTAGGGTAGGTTTTCATTGCTCCTGTTACACTCAAACAAACTAGCCTTTGGATCCTATCCAATATTGAGCAGGCACCACTTTGCTATGTCTTAGGCCACCACACAAACGCCGCATAAGAGATTATTGGTCTTACGATGGTTGAGTAAAACCAAAGTGCCATTTGGGGATTCAGACCCCACGTTTTGCCAATCATTCTTTAGCAAGTGGAAAGCGCCCTATTTGCCTTGTTTGTGATATATTTTAAAAACGGGTTCCATGTCAGTTTCTGATCAAGTATCACTATCAGGTACTTAACCTCCGTTGCCATTTGGAGAATTTCTCCATTTAGAGGTAGAGGTATGGGAGAATTGTTTTCCTCCGATTTGTAAAGAAAGTACCAATAATTTTGTTGGGGTTTACTCTAAGGCCCGTCTCAATACACCAGTCGCTTACCAACTCGAGGGCATATTGCATACGTTCCGCTATTGTACTCTCGAATTTCCCCCTGACCATTAAGACTAGATCGTCCGCGTAGGTGATATTCGAGAAGTGACAGTTTTTTAATCTTATAAGTAGTTCGTCCATCACGAGTAGCCACAAAAGGGGTAAGAGAACTTCCCCCTGGGGTTAACCACTGGTAGCCGCAATCGTGATGGTTTTATCACCAAAGGAGGCCGTTATCCTCCTGTTTCTAAGTATATTGATTATCCACCCTTTGGTGGAGGAGTCTATTCCCCTTGCATGTGATTGTCAAAAGCCCCTTGAATATCGATGAAGGAGCATAACAAAACCTCTTTATTCCGAAGTGTATCTTCGATATTTGTTCTCAGCTCGTGGAGCGCTGTTTCTGTCGATCTCCCAGTCTGATATGCATGTTCGCTGGGGTCTAGAGGATGCCTTAGGAGGGCATTGGATCTAATATATAGGCTCAGTATCTTCTCCATGGTTTTCAGAATAAATGATATGAGGCTAATGGGTCTATAAGAACCAACGTCCTCTGCGGATCTTCTTCCCGTTTTCGGGATAAAAATCACCCGCACCTCCCTCCAGCTTCTTGGAACATATTGTAAGCTGTAGCTGGATCTAAAGAGTCTAATCAAATAACGCAACAGTATTTGTAGGCCTTGCTGTAAAAATGCAGGATATATAAAATACCCTCCCGGCGATTTAAAGGGACCAAAAGAATTGACGGCCCATTTTATTTTTCCGGGAGTGAATATATCTCTTGCGAACCTGTAAGCTTCCCTTGGAATCAGGTAGAGATGCACGCTGTCTACATCGAGGTCTTCGTGGCCTCCGAGGACAGTACACTGTGGGAAGTGGCCTTTCACCAGGCATTCGAGAGTTTCCTCCCTGGAAGTAGTTGTCTCTCCATTCGGTTTCCTTACAGATCACAAAGGATTTCTGTGGTCCAAGGAGAGCGCCTTCTGCCTATCTATTTTTTCACAGAAGTCTCTCCAGCTCGACTTCTTCCTTTTCCTAAAAGCGATGTTATATCGATAGGTTGTCAAATCGTTTGTCCTTTTAGCCCTGTTGAAAAGTTTACGAACCTCTCGTCTTTTTGTTTCCAGGGTGTGGTTCCACCAAGGAACGTCCCTTGTCGCCCTAATACGAACCAGGGGTGAGCTTGAGTAGTAGGCATCAATAATTGCCTCGGTAACATTGCTTGAAACTCTATCGAGATCCTCAAAAGAGTTGATGTTGGTCTGTAGACCAGTTACGTTATCATAAAGTCTTTCATTGTAGACTTGGCCAATTAGTACGTTTTGGTATTCTTACTACCGATTCGTTTTTTGAAGGGTTTTAATATCAAACCTGGTATACATGTGATCAGAGAAGAATGCTTCCTTTGACACATGCCAGTCCAGAATTGTACCAGAGGTACCCATGTCAGACAGGGGAAGATAGCACCTCCTTCCTGACTGCACTCACAAAAGTCGCATCGTTCCCTTTAATGATTTTATTTTTTGTTAAACAACCGATGTAGAAGTAACCGATGATGAATTTTTGGTGATGAGTCGTGCAATAATTAACGAATCTCTGTACCGGTTCTGGACGTGGGTCGTTTTCGTCACCGGGAAAAAATGCCGAAGCACAGTTGAGCGTGCTTCGGTCTCCTTTGGGTAAAGGCGTCTCTATCGAGATCGCTGTTAGCGAGAATATATTAAGTGTCGAGCGACAAAGAATTGCTGTCCTCGGCCGATTCACTTCCGTGTTGTAAATTAGCTTACCTGTTTTACTCGGCAAACCTTTGATTTTTCCATTGTGGGCCCACGGCTCCTGAATGAGCGCTATATGTCCCAGTTCTTTATTAAGAAAAGGCGGCTTAGTTTATTAGTAGCCGCCTTGGATCGATGAAGATTTATCTGCACACATCTACAGGATGTGTGGTGTGTTGAATGTGCAGCATCTTCCTGTTTATTTTGCCATGGGCTCTGAATAGCCTTGTTCTCCCTTGTTGGGCTGTGATTGTGCCACCCTGCCCCTCGGGCTCAAACCGTGGCTTTTCCCCTTCTTACTCTGGCTCGGTCTTGGCCTTGTCACACCTGATGTGCTAGGCCTATGTGTCCTGCCATGCTCAGAGGTAGCTCTGACGCGTTCCACGTCTTTCGCCGCCGCCATCTTTGATGGTTCCAGTCCCCTCCGCACCACCGCTCTTGTGGTACACCCATCCCTTGCTTTCTTCTTCTTAGGGCGAAAGTGTACGGCACCGAACATCCAATTTACCCTATAATTGGAGCCTTTAAGGATCTCCGCCGTTTTGTGGGAAATGGACATCGTCACCTGGAGAAGGTCGCCCTCCCGCTCCTTCGTCGCCACAACCTTCCAGTCCGCTCCTCTCAACTCTTTATTCTGAATCTCCAACCGGCGAAGCATCTTCTCATCCGTCTCCTTGCCACAGCGTGGCAAGTATACGAAAAAGATCTTGGGGCGAGGAAGCTCGTCCTCCCTGACCACTTTGATGGTGGCCCCCTCCCATAGCTTCAGTTTAGGCACGACGGCTGTATGCCACTCCGCCGTGTCCTCGTCCGCACAGTTTACTGTGAGCCATCCGTTTCTAGTACGGCAGCCCAGGAAGTTGGGGCTGACTCCGTCTAGCGGCAGATCTGACATTGTTTCCATAATGACATCCTGGATTTCCAGGGTCTGGGTGATATCCAGCTTGACATCCGGGAAGTCTTGGTCGATGATTTCCAACCTGATGGATTTAATTGTGTCGCTTTAGCTGGGTACGGTCGTATTTCTACGACCTAAACTCGCCACACCTTTGGGGACGACTTTCGCTCCCTTTGGTGAGGGGCTGGACCTCTTCACCCGTTTTGACCGGCTGCGCTTGTTCGTTCTATTTGGATCTCTTAAGGAATCTTGGATCTTGATTGAGGAAAGAAGGTCCACCACAGCAGCGCCTCTTACTGTGGTAAGGCTAATTGAAACCGGAGGTCGGCAGGTATCCGGAGTTCCGTGCTAGAGACCAAATAACCCATGATCATTCATCCCTTGGCGCACGTGTCTCACCTTGGATTTGGGGTTTTTTATCAAGGTTATTCCTTCCTTTGGCGTTTTACTTTAGCCTGTTGTTCGGTAAACAAAAACAAACAGTTACCGGTGGTCACCACGAGGAGATAGCACGCACACTTGCGAACCACGATTAGGTTACCCCTCACGCGATCGTGAGCCCCAGCCAGGACCGCCTAAAACATGACCAGAACAGCCTGCTGGAGCTCACTCTACTGAAGGTTACGGAGCTGGTAATTACTACACAGCTTTGTTCCCCCCTTCATCAGACGCCTAGACCACCAAACAAATACTTGGTACAAATACTCAATAATTGGTCATAACAATATAAATTCGCCAAATCAAAGACATACAAATAATGTTTTATTATTTAGAAGCAAGCGATTATTTAGCAATTAAAATCGCATTTGCCATTTTTCGTCTTCGGCCTTAAACAATTAGAACCAGTTTCTCATGTCTAGTATACTATTGAAAATCCTTGAGAGTTCTCCGTTCAGAGAGCACTCACAGCATTCAAAATTTCTTTTCTCAAAAGATTATTAGTACTCAGTGCTTCAGTTTGGATGGAGCCTCTCTGTGGTTCATTCGAAAATGCAAAAAAAAAGTTAAACACAAGCAATAATACAAAATCAGAATTAACATCAATTATCTCTTATCACCGATATCCACTTTCTTGTCACATTCCTCAACTTCCTCGCCGCCCTAATAGTGTGATATTATTTTAAAGGGCATCCCTTAGTAGTTTGCTATTAAGATTTTTATATAAGACCTTTAATGAATGAAATGTCATTGAAACATAAGTATTTCAGGGTCCCTATTCTCGAATTCCACATCCATTTTCCACATGTGGACATCTGTCAAAATTCATAAAAATTGATTTTATTCGGTACTAAGGGAATATTTCCGAATTGGTGTAAGCAGGTGGAAAAAATTCCCCATATAGGAAAATGCCCATGCCCCATGTGAATTTTGACAGATGTCCGCGTGTGGAAAATGGACATGGAATTCGAAAATAGGGCCCCAGATCCTGAATTTTTTCGTTTTCGGTATCAATTTACGAACATAGTGGAAAATTGTTCATAAAACACTTATTAGCGAGAGCTAAAACGTCATCCTCGGTTGTTTGAGGATCCAATCTGGAATAGATGAAGCCAAAATGTTTGTGGTACAGTTTTCATAATAATATCTGCAAGATATTAGAACCACGTACTCCACGTGATATATCGGCTTCATTCTGTGTGAAAACAACCTTATCTGCAGTTTATATTTTTTTTAATATTAAACTACTAAAGGTTTATTGTTGGTATCGACATACTCTATTATTTCCAAATATTCGATGTGATGGAAATATTTCGCGATTTGTAGATGTTACAATACATGCTACTTATAGATGAAAAGACATAATAAACGAGATTGTCACATTGATTTAAACATAAAAAATTTAAACCAGAAACATGTTTTCCAAATTTTCCGTAAAACAACTCACACGTGTCAAACCATTCATCAGGAATCATTGTAGTAAAAAGTTACTGTACTCGCAACCAACATTTTTTTTTTTTTGCTTGCGATGGAGATTTGTATCGCTCGGGGCACGGTAAACCAGAGCAAATTTTCTGTAATATTCTAATTAAACTAGAAAGGAAATTACCATACCGCTGCACCGATGACATTGAGTTGTTGAAATATTTTTCTGTCCGCCTGCTTGTAAACCTCTTCGCCTTGCTTTTGATTATGTTAATTTCATAAAACTAATAGAGCAAATTACTTTCTTCTGTATATGCATAACTGCTCATTTGCGTAACAGTATAACGATCACTATAGATAATCATGATCGATTTTAGAAGATTTGTATTTGTCATCCAATTCAATAAAATATTAGGTGCAGAAACTAGATTATTGTGGTTTGGCCTTTATTTGCTACTTAATTTTTTTTTTTATTTATTATATTAGTCTTAAAATTTTGCTTTTGAAAAGCAGCGATCTAAGTTCATTTGAAGTTCATTAAAATTTCCAACACTATGCCTGAATGTCATTTATGAGATCATTCCTAAGATATATCGATTGAGACAGGTTATCTAGCTAATCTTGTTATCTCTAAGTGTGCCTTAATGAGCTAAAACGCATATAACCATTTTGAATACCTTCAATCTAATTTTGAATTCTCCTTTGGTTTATATTAACTCAAGAAATCCAGTTTCTAATTGAATAATACATTGAGAGCGTGACTTCATATCTTTACTAATCATATCAGGGGCAAGAACTTGAACATACCGAAAATATTTATTAAAAGTTTGCGTGAATTAAATAATTTTTAGGTACGAGTACTTACCTCTCCTCGATTAGATAAATTTAGATACTTTACAGAAAATTTAGAACTCAGCTGACAAAATCTGCTTCATCAACGAAAATTGATGCGTGAATTAAGTCTGAATATCGGAAAATTATAGCATTCTAAAAAAATGCCAAATAAAAAGTTGTTCGACTTATAAAATGTTTGTATGATGTTGAAATGATCTTTACATCGAATATAGAAATAGGGAGAATTTCCTTGTCACGTGAAATGTTTTTGATATAAATATTTCAGGATTATTAGCGAGTCGTACGGATTGCAAGTCAGTTTTACTTTCTTTCTGTTTTCCAAGAAAAGTTTACATTAACAAAGTGAAATTGATTAACAGTTTCGGCTCAATGCAATTATTATCAAACCTTTATTTTGTTTCAGTTGCTGATCAAATGATTGAAATTTTAAAACTGAGAAAGATTACAAATAACGTTATGTTATGTTGAGCAGGCCAAGCAACTCACGACCCACATAAATTTTTCTTTCACAGCACTGAAAATTTCATTTTGCAGACATCTCTATGATTACCTGTTGACGGCCTTATAAGCACGCTAATATAGAGGTTTTATGTATTTCAGGTTTGTTTGGGCGATTTACCAAAGAATTACCCGCCAAATATGTTTTGCACAAAAAAACCAAGCAAACCATTCATTATGACTACCCCACATTAGCCAACAAAGCGTAAACTTCTATTTGATTCCACTAAGTATTTGTAGGGCAGTTTCGTAAAAGTCGAAATCTCAAACCCATTGCTCGACTGGTATAAGTGATTTTCGAACCTTTTATTTTTTGTTTTTAATTTTATTGAAACGAATGATGCCCAACAGCATTATTTCTAACCTACACATAGATTCTCGTAGATACCGCAATATTAATACGAAAATCAGCGAATAAATTGTAAGTTTATTTCTTTCCACTGAGGATTGTAGTTTTGTCACATCGTTGCTAAGCATCGTAGCTTAAGCATTGGGCATACATTGGAAAATCGTCGAATTATTTAGCTTTCATATAGAATCATAGACTGGCAATGTTTCGAATATTACGGACATTTTTCTCAATGTTACTGAGTCAAATTATCGAATATCTTTTTGGCGTCCTAACACAAATATTTTTTGTGTCAATTTACATGCTGTCATTCTTGAATTGAATTCACATTGATTTTTTTTGTTTTTTAATTAATGATTGGCGATTCTTTAAAACTCGCCACTACATTGCTTTAGCAAAAAAAATTATCAAGACTGTGCTAATATGCGCTAGAATTTCAGCAACACATTCGCCTTTTATAGGATGATTTATAAGTATATGGCAATTGCTTGTACATTTTGTGGAGTACTTTCTTTAATCGGTTGCACTTAAACTGTGATGATAAATCTGTAAGCAAGACTATACTCTTGTAGCTTATGCTATGTAGTTTCGTAGAAGTTGTTGTAAAATGTTGGGATATTTAAGTATATTGCTATCAACGTCTTTCGGTTTATCAATTTTGTTAAGTTTGCTATATGATCTTTGTTCATCAGGAAAAATTGTGGGTCTTGTAAAAGTCGATAGGTTATTATCGAATAATTTTTGAATAAAACCAATAGCAAGATTCGATTTTGACACCCTGTCCGTTTGTTGCAGCATTTCGTTTGCACGTTGAATTCGTTTGTCTGTAGCGTCATAATTTATGATTTGCCTTTTTTCACGATCGTTCACGATTGCACTGTTGTCGCTCGCGATTTAAGGTATATCTTAATTCTTACACACAGTTGCTTCAGTATTCCAGTGATAAAAAATATTCTTTCATAAACGCAGCGTAGCAGCGTATTTTACAAGGCCCCACCCAAGTGCCAATTCTATTTCCATTTAGGACCGTGATATTTCGTATTGATTGTTTCCGACAAACTCCTAAGGGTCCTACATTTGCTCACGATCAGAGCCAATTTATTGTTAATTGCCCAACTGCAAAATCTGCTTAAGTTCCTTATCTGCGAAGAGGAGGCAGTTACAAAACTCAAAACATTGAACAAAATCGTTGATAAACATGACTACCTTGAGGAACGCCAGATGACACACGATACAATTGGGAGCAAGAACCGAAGATCATAACGGAATGATAACTATCAGGTAGGGACGCAACCATTTAATAGGAATGAACTGACAATTTACACTCTCCAATTTACTAATAAGAATAGAGTGGTTAATCATATCAAAAGCCTTGGCAAAATTTGTATAAACAACGTCGAGCTGCTGTCTGCAATTTAAATTATCAAACAAATCACCACAAAATTAAACCAAGTTACCCCGCATTGAAGATTGGATGAATTCAACAAATTTCGGGAAAAAACTGCGACGAAGGGTGTCATTAAATTTGAAGGTAATCGCAAGGGCTAAACTTTCAGTACAACACTTATACAAAATCAGCGGAAAACCGTCATTACCCACCGAATTCTTTACCGCAATCAAAACACTGCCACCTTTACGACTGGTGTCAAAATCGTATCTCTCTTTTCTATATGAATGACATAATCAGATGCGAAATATTCTTCGGAGAACATATTTATCGTAAGTTAGGTCTCGCTGATTATTATGACGTCATAATGGTTGTCAAATGTTTGAAATCGTTAATAGTATTAGATGCATCAGCAGTTACTGAAATTACATCTGCGTGCTGCTGAAATGATTTGTGACAAAATTTTGTAATTTTGCCAATTAGAAAAGAACTTGGCTACTGTTTAATGGATTTTGATTCTATAAAGGTATTTAGATGAAGTTCTTGAATTAACAAACCAAAAACGGCTAAAAACGAAAATGCAATAAAATTTATGAATCACGATTAATTTGTTGAACCAACCGCAGTAGGATTTTTGTTATGCATAAACTAGAACTAATATTTCCCCGCTAAAAATCGGGTACCCCTACCAGTACACAATAATAAATACCGTATATACCGGTGCATAAGGCAATCTAATTATAAGACGAGAGCATAATTTTACGTTACATTCTGCGTATGTAAAAATTATCGGAAAATTATCTGTTTACCTTAGTTTTAAAACGAAATCCTACTTAGAGCATCTTATGCGCCGGTATATACGGTAAACAAGACATCCTTAACATGCAATAACTTGACAAATAAGACCCTAAATTAGTGCAAAAAAAATCAAACATGTAACCAAACCTATATCTGGTTGCTTATGTAATTTTCTCCAGATTTATAATATAATACAGAAGGTCTCTTCATTTTAAAAGGCAAAACAATAAACCAGATTTCATACTATTTGCGGGAAATCAAGCTTACTTCCTGTAGATGGTCAACTACTTTAAGTCATTTCAGTTACTGAGAGAACTTCTCTTGTCTCAATTCCTCAACTGGCGAAACATTACCTTCAGACTCCACATAAAAAATTCCTGCAGTCATTATCTGGCCACAACGACAAAGAAGTCTGATATTCTCTAAGGAAGGCTACATTCCATAAGTTTTCTGAACTGAAAAAATTTAACGAATGTAGAATTGCCTTTACACTAACTTTACACTTAAAATGTTGGTAATTTTGGACAGAAAAAACTTTGAGAATATTGATTGAACTGTATTTTTTCCAAATTCACCATGTCAAACTGCTTTCTTTGAAAATCCATTGAAAAGCACATATAAATATATATATATATATATATATATATATATATATATATATATATATATATATATATATATATATATGTATCTGGTGAAAAATTCGTGAGATCAAAAATTGTTTAAGTCATGTTTTAATTTTATGATTTTTATGTTTTGAATGTGTAATACTGGGTAAAAAATTTTTTTTGTAGTACCCAAATTTTTTTGTGCTTGTTGTTGCAAAAGATAGAGTCGACCAAAAATTTGCGAATTTGTTGAAAATAGTAGTGCTAATACAAAAAAATTATTTATCTGAAAAATATAAAATAGGGCTCAATTTAAAGGTAAAAGAATAAGGATTAAGAAAATATTTTAAAAAATAGTACCATCTTTAAGTTTTTCATTTTCAAAATGGCCACCAAACCGTTTTTTCTCAATTTTCTGGAAAACCGATTTCTTTTATTTTTTTTTCAACGCCATTTAATTCTATAATACATATAAGACCACCAACCCTTTGTATATGTATAGGTAAAATTAAATTTAAAACAAAATTTATTGGTAAAAATTTTTTTATTCAAAATTAAGATACTGTGACGGTGACACCTAGGGTGTGAAAGAATAAGTTAAACTAATAGCTCAATGTTTTACTGTACTAAAATGGAATTTTCTATGATAAAACTGTTCTAAATGTTTCTACACTATTAGTACTGGAAAAGTCATGAGCTTTCTAGAAGTTTGGTTTGTGTATATAAAAAGACGAACGAAATCAAACTAAATTATTAGAATTTGGAACGCGATAATGTAAACTTGTAAGATTATTATTAGTATTTGGTAAGCGATAGAGTAAAGATTAAAAAGGAATTAAAAAGTGATTTAAAAAGTGTTTTTGTGGAAATAAAAAGTAAAAGTGAATAGTAAAATTGTGCGAAATAAAAATTATAAGTTTACAGTAAAATTTGAGAATAATTTATATAAAGTGATTTTGTGAATTTTTATTAATAAACAGTGTTGTAATAATTTTTGTGTGGAATAAATAAATTCGTTGGTGATAAATTAAATAGATTTTGTATTATATTAGTTTCTATTATTCACAATCCAGTGATACGAACCTTAATTGACAAGGCAAAAACGTAAAAATACTAATTTAAATAATTACATTTTAAATCCAACATACTCTTCACTATTAGAATATTTTTTTAAATTTAAGTTACCTTCTCCTGAATGAATAACTGTATCGAAATCGTGAGTTCATATTATGGTTTTCAATTTTTCGAACCTACTATCAAGTCTGATTTTTTTCAATGTCAGAACAAAACTCATCAGTAACATGTAATAAATTTTGGTTAAACTCATTATTTCAGTTTTCAAGAACTGAATAATTTTTTCGTTGAATAGATGAACTGCCACAAAGACCTGACTAAGACAATCCGATATAACAATGAAGCTGTAGTGCTGCAATTTACCATCTACATTTGAATAAATAACAAATGGGTGAATGGTCGCTTGCTTATTATTCCAATGAAAACCCTGTGCTGCTTTCTGTATTATAAATGAGTAATTTTCTGCAAAGTCACATGAAACAAGTGCTTCTGTAGGATCCAAATAATTTTTTTAATTTTTTATGAAACTAAATTGTTGAAGTGAAATGAAGTAATGAGGAATCAGGTTTTCCAACTTCTTTATGAAGTAATCCAAAAATTCTTCTAACGGTTTTGAGTACTTTTCCAAATTACATCTGTCAGTTGAAACCCACTGACTGAATGATCAATCAGCATCCTCGTAGTCCTTTTCCAGAAAAACGTTTTTTAAAAAATATTCTCGAAATAAATTTAATCTTGGACAATTCTTGCATTTTAGATGAAGTGCAATCTTGGTCTTTCGAGATCTCTCCATTTGTAACAGTTTCTATTTTGGCTCCATAAATAATCAAATTTACATTTTGATGTATTATATAAATACACACTGTATGCGTTCCACTGCTTCCTGGTTGCGCATAGTTTTAGGACGAAGCAAGCAAAATTTGGAAGCATTCTTTTAATGTAATCAGCATAAAACGTTTCTGAACATTAACTTTTTCAATAGTTAAGCAATCGTTTTTTCCAGGCATTATCCGACTAACTTCATCTTCAAAGATTATTCTTCTATCACTGATTACTTCAATTAATCGCTGATTCGTTTCCCAGCTTTGGGTACAGCATGATCAAGTGGGCCGTTCATTTTCTGAATATATTTACCTTTATGCACGAAGTATTGTGTTGTGTTGAATATGTTGTATGGTTACTAAGAATGTGTTACTTCGGCAGTGTAGTCAGCAGCTGTATCTTATCACACTTTTTCTCCAATTGATTGAATTTGCTTTTCAGTTGCTTCAGTTTAAATTAGCCTTCATTGCGTTGTCCATTGATTGTTTCAAAAGGAGCTCGATTCCAGAAATCAAAGATGATGATGTTGATGGTACTATTGCAGCTAAATTGATTAATTTTTATTGTTGATGCTGTTGCCTAGCTACCAGTTTACTGGCATATATTGGCAACATTCCACTATCTTCATTCACTCCTAATGGAACTTATTTCAGAATCTGCTGCAGTTGATGGCGATATTGGCGTAACTGCGGAACTTGATGGTAAAGAGATTGGTGATATCTCTGCTTCAATTTTTCGACGTTTAAAAGTAATATTCATATAACAACTTAAACAAATGATTGCTAGCTTCATAAAAAATAAAAAAATTATTTGGAGCCTACAGAATCATTTGTTTCATGTGACTTTGCAGAAAATTATTCATTTATAATGCTGAATGCGACGCATGGTTTTCACTGGAATAATAAGCAAACGACCATTCACCCATTTGTTATTTATATAGTACTACAGCTTCATTGTTATATTGGATTATTATTATTATTATTATTATTATTACTATTGAAAGGGCATGCGGGCAATCAGCCACCTTGCACTACACCTAAAAGATCTATTGTGCTGGACCCTGCTTAATTATCCGTCCAGTCAATATTCAGGTTCTTAATGAATCTGACAATACTGCCTCCCGGTACGTGATACATACTATTTTAGCTTATTGCTCTCCCTCCTAGATGTTTACTATAGCATGTAGTTCTGCTAGAAAGACGGTAGCATTGGAGCCCAAGGACTTTGAGAGGGCTGTCCCACTCTGATTTTACTCTTACGAGTTTCTGGTAATTGCAAATCGCATGTATGTCACCCAACTTTACTACAGGAAGGCTAAATAAAACTGGAGGGTGACTGGTATCTAGAGTCCGCATATTTTGGACTGATTAAACTATCAGCCATTCATCCATCTGCATATGCTGTTCCACCTTAGATTAGGGTTTTTTGTCAAGATGATTTCGTTTAGCGCCGTACTTTAGCCTGTGCCAAATGGCCAAAAATGTGCCAAATGGCCTTAGTTACCAGTGGTTGCCACGAGGAGGCAGCACGTACACTTGCGAATTGTGAATAGGTTACGTGATGCGCACCCTACTGGAAGGTTACGGTGCTGGTAGATTAATCTACTCAACTTTGCCCCCCCCCCTTAAATAGACACCAAGCCACCTATATCGGATTATCTTAGTCATATCTCTGTGGCAGTCCGTCTATTCATCGAAAAAAACTTCCAGTTCTTGAAAACTGAAATGACGAGTTTAACCAAAATTTATTATATTACTGATGGTGCTGTAACACATTATAAAAATAAAAATAATTTTATAAATATAATTCAGGAGTCGACTGTGAATGGTATTTTCATGCTACAGCACATGGAAAGGGACAATGCGATGGAGTAAGGGGTACTATTAAAATAATGGCCTCCAGAGCCAGTCTGACTGATGAATATGATGGTATCATAACAAATGCAGCAGAATTATTCAAATGGGCTAAAACTTTAAAGACCGATATGGTTTTTGAGCTTTGTTCTGACATTGGAAAAAATCAGACTTGATAGTAGGTTCGAAAAATTGAAAACCATAAAAGGAACTTAAATTAGAAAAGTAAAAAAAGAAAGTTACTTAAATTTAAAAAAATATTGTAATAGTTAGTGTAGATTACGTTAGATTTAAAATGTAATTATTTAAATTAATTTTGAATAAAAAAAATTTTACCAATTTTACCATTTTTTTGTAAATAAAGAGTTGGTGGTCTTATTTAGTTGTATTTAATATTTATATTATATAATATTTTTCTTATTATTATTATTATTTTGCAAGAAAATGGTATGTTGAATAGAGTACGGCATGATTTTAAAACGTGTTCAAGCAAACGAAAAATAATGCACAACTATTTTACTTTATATGTGTTTTATAATTAAATCGCAAATAAAAAAAAAAAAAAGGAAATCGATTTTCCAGAAAATTGAGAAAGACGGAGTGGCCATTTTGAAAATGAAAAACTTTAAGATGGTACTATTTTTTAAAATATTTTCTTAATCCTTATCCTTTTACCTTTAAAAAGAGCCCTATTTTATATTTTTCGGATAAATACTTTTTTTTATATTTGCATAATTGCACCACCATTTTCAACAAATTCACCAATTTTGACCAACTGTATCTTTTGCAACAAAAACAACAAAAAATTGGGTACTACAAACAATTTTTTTTACCCAGTACACATTCAAAACATAAAAATCACAAAATTAAAACATGAATTATATATACATATATATATATATATTATATATATATATATATATATATATATATATATATATATATATATATATATATATATATATAATATATTTATATATATATATATATATATATCAGCGATGGTGAGGTCGACAATGACATATCAATTATTCAATTGTCGACGTGTCGACAATTGTCATTGTTGACGTCTCTATTTAAAACAACAAAATGTCATCAATGTCGAATATGTCAACAATGTCAACAATAAATAATTTTTCGACATTCAAATGTTTTCGATATTCAAACGGTTACGACATCGGTCAGACAGTTAAGATTATTATCTTGTTAAGATTGTTTTCTCATCATATTTGCCGTGTTGTCTGATACAGCGGCATAAATATAAGTTTTATACATTTCAAGAGCTAGTTCAGTTGATTCCAATACAACGTCGGCCAACGCTTCTCCTGTTTCAGACTCTGTTGTGAAATCCCACGCATTTAAGAAAGCATTTTCACCGGTTGTGTTATGCATTATCGTTACAATGGTTTTTTAATTATTGGCCGTATTTCCATCCTTCAATAACCAGAACCGAATCTTCACTACAATTTGCGGATATATTAGGTACAGATTTTTCATATAATTGATTTAGCATTTTTGATGAAAGTGATTGCCGGGCAGGTATTTTATGGGCGTAGCTCGACCGTAATGCTCTGATAAACTTTTTGAAGTGCTCTGAATCTACCACGCTAAATGGAATATTACATCCGAAGAATTTAGCCAGTAATTCATTTATCTTTTCTTCCTCGTCTTTAGTAAAAACTGAGAAACTGAGAAATTTGTAATATGTTATGTATGATAGTTATGTATGATTATGATGAGAATGAGAGAGATAGTAAAAAATTTAAAAATTAAATAAAAATCCTAACGACTTTGGTTTTATTTTTTATTGTCGACGAATTGTTGACGTTGTCGACGAATTGATGACTTTGTCGACATAGATGACGCTGAAATCTTATTGTCGACTCGTCAACGTCGACAATAATAGGTGACGCGTCATCAAACATCTCTGATATATATATATATATATATATATATATATATATATATATATATATATATATATATATATATATATATACATTAGGGTGGTCCTTATTTGTATGGAGCAAAAAAATTGTAGAGATATCTAACGGGACACCCTCTAGAAATGTGAGGTTATGCTAAAAACTTTAACAGAAAAATTATTGGATTAATTGAAGATGCTTTAGAGGTCACAACTTGAGCGCGAATTTCGATAAAAACGGTATTTTTTTCACTTTCAAACAAACAGAAAAATGAATAGAAGATATAATTATCTTTCTAAAACATCAAAGATGTCGAAAAATCGGTTACCAAATGGCGACTTTATTGCCAATTTTCAAAACTAATAAAAACTTAAATAATAAATGGGCACGTGGAATTTATTAAACAACAAAATTCTTTCAACGAAGCGTTAACCTCTATTAACTCGAACCTTGTGAAACTTATCAAAATCGAGAATAAAGTTAATGAGAACGAGAGTCGAATAAAGGTAATTCATTCAGACACAGAATGTATTAACAAAACGAATGATCATTTAGTAGTTGAAAATACTCAGCTGTGGAAGGATTTACAGACCGTAATTAATAGGTCGGAGCAATTGAAATGTTACGTTCTAACCTTCGTTATGGTTCTAACCTTCAAATTGTTGGTGTTCCGGAAGTAAAAAAATGAAAATTTAAATGATATTGTGGTTAAAATATTTAAATATATAAACGTCAAGTATGCTCATAGAACGATATCTACTTAACGAGATTACTGTTGAATTTGTCTCAAAATTTAAAAAAGATTATGCACTAAAATGTGCTAAACTGAAGAAAAAATTTGATGCATCTGATGTCCGATTTACCGGAGCTTCTGTTATATTTATAGTGGAACATCTAACCCCGACCAAAAACAATTGCTGTATGATGCTAAGAAAGTTTTGCAAATCGACAAGAATGATCACCCGTTTAAATATGTATGGGCAGCACATATGTCATAAAAAACGCGACGGGGGTGGTGCTGCTATTAGCAGGGATTAAATATATGCTGCAAGACTAGAAGGCTTGGACAATTGCAATGTAATAGATGATGTCTGGGTAAAAATTAATCTTACAAATGGGTCAACTTTAATTATTTGCGTTGTATAGCTTAATGTAGGTGTTTCCTTCGAAGATTATAATTATTTTTGGATCATCTTTCACAGGTTGTTAATATGAGTCATGCTAATACTAAATTCATTATAGTAGGAGATTTTAATCTTTCGTCAATTGTGAAGGACGTGCAGCAGCTTACCTAAATGACACACTGGAATTAACCTTTTTGTCTCAATATAACAATGTAAGAAACAATCAAAATCCTCGATTTGTTTCTTTCGAATTTAAACCCAAATAACATTTCACTTAAGAAGTATGATTATTTACATGCGAAAGTCGATGGATACCATCCACCGTTTTCTGTCACCATTTCATTAAATGTTGATAGAAACGTATCATGTTATTTAAGATCGCATATTAATTTTCATAAATTAGATTATGTTAAACTGGGGGAAAACCTATCATGTGTGGATTGGGAAACTTTATTTTCTAACTTGTCGGTTGATAATGCAACAGACACGTTCTACAATATTTTATTCTCCTTGATAGACGACTCTGATAAAGTTGTTGTAAAACGAAAAAAAGTTTCCTAATTGGTATTCGAACTATCTCGTGTTCCTAATCAAACGTAAGGAAAGTGCTTTAAGACGTTTTAGATCATACAATAATAGGGTCGACTATTTTATGTTCTCAGAGTATAGAAGGAAAGTCAAACGTGAAATTACAAAATGCTGGAACTTGCATGTTGAACGTATCGAGAGTCATTTAAGAACAAACCCTAAATTATTTTGGAGCTATCAGATATCACTTCGCACCAAAGCTGTTTATCCCAGCAAGATGTTTCTGCAAAGCAAATCTTACCTAAAACAATCCGAAATTTGTGAGCTTTTCGCAGATCATTTCAAATAAGTTTATGAACAAGATCCAATCTCGCATACTTTTTCATGTCGTACATCAACACAAAAGAAACCTATGTTTCTAGAAAGTGAAGTTCGTGAAATATTGGAATCGTTGGATGTTAATAAAGGGGCCGGTCCAGATCAATTGCCTAATTTATTTTTAAAGCGTTTGTGGTATGTTCTTGTAGTTCCTATAACATTGCTCTTTAACTTGTCAATCAGTTATTCTATTTTTCCATCTAAAGGGAAAGCGTCGTTTTTGGTGCCCATTCATAAAAGTGGAGACTTAGCGAACATTAAAAACTACAGGCCCATTTCGATTTTAAATGAACTTCCCAAAATTTTTGAAAAATTGGTTTTCAATATTCTGTTTAATCAGGTTAGAAATGAGATTAACATTATCGAATTTAGCGGAATTTTGTACCATAGCCTTTAACACTTTATATAGTAATGGGCAACTGGATTGTATTTATACAGACTTTTCGAAAGCCTTTGACAAAGTCTCTCATTATATTTTACAAAATAAGCTTGCGTCTTTTAACATCTCACCATTACTCCAGAAATGGATTCACTCATACCTAACCGCTAGGATTCAATTTGATAAATTTAATGGGATGATATCTGGTGAGTTTATGCCCACATCGGGAGTTCCCCAGGGATCAGTTCTAGGTCCTCTATTGTTTATATTGTTTATTAATGAGATTTCACAGGTGATTAAATCGCCTCATTTGTTGTACGCTGATGATTTTAAAATATTTAGAGTTATAAATTCAGTAGATGACACCTATTTACTACAAGCGGACCTAAATTGTGTTTATAAGCGCGTCTCTGCAACTTTTTCCAGAAAAGTTAATCAAATTAAGTTTTGCTATAATATTGGAATGTCAACAATAATTAAAGTGGATAGTATTAAGGATTAAGGTGTAACACTAGATTCAAAGTTACGCTTTGACTTACATGTTGATGTTATATGCAGAAAATGTTTCAAAACCTTAGGTTTTATTTTCAGACGAGGTAAAGACTTTAAAAATCCGTCTACATTCTTACTATTATTTTTCAATCTTGTTCGATCTAACTTAGAATATTTATCATAAGTATGGAATCTTTTCTATTCAGAATATAGAATCGAAAGTGTTCAGAAAAGATTAACTAGATTTTTATGCATGAAGTTTGTGCCATCGAATAATTTTATGGCTTATGAAACTCGCTGTAAAAAATTCAATTTGATCACACTAGAAAATAGAAGGGTCCTACTTGATGAGTTCTTACTCTTTAAAATAGTTAATAGTCATCTCGACACAACTCTACTGACAAAAATTAATTTTTATGCCCCGGCTTACTTACCATAGTTTTCTAGAACTAATTTGAGGATGTCTTCAATTATTAATAGACGGGAAACCAACCATATGATGTACTTTGCAGACTTCGACCTATTCAACATGTCTCTGTCGGTGTTTCGGAAAAGATGTAAATCTGTATTTTTCAACTATAGTACTGCTACTTAAGATGCTATAGTAAAATTAACACAACTTAGGCTTCACAGTTGTCACTCAATTGGTGTTTAGGTTTGTAATTTAGTTTCTGTTAAATATAGTTTAATATAAAAGAAATTGTATCATCATTTTTGTATTATTATTATTTTTTTTTTCTTTTTTTTTATGTAATTATCAGTTTAAATATGTATTGATGTATTTTTTTTCCATTTGAAATGTGGCAGCATGTAATTGGGTTAATCCTGTATGCTGCCCTGTTGTCAATAAAAAATAAATAAATAAATAAAATATCAATGCCTTGTCCATGATGATCAGTGAAGACGACAAGCGATTCCTCCTGTCACAGTATGAGAAAGGGCGTCCCGGATATTTAACTGGAGCCAGATAATCTGAAATTAAAAGGGAAAAGCATCAGAACGTATGGAGGCAGAAAAAAATCGTAAACGAAGATATCTTCAAGAAAAAAGTAAATCAATTCCAATAGACTCACAAGCATTATTTTCGTCATCGGAGAGTGACAGCGAAAGAATACCTGATAAAGACATGAGATTCGAAAATATTTATTTGCCGTGCTAAGCGCAGAAGGAGCCCCTAGAGAAAGCTAATGTTTTGGTACTCCTTGAATATTGTTAGCTTTGGATAAGTTGAAGATTAGTGATCGTGCAGCAATGCGTTTAATCAATGCCGTTACCGAAAGTTTTGGATATTCTATTGATAACCTCGTTTTGAATAGAACAACACTGAGGCGTTTTCGTGAAACACCTACAGTAGAAATAGCAGCATCAGTTAAGTCGACTTTCAAGTTTACAATAGGCGTAGTACATTGGGATGGAAAATTACTCCCGTAGTTATCTGGAACGGAGACCGTGGATCGTTTGCCGGAAATGGCGGAGGCTGTTATCCTAAGCTTAATCGATTGGAGAGTAGCTGACGATGTCGTGGCGGCTTGCTTTGATATCACATATACAAATTCTGGAATATAATGGAGCAGCTATTATTTTAGAGCAGAAACTGGAACGAAGTTTATTTTATCTTCCTTGTCGACATCACATATGTGAAATTACATTGCGTGCGGTAATTGAATCTAAAATAGGCAATACATCAAGAGTAAATGTTCCGTTATTTGTGAGATTCAAGAATGACTGGAATTCCTTGAATAAAGATAGTTTCAAAGCAACGTTTATATACAATTAAATGTTGTGAAAGCGGTATTAGCAGTTTTTTGTAAGAACGAATTGGCAAAGGAACATGCTCAGGATGATTACAAAGAATTATTGGAAATCACTCTAATTTTTTTGGGCATACCAAACGAAAATGATCGTTTCCGTCTGCCAGAGCCTATGCATCATGCTCGTTGGATGTCCAAGGCCATTTATGTGTTGAAATTATTTATCTTTCGTGAAGAATTTAAGTTAACAGCACAAGAACATAAGAATTTACGATACCGCCAAAGTATCGCCGTGTGCAATAGTTATATGGTGATGATATACTATATTGGTCACCGAAAACTTATAGCTACACAAATTAGAGAACGCTTAATTAAAATGTGTATCACATACAGGAATAATCTTAAATTATTTACCACAAACAACCGACAGCATGGCATACATGGTCCTTACAATATTCGCACTTAGTGGACACCTTATCAAATTGTATAACAAGGTTAATAAAGGTTCCTGGAGATGAATCACACTTTTAATATTTTTTGTGAATTTTTGTGAAGATATATAGTTTATGTAGAGAATTTAATTACGGTATAATGTGGACTTCGTTTAATATAACTTGAACTAATCTTTAAACGGTAAATATATAAAGTCGTTCGACTATTGTAACGAATCTTGTAATTGTTTGTATAAATAACAGTTTATCTCAATAAATTTGTAATATTCTTATAATCGCAGCAGACAATATGGCATCGACTTGTGTTGGTATACTATACATATATGCATAACAATTAAAAGATAATCATTCGTGTTTTTAAAGCAAGAATTATGCTGAAACATTGTCTAATCTTCAACATTGAATGAATGTGTCATATATACAGATAATACGGTATCATTATAGCACTTCTTTAACGTCCAAAAAAAAAAAAAAACCTGATAACCGCGCTAATCTAAATTCTTATTTTTATTTACATACTTATAAATAAGTATGTTATGAAATTCTTAATCTAAAGTTAAAAAATAAAATTAAAATCTATTTTTTAATTAGTTTTCTATTTGTACATAATACGATTTTATTTTCTGTATTTATTGACGTCAAATAAAAAACTGATAATCTAATTTATTTAATTGGAGTACTTAGCTTGTGAAGCATATCTAAATAGAATAGTAATTAGTGTATGCGCAAATTTTATGGCAATACACTAACTACTTTATGCGTCCGATATACAAATTTAAGTTTATTTTTAGCCACTATTAGTGTTTCTCGTCTATGTATATCATTTTATATCGGCAACCAAAACAAAATAGTGAATAGTTGAAATATCGATTCAAAGAGGTTGTTAACACTAATTTCGTTTTTTTTGTTTGGCTGTGTGTTGTTAACAATAACTAGACTAAATAGATTCATGAATAAACTATCGCATGACATATATGCGCGATTATTACAAGTACAAGAGAAAATAGTTTTTTAGGTATACGAGTATATACGGTAGACTTAGGTAATTAGTAGTGTTGTTACATTTTTTAAATTACTGATATTTAGTTGATTAGTAGTTTATAGTTTCGAGATTCTAAAGGGGAGGGTTGTTAAACTAGCTAAAATAAATTAATATCGGCATACACAAAACATAAAACTATTTGTTTGGATTTGTTATACCATCATATTTCGTTTCGTATATGCATAAACCATAAATTAGTCGAATGCATTATGGTTGCGAGTGACTCATTTTTGCTTTAATTTTTTAAAACTATCACTTAAAATGACAACAACAAAATACCAAAATTGATAATGATAGTAGTTCGTTTAATATTATGTATAATAGTGGATAATAATAATAAAGTGACAAGCATTTTGAGGTATGAGTCACTTGCTGATATTTGAATTTTGTAGACATTTTATTACTTTGATAAACTAACAACAGCCGGTGATTAGTGTATATATTTACTATTTTTGTATTTTTTTTTTATTATTTTGTTGAAACACCTTCGATTGTTATTTGTTTAGCAGGTAATTAAGATATTTAGTTTGAGGCATAAAAATTCACTTTTCTTGTTTTAAGCTTGCAAGGTTACATTCTGTCAATATTCTGCAAAAGTTCATGCAAATATTTAGTAATTTTAGACCCGCAAAATTCCCGAGAAAATACCGGAGACCGTGTCGATAATTTACTGCCAAACTACCAACAAAATTACGCAATTTGGCGTTGTTTGGGCAAGCCAAATATTACCATATATCGATAATTTTATGGTTTATGATTACCTTTAAATGCCGTCTTTTAATGCTGAATCTACATATATGTAAAATAAAGCTTCTAGTTGCAGTAATGTTTCCGGTCCAAGACTACCGTAAAATATCAGTCCATAAATGTGTAGTAACTCATTTACACATATTTCTAGAATATACCTTAAAACATCGCCCTCATCAAACATAGTTGATTGAATAAGTAGTTTTGTGTTCCAAAATTACTGTAAAAGGTCTATCCAAATAACTGTTTATACATACGGAACGAAGGGAGTAAAGTTATCCCAGGATACCATCCCAGGAAAAATAAAAATGTACTTTGGGCAATACTAATTTCATCCCATCCCATTTTTTTTTTTTTTTTCAATTGTACAGCAAAAATGATTTGATCAAACAAAATATTGGTGAAACAAGGCACTGAATTGGATAGAGGCCGTATGTTGAGATTTGCGCTACAGGGCCATATGTGTATATAGCCGAAAATTAATATTTGGGAGTAAACATTTGAAGATCAGCCATATTTTGCGATTAGCCATGTAAAACCATATGTATGTATATAGCCCAAAATGAATAAGCAATAGTAAGTGGATACTCAGTCCACTTACTACGGCTTTTCAAATATAGGCCTATAGCGCAAATCTTAAAATACCACTGGTCTTCAAATGTTTACCAAAGTAAGTTGACATCATGTCGAGTCGAAATTATATAAGACATTAAAAAGCACTCAATTTTTCTAACTGTCATTAATTAAAATATCAAGCTCACCAATTTTCATTTTCGGCTATACACATAAGGGCCTATAGTGCAAATCTCAACATAAGCCCTCTATCCAATTTGAAGCCCTTGTGTACAAATATTTTTGCAAAAATTAAAAAAATATTGCGATGGGATGGAAATAGTATTGCCTGATGCAAATTTTTGTTTTTCCTGGGATGGTATCCCGAATAACTTCACATACTTCACGAAACGTCAAAAGGAATTTTCCTGATCATTTTAAGGTAATCTAAAACCTCAAAATTACCGATATGGTCATTTCGGCGCGGCCAAAGAGCGTTTTTCGCAAAATTTTATACATAAATTACCAACATGATCTTCTTCAGTACTTCCTCGGTAATTTTGTAGACATTTCAAGGGAATTTATAACGTCAGAGTTGCCGTTACGATAATTTCGCCATATTTTTCGTGCATATGGTATTTTGCCAATAAATTACCGTCACGACCTTCAATACTTACTCGGCAATTTTTAAGAGATTTTAACATACTCACATCAGGACAGATGTTATCTTGATCCAGGAACCTTGAGTCACGGAAGACCGGGTACTTGGGCTCAAGACTCCGTATTATAAATTAATGTAAGCCGTATTATAAATAACATTAATTGTTTTCTGCTATTAAATTTCAGCAATGGAGATGTAGCAGCGGTTAACATTGAGTTCGAGAAACGAAACCTCTGGCTAATATCAGCTTACCTAGTTTATAATGAAGTGGATATTCCACTAATCATTCTAGGTGTGCTAATCCTGGAGGCTAAGAAGCGCAAGGTTGGACTCATCCTGAGGAGTGATGCAAATTCAAATCACATTATCTCAGACAGGAGGTATTGGATTTTACACTTGTCTCAAACTTTTTGACAATTAGTCTATTAAACTGGAAAGTGTTGGAAGGCCACTTCTTTTCCGATCATTGTCATCTTCAATTTGAAATGGACTTGCCTTCTCCAAAAAGTTCAATCTACATAAAAAGGAAGAAAACCACCTGGAATACCTTTAGAATAATTCTGGCTAATTCACTACCAGTTCCGGTGCCAAAACCTCCAAAAACTGCGCAATAGTTCGATGGCTTAGTGAGCGCTAGTCCTCTTAGCAAGCCTAGGGGTAAATTTCGGCCACTCTAGTGGTACAAGGAGATTCAAAAAACACTTCAAAAATGTAAAAGACTCTTTAAAACAGCAAGGAAAACAAGAGTCGCTGTAGATTGGAACTCCTATCCATTGAGAAGTACCAAAAACAGATTTTGGAGACTATAATGTGGCAAAATTCAGGAGTTTTCGGAGATGCCTAGGCTATGCAAAGTTCTATCAACTGGTCCTTCCATGATAAGTTATCTTCAACGGCCGGATGGGATATGGACCACTAAAACTGCGGAATCGTTGAAACTTCTGATGGAAACTCATTTTCCTAATAATAGGGCTAGTGGCCTTGGCCAAATTATTAGCAGAAAAAAGATCCTGTGGGCGATAAATAGTTTTAAACCATATAAGTCGGCTGGACTAAATGGTATTATCACTGAGGATAATCGACCAACTACGGATCTAACCATTTCCTTGTTAGAGGTAATTTTCAAAAGCAGCCTACAACTATGTCACATTCCTAGCAAATGGTTGGAAGTGAAGGTTGTATTTATACCTATGGCGGGGAAACGCTCACACTGCAATCCCATTGTCTTCCATCGTTTTTAACACACTGGAAAGACAAATAGAAGCTCATATTAGATGCACAATTATAACTCGTCTATAATTCGGGCACTTTCAAATCTGGGAGTGCTAGGAGGCAGGATCATAAATGCCAGTTTAGGGGACTCCTCTGCCAGGGACTTTTCAGAAAGAAGAAAGCGTATTGAAATGCCTCTTGTGGTATGCAAACTTAATGAGTCTGAGAAACACCGCGCAGTAGCTAGGAAAAGTATAATCGTGGCGGTTTTTTTCAAAAGTGTCGCGTGATAAATGGTCGCTGTTGTTTGATCAGTATTTACATTTAGTTAAATGTTTGGTCCAAAACGTCAATAAATTAACTTATTTTGGGTTTGGTGGAAGAACCTTTGAAAATAAATAGTAAAATGCGTCCAGTATAGCCGAATTAATATCTGAATGTAAAATGAAATTTAAAAATTGTATAATAAGTATCCGTGAGCCATGAGGATGAGTAAAGTACGGTTCTAGGTTATCTCCAAAACCTGCTCTATATGTTCATAGTCCATCGTATTTTAGAAAGGAATCAGTTGCACTCTTATCATGTTCAACGTATGTATACAAAATTTTTTACCCGCTGATCATAAAAAAAGGTTTGAATTTTGTCGAGAAATGTTGCGCCGCAACCAAGAAAATCCGCAATTTTTAGCAACATTTTATGGAGCAACGAAACATGCTTTAAAAAGATAGGCATATTTAATAGCCACAATTTGCATTATTGTGCCTGTATAAATTCAAAAGTTAGGCGGCACAATAATTTCCAGTACCTGTTTGGAGTGAAGCGAGAATTATTAGAACCTCAGGAAGGAGTAGTAACCTCTGAACTCAAGAAGACCTTTGCAAGGAAGTTCAAAGAAGGAAAGGTGAATTTTTATCGTTCACCCAGGAAGCCATATAAAGCAGCAGTACTGTATCTAGAATCTAAAGATGGTGCAGCAGGCTTTATTAAAACAAATTTGTGCCGTTGGTTCAGTGGCTGAAATGTATCCGAAGCTAAACACCCGTCTAATGCAAATCTGGAAAAGGTTTAGAGTATTTATAGTTTGAACCATGCTCATTGACATGACCATTGATTTGGATAAAGGCAAGAGCTCACCAAGCGAAATAGCTGTTAAACTGTCCAGGCTGGTCATAAGAATTGAATAGCACATGGAAGAAGCAGTGCAAGAAGAAGACCACACATGTGAGGATTTTGAAGTTCAGGTAGGGGAACCAACTCTTAAGGATACTTGAAGAGGATTCACCGAAATGGAGCTCATGATGGTTTCCGTTACACCGCCAATTGCCGATAATGACTCAGTGGCACAAATGGGTCATTCGGCTACAAGTCATTAGATTCCACATGCTCTTCTACAAAAGTTGATCGTGCAGAGTCAAGTACAGGAGTGAATCCGGTAGGCACGTGCGCAAATCACAGCTGCGGCCCAAATCGAAAGCGCGAGCTTCGTTCAAGAAACGTTGCGGCACAGGGAAACAAATACAAATATTACAGAGATTAGGGACAGTAGTATCAGCAGTGGGCTGTAACGAGTCGAGTTAACACTCGTCTCGTTATAGAAATTGTCCATAATCATTTCGCATGGGATTTGATGGATGGCCTATGGACCTTGATATAGCGCAGGTTGCGGTATAAACCTGCCTGCAGTGACCAACAGAAAATGATCACTAATGCCCATTGATCCACCACTTAACTAACTAAACCCTCATACAGGGTATTATAATTTCTCTCTGTTTTCTGGTTTTTTTTTTAATTCGTTATCATGAGTGACTAAGACCAAACCTAGTGTCCATTCATGCTGGACAAATAACTCGTTCTATTGTTAGTCACTGTAGACACGTCCAACATTTCATTTTTTTTTTTTTAATTTTCCGCGACCCGTCTGTGATCTCTATGATCACCATCGTTATTCACATATCCCGATACGCAGTATATCAAGGTTCATAGGCAACCGATCAAAACCCACACCAAATTAACATTTACCGGCTTGAAGCTACAGGTAAATGCCGCGATGGAAATAGCTTATGGACAAATTCTATAATGAAGTGATTTGGCAACCATCTCATTATAGTGAAAATGAATTTCACCGTGGACCTCGATCTTAATAGTTTGTAAAAAAAAAATGATAAAAAAGCAAGAAGAAAAGAAAATATCAGAAAAATGCTTGAAGTGTTGGAATGGAATTTCATAAACCAGAGAATTAACTTTAATGGAAATCGGGAATCTTCCAAATTAGGTAGGTTCAATGCTTGCCAACGCTTAACTATAAAATTCGACAAACACTCAATTTCGATTGTCGCTACCTAATGACGGCGGCAATCGAAAATGAATGGTTCTCATATATTATATAGTTAAGCCTTGGTAAGTATTGCACCTAACTAATTTGGACGATCCCCCTTTAAAAGGTGACACAACAATTTCAGAACATTAAATAATTTTTACACTTTAGGTGAATTACGAGATTTGAAGTATGATAATCTTCTAAATTTATTTACAGATAAACTTAAGCATTTTTTATTGGCTTAAGATTTGATTATCTTCTGTCAGAAATGCTTGTATCTAAGCTGAAGAAGTGACATATTTGCTTTCAAACAAGTGAATTTATAGAATAGGCTGAGGCACGAAATACTACAAATATGATTATAAATCCAATCATGAAATTTATTATCTTTCGAATATATCAATAAAAAACTATTTCAAAAACGGGCCTCCTTATCTAATCGAGCTACCAAACGCGACCAAATTTGTGACATTCAACTAATTGAGTTACAATCTATTCACCAATAGATACAGTAAATAATTCTAAAGTGTTTTTTTTTGTAGATGGATTGGTTTTTTTTTTGTACTAATAATGACACACTGTAGAAGTTATCTACTGGGACCTATATATCTAAAATACAAACCAGCGATAAATTCAAGGTGTTTTCATTTATGGTTATTGACTTATGTACATATACAAATTGGTATATAATACACCAAATTTATTATCTACATTACATATATATATATATATATATATATATATATATATATATATATATATATATATATATATATATATATATATATATATATATATATATATATATATATATATATATATATATATATATATATATATAAATATATATATGTATATATATATATATATATATATATATATATATATATATATATACATATATATATATATATATATATATATATATATATATATATATATATATATATATATATATATATATATATATATATATATATATATAGTATATACTGTAGATATTGTATTTTATAAGTGATTAATCATTTTGAAAGCATACACGTATTATATGTACATGTACTATGAAGTCATCTAGCGCACGAGCACAGTATATATCACAAAGTTGATATCTCGGCATGAGGAAGGAAAATCTATAAACAAATATTAACATATTATTATGTACAATTATGTAGGCATATAATAGAGACGCGCAATATAGAATGATATTCGCGCGTAATAAAAATAATCTTAAAATTAATTTACGGGATTATTCATCTCCATGTCCGCCATTAGTCGGCCACCTTCCGAAATATTAAAAGAAGATACATATTTTTTTTTTACAATTATTTATTTATCAAAGTGTTATTGTATTTTTATTATACTGATTATTTTTAAATTTTCAATTTTGTAGTAATTTCTTGGAAAAATTTGTAAACAAGACAAAAAAAACTTTTTTTTTTTTGTATTTTATTTATATGAATAACTTTGTGTGATTATTAATCATCGCAGAGCAACAACAATGCGCACGGTTGAATGCTGTGCGGTTTTGCGTATATATTGCTTGATCAAATGAAACATGTGTTTGTCTGTGTTGATATATATGAAATTATTTTATTTGTATTTGGTTGAAGATTTAAAAATATATGGAGTATTCATTACGCTTAAGCAGACTTTTTGACTATATCGAGCGTGCACAATGTCAAACACTTGTGCGCCAACGCAATAAAAAAAATTAAGTTAATTTAAACTATTAGCAATAATATAATATATAGATACGAGTAGGACTTAAGTATTATAGATTGCGTTTAGGATTATTAGATTGCGCAGCAATAGTCCGGGTAAATTCAGTAAATGCGTTTATCTTCCTCCAGCGTCGTTTTTACCCTAAGGCCGTGTGCCAAACGAAATGAAAAGCGTATAAAAAGTTAAAAAGTTAAAAATTTTAATTTTTTTCACCACAAAAATTTTAACTGGTCTTGGAGCACTTAAAATTGGTTGGTTTTTGTTTTGTTTATATCTTGCTGCATCCTAACTCTCTAAAAAATAAGATAATGTGTAAACGGCTTAATTTTATGAGTTAGAATTCAAATTAGAATTGAGTATGATGCCATGTTTTCTGGCAAAAATGCCAATCAAAGAAATGGATGAAAGTAAATTTTGAATTTATGAATAAAGTGAAAGTAGCAAACGTTTATTTATTGATATAATTATAGAAAAATTAATGAAGAAATGAGAAGAACATCCACATTGTGTTGTCAACAGTCGCAAGCTCATTAGTAGTGCTCATTGTTATATAAATTCGTGAAACCAAAAATTTTTGAAAGTCATGTTTTAATTTTATGATTTTTATGTTTTGAATGTAGTACTCAATTTTTTTTTGTTGTTGTGGTTGCAAAAGATACAGTTGGTAAAAAATTTGTGAATTTGTTGAAAATGGCGGTGCATTTATGCAAATATAAAAAAAAAGTATGTTTTGTTGCTATTGGACTTCCACTTCCGGAGGTGAAAACCGTAACCTTGCAAAATTTCGGTGATTTTTTCTCTCAAATGATGTAATTCATGAGATGATCCACGTAAATATCATTAGTTATGACATGCAAGACGTGTAATGACGAATTTTTATTTTCTTCTGCGCGATCTATTTTAAAGCTCAAGTAGCCAGGAATGAAGCTGAAGCCAGCCCATAAGTCACAGCCAATAGGCGGAAATGACGGATATTTGTTGATATTTTGCGTTACTGGGTGATATTTCGACTTGTCGGTACATCATTTCGATGTTCGCGGCAAATACATATTTATGTTTCCTAAATCGAAGTATAATCGCGTACAAACTTTATTGTACATTAGGCTACACTGCTAACCAATCGTTTAGAGTAATACCTGTGCTGGATTTCGCAGATCCGTCAAAGACAATTCTCATTTTGTTCGTGTCGCTTGATGCTTTAAATATGCCATGATGTGGCAGATAAAACTGAGATTGTTGGTTCTTTGGTGGTGAAATTTCAATCATATGGTTAAGATTTTAGTATTCAAGCATGAAGTCTTGATATAACTTCGCAAAACTGGGATCTCGGATAAAACGGCGTTCCATACCTCTGAGCCTTTGTATGGCAGATGCAAGTTATTTTCGTAAGCTTAGGTCAATGTTTATTATTTCGGATTCTTGGTTGGACAAAGCTAACATTGAAATTAGCTTATCATCTTTGGGATTACTGGATTGCACTGAAACTACCCATCAAAAATTGTGTTTTGAAGTATAGGTTCATTCAGACTGGTTTTTATTTGGACATTTTGAAGGAGGTTAAAAAATTGTCAGCTCCAATTATAATGTTCAAGCTAATTCAATTCCTCTAAAAGATTTTATATTTAAAATTAATTTTTGCAGTGGTAGCTGGCTGGTTATTTTTGCCATTACAAGAGCATTAATCGAAAATTCAGGAAAATGCTTAGGCCTGATATGAATAGTGATTAAACCCTTGGATATTCAAGAGCACATACATTTTTTTACTTTTCAAGCGAAGTTAATTAGCGCCGAAGTAGCAACGTAGTAGCTTTCCTCGTACTTGAAATCGCTTTCCTCGTTAGGACTTTCAGTGAATATTCGAAGCTCCAATCTATTTTTTAAGAGCCGCCAATGTTTCTGCCATATTGAGAATTCAATTATAGTTTACAAATTAGCTATTGGTTAACGCGATTAGGTCATTTTATATTGAGACCCGAAATATTCAGTTATATAATTGTTTTTTATTTACAAATTCAACCTTAATAAAAATTCACTTAATAGCACTTCAAAATTAGTGAAGACTTTAGTTTTTGTTAGAATAGAAAATGGCTACCTGTGAACACGCGGTTTACCCGTTGATTTAAATACACAAGTTTTCTCGTTTCACTTGAATTTTATTTTCTCACTATTGTTCGCGTTTAACCATCAAGGAATTCACAGACAAATAAGCGTCTTAAATTTTGTAATTACCCTTAAGCAATCTTATATAAAAGTCTACTTATATCTGGTTATAACACGCGGTCACGCCTCCGATATCTTACGGCTACCGGCTGCTTATATTTTGATTTAGCTTCGAACGATTAAACTAGATTAAACTGATGCTAATGTTGATTTGGATGATTAATTCGGCCGACTATCCGGCTCAAAGGACCAGAAATGTTGCGGTAACGACAGTCGTAAGTAAAGCTGCACTGGATGTGGTTTATGACTCGCCTTTGCTTTTGCCCCAAGTTTATGTTTAGCGGACTGTATTTATGAAACGAACGTTGAGTTTTTGCTCCTAACTATTAAAACACTTCGCTCAATGTATATTTATAATTCAATTTTTACTTATTTTGAATATATAATATAAATTTAATTATATAAATTAAGAACAATAACTACAACAACCAGTTATCAAAGTGAAGCAAAAAATACCCATATTATATACAAATCTATTATGTAACAACCCGAAAAAGAAATGTAATGTCTGCCAAGTACAATTACAGAAGCCATTTTTTAACTTTTGATAGAAATGATTTGTAATGAATATGCCCTCTAAAACAAATAGGTAACGCGTTGAAAATCTAGAGCAGCAACAAGGATATAGCGTCGAAAGTGGTCAGTAAAAAATCGGGGAATATTATAAAGAAAACTATGGTTACCTCGAATATTGTACCGAATAAGTCTCCTTATAGTTTGTTGCCCACTATATGCCTAAAAAATATTCTTAAAATAAGATATTATTAGAAGTGAATAAAGGCCAAGATGCCTCAAATTTGCTTTTTCTCAATAAAATTCTCAAAATAATTCTTTGTTGCACACATAAATCAAGTAAAGTAGTTGCACAGCACCTACCCCAACATGATAAACCATATTCCAATTTAGACATAACCAGTGCATGGTAGATAATTTTTAACACAGGAACAGGGCAAAAATCTTGAAGCAGATGACAAGTAACGTTTTAAAGAAGAGGCATGCATTTACCAACTGAGATTACCGTCCAAATGAACTTCAAGATATTTAAACTCGTTGACTAATTCAATATTAATACACTCAATAAAAATATTATGATAAATTACCTAATTAACATTTGCTGCTGATGTTGTGCCAGTCAACTTGAACAACATATATTTTGTTTCATCACTTAGAATTAAGCAATGCTTATCAAACCCTACATGTAAGACTTTAAGGTAAGAATTAATCATAGAAATGACGTCATTAGGAGATTTTCCGGTGTAAGCCAAAGCTATGTCATCGGCAAACCCGACCGAATTAACAGCAGAGGGCTCAATACTGAACCTTGAGAAACACCAACGTCCACAATTTTTGGTTCACTTAGAGTATTATTAATTTTAACTCTAACCGATCTGTTGGCAAGGTAAGAAGCGAACCGCTTATTAGCGACTCCCCTAAAACCAATATCATATAGAATATTCAGAAGAATTTTATATAGTCAACCCTATCAAAGGCTTTAGCAGCATCAATAAACAAGCTTTACCAATGTTCAGTCCGTTATGAATTGTGTTCAAAAATTCCAACAAGGCCGATTCGGTACTCATGCCTAATATGATCTAAAAAAAAATGACTCAATTTTTCACTGCCTTCTCTAAAATTTTCAAAATAACTGGCTGCAAGGCCATAGGTCTATAATTGCTTTTATCATGACGATTGCCTTTTTTAAACAACGGAATAATAGTAGCAGTTTTCAGTCTTTCAGGGGGCAGACATAATTACTAAAACCATCATTGTCGACTAACTGCTTTGATTCCAACGAGTTAATGATAGATATAATTTCATAATTGGATACGGAAGTCATAAAAAAATTTGTAGAACAATAATCATAAGGCAAATCGTAATTAACAGACGAGTTATACGAGCCAAACGTTGCTCTTAATTTATTAGCAATACTCGTAAAATAACGATTCCTAGTAAATAAGCTCACTGCTTTCAGACTGCTTCCATTCTTCTAATCGAAGAAATCTTAGGCTTCCGTTAGAATTTCGTTCACGAGATTCCAGTTCTTTTTTAACATCTCCACGATTAACAAGGAAACGATTGGTATAATACATTTCTTTTTCCTTCTTAATGTCAGCATTAATTTGGTTACAATTACATACTAACATAAATATCCCGAAGAACTGAATCACCCGGACGTTTTTTCAATTTATTTCTCAAGGCAATACGACTGGCAAGATCAAAAGAAATCCAAGATTGTAAACGTTTAGTTTTTACCCGACTAAAAGTGTAACAATGCTCTATAGTATATCAGAAATAATAATAAGAAATTGATTAAGAGCTAAAGATGGATCATCAAGGTTAAGAACATAAACCAATCCAATTTTTCAAGAATATCTGTTAACAGTACTAGATTGAGCTTCTTCGTATGACCAACATGGGAATTATTGGGTGGTGACGAAAATTGTGGTATCTTGAATATTATTTCTATAAAATGATGGTCTGAAATCCTAAGGTCCAATTCTACCGCTGTCTACTTGAGACGAGCAAAAAAATGAGCAATACAAGCATCCTGGTGTCCGTGCAACTCGTAAGTTGATTGCTGCTCGTTACTTTTGGCCCAGTATAAACAAAGACGTAGGCAATTGGACTCAGTCTTGTTTATCTTGCCAACGCGCAAAAGTACAACGTCACACAAAATCACCCCATGGCAAATTCGAAATTCCACATAGTCGATTTGAACATATCCATTTAGATATAGTAGGTCCGCTTCCTCCATCTAATGGATACACGTATTTACTTACCTGTGTCGATCGCTTCACTCGCTGGCCCAAAGCGTATTGCATGACCAATATGTCTGCAGCAACCATTGCCATTACCTTCGTCCATAATTACGTATCTCGTTTCGGCGTATCCCTTACGATCACAACTGATCAAGGAACGCAATTTGAGTCCAAGCTTTTTACCGAGTTAACAAAACTCCTTGGCTCAAATCGAATACGTACAACGGCTTACCATCCACAAGCCAATAGCATGGTCGAACGCTTCCACCGGCAACTCAAAGCCGCGTTAATGGCCAGAAGCAATACAACTCATTGAAGCTCGGAAATACCAATAATTTTACTTGGCATCCGAGCGACAGTGAAAGAAGATGTAAAGTGCTCACCGGCAGAATTAGTTTACGGTCAAACCATCAAACTACCCGGTGAATTCTTTGTCGAAAATCCTCTTTCACCTCTACCGACCGCCGACACAGTCATCGACTAATTACGACATAAAATGCAAAACCTTGTTCCAAAATCCACTCGTCAAACAAAACAAGATGACGTTTTCATCCCAAAATCGCTTAATAATTGCGATTTTGTCTTCGTAAGAACTGACAAGGTTCGCACCGGATTATCTCCTCCATACGAAGGTCCACATAAAGTCATTCGACGCCTTCGCAAACAATTCACCGTGTTGATTAATGGTAAAAACCGCAAACCATTTCAATCGATCGACTTAAACCAGCGTACGGAATACTTAGTTCGGCTGAACAAGCATCAAGCCAGCGGGTTCACAAAACCGTCCGTATTGCTTTCATTCCTTCAACCATTCCCTAGGGAGGAAATCACTCGTGGGGGAGTCCTGTAGTGACTCACTCACTCACGCAATTCAATTATTCAAATATTCATCACTCGTTCATCGCCACAACGACACCACAAAACATTCAATCTCATCTACATAAACACAACCGCATTCATTTATGTTGGCATCACTGATGTCAACGAAAAAAAACAAAATATCTGTCAAAAATTCCGCGCGCAAAATAGCAAATTCTGTTTTTGCTCGTTCGATTGGTCAGACAAAAAAACCGCACCATCCAGTACTCAGCGTTCGCTAAAAATCCTAAAATAATAAATTACCTAAAAATGATAAAATAAATTATATACGAATTAAAAACATTTTATTCCCGTGACTTTTCGTGGTGGTGGATTTTATTCCTAATAGTGTTAAATATAATTAAAGTGTTTAAAAAACTATAATAAATTACCGATCACATATAAACAGAGTTGTGTGGTCATCCCATAATCTTAGTTGTTGTGCGTTTATATACAATACATCGTAATTCGGGACGTCGATTCCCGTGTAGTGCCTTACAAATCGCTACAATAAATACTTTTGGCTACAACCAGTGCCATAAAGTTGATGTTGTAGTCACACTTAATTATCAAAATTCCACTCACCTTTGACAATATCAGCTAAAGTTATATTATAAGCAGTTAGTAAACATGATACACAGGTTAGAATCATAATAAACAGAAATTCCACCAGACCTATTAAGTGTCGTTACAATTACAAGCACCAAACAACGTGTAACCATTTAAATTATACGAAGACAATTGAGAACATGTAGTACATGCTATTGATTTTATATAATTTTCTTATTTTTAATTTTAATTGATTAATTTAATTATTTTAATATTTTAGATTGTTTGTTTATTTTTCTTGATTAATTTTTTACCTTCTTTTTTACCGTCCTACTTTACGCCTGGAGTAGCCAAATCGAGGACGGGCAGCTACAGATCCGTCTTTGAAAACCACCTGCACATTGCATTGCTTCATGCCAACCTGTAGTGCTGACATGAAAGGTGGGTCGGCCCATGGATTCTGCACTCTCAACAGGGGGTCGTAGATGTGTTCATCTTCATCACCGATCGTAATCAGATAATGAAAAATCCCTTTTGCATCCCGCCCCTATAGGGATTCGAACCCGGGGGGGGGGGGGGGGGGGGGGGTTAGATTTTAGATTATTCTACGGACTTTGTGAGCAGCTAATTATTTTACATAAATGACGATATGTGATACAACTAATTAATTAAATGACGAATAATTGACATTTCTATTTTAGATGATCCAGCTAATCTGCATGATTTTTTCCAGCTATTCAACAGTGTCAAAACTCATTCACATTGGAGAAGCACTCCATATATAGAGATTTAGAGTCAATTTTGTTACACCTAATTTAGAGGGTGGCACTTTAGTTTTATAGCACGTGCTTTTTTATTCTAAAGTCACGGTGTGAAATTGGTATTAATCAAATCCAAATTAAATTGGAACTACGATTAAAATTTTTTAGTTGAAATTCCAGTTTAATATTGCACTCATTGTTAGTGAGTAACAAAATGGAATAAATAATTCTTTTAAATAAATTCTCTTCATTGAAATTTTTTAATTAAGATGGTTTAGCTCGAGTTTGTCACATTTATCAAGATTATTCAATAAGTTTTTTAAAAGAGGTCCAATAGTAATACATGTTTCAGATTTTTTAATCCAATTTTAACAACTTTGACAGGAAGTTTAAAAGATGCTGACAAAACTAATTAATAAAATTTATTATGTTTGTCTCTTCTTCTTTTTCAGTCATTCAAAAATGTGAGACCGATGATATAACTATCCGACAGCTTCAACAAGCTGTAATGATGACACAGGGAATTGCGGCCTTGCATTTCTCTTCCAGTAGAATTGAGGATTAAATGGTAAACAAATTTGTTGTTATTATTATTATTATTATTAGAGGGCCATGCGGGCGATCAGCCACCTCGCACTGCTACCTAAAAGATCTATTGTGCTGGACCCTGCTTAATTATCCGTCCAGTCAATATTCAGGTTCTTAATGAACCTGACAATACTGCCTCCCGGTACGTGATACATACTATCTGGGCTTATTGCTCTCCCTCCTAGATAGATGTTTACTACAGCATGTAGTTCCGCTAGAAAGACGGCAGCATTGGAGCCCAAGGACTTCGAGAGGGTTGTCCCACTCCCGTATATTCCTACTCCTGCCCCGTATTCCGTTTGATTTTACTCTTACGAGTTGCTGGGAATTGCAAATCGCCTGTAGGTCACCCATCTTTACTACAGAAAGACTAAATAAAACTGGAGGGTGCCTGGTATCCAGAGTCCGCATATTTTGGACTGATTAACCTATCAGCCATTCATCCATCGGCATATGAGTGCCACCTTAGATTAGGGTTTTTTGTCAAGGTTTCCTCCTTTAGTGCCGTACTTTAGCCTGTGCCAAATGGCCAAAAATGTGCCAAATGGCCTTAGTTACCAGTGGTTGCCACGAGGAGGCAGCACGTACACTTGCGAATTGTGAACCCCCTCCAATAGACGCCAAACCACCAATTTGTTGTTAACTTGGGTCATTATAGTTTGATGCAAGATGACAATCTGGTTACTTTCTGCATTGTCACACTAGTCAAACGATTATGACATGTGGTCATAAACATTTTAGTTGCTAACTACACATATTGTCTATAATACAGAATGCAAATTAAGCATCATTCACCAATATTTAAAATTTCTTATTTATAACACTTAAAAGTTGTTAAAAAATAATTATTTTTAAAAAATATGAGATCATAAAAGTCGATCACCAAAAATATTAAGATATTTATGTACTTGTACCCATTTGACCCATCAACACGCAGTAAATTTGGTATGTGTACAATAATTAAAATGCGCATACACTTCAGTAAAGCAGAGATTTTTGTTTTGTTTCTTGTTTATATTTTAAAAAAACATCTTATAACATTTACAGTTTTTTTTTGTGTGTGATCTAAAAATAAGTTCCCCTGACATGATAATTTTTTGAAAAAATCAAATTTAGATTTTTTCGTCATAACATAAAAAAATATTTTCAAAAAAAAAAAAAATAAGAATTAAATAAATCACAAAATTCAAAAAAAAAAATTCTTTGACATTAACAAAAATGAGTCAATTCCAAATTTATATAAAGCACAAAGTAAATTTGTTTCAGTCACCTGAGATTATACGCGTACCTAATTTCTTAGTACCTAATTACATGTTGTACATAAAAATACTTTAAAAATAATATAAAAACAATGTTATGATGTCATACACATAAACGTAAGGTGCATAATATGACAACGACACTTGACCTCAAAAAAAAAAAATGTATCGCCTGCAGCAAAAATATGTAATAGAAATTACTAAAAGTTTATTTACACATCTGTCATCGAACGCACACTAAAAACTATTTTAATTGCCTAGTACTTAGGTTCGAGAATGAGTCATATATATACTCACAACTAAATTCAATTATATTCAGACATTATGGCCCGGTTACAATAATTGTAACGATAAAAAAAACGTTTTGACTGTATACAAGAGATAGGGGGTGACAAATGCTATACATTATTATGTACGTTGACTTGGGAATAAATTTGGTTTTATTCCAAAAAAAAAAAAAACAAACCAACAATCAAGATGAACCATTCATTATTATCAGGGATACATGTTTCGGAATTATTTCGTCATCGTAAATGAGTCATTGGTTATTGAAAACAAGTGGAAACAATTTGTTCAGTCGATCCGCGATAATGTTTACGCATAATCCGCTTTTAAGTGTATCATATTTTATCTAAACACGCACCTGTGTATTAATGCACATTTAATGCCGCATTACTTGTTAAACACATAAAGTAATTAAGAAGCTTATCCTTGTCTATTTGTAAGTATTTATAGGTCGCTGATGGTAAATTTAAAACGTTTTTCGCAGGTAGGCAATACGATGAAGGTTGTTAATAATATTGTTCATCATCGACGGTTTGCTCGTGGCAAGTAAATGACTCATTAATATTTGATAAGAAAATATTTTGTTACTACGATGTTTACAAGGTGGCTTGCACTTAAATATAATACAACAAAACAAGCGTAAGATTTGTTTTTCTTAGTCTAAATTATCTTTAGCTTATTCTGAGTATTTGGTGACAGGTATATATTTAGTACTATAGACTTACAAAATATAAATAAATACATTTTGCACGTATAACTTTTTTTTTGTTAAACTTGACATTGCACTGCTTCTATATACAATATCTTAATCCTGATAGCATGTTTTAAATTTTATGTAGCGAATCACACTTTCACTTCCAGCGGGTGCTGGTATAAACGAAAACAACTGCCATTTGCTACAAGTTAAGTTACCGGCAAATTGGTTGAAACGAATACCACATACCACTAAAACCTTGAAAAATTACATTGATCAACAATTACCTATCCCAATTATTCTAACTTGGATTAAATATTCAAATTCTGATGGAATTTCAAACGAAGGCCTAGCGAAATGTATACTATCTAAAGTAAATGAATTCTTTACCAATCGTATTTATATAGAGACGTGAACTTAAGACATGAGCTTGTAACATTCGAATAATTCTTTCAGTTTCTTGAGATATTCTACAGGTATAGAATTTTTTAAAAAAAATTATGATCTTGGCAACGAAATGTAGAAATTTTTTTATACACAATTTTTAAATTTATGAAACAAGAAGTTCAGGTGTGGTGAAATAATGTAAATTAGATTTAATAAGCCTACTTTAGTCTGCCTAAATGATGGATCGGAATATTTCATACCTCATTTGACTGTATTGCTTCCTATAGCAGTTGCACAACTAAATGTTGTGATGCTTCGGTAAAATCTTCCTCTCAGTATTCGTTGAATGATCTGTTAATGGTAGGGCCCATAATTCCAGACAAATTATTTTCGATCGTATTGAGATTCAGAAAGCATGTCATCTCTTCTACAAGTGACATAGAAAAGATGTATAGTATGGTTAAATTGGAGCCCTTTCATACAAAGTATCATACAATTTATTGGAGAGAAAATTCCAACGATGATTTAAATATTCACGAGCTGCAGAGCCTAACTTATGGGACGGCATCTTCGTCCTATTTATCAACTCGTGTTATCCAACAGTTAGCTGTAGATGAATCGGAAAAGTGTGGATGAAGTGGTAGTGTAGTTATAAATTTTTTTGTGTAGTAAACATAGGGTGGCAAGGCTATAGGGTGTTAATCTCTTTACCGAAACTAGAATTGACTGCGATCTTCATTCTTGTAAATTTGACTTAAAATGTGATAGCGTTTCTCAAGATAAATATTGAATAGATAGTTTTATGGTCTAGTTCGACCATTACCTTGTCCTGATTAAAAATTCCACCCCACAATTTAAAAACTTATGTCGCAATAGGGTGAGTAAAATTTTAGATTGTAGTAAATATTTAAAATTCAGAAACATCGCACAAAATATCGGGTTGTAATTAATTTACGAGTTGAACGGATACTTGGATGCGAATTATTGTGCAGAGTGTCGAAGATGGTTCGACGTAATGGTTCTGCAATGTAAGGACGATTGATTCCTGTTGATGTTTTGCAGTATATCTCTAGGCCAGGCAGTAAAAGAGCTCTAGTTTCATGTTGGAACTAGTGTGACCTGTAGAACCAGAAAGTAAATTCTGAAGTTCTAAGTCTGTCTTCTGTGACTTAGCGATTGTGTTAATATCGAAGTTATAGTATCGCCACCACATTGTCTTTACCGCGAATATGTTGAATATCCGTAGTAAATTGAGCAATGTAATCTAAGTGGCGTGCTTGCCTTGGACTACGTTCGGTTTTCGATTGAATGGCTCTAGTCAGTGGTTTATGGTCGGTATAAATGGCGAAATTTCGACCTTCGATAAAGTAACGAAAGTGTTTGATTGCTAAATATAGTATATTGCTAACAATTCCCTGTCGAAAGCTGAATATTTTATTTCAGCGTCAGAGAGCTTCTTAGAGAAAAATCCCAGTGGTTCCCAACAAGCATTGTTGTATTGTTGAAGAACAGACCCTACTGCGGTGTTTGATGCATCGGTGGTAAGATTGAATTTTGTATTATCCAATGGATGTGCTAGAAGAGTTATCTTTGTTACCGCATCTTTCAGCTTTTTGAATGCTTCTTCACACTGTTCAGGCCAAGAGAAGTGCTTGGTTGATTAGGGCATTTTCAGCAATGCAGCTAAGTGTGAATGGTTAGGAGCAAGCAACTCAGCAAGTTTAGGTATATATCGGTGGTAGTAGTTTACCATACCGATAAATTGCTGGATCCGTTTAATTGAAGTAGGAGATGGGAATTCTGCGATAGCACGTATTCTTTCCTGTGAAGGATATATGCCATTTGCAGAGATTTTGTGGCTGAGGAAATCAAGAGTTTGAGCACCCAAAATACATATTGTCACCAAACTCAGATAATCGTTGGAACAGTTGTTCCGAATGAAGTCGGTGTTGTTCCTCGGTGTGCGAAGCCACAAGAATATCGTCTATGTAGGTGAAAATGAAATCTAAGTCTCTGACAATCGATCTAATAAATCTCTGAAATGTTTGAGCGGCGCTACGTAGGCCAAAAGGCATTCGAGTAAATTCGAATAACCCAAATGGTGTTGTTATCGCCGTTTTATAAACATCATCAGGAGCGACAGGTATGAGATGATAGGCTCGGACCAAATCTATTTTCGAGAATATTTTGCAACCATTTAGGTTCATGGAGAAATTATGGATGTGAGGTATCGGGTAACGGTCAGGAACTGTTGCAGCGTTTAACCTGCGATAGTCCCCACAAGGTCTCCAGTCATCATCTTTCTTACGTACCATGTGCAACGGGCATGATACCGGGGAAGATGATAGGTTCTTCCCTTACCTGTAGGAGTTTTGTTCCATAGGTGTGAATGAAGGTGCCATTAGCTGCCGCGAGTGTTAGACCTGAATTTTTGCTAATGCCTTTGTGTTCTCTTGAAAAAGGAATCACTAATAGATCTGCACCAGTATCGACTAAGAATGTCGTTCGATTGTTGGAGTCGAAAACGAATAAGCGGCTGTTTTGTAACTGGTGTTTGATATCTGCCGCTTGAACAGCAAGATCTATATTATGTTTTTTGATATATTGGTGGTTGATGGCGATGATTCCATCTTTTCTATTGAGTTCGGACAATGTTTGAAATCGCATGGTTTGATGCAATTGTTTGCATTTTCACGAAAAGTGCGATGTTACCAACAAACGCTTTTTCTAGCGGTTGAATTGTTACGAGATCCGCTAAGATTGCGATTTTAATTACTTGAGCTAGAATTGGACCAACTTCGAGCATTCGGAGTTCTGTTTCGATTGTTGGTAAACCGTGCGTGATCATAGTTTCGAGTCTTGCAACGAATTGTTCAAGTTTGTTTTGTTTTAGTGGTTGACTGAAGTTGTAGCCCGTCTTGAACCGTTCTTGGTCTCGATTCATGAGTAACTGCGCTAATACTATGCCGGTTTGTTGCTTCGTAAATTGTATTGGCTAGATTGATTAGGCTCTTTGGTACCAGCTAATTGTTTGAGATGTCTTAAATCCTGTGACGGTTTTCGGTCGCCTACGTTAATTTGATTTATCAATTTTTCGAAACGAGTAATTTCTGATAGTGAATGACGTTCAATTAGGGTTTTATTAATGTTGTCGTATTTCTTCTCCGAAGGAGGATTCGACAATAAATCAGCGACCACGTCACATGCCTCCGGCGTAAGAGCAGCGATTGTATGCGCGTATTTTATGTGGTCTGCTTTAACATTACTTAGGGCAAATTGTGCTTCAATTTATAAGAACCACGTTGAGGGATGTTTCGGCCAGAATAAAGGCAATTTCACCTGTTGCAAGTCGCCAATGGAGTAGGCGTACTCTGCCTGTACTGGAATATTCTGTTGGGACAAACCTGGCTGATTGTTATGCTCAGTGTCCATGGTATATGAGTTTAATATGTTTCGAAGATTGTATGAGAATTCAATCCAGTTTCGAACTGATGAGCTTATGATTATGAAAAAATCAATCTTCTCATCGGGCCGCGGCGACTGGACTGATTATACCACAATTTACATTCTATATATACAGAATGTGCTGTGTGTTAAGTACTAGCGAATCATACTAATACAGATGAACTCTCCTACAATTTTCCTCTTCACAATATTCACACAGCTCTATTTCTGTGTACGCTAATTTTTACTTTATTAATTTTTTGTTGAATGTTAATTAATTCATGTAATTTCTAATATGCTACCGGTGATTAGACCTTTTTAAATGTGTTTTTATTAACACTAGAAATATATTAGTCTTACTTACAATAAAAAAACAAATGTATGTTCGATCGAACGGGTTTAAAGGTGAATGACCTCGTCTTGATCTATGAAGACGGTATGCCGGCATTACTAATTAATTGAATTGAACTTCGTAAAGGCTTATCCATTGCAAAGCGGTAGCATATTGAGCAGTGGCTTATTATACGTATTACAAAATTTATGAATATTGAAATACCGGAGTGAATAAACTTTGCTTTGTATAATTTAATTATGTATATAGATCATAAAAAATTATATGTTTTTATCGCTTTATCGTTTTTTTTTGTAAATAATACAATTACAGTACTTCGGAGTACACAACATTTTTTGTTTTTAGGAAACGGTGAGGTAAAAATATGAACTAGTTTTCTGATTTACCAGTTCGTGAAAAGCCAACATACAATTGACCATGAGAAAACTGTCAGAGCGTAAATCAATTCCAACATATTTAAATATGTCTGACGTTGAGCCTTATTTATTGTTAATGCAAACAAAAGCTTACATTATGGTATATGGGGTATCAGAGCAACCTCTCCAGTTGCTGAACCTGTGAGTATAGTATCTTCAATTACGGTATTTCGCTTAGCTTTAATCTGCAGACCGATACCATTACAGAGTTTCGAAAGATTTAGATTGCCTAGTAGTATTACAAGAAATCCGAATTTAAGCTGCAAATTATGTAGTGGAAAGGCAGCTGGATTGGGAGAATTTAAAAATTCAAGTGGATTCACTACAGGTCGATACACTATCGATTGGTCGGAATTCCTTATTTTCTCCTCTTGCATGACCCAAAATAATATTGTTAATTTCAAGCGCAAAAATGTCTCGGGGTGTAATGATGGCTCTTTCATAAAGCCAATGGTATAAACGTAAAAATATACTCTTGTTAGCTTTTGTCCCTTTACGTATAACTGGGAAAGTTTATCGAAAATCTGCAGCAAATACAAAAATTAAGCTGCCCATCAACCCAATACATGACCTAAGGTCTTTGAGAGCACGCACGATCGATAGCTTCAACATGAACTCGATAAATCATTGTACATTCCTTCCAAACCATTAGTTTGGCATCTTGAAAAATTTTACCAAGAGGACAATTTTTACGGATATAGCAATTCACCCCTTGTCGATACGATACGTTTAACGGTAATTTGAAACTGGAATAAGCAGAACTGCTCTATCACCAGTGCGAAGGTCGATGCGTTACCCGATGATGCTACACCGAGAGCCAAGCAACTTGCCGATCGAACATATGCAAGAAGTAAATTAATCAAAAATGAATTCCCAGTGTCTCAAGGAGCATAAAAAAAAAGAAATATTTCTGGCACTATAGATATTACGAGAAAGATTCATGGTTGGCTCGAGGTCCATTATATTGTTCATCACGAGGTTTCCATTATCTTGTTCATCACGAAATGGTATTGGCAGACTTACAAATTTTTCTTCAAATTCAATAAGACTATTAAAAATATCTTCGGAATAATTAAAATCATCATCTTTACTGCGACATCTAGCTTGATAAAGGATAACCTCACAGGCATCTTTTGTAAACGATTCCCATAAAGAAGAAGGATGACAAAAGCAAAAAAGCCAATTCTCAAAGTGGACAGAGTCTGTGGAATTTCGCATCTGCTAGAGTATCTTTCCAATCCTCATCATTCTCTAAAAGACCTAATGCTTCGCAAGCAGCTTTGAACAGTGGGTATATGTGGGTAGGTGGGTAGGTCCACGAACGTGATGTAAAAGCTTACGTAAATGAAAACATATCTGTCAAAATTCATAAAAGCGTTCGGAAATTAAAATTCCTGTATTCTTCAATTAATATTTCGGAATCGGTATGAGCAGATGAAAAAAATCCCTATGAATTGAAAAGTTAAAAAGACGAAAGGTTGCTTCAAATGTGTTTAACTCATCTGCATCATTTTCAACAGAAAATGTTGCTGAATCAGACCTCTTATTAATATACATATCTACAAATATATTTTTGATAGCTTGCATGGAATTGCAGAACTCAAGTCAACTCTGGTATCAACTTAATCCACGTATCAACCTCCAAATAATTCCCCATCCGAAGCCTTCACTCAAACCTAACGCAAGTTAACGCAACTAGTTTTAACTCAGCTTCAACTAAACTTAGCTCGAACCAAATTTAAATCCTCTACTCAATTTTACCCTCAACGCCCAACTCAAACTCGAAATCAACTCGATTCGAAAGCTATATGCGAAATATGTCAAAAAAATATAAAGGGTTGAAAACTCACGAGGTGATCAGAACTATTATAACTATTAATAGTTAAATTAATTTGTCTTAGCACCCGACCTTTTTAATTCGATAAATTATTTTTATGTACTTGATGAATTAATGATGGCAACAGATGTTTGGCGCACTGAGCTAAAATTTATTTTCAATGAAACTAATTTGTTTGATTAAAAATTTGATTATATGATTGTTAACCAACTTTTTAATCCAATAAATAAAACATAATATCGCACCTGGTTAATGTCTTTAGTTTTAAATTATGAGTCATCAAATAAAGTTTACAGTAGTTATTCATCAACATTTAATTAAATTATAACAATATTATTGCACTACACAATAACATATTACATATTTAAACCTTTAATTCAATCACATAAAACTAAAACATATTCGGTTTTTATTAAATAAAATTGAGTCTAACTATTCAATTAAAATCGCCCTAACTTTATAACTCTACACAAACCCGAGTTTGACCAAAAAAATATTATTTCCACAAATTAACGAAAAAAAAAAGTTTAACTCCCCCAAAATAGTTTGTGTAATATTATTATGTTATCGGATTCATATACTGTTATCAACCGATATTACACATTTTAGATTCAATCAAGAATGTTATACAATTGACTATACACAAGTAAATATACGGGCGTGCTCAACAAGTAGTTTTTTATACGCATAACCATGTTATAGTTTTTACGCAGGACAGTTTGTTGCAGGGTAAATTATAATTAATGTTGGCTGTTGTATTAATTAGGTAGAAAATTTAAATCGAAAATCGAACACATAATAAATAATGTTTCTGTGTGTGTGTGTGTGTGTGCTGCTGGCTTTCCCTTCTAATTTTTAATAGTTTTTCATTCAACAATTTTTTGTTTGTTTAAGTTTTATTATTATGTCTGTACATCTGTTCCAAATTGTTTGATATATGCATTATATTATTGGCATTATATGAGTCATAGTATTGTGGAAACAGTATTTTGTATTTTTAGGTTTTGCTTTATTTATATTTATTCCAGCAAATATTGTTTATTTAGACGGCGATGCACCAAAAAATATTCACAAAAATATTTCAGCACAATAACAGTTGTTGACAAGGACGTATACATAATATAGTATTCAAATGATGTATTGTCAAAATATGGTATTATGTTAGCCTCGGTAAAAAATAAAAAACTACAGGTGGAACACACAGATGTTGCGTCCACTTATAGAATGTCGTTATAAAATCTATCCTAACGACTGCTTCTATACTATTTTTCCTACAAAATGTTTTACAAGTCACTGGTAGTCAAAAATTAAAATTCCACAAAAATACAAAGCAAAGTGTCCCATTAAAAAGGAAGACCGTATTCAATTTTGCACACCTCTAATCGAATTTTTATAAATCTGGAATTACCTAATATCGCGCAAGCCCACCATGATTAATAGACTTTGAATTTGTTTGATTTCATATCTTTTGAATGAGTCTGATATTTGAAATGTTTACGTTGTTTTTTACCTAAAACATCGCTGCCGAAAATACGAAAAATTGTATTGAACATTTTTGATACAATGTATCTATGAGTATCTAAGAGGATAAGTAAACGCCACCTTGATGTATTGTGTTAAATTAAATTTGTCATAAAACTCCTAAATCTTTTAAGTTAATTCTATTTTAATGTATAAGGCTCTCAGATGTCAGTTATGCAAAATACTGCTTCGATTTTATATTAAATTTAATTAATGCACGCCTTTTCGTTGCTGGACCATTTCCTGAGGTTGAAACCTCCACTGAAAAGAAGGTTTAGTCATTTCTTTTGCATAGCAACTGCACCTCTACTGTTGTGTTAGCTCCAGATAGAAGATAATTCACATGGAAATCATTTTGAACGGTCTTTGAACCAATTCGATACCTTGATGCTTCATCAATGACTAACTGTTGCAACTTTTTTAGTAGCTAAATCATGATTGGCTTATTTGTTTCAGCCCACCAACAAATTTATTTATTTATTTCATCATTAATATAAAACAAGTGAAACTATAAGTAACAATAACATAGATAAATATTAAAAATAATTAAAGTACATTATACAATCCAAATAAATTAATTCAAATTTGTTTTAAATAATTCTCTTGATATATGAAAATCAAACTGGTCGTAGTATACATTAAAAGAATTGACCACGTTAAAAACAAGACTAAAACCTTCAAACTTTGTTCTCCTGAAAGGCAATCGAAGCAAGGTATTTCTTGGACGCAAAAACCTAACAGGGACACTAAAGTAAAATAATGATAAAAATTCTGGGCAATTAACTCGAGAGCAAATGATATCACGAGCGAAAACGGCATTAGTTTTATCACGCCTAACAGCAAAGGTGCATAAATTGACTAATTTCAGTCTAGTGCTTACATAGTTCTGTATTACGTATTTTTGAATTTTGAATCACAAATTGACAATTATTTTTTTTTTATAACTAAACTATTTTGTTAACCTTCTCTCTGTGTATTGGGGTCAAATTGACCCCAGTCGATTTTAAAATTAAAAAAAAAAACGTTTCTTATTATTTTAATGGCCCATGCCCTATAAGATAGCCTCAACTAATATGTCATACACGCAATACAATGAAAATCAGGCCCAAATTACTTTTAAATTTTGTGATTACCATAGTCTGAAATAAACCAAGCGCATTTTTGTGTACTGGGGTCAAAATGACCCCAAGTTACTTCCATGCACTATTTTCTATATAAATCAAAAAATTATTTACTTTTTATATCTATGAATGTATTGTACATATATGTCTGTAACGTGTTGTGCAATTTTTCTGCTAATTAGTAAGTGAGACTGAGAGAGAAACTGCTTTGTTATTCACTTTTTGTATGTGTATTATCCATAAAAACGCTAAAAATCTGAGTTTTCGAAAATTAAATCAAAAATGGGTGAAGAACCTAAAGTTATGACCAAAAACTATCGAAAAATATCAACAACTGTCAAAAACTGTCGGAAAGTGTCAAAAGCTGTCATCGGAAAGTGCGTGTGATATTGGAAAACAGAAGAAATAAAATATTCTTATTGTTTCGTAGAAACTGTTCTAACTGGTTGAAACAGTTCTGAACGTTAATGAAGCTAAAATTGTACATTTTTCAGTTTTTTTCGCTGTCAAAAAATGTCGAAAATATAGGTTTTAAAAGACTGTCAAGAACTCGTGTCAAAACGTAACATAAACTGTGCCACAAATACTAGTTTTCGACACTACCCGTCTCTGGCATATACATATGTACATATACCTATTCCTGATATTTTTCCTCATTTTACTTTTGTATTATTTTAACGTTACCGATATTTCGAATGATCGTTGAACGATATTTCTGTTTGTTTGTAATTCAAGGTGTTAGTAGTAAAAATAGCTTATCCTGGTTGTAGATATTGTTATTATGGTGCGGAAAAGACAGAGCAGCCAAGTGCCCCTTGGACTTCTCGATAGAGTTTCTACTCCTAAGGTATCAGATGAAGCGGAAATAGCAAACGACACTATTGATGTGGAGTTTCCGATGGCGATGAGCGTGAACAAGCTGCGCCGATAAACATTTGTAACTACGATGAGGATGAGCATGTTGAACCGATAAATTTTGATAACGATTAACATTTTCAACTTGTCGCTGACGATCGAGGAAATGAATAAGAAAATGTTGAAAATACGACTGTTGAGGGTAAAGAAACAAACACTGGTATGGTGGTATTATGCCCAAAATAAAAAAAAATATCGGAAAGTGGAACTTGAAACCTCCGATTATAACCAAACACGCAACTTTCTCCTACTGCGAGAAAGAGAAGGCTTGGCGGTTTAAACAGAAATAAATCAAACGGAATATGTCCTTGGCAAACATTCGAGAACCTCATAAACCATCATGAAATTTAATCATTGATCAACAATTGGCTCTAGGTTGAGGGAAATATCGGGGTAGGTTGAGGGAAATATTGGTACAGTAAAATCTTTGTTATCCGGAAAGCATGGGGATTAGGGCGTTCCGGTTAATCGAAAAGTCCGGTTAATTAAAATTATCGCAGTTTCTTGTCTATTTCAGCTCACTAAATGTACGTAAGCAAATGACGATCATCCGACGATTTTTATTTAGAATAAAAACATCCAAACTTAATTCTAAAATTCAATTTTATTGATTTAGGTACAAATTACAGTCTATCAGGTATACCTAAGTACCTAAGTATAATATATTTTAATAATAAATAAAAGAAAATTAAAAAAGAATCACAATTTCAGACTATTTGTTCATAATTTAGTAACCTGTAATTTGTTGTACATTTGTGTAAATGTGTACTACATATACAGTATAATATTGTTTTAATTAGACTTTTTAAGCCATGTCTGGATATTAGTCTGCTTTAAAGATTTACTCCTTTTTGTGGCAAAATGATTGCTAAGCACAAAAATTTGCATCACTTCTTGTGCAGAATATGAGGACGATTGTTCCGCAAATTTCAAAAAAGTTGAAAGCCCTTGCTCGGCCTCAGCCCACGTTATGCAATGTGGTACACAAGTTTCATCATCAGACTCGGAATCATCATCTACTAAATTAATTGGTGTTGCAGGATTAATAACGTTTTGTATTAGCTGTTGATCCGAAAATGTTTGAGCGACTGCCAAATTATTGTCTGCAACCATCCATTCATTCAATTCGTCCTGTTGTAGTTCCGAAACTGGATTTGTAGATGGTGCCTCTCTTATCATTTCGAGCATCTCACCTGAAATAAATTGATCGTAAATAAATTCATCATCAGATATGCTTTCATCTTCCTCGGGCCATAGTTTTCCCCATCCTTTAGCTAGCGTTGTATGTTTAACGTTTTCCCATGCTACAGCACAATTAAAAATTGCGTCTTTTATACTATAGTCGGTTTGAATTTTTTTTACCGAATCAGTTCTTAAAAGCTTTTTCAGAAAATCCTTTTTATAGTGGCATTTAAAATTTTGGATGATGCCTTGATCCATAGGTTGAATTAAGGAAGTAACGTTTGGAGGAAAGCACATAACAAAAATATTGCCACATTTTGATACCATTTCGTTGATTGGAGGATGAGCTTTACAATTATCCAAAAGTAACAAGCATTTCGAATTACGATGATTTTGAAATTGTGACAAATGTTTTTTAACTGCTGGCACAAAGCTACAGTGAAACCAATCTAAGAAAATTGATCGATCCATCCACGCGTTTGTTTGTGATTTATATTGCACAGGTAAACTGGTCACGTTTTTAAGAGCCCTTGGACGACGAGATTTTCCAATAACAAGAAGATCTAAACGATGGGTTCCAGCAGCATTAGCACATGTGAGCACCGTTAATCTATTTTTATTATGCTTAAAACCAGCTGCAGTGGCTTCGTTTTTCCCTGCCAGTGTTGAATTAGGGAGACATCGCCAGAGCAAACCCGTCTCGTCTGCGTTGTATACCTGTTCTCGCGACAGGTCGTATTTTTTAACGATTTCCAAAAATTTTTCACAGTAGTTTTGGGCTGCATATTCATCAGCTGATTTTTTCTCTCCCGATATATCTAACTTCCTGATTCCGTGTCTTGCCTTGAAACAATTTAGCCATCCAACTGAGAAACTGCAAGATTCTTTTATTTTGAGTTCTTCGTAAAAAAATTTGGCTTTTTCAATCAATAATGGACCCGTTATCGGCATTCCCTCACTCCTCTTAAGAGAAAACCAGTCGAACAGAATTGAATCAAGTTGTTCTAACTTGGGTTTATGTAAGGTTTTCCGTTTTTCTATTCCCCCTTCACACTCCCTATTTGACGCGAAATCCAGAATTTTTTGTTTCGAATTTTTAATATCGTAGAGCGTGGAACTTCCTATATTAAACCGATTCATTAACTTTTCGCGATTTTCCCCTTTTTCCAAACATTTAATGATTTCAATTTTGTCAGATAAAGTTAACACGTTTCTCTTTCGCTTTTTAATATTTTTATCAAAACTTGAATCCATTTTTATTGAAATTACGTACAATAAAGCAAAACACACCCGAAATTGATAGTTTCACTATAAATGTCTAAGCAGTAACTAAAATGTCAGTCTGTTTTGTGATTTACAAAAATTTATGATAGCATAACAGTGTTACCAACAAAACGAAATAAATGAGTGCGTCCATTTTGCGGTAATAGCACTAATTAGTACAATGTATGTAGTACAAATAAGTACGTACACAATGAAATCGTTTTTTTTTTTTTTGGAAAATAAAAAACTCCGGTTACTCGAGTATTCCGGTTGTTTCAGTTCCGGATAACAAAGATTTTACTGTACCTTCAAAACCAGAGAAGTTTAGAATTAAAATATTCTGGCTATGCGACGCAAAGAATTCTTACCCATTGAACGCAGAAGTATGTGTTGGTAGGCGCATCCAAGGGAGCATAAGAAATAATAATTACCATGGACAACTTTTCCACTAGTTGTTCTTAACCGATTAACTTTTGCAGAAAAAAAACTACACTAATTGGTACAATTAGATGAAATAAAACCGATCTTCCCAAAGAGTTTAGTAGTAAGGCGGAATTAAAAAAGTAAAACCTTCAAAATTCTGTTTTGATATCAACATAACACTTGTGAGTTTTATGCAACTGGTGCAGGCCAACGTGTTGGAGCGGCTCTATAACACTCGAAAGTTAAATAAAAATAAGGACAGGAATAGGTTATAAAGCATTACAAATAAGGCGGGAATCAACAGGCGAAGAAGTGACGGTTAAGACAGTTAGCAAATGGCGAAGATGGTACTTGAGCCATAAATCATCTGATATGTGATTTTCAGCGAATTCAACTGTTAATTTTTTTTTTATATGTTTTGAATCTTGAATGTAATTATATTTGTAGAAAATAAAGAATTTTTATTTACTTTCCCTATGAAATACATGAAGATATCTATGGGGTCAGATTGACCCCTATACACAGACAACGTGATAGTAAGCTATACACAGAGTGAAGGTTAACAAACTAAACAAATTTTGTTTTCTAAATCGCGTTTTCTAAATTTGACTGAAAACTAATTAATATGTATGGATATTGATGTTCTTAACGACGATGAAGTTCAACATGAACTTGCGGTTGCCTTCTTCAGCCATATGGTGAACAGGGATTGAATCAGCTACGCGCGATGATACAGGCTGAAACAGATGGATCTCAAGAAAAAACAACTAAAATTACTACAAATGCTGCTAAAAGACCAGACCTAGAACTTACTACGTGCCGTGCCAAATTAACAGAGCTCAAGAGACGAGATACTACAGTTATCAAGTATTAATGCGGACAAGTTGACTGCCGCCATCCATAAACTACATTCGCGGTTACTACACGTTCAAGGTCGTCTTCAGCGAGCAACTAATTCTAACACATATAAGCTCATCAACGTCATTTCCCGGAACTCACACATCATTAGGGGAAAATTCGGAGTCATTTAAGCAGTCTACATCAGCTATAAGCGGATCTTCAGTTAATAAACAGCTTTTAGTAAAACAATCAACGATTCAGGAACCAATCCATAGGTTGAATCCAGATACTATCTTCCCAGACATGAGTCATGCAGTCACACATCAGGAGCAAACGACGCTCATAACCAATTTGGTTGCCCAAGTTCAACAATTAACACAGCATCTTGAGGATATTAGGCAACAAAAGGCAGTAATGGTATCGAATCCAACCACATACGCAACGAATTCCGAATTTGGAGCAACTAATCCAATTTTAGCACCAATGCAGTGTGGAGAAACAAATCTCAGTACGCAGAATCCATAATCAAACGAGCCACGGATACAACGGATTTTAATTCACAAATACCACCAATGATGCCTTGGATAAATCCTCAAACTCAAACAAAGGCACCATATTCATCCACCTTTAATCAATACTTGCCGAATTCGACTACTGCAGCTGCGATTAACACTGGCAGTAGCTCATCGAACATACCCGTTACAGTTCCACAATTTTACCAGGCTTCGGCAAACAATGTTGGTTGTTCTGTCCCAAATTATTTATCAGGCAACATTACATCTAGCAACCCGCCTATCTTTGCAAATATTCCACCAGTTCAGTATAATATGCCCCAGTTCAATACGAGTAATATTAATCAACATAGCAGTACGAGTCAGGATAAACCCAGGAGCTTCGTTCGATCAGGCCTATCCTTTGATGGTTCATCCGGAGGCCTTCCAGCGGATTTATTTATGCTTCAAATTGAAACGTTAGCCAGTTCGATGAATCTAAATAATGAGTCATTAGTAAATGAATTAAGTTTCGTCCTCAAAGGTATCGCGCTTCATTGGTACTGGAGTTTTCGCCGTAATAATCCTAATTTACTACGGAACCAGCTAAAATCTACTTTCCTCGAGAAGTTCGAAGATCGCCGTACAGATGTAGGAATTCGTCAAATGATCGAATGTCGCAGACAGCTACCGCGCGAAAATTTCATGGAATTTTATCAACATGTGTGGAGCTTAACGCTACAATGTCATACCCCATATCCGGAATCTCGCCTCATCGAAGTATTGATGAGAAACATGAACCCTCAATTACAATATCATTTAACGGACCGGTATTTTAACAGCGTTAATGAATTAATTAAAAGCTATATGGCGTGGGAGAATACATGGTCCCGACTAAAAATGGGTCAATCTTACTATCCTTACGCAAGACCATCTATTAATGAGTTACAGTTCAACGTTGATAATTCGGAACCTATTGCGACTCCCGAGCATGTACCAGATGTATCCGAGATAAAATACCACGCTGCCAATTTTACGAAAAATTCCGAATACCCATCCCAAGCATCGTCATTTTTGATTTTTGATTGATTGATTTCGAATGTACGGCCAAGCATTAAGCAGGAGATCCCGGAAAGCGCCGGGCCCACCGTACACCCATTTTTACATTTACTTGGAAGGATAAGGAAGGATATTAGTAATTGTTTGAGATCGACCAGGTTACAAACACCGTTACAGTCAATAGTTAGTAAATTTTGTGTGGTAGGATGGGAAAGGTATGTTAGTAATGACAGAATTGGTCCGGTTTCCCGGTGGCCAGTTTCAAACTACTGTTAGTATTCGACAATCACAATTGGTTACTTTATTAGTTGATCATTTCTCTGGAATCCGGGGGCTGGAACTCAGGACTCCCTAAATTTTTTATCAGGACTTAAAAATTATTAATGTTATAATTCCCAGGCGACTCTGAAAGTTCAATCCAATTAATAAAACACCATAATACCAAATTTTATTACTTAAATGAATAATTTATGTAACCGTATCTTTAGCATCCCCATGCACACATCATACACCCATTTTCACATACCAACCAAAACCGATATAGGTTATTGATTTATTACCCTAAACCTTAATTAAAAATTATTAATGTTGCCATTTCCCTCAGTCCGCCTTTCATTAATTTACCTGATAAAGTATTTAAGAAATTTAAAATTACTAAGCTAAGATTATAATTAATCCTTATAACAATAAATATAAAATTAAAATAAAATAAAATAAAATTGAAATTAAACTTTAAAATTAATATGCAATTCCCAGGCGATTCTGAAAACTAAATTTAATTAATAAACAGCCTAATAGCAAAATTTTATTTCTTAAATGAATAATTAATATAACAGAATCTTTTGTATTAGTTGGGACAGACTCGACCCGTTTACAGACCGCAATGCGATCGATAGTTAGTAAATTTTTAGTGGAATATATAATAAAAGTTAATACAAGACAGCACAATCTAGCTACTTTATTTGTGATCATTTCTCTGGAATCCAAGCCGGATACTCAGGACTCTCCACATCTAAATCAGGGCTTAAAATTTATTAATGTTGTAGTTTTACCCCTGTCCACCTTTCACTAGTTTACCTGATAAAAACTTACTAAAATATTTAATTTTAAATGAACAGCCCCTATTTCATAGTTTATGGACCTTCTATATCTAATTAATTATTTATTACATACTACAACAATAATTAACTAAACGTTAAAACCATTCAAAACATAAATTATAACTTAAACTAATCTATCTACATTAGTCAAGTTTCCTATCAATGCAAGCACATGTCGCAAATTTATAAAACCACTGTTGTGCAAAAAACAACCAAAATATGTCTGCCCTGCGGTAGTATTTTTTGTTTTTTTCTTTTTTTTCTTTCCCTTCTGATTGTGAATTCAAGCCCATCTATTCCCATTGACATCGAAATTTATTTTGACATCCGAAACGATTTAACATACTTTTGAATCATCCATTGCACGCAAACAAACCTGTTTCACTCATAATATTCAGATACTATGATTTAATTAAATGTATTCCAGACACTTATACGTAAAACATTTATCAAGCCATAAACCTCAAAAAACGATGAAATACAAAACGTTCAGTTTGCAATCTAGAACAACCGAAGTATTTATACATCAAAACTGTATAACCGTCCCTGTCTGCTCCGCTAATACACACAATAAAGAGACAGAACACCCACAAATGTTCGCGAAAACACAATCAAATATCAATCAACTACGACGCATGTCCATTTAAACCAACACACCCCCATGCTATCCAAAATCCAATCCAATTACCAAGTTTCAGTCGCTAAGAACTGAAATCAATTTCACGTACACCCGCACAAAACCCAAAAACACTCATTCAAACCAGACAACAACAATTCCAATTTCCCCCTCCATCAATACAAAGCAAAATACATCATTGCCTTATAAATGCATCCCATTATTATAAATAAAATAAAATAAAATAAAAATCAATTACCACGTCTCCATGACGGAGTCAACCGGGATTAATTTGGATTATCTCATCATGGAAACGTGTCGAGTTTTGGATTTCCGTTAAGTTCTTTAATCCAACTTAACTCAACTAAACTAGTAAGATTAGAAGGGATTCTATCTGTCAAAAGCGAAAAAACAATACCAATTCAAAATGGCATTGCGAGTATTATTTTCTCTTTTTAATACTTTATAAATCATAAAAATTACAATAAATATTAAATTTAAAAATTTCCATCAACCAAATAAAATTTCCGAAAGTGACTGCAGATTGTTGTGAAATGTTAAATTACACTAGAATTTACAATTGCATGGAAACGATGTAAATTTGCGCCGTCATGTTATTAACTCAACGAAACTCCCAAATCGGGCTAACTCCGTCATGGAAACGTAGTAAATGTCTTTTCCCGAGTAACACTGTCAAACCTAACATTTGTTGACGTACTCCTTTTCTCAGTACCTTTTCCCTTTTCATAGTGTATGTGTGTCGTGTATATGTACAACATGGTGGTGAATAATTATAAATTGTACGATTTACTTACTCACATATACTACAATACATCTAAAACACCTTTTTTTATACAAAGTTGCAGTTGCATTTCAAATATAGCTATATTAAGAGAAGGACAAAAAAATTTACTGTTTGTGGCTTAATAGAGTTATATTAGATCACGTTAATTTGTTTCGTTCGTGCACCTTATTGAATTTCCTGTATTCTGTGTGTTCAGTTTATCAATAATTGTTCTGTTTTTAAGTGTGTGGCATTATGAGTGCCATCGTGCATTCCATTCCAGGGGATGGCAATTGCCTATTCTCGGGGATACTACATCAATTGGGCTTGTGTGATTCTCGTTTGCCCTGTTTATCTGTTAGTGCTCTCCGAGTTAACATTGTAAACTTTATTCAGTGTAACGTTATCAGTTTTACCCCTACTCTACTGGATTCTTGTAGTCAAGTTTATGCTTCTTCCTTTATTTCCACTCATTCCGAAGATCAGTTAATAGCTAGGTAATATAGAATATTCAACTTTAAATATTTATCTCTAATCTTGCTCATGCCTATATTTATTCCTCCAGATATTTGTCTGATCTCCTCAAAGATGGCTTTTGGGGTGGTGCCGAGTGTTTGTCTGCCACCTCGGACCTCATGAGATTGAAAATTAATGTTTATATCGGTGACATGCGGGATAGCATCATTTTCGCACCTGCTACCGGTGAGTATCGACATGAAATAAATTTATTATACTCCGATTCCCATTATTCTAGTTTGCAATTTACTCAAGACGCCTCTACTGTTGCTTCTGTCCAGAGTACAGAGTTGCCTACCATGGCCGAAAATGTCAGTCGTAAAATTCTCGCCGATGATAATCCTTATACCCTGATTGAGGAACCACAGGTGTTTGAGTCCCCAAATATTCACTCTAAGTCTACTCGTTTCCGCTTTGGTCCTTGGAACCTCCGTGGAGCCAATAACCCTCAGAAACGAGATACTATTGACAGCATTTTGTGTCAGGATGATATTTTTATATGTGGAGTCCAAGAGACAAATATGAGTACAGGTACCTGCTCTACCTTAAATTACATTTGGTACTTCACGAATGATCCTAGGACCAAGAGGAAAGGTGTGGGCATTCTGATAAGAAAGCATGCACCCATTCGTTCTGTTCGTCTCAAGAAATATTTTGGGGCAATAATTGCACTTCTCGGTCGAGTAGCTGACTTTGAAGTTCTTTTTATATCAGTTTATATTCCTCCCTACACCTCTCAATTTAATCAGCGACAAACTTCGAGAATTTTCTCCACACTCTCTTCTATACTTGATCGCTGTCCCCTGTCTCGCGATATTGTCTTACTTGGTGATTTCAATGCGCATTTGGGGCTTAGTGATTCATGTCCAGAGAACGAGAATGGAGTTTCTCTTAAAATACTTATTCGTTCCTCTACGCTCTTTAATCATTTGTTCAATGGACGTCAGCGGAATCTTCCTACTTGGACAGACGGTCGTGTTTTCTCTCGATTAGATTATATTTTAACCCGCAAGCATAACCGATTTCTTTTTGTCAAATCTGTTAAAACCGATCCATTTGTCCACTCTATAAGCGATCATCGTTTGCTTTGGATTGACTGTATTCGTCGTGGAAACTCCATTACCTGTCCCTTAAAGACTTCTTCCGCGCCAAAGACGTCCGTTTCTTCCTTAACCTACAGTTATAAGTTGCTAAACCTTTCATTGTTGCAACAGGAGGAGACACGCAATCTCTTTACGAGTGTTCTAGCGGCCACCTATGCTATGGCTGTTTCAGATGCTAGCGGTGGGGATCTCTGGCCACTGATTGTTAACAGTATAAAGATTGCCTCGCAGCAATCCTTAACCGTCAAAACTCCACTGACTCCCAAGCGTAGGCGTGCATTAGCTTTGTTTAAACACGCTCAATACTATAAAAACTCCCGCCCCAAGGATCCCCTTGCTAATACTAGTCTAAAAAGCGCTAGAAGAAGGTTGTGTGATCCTTGGAGTGTGCACAATTTTTTTGTGATTTCCCTCGCATTCACTCCTCGGAACGATTGCGTAAGACTTATTCCTTTTTTAAGCAGTTTAAGCGTACTAGCAGTAAAAGCTCTGCGCACTACATCCCCATTTCGTCGTGGTATAGTGAACTTCGCAAGTCTGAAGGTGAGTGGCCTGTCTTGTTAGAAGAAACTGATCTCTTTCCCTTAGGACCTCCTCCTACTAGGGACGATATTTGCTATGCCCTCAAGTATATTCGTTCCGGAACTGCTCCCGGACCTGATGGGGTGCCCATTGAGCTATTCAAATTTGCTCCCGAAAATATACTTGATGCACTTCACTCCGTTTTCCAGACAGCTTGGATACATAATGAGCCTCCACCCGAGTGGGTTGCTACTATCCAAGTGCCCATTCCTAAAGTGAAATCTCCTAAACATCCAGGTGATTATCGTCGCATTACGTTGTGTAATGTGGGATATAAAATTTATTCTAAACTCCTTCTCGACAGGTTAGATGATTTCCTCCTCCTGCCCCCAACCTATCAAGCCGCTTTTTTGGCTAATCGTTCGACCGATGACCATATGTTTGCCATCCGTCGGGTGCTTGATGAAGAGTGGCGTGCCGGAAATCGAGTTTTTGTTTTTTCTATTGATTTGGCAAGGGCGTTTGATACCGTTAGTTTAGATGTTGTAATTGAGTGCTTAGCACAATACATTCCACACTGGTTGCTCAACCGTATAATCAAGACCTGCTTTTGGGAGCGCACTAGTGTTAAGTGGTATAACATTTGTACTGCCCAGATTCGAAAAAACAAAGGGGTTAAGCAAGGGTGTCCCATTTCACCGAGGATCTTTAACTTCATTTTAAATGAGGTGTTGCTTACAGTGTCCGATCAATTTCCAGAACTGAAACTCACTCAGTGTGGGACTTTGCAGCTTCCTCTCATTTTAGCTTATGCCGATGATCTTGTGCTTATCTCCCGTGATTTGATTAACTTAGAACCTATTCTTCATGAGCTCGTGAAATGTTTAGGCGTCGCGGGGCTACAAATAAATCCACTAAAGTGTACTACCCTTGTTAGGGATCCAGACCCTACGTCCCGCCTTCCGCCTAGTATCAGTTTAGCTGGAATATCATTCACTACTGTGGAAACAATGCGTTATCTCGGTACTTATTTGACTTCAAGGTTGAGTCGCCCCCTTACTATCCGTTCTCGCTGTCGACATGCCATTGGGATCGCAAGGGTTATGCAGGATTTTATTAAGAGAAATAGAGTGCCTTTTGATACGGTCATCAAAATGTACAATGTCTCCATTGTCCCTTTAATAACATATGGTTTGAAAACTGCTGCTCTGACGTACGCGAATCGTCGACGTTTAAGAAGGTATGAGCATTTCTTCTTGAGAAAATTGACCGAGTTCAGCGTTGATAAACCACTTGATGTACGTAAAGTTAAGGATTTGTTGCATGGTAAGACCATTACCAAGCGCATTAAGGTTCATAGAATCGGTTATTGGGGGCATATACACCGTCGTGGGCCTTCACATATTCTGAGTGCCGCTTCAGTTTACCATGCGGGTCCAAAGAAAGTTGGCCGACCCTGTTTCACTTGGAATGATTCTTTAGATCAGGATCTATTGTACTTTGCTAAGCCAAGGAGTGAATGGGTACCCCTCTTGGACTCGCGCCCTGACTTGCGGAAAGCTGCAGAAGAGATCTACCAGCTAGATGAATCCGATTCTAGTGAATTGATGGGAGATGAGGAAGCCGAAGAGCTAGAAAGGCTATAAGCCTGATCTTCGGATATTGGACATTTGTGAGTAGCTTAGACTCGGCCAGCTTCTATACATTCTGCATGATATAAACCAGAACTATGCTTTCATCATATAGGTTGATCATATAGTTAATTCGAGGAATAGGCCTATTTTGGGGAAACCTCTTTAAAAAAAAAACGCATTGGGGCCTACCTCTTGGGTAATGGTGGAAACGGCCCACTCCTCCGGAGGGCCCCAAACCACCCTCACCCCTAGCCTCATCAGAATATGTGCAAGCACACACATTCCAACATCTGTCAGGAAATTCAACGTCAGTTACAAATATTTCACTGAACTACAATCGTTGATTACGAGGTGAAAACAATTCTGAAATGATAAGCCAAAACCTGAAAAACCATAAACATAAACCATAAACATAAAAAACATCATCAGAACATGGTCAAGCGATTATGTGGTCCGAAGACAAATGTAAGCAAACGCCACTCACACGACCTTTGATCCCAAAACACTAACCTGAAACGCTCAGCCATTTGTCACCCGCTGCAAAATACACTCCCACAGCACACAGACCAACATCCAACCAAATTGCTCAGCGGAAATACTTCCCGACCCTCTCCAAATAAACACACTTACACGCACCAGCATCAAACTGACATTTTTTATCTAAATAACTCCAATCTAACTAAACAATCAGAACAAACATCCCTTTCTTCTAAAGAAACTCCGATGTGTACACTCCGTGCAATGTGCGAAATCACCCTCACATATGCAACCCTCTTCTCTTCAGGAAACTTCGTGAACAACACCCATCCAACCAAACGCGAGTGCATTGTATTGATAATTCCACCCTTCAACAGCACCACACACACGGTACGCAGTCAAGTCCGATGCACACACAAAACACCCAAACACCCTCTCTCCAATTCCCCGTTCAATCACCCATTAGACATTTCACCAAACATGGAATAGACCTTCATACATTTAAACATTTAGACTATTCAAAACCCGTTATCAATTGAACCTTCAACCTCTATTTCCCAAATTCCAAAAACACAATTATGTCGAATTCGATTTGTCTTTTCGAATCAAGCTACAATCGTAGCTTTCGTGGCACAATCGTTCACGAAACAAATTGATGTTTTTGACGTTTAACAACAACAAATATAGAAACCTCAATTCCGATTCGTCAAAGCCGTGACCATTCGAGTCCCCGTGTCCCGATTTCAATCATTTCAATTGTTGTTTAATTATTTTAATCGTTTAATTAAGTTTCCAATATCAACCGCTTGTTGTGCTTAATTTTTTAATTGAATTAAATAAAGTTGTCGATATAAACAGCATTTTCCGTCTCGATTCTATTATCCTTTTGTTTGTTTGTTGTGTTTCGTCATTTTAATCGTATTAAATAAAGTTTTTGAAATGTTAAATGAAATCAAGACACAAAAACCAGACAACCGACAACCTTGACAACCAAAAACCGACGCCCCCAACCCGCTGTTGTATTTGATTTATGAAAAAATCCACATCTTGTAAAACCGATGCACATCGAAAAAAAACATTGATGTTCTTTGACAAATCGAGTTTGATTCCCGGCGTACATCAATTTTTGATGTTTTTTTTTTTTTTTTTTTTTTTTAAATCGAACTTGACATTACCCTCGCTACACTTGTTCACCAAAAACTTCCTGTGATGGAACTTCATCACCTGACATAAACATAAACAATTCCATTTTATCTCCTTTGTGGTGCCTGTTACAAATTAAAAGAAATGGAATTTGTACTTCCATATCTGTGTGCTGCCATCAATTATAAAAAATGCTTTAATTGCATGGTCCCCCGCTACACATACATCTTATTTGCCAACTTTCCGACTTTTTGTGTGTTCAAGTCCAGAACCACGCTTAAATTTAATCAAATTTAATCAAACCAAACCAAATTAATTAAATTAACTTAAATTAAATTATATTAACTTAAATTAAATTAAATTAAATCAAATCAAAACATACGATCAAAATAACTCAATGTTTGTTTTATACCAGTAATGCTGTCAAACCGGACATTTTTTTGACGTACTCCTTTTCTCAGTGCTTTTCCCTTTCCATAGTGTATTGGCATCGTTCATGTGTACAATATGGTGGTGAATAAATTATTCATTATCTGGGTTGAGTCTTTACTTTATTTTTTTATTCACCATTCGACCCACGCCATAAACTCTTCCATCGATATCACATGCCCACACACACATACACACACACACACACACATATATATAGATAAATAAATATAAATAAAATATAAATATAAATAAAATGCTAAAAGTTCTTATCTTGTTGATTTGATCCGGTCCCTATTTGGCACAGCGCCATCCTTCTTTTTCCTGATTATTTATCTTTATTTTGCGATTCTTTCCCTCTGTTGTTGTTGTTGTAAAATTTCGTATTTTTTTATTTTTATTTTTTATTTTTTTTTTTTTTTTTTTTTTTTTTTTTTTTTATTTTTATTTATTTATTTTTTGCTTTTATTGTTTTTATTTTTTTGCTTTTCCCATCTTTCACTTGCACTTCCACATTCACTTCCACTTTGTTTTCTGCAGCAGCCGGCCGAAAACGAGCAAGCTATTGCCAATTTGGGGTTTGTTTTTTGAATTGTGGTTGTGATTTTGCCATTTAAATTTAAATTTAAGTTTGAAATCACACAATACCCACTTAACATAAATTGCTCTCGCTACCTCTACTCATTTGTAGATGGCAGTCATAACGGCAAGAGCAATTCCATGTTGCTTAAGAAAAAAATTATTTGAAATGTCATCTTTTTTTGTTAAATTATCGCGTGTAACTTTTTATAGATTTTTCCGAACCCGGATCACAATTTAGCCCACAAACTGGTTATTTCTACACTTGCCCGTCTTCTCTTTGCGAGATTCACACTTAGAACGCAAGCCGGTTTGCGCAATATGTTTTAATTTAATAAAAACTTCCTGGAAAATTGGTGCGTCTCAAAAACACGTCCTCCATTTTCCAGGGCTCAACACCCACCCCATCCCAAGCATCGTCATTTTTACGACAACAATTCAACAAAACACCTGATAAAGAGCCGATTTGTTTTAATTGTTGTGATATTGGTCATACGTTCCGCGAATGCAAATTGCCGCAGGGATTATTCTGTCATCGTTGTGGTTACCGGAATATGACCATGCATAATTGTATTTGATGTTCGGGAAACCAGTCGAAGGGTCAGTGGAGAGCTGGGAACCCTGTACCCTACCACCAAGCTTTTCCCAATTCAAGCGGGCATTCAATGAATCTGAGTACACAGGCATCATCAAGCCCCACGACTCCTACAACTATACTTCAAAGGAACACCCACAAGCCGAATACCGAACAATAAATAGTCAAGAACCTTATCATTTCATCAAAACTAATGTCGCAGTTCCACCTCAAATTAATAATAAGGTCATGCAAACCAGCACAAATATTCATCCACAAATCTTAGACCAAACTGTCCCGGATTGGCTCAAACCACCCCCACAAAAAAAATTTGCAAGCAAACGAACGTATAAAATATAAGCAACAAAATCGTATGAAATGCTATTGGCAAAATAAGCGATTAGAGAAAAATAATGTCGTCTCATCCGTCATCACCATGTCAGGAGCAGATCCTCGACCTTATGCGTTTGTATCAGTTAACGGAGAACTCACAAAGGGATTAATAGATATTGGAGCATCCATTAGCATATTGGGTTCCGGTTCCGGAACCCAATATGCTAATGAATCCTAATGTACAATTCCACGCGTCAGCACTACATGTTAATACCGCCAGTGGAGATAAGCAACGGGTGTTTGGATTCATTATTGCCGATATTCTGTTTAATAATCGTACACGACAAATGAAACTACACATCGTCCCGAGTTTGGAACAAAAGTTATATCTTGGCATTTCTGGAACTTATTTCAGATTTCTCCAAAATTCCAACAATTTAATGAAGAAGTGAGCAGTCTGGAATTCAACCAAAGTGAAGCAAATCAGCATTCATTAACAGTGGAAGAAAATACAGTTCTGGAATCCCTAATTGAGAATTTATCTGCTTCTTCGAGATTAGGATTAGGTAAAACGTCGCTCGTAACCCACAAAATCAAGATTCGTGAGGGTCTAGAACCAATAAAACAGAGATTTTATGCCATATCACCTGCGAAACAACAATTAATGTACCAAGAACTGGATCGCATGATTTCCTTGGGGGTCATCGAACCAAGTCACAGTGGGTGGTCGTCGCCTGTGACCCTTGTGCATAAGGCGTTGGGTAAAATGCGATTATGTTTGGATGCTCGCGAGGTGAGTAAGGTAACCGAAAGGGATGCTTATCCGCTGCCTCTTGTCGAAGGATTGTTGGGTCGACTAGATCAAACTCAATATATTTCGGCTATCGATTTAAAAGACGCCTTTTGGCAGATTCCGCTTGACCCCCAGTCCCGAGACATGACAGCGTTTACAGTACCCGGACGGCCCTTATATCGCTTCGCAGAGATGCCATTCGGTTTGTGCAACGCACCACAAACAATGTGTCGTCTTATGCACAAGGTGATACCTCCGGAACTGCGTGAGAATATTTTTGTGTACCTTGATGACTTATTAATCACATCTTCTTCCTTACACGAACATTTTCGTTTGTTAAAGCTAGTGGCAGAACGGTTAAAATTTGCTGGTTTGACGGTGAATATCGGACAAATGTAAATTTGTCATGAGGGAGGTTGCATACTTAGGGTACATCGTCGGTGATTGCTGTCTTCGTACAAATCCTGCGAAAATACAAGGAATTATTGACTGTCCCCCACCAAAGTCATTAAAGCAAATCAGACGTTTCCTAGGCTTATGTGGCTGGTACAGACGATTCATCAAAAATTTTGCAATCATCGCAGCACCCATCACGGATCTGTTGAAAAAGAATAAAAAAGTTAATTGGAACTCAAATGCCCAAGCAGCTTTTGAGAAATTGGAGGTTTCTCTCTCAACAGCACCGGTATTAGCAAACCCCGATTTCAGCAAGCCGTTTTACATCCAATGTGATGCGTGTAAAGATGACATAGGGAGTGTACTATTCCAAGTCGATGATAATGGGTTAGAGCGTTCCATAGCATTTATCTCTCAAAAGCTAAACGCCGCCCAGAAAAATTATTCAATCACGGAGTTGGAGTGTTTAGCAGCAGTCCTGAGTGTTAAAAGATTCCGGTGTTACATCGAAGGATATTTATTCACTATATACACTGACCATGCGTTATTAAAATGGCTCATGTCACAAAAGGATCTGTCGGGAAGGTTGGCAAGATGGAGCCTTAAATTACAGGCATACGATTTTAAAATAGACTACCGCAAAGAAACAAGCAACACGGTAGCAGATTCTCTTTCTAGAGCATTCTGTGAATCTCTAAATATGGTCGGCGGTTTAAATTGGTTGAAACGTTATGAATGCCAATTAGAGGCCAATACAGCAGGTTATGCATGCTCAATCAACATCTCTGAACTTCCCATGACCGATACAACTTCCGATGAACAGTTAGTGCCACTAAATGTGGACCTTAATTCAACAGCCTTTAATTCAAATGAATATCAGGAACAAATCCAAGCTATAAGAAACCTACCAGCCAATACGAGGTGCAATTATCATATTGAGGATGGTAAAATCTTAATGCAATTAGGGTATAGATCACACTACGATGGAACCGATATTCCGGAATGGAAATTAGTCGTACCACGGGAATTAACACAAAATCTAATTCAACTCGCACATAACTCTACGACTTCAGTACACACGGGCATTCACAAAACCACAGAGAAACTACAAAGACAATTTTACTGGCCGAATATGATCAAGGATGTACGAGAATACATATTGAATTGCAACCAATGCAAAATGAACAAGCCCGTCAATTACTCACTGAAACCACCAATTGGAAAACAAAGGGAATCTTGTCGACCTTTTCAGCATCTGTATGTTGATTTCCTAGGACCTTGTCCGAGGTCTAAGAGTGGCAATTGCTATTTATTAATAGTGCTGGACCATTATTCGAAATTTGTCCTGCTGAAATCTTTACGAGAGGCCACAGCATCACATCTGAACGAATTTATGGAGCAACAAATATTTAAGTTATTTTCTGTACCCGAAATCATTACAACCGATAATGGAAAACAGTTTGTATCGAAACAATTTCAGGAGTTATTGGGAAAATATGGTGTTCAGCACAATCGCACCCCTATTTACTCACCACAATGTAACGCATCGGCAAGAGTCAACCTGACCATTATTTCCGCTATAAGAGCGTACATTAGCGGCTCTCACTCCAACTGGGATAACCATATCCAAGAAATTGCTGCTGCCATTCGGAATGGTATTCATGGTTCGAGCAAATATTCACCATATTTCTTGGTGTTCGGACCACACATGTCGTTACATGGGTCGGACAACAAACTTCGCCGATTATTAAGGAACATAGATGATAATTACCTACAGATTAATTCAAAGCCAGATCGCTTAATTTCGATTAAAGAAAAGGTGCTAGGGTACTTGAAAGCAGCGTATGGCCGAAATGCTCACACGTACAATCTCCGTTCTCGTGTTTGGCATTTGGACATTGGACAAAAGATTTTCGTACATTCATTCGCACAATGCCGCGAATAAATTTGCAGCCAAATTATACCACAAGTTTACACCTGCAGTTATCCAAGACAGGGTAGGGCATGTCGCGTATCGTGTTAAAGATGAAAATGATAAACCTTTGGATTTATTCCACCTCAAGGATATTCGAACCTAACCAATTGCATCATGCTATTACTATTGCCCGGCGTATTTGAGGCCTATTCTCAGGTGGGTCGTCCCCACGATTTGTAATGATTTGTGATGCATATTTGTGCTGTGTAAGCGTATGGAGTGGCCTTTATATAAGTGATGGGATTCCTGTTCATCAATTGTAATGTAATGACTCATCAATGATCGTAAAAATTTTTTAATCTCATTTTTTTTGGTTTTTGTTGATGATAAATCCGGTGCTTTTTGATTGACAATTCTTTTTTTGAGGTCGAAAGATAGCTAATAAATAGGTAGTCGATTACAAATTATGTTACGATTACGATACAGATGTCTTAAAATCATAAATATTTTTTATTTTTTTTTTTTCTAAAAATTAATGTGCATTTTGCTGTGATGATAATGAATATATTTAGACGGAAAGTACGTCGTTTGGTTTTTTTCTACAAAAAAACCATATTCTTGTGTTAGTGATAAATAAACTATTTAAGGATTTATTTTTTTTTTATTATCTTTATGCTTAATAATTATTATAATATATATAGACATGATCTATAGATCATGTCTAATATACAAAATAAGTGAACAAAATAATTAGTGATTAGTAAACTGTTAATAACTTAAGTAATAGTTTAACGTTTATAACATTAATTGACAAAACAGTGGACCAACAAGTGGACAATATAATTAGTGATTAGTGAACTTTTAATAACTTAAGTGAATAGTTTAGTGTTTGTAACATTTATTAACAAAACAGTTAAGTTTGAAAATTCAAAATCAATTTTTTTTTTCGTAATCCCGTAAACAGGCCTCCACTATGCGCGTGCTTTTATAGCGGAGGAGGGGCAGTTGGGAGGTTATTTCCAAATGACAATGCACCGATGTCGAAATAAGCTAAGTGTTATATTCATATTTATTTGTTTTTTTTTTTTTTTTTTGAATATATAATTTTCTGCCTTATTCAGTTTTTCTTATTATAATCTTTGATTGTGACCCATCTTAGGATGGTCGTTTAGTTTAGGTTATTTTTGGACGGCTGTGAAAAATTTCTTAAATCATTCCTAAATGAAAAAAAATTTGAATGTATTGGTGTGTCTTTAAACAAAAAAAAAGAGTACGAAAACATTTAGGCGAAATGAATTTTTTATTTAAATTAAAAATAAACCCATTCATATAAATTTATATTTCATAAAAAATCGAATTTTATTAAAAAATTCAAAAATAAACTAGCTTTACATTAAGTTTTAATTTATAATCTAAAACTGTCGTTGCTTGAAAAAATTCATTACCAGTCGTAAATAAATTACAAACGAATGCAGATTTTATGAAATGTATATGTATCGCCCCATAGTTTTCTGTTAGTCCTATCGATTGCCAGTACTCAGAAATTTTTCCAAATTTCTGTCATTGTTTTGGAATGACTAAAATTGGGCCCGAAATAAACGACTCAAATATGTAGATATTACTTCATTTTATTAATTTAACGGAATACAACTCCCGATTTTGCGAGGTGGACATCGATCCGACTATATTTTTCTGCAAGCCCTATCTATTGTCAGTACTAACAAACTTTTCCAGATTTTTGCCATTGTTCTGAAATGGCCAAAATTGGGCCCGAAATAAACGACTCAAATACTCGAACGACTCAACGACTCAAACCTCGCAAAATCGGGAGTTGTATTCCGTTAAATTTATAAAATTAAGCAATATATACATATTTGAGTCGTTCATTTCGGGCCCAATTGTGGTCATTCCAGAACAATGCCAAAAATCTGAAAAAGTGTGTTAGTACTGGCAGTAGATAAGGCTTGCAGAAAAATATAGTGGGATCGATGTCCACCTCGCAAAATCGGGAGTTGTATTCCGTTAAAATAATAAAATGAAGTAATATCTACATATTTTAGTCGTTTAATTCGGGCCCAATTTTGGTCTTTCCAGAACAATGCCAAAAATCTGGAAAAGTCTGTTAGTACTGGCAATAGATAGGGCTTTCAGAAAAATATAGTGGGATCGATGTCCACCTCGCAAAATCGGGAGTTGTATTCCGTTAAATTAATAAAATGAAGTAATATCTACATATTTTAGTCGTTTAATTCGGGCCCAATTTTGGTCTTTCCAGAACAATGCCAAAAATCTGAAAAATTTTGTTAGTACTGGCAATAGATAGGGCTTGCAGAAAAATATAGTGGGATCGATGTCCACCTCGCAAAATCGGGAGTTGTATTCCGTTAAATTAATAAAATGAAGTAATATCCACATATTTTAGTCGTTTAATTCGGGCCCAATTTTGGTCTTTCCAGAACAATGCCAAAAATCTGAAAAAGTGTGTTAGTACTGGCAGTAGATAAGGCTTGCAGAAAAATATAGTGGGATCGATGTCCACCTCGCAAAATCGGGAGTTGTATTCCGTTAAATTAATAAAATGAAGTAATATCTACATATTTTAGTCGTTTAATTCGGGCCCAATTTTGGTCTTTCCAGAACAATGCCAAAAATCTGGAAAAGTCTGTTAGTACTGGCAATAGATAGGGCTTTCAGAAAAATATAGTGGGATCGATGTCCCCCTCGCAAAATCGGGAGTTGTATTCCGTTAAATTAATAAAATGAAGTAATATCTACATATGTGAGTCGTTTATTTCGGGCCCAATTTTGGCCATTCCAGAACAATTCCAAAAATCTGAAAATGTGTGTTAGTACTGGCAATAGATAGGGCTTGCAGAAAAATATAGTGGGATCGATGTCCACCTCGCAAAATCGGGAGTTGTATTCCGTTAAGTTAATAAAATGAAGTAATATCTACATATTTGAGTCGATTATTTCGGGCCCAAATTTGGCCTTTCCAGAACAATACCAAAAACCTGAAAAAGTGTGTTAGTACTGACAATAGATAGGGCTTGCAGAAAAATATAGTGGGATCGATGTCCACCTCGCAAAATCAAGAGTTGTATTCCGTTAAATTAATAAAATGAAGCAATATCTACATATTTGAGTCGTTCATTTCGGGCCGAATTTTGGTCATTCCATAACAATGCCAAAAATCTGAAAAATTTTGTTAGTACTGGCAATAGATAGGGCTTGCAGAAAAATATAGTCGGATCGATGTCCACCTCGCAAAATCGGGAGTTGTATTCCGTTAAATTAATAAAATGAAGTAATATCTACATATTTGAGTCGTTCATTTCGGGTCCAATTTTGGTCATTCCAGAACAATGCTAAAAATCTGAAAAAGTTTTTTAATACTAGCAATAAATAGGGCTTACAAAAATATCTAGAGTTTTATTCCGTTAAATTAAAATAATAAGGAAAGTAGTACGTATGTGAGTCACGTAGATCGGGTAAAATTTTGGCCATTCCAGAGCAATGACGAAAATCTGAAAAAATTCGTCACTAGCATATTGTGAAATATACAGGAAAGAATATGTAGTAGGCTAAATGTTTACCTGGCAAAACCTGGAGTTGCATTTAATTTGAATATAAATTAATTCAATAATTTATTAAACTATATTACGCCTAAATGTTTTTTCGTTTTCTATTAAATTTTGTTCTCACAAATACAAACAAAGCGGTTTTGTTTCAGGAATGATTTATGAATTTTTTCACACCCGTCCTCCGGCGTATGAAATTTTTCCTAAACCATTCCTAAACATAGTTTTTGTATTTAGGATTAATCTAGGAAATATTTCACGCGCATATTTTTGGCGGGTGTTAGATTGCGATAGAGATGCAGTCGGGGTATTTTTCGTTTAACTTTATTTTTATAGAGCAGTAATATAGGTATTGGAACGACACCATCATTGACCCATACCCAAGACTGAGCTTAGGCCGAAAAATGCTGCAGGTGGTGACTCCAGTACATTCTGTGGACGGACGATCGACCGCATGGGCGATCGAATGTTACAATGGACCTTACATAAGTAACATATAATGTTTTCAATGTGTAACGATCATGAAATTCTTTGCGATACCTTTTAATAAACCCCAACATTGAATTATCTTTATTAATTATTAAATCTATATGCTTGTTAAAACTCAAGTTATTCGAAAATAAAACTCCTAAGTCACGCATTATTAATACTCTACTCACCACTTCATCATACTATATACTGTACTTCAACATAAGATGTACAAGATTTACAGAAAGACATTACTTTACATTTGGAGATGTTTAACCTTAGTTTATTACGAACATTCCAGTTACAAAATAAATTTAATTCATTTTGAACACGTATAGTGTCAGAAGCAGATTTTATCTCTGCATATATCTTTATATCATCCGCATACATCAAACATTTACAAAAATTAAAACAGTCAATAATATCATTGATGAAAAGTATAAATAAAAACGGGCTAAGATAACTGGCCCTGAGGGATACCAGAGGACGCTACATATGAATCCGATACAGTATCCATTATTTTAACACATTGCGTGCGATTCGTTAAGTATGAAGCAATCCAACTAAGAGGGATAAATTCATTATTCATACAATCAAGTTTTTCTAATAATAAGACGTGATCCAATTTATCAAAAGCTTTTGAAAAATCCATATAAATTACATCAACTTGAACTCTCTGGCTTAAAACATCGTATAAGTAATTAGAAAATACCATCAAATTAGTTACGGTAGATCTACCCTGCACAAATTCGTGCTGTAAAGGGCTAACATAATTCATTAAAATAAACTCAAGTCTTTGCTTTAATAACATTTCAAACAATTTAGGAATGACGGAAAGAATATTAATTGGTCTATAACATGTAATAACACACTTAGAATCAGACTTAAACACTGGCCGAAAAATTGCGGTTTTCCATATATCAGGAAAAATACCAGTTTGATGACTAATGTTAAACATATAATATAACGGTTCAGCTAAAGAATAAGCACAATTTTTTAAAATGATCGATGGAATCCCGTCAGGACCGGTGCCTTTAAACGTATCCAGATGTAATAAACCAACCAAAATTTCCTGTTTCGTAAGTTGAAGGACATTCAATTTATCGCTTGATGGACCATTACCGAAACTAGAATCATTCTTCTTCTTAAAAACACCCTTGAAAAAATGTACATAAATATTGTAAAGAAAATCATTAAGATATTTGAATTCTTTCCTTAACATACAATATTTTTCATAATCCGTACCATTACCACAACGCTTAAATAACTTACTAGCGTTAGATTTGCGGTTAGCAAGATTTTTCAACGAGTGGTTAAGCCACGGTTCACTGTACTCACAGCGTGTCGCCTTTTTAGGAACAAACTAGTCAAATCCTGCATTTACAGCACCATAAAACCGTTCAACAATTTCGGAAATATTCTTATTCTTATTATTATTCACTAAAAACTCAGACCAGTCAATTTTACCAAAATATTCATCAAGGGACACAAAGTCTGCATTCAAAAAATCAAATTTAACATCCTTAACAATAAATTCAGCTATGCTATATTCTAAAAAATTTATTTCGATGAGCAATGGTGTATGAAAGATACTGGAACTGCCTCCCAAGTCAGCATAAGCTATCACATGAACTGATTGAATTGATGTAAACACTAGATCGAGAATACGACCCATGTTGTTCCGAACAGTATTAATTTATTGAACGCCAAATCTCGACAATACATCCAAGACATTGTTTGATATTAAATCATTAGAAGATCCAACGAAAGCATCATATATATGGATCCACTCAATTTTAGGTAAATTAAAATCACCAACTAATAAAATTTGATCGTCTTGTAGCATCAACGGCAATATCTCCTTCGTGATCAATTCTGTAAAGCTCATATAGACATCCCCAGCACTGCCGAACAGAATGTAAATGCCAATGATAAAAAGCCAAAAGGAACCGCACTTTACCTTAACAGCCAGTAATTCGCAAATATCGCATCTAATATTTAATTGCTGGAATGTTAATTCATTGCTAACTGATATGTTAACGCCACCACCTTGATGATCAGATACACTGGAATCCACATAGCAATCACGACGAGAAACATCATAAACAGATGGAAAAAATTCAGCAACATTAAACGTACTATTTAACCATGTTTCACCAAAAAGTATCAAATCGTAGTCATTTACAAGTATCGAGGAGTAAATAGTTTTACCTTTGGTTCGAATGCCGCTACAATTATGGTAGTACACATGTAAACTATTGCGTTGAGTTGCTGGTATATTAATGACATGTGTTGCATGGCTTTTTTCAGGCATCTTAATAGGAATATCTTGAACTAACTCCTGCCAGGAATAACAGGAAAATTGAAATTTTTTGGCCGATCGTTTATGATAAAGCGCCGAATTGATGTTCCGGTTGGCCAAAAATCAGGTGCTAGGGTTTTATGAAATACTTCTTCAGGTAAACCAACCTTAAACGATTGAATCAGCAGTCAATATCCGACGATGACATGTTTAATTTGGAACTAACATATGATTTCATGCTTTCAGCAACTGTTGATGGATGAAGATGGCTAACATATAGATACTGATTCTTTTTTACAGCCATGGTTTGAATAGCATCCGATGTATCACCAGTTCCAACTATTTGCGCATAATTCAAAACATTTGTTTTTACACTACCGAGTTCACCTGCCAATGATGTTGAAGCAGGCTGAGTTTGCCGATCAATCCCCATCATGTTATTATTAATGTCATTAAATTTACTATCAACTTTTGCTGATAGCTGGTTAACGGAGTTGATGACCTCCTTCAAACTGTCTTTCAGCATCGATATCTCTGTATCATTATGCATTCCAGAAGCATTTTGGCAGTCAATGCAAATAAATTTGGCAAATGGGCGATCTTTAAAGAATTTTCCCCATTGATCAACTTTGAAGTTATCAATACATACGGGGTGGAATGCTTTCTTACATTCACCAAAACATCGTAATAATTCCCGGCTTGACGCGTTGCCTTTACACTTTCCGCAATTATTACTCAAATTACAAATTTACAATTTCCTGCACTGCTATTATTACGAATAATATCGTTCATTGTAACTTTCAATATATTGTGTTACGGGACAATACGAATGACATAAAAATGTTTTATTATATATAATGCACTCCAATTACAGTTTATTTTACGATTTTATTACCAAAAAAGTATTCACAAAATTTAGAATATCATGTATAGAGCCATGTAACACCAACACAGATTAAATTTACAGCACAGTACAGTACAGTTTATAATGTCAATTATCACAGAACAAACACTATAAATTATTACTATCTCAGATTAAACCGAATACTTACTAACCGAATTATTACTATCTCAGATTAAATTAATTAAATAACAAATATATAAACCAAAGTATTTACTACCTTCTACATAATGAGAATATTTTGACACAGCAATTTTGATATTTGCGGGCTATTTTGATCCGTTTGAACATTTTTTCTGATCAATAGGGCCGTTAAGTTATCTTGAAAGGTTAGACCTACATGCATCGTTCCATTTAGTAATATGCTCATTGTTGTTTTACAGGAAACATCAAACACTACCCTGAATGTCGTAGTTGTGCTATCTTGTTTAATGACATTATGATGTGGCATGTAGTAAACACGCGAAGCACTTGTGATACAATCATCTTTAATGAATTCCATATGGTTTAGCTGAATGTATTCGTTAATGAATTTGTGATATTGATTCTAAAAGTCTTTGTCTTTCTTGAATCTTTTTTCAATCTGAAGCAATCTAGCTACTTCGTTTGCCTTTAGATTCTCCCACTCCCAATTCTTTGAGTTAGTCGTTGTCAAGTGTTATCCCAACCTCATACCGTCCATTTTCCAGAATGGTTCACATTCGATTTCTTCAGCAGTAAATCCGGATCCTATTTTACGCCTTCCAATGCCCTTTCTTCATATATGTCAGCGCCTTTTAAAATATCAACAGATCCGGGAGTATCGAAAGTAAGCGTTAGTGCAGGCGAAAATAGTCGTCCGGCTAGGATTATTTTCTTTGGTGGTTCGTTATCTAAATCCACTAAGTTCTTGTCTGGAAGTGGTTTAGTGATAGTTGTCAGAACTAAAGCATTACCTTGTATCTTGAGGATCGATGATTATCTTGGACTCAGTCATCGTGCCTTTGGTTGCTAAAATTCCGAAGAATTTAGTTAGAACTAGGGCATCCAATATCCGTATTCCGGAAACCGAAATACCGGTATACCGGTCCATTTTTCGGTACCGGTATTGAGCGATCGATTCCAATCGATAGAATACTAGATAGTTTCAAAATTTTATTTTGCTTATGAAATGAATGAATGAAAATGGTTTTGTTTGTATACATATGTACAGTCCTAGCCAAAATTATTTGTACCTGCTAAATTTTTGATGCAGCGTAACGCACACAACTTTAAAAATAATATAAATAATAAACTTTTTGAAAACATTAATTTTAATTCAATAAATGTATTTACCCTGCTTTCCATTTCTATCAAAAAATTTTTTTAATTTTAGTTCTAGGAGAAATTTGTTTTTGCCAAAATTATTTCTACCCACAAATTTGTTCGTAATATTATGTGTGCAATATAGAAAACATCCAAATAAAATAGTAAATCAATTAATTTTAAGATTATTTCTTGCTAATTAAATAATGATATAGTCTGTCACTCATGTTTTTTATGCAAAAGGGCAGTTTTTGTTTAGCCTTTATAACATCTAGCAAGTGGTTCAAAAATTTCTTGTTAACATCACTTAGAATATCATCCTACTCGGTTTTCTTAGCACTCTGCTACAAATTTTTAGTATTTTTACATATTGAATACCTTCCACTTTAACTTAAACCTCCGCAAGTTTAAATTGAAACCCTGCCCTGGGCAGAGACAAATAATTTTATTCAAGATTTTTATATAATTCATCTTCTTATATATGGGAGCATTATCGTGCTGAAGAGTTAATTGAGGACCAACTAGTTTATCAACAACCAGGAATGTTACTTTATCAAATAAACCGAAATAGAACATTCTACTTGAATAGTTCAATTTGTACATCCGTGTAACCTTTTATTTGCTGCTCAAGGAAAACTAAACGAGGCAGTATCCACAATAATTGATGCTCGATGTTTATGCAATAATAAAAATATTTCCAATATTATCAAACTAAGACAAAAACGCACAAATTTGGACATAAAACAGTACTCCATAGATCAAAGGGCTTACCTTATGATGCCGTTCACGTTTCATTTCCTGACGATAGATAATATTCCGTTTGCCTGTATGTTCTATAAACTACAACTGTTCAAGGCTATAGTTCAATTTAGGTTTATTTGATGAAGTGGCATTTCTGGTTGATTATAAACTAGTCAGTCCTCAATTTGCTCTTCAGAACAATAATGCTCCCATACATAAGAAGAGTCATTGTCACGAAATTATACAAAAATCTTGAATATAATTATTCGTATTGGCCGGGGCAGGGTTTTGATTTCAACTTGCGAAGGTTTTAGTTAAAGTGAAAGATATTCATGATCTAAAAGGACCAAAAATTTGAAGCAGGGTGCCAAGAAAACCGAGCTGGCTTAGATTCTAGGTGATGTTAACAACAAATTTTTGTATCACTTGAACACATCGGAACACCTACTATTCACATAGTAGGTGTTCCGATGTCTCCTTACCGCAGTCGCAGAATCTGCACTGGTCCGTAAGGGACCTTCCCATTTTATGTAGATGGCCGTTAAAAGGGCCGTGCCCTGTTAAAAACCAGGTAACGGATCTTAGGGATTGGCGGTCCATCCTCGGTCCCTCTCCCAGACGTATAATATTATAACTGAATAATTTCTTGGCCTGTCTCATCCCATTGGAGGACTCCCAGACTAATTTCCTATAGTTCTGCTCCCAGTCCCTTATACCATCTGCCAAATGGGTTTTGGAAAAAGCAATACTAGGACTGGGACCCAGAAAATCTCGGCTTGCTCCCATTTTTGCACATCGGTCTGTTGCCTCATTTCCTCTAATGGTGGAGTGGCCAGGAGACCACAAAAGGGTGACTTTATTTACTTTACCCAGTTCTAATAAATTACAGTAGCAGCTCCAGATCAATTTCGAATTGAACACTGATGCTCCTAAGGCTAGCAGAGCTGCCTGGCTGTCCGAGATTATATAGATCTCGGTCTTCTTATATTTCTTTTTAAGACATTGAAGCACACATACCTCAATAGAAACGGTCTCTGCCTGAAAAACTGTGGGGGTGCTACCCTGCGGTAGGCATAGCTCTAGGTCGGGCCCGACTATCCCTGCACCGGTACCCCCGTCCATTGACCCATCTGTATACCATACAGAAGCATGGCGGGGGAGGGAGGAGATAATATTCTCTACCTGTAGCCCTATCCGGCAAACTAATAGTAAAATTCCTCCGACAGTCTATTGTCCTTACCATCAAATCCGATAGTTGGATCAATTCCTCCTTAAAGTTTTATTTATGTAGGATACTGTTGTATCCTGGCCTTACAGTTTTAATTTTGGCTATTATTTTTAGGCTCAGACCTCTTGAACCGGCTACTTTTTTAATGTTTAGGTGCAGTGGTAAGAGCCGCAGTATTCTCTCAAGGGCAGCTGTTGGACATGTCCTCATTGCTCCAGTTGCACCCACACAGATTAACCTCTGAATTTTATTCAGTATTCTTCGTGCACCAGTCTGCTCAGGCCATAGGTCTAATGACGGCCCGGTAGAGCCAAACCAACATTTGTGGGCTCAGTCCCCACGTTTTGCCAAACATTCTATGGCAGGTGAAGTAGGCCTTATTCGCCTTGTTTGTGATATGATTTAAGTGGGGGTTCCATGTCAATTTTTGATCAAGTACGACACCCAGATATTTAACCTCCTTTGACAGTTATAGAGTTACCCCCCCCCCCCAGGGCTATCGGCGGGAGGCCAATTTTTCTCCGGATAGTAAAGAGAGTGCCGTTGACCTTGTTGGGATTTACCGTAAGGCCCACCTCCGTGCACCAATCATTTACTGCCTCTAGGGCTTCTTCCATCCTTTCCCCTACTGTATTTGCGAATCTGCCCCTAACCATCAAGACTAGGTCATTCGCATAGGTAATGTTCGAGAAGTCTAAATTTCTCAGTCTGGTAAGTAATTGATCCATCACGATCAACCACAATAAGGGAGAGAGAACACATCCCTGGGGGCAACCCCTGGTGGCCGCTATGGTGATGGTTTTGTCTCCAAAAGAGGCCGTAATCCTCCTATTTTCCAACATGTTTATAATCCACCTTACGGTGGAGGGGTCTATACCCCTTGCTAGTGATTGCTCCTGAATTACCTCGAAACAAGTGTTATCAAAAGCTCCCTGGATATCAATGAAGGAGCATAGTAATAACTTTTTATTCCGAAGCGTATCTTCGATTTCCGATGTCAGCTCGTGTAGAGCCGTTTCAGTTGATTTCCCTGTTTGGTAGGCGTGCTACCTAGAGTCCAGAGGGTATCTTTGGGTAGTGTTGGATCTGATACAAAGTCCCAGAATTTTCTCTATGGTTTTCAGTAAAAATGATGTGAGGCTAACAGGTCTATAAGACCTAATCTCCTTCGGGGGTCTTTTTCCCGCTTTTGGGATAAAAATTACCCGAACCTCCCTCCAGCATTTTGGAACCTATTTCAAGCTGTAGCTGGCTCTAAAGAGTGTAGTAAGATAAGGCAGCAAAGCCTGCAGTCCTTGCTGTAGAAAGGCGGGGTATACGCAGTCTCCTCTCGGTGATTTGGGACACAAGTTGGGAAGTGACCTCTCACTAGACATTCCAGAGTCTCCTCCCTGGTTGTAGTTGTCTCTCCACTTGGTTTCTTAACAGATCCCAAGGAATTCCTGTGCTCTAAGGAGAGTGCCTTCTGAAGTCGACACGCCATAGGCAGTTTGTCTATTTTCTTACAGAAGTCTCTCCAGCTGAGTCTTTTGCTCTGCCTAAGAGCTATGTTGTATTGGGTAAGGGAATTTCGATAGGTAGTCCAATCGTTCGTCCTCTTAGCCTTATTAAAAAGTTTACGGATATTCCGTCTCATGTTTTTCAAGTTTTGGTTCCACCAAGGAACATCCCTTGTGCCTTTAATACGGACCAGGGGTGAGCTCGAGTGGTAGGCATTAATTATTTCCCTGTCGAGGTCATCGACAGTTTATCGTGGTCTGCAGACCAGCTAAGTTATCCGAAAGTCTGTCCTTATAGACTGGCCAGTTAGTGCGTTTTGGTATCCTTACCATCAACTCTTGTCTCAAAGGGATATTGATATCAAACCTGATGGACATATAGTATGATCTGAGAGGGACGCTTCCTTGGACACATGCCAGTCGAGAATTGCACTAGAGGTACTCATGCCAGACAGGGTTAGATCCAGTACCTCTCTCCTAACCGCATTCATAAAGGTCGCATCACTCCCTTTATTATTAACTGCTAAGTTGTTACTAAGACAGAATTCAGAAGTTGCTCACCTCTTAAATTGGTGTTGCTGCTTCCCCAGACTACGTGGTGTGCATTAGCGTCGCAACCAATGACGAATTTTTGGTGATGTATCGTGCAAAAATGTACAAAGCTATGTATCAATTCTGAAGGGGGTTCATTTTCACCCCAGGGAAAGTATGCAGAAGCGATGTTAATCACCCTCCTGCCTCCTTTTGGTAAGGGCATTTCTATTTAAACTCCTGGCTTCCCTCGTCCCAGCAACCCCATCACCGCGGCTTGCGTCCTCAGCCAAAGCTGCCCTAGACGTGTACGGCAGATTCGGCTCCGCCACTCTCCCCTTGACTGTATACACCGCCCCCTCCTTCTTTGAGCGGAAGTGTACAGAGCCAAACATCCAATTGACTCTATAGTTGGAGCCCTTTAGTATCTCCGCCGTTTTATGTGACACTAGCATTGTGAGTTGAAGGAGGTCGCCTTCTCGCTCCTTCCTCGCTATAATTCTCCAGTCTGCATCTCTAAGGACCTTATTCTGGATTGCCAGACGATGCAGTATTTTGTCGTTTGTCTCCTTACCCCCTCGTGGCAGGTAAACAAATAGAACCCTTGGACGAGGCAACTCCTCCTCCCCGACTGCCTACAGGGATGCCCCGTCCCATGGCTTAAGTGAGGTCACTGTGGCCCTGAGTCACTCTGCCGTATCTTCGTCGCGACATCCCAGGAAATTAGGGCTAACCACATCTAACGGCAGCTCTGCCACTGTCTCCATTATGGCATATTGTACTGCCAGAATCTGGGCAATTCCCAGTTTTTTTCTGGGTAGCCTTGGTCGGTAATCTCCAACCTGATAGCCTTCACTGCGGCACTATATGTTGTGGCCGTGTCGGTCCTGTTCTCGGGGCAACTCTCCTTATTGTCGACCGAATTAAATGAGACAGACGTCTCCTCGCGGCCCCACTGAGGCGTGCTCTCCTCTTTGATTTTCCCTCGAGCTCCAACTCCTCGAGGTCCTTATTTATTTCGGCCGTAGTCGTCGTGGATTGGGTATCCATTTCAGGCAATAGAGTGCCATGTACAGGAGAGCCCACCACTACGTCCGTACTGGGGTTATCCATTACGATTTCAGAAGCAGGGCCTTAATGGTCCATGTCATCTTCTGAGACTGGTGCGTTTAAAGGAGCACCGCCCTTATTATTTTTGTTTTTAATTAAATCCATAAGTTGTCGATGTGGTTGAGGAATGGAAGGTCCACCACGGCAGCGCCTCTTGCCGTGGTAAGGCTGATTGAAACCGAAGGTCGCCTAGTATCCGAAGTTCCGCGCTAGCGACCAACTTGGAGGTAGTACGTACACCTGCGAATCACGCTCAGGTTACCCTTCGCGCAGATCGTGGCCCCACAGACAGGACTGCCTAAAACATGACCAGAAAAGCCTGCTGTAGCTCACCCTAAAGGCAGGTTATGGAGCCGGTATTACTACACAGCTTTGTTCCCCCCTTCCAGAAGGCGCCAGACCCCCCATTATTTATATAATTTTTAAAGTTATTTGCGTTACGTTGCATCAACCATTTAGCAGGTACAAATAGTTTTGGTTAGGACTGTATATACATACATACATACATATATTGAAAGACATTGTTGAGACATTGTTCTTTTTTATTTTGTTTGTGTTGGAACAATCTAACCGTATAGCTCATTCGAATGATTGATGTTTCACTCTACAAAAAACCAAACCGAATGAAAAACAACAAAAACGACGTTCATTAATAAATAAAATTAGAACGATTATAAAGTTGTTTCGACGATCACATGGAGCGGTTTTATAAATTAAGAAATTGCAACTTCAGCTTTACCGAAACGGGCGTTTCTAGAGTATAGAATCAACGGTTTCTAACTATGATTTAAGCATTTAAACTGGCAGTAGAAGCGTTATTTCGGAGGGATGCCACTCTTCTGTCAGTTGAGGCTACCTTGCCTTTCATAGTTTAACATTTGGGAGAAAGACCGTAAGCTGACCAAATGAACTTATCTTGCCTTTTGTAATATTTGCACAAAGGTAAGCAAGTCCTTAGCTTTTTTGGCTTGGCCGTTAATTTTAATCGAATAACTATAGAAACGAAATAGTTAATATAACTGTTCATCTTATATAGCGGCTTTCTTCAACCCTAGCTCCAGATGAAGGCTTCATACTCAACATCAGAAAGTGTTGTTGATAGTAAAGCCACCAAGCGCGAAGGGATATCTTTATCGATAGGATTGCAAGAAAGGCTTGATGTTGCAACAAACAATGAGGTTAACAAGAAAATTACACAAAAAGTAAATCGACGTTTGATTATGTTATTATGTATATTATTTAAACGTGCCTTTCAAATATTTTGAATTTTATAATAAAGTTGAATAAAATTATTCTTCTTCTAACAATATTGTTAATTGTATCGCAATTTTTTAGTATTCGTTGGCTAAATCTTCATAGTGTTGCTCTTTGAAATATTTTGAATTAGCTTTTTCCATGAAGGTCCATGATTTCCATCATCATCCTTTGCACGTTCTTTATTTAAATTTTAAAGCTTCAGCCAATCGGATTTCTCGATAAAAACCTCGCATTCGGATGTCTTTTTGCTTCTACTGTGGCTTGAATTTCGGCAATTGGCTGAACTAAACACTTGACGCCTCGGTTAATGCCTTCTGATTACATGTGCCGTTATTGCTAATGCTCGTTTTTGCTCCATCTAACGTTGGAAGTGTTCTGGATGACCAGAACGGTTCGTGTAACCGTTGGCGCCAAGTTTTCCACCACTTTTTGTCTATCTTGATTTCAGTGGTGGTTGGAATTCTCGTATTTTATTTACATCATCAATGTATTGGTTATTTCACTTGTCCTTAGGTAAGTTTATTAGGCGAGAAATTGGAGGAACAATTTCTAAAAATATTGTTTGAGGCAAAAGTCACATCTAGTACTTCCTGCTTATGTCTTGTAATAAATTTGGCTTTCACCCAATAATGCACAATGAAAGATCAGCACAGAGCAAGTGATCAAAAAATTACCCACCTCTTTCTTCGTTGGTGTTCGTGCTTCTTCAGATTGGATGATGCGCATTTGCATCACACCCAATTATCACAGACCCTAACACCATCCTTTTTATAAATTTTACTTTCCTTTTTGTAGATGTCAGACAAATGTATTCCTCTGAAGGCAGAAAGAACCCAAATCATGGCAGCCCTATTGTCCAAACAATTATGGAATTATTTCGTGGAATCAGCTTTTGTATTTTCAATTAACAAACAACCAGTTTTATTTAATATTAGAAATATTCTTCAGATTTCCGCACCAATTTATTCTCCGACTACATATGGAATTTAAGGACCCTTGCCTTAAAGACTGTACATACCAAGTGCGGGCGCGTGGGTGGCAAATTTAAATATACATTAATTTGCTTTCATCAATTTAATACAAAAAACTTTACGAACAAGAAACATTACGCACCACACTTGGTGTGTACAGTTCTTAACATTGAACACAATATCTCTTTGCGTAAACATAAATGTTCACGATTATTATCAAATCACGAAAAACATAAATAAAATTATGCACGATTTGCACGATTTAAACAATATAATTTGGAATATAAATTTTTGGAATGGAATTATTCAGTCAGCGAGAAAATGAAATTTAAGTACAATGAAAATTTCACTCTATATTCCATCCTACGAATTCGTAATTTGCTTATATGAAACACAGAATCAAGTTAATCAACAAGAATCGGGAATTCGAATATTTTCATGATTCCAGTAGAGAAACTAAAATTAGTCAAACCTTCGGTTTCTCTGTGAACCGGGTTTTCTACGGTAATTAATTGTATTAACTTAACGTTAAGCATATACACATTTTTAATTCAATCAGTTCATAATAATAACAAATACATTAGTGAAATTCTAACTAAAACCAAATTATTCTGTTTTGCATTTGGGATACGAACAGAGAATGCTACTTGTAAAATATAATTACTTTAGTAATTATTAATTTAATTACATATTTCGCATAAATTGCACATTTAAATTTCTTACAATGCATAATTATACATTTTTAATTATAGTTTAGTCAATTATCTTTGCATCATACTACGTTAAATAACCAATTGGCAAAAGAAAAAAAAACAGAAAACCCCCATTTTGACATAGGGTGCCCAAGGGAGTACACCTAATTTCATTCTACGAGAAAAAAATGGTAATCACAATCTTCTACCAACTTGACTTATGATTAGACTCATGATACTTCCTACTATACTACTGTGATTAAAAAGTAGTAAGACTTTTAGTTCGTTTTTTTCGTAGGTTGGTAGCACCCTAGCAGATATCTGTGTCAAATGTCGTGTCTATAATAACAATTTACGTTCATCTAAAAAAGTGTATTTTCGATTTTTTAAATGGGTTCAGCAGTTGCTTCTATTTCATGACAATGCACTGTCTAGAGCGAGTGGCAGAGAATCAGAGAATGCATTAAGTACGATAAACCTCCTTACATAACGTCTGAACACTACGTTAAGGAAGTCCAGAATATGGTGCAAAAAAAGTCGATTAACAATTAGAGATCTTGTTGATATCACGCAAATATCGTTTCGGTCAGAATTTCTGGGCAGACAGGTCTTGGTTTTTGCATCATTCTCACACGCATTGGTTGTACGTGACTATTTGTCCAAAAATGTGCTGTGCGTGAACAAAAAACTAATCGTGATACTATAAAATGAACTGTAAGTGTATGCGTTCAAATGTTTCATACCGTGTCTGTATCATTGTGAGACAAAGATGTCGATTTTATGAGAACTGAAAAGAGAGTTTGGAAGTGTCAAGGTTGCCTAAGTAAATTCAAGGGCAATAAAATGGGTGACACTTTACCTGCAGCACCTATACAAAATCAGCTAACAACGTGGCTCTGAACAAAATTTGTAGTGAGCTAAGTGAAATAACAAAAAATTATGCCATCCAAAACACCAACTTAACTAGCAACTAGGAATCTCTGCAATTATCCGTTAATAAAATTGACGCTTTGCTGAATGAAAATTTAACGTTGGAAAAGCGCTTAGGTGAACTGCAATCAAGAGTTGACCATTTAGAACAAGCTTTGGAGTAATACTCCTCTCCAAGAAGATGAAAAAGTGGATGAAACTGTTGTTGATGTTCTAAGCAAAGGATTGAATTAATATTCACTTGGATGAGATAGATTATTGCTACCGAAAAATAAGAAAATGTTCTCAAACAATCTCACCTATCTACATTAGATTCTTTAAAAAACAAACTAAAGATAAAATAATCCAAGCCAAAACAAAACATAACACTTCTAAGTATACTATATAAACGAAGTATATACTTAACACTTCTAAGTATATAAACGAAGTATATAAACGAAAGCTTGTGCATGAATTCTACAATTTACAACACGATTTACTGGATTGCTTGGTGGTTTGGCGTCTATTGGAGGGGGGGACCAAAGTTGAGTAGATTAATCTACCAGCTCCGTAACCTTCCAGTAGGGTGCGCATCACGTGAGCTGTTCTGGTTTTGTCATTAGGCAGCTGCGTGATGGGTACAATTGTGTAAGGGGTAACTTGTTCACAATTCGCAAGTATACGTGCTGCCTCCTCGTGGCAACCACTGGTAACTATGACCATTTGGCACACTTTTGGCCATTTGGCATAGGCTAAAGTACGGCGCTAAAGGAGAAAACCTTAACAAAAAACCCTAATCTAAGGTGGAACAGCATAAGCCGATGGATGAATGGCTGGTAGGTTAATCAGTCCATAATATGCGGACTCTGGATACCAGGCACCCTCCAGTTTTAGTTAGCCTTCCTGTAGTAAAGCTGGGTGACCTACAGGCGATTTGCAATTCCCAGCAACTCGTAAGAGTAAAATCAAACGGAATACGGGGCAGGAGTAGGAATATATGGGAGTAGGACAACCCTCTCGAGGGCATTGGGCTCCAGTTCTACCGCCTTATAGCGGAACTACATGCTGTAGTAAACATCTAGGAGGGAGAGCAATAAGCTCAAATAGTATGTATCACGTACCGTGAGGCAGTATTGTCAGGTTTATTAAGAACCTGAATATTGACTGGACGGATAATTAAGCAGGGTCCAGCACAATAAATCTTTTAGGTCGCAGTGCGAAGTGGCTGATCGCCCGCATGGCCCTCCAATAATAATAATAATAATAATACTGGATTGCTTCAATAATAATAATAGATCTGAAGGTGTTGTTGCGTATATTCAAAGTACCCTTCATTATAGTCATACAATTGTTCATTTAACATTCCCAGATATTCTTCGTATAAACTTTTCAATCGAGGCTGTTCATTTACTTAGGATCGGACTAAAAACCTAATAGTTCTTGGAGATATGAATGTTGATATCTTAAACAGATTCGATGATGTCTTCTTTCGGTTTAGAATCTTAAACGTGTATTGATCATAAGTTTATCAGGCACAAACTGAATTGCAACTTTGAATACGTGGCAGAGTGCTTTAATTAAGAATTATCTGATCACCACATGACTCTAATTAAGCTATCTACGCAATACTGCATACATCAACCATCATTTGCTGAACATAAATCAAAAGTGATTAGAAGAATTTTAGGTGGAAGTATTTTGTGTGATGGATCCTTCCATAACCTTAGACAAATTCTTGTACGGAATAGTTTATAGTTAAAACAAAGCTTTTTTCTCAAAGCTCCTCCAAAAAAGTACCGGGAATTGTTAATTTAAAATGCCCGTGCTGAAGGGATTTAAAATTGTATTTCCTAGATTGGTAGAACTGTCTTTCATTATAATGCCAACCAATTGGTTAAGTCAGACAACCTCATAAGTTCAAAGAGTTTGCCTTAAATTTTGTGTTGCAAACGAAATTTCATGTGCTGATGCGAAAAAAGTGACCGGAATTATGAGAAAAAAAAACTCGTGGATTTTACACGACGATAACGCGCCATCGCATCGAGCTACGATTGTGAACGAATATAAGGTCAACAACTTAATAAATACCATCGGTCAAACACCACATTCGCCTGATTTAGCACCAGGTGATTTTTTCATGTTTCCCAGACTCAAATTGCTATGTGGAAGCCGTTTTGACTCCATTGAAGCCATAAAATAAAATTCGAAGGCCCTCCAAGAAAGTGCTTATAAAAAATGTTTCGACATTTTTATTTAACACTTCTACGTCCATTATGTGATTTACACTAATTAATTTTTTAAGCTTAACTTAACGGATACCACTGTTACATTTGCAGATGATCTGGCTTTGGTGCACAGTGGTAAAACTCAGTCTGAGATCACAGGTAATTTGGAACGGAACGTACCAGTTATAAGACTGGAAATCTAAAGCCATGCATTTTCAGATACAAAACACTACTCGTCAGAACTGTCTTTCGAACATGTCTATCCAGTCATCTAACTGTTCAAATAGTCATAATTCAACTTTTAGCGATCGGAACTGTCTCAACACTTGTATCAAAATTGATTGTGTTCAATTTTATAAATATCTGGGGGTTACTTTAGACGTTGGATTATAGTTTAAAATTGATATAAACAGCATGCAAAACCTGCTTACTCTTTGTAACAGAAATCTTTTTAAAATTATTGTAGATCATTGTATTCTGTAGGAACCCAATTACTCGATTATAGGCTCGTCTGGCTTATGGAATTGCTTGCTGGGGCGGAATATGTCTATAAGTAAACTAAAACCATTAGTAACAACCCAAAAGTTTATCATTCGAACTATATGTATAACGTTTCGAGGCGGACTTCAACTAAGCTATTTTTCGAAAATGCCCAAATTTTTCGACTGAGGAATTTGTATATTTTTAGGGTGCTGAAATTGTTCTTTCTTTGAAGTGGGAACCGTAATTTTAAAAAAACTTTTTATCGGTTAAGAAATAAACATTGTGTGCACCTAATTTGAAGAAAGAGTTTTACATATGTAAGTGTATTCTATCCGAAGAGGATTACTTTGAATAATAAACCGTTTGTGTTTTATTTAAAAGTCTTACTGCTTTTTTATCACAGTGTTGCGTCCATGTCATGATGACTGCATATCTTCTTCAAACAACGCGGCAACTGAATCACTTGAGTACATGCGTACTACGCATGCGGTATGTTTCCATACTTAAGCATATGCTTGTCAAAGTTGATAAATGAACACTATCAAATGCCTGACTATAATGTTCAATGATAGAACAAATAGCGTAAGATCATTGTTGATCAGTGTGTACCAACATCGGTATAACCAACATCGGTGACCGTAATTCTTTTGAAATCATATGTTGGATTCGGCACTTTTTTAATGGGATTTGGACTGTTTTCATCCATTACTACTGGATTATTCTCTATTACTGCGCGTGGCTTCAAAAAATAAAATCGACTTGTCCGACTTTTCTGCGGTGAAAAGTGATTTATATCAATTTATTGAATTTTATAAATTATTTTACGCATATCCAACCAAAATAAATATTGTCTTAATTCAGCATAATAGTTGTTGTTTAAAGCACAACGGTAAAAATTGTCTGTTTCTGTCTCTTCCGCAAATCAGCACTGTCTATTTGTGAATTTATTAAAATTCGAATCAAACAGTATCGAGTGCTTACTTCCCCCCCTCCCCTCTCTACCCAGAATTTTGAAACTATTTTATTTTTTGTTGTTTCTTCACTTCAATGTTTTTTAAAATTTACAGCTAAAAATGCTGTTTCTATTTTTGAAGTTCGTTTGATTTATTCAAGAAGCTAGTGAATACAATTTAGCTATTTAAAATTCCATTTGTGAAAACAAAATTCAATAGATAGATATAAATATTTCATTTCTCTGATCTAATAAACGAATAGTTAAAAAAATCTTATTAATAAGATTTCTAATTGTAAATAATATTGTAATATTAAAAATCAATTAGGCGCGCGCGGCCTACCCTAAAAGAGTTACTCACCCCAATTACAGACTACAAGAATTCCAAAAAAAAATGACTATTTACTACAAGCTGCCAGAATTAGGACAAGAGCCCGACCAGGGGTGAAGCCCCTCCTAAATAATTTAATAATTAAATTAATTTTTTATGGGGAATTAAATATATAGAGAATCGTTTGAGTGAGCGGATTAAACTAACGTAAAATTCATGAATATTATAAAATTATTAATAAATAACAAAATTTTCCTGTATATATATATATATATGCACACTAAAACTAGTTTTGGCTAATTGGTTAATAATAAGTTGATCAGTATAGATGTGTTGAATTTACTTTGAAATTATAAATTGAATTGGCATATTTTTAAAAAAACGTGATACGATTTTAAAAGTAATTCAATATAAAATGTTCTGTGATTAATAAACAAAAGTGTGGTTATTGTATATGTATATGTACATTTGTATGCATGTATGTACATATTTGTAATTTAAAATAAATAATTAAACAATTAAAATTGTGGGTTTTAATTGAAGTGTGTAGTTTTTGATGTATACTAACGACGACACTTTTGTAAAGTTATAGGTGGCCAATTTTCAAATTCGTCATCTGTTATTCGATATTATAATTTTGAGACGCACTACTCGAGTTGTCCACAAATGTATACACTCAATTTTTGGAAAACGGAAAGGAGAATATTATGTATCGTATTGTTTATGGCAATGGCAGCACGTATGTGTAAGTTATTTTCATTTGAATAACATTGTAAATTCTTAACAAAATTTTAAAATCAGCTTCTGCATCAAATTTCTTTTCCCGATAACTCATAATGTTGCCACAATTAAAATTTGAATTAACCGTTTGTATAAAATTTAAGATTGTTTATCACTTAAGGCATTTATCTTCATCAACAACCACACAAAAACATGATTTCCGGGGAAACTAATAATTCGCCGTCTTATCCAATGCGACTTACCCCTTTTTATTATGTGTATTTTTGATCTCTTGCCGTTCCATTTTTCTCTGATTGATTGATTGATTGTCACCGTACACTCTGTTTACAAATAACAACATCGCAGGGCAGGAAAAGTTCGTTAGTTATGACATAATCGGACTAACCTATAATTAGTATGTTTTTCGTTTTTTTTTTAGTTTTTTAGTTTTTATATGACAATTGTTAAGCACATAGACCACAAACACAATCTCCTAATAATTCGGGGTCCCCTATGTTATACCACCAAGTTTCGCCAAGGTTTCTGGAACTTAATTAATTATTATATTGTTTTATTCTAATTACACTACTAAATACTTTTTCTTTTTTCCGTTTTTTTATCCAATATTTTTTTCCACCGGTGGTTGTACGAATAAGCGCTTCAACAGCGATCAATGATCAATCACGATGATGCTCTCTTATACCTCAAAAAAATGCGAACATGTTTTATGTTTTTTATGCTTTATACTTACTTCTGTTTCATGTTTTTAACGTACCATGCATCTAAAATAAAATTTCTCAATTGCTCACGCAAGGTATACTACTGGGTTAGGTACTCGTATATTTTAATGAATGGCTTCGGTTACAACAAAAATAAATACAAAAATACGAATTTTTCATGTTAAAAGAAAGAGCGAAAAATTAATCGGGGCGAGCATAAGCCCCAAAAATTTAAACCGATTTCACCCGCTTCGCTTATTTTTGATACTTATATCACCACGACAAAATACACTACTACAATAAAAATATTTGACGGCACACAATCGCAAAATGTATATTACAAAATTCTCAATACTCAATCCTCATTTTGCGACCAAAACTGCGACTTTTAGAGGGGCAATATTTCATTCCATCTTCATCATGACTTTCTTCTGCGAATTCCCTTCCGATCACCCAAAATTGTATTAACCACAGCAAAATATTATTGTGGAAATAGTTCCTCTTTTTTCTCGTTGACCCGCTTCCCCACTTGCTATTCCATTTTCTCTGGTACATAAAACCTAATCTTACCGTTCTACAGTTCATATAAACGGTTTTCAGATTTTTTTTTCCTTCCGTATTCTACCCAAACATAAATCTTGATATTGCACAATATAGCGGAGACCTAATCGAAGGGATACTCTTCAATTAATAAAACGGCTATGACCTGCTATGTCAATCAATATCTTGCGTGCGCTTGTCATCCTGACGTTCAATTTTTTAGTCGCGTTCCTTTAATTCAATTTATCTTCTTCCGTTGGCGGTACATCGCATCATATTCCTCCAAATAGTTCGATATGCCACCTTAGCATTGACGATTTTATAAATCCGATGATCTCAACTTTATCGATTCGCATTCGCATTCGGTAGCACGCTGCGATCCTCGATGAAATGTCCACTGATCATAGATATTTGAAATCATTCACCTTTTCATATTATGTATTTCCTGAAATAAAGTCTTCTTACGGTGACCAGTCTTCGCTTCGTTAGCCTGAAGGCCGATTAATTGTGCTATTAATTTCAGCACAAGAGGGACCTCTTTTACGGAGATGATGTTGTGACCCAGAATGTAAATATCGTCAGCGTATACTGAGCTGACGAATGACATTATTATTATTATTATTGATTGAAGGGCCATGTGGGCGATAAGCCACCTCGCACCGCGACCTAAAAGATCTATTATGCTGGACCCTACTTAATTATCCGTCCAGTCAATATTCAGGCTCTCAATGAATCTGATAATACTACTGGCCGGTACAAGATACATACTATCCGGGCTCATTGTTCTCCCTCCTATATGTTGCAGTCTTTGCTGGAAAATGGCTGGGCAATGGCACAGAACACGTTCCGATGATTCCGCTTCCAGATCGCAGAAGCGGCATCCATCTGTCGTACTTAGGCCCATCTTCTTAAGGTGATACCTTAAGAGGACATGACCTGTGAGGAAGCCAGTAAGCAGCCTCAACTCAGGTTTCCTAAGTTCAATACACTCCTTAACACTGACAGACGAAGGTGATATAAATCTCTTCGCCTGTCGTAAACCTGGAATTCTGCGCCAGCAGGAGGACTTTTGAACATCCTCCCAACGTTTTACCGCTGCACTAAAGTGTCCCTTAGTGACGCCGCAGAAGGGTTCTGGTCCAATAAATGGAGAGGCAGAACCCTCACGGGCGAGGCCATCAGCTGCCTCGTTTCCTTCGATACCAGTATGACCTGCCACCCACATAAGTGTTACCTTATTTGAGCCTGCCAGATGTTTAATAACCTTCAGACAATCCCATACCAGCCATGACTCAACGGTACAACACCTAAGAGCCTTTAAGGCCGATTGGCTGTCTGATACAATATAAATCTTTGCATCGTTTAGGCCTTTTGCTATGCCTATCCTAGCGCAAAGTTCTATAGCATGTATTTCTGCTTGAAAAACGGTAGCATTGGTACCCAAGGACTTGACCCTGCACTTCACACATCCCGGTCAGGTAACCTAACACAGAATGGTTTGTGGAAGTTCAGTTTAGCTGGCATATAGTCGGAAGGCATTCCTATGGTAAGGTCTGTCTGAAATTCCTTAAGGATTTCCAGATGACCCATCATATTGCCTGGTTTAATATTTCCTTCCGCCTACATTTTCAGGGCCATAATAGCAGCATCCTTTTTAATATACCGGTGTAATGGTGTCAGTCCTAGAAGTTACTCCATCGCCGCGGTTGGACATGATTTCATTGAGCCCGTAACACCGATGCAGGCTATAAGCTACACCTTATTTAATAAGGTTTGCGCTGCCTTCTGCTCAGTTTTAGGCCACCATACAACCGATGCGTACGTAGGTGACCATAGGCCTAATGATTGTAAGAAATGACCAGCAGATCATTTTTGGTTGTAGTCTCCAAGTACGCCCATAGAGACTTTGACAGGCCCAGAAAGCCTTGGTGGCTCTATTTTGAACTTTCAAGAAATGTTGGTTCTAGTTCAGTTTTTGATCTAGGATAACCCTTAGATATTTAGCCTCGCTGGAAAAAGGAACAGTAGTACCGTTTAACGAGGGAGCTGTAAGCGCAAGCTTTTTCCTGCTCGTAAAAGGAACAATGACAGTTTTGTTTGGATTAACACTGAGTCCTTCCTGGTAACATCACTGCCATATTATATTGAGTGCATTTTGCATACGATCAGAAATGACCTCATCAAACTTGCCTCTGATTATGATAGACATATCATCCGCATAGCCCTTGACATCAAACCCATGGCTACTCAGGAGGACCAGTAGTCCGTCAATAACAAATGACCACAAAAGAGTAGATAGTACGCCTCCTTGGGGACAGCCCTTTACGGCCTTGATGGTTACTGACTCGCCACCTAGTCTCTGGCAGTAATCTCACGATGTCCCAGCATGGAACGGATCCACCTAATTGTAGAAAGCAGAACCGTTTTTCCCATTGCTGTCCTCTCTATAGATAAATAGGAGGTATTATCAAACGCCCCCTCAATGTCCACAAAGGCACAAAGGGCAATTTCTTTATATGTTACTGCTTTTTTAATCCTCGTGATTAGCCCGCTAAGGACCATCACAGTGGATTTACCAGTTTGATACGCAAACTGGCCCCGATGCAACGGATTCTTTCCAAGGACCTCACTTCTTATTTGATAGTCCAGGATTTTTTCCATCGTATTCAATAGAAACGATGTGAGGCTAATTGGCCGATATGCCCTGGCCTGGGTGTCTGGATACACCCCACCCTTTGGTATAAAGACCACATTTACTTCCCTCCACAGTTTCGGAATATAGTTAAAAGCGTAACTTGCCCGAAACATCTGGATCCAGCTGGGGAGTATTTCCTCAATACCTTTTTGAAGTAAAACTGGGAAGATACCATCCCCTCCAGTGGATTTGAAAGGTTTGAAAGACCCAATAGCCCATCGCACCTTGCTGGGTGTGAAAATTTTCCCAGAGAGGGATCATCCGGAAAGTGGGTCTCTAGCAGTATCTCTAAGGTTTCCCTCCGGTTTTCAGTGAACCTCCCATCTTGCTTCTGGAAAAGTCCTTAACCATTTGAATGATCCCTGGAAAGGACTTTCTGGAGACGAGCTGCAGAGGGCAATTCATTGATTCCCTCACAGAAATTGCTCCAGGTAGCCCTTTTGGATCTTCTTAGTTCGAGATTATATTCCGTCAAGGCCATCTTATACTTCCCCCATTCATCGGTGCGTTTAGCCTTGTTGAATAATCTTCTCGATTTTTTCCTCAGTTTACCCAGCGTCCCGTTCCACCAAGGGACCATCTTTGTGGACTCTCTTCGCTTAACCGGGCAGCTGTTCTCATAAGCCAAGTGTATAGAATTATGCAGCTGGTTTGAACAGATCTCCAAACCCTCTAGAGACTCTATGTTCCCCACAACCGAGGGCATTTCTGATTAGAGTGAGACTCTATAATTTCCCAGCCGGTCAGTTTTGGAATTCTGATTTCCTGCCGCTGCATGGTCTCAGCCGCCAAATCGAATCTGATGTGCAAGTGATCCGATAATGAGGCCTTTTCAGACAAATGCCAGTTTTTGACCAAGTCGCTGAAATGCGGACTAACAAGTGTCAAATCTAGGACCTCTTGCCTAATCGCATTTATAAAAGTAGGTTTCCTTCCCCTATTGACAATGTCTACATTATTTGAGATCAGAAATTCAAAAAGGTACTCACCCCTGTTATTGATGTCCGTGCTACCCCACACTGTGTGGTGCCCGTTTGCATCGCATCCTATCAGGTAGGCCAGCCTATTGCGTTTGCAATGAGCTATGAGTCGCCTAACGTCAAGTGGAGGTATTAACTCTGAATCTCCAGGAATGTAGGCGGAGGCCATTATAGCCTCCTGTTTGCCTCTTTCACTCAGAACCTCCGCCATTACTGCAACGAAGTCCCTGGAGATGAACTATGAAATGGGAATAAAATTAATTTGCGAACTGGCCAAAATAGCCGCCCTTGGACTCTCAGTTCCGTTATGATAAATTAACTTACCCACTTGATTTGGTATACCTCTAATCTGGTTACCTATCACCCATGGCTCCTGGATTAGAGCCATGCCAATGTTTTGGCAGATAAACCTACGACAAAGGTCGTCCGAAGACGCCTTTGCATGATGCAGGTTTATCTACTGCAGGCAGGCGATGTATGCCTTCATTTTTCCGAAGACGAATGACATACTCCTTGGTTAAAAAATTGAAGTGAGTTTGAACTATTGGGTCTCTTTGTCGCACTCCAGACGTTATCTCGAAGGCATCCGAAATTTTTCCTTTTATTAGCACCTTACACCTTAAGCCTTCCATTAAAATCTGGCACATCGAAACCAATTTTGACGGCATGCCCAGGTAGGAAAAGACGTTCCATAACGTATCCCTCTTAATGCTGTCGTACGCCTGTTGGAAGTTTACGAATAGACTGTGCAGAGAGATGCCTTTTTCATAGCGCTTCCCCAGCACTATCCTCGGAGTAAAAGTTTGATCGGTTGTTGATCTATTTGAACGATTTCGCTATTACTTGTTAACTGTGTTGCGACTGCGTTAGCCAAACCTTTTAGCTGTGTTCAGCAAAGCCATACCGCAGTAGTTGTTGCAATGTAAGCGATCGTTTTTTTTTATGAAGTGGACAGATAAGAGCTGTTTTCCGCTCTTCTTTAGATCAAATTATTGGTATAAGCTCGAACATACGGTAGAACAGATAATCGTCATCATATTTGAGAATTTCATTGCACATATCAACCTCTCCGGGTGCCTTGTAATTTTTCATCTGCTAATCACGTTCCGCCACACTAGTGTCCATTTTTATTTCTCCTGGTTCGTAACGATTAGTGCTGCTACATATATAAAAGTCCGTAGCTATTTCTGAGGCTAGAAATTTGGATGCTGCCTGCCTGTTGCTCGTGCCTTTCTCATTTCTTCCGCTTGTATATCCCATTGGAGATTTTCCTCGTAATCATGTATTCGTTATGAGATTATCTTGTTCTTTGTAATAGATTTCGTTAGCGGGCGCAATTTTTCTCTTTAGAGCGGACCAAGACAGTCATCGACCAACCAGAGATTTGTAGGTCTAGATGGATTTTGGTCTATGGTTTATATTGTAGCATCGGTTACCGCCGTTTTCGTGATGTTCTTGGACCGAGTCGGGAAGTGGTTTATTCTCCAAGATGCCTGATGTAGTAGTCTCAAAGGTGGTCCACGTGATTTGATTGTTCAATGCCGCGGTGTTCCAACGAGTGACACGATGGTGGATAGGCGCAATTTTAATTCAGCGTCAGGAAGTGAGGCTAGAAAAATGTCTTTTGGAAGGGTGGAAGGAGTCTATGCCGATGATGCTACGGTATATACCGCCCGCCCAGCCATAAGCATTGAGGTCACCCAAAACAATGTTAATGTCATGTTGCGGAATTGAAGTGACGTCCGAAAGCTTAGTCTTGCTTTTTACAACGCTAAGTGGTCGAGTTTAAAAGTAGGTATTTATTCGAAGAGTTGATGAAGACTCTCCGGGTGGTTTAGGCTGAGTACATTCCATGTTCCAAATTTAAAATCGTTGTCCTTATATCGTAGCCGAGGTCGTTGTTGTGAAAGCAAAAATATCCGTAGCTCATGTTGAGGTTTCGTAACAATAAGGTTTTACAGATTAGGCTGAAAAATCAATGCTATGACCCCTACAGGAAGACCATAGCCCTCACACTTTAGCCTGCTCCTTTAACAGAATATTTTCTAGCGGCCGCCAAGAAGAAACAGTGTGAGCCCTTGCTGAAGTTATTTGCAGTTACGGCACATGAAGGGAGCCTTCTGTTTATCACCGCTGCATACACAGTAGCCTGACCATCAAACAACAATACAGTCTGTTTCCCTACTCTCAATAAATAAAATCTCCTGCAGTTTGTGTTTGGTTATGAGATCAAATTCCTTCACCATCAAGTACATCTTAAACCTCTTTAGTGTCGAAAAGAAGCGAAAGCCACTATTCTAGCTTCTCTTTTATTGTTGTTTTTTTTGCATAAATACTCCCCCGACCCCATATGGACTAGCATCGGCTACTATATTATTGTTCGGTCTTTTGTCCTCCTCTTACTTGATTAACACACTTTCTAAAATACAATTGTTTTCCATCTCTTTTCGCTATATACAGATCAGACTCGATATTCTTTCCTTTATATTAGATTTCAACTCTCATTACTTTAAAAATATTTATGTAATTATCACCACAATCTTTTAGCTTACTGTCGATCGTTTACATTCCTTAATTATTTTAATTTTCTTTTGTAGTGCTTTAAGATAAGTGATTATGCCAATTATGTTCACTCCCCATAGCTGCATCTTCAACCACTCTAATTTTAACGTTTCACTACTAACTAGATTCAACACCTCACTACTTTCCGATAAATTTAATTCGATTACTACCTCTACTCTAGTTATACAAATTTTTTCTAAATAATTTAACATCTTACACTTATTGCACTATTTTACTATTGCTGGGCAATTGGTGTCCCTACTAAAATGACCTACATGTCCGCATCTGAAACAAGCCAGTTCATTTCGCTTACCGGTACTTCTGTCCGACTTCCCAGTTGATTTATTTCGCTAATGGTCACCATGATATCTCGATTTTATATTTTGATTGACTCTCGATTTTATATTTTCTTACTTCTTTGTCTGACTTGTCTATTATCTCTAGCCCTTGTACGATTTTTATCAGCTCTAACTTTTTTCGTAACTCGCTGTGCTATCGCTTTAATACCTGCTTTACTAATCCATGTTAGTACCCGATCCTCTATTTTCTTTTTTGACTCGTCTGGTTTCAAATTTAATTTTCAAAAAATCATCAGTCGCCTGTACCGAATCAAAATTTTTCGGTCTAGCCTAATTCATAAAATTTAGGCAGGTATTCACCAGTCAATAACACATCAATAATAAAGTCGATTAACTTTTCTTTATCGAGGTACATTAATTTGATTCGCCAATATAATTTTTTCGTATGTTTCAAAATCTTCGAAAAACGTGACTCAAATTTTCGTTACATTTCAATGGCCATATTCTGTATCCACTTTGCGCATCTGCAGAAAATATTCACAATTTGACATTCGAAAATCAAATTTATGAATGCAGCCATAACCCAGTATTTTGCAGTCTTCAATGATCGATGTCTTCAATGAAGATTAGGAAAAGTCGGGGTCCGATATGAGATTCAGTTATTGCCAGGATATGATTAGTTTATTCACTTCCTATATCGACAATTTGATGCCTTCCCATCAGGTAAGAGTAAAATTATTTAACGAACATTGAAGGTGTGTACATGGTCCAATTCTGGAGCAAAATGTACACCACGAAGTTAGCAAAATATTATAATTTTTAGTTAAAATTAATTTTTGTATAAACCAAAACTCTGGTCAACTTTTTCGTTCTAGTTGGAAACAATTGAACATTGTTCAATTGTCATCATACAGCTAACTTCGTGATGTAGATTTTTTCACCAGAAATGGAGCATGTACACAGCTTCAAGGGAACGCGAAACTATTATACTTATACAATTTCATCAATAGTCGTTTGTGGTCAATATAGGTTCAAAAATCTTCAGTATCACTTTTGGCTTTGTTTTGAAATTCAGAAACTGTAGAATATGCCAGAAAGTGCGAAAGATTGGAAGAAAAAGCCTCAACAATTATTGATGATTTAGCTGATGATTCAATATCAGATTCAGGCGATATAGGGAATTACGTTCTACTGCTGATGGTGTCACCAATGATATTGATACTTTTGCATGTATTATCTTTGCTGAAAATGCAATACTTGTCGATGTTGATACCAACGTCATCAATGTTGGCGCTCTCAATATTAAAGCAGACGATATTTGGGTATCTGGACGTATTAGAGATATCGAAGATGAAGCTGTTTGTATTAGGAGATTGTCATATTGAGCTTTCGATTTCGATCGTGTAACTCTGCATTCCTACGTTCCCTAATGTACAATTCAAACATTGCATTGCTCAAAGTCTCCCCAGCTTTAACAATTGTATTCATTGAGGTGTCCAATTTAAAATGCAATTGTTTCAAATTAATCATTCTGCATTCAAACCACTTATTTACTACTCGCAGTGCGAGTTTACGTAAATATTCTGCTGAAAATTTTTCAGCAGGCAACCAATCGGCATAGTCTATTTCGTAAACAAATTTCCCCTTCCGAATAAAATATTTTTAAATTGCATGTAATCCGCACGTAAATTTTTCAGCAGAATATTTACGTAAACTAGCTGGCACGAAATTTATTTTCGAATGTTTCAAACATTTTTCCAAACTGATTTCGCCAAACGTAAATATTTTCAGAGGGTACGGTATGTGGACAATTTCGGTTGTAAAAAATATTTTCGTGTGAGTAGCATGATAAGGCCCATGACAGAACCAACTAAGCCAAGGAAATCCATCGGCAAAAAATTTTATGGCCTTCTTGATGTCATTAGGACATTTTATGAATAGAAACTATTCATCTACGATGTTGACAATCAATCACAATTGTTTAACACCATATTACAAATTTATAAAATCACTGCACTACCTTTGCAATGTAACCAAAAAAAAAGTTGATTAAATTTATTTTAAAAATAAATTAAAACGGTTAATGAATCTTACAAATAATTTTAAGTTCAGTTACAAGAAAGCACATGTGTCTCATGATGCGCTTTTAGTGTTCAGAATTTACAACCAACTATGGTCCCGATACCACATATTTGGTATTCATTCCATTGCTAAATCTATGGTTAAACTTGAAGATTAATGTCGTACTGAGATAGATCTTATGATCAAGTGAAGCTTTTCTTAATACAAAAAAGGTGCGTCCAGTTGTCCATCTATAACTCTCCGGATTCAGGCAGCGGCATTATTTCTCATGTTGGAACTATGTATACCTTGATTACCTACACATTGTGTCACTCTTACTTCTTTCTTTTATAGAGCAGATCAAAGATTCTCCTCGTCTAAAAGTATGTAGTGATTAGACAGTTGTTTTCAGCAATTACCGGAAACTGGTCTGATTCAATATCGGGCCAGCGTTTAGTTTAACGTCTTTCGGAATGTATTTAGACACAAGTTCGTTGTCAGCGCTGCCAATTTAAACTATAAACCAGTCAGAATGATGTTCAAGATGACTGTGTACATGCATCTTTGATTTAATCGGGCTCATTTGAGAGTAATCCTAATTTCCATGGTGACCGCCACGAAGGCACAATGACTAACTGAAGTTGTACGTAATAAATGCAAGACCATTTTTCTTGTCCTACATATAATTTTTAATTATTTATGTGAAAATTCCAAATTTTATTCACTCACACCAAAAACATTAATTATTTAAAACTGGTTACCCCCAAGAATTACCTCATTTTGATTTGTGAATAAATAATAAGCTTGCCGTCCACCAGACCTTTCTTCTGCGCAGAAGAAAATTTAATAAATGCGTGTACATGAATAAAACTATTTATTCAGTAATTATTATCGATTTACCAATTTCACATCATTTCAAATAAAACTATAATTTCATGCCTTGTTATTCATGGAGCGTGTGTGATTGTGGTGGTCCCGTAACGGTTTAAACAAAAAGTATTTTTGAAAACGTTTATAGTGCTGCCTCTCATGTTTAGTAGTAAAACTAAACATGTTCATTTGCTATTTATGTTTTATAATTATTATTTTATTATTAATTCAGTATTCATATAGTGATAAATGTAAGTTAATTTAAAGAAATGGTTGATTACTTCATTTAAACGTGTTAATTTGGTGTAAAAATGCAAACATTTTTATATAAAGCAAAAGTAGCTCAAAACAAATTTCATATTGTCATAAAACGCATTCACTCATTTTCCATGTGCTTGTTTTGCACCAATCATGATTCATTCATGCAAAATGACATACGTCAAATAGAAAAAATTTTCACCAGCTTTTTATATGCTTGGTTTGACAAGAAAATATTTTCGATTAAAAAAAAATTTCCCATTAAATAAATTTGGCGGTGATTGTGATTATTTTATTTCTAAACCTATTGAACGTATAAAATTCAAAGTGGCAGACGCTTCAAGAATGATGAGTTCACAAGTTGCATCGATCAATTCACATAATTTACTCGAGAATTTGAAACGGATCGAAAGACTGGAATTGCCGGATAAATCGGAATCAGATCATAAGGAATATCGGTAATTACAAAAAGATCTCCCGGCGAAAATGATAAATGTCTAACGAATTTTGTTTCATTTAGCTTGATAAGGCTGCCTAATGGACTCAAGGCGCTTTTGATATCAGACACTACACGAAAGACTGAATCTGATTCAGATACAAGTCGAGATAGCACTGATGCGTCTGAAACGGCATCAGCAACTGAGGACGAAAATGATAACGGTAATGATGTTGGTGACAGTGATGAAGAGGACGAAGCATCTGAACAATTGGCGGCCTGTGCTCTCACCATTGACATTGGGTAAATTTCGATGGGTTCGAAAAAAAAAAAAAAAAATCGGAAACTAAAATTATTGAAATTGTTAATTTATAGTTCGTTTAGCGATCCACTTGAGATTCAAGGTATGGCCCACTTTTTGGAGCATATGATATTCATGGGGAGTGAAAAATATCCCACTGAGAACGAGTTTGATTCGTATGTCAAGGTAATTTTTTTTTATTATTTTTCCGTATCGATTTTTCCCATTTCCAATATTTTTTTTGTTCTTTGTATATTTATAATGAATTACATTAATTTTAAATTATAGAAATCGGGTGGTTCAGATAACGCCGACACCGATTGTGAGGAAACATCATTTTATTTTGAGATCCCAGAGCCGCAACTGGATGGGGCCCTCGAACGATTTGCTCAATTATTTACCGCACCACTGTTATTACGGGAGGCAATGACACGCGAACGTGAAGCTGTTGAATCTGAATTTGTTTCGAAAATGCAAGGTGATGATATCCGGCGTGACCAGCTGCTCGCGGAAATGGGACAAATGGGTCATCCAGTTCGAATCTTTACTTGGGGCAATATGAAAACGCTGAAAGATAACGTAGATGATGAGCAACTTTACTGGCAGGTGAATGAATTCCGTCGCAAATATTACTCGGCTAATCGAATGTACGTTGCATTGCAGTCACGAGAATCCCTCGATGACATGGAAAACATGGTTGTGGTGCATTTTTCCGATATACCAAATAATAAGAATTCGGGCCCAGATTTTTCAAAATTTTCGAATTTAAATGCTTTTTCACAGGAGTTTTATGATAAGTTGACTTATGTTAAACCAGTCTCTGATGTTATTAAACTCGAGATTTCGTGGCCACTAAGATCTTTCTTAAAAGAATACAAATGTAAGCCGCACCACTTTATTGCTTACATCCTGGGCTATGAAGGGCGCGGCAGTTTATGTAGTTACCTGCGTAAAAAATTGTGGGCTCTTGAAGTGGTTACCGGTATAGATGATTCAGGTTTTGAACACAATTCCATGTATTCTCTATTTTCGATAGCCATTTATCTAACCGACCAAGGATATGAGCACATTAACGATGTACTCAAGGCCACATTCTACTACATCCATCTACTACAATTAGAAAATTTAGCAGGACGCTTCAAAGAGTTGCAAACCATAGAGGCAACAACTTTCAAATTTATGTCCGAACAGGATCCTATTGATAATGTCGAGGAACTTGTGGTTAATATAAAATATTATCCACCCAAACATATTTTAACTGGGCCACACTTGTACTATGAATACGATGAAAAATTAATTTCGGACTTAGTTAAAAAACTGAACACTCGTAATTTTAATGTGATGATATCGAAGCAAAATATTCCAGGGATAGTATTTGACAAAAAGGAGAAATGGTTTGGGACAGAGTACACAAGAATTGATTTTCCGAATGAGTGGATAAATATCTGGAATGCTAAAGATCCGGTACCGAATTTATTTTTGCCAGAGCCAAATAAATTCATATCGACAAATTTTAGTGTGTTGGCTGTATCAGGAAATTCGACTGTAAGTTAATTAGTTTTGTTTATAATTGATTAACATTCCAATTTCAAAATTATCATGCTTTAAAATTTTAACTTTAAATTTTCTGCTTCAAATGAAATTAGAACGATTATTCACGTTTTCTAATGTAGAATGCCTAACTTTTTGAGCTTTCTGAATTACAGCAACATTATCCAGAAAATATATTTCACAATGACTGCTGTGAACTTTGGTATAAACAAGATGAGAAATTCCTACAACCAAAAGCTTTTATGTATTTCTATTTCATATCACCATTACCCGCCGAAAATGTAGCTAAGTAAGTACAAACAAGATATTAAAATTGCCTACTAACACTCACTTCTATCTATTTACAGTGCGACTCTATTTAATTTATATGCCCTAATACTGAAATATCAACTCGTTGATGATTTGTATGCAGCCGAAGTTGCTGGTTTGGGTTATGAAACGTATGCGGCTGAAAATGGTTTAGTGCTTAAGACGCAGGGCTACAGTGAAAAATTAAATTTACTCGTTGATATTATCACAAAAATGATGAATACATTTTTAAATAACGTAACGCCAGAAATTTTTGAGACATATAAAAACCAATTGGGCAAGAATTACTATAATTCAATTATTAAACCAAAGGTTTTGAATAAGTAAGTGCCCCGGGGATGATTATTGGTTTTGGATGAACGTAATTGAATTTTGATTAATTTTATAGGGAAATTCGGTTGAGCATTATCGAACAAATTCATTATACAAATTGTGAAAAATACAATTTATTACCTGGCCTTACATTAGCGGATCTCAAAGCTTTTGGTGATATATTTTTGAAAGAGTTAAAAGTTGTCTCAATTATACAGGGAAATGTAACACGAGAACATGCTATAAATGTGATCAGTAATCTACAAAAAAATATCAAGTGTAATAAAATATCTGATGTAAGTTTTAGAATTCGATATGAATTTTGTTCGATATGAATTTTTTATTAATGCATTTTGGTGTAATATTTCAGATGACAAAAATAAATCGGCGCACTGTTCAATTACCGATTGGTGATTCATACATACGAATTAAATCTATAATGCCACAGGATGTAAACACGGTGATTACGAATTTCTATCAAATTGGGCCATCGACTATAAAGTTAACCAGTATGCTCGATCTTCTGATCATGTTGATTGAGGAACCGCTGTTCGACGAAATTCGCACCAAAGAACAATATGGTTATGATGTGGCTTGTAGTGTACGAGATAATTACTCGATCCTAGGATATTCGATCACAATAAACTCGCAAGAGAATAAATTTAATTTCGACAAAGTTGAGAAGAGAATCGAAAAATTCCGTAGTGACTTTTTAAAAATTCTTAAACTTATGCCCGAAAATGAATTCGTTCACGTAAAGGAATCACTTATCAAACTTAACCAAATAGTTGATCACAAGCTGAAAGATGAGGTAGTTCGAAATTGGGGTGAGGTTACTACTGAAGAGTATATATTTGATCGGCGAGAAAAAGAGGTAGTCGCATTGAGGGCACTGACTCAGAGCGAATTTATCACATTCTATGAAGAGCTTATACGCGATTCGAATGCAAATCGAAAATTGTCGGTGCAAGTGATTGGGGAAAATGTGACAAATGGTGTGGATCCGGAAAATATTGCGGACAAATTACCCAATACTTGCAATATAGAGTACGTCCGTTTACCGCAAGAGGACCAATCGAAGTCGATTGAAAATATTGTTAATTTTAAGAAAAATTTATTCGTTTATCCCTTGACAAAAACAGCATTTTAAGATAAATGGAAAATTGAAATAAAATTAAAATATTTAAAATTAAAATTAGGTATATTTTCCTTGGTGCTGCCCTAGGAGGCGACATCTGAAGGCGGTTGCCGACTAATCACGGCTAAATAACAAAACGCACCATCTCGTGGCACTGGCTGGTTAAGCAGAAATTCACCTTTATCCGGTGATTTTGTGAATAATTCTGCGGGTTTCGTTTCTGATCCATGTTTATTTGCTTCATCGATAAAACTATGGAATTTTAAATGATGCGGTTCTCGAAAATGGCCTATCAAATGTTTACAATTTCGGAGCGGACCAGGAGGTGGAAACTCATTAAATACTCTAGTTAATTTTTTATCCTCATCGACTTGTTTATGCAGAAAATACATTAAATCGTTTCGTAGACGGGCCTCCTGAACTGAACCGGTCATTTCTTTTAGTTTTGTAATCCATGTATGGCATTTTAAGCGATCTATAAATTAATACAAAGGTTTAATTTTTAGGAACGAACTCATTCCGCACATCTGTATACCATTTTGATTGAGATGTTGTTTTTTCGCGTTCACATTAAATAGAAGCACATTGAAATCTGTATTCAATGCGAGCCAACAACCTACTACAGGCGATTCTATTACAGGATATGCCATGTTAAAACGAAAATTTGTTAATTTTATTAAATATAATATCGGAATAAAATCGACTGGATCGATATATTTAAACAACTGAATTGCGGTTAATAAATTTCGAAGCCTACTGTACTACGACGACTAATCGAAAAAGATTTTGTGAGACTCTGCTTACTTTTTCAATATCAACTGAATGAAAGTTTCAAGGTGTCGTACGTCTATGTATTGTACTTTATGAACTTAGGTCCTACAGATAACGCGATCAATTAAGCTCGAGTAGGTACAACATCCGATTTGTCTCAAAAATCTTCAACAACTTCATTCGACACAGTAGTTCTACGAAATTCCCTATCTAATCAAATCAAATAGTCTGCATAGCAACATTTGAACTAGGAAACTGTGAACTGATTCTTTGAGATTGGGACAGCGATTCGAAAAGCATACCCTCGAGAGAGACGCGCGCAAAGATACTAAGAGTATTAGGAACTAGAAATTTGAAATCTAAACAACTAATAAAGCGCAAAATTTTTCCAAAAACGAATTCCCAATTTTATTTAATACTAAAAATTTATTTTAAATTTGTTCATGGTTCTTCTGTTGGTTGGGTAACGACGGCCAAATAACAGAATGCACCACATTTTGGAAAAGGCTGTTGACTCAGAAATTTACCCTTATCCGGTGACCGGGCATACAGATGACAAATATCCGGATCAGCAGAATCATCTAGTTCATCATCGTTATATGCCGATTTGAATCCGGCTAGCAAATATCGTTGCCCATTTAATTTCCCATTAGGTGGGGTCTCATTAAACGGATATCCGATCAATTTATTATCAACATGGAGATGAAGGTAGAAGATGAAATCGTTTCGCAATCGACAATCTTCAATATTTCGATCATCCATCTCCCGGATTTTAGTCACCCAACGTGATACAGTTTGCTTGTCTACAGAAAAAAGAACGATGAAACAATGCGGCCGTCATATAAATAGAAAGCTGCCATACTCACCATATTCGCTTAGATCTACAAGCGATTGATTAATTTCAGATACGTTTTGATAGAACGTAGTGTTCAATATCTCAACGTATTCCTCATCGGTTTGAGCCATTTTCGAAATTTATTGCGACGAATTTTACAATAGAAACTACTGATGGGACGAATATTACAATAGAAACTGATTTTTAAAATAATTGAATGTTTCAAGTTTAGCTTAGGCTACTAATAATTTATTTAAAATCTCCTCTCTCAACCTATTCTACATAAAAATTTTGGCGATGCTTCCGCAAATGATTTTTTAAACGATCCGAAGTCGTGAATCGCTCCTCACACATCCATAAATCACAAGCATATGGTTTCTCACCGGTATGCAATCGAACATGATGAATAAGAGAAGCTCGTTTGGCAAACGTTTTCCCGCACGTATCGCAAACGTATGATTTAATTCCGGTGTGTACATGCTGGTGGGCCTGAAGCAGAGTATTTGTTCGAAAGCTTTTTTCGCACAACGTGCATTTAAATGGTTTCAGTCCTAAATGTTCCCGAGTGTGCTGGCTGTATGCCTTTTTGGTTTTACATGATTTGCCACAAGTTTCGCATAGAAGTTGTTTCTGCAATTTACATGAAAATTATGTTATGTTTTCTTAAACACACATTTAGGGAAGACACATGGTAGTACTATATCATTTAAATATAAGTATGTACGTGTAAATTCTTATTTCGAATAAGGCCCAAATAGTCCTCTCAAGTTTTAACTTACCGTATGGTTTTCAATGTGTTTTACTAATTCAATTCGTTTCTCAAAACTTTTGTCGCAGTCCTTGCATTTAAATAAAATTCCTGAAAAATCCTCGTTACATACTCCGGTACACATCACTCGATGATTATGGAGCTCACATTCGCGCGGGAAAACCTCTTCACAATTGGTACACTTGAATATGGGCGATTCTTTTTTCTCGTGCACATCACGCACATGCTTGGAATAGACCCGTCTGGTTTTGAATATTTTTTTGCATTCGCCACAAAGTATGTCAGTATCTTTACACTCATTATTGGTTTCAAGATGATGGCGTAATGCATCCAGCGATGTAAATTTACCCCTGCATCGGGCACACACGAACTTGGGCTGCATATGTTCTAATGATATAATTCTTGGATTTTTAACCACATTTCGTTTACGTTTAGTCACACCTCCCTTTTCATTATCTGACCAATCACTATCGGATGTTAGGTCCACGGGCATTTCAGTCGGGACCGAATAATCACCGTCACTATCGGAATCTGCCTTCTCATCCTCTTCATCCTCAGACTCAACGAATTTTGAAATGGTTATATTACTTTTGGCTTTCAATTTGTCGTAAATTTCCGATACTGATTTCGAGTTAGGTTTATTCAAGCTTTTTAGATCACTTTTATATTTAACCAATTCGCTTAGTCTTCGCACTCGAACTCGTTTTGTCGCAGGGGATACTTCACTGTTAAGCTTAATCCGTTGCACCTTTAACATGTCCTTCAAGTTTCGATCGGTGGCCAGAACAGAATCATAGAATTCAACAATACTACAAATTTTTATATAGCATTTATTACAACAGTTCTTTGGAAGCAATGTGTCATCCATTTGGACCTGAAATGATACATACAAATCTTATCAATTCACTAAACGTCTTGATAACCAGCGGTTTGTTTATTTTATACCTCGCTTGGTAGTGAATGATAAAATTTTGATATCGCTTCACTGGTATCAATTGAATATTTTGTTTCATCGGTTAAATGTAATGCACAGAAACGACATAAACACTCCATTGATGAAAATTGTAAAAATTTGTGTGAACTACAAATAAAATCCCACAAAATCGATCTGTGGTGACTGTAACGTTTCACGTCTGTAACGGGCCTTTAAGCTACTACATAGGTATTCCCCGAGAACTGTCAACGTCAAACACTTTGAGGCACAGTCGTTCAAGTAGCCATTATCAGGGTGTGTTCACAAAATAAAAATTGAGAACATGCGACTCGAACTCGAACGATACTTATTTGCTTTTTCACCAAGTAAGAAAATTATTAAAATAGTGAAAACTGTGAAAATGGATGAAAAAGGAAATATCGTTCTCATTACTCGTTCTCAATGTGTACCGATCTTGGGTACCGATCCTGATTGAGTCATCTTGTAGTTTCCTTTGGATCAACTTTTAGTTACATTAAATCCGAAATAGACGAAAAACATTAAATCCGAAATATACGAAATAGGAGAAAATCGCAAATGTATGTATGTATAACATTTTCAAAAATAAAGATGAGGTTATGTAGAAATATCCAACTGCTAATGAAAATGCCAAAATTTGCATAAAAATCGTGACAAAAAGCACATCTAAATTAACGAAACATTTAAGTACTTTTCATACCAGACGCCTCGCCTCAAAATTTTTAGTTACAACAAATGCGAAGCTGAGACCCTTTCATACCGGTGGCGTCGGCTTTGAACATTCGGTTGCCATCAAATATTTTATTTAGGTCTATTTTCCACGTGAATTATAGCAAGAACGGAGATATTCTAAATTTGTAACGTACATACCATATGCTAGATTTTTTGGTAAGTTTAAAATAATTGTGCCAAAAATGTGATTTGAAGGTTATGTTTACAAAGCACTTCGCTTTGTACTACATACTTTGAAATGTTGAAGTCGAGTGTGGAACGTGTTGCCTTGGCTTTATAGATAACTTCATTGCAATATATTTTGTTTTTTTTTTTAAATTAGCACTTAAAAATAAATTATTTTTCAACAAATTGAATTTATTTGTATAAAATTAAACATTGTCAATCAAATAAAACTAATTTATATAATTTAAAAATGAAATAAAGAATTTTTATTTTTGAAGCTCAAAGCCGAGGCGCCTGGTATGAAAAGTACTTTAAGGTTCTATCACACCGAGCGTCGGTGGCGGGCGTTAAATTTAAATGCAAGTATATTTGCTTATGTATTAATAAAAACCCATAGGTTAGACTAGGGTAGGTTTAGGTGGCGGTAGGACCACGCATAGACACAAAAATGGTCTGTAGCCATACTATGAATTGTAGTATATCCTCCAACTCATTTGGCTCATTTCACTCGCTGGATACTACTGACGTCCATCCTACTGAGGTCCGTCAGGTTATTGAAGAGGGGTGCCCCTAGAAACTTTAGTATGTTTCGTGCCAAACGAGGGCAGGTGCAAAGAAGACAAAGTACTGTCTCTTCCTCCTTTTCTTTCTCGCAACTACGACTGTAGTTTTGTGAGAAGAAACCAAGTCTACTCGCATGTCTGCCTATGAGACAGTGCCCCGTAATCACTCCAACAACCATACTGATCTGACTTCGATGAAGTGAGATCAGCTGTTTGGATCTCGCCAAGTCCAAGTTTGGCCAGACCTGCCGAGTTATTACGCTTGAGGTGTTACTTGACCATCTGTTGTTCGTCAACTCACTAGCTTTTTCCTGAAGCAGCATTTTGCATGCCACAAGAGGGATTTCAATACCCTTTCTGCTTTCTGAAAAGTGGTCCGTTGTACCACGTCAAGCCAGTTCATCGGCTTATGCCAGTTTCTTCAGCTTGAAAAATGCTACAGTAGTCGGGGAGATGAAAGGAGAGATTTAATAAAAGCTCCTAGCAGAACACCCCAGCCCCGACTTTCCCGTCCCGTTTTAAACCATCAGTGAAGAGGTTTATAGCTCCTGGCTCCAAAATTGCACCCATCATCAAGTCCTCGCTGGATAGTATCCTAGTTCGGAACTTTGTGTCGAAAGATATTGACGGGACAGTATAATCGATGGTCTTGAGAATTTGTTTGTTACACAATGAGTGCCCTGTATTGTTGCAGGTCCACATTGAGGTGAATTTCAGCAGTGGCAGTACAACCGTTGCTGCCAACCGTTTCCCCAAGATATCTAGAGGTGTCAAAAATAGCATCTCCAGTGGCTGAGTGGATGTGCCCATCAGTACACCACTGAACCATAGAGAAATTGTTCTCTATACTTTTGTCAACAACTTTTGGTTGACAGTTTTGTCCAGAGCAGGCCACCAGACTATTACCCTATACAGAAGTGTGGGTCTCAGTACTGCGGTATAAAGCCAATGTATGATGTGAGGCTCCAGCCCCATCCTTTCCCAATGGCATTTTTGCAAGAATATAGCGCTACCGTACTTTTCTTTACCCTTTCCAGAATATTAGGTTTCCAATTTAATTTGTTATTCAAAACGAGACCCAGAAACTTCGATTTTCCCTTCCAGAAAAACCGATTTTTCATGGAAACGAACAGTCTAGACAATTTTTCTTAAAAAAGTTTTCTTGACTAAAGAGATTTCATGTAGAAAGGTTGTACAATTGAATAAAAATAAAAAGAGTGTGAGATAACGATACTACGAGTTGCCAATATAAGCATAATCTTCCACAATATTAATCAAATTTGTACTTGATTTAATATGTAACATTTCCAAAATTGATCTTTTCCTAAAATTGATGCAAAAAAGAGTGGAAGTGTATTTGGAATAGTAGTATAGCAATGTAATCAACATGTTAGCTTTAATATTAAAATCAAATAAAGTTGGAAATGTTGCTAAATATCATTTATATACCGAATAAAAACTGGTAAAATAATGAAGTTATAATTGGGTTTATGTGTGTCACAATAATTGGCAGATCGCGATTTATTGCGTATTTTTTAGAGTTGACCTAACTCGACACGCGACACTGTTTAGTGAAACATAACCTACCAGGTTGAAACCATGGGTGACATGTTCTACCATAACTATTTTCGTTGTTCGATAGGCTTTGTATCTCTTTTTTCAAGAATAAAATTGTACGCTCTTTCAACTTGTTTTCGATACTTTACCGATTACGCTGGAATTAGATAGTATAAACAATTATACTAATAGACGGAGATCGCAATAGATAAAGCATAATTAAGAAAACGAAAGAAAAAGAGATACAATGTTCGATTGAACATCGAAAATAGTGATAGTAAAACATGTCACCCTGTTTTGAAAAGTATAAACGTAGATGTTTTTGAGTATTAAACAAAACAAACGGCAGTTTACATGAAACTGTCGGAAAATGTATTTTATTTTGAAACAATAACAAGACGTACCTAAAGATTATAAATTTCCCTTCGGCCTGAATGTCATCCAAAAAATGTATTAGCTTAGCTTAAAATGTCTATAAATGACGACATTTCAATAAAATTTTTAATGGAAAACATTTGATAAACATTAGTAATAATCACAAACAAAAAATTGTGTCGGTTACCCTTCATACAAAATATTTGAACAAAATTCTAAATGTCAGATTATTTTTTTTAACACAAGAAAACACTGTGAAGTTGCCAACTTAGTATTCAATCTTTTTAACAATAAGGTAACCGAAAAACCGACCAAACGGCGCAGTGGTTAAAGCTGCGGCGGTTGGATGGGAGGTACCGGGTTCGAATCCCGATAGGGGCGGGATGCAAAAGGGATTTTACATCATCTGATTACGATCGGTGATGAAGATGAACACATCTATGACCCCCTGTTGAGAGTGCAGAATCCATGGGCCGACCCACCTTTCATGTCAGCACTATAGGTTGGCATGAAGCAATGCAATGTGCAGGTGGTTTATACAAAACGGGTCTATAGCCGTACGTCCTCGATTTGGCTGCTAATGCGTAAAGTAGGACGGGAAAAGTAAAACTGCGAAAGAGTTGGGTGTGCCTTGAGCCCCAAAACAGATTGCATAGATTAAAACAAAAAAAAAAAAAATCTGTAATTTCCATCCTATTTAGCCATATTCAAGAACTTTATCTAAAACCTATTTTAGAATCCCACTTTGAACGCACATGTCAAATTTCACTAAAATCGGTTAAGGCATAGCCATGTTCCAGGCTACTTGGCCTTATTTCAGAACTTCATCTAAAAGTCATTTTAGAATCTTATTTCAAACGTACATGTCACATTGTATCACAATCGGTTAAGGAATAGCCAAGTTCCATTCTAGTTGGCCATATTCCAGAACTTCACTCTAAGAATCATTTTAGAATCCCCTTCCCATCGCGTATGTCAAATTTCTCTAAAATCCAGAACTTCATTTATTGGGATAAATGAAGTTCTGGATTTTAGAGAAATTTGATATACGCGACGGGAAGGGGATATAAAATGATTCTTAGAGTGAAGTTCTGGAATATGGCCAACTAGGGTGCATTTTCAACGCACATGTCGAATTGCACCACAATCGGTTAAGAAATAGCCAAGTTGCATCCTAGTTGGCCATATTCAGAAAAAATCATTGTAGAATCCCATTTCCATCAAGCATGTCAAATTTCACTAAAATCTGTTAAGGAATAGCCAGTTTCCATCCTAGTTGGCCATATTCCAGAACTTCATCTAAAAATCATTTTAGAATCCCATTTCCAACGCACGTGTCAAATTTCACTCCAATCGGTTAAAGAATAGCCAAGTTCCATCCCAGCAGGCCATATTCCAGAACTTTATCCATAAATCATTTTAGAATCTCATTTCCAACGCAAATGTCAAATTTTTCTAAAATAGGTTTAGGAATAGCCAAGTTCCATCACAATTGGCCAAATTCCAGAATTTCACCTAAAAATCATTTTAGAATCCCATTTCCAACGCAAATGTCAAATTTCACTAAAATCGGTTAAGAAATAGCGAAGTTCCATCCTAATTGGCCATATTCCAGAACTTCAACTAATAATCATTGTAGAATCCCAAGGAATAGCCAAGTTTCATCACAATTGGCCATATTCCAGAAATGTATCCATAAATCATTTTAGAATCCCATTTCCAACGCACATGTAAAATTTCACTAAAATCGGTTAAAGAATAGTTAAGTTCCATCACAATTGGCCATATTCCAGAACTTGATCCAAAAATCATTTTAGAATCCCATTTTCAACGCACATGCCAAATTTCACTAAAATCGGTTAAGGAATAGCGAAGTTCCATCCTATTTGGCCATATTCCAGAACTTCATCTAAAAATCAATTTAAAATCCCACTTCTATCGCGCCTGTTGAATTTCACTAAAATCGGTTAAGGAATAGCCAACTTCCATCCCCATTGGCCATATTCCAAAACTTCATCTAATAATCATTTTAAAATCCCAACTCCAACGCGCATGCCAAATTTTTCTAGAATCGATTAAGGAATAATAGCCAAGTTCCACGCACATGTCAAATTTCACTAAAATCTGTTAAGGATTAGCCAATTTCCATCCTAGTTGGCCATATTCCAGAACTTCATCTAAAAATCATTTTAGAATCTCATTTCCAACGCACATGTCAAATTTCACTCAAATCGGTTAAAGAATAGCCAAGTTCCATCCCAGTTGGCCATATTCCAGAGCTTTATCCATAAACCATTTTAGAATCCCATTTCCAACGCAAATGTCAAATTTTTCTAAAATAGGTTTAGGAATAGCCAAGTTCCATCACAATTGGCCATATTCCAGAATTTCACCTAAAAATCATTTTAGAATCCCATTTCCAACCCACATGTAAAATTTCACTCAAATCAGTTAAAGAAAAGCCAAGTTCCAACCTAGTTGGCCATATTCCAGAACTTCATCCATAAATCATTTTAGAATCCTATTTCCAACGCACATGTAAAATTTCACACAAATCGGTTAAAGAATAGTCAAGTTCCACCATAATTGGTCATATTCCAGAACTTCACCTAAAAATCATTTTAGAATCCCATTTCTAACGCACATGTCAAATTTCACTCAAGTCGGTAAAGAATAACCAAGTTCCATCCTAGTTGGCCATATTCCAGAAATTCATCCATAAATCACTTTAGAATCCCATTTCCAACGCACATGTCAAATTTCACTCAAATCGGTTAAAGAATAACCAATTTACATCCTAGTTGGCCATATTCCAGAAACTCATCCAAAAATCATTTTAGAATCCCACGTCCATTGCGCATTTCAAATTTCACTAAAATCGGTTAAGAAATGGCCAAGTTCCATCCTAATTGGCCATATTCCAGAACTACACCTAAAAATCATTTTAGAATCAGATTTCCATCGCGCCATATTCCCGCCAATTGGCCATATTCCAGAACTTCATCTAAAAATCATTGTAGAATCCCATTTCCATTGTGCGTTTCTAATTTCACTAAAATCGGTTAAGGAATAGCCAAGTTCTATCCTAGTTAGCTTTATTCCAGAACTTTACCTAAAAATCATTTTAGAATCCCATTTCCATCGCGCGTGCCAAATTTCAATAAAATCTGTTAAGGAATAGCCAAATTCCATTCAAATTGGCCATATTCCAGAACTTAATCTAAAAATCATTCTAGAACCCCATTTCCAACGCACATGTCTAATTACATCACAATTGGTTGAGGAATAGCCAAGTTCCATCCTAATTAGCCATATTCCAGAACTGCATCTAAAAATCATTTTAGAATCCCATTTCCAACGCACATGTTGAATTGCATCACAATCGGTTCAGAAATAGCCAAGTTCCATTACAATTGGGCATATCCCAGAACTTCACCTAAAAATCAATTAGAATCGCATTTATATCGCGCGTGTCAAATTTCACTAAAATCAGTTAAGGAATAGCCAAGTTCCATCATAGTTGGCCATATTCCAGAACTTTACCTAAAAATCATTTTAGAATCCCATTTCCAATACCCGTGCATCTGTTCGCTAATAAAACTCACAATAAAAATCTGGCTTTCTAAAGAAATTTAGAAGATTTTGAATGTAACCATTTGCCGTAATAACAAGAGCAAGAGCAATATAATAATGATGTTTTTATTCAAGCTCAATAACAAAGAGCGAAAAGATGATAACACAAACGCAATAGTGGAAGAGCAAGAGCCTTATAATAAAAATAATGCTCCAGTTCTTCAGAGCCATATTTTTCTTTTTACAATATCGCTCTTTATAAAGAGCTTTTTAATAGTTTTTATTATCGCTCTTGGACAAAAATGAAGAGCGAAGAGCAAAGTGAAATCCCATTTTAAACTCTGTTTTATTCACCACTAAAATTTTCACGGACCAGTTAAAAATTTGTAGTTTGTGTTTTGCTTTTACCTACGCAAAACAAAAATTAAAAACGTAAACGTCACATTTTTAACCAGTTTCATTTGAAACAACAAAACGATTAGGTGAGGAAAATTTAGTATTTTTTAACACAATTAAAAAATTTAACTTTTTACCCGATTGAAACACAGCCTAAAATATATTTAATATATTTACTCTAGTGCTGAGCACTACTTCTACGTGAAGAAGAGAATTTTTCTCTAAGCGGAATGAAATTATTAGTGGTTTTCCAATCGACCATCGCAAGTACTTATATGGTTTAGGTCTGTGCTAAATCATCTACATACTCGCATTGCGAGTCTCGCAACTGATCTACCTATTTTTTCAAGAGCAGCTACAAGCAGTTACGTCAACATTCTCCGCTAGGTGATATTTGATAATAATTAACAACAATAAAGTTAAAATTTATTTTTAAATATTTATTTTAATATTTTATCATCATAAATTTAAAAAATTAAACCACTATCGCATTATTTTTTGGTATTATGGGAATTAATAATTTAGAGGTTATGTTTTTCTTATGTCATAATTTTTTGTTTGTTCCAATCGAACATTTAGCCGAGACACATTTTTCGTACTTATAAGTACTTGCGGTGGTCGATTGGAAAGCCACTATTCATTCAGAATGAAAATACAAGGCATTGTTGTTGTAAAATGCTACATTAATTTTATTACGTTAAAACAATCAGAAAGGGTATCAATTTTACGCAATAATCTAATACGCAAATAGGTTGACCTCACCATTTATATATAACGCCAAATTGTAGCAAACTTCAATTCAATTTTTTTTTTTGTTCATGACAAAAAGTTTGACGTCCGCCATTTCAATCGCAGAAAAATGTCTCGAGCGAAAAAAGAAAAAGTGGATTTTTACAAATTTTTGTGATTTTAGAGTACCCCCGAGAGTGTAGTGAATTTATAGTGATTTAATTCCATAAAAGTTTCCGTAATTCGAGTACCAAATCAAATAGAAATACAAGGAAAACAATATTTTCCATAAAAAAAAAAAATGAAAGCAAAAAATGTGTTGTGTGTAAAAAAATTTGGATAAATTTTAATGTGTTATCGTCGTAGTTCTAATTGTGTAGTTAACAACAGTTTAATTAAAAAATAAATTTATAGCTTAGTAGTGTTACAAAAATGAATTGTCATCAAATTTTAAGTGGTGCGTGTAACGCTGGTGATCGCTGTTTTGCTGTTGGCTCAGTGGAAGGAATCCCTTTTACAGTATGTTATGTTATTAAATTGTTGTCGGAAAATTCAAAATAAAAATTAAAAATTATATTACGTTATAGCTATATACCTTATACGTAATGACTTCTTGAGCTTCGGGGAGTTGAAATTTTATGTGGTATTCGGGACATCCTCTAAATTTGGCTGAACTTTTTTTTTTTTACTTGAAATTGACAGCAGGCACAAATTTTGCAAAATGAAATGTCGTCGTTGTCTGGCTGTTGTGTGTTATAGTGTTTGTAGTCAGCTGACTTGTTCACCTGACCTCTACGTTTCTTTTTATTTTTGTGTTCTTCACTCCACTGATCACTGCTGTGTTTATTTTTTGTGTTGTTTTGTTTTGTTGTTGTTTGCGAATTTGCAAAATAAAAAAAAAATGAAAATTTTGCCCATAAATTTTGACCCAATTTTGGTACAATAATTATTGTGTACCTAATTTTTTCCTTTTGACAATGCTTTTATATTTTATAATTGTAGTTTCGGTTGTAAGTAGCGAAACAAAAAGTTTATTGTATTGCGCACTTTCAGTTGTGAACTTGTTAACTACATGTGACCTGTGTTATGTTACGTAACTAGGGTAAGGTGTAAAAAGACCTAATTTGTCTACCCTACTAAATTATAAGACCACTTATTATATTTTTGGTCAATTTCAAGAATACATGACAGGCACTTCTTTATATTTGAAAACTTCCCAAATCTAGGGCTTGTAAGCCGAAATCGACCCTTACCGAGTCCCAACAGAACTCAGGATCGTGGCGTGCTAAGAAACCGTCTTCACCACCATTCTAAATTCGACGATTTCCCAAATAAGTATGTCTAACATTTACATTTACTCAGTAGTATAGTTCCCAATTTTGAAAAGTTGAAAAATACAATATACAATTACATATATTCAATACTTAACGATTAAATTCATGAACCATCTCGTCCTGATGTTATAAGTAAGTGGCAATTAGCCAATTATAAAATACATACAATAAGAAAGCTCGCTAATTGGTTAAATTTTCCTAAACTTCTATCACCTTCAAAATAAGGTGGAAGCATTTCAAAAGTTTTGTTTAAAAATATACTTATCAAAATTCGAGGTTTAAGTAGGACAATATGTTAGAATTTGATAATTCTAAAAATTTTAGTTTAATGTTTAAGTACTTGTTTAAAAACAAGAACAACCTGATAGAAATTTTATAACCTTGTATTACAAATCTTTCCATCCAATTGAGTGTACATAATTTCGATCTCTAATATGAGAGGTCTACAAAAATGGGACCCTCAGGGTCCCCCGGTCTCAATCGAACTCAAACTTCATTTTAAGTTTTCTCATAAATGGGAGTTCCTAGTGAATTTTAGTTAAAATCGACTAATCGTAGGTGGCAGTATTAAGTATTGTTAAGTAGTAAGTATTTGCAAATTCCAAAGAATATCTGCCCCGTTCGTAAAAGAATGTTGTCTGTTGGCCAAACCTCATTTTATTTAAATTTTATAACTACATAAGTACTTAAGAACGTTTCGTTTTTTTTATAAAATCAATATTATCAATATACCTAACTCAAATTCTGAAAATTTACAAATATAACTATGTATTCTGTTTCTGGGCTCTAAATATTTTTGTTAGTTTGGTTATGGACCTTTTTCCAAGGTTGTTAAAACATCTTTAATTAAACTCTGAAATTCAAATCCTACTTTTCAAACTAATTCTATTTTAAGCGTTAAAATTTATTTTATGAAATGCTAATCTCAATGACGATTCACGATCAATTCCAGTTACTCTAGTTCTCCGATTCCAATCTTCCAAATTCATTGAATTATTTTTGTAAGTAATTATGTATGCATTGTACGATATTTAAATATAGGTAAGTAAGTAAGTATAAGTAAGTTCCTAATTTTTCAAATTCAATTAATAGTCTGGGGTAATAGGTAGCGCAAATTATTTTGGAATTGCAGTAAGCTTCCATTTCATTAAAAAAATAAACCGATTTTTTAAAATACAAAATTTTAAGTTTTTACTTCGTACCATTTTGTAAGTACTTACTTACGAAATTTATTTTTGTGAAGTACAAATAATTGTTTTGGCTGTAGTTAATTCAAAATAAAAAAGTTAAACTTAGCCTTGATGCTAAATTTGGTTCCGATATGGTTATTTGATTAGTTTATTAATATTTAACCAAAATATGTAATAGAAATTCAATTTTCCACGTTTCTATTAACATTTCTACCACCAGAAATGATAAATGAGGAAAATTCACATTTTATTTTGTTCAATGTTTGGTTATGATAACAATAACTGGTCGGTATCAAGTGTAAATACGTATAGACTTTTGAAGTAAACAATTGTTGATAATAATGAATGAAAGTGTGTACATATTTTCCAATTTGGGCAATAACAATAAAACTAGTTATTGGAAATCAATCAAATTCCAGGGGTAAGCTCGATTCAATTCAAACATATTATTGGACTGTAAATATTCAATATTATTGGACTGTAAATTAAGGCTATTATATGATTCAGACAAAAATACTTAAATTGTTTGCAAATCGAAATTTTAAGCATGATTCATTTATTCAATTGAAGCGTTAATATTTTCAAAATAACGCAATCCGCTAAATCAAGCTATAGAACATCTTATTCAATGTTGATACAATAAATGAGAACAATGGATTATCAGGGTGGTTATATTTTACAGAAGAAAATAAGTATCCTCATTTGTTTCAAATAAAACCAGAAAATAAAAACTGAATCTGTAAGTGGCGATAGATAGCTTGTTTTATTTTATTTTTTAAAAATTAAATATGCAAAATTGTGTCAAGTCTGTCTTGAGCTCTCCCAATGTTTAAGATTTATTTACATAAAATTTCCCACAGTTATCCCTATTGGAAACAATTCTCTCTCAAACCAGCAATAGTTTCTCTCAGGATTTACGCCTTAACACTATCCCGTGGATACTAAACGCTCTTCTTCAAAACATTTCAGTCGTTGGGTGACAAATATATTGGAGGAAAAATCTATTTGCCGACTATATCCGTGGATCCATTGTTTGTTTTTCTTGTTTAAATAATTACAACTTGTTTTCTGACTTGAGGTACTTCCAGCTTTTCGAATTTAACTTTTAATGTAGGCATGGAACTATGCAATCACTACTTGTCAGGCGATAGTACTGATATGAACGATAAGTCGGCCTACGAATTTTGTACACAGACAGCAAACAACACAGATGTGTTTATTTACATAGTAATCGGACGACGAAAAATTCATTTTGCATCCCTCCCCTATTGTCATTCGAATCAGATACTGTGCCATTTGATCGGTCGTGAAGGCATTAAGTAGTACACACAGAAAATGTAAAATTATTTATATATTTCGCTATATCGATCCTTATCAAATATAAACTGTCTCGAAATTGGCTGATTCGGTTGTAACTGTTTGAGGCGTCCCTGTCGAGTTACAAGCTTTTATTAAACAATACCCTCTCGACAAAGTACTCTGTTTTGAAGAATTTGCAAAAAGTATCTTGGAGACTGCTAGTAGCTATTATAATTTTCAAATATTACTTAGATATATTCATTTGAAAGATTCTTCTATACAGGATACTATATATAGTATATCGGAAGGCTTTTGTTTAAACGGTTTTACTTGACGGGGATGCCTTCACGTGCGAAGTGCAGTATAGAGAAAAACGTGCCTAAAGCAGACTCGAAAAGTTTAAAAATAAAGAATTGATTTTAACTTGATCAAGTTCCAATAATATTAAACTTTATTATCTTAGAAAACAAACGGTAACTTAATTTTTGATATCAAAATATTCAAATTTGGAAAAATTTTCAGATACAAAATTTAATATTTAATATTTGGTTTTAATAAAACCCAAGCAATTTTTTAAGTTAGATAAATTCTCAATAATTTTGTCTACTTAATTAGACGACTTATGCACAATTAATATGTAAGTGTTCTTAGAGTGTTTTCCAAGTCGTAACTAAATACAGACTAAACTAATTTTTTGTTGAATAGTGGGCTCCAATTTAGTTTAGAATAGTCTCTCTTCAGTATGATTAGGCAAACACCCTATTCGATTTGGTAAACTGATTTTAAATCTTCATTATTGTCTTCAATGAAGTAGGAATGTATAAAATTCTAGATAACGAAAATTCCATAAAAACATCTTATATTATGAACAAAACGTGATTTTACTTCAAATATTTAAAACAAACAAAGAAGCTAAATTCCTTAAATGAATAATATACTGGACTATTTAAATTGGGGTAACTTAAATATCTCGAAAGCAACCATTTTAGTCAAAAATGTTGTAGAATTCTAGAACAAATGGTTTGTTTCCGAGGGAAGGCATGACAAAAATATATTTCATGATCTTGAAATTAGTTATCAGGGTGAGCAATTAATTTTGCATTTTTTAGAAAACCTATAGCTTTACTTCCTTTACATCCTTATTTCCTAGATAGTTAAATTTGTCACACAACTTTATTTTGAGAGACATTTTCGCGCATTCTGGATTACTTACCCGAATGATTTCAGTGTGGTTCAGCTATTTTTGACCAACATTTTTATAAACTGGAAAGTTGAAATTTGGCGTACAACTTACCTCGTGAGATGTTGATCAAACAAAATTTTGAAAAACTGGGAACTTGAATTTTGGTATAAAGCGTTTAAATAATCCTTCATCAAATTGGAGAATCCCATTTGTCCCATGTTAAATTATGCACCTGAATATTTTTTCATGGGAGTCACTAATCAGAAAATAACCTTTACAAAAGTTGTTGGGTTCGGAGAGCGACATCTGATGGTGAAATTCTATTCGATTTTGACTTTGTCCTTCAAGGTCATTTGAAGGTCAAAGTCATTTTTTAAATGGGGACCCTATTTTTGACACGGAAGAAAATTAAACCTTCATAGTAAATCATAACCATTATAACTAAAATATATTCCTTAAGGTCACCTTGGTAGGTCATGGAAAATACTTCTTCCAAAGTAAATGTTCCCACTCTTCGAATTCGGGATGAAAAATAAGGGTTAACATTTAAAAATGACCTTGATGATGGGACCTATACGGATCGATCAAAAATAAAAATCCCAAAACTTTGTAGTTCAAGGAGAAAAATTGCGGATAAGTTGCCCAATGCCTACAATATAGAGTAAATCCGTTTACCACAAGAGAATCAAACAAAGTCGATTTAAAATATTGTTACGAATTTTACGAAAAATTTATTCGGTTATCCCTTGAATAAACCGCATATGAAGAATTGAAAACAAATAACACTTTAAAATTTAAGGTATATTTTCCTTGGTGTTGCTCTAGGAAGCGGCATCTGAATGCGGTTGTCGACTAATCACAGCTAAATAACAAAATGCACCATCCCGTGGCACTGGCTGGTTAAGAAGAAATTCACCCTTATCCGGTGATTTTGTAAATAATTCTGCGGGTTTGGTCTCTGCCCCATGTTTATTTGTTTCATCAATAAAACTATGGAATTTTAAATGATGCGGTTCTCGAAAATGGCCTATCAAATGTTTACAATTTCGGAGAGGACCAGGAGGTGGAAACTCATTAAATACTCTCGTTAATTTTCTATCCTCATCGATTTGTTTGTGCAGGAAATATATTAAATCGTTTCGTAGACGAGCCTCCTGAACCGAGCCGGTCATTTCTTTTAATTTTGTAATCCATGTATGGCATTTCAAGCGATCTATAAATTAATACAAAGATTTAATTTTTAGGAACGGACTCATTCCGCATACATACCATTTTGATTGAGATGTTGTTTTTTAGCGTTTACATTAAATAGGAGCACATTGAAATCTGTGTTCAATGCGAGCCAACAACCTACTAGAGGCGTTTCTATTACAGGATATGCCATATTAAAACTAGAATTTTTATTTTTTTTTATTTTTATTAAATAAAATATCGGAATAAATCGATTGAATCGATCGATTTATTTAAAACAACTGAATGCGGTTAATAAATTTCGAAGCCTACTACACTACGACTCTTACTTTTCGAATACGAATTATAAAAGTTCCAAAGTGAGTGTTCGTTCGTATATTCGTTTTGTACTTTATGAACTTAGCTCGAGCTGATGTAGCATCCGGCTCGGCTCGAAAATATTTTGTTGTATTTAAATTGATAAACTGGCAGCTCGATAGGTAAAACAACTTCATTCGACCTCATCCGACATAGTATTTCTACGAAATTCCGAGATATCGCATGATTGTGCAACCTGCATAGTATCATTTCAACCTGGAAACTGAGTTGTTTCTTGAAGATTTGGGACAGCGATTCGGAAAGCATATGGTTTTGATTGAGTCGCAGAGATATTGGGAGTATTTATAACTAGAAATTTGAAATCTAAATAAATAATAAAGCGCAAATCCTTTTCTAATAGAATTCCCAATTTAAACTGATAAAGAATTAGGCAAAGCGGCAAACAAAACACTGAAGCTATACGTCGAATCTTAAGAAACCACGAACTACAAGGAAGAGTCGTTCGTAAAAAAAACTTTGTGTCGAAGGGAAACATATCCAAATGTATGCAATTTGTTAAATTTGAATTCTGGAAGACAGTTATTTTCAGCGATGTAAGTAAATTTAATATATTTGGAAGTAATGGGCACCGATATGTTTGGAGAAAAGTAAAAATAAGCTCAGAAAATAATATGCGTGGGACTGTAAAATTCGGCGAAGGTAGTTTACTAGTTTGGGGGTTGTATGTCAGCTTTGGGTTGTCGGATAAGTTTCATTTCTATCAAGAAAATGTTCCGAAACATAGCAAGTTTTTGAAATTAACACTCGCAAAATTAACATTACAAATAAGTAGAGTCCCTTTAAAACAGCAATAAAAGAAGAATGGGCAAAAAACTGGTACGATCAATACCTGCAAGATTAAAAGCAGTTAAAAAAAGTAAGCACTTCTTAACAACTGTTAATTATAAAAATCGCAATTGTCCAGTGGACGATTTTCATTGTGATATGAATTTTCACCTTATTTTACTGTTTTTAATTTTTTTATGTCATAATGTATTTATATTTTTGTAACTTATTCATTGTTGAATTTGACGTACATGTTTTATTTAGGCTTTTTGACTGATTTTGAATTTATATTTTTTATTTTTTTTACAAAAATAAAGAGTGACTATTTTCACTGTGACTCACAGTATAAGTAAAGGGTTTTCCAATAAGGACTTGGCAACTTTTTTTTTAAATAAAACGCAGACCATTTGAGATATCTCGAAAATTTTATTATTGGGTCAAAGTACAATCAAAACATTTATGTATGGAATTCGACATCGTTGATATGTCCACCACGGGAACGTTTGCAAGTGTCGATTCGTTGAACCCAATTTTCGACGACTCGGCCGCACATTTCGACTGAAATGGCCGCTATCTCTCGTTCCATATTGGCTCTGAGCTCCTCTAACGACGCCGGCTTGTTGGCATAGACCAATGATTTAACGAAGCCCCATAAAAAAAAGTCTAGAGGTGTTAAATCACACGATCTAGGCGGCCAATCGACAAGACCATTTCTGGATATAACACGTTCATCGAATTTAGATTTCAATAAGTCGATTGTTAGACCCGCTGTGTGGCATGTCGTACCGTCTTGTTGAAACGACATATCATTAATATCTAGCTCATGCAATTGACCAAAGAAATAACGCTGCATCATGTCTCTGTAGCAGCGAATCAACTGTTTTGGTTCGTTTGCGATGGACGCTTGAACGGCAGCAATATTCTCGGCACTTCGACCAACTCGTTGTCTCACTATGGCACGGGAACATCCGACAGCGAATATTTAGACTCAAATTTTTTCGCTAGATTATGAATTGCTTGTCTACTGGGACGATAATTACGACCAAAATTTGGAATTAACGCTCTTGAAGTTGCAGTCACCGACATTTTGTAGTAAATTTTAATTATTTGTAAACGTTGTTCATTCGTGTACTTCACCATGATGAAAATCTTATCTTTACTGAATGTTTTGACACTGATAGTTTGGTTATTGGTTTAAGGGTGCGTCCACAGTGAAAGTTCAAAGTTGTCAAGTTCTTATTGGAAAACCCTTTATCTAGATTCGAAACATTTAAGTGTACTTCAACCTAAAAGAACATCACTTTATATTTAATTTAACAGTTTTTGAAAATATTCTAGATAACTACTTTAACTATATTACATACATAATAATCAGTTAAGTATCGTGTTGTTGAAAGTGAAATAAAATATTTGATAATCTGATAAAGAGCTTGGATCGCCAAGATTAGACAATAGCTGAAGCTCAAGATTCTTTTACTTTCTTTTACTCTAGTAAAATAAAGTATAGTAATCATGAAAATTTTGGACCTTGAGATTTTTAGAGATTTATCTGTTTTGAGGTCCCCTGAGTCCGAAAAAGTGGGTTTCGAAATGGTGTCTGTCTGTCAGTCTGTCCGTCTGTCAGTCTGTCAGTCTGTCTGTGTCCTCTCCACAGCCCAGATGGTTTAACCAATCGAACTGAAACTTCAGATTTAAGCTTTTTTGATAAATTGGGAGGTTCCAGTGAATTTTACTCCTAATCGGCTAACCGGAAGTGGCCACTCCCTTGGTCCAGAAAATTTATTTTGCAAATATCTTAAAAAGTATAAGATTTACAAAAAACTACCTAATACAAAATGTTTCTAAAAACTAAAAACAAATAAAAGTAAAAAAAAAAATTTTAAAAAAAATTTAAAAAAAAAATTAAGAAAAAAAGTTATAAAAAAAAATAAAATTTCTCAAAATTCTCTGTTCGTAAAAGAAAGTCGTGTGTTGGCCACACCTCAATTTTTTACTTTAGTTAGTTTAGTCGCTTGAGGCGCACAGCATGAGATTTTATACAGATTCAGTTTAAAATTCAAATTTAAACGAAAATTAAAAAATTCGCTTGCTTTTCAAGTTTTGGTAAACGGAATTTTGTAGTTTATCGTATTTTTTGGTGCATTTCAATTCAATAAAAATTTTCAAATTGAGAACTTGAATTCAAAGACTAAAATTTCGGAACATAATGTATATTGAAATTTTAACTTTTAACTGAATGTTTTTATTTAGCTTCTGTTTTTCGATATAATGGCCAAGCTCATTAAACCCAAATTAAACCCATTAACCTATTCAATCGAAGAAAGCAAAATCGAATGCTTGCTCAACACATTTTAGCTCTTTTTTATTACCATATACACATATCGCCCGCTTCGTGACAATACCTCCTATCTGCAATTTTGGCATAACTGAGATTTTAATGTAGGAATTTGGGAATGTAGCGTAGTTACGTACCTTTACATGTAAGATGTAACCTAAAGAAAGGGATAAAACATAAAAATTGAGAGATAAAATAATTTCTTCTATAAAGGCAGTCCATATTAATATGAAACAGTTTTTCTCGTTTTCTGAAAAATACAATTTTTTCAGATAGGAGTTATTGTCACGAAGCGGGCGATATGTTAAAAATATTTTTTTGAAACTAAATCAATTTTTATAGAAATATTTTTTTAAATCTTCTCAATACGGGCCCAACTGAATTTATTAGGGATGGGCTGAATAATCGGTTGTGCCGAATGGTGGTAGGGTTTTTTGAGATTCGGTAAGATTCTGCATTTCCGACACGATTCGACCGAATACCGAATCATTTTAAAAGTTTCTGGAAAAAGATTTGCTTACATGTAGCACATGTTAGAGAAAATATTGCGAGGGAGGCATAGGCAGAACTGTAACGTCAACATCTTTGGTTAATCATATTAAACGAATCCATAATGATGTGTTACTGGAATTAAAAAAGGAGAAGCAAGCACAAGCACTAACTTAAAACAGCAAACATTATTTGAAGTAGCTTTTTTCAAGGCAAATCGATTTGATCATGTGAAAAATGTTATAAGAAATGAGTTTATTGATAATTTCGAAACTGAAATCATCTATCAAAAAGAATCAGACCATCAGCAGATATAGATTTCAATAATGATAATGAGAGTGATAAACGAAGTAAATTAAGTATGGTAATGTTTTGATGACATTACCAATTCTGCTAATGATTTAGAGCAATCAAATCAAAATGCGCTATCTCAAAAATCTATTGATTAGAAGTTAACTGTATATGTCGATAATAAAACAATAGTAAATAGAAGTGGCGATCCATTAGTATGGTGGAAGAGCTACGAGCTCTTCCGGGACTAAACGGTATTTCTATTATAGTGATCATAATATACAAATGTTAAGAATTACCGATTAGAAATTGAACCTTACTAACGGCAATTTTGGTTTGTTCAATTTTGCTTTATAATCTCCGTTAAAATAATACAATAATAAAATACAAATTACCTGAAAACCACTGCCCTCGATGTGCCCAATGTGTAGGTAGGTATGCTTTATATTGTATATGGCTCAATTTTATAAATTAAATCAATTGGCATTGAAATAACCTTGGAAAAGTCCACCAACCCAAAAATAAATAAAACCATCATATTTTCCTTAGAATCAAGCAAATAACTTTTTTGGTTTCCTCTTAGTGTTAAATACTTTGAATCAAAGATGATTCATTCGATACAGAAAATAAAATTAGGCTAACTTTGCTATACATCTAACTATTTTCCATACAAATTACTTACATGCAAATATTTTAAATATACAGTGCTGGTTTTGAGTCTACTACATGTTTGGTAAAGATAGCCTATATAATGGATTTGGGGAGGGGGGGGGGGGGGGAGGTGGAGAAATTTTATTTTTATTTTTTGTACTGAATTAATCATCTCTAATATGGGATGATCTTTGCTAGAATATATTACATACTTAAATACCAAAAATACACAGTCATTAAACTGTACTTAATAGAAGTTTTTTTTATTTTTTTATTGGGGAAACCCCTGACTGGTTTTAATTTGCTTTCTTATTTAGCGTATATTTTTGGAAAATCCTACAATCTCAAATCATTTCTTCAAGGTGAAAAAAGTAATTAATTAATAATATTATCTCACTGGTTCTTTGGCATGTCGAATTTATCTTCCGTTTACATACATACAGAATATGTTGTTCTTCATCATCTTCTTTACCAACTCAAAAGTAAGGGTATTTGTGTTGCATATTACTCGCAACATAATATACGTACATCCAGAAATATCTGGCTTGGCAATTGTTGGATTATTTTATAAATATACATATATTTATGTACTTATTTCGTTTATTATAACCGAGGGCATTCTCTAAGATGATGTGCCACCCGCATCTGCGCAAATTAAACATTAATGAACAAGTGTCTCTTATTAATAAAATTAATTTCTTTTTGTTCATTGTTGTTGTCTTCAGCCTATACTGTTCACCATTTTGAACGTTAAACTACTTACGTATTTCTCTGTACTATCTGAAATAAATTTCAGATCGAAAAACAGCAATCTGTGCTTGTTCGGATAGAATAAAAAAACGCAAAAAAAAATTATCGGATCGTTCTGAGAAAATAGAAAAACCCAAAGGTTTTTTTGATATCTCTCCGATATAATAAAAAAGCATGCCATGCCATATGAAGAAGCAAGTTAAACAAAATGATCCTGGAACACTAGATGAATTAAAGGAGCAAATTCAGCTACTTAGGTTGGAACAGTTTTAATGATGATGTCATTGGAAATTTGATTGGTTCAATGAATAAGAGGTGTACACGTACAGCAGTGATTATTAGGGCGGTGGTCATACAAAATATTAAATTTCTAGAACTACATACATAGATATGTACGAGTATTAAGGCCGTGCCCGAATACTGTGATAATACTGTGATAAATAATAATTTGTGACATTTACTTGAGAAATTTTCCCCTTCGCAGACATTTTTTATTTTTACTGCCCGAATTCAATAATAATTTTTACGTGATAATTTCCCCGTCTAACACATTTTGAAAATTTTCAATTCGCTAAGATTTTTGAAAACCGCGGATTTGGAAGCGGATTTCTCGAAGCTCTCTAATTCCATTATAAAGAGGCATATTTTCGACCACACCTTATACCACCACATAAACCGATTTTAATTCGGTACTTGAATAAATATGGAAAAAGATTTAAACACTATGTTTGGCCGGTTGCTGGTAAAGTCACAGCACCAAAAGAAAAAAATACATAAACGAAATTTCATGCAGTTGCTTTTTTATTTTATTCAAATAACAATAACATTCGGTCGATTAACTTTCGAAGAGCCGTAATTTAGAAAAAGGAAAAGTCAGGCACATCATTACTTATTGAACCTATTGCCATATATAAATGACCGATATGAACCAAAGAATTATTTAGAAAAGTCGAAAAAGTTGCAAAAAAAAAAACGACCTGAGGCATTAGAGTTAGCAGCAATAGCGTTAGAATTTCTTCAATAATTCGTTTTATTTTCTAATTATTAAACTTTCAACTTATTCATTTTAATTCCTTAATAATTGTGATACAAGTTAAATTATATTAATAACATAAGTCATAAAGTCTACATTTTTGAGTATTTCTTGAAGTCAAACTCGGATAAGGTTTGTAGTAAGTATCGATAAATTAACAATTTTCTAAAACCTATTTTTAAATAATGTAATAATAATTCCGTAAGTTACTCAATTTTCGAAAATTTATTTCTCTAAATACTTCTATAAAATTGTGCTAATTATTTCAGCAAAGCAAAATAATTCAAAGAGAATGTTAATGATTTGGCAGAAAAACTATATGAGAGTGAGTCTGAGTAGTTATGAAAATTGAAGATTACTATAAGACTATCATTACAAGAATTACGTTAACTAGTCTCCAAATAATTCTAGACAGAAAGTCTATAAAATTTTATGTAATCAAGTATGTTTATGCTCATAATATTCTTTTTGCACACTACTTAAATTGAAAAAAAAAAAACACCATAAAATAACATTCCCACTTTATGTTGTCGTGCTCAAAAACGCCCTTTAAATAATCTCTGTGACTAAATAATTATTTGTCGCTGGTGGTAAATCAATTGATTTTTGATCGAAAAGCGGCAACAGAATTAATCTTTTTTCATCTTCCCCAAATACAAAAGAGATAAACATTTATTTTAAGTAAATGTAGTAGACTGTATAGACAAAAAGGCGACAAAATAAAATCGATTGCTACTATGCGGTACCGTTTAAAGATTACGAGATTGTGACATTACAAATTTGGAGTTAACCAATTGGGCGATAAATTGCCTTTCGAACAAATAACACCAAAAGCGTGTGAACCATTTAAAAATTAAAAAGCGTCTGGTGTGTTAAACACATATCGGCATTGTGCCAAGGTGGGAAATATATCTATTTCCTGTTAATGAATAATCAAATTTTTATTATTTTCGTTTTTTTTTTTAATCGTTGAGATCGGTCGTTGTACCGATTTTGTAAGCCACAAAGATACGAAGCGCAAATATATGTTGGCCGCAATATGCATCATAAAATACAAATTTTTTTGTTTATTTTATTTTACTTCAAAAAGTCGAGCAAATATATCAAGAAAGACATATTTTTTTCTATTTTAAACACAATATATCCATGTAGATAAAAAAAAAAATAACAAACGATAATTTGATTTTAGAAAAAAAAAAAAATATAAAAATGGTTAACACATTTATAATGAATGAAAACATGAATTAGTGATATAAAAACATTTCGCGACGTTCATTATGTGCGTGCCTCTCATACAAATAAATAGAAAAGCTCGCATGAAAGCTAGTACCTTGCGACCTTGGTTTTACTAAACAACAACCTATTTTTTTTTTTATATTGATTCATTAAATTACCGCATATTTGTAACCAAACGACAATGAATGCATATTAATATATCAACAATTCTGAAATTTAACCAAATTTTATCTCGAGCGCAAACACAATTTTATTGTGATAATTTAGGTTTATAAAGACACCTCTACTATTTCTTATCTAATAATAAAATTATTATTTCACAAATCTAAAATTATCATATGTGTCATTTATACAACGCATACCCAAACCAATCCTTGATAAACAATTAAAAAAAGAAAATTTGCGTAAACAATTGATAAACTTCATGTCAGCGTGCGTGAATATCGTACAAATCGGGAGGGCTACACCTCAAAATTTACAAATTTTAAACGCGCGAATTATTTGCTAATTATTAGAGCAGAGGTGCACAAACTGGTGTCTGTTTTAGGCTATCGAAAAATTATTTATACATCATGCGAATGAGAACGATAGGGCCTGGAATGCAGAGAGTTTGGTTTGTATGAGTCAATTGGTGAAAAGGAGGATTTATTTCATCGGGAAATGTATTTTTTGAAGTCTCATGATATTCGAAAACGTTCGATTTTGAAATGCGGATTTAATCACGATACTTACTATAATCGTTGAATGTACACTTAATTGACATGTTATTCCCTATTCTTCAAAATAATTGTTGTTTGTAATGTTTCTAGCTTTATAATCAAGATACTACATTCATTTAATTTTGTCATTTTCAAGTGTAACATCAAGATCAAATTTTTCTTTTACAAATGAAAATAATTTTTGAATAATTTTGAATCAATAATTGTAGTTAAAATTGTGTATTGCCGAAGTACAATCCAAAATTCTGTCATCCTTAACTTCTATTTCGAAACGAGTGACCAGTAGTAAGAACAGTGACCATGGTTTGTAACTGAACTGGTCCCAAAGGCAGAGCAAACTTATCTAACCTCAAGTTGGGCTCACTATTAAAGAATTTCCCCAAACGTCAGCCAGATGCATCAAGCGTTCTTAGTCTTGATTTAGTCATAACAATGTCCTTAATTATCCTCTTAGCACTATTAACATTTAAGGGAGCAGCCAGTTCCGGAATTATTACATTTTACGCGAACACCGTTTTTGGCCAATAAAATAGCAACCCTCAATGTCAAACTGGGCAGGAATCCACATAAACATAACTCTACTGCTGGAACAAAGTAGATTTATGTAGTGTTTACAATCATTCACCAATTTGAAAATGGTCAAAGGATTCTTTAGCGTGCTGAGTAAAGGTGTACTACCTGTGAGTAATATTACTAAATTTGGCAGGAAATTTTAAAATATCAATCACAAAAATACAGCGCATAGCGCATACCTAATCTGCTGAAAGATCTACGATCAAGCTCGGCTAAGAAAGTTCGGCGGAAACCATGAATTGCTTGAAGGATAAACCATCGAGGTAGACAATGCAAAGCCATGTTCAGGTATCAGTCTGTCATTAATCATGTCCATTCCTTGTATAAATGATACTGAACTGAGAAATTTTCTTTGCCCCACAATCAATCCGAAAAAGTTTGAAAAGCTGTGCCCAGAAAAGAATGAGCGGTTGCAATTCGGGCAGGCACAGAATGAACTCCGTAACAAAAAGTAGAGTCGAAGATATAGCATCAAAGCTTCCACCACAGATAACGCACCGCAGGTTTTTTCATTGTAACATTTAAATTACAAAAAATTATTTAATTCTAATTAAATACTGTGTAGGATTATAATATTTTTACACAACATAGTTAAATAAAAATCATTCGTTGACGTAATTAGTAATGGCCCAGGGAATTCCAGTCAAAAATATTTCAGTCAAAAAATGAAAGGCGTTTTACTGAAATGCCCTCTGTATTTGGACTGAGTCACAAATTTTTTGAATTGGAATACCTTTTGATTGTTTTTTTTTTGACTGAAATCCTTTAGCAGCCCATACATTATTCAACATGTTGAACAACTTGGTTGAGTCTACGGAAAAGTTTGATCGTGTATGGTGTTAGTTTATCAACCAATTTGACAGTTGTCTAATCGGTTGATGTAAAATCAAAACGTTTTGATTTTATGGAGGCGGAGCTAATGGTTGATAAACATGTTGAACTGGGTATGACAATGTTGTATCAACTAACAAAGGAAACATTATCAAAATTGTCATTAAAACTGTTTTCTTATTCTCTTACATAAAATTTTCAAATTTAACAAAATGACAATCCCAAATACTGTTGAATGGCGTGATTTTTTAGATAAATTTAGAGAAAAATCTGTATTATGGCAGATTAAAAACGAGAATTACGAAAATATATAGATACATAACGAATAGAGACCATTTTCTTTTTTTTCCATTCTTTTCTTTAATGTCGAACAATTCTGCAATCAACATTATCGCGATAACTTTTTCCATATTATTAAATAATGCAGTATAAATGAAACAAAATATGATGTACGTGCTGCCAAAAACAAACAAAACTGTACAACTTGTCAATAAATGTATGGCAAACACACAACCAAGTTGAACAACATGTAGAATAATGTATGGGCTGCTTTTCGAAGACTTATACGTTGGCTTCGGGCCCCAGTCAAAAGCAGTTCAATCAAAAATAAGGGAGTTTCGATTAAAAATTTGAACGTAACTCGGTCAAAATAATTTTATCGTGAAAAGCCTTTTCAGAAGGTAGTTCATTCAAAAAACTAAAAAGACGTCAACAAATTTGTTATCTTTTGAAAGGATTCAGTCAAACAACTAAAAATGAATTTCAGTATATTTAAAAACCTATCATGTCAAATTTGATGATAGAGGAAAATGTCTCTGAAGATAAAGTTGTATGCCAAATTTTAAATTTGTAGTGGATCGGGAAATTAGTCAAAAATTACCGTAAAGAAGTTGAACCACAAAGACATCGTTCATGTCATATTGAAAAATAGAAGTAAAACTATTTAGCTGACCAAGCTGTCCTAATTTTTCGGCATCCGCTTTCACTGGAAGTGCAGTCCTTGTGTGAACAGCGAATGTCCATTCCTTCCCGACAATCAATCTTCTTCGATTTTGTTTAAAAATGTTTTATTTTTAATTAAGACAAAATCCCTTTGTTTTGATCCATTGCGAGAAATAAATCAATTTCGAGAATAAGCTCTCAACAGAACTGTCGATAATAAAATCACTCTCAAATGGAGAAAAAGCCTTCCAAGAGTAGCTATCACTCGCAGCTCTCAGATGGACACCACCTTAAGGGATGGCCCATTTAAATTGACCCGTCTAAATATTTCGATTTTCCAAACTTAATATCTAAAATTAAAATGGTATTGGCGAATATCTTAAGCGAAAATAAAGCATTAAGAAAATATGTTCGAGGATTTTTTTTTTTTTTTTTTGAGAATGATACAAGACTAAGTTATTTTGTATGTACCTTGAAATAACCTATCAAGGACAACCGTATTTCTTAATACAAATTTTTCTTGGAAAATATATGAGAAATAAAAAAATTTTTAGGCAATACTACCGTAATAATCTAAACCACGAAAATCCTGAAACATTTTTATCTTCTATTTTTGGCGCAAGATGCATTAAAAATAAAATCGACCTTAACTTTCGGGTTTCTTCCTCAAAATCAAACAACTTTTCTTTTTTTTTTTTTTTTTTTTTAATTGGTACCTATCTAGACACTACAAGATCCCACGTCCTTAGTATTTCTTTATTTTAATATTGATTATAACATATACAAAGCTGTGCATCCTACAACTGAATACTTTAGGATACTAAATATTTGTAGTAAGGCAACTCTACGGTGGTGTCTTTAGTTACGCGTTCTATACTTCCGCTTAGTGATTGCAAATTTGGGGTGATATTCTAAAACCGGTTTTTCGGTTTTATCTACAATAAAAAACCGGTTTCCGGTTTCAAACCGGTTTTTTTTAAACAAAATATATTAACTTGTACCAAAGGGAGTTGTCACTTTTATTAGAAAAATACTCTGTATTTTTTTTTTTTAGAAGAAGAAGGCATTTCGTTTGGTGGTGTAGACAAATTTGTGGATGTTCCACCGCTTCCCCCACAATTTTCAAATCCTCGTTTAACAGCAGTAATTTTATGTGCTGCTCGCAAATGCGAAGGAAGTGTACTAGTTGATCCACCTATGCATCTTATGATTTTCGAACATGTTTTGCATTTTGCCACTTGACCATTTATCTCTCGGAGAAAATATGTCCAAAGTGATTTGGTATTTTCAATACCTTTCTTGTATTCCTCGAATTTGTAATCCATATTTATTATGGTCTGTCTTAAAAAATATTAAAATGTCGTCGGTTTTGAATATAACCAAAACCAACAAAAATGTTTATACAAGCCAAACAGTACAAACACTTAAGATATAAAAAAGTACATTAAGGCGTAGTATTAGTGATGCATACAAATAAATCAGAAAGTATATATACACAAAACAGATAAGTATAGGTGATACATTCATAATAAATATAGTGTACATTTTTTGTGATAGAATCTGTGTAGGGCGCGAACGAGACGGCTTGTATAAACATTTTTGTTGGTTTTGATATAACCCATGAAGTCACATATACATAAAGAAACAATGATGTAGGTATCCCGACATTCCACCAAATTCGACAGACCAACCGACAAACACACAATGTGGTTATAATTTTCATATGATTTATATTATTGTTTTGTTTTCATCGTTTTTTTTTTGTTTTGTGAATACGTAATGTATAATTAGGCAAATTTTTTGTTAATAATAAAACCGGTTTTTACGGGTAATAAAACCCGGTTTTTCGGTGATGTAAAATAACAAAAAAAACCGGTTTTTCGGATACCGGAAAACCGGGTTGCAATCACTACTTCCGCTGTAAGCCGTTGAAGCCAATGAAGAAACGCTCTCATAGTGACATGTAGTGACTCCAGCATCATACGTGGAAGGTCACGCGTGGATGTTTAGCCTGACACTACTAGGAGATTTGAAAAGTTCGTCGAACGGAAACGAAGAGACAAGCTTTTAATTCTGAAAATAACTTTACTCTACTCCTCTAAGCTCTATACATGTTGCCCATAGATTTTCCAATTCGTTTATCCCATCACTGAAGTGATTCACAGCTATAACGTCGTCATTAGGCGAAAAACGCTTCCCACGCAGAAATCTTTTGAGGTTTGGAACAGTTAGAAGTCAGAAGGAGCCAGATCTGGAAACACCTTTGTGAGTCGGTACATTATCTTGAAGGATGGATGATTTTTTATCTTTTAAATCAGGTCTCGACTCACGAATTTTTTCATCCAGTTCTTCCAAATGGTTTGAACTCCGGTTACTGTTTTTTACTGGTTCGAAGGCCATCAATTAACAATATTCATTTTGTATCCCAAAAAACTGATGCCATAACTTTCTTTGCCCATTTTAACCGGTTTGGCTGTTTCGGAATTTATTCAGATGTTGTTTTGAGAAAGTCGGACTCGAAGTCGTTTTTGATCCTAATTTAACAAAATCACAGTTTTTGGAAGTTCAGAATGAGAATTATCTTCAAGCCTTATATAAACATGTTGGAATTCAGAAGCCCATTGATTTTGAAGCAGCAGCATTAGCTAACACATTTACCGTTTCATTATAAATTTGCAGAACCTTTAAACTTTTTTTTACAAAGAATTTAATGACACGAGGTTACTTGAGTTTTTAGTTGCCAATCGTTTAACTTAAGAATTATTTATTCCCAAAAAAAAATTGTTCTACTTTAATTGATTGATTGTACAAATATCGAAAAAAAATTCTTTTTAAAGATACTTTGACGTGTGAAAAATTGTAATTTGGTTTAGTTTAGAATTTGCAGGCACAATATACTTGTGCCTCTAGTGTTGACATCTTTTAATGACTATCATGAACTATATAATTTCGAGTCCTTGCTTAAATATTACGAATACATGTAGCCATACAATCATTCGTGATGTTTTATATGTGTTAGTTACCTGTGATTTAGTTTTGGCGGTGATTTAGTTAAAAAAAAAATCGGTGTCGGCACAATATGTTAGAATGAATTCTAACGAGTCTTAAAGTTTAAGATTATATATTGCTTTGATAAATTAAAAAATAAAACATAACAACAATGGCATTTAATGAAGTTGTCGGCATTTGTATAACAAGAAATGTTCGGAAAATGTTGTGTAATAATGACATCATTATTATTTATTTTGCTTGGTTTACTTATAAGTTATAACATTGTCTTTTGGGTTATTTTAGCGATTCTGCATAAGTAAAATTTTTATTTTTTTTTTTTTGATTTCAAATTTATCGAAACGCAGTCTAAAAAGGCTAAAAGGAAAATTAATTAAAATACGCTTTGTATTAATTCAACATTTTATATTTAGTGAGTCGCACACATTTTCCATGATAATAATTAATTAAATTGCACAACCCATTTTTCCATATGCTGTATTATTTAATTTAATAGCATTTAATTGTTTTAAAATTTAAAAAAGAAAGAACAATGGCTGTAGTAGCTGTGTCAATTGCCAAATACAGTTGTACGTTTAGTGGATTTCTGGTTAAGTAATAATTATAAACGGGGTTTGCAGGTTATTGTTGACCCGCACCATCTCATTATGACGGATTCCTCATTGAAATAGTTGTTGACAGTATGTTACGTTTATGCGAAATAAGGCATATCTGAAATTTATTCTCATTGAATTCTACCCTATTAGCGATTCCCCAATTAATGATACTAATCAGGTCCAGGGAGATAGAAAGTACCATTTGCGCGCGAGTAATCAGTTCTCAACACAATGAATTAAAGATCTGTGAAGTACAAACGATCTCAGTTTTCCCAATAATGCAACATGCCAAAATCTCAAAAAAACGCCTTAAAAATATCAAGGGCGATAAGTTGAGCTTCTCCTTAATTTGTGAAGGCATCGGTTCTATTTTTCAGCCACATAAACAATGAAGTCGCCGCCCGAACATTGCTTGTGAAAACCATAATGATGATCATAAATTAATTTATTTTTCTCAAGATAGTTAGTCAGGTTAAAATGTTTATATTATTGTCCCTGTACCTTTGGACAATATTGACAATAAAGCTTTTTCGGTACTGGATGAATATTTGCCGTTTTCCGTAGAGACGAAAAATACCTGTTGACATTGAGATATGGAAGATCATGCTGAGAGGTTTTTCTAAGGAAGTATGACAAACTTGAGGAGACCAATGGGGATACAATCAAAGCCCGCTGATTTTTTAACATTTACTTCTTTCAGCACCTATGAGACTCAGGTCGAAAATAAATAGGAGCCATTGATGCATACACTTGTTAGACATTAGAAAAACTCTGACTGGAATCAGATAAGAGTTCAATGCAATTGATACGCTAATCAGTTAGCATTTTTTAAGAAAGTCTTCACCAAGAAAGTTGTTTTGAACCTGACCAACGAAAGCAAAAAAAAAATCTTTACTTGGCTGTATCTGATTTTACTCCCTTTTTCGGTACAGGAAGAATATTTGCAGTTTTCCGTCGAGATGCTAAAATACCTGTTGATATCGAGAGATGGAACAATTGGAGGGATACCATCAGGGCCCGCTGATTTGTTAGCATCTCTTTGAGCACCTTTGAGACCACCCGGTGCCGAAAATAAATGGAATCCATTGTTGCAGATACCGAATTATTCTAACAGGATTGTTGATAGAGCAACGAATTTTTGTCTCTTTCATTCCCAACTAATGGGCCCATTAATTAACATAAATATTACACCCGATATTGATCGTCTTGTGTCGGTATCACGTAATCAGCATCATTATATCCAATCAAACTGCCTTTTAAACGCTCTTCAAAATAAATTCCATATTCAACTGCGCTCTTTAAATATTTTGAAATTTTCTTTTCTGTCAAATTTCGTTTTAGTTTTCCATTCCTATTTTTTATCTCCTTCGCAAATGTTCGGCAACCGGAACAATATCATTTTCATCCACGTAGATTGCTAAAAAAATGAATTCCGTATTCTTTAGTGAAACCTCAAATCACCAGCCTTGCCATATATCGATCAATGTCACGAGTACCCAAGTTTTTTGGCGATCAATAAATCTTTGACAAATTCATCATTTAGCACTACCTTTTTCTTTTCATTATAACCAACGAAAATACATTTAATTAAATTAGTTTAAATGGTTGAACACAGTATCTCTGTTGTATTGTAGTTCATATGGTCCAAAAAAGGAGTCCCTGTCTACTCTGCTAATCATCTGCAACGCTACGCTCTTATCGTACTCGCCTACTCGAATTTTATTTCAAGACATTAACCGAAGCCAGAACCGGAAGATGTCTTCATTTCAACAATTCGCATTGACACATGTGCAGATTGTTTTGAAATCGAATCAGTGAAATAGTTGCCAGTCAAGTTCGAAACGATCCAAGCGGAAACTGCGATGTCTAGTGTTCTGAAAGAAGTTGCTGATCTCATCAAACATGGTTGGCCAGAAAAAGGAGCCGAATCTGGGGCGAATGTGCAACGGCTGTTTTCCGACCCGTATGTCGCTTTCGTTGGCGGAAGAGCCTGGTTCTATTCTTGAAGAACTGCATTCGCTCCGGGCCATCGAGTGACAGCATGCATGAAGCTGTTAGCACGAAGCATGGTTTACTGGTCGGAATTAACACCGACATCCAGACCCACGTCAGAAGATGCGGCATTTGTGAAACCAATTCGAAGACATCTAGATAATCCACGCTGCAAGCGTGGCCGATGCCGAAGGGCCCATGAATCTGCATTCACATCGATTATGCCGGCCCCGTCAATGGGTTCTACTACTTAGTTATCAGTAGTATAACATCGGAAAAACTACTGAAAACCTGCAGGAAAACAATGGACCACAGTTCATTTCGGACTGTTTCAAGAAGATGTGTAATGAAAATGGCATTGAGCATGTTACTAAGACACCATACAACCCATAGTCGAAATGCCGGGAATGGAGGGAATGTTGAAAGTATTTTACGGAAATTCCTATTGTGCTACCGATACAAGCCTTCGTATGCACCAGGAATGAAGTCACCGTACAAACTGATGACAGAACATGAGCTGAAGACGAAGTTGAATCTGATCAAGCCATCCATAGAACGAAGCGGTATGCGTAACTCAAGAATGGGAGAACAGTTAAACGATCATCACGTGGCCAAGCGGAAAGAATTCAATGTAGGAGACGCTATTTATTTCAAACTCGTGCTTCACAAAAATAGGTTTGAATGGCTGCCGGGGAATTTCGAGAGCCATGAAGGAGCTGTTTAACTATATTGTAATAGTCGAAAGGCAAAACAAGCGCCTCGTTCGGGCTCACGCAAATCAGCTGAAATGCCGTTTTGCCAAATCAGTTGGTGAGAACTTATTGATGAGAACTTGTAACTTGTTCGAGCTAACCGTTACTTGATCCTTTTGCAATCATACGACCATCTTCCATGATTAAGCAATTTCGCATTGTATCGTTCGATCCAATTTGTTTATCGATTACCATGCACAGTCATATTCTTCCGGTAAATCCATGATAATTCTCGCACTTACCATAACGTTAGAGATGAACAAGTTCTTCAACACGTATGATAAAACTCATTTCATTATGTTTTCCGTTTACTCCTTCATAGCATTAGAATAGTTGTCTCATTCTTTTGCTCAAAGACTAAGGTTAACTTATCCCACATCTCCTTTGCAAACGTTGGCTCCTACCGGTGACTAAATCATACATATCTGATGCAATCAACTCGAGCTTTACTTGAAATTTCCACGAGGAAAACTGATTTGCCTCTTGTAGCCTTTCAATTTTAATCACACAATTGTAACATACAGCTTTTCCAATAGTAAAAAAGAGGTTAGTAATGAGATGTAATCGGTCAGTAATGAAAGCATTACTAACCCGTGGGGCGCTACTATCGCCTACAAAGGACGTGTCCGAATTCCGGAAGAAATAATTTTTCTGTGATTAAATATGCCATACGCTTTGCTAAATAATGGTTTTACGTAAATTACACTAACAAAATATACAGCGAAACAAATATATGATAACACAAATGTGGGAATTATAACACATGGGTTGTGTGAGAATTTGATTACATACAGTACAACGCCATATTTATTACAGAAGAATGATTTCTCCTGGAATTCGGACACGTCCGAGAATATTATAGAGATAGGTTGAAAAGTACCATTCCCGTCTCGAAAACTAGTTCACCTCGAGGCTACCCCTCTCGATAAACTAAAGTTCTGTAACGGAACTATAGCGGCAGCACATCCTAGAAGCGTGGATAGCGATCAGTGAAAAATCGGGGTTCAATTTAAGCCGCTATTATTAATAATTTCCGTTCAAATTTTACATGATGTGCGATACTTACTTAAAAAAAACAAAAAAAAAACAAAACTGAATAATACCCCAGGCTGGTCACAAATTTTAGATCACATGTCACGAAGCACTTCACCTCACCAAAAGAAAAACATTTACCACATTATGAAATTTAGGAAATTTAAAGAATATATTTAAATTTTACCGTTACCATTATAAAGGAATTTATTAAATATATTACGCTTTTACATCTTTTAATATTAATAACTGGTTCAAACTTGTTCTAGTTAATTCTAATATAAACAAATAAGTTAAATGGAAAAATTATAAGACAAAGAAACAAAAAAAAAATGAAAACCTAATGAAATATTTTTAGGTGAAACAAAATTTTTAAGTGTTTGAAAATTATGACCAAATTTTCTTTCGCGATAACATTACGATTATAAGACAAATCGTTTAATCACTCACCTTATTCATAGTCAGCCTCCGGTAGAGCTCTTCCGTTGCTTGCTGTGAAAAATGGATTAGTGTAACGGTAATCACCAAATAGTTGGGAATTTACCCTAAATCGAGTACAAAATTTTGCTTCACTTTTAACTTTTCTAAACACAAAACTATTTTAATTAACTGAACTTATTTAACAATACAGGAATATTGATTTCTTAAATTTACAGTTTTAATACATTTATAATAAAAAAAAAACAAAAAAAAATTTTCTTTGCTTTTTCTTCCTTTTTATAATTTTTTATGATTTTTCATTTAGATAATTCACTACTGGACATTAAAATCTGTATGTATATGTCTTTAAACGAACAAAAAAAAATAAAGCAAATACACTAAACACAATCTAATTGTTGAAATTCCGTCTTGATCATGACTAACAGGTGGATTCAAAACAGAATTAGGTGCCGTTGTTTTATACCCAATAATTTGTCGATGGATTTCCCTTTTATTTTTTTACTCTTTACGTGATAGAATAATCCACAAAAAAAAACTCTTGTGAGCCACTGTCCGGTAACCACCGACAGGCCTCTCGAGTGGCTCGTGAATTCCAACCGCAGATCAGCTGGACTTTGTTATATCTGTGGCGAACAAAAGAAACCGTTCTGCGTTACTTCCATAAATACCAGAAATTACAAACAGAAATATACGAATTTATCTCACCTCTCAAGATTTCAATATAGGTGCCAATTGCAAACCAAATTTCACTCCGATTTTGGATTATTATTTTATTTTCGGCTTTACCAAAATTATCATACTATAGTTCACACACACAAAGACTAAATTTAATTCCACTGAGTAGAAGTATAATTTTATTTCGTGGTCTACTGCTACAATGGTCACACAAGAATGATTGATTATACGTTGATGTTATATTTTTGGGTACAACACAACCGTTGTTCAAGATTAGTCATCCCGAGTAATAAAATAATTTAAAAAAAATTATTAATCTGGACCATCAATAAATTCGCCGCTGATTCATGACGAATTTTAACAATTTTCAGAGGTATCAAACCACTTCAATATATTTTATTCCATTTACCAAATTACCGACATATGTTTTATTGGAAAGTTGGAAAATCGCCTTTTTGTAACAACACAGGTTCAAGTTGATTTATACTCCACAAGTCTAAATAGCAACTTGAATCTGATATAACAAAAAAAAAAATTACTAAATTTGGTTAGGGCTTTACAACTTGATATCTTTAGCGTGGAATTTCCCGATTATCTTGCCTTTTTCATCAGTCAAAATATAATTCACGTTACCTTCACTCTTTAATATAGAGGCGGGCTGCCAAGTTAGGCCTAATTTTGCAGAAAAAGAATTTGGAGCACTACTCAAATGATGTTGACGCACAAAAACTTTTTGACCAGGTTTAAATGAAATTGGTCTGGCTCTCAAATTATAAAATTTAGCATGTTTTTCGTGCGCTTGAAGAAGTCGTTTTCGAACGTCAGCATGAATTATTGATAGCCGATGATGTAGCGGTAATTCAGTAATTTCGGACTCATTTAGACTATTTGCTTCGCGTAAAATATCATATGCGTTTCCATGATTTATCCGGTGATAACCATACATAAGAAAATGTGCAGGATACGTGGTTGAATTATGCACCGTATCTCTAATGGAGCTAGCAATCTCTTGAATGTGTTTATCCCATAGCTTGTGATTATCATGTAAATATGAACGTACGGCTGTCAATATAGTGCGATTAACCCGTTCTGATGCGTTGGATTGTGGCGAATATAATCCCGTATAGTTATGTTTGATTCCGTAGTAACGTTCCATCTCTTTAAATTCTTTACTAACGAATTGTACACCATTATCAGAATAGATGTACTCAGGGACACCATATAGAGGAAAAACATCTTCTCTCAAATAGTCAATAATTTTTATGGTAGTTCCCTTGGTAAGTGGTTTTAAGAGACAAAATTTTGTGAGCTGATCCAAGACAATGAGAAGAATTGCATTACCTTTTTGTGATCTGGGATAAGGACCCAAAAGATCTACGTATATCCTTTGCCAAGGACGGTTCACATTCAGATAAGCACCCATTATTGGTCTTAAAAGTACGTTAGGAGCTTTTGTACTCTTACACACAACACATGTAGATATATAATCATGCACCTCCTTTGCCATACCGGGCCAGAAATAGAGACGCCTTAATCGCTCAATAGTTTTAGCAATCCCACTGTGAGCAGATGTCGGTTCATCATGATTTTGATGTATAAGTTGCCTGGTTAGAGACTTTGGAACCCATAATTTCCATACAGGTAAGTCCGTTAATTTTTCTCTTGCCTTAGGTTCCAGTCGCAAGTATATTCGATCATTCTGAATTTGAAAGGCAGAGAATTTATGAGGATCTTTCTCAATCTTTTCTTTAAAAATTGTGTATTCTGCATCTTGAAACTCAGGTAAAGAAAGATTTAATGCATTAGTAAATAAAGGAAGATCATTCGTCAGCTCAGCCACCGTGTCACAATTTACACGAGACAAAGCATCGGGTACTACGTTTTCAGTTCCTTTCACGTGGAGTATGCTAAAATGATAAGGTTGCAACTTTAAACTCCACCTCGCTAGACGTCCGCTAAGATCTTTCTGACACATAAGCCATTTCAAACTGGCGTGATCAGTCATAATTGAAAACTTGTGACCCTCAATATAGGGACGAAATTTTTTAACACTTAAGACTGCCGCAAGACATTCCAGCTCGGTAATTGTATAATTTTTTTGAGCACCATTTAACTTTTGAGATAGGAATGCAATCGGTCGCTCATGGCCGTCGTCATCTTTTTGATATAACACGCTACCTACTCCTGCCGTTGAAGCATCACATCTTATGTAGAATTCTTTGGAATAATCTGGTGTTATTAGCACTGGAGCAGAAGATAAAAGATGTTTTAGCTGCTGAAAGGCATTATCAGCCTCATTATTCCAACAGAATTTGACACCTTTCTTGAGGAGATTGGTTATTGGAGCTGTGACGTCTGAAAAATTTGGGACAAACCTACGGTACCATCCTGCCATACCAAGGAGTCTCCTAGTTTGCTTGACAGTTGAAGGGGCTGGAAACCTTTGGATTGCTTCAACTTTATCAGGATCTACTCGTAGACCCTTTTCTCCAACTAGAAACCCCAAATACTTGATCTCCTTCATTAAGAAGTGGCTTTTGTCTAGATTAATAGTCAGCTTAGCTTCAGATAACCTCGTCGCTACTAAGCGCAACAAATTGACGTGTTCCTCAAAAGATTCCGAAACGATCAGTAAGTCGTCTAAGTAGACAAATATACGATCATGAAATCTATGAGGGATCACTTTGTTCATGAGTCTACAGAATCTCTGGGCAGCATTGCAAAGTCCAAATGTCATTACTTTGAAATGGTAGAGCGGTCTTCCGGCAACAGTGAATGCGGTTATTTGTCGGGATGCCTCGGCCAGAGGAATCTGCCAGAAGGCATCTTTCAAATCTATGCTACTGATAAATTTCGTGGCTTGTAGTCTACCCAATAATCCATCTATCAACGGGAGGGGATACGCATCCTTTTTGGTAACTGCGTTTATTTTGCGTGAGTCTAGGCATAAACGGGATTTGCCGTTTGCTTTGCGAACAAGAACAACCGGAGAACTCCAAGCGCTATGACTCTCCTCGATTACCCCTAGCTCAAGCATTCTATCTAACTCTGCATAAACCAAGTTTTGAACAGCTGGTGACATTGGGTAGTGTCGTTGTTTAATAGGTGCTGTATCACCAACATCAATTATATGTTCTTCAAGATTTGTTCTTCCTAAACCGAGATTGGTTGACGACGGAAACAAAAGTTTTATTTCATTTAGTGCCATCTCCTGCTCAATAGTGAGCAAATGTTGATTGATGTTAGGTTCTATCGACAGGCTATCAATTTTTTTTCGTATAGTTGGGAATATACCGAAAGCTTCCCAAAAATTAATGCCTAGATATAAGTTTTCTTGAAGAGAAGGGACTAAATAAAAACGAACTATTTCTTCGCGATTGTCATATTTAACACCCACATTGATGTATCCAACTATATTATTAGCCGTACCGTCTGCTGTTTTCACTGAAGAACTAAATCTTTTAAACTTCAGTTGATTTTCTTCTAAAAAATTTAAACAGTTTTTTCCCAATATACTTATTGACGCTCCAGAATCAAGGAGTCCTGTGATAGGTTTACTGCAAAGATAAATAGTTACATAAGGACGAGGATCGGTCTTACTACCCTTGATATCTTCAATTGAGGTTGCTGATATTTCTTTTAATAATGTTTTCCGTTGTCGAAAATATTTTATAATTCGTTGTTGTCGTTTATTACTAATTTGGGATATAGACTGAAGGTTATTTCGCTCAGTATCTGTAAACTTTGTAACTAGAGGGATATTAATACAATCAGAAAACGATGACTTATCTTGGTGTACATTGTTGTTCGTAACATTTAATAAAGAATCTATTTTGGTTCGGTTCTCGAGTTTAATTGGTGTATCTGTCTGGGTGCATCTCTCTCCGAACACATTTTCCCAGCTCTTGCATTCGGGTACAAGTTTTCCGACATACGTTTCTGGCAAAATAGACAATTGGGTTTTCGAATGCCTGGCCGGCCACAACCGAAACAAAATACTTTTAAAAACTCCTGTGGACAGTCTTGGTATCTATGCCCGATGTCCTGACAATTCCAGCATATCAAAGAATTGTCTTTATCAGTTATTGGTACACGAGGCGTTCTGTTTAAGGATGATATATTAGGCTCAAGTGCCAATAATTCTGCCCCGTCCGTTATTGCCAAATTTGACATAAGTGATACTTGTGGTTCATCAGATGAGTGGCTTAATGGTTTTCCATAATGATACAAATTTGACGATCTAGCAGTGTTCGGATTCCATTCATTCTGTGTACCATCTTGGCACGCGCCATTGTTTTGAGGCAATTTCCCATAATATGGTTCAATTCTGGATAATTCAGCCGTGTTCGACTGTTCGTCTTCACAATACCCCGAATAATAATCAAAAGTTAGCTGATTTATATTAGAAGAACGAACTCGATTTGGATTATTAGTGAATCTTACAGGCGAGTTTGAATTCCACAGGTCTTCATATTTTTGACACAATAAACGAAGCTCTTCAACATTATTAAAATGAATTGGAAGAGTTCTTTCTTTCAAGTGAGTGTTCATATTTTTACGCAAACGTGTAAGAAGCTCAGCTTCCGAGAATCTGTTTAGTAGTTTCACATTTAACGTCTGAATCTCTAGTAGGAACTCGTTAAACGATTCGTTTGGGCGTTGAAACCTACTTTGAATACGACGTCTTACTTCATCCTCATTTTCAGGTTTGCTGAATCTGGACAAAATTGCCTGTCGTACTTGTATCCAATTTGCGGTGGGGTAGGTATGTAGAAATACCCAAAACCACCGCTCAGCAGTACCTTCTAAAAAACGATGAATAACATTGATTAAATTAGAGACTTCATAGTTTTCACGAGCAGCCATATTTTCAATTCGAAATATAAACTCGTGTATATCATGTGGTTTATTGGAGCCATCATATCTAATTGACCATTGCGGGATATATTTATCTAAATACCTGTATGAATTTCTGGTGCTCGAAGGACCAGCATGTTGTAAATTAGGTACTTTGAAATGGTGATTATTAGGTAATTCGTAATCACCAAGTGGATCAAATGCATTCATTATTTCCTGCCGTGGGTTAGGTAAAAATGCAGGTATTTCAATCATCGAATGACCCGGACTTGATGTTGCTCCTGCTCCTCTAGAGTTACCTGCTAACTTAGGGACACTATTATTCCCAATTATTGCGCTAATATTCTGCGCTTGTTCTACCGTATTCCCAGCTGACTCTTGCACTTTGCTAACATTTTTTTCATGCTCATCTGTTTCATTTGAAAATTTCTCATCCATTAAATTTGGATTGGCAGGCTTGTCTGATTGATCTAACTTTTTGGCATGTTTTACTGTACTGACTTGTCTAGTTTGATGCGGGATCACTTTAAATTCTCTGACTAAACTTCGTTGGTGTCGTTGTAATTGTTCAATAACAATTTTCAAGTTTGGAAGCTCACCATGAGTATTATGCAAGCGAATAGCGCGATTTAAATAATGGGAGGACATTGCCAATAATCGTTTAACTTGAAGTGAAGAAAATTCATGAGGCAAATCTGACACAAGTTTGGAAATTTCTTGAGATTTATCAAAACACAAGTCTCGTTCTAATTCTGGAGATGTAATGATATGACTATCTTTAGGTCTACATCTTATGCCGTCCCGTTCCTGCCTTAAAGAGTCTACTAGCAATTGTTCAGCACCCTGCCGATTTTTAACAATTCCCCGTACTATAAATTCAATTTCCAACTCTTCTGGGCTTAAAAATTGCATTAATTCCGATTCGGAAGACATGTTTACAACATAGTAAATTGTATCAAAAAATATAATTAACTATGAAATAACGTAATTATTACACAAAATATAAAATAGAAAATAACAATAATAACAAAAAAAAAACAAAGAAAATGAGATAGTACAAATAGATAATACTGCTGGCTGGTGAGGTGTTCAGCACTCATGAAGTGGCGATCTTGAATAAGTCCATACCTAGAGTATCCTATTGATAATTCTAATATTAATATTTCAAAATACTTTGTATGGGCGGGTTATAATCCAATCATCTCATTGTGAAACCAATCCTTATTGGCTTTTGGAGAACACGAGGAATCACCTCGGCATCGAATCATTAGCTGTCTAAGGTGGCTATCAAACAATGAAATAAATGAACCGTAACATAGTATTTTTAGTTTTGAATTAATTGATGACACACTAAACCTAACTAAAGAATAAAACAATACGTGGAGAAGAATGAATTGAGTATTTGTGTCAGACTAACACTGAGATCACATAAAATCATTATGGCTTCATCAATATTAATAAGCACAGAATCAATCGATTCAAACTTGAAAGCAATTTAATATTTGGTTTAAAGATAAACAGAAACACAAACAAAAAAAAACTTGAAATATTAATAGAAAAGAAGGGATTTATCCGCTGAAAATATTCATCATCTAGCGATCTTGTAAATAAAAAAAACTGTAGTTGGGAAGTGAAGCTTCCTTGGATACCTTATTAGGGCGACCACCGGAAAAAAAAAACAAAAAAAAATAACTGAAATTTACATTGGGACACAGCAACTCATGTTGAGGAAATCTTACAGATATTAGTAAACACTGCTATATTCGCAAGACTTTTCTATCAAATGACCTTGGTCCCTGTTTCGGCGCCATTTTGTAACGGAACTATAGCGGCAGCACATCCTAGAAGCGTGGATAGCGATCAGTGAAAAATCGGGGTTCAATTTAAGCCGCTATTATTAATAATTTCCGTTCAAATTTTACATGATGTGCGATACTTACTTAAAAAAAACAAAAAAAAAACAAAACTGAATAATACCCCAGGCTGGTCACAAATTTTAGATCACATGTCACGAAGCACTTCACCTCACCAAAAGAAAAACATTTACCACATTATGAAATTTAGGAAATTTAAAGAATATATTTAAATTTTACCGTTACCATTATAAAGGAATTTATTAAATATATTACGCTTTTACATCTTTTAATATTAATAACTGGTTCAAACTTGTTCTAGTTAATTCTAATATAAACAAATAAGTTAAATGGAAAAATTATAAGACAAAGAAACAAAAAAAAAATGAAAACCTAATGAAATATTTTTAGGTGAAACAAAATTTTTAAGTGTTTGAAAATTATGACCAAATTTTCTTTCGCGATAACATTACGATTATAAGACAAATCGTTTAATCACTCACCTTATTCATAGTCAGCCTCCGGTAGAGCTCTTCCGTTGCTTGCTGTGAAAAATGGATTAGTGTAACGGTAATCACCAAATAGTTGGGAATTTACCCTAAATCGAGTACAAAATTTTGCTTCACTTTTAACTTTTCTAAACACAAAACTATTTTAATTAACTGAACTTATTTAACAATACAGGAATATTGATTTCTTAAATTTACAGTTTTAATACATTTATAATAAAAAAAAAACAAAAAAAAATTTTCTTTGCTTTTTCTTCCTTTTTATAATTTTTTATGATTTTTCATTTAGATAATTCACTACTGGACATTAAAATCTGTATGTATATGTCTTTAAACGAACAAAAAAAAATAAAGCAAATACACTAAACACAATCTAATTGTTGAAATTCCGTCTTGATCATGACTAACAGGTGGATTCAAAACAGAATTAGGTGCCGTTGTTTTATACCCAATAATTTGTCGATGGATTTCCCTTTTATTTTTTTACTCTTTACGTGATAGAATAATCCACAAAAAAAAACTCTTGTGAGCCACTGTCCGGTAACCACCGACAGGCCTCTCGAGTGGCTCGTGAATTCCAACCGCAGATCAGCTGGACTTTGTTATATCTGTGGCGAACAAAAGAAACCGTTCTGCGTTACTTCCATAAATACCAGAAATTACAAACAGAAATATACGAATTTATCTCACCTCTCAAGATTTCAATATAGGTGCCAATTGCAAACCAAATTTCACTCCGATTTTGGATTATTATTTTATTTTCGGCTTTACCAAAATTATCATACTATAGTTCACACACACAAAGACTAAATTTAATTCCACTGAGTAGAAGTATAATTTTATTTCGTGGTCTACTGCTACAATGGTCACACAAGAATGATTGATTATACGTTGATGTTATATTTTTGGGTACAACACAACCGTTGTTCAAGATTAGTCATCCCGAGTAATAAAATAATTTAAAAAAAATTATTAATCTGGACCATCAATAAATTCGCCGCTGATTCATGACGAATTTTAACAATTTTCAGAGGTATCAAACCACTTCAATATATTTTATTCCATTTACCAAATTACCGACATATGTTTTATTGGAAAGTTGGAAAATCGCCTTTTTGTAACAGTTCTCTCGACAGGAATGGAATACTTTCCGCCTCGGTATGTAATCTACTATTTCGTATTTCTTCTATTTAGTTGTAGAGAAATATTTTCACAATGTTTTCACGTTTAATTATGCACATGCGTTTAATCGCTTTGATTAATCGTAAAGCAAATTAAATTTTTAATTTAAATGTATGCCCATAACATAACCTATTAAATTATCCTAATAAAATACGATAAACGGATGAAAATAAAACCAAACAAGTCTGTAGTTTAACAGTCAAGCCACTTATTCAAACTAAAAAATATTTTCTCGTCACATATGTTACGTTGCTAACCAGCAATGCGACCAGCATATAGGGCAGAATTGGAGAAAAGACGAATAATTTTACGTTTATCGTCTGTTGGATTTCTTCAATAATCAAGCACAATAGAGTGATTTCGGCTTAATTTTTCAATTATGAGGGGACTTTGATGTCCCTGTTCGTGATAAGCGTCAATTTTTTCCTTTCGGCATTATTTAAGATTTTATTTTTTTTCCCATACTTATTTCCAAAAAACGCAAAAATTTAATAAATTGAAATTTTGGATTTTGTAAGTACTACACCGCAACTAAAAAATTAACTGGATTTACTCAAGTGTAACGTGATGTATTACTTTAAAGTAAAGGAAAAAGGCGTAACGGACTTGAAATTAAAGCACAAAATATTTTGTTTGAAAATGTACTTATGTATTGATTTGAAAGAAAATTAATTCAATTCTATGGTACGAAATCGACTGACTGACATGTACGGCTCCGGTACGTGCTTATAAAATAAATTTGTGGCGATGACAAAATACTTGAATTAGCAGTATATTCTGCTTGAAGTTCGTTATCTATTCAAATTTAAGAAACACATCATTAAACATAATAGACTAATTTACACAAATGAATAAATAATGTTGGTTGATATAAATATTGATGAAAACGAACTATGAATTGTCGGCGAATAAAATGTAATTGAACTCAAATATTTGGTTTAAGCTGGTTTTGTGTCATTGAAAAAATATGAATACTTATTCCTAACAGGTTGCCATACAAATGGTTGTAAGAAATATGTTTAGTATTGATCCCTTTTATTTCAAAAACAAATTATGATGACCCTTCGTGGTGAAGTTTTTGGTTTGGAATTTTTATCCGCTAAAAAAAACCTTCTTATTTAATTAAAACTCCAATACATTGATTTGAACCAGTTAATTTAGAAGGTCAACTTGATAATGTATTAAAATAAAATGGCGATTCACTCAGATCTTATGACAGAGGTTGAATTTTAATTCTTTTGATATCATATGACTAAATTTAACACTTCAGTTTTCAATTCAGACTCGCAAACCTACATACATGTAATGGATAAATTTAAGTTACGGCCCGGACTCGAAACCAACTCCTTTCACAAAGATTAAAACAGTGAATTTTAACTTGACCTAAGTTGAATTTTCCGTTGTTCAAATCAAATGAATCAAATTTTGAGCTTATTCGAGAGAAAACATTTAATATGTTTTATAGACCTTGGGCTGCTCAAATTATGGAGTATAAATTTCAACTTATTTTGTAGTTTGACTCAAAAGACAATATATTTATTTACTTTCACGTTCTTATCGCGATTGATAACACTATTTATAACTGAGATTGCGCAAACATGTATACATCTTGAAAAACCTTTGAATTTTTTTATTTATTTATTTTTTTTTTTTCAGGCCTATGCAGCCGGCTGTAATATTGTCATCCTAGCCAGTACATTTGAACGGGTTCAAATAATACCGGGTGCCATCCATAATTACATTCGAATATCAGCATTAGATTGTAGCACCGATACTGGTAAAATTGCAGCCGCATACGAAGACAAAGTATGCATATTCGAACCCACACCGTTGATACATCATGAACAATCACCAAATCATGGCTTAGAATACAGGTAACGTTTATTTCCAATTATTATTTTATATTGGTTATCGCGGCGCACATTAACAAATCACGTGACGTTTGTTGCGCGATAAAAAGTAAAATAACTATGTACTTAATAAATAATAAAAAATTGGTTTTATATTTTTTGTGTGTCTGTGTGTGTGTGTTGCAACACAGGTGGGTGCAAACTGGTACATTGCAGGCTGGTTCACATATAAGTGCATTGTCATGGAATTTGGAAGGAACACGACTTTTAACCGGTGGCGTTTTGCTTCAAATGTGGCATGAAAAATTAACTAAAAATGGTGATGGGGATGAACCGGTCCAAGTCAAATTTGAAATTGGTGGTGGTGATCCGAAAACACCTGCCGTTGAGGATACAGATTCAAATTCGGAATGGGAATGTATTTGGAAATGTCATACGGCTACTCCAGTGCATCATATGGCATTTAGCCCGGATGGAACGCTATTTGCGACATCTGGACGAAGTGATCGACTTGTTAAAGTTTGGTACGAGAATAAATATTGTAAGTGATTTTTAAGGCTTCAAATATATTAGTTGCCCTTGTGTAATTCTTTTCCAAATTCCAGTACTATTTCCATCGAAGAGTATGGATCATACTCATGCGACGTCAATTGAACAGCAGGAATTTAATTATGGCTTTGTGTATATCGCTCATCCGCGTGCTGTTACCCATATATCCTGGCGGAAGACTAGTAAATATATGCCCAAGGGTTCCGTGTCTAATATGCTAGTGACTTCGTGTTTAGATAATATATGTAGGATATGGATCGAGACAGTTCTACCCGATGATGGTTTGGTTAATATGAATCAATTTGATCCACTTGCCACCCAAAATCCGAAATTTCGAACACACCGCCATAAACATCGATTTATGCAAAGATTAAAGCATATGAAAACATGTTTCCACATTCGACGGCATGCCAAACATCATGGAGCAATCGGTCTAAATGGTATTGGTCCAGGATTTGGTGGTCCGGGCGCTGGGTCCACATTAGGTCATGCTCCAATTCCATCATTACCATCAACCTATAGTGTACATGATTTTCATTCTTATGGATACCATGGCACAGGGGTCACACCTGGACTACACTTTCATTTGGCCGCATCAATAAATGCGGAAACTGATATTCCTTTGGTACCATCTATGAAAACTAACGATCCGTCAAATCAACCAAATTTCATCCTTCACTGGCTGAACAATAAAGAGATGCATTTTACAATTCAAGCCGAGGCAATATTGCAAGAATTAACCCGAAAAGTGATCGAGAAGGAAGATAATCAAAATGCTTCAAACGAATTATTGTCGGACGCGCATGAGGCGCACGAGGAACCAAATCCGGACGACAATACAACCGCGACTAATACAATCAAGAAGATGAAACTGAAACATCACAAATCACAATCACACGACGATAATAGTTATAGTGATGAGCATTACACCCAATCTAATAAATCCCATCATCATTCGCTTTCTAACACGACTTCACTCAATTCTTTGCTAACGGATGGGGCTTTGCATGTGCCCGACTCGTTAGATATGAAAATCGAATGCTTATTGCGCGACTGGCATCAAAGTCCAGACTTGTTATTTTCGATTCATCCGATCGATGGCAGTTTTTTGATATGGGTCGTTGAATGGCTAGACGAGTACCATCCTGGATCGTTTCGCCAAGCCCAAGTGTCATTTTCTACTAGAATTCCATCAGCATTCCCATTAGGCGACGCCATGTCAATGTCGACAACCGTCAGTCTCTATAATACAGGGGGGAACTTGCTTCAATTGCGCGAAATGGTACGCGGAGCGAAACCTACCACCACGGCTCCTGACAGTATTCCAGAAATTACGACTCCATTACCAAGTGTTTTGGAGGAGACAGAAACGGAACAAGGTGACGAAGAAAACGGAGAAGACACCAATCCACCGGAAGAAAAACCGATGGATGCCAACATCAAAGTGAGAAAACCAAATTTGAGCGCACCTGAAAGTGTTGTCGGGTCTGATGTGATCAATGCGCCGCCTACACCCAGTATATCAATGGTCTCGAAGCATTCAAACGGCACTCTAAATCTGTGGCAACTTACTTTCGCGGACAAAACCAAATTTACACAAGTATTGAGCATTGGACATGCGTCCCGAGCATCGGGCCATCGGTTCCGGGTGAACGATATAACTTGCCACCCAGTATTGCCTCTACTCTTAACCACATCACATCATAATATACCTGAGGTTCCGACCTCATCGACCGCAGTACCTGGAAAATATAATTTCGATCGTGGTGGGCGCGGTAAAGATGTTCTATTTCCGACCGGGTTTTGTTCAGAGTTAATCCTATGGCGGGTAGACGCAGTTGGGCCATTGTCACAATCTGGTGGTGTGAGTGAATTGGCGCGTATTAATTCACCAGAAATTTCTGCGTTTAGTAATGTGGCGTGGATTCCTACTTTGTTACCATCGACTACACTTGGTAATTTAAGTAATTCACCATCGGCTTGTTTTGTTGCTAGTGACGGGGAATGTTTACGGGTGTATCAAGCCGTAATCGATGCACGAACTCTATTAGCCGAAGTGTCAAGTTCCGAACGACGAAGTCGATTGCGGCGTGATTCAATGATGTCATTATCGACGGATTGTTCCTCCATCGATATGGCGTTTCATCAATCATCCATTCATGATAAAATCAAAATTGTTTCGCAACAATCGACTGCTCGGCCCGGTTGTATAATACAACTTGATGCCATTGCGGATGCGACACACGATTGGCAAAATACCCAATTTCTTCATGTATTCCAGGAACAGTTAATTACCGGTGAGCGAAACGAGGAGAAAAGTTTATTCGATGAAACAATCGGTCTAACCGAAAATCAAATGAGCGCAATGGTCGATTTACAAAAGAATTCCGTATTCGAGGAACCATTCTATATAGTCATATTAGAACGAACTCAGAGTGGTACTACGGTTCATATGTGGCGGCTCGTAATTGCTTCACAACCTACCAACGCGGATATAAGTGAAAGCATGATGTATGTACCGGATAGCAATTTGGTTCAAGATCTGGACGAGCCTGAACCAGGACCACGTCATTCGATATCTGGTTTAAATGTGGACGACGCCAATAATTTACAGGAAGAGATGCAGCCGCACGTGATTATTACGACAACGAAAGTTTGTACTCAAGAATTACCGCTGCCTGATGGTGTTGATGTTGTACATGCATCACCCGCAGCTGGTCATTTGAGCTCTTCGTCTATTTATCCCGCATGTTTCGCTCCATACATAATCGTAACCGCCTGCTCTGATTCGACTTCCCGATTTTGGAAGTGTAATGTTTCGAAAAATTCAGTGGAAGGTAATAATAATAAAAAAACAAATTATTCATACGAATGGTGTGAATGGGATATGCTGAGCAAGGATAAAGAATCGACGATTGAGATAACGGGGCAACCGCTGAATATAAGCGCTGCTTATTCGGGTCGCATTGCTTGCGCTTACAAATATGGTAAATCATTTACTCGTCCAAATAAAGGCGACCCCGAATCACGCTATGTAAATTTGTGTGTTGCTATATACGAGTGCGAAAGTACCGGTGGTAGTGAATGGATTTTGGAGGACACAATTCATTTGAAAAATATCCATCTGCCACGAATTCAAATTGACCCAAATCTTGATTTGAGCTATCTGCACGACAATCGATTCTTGCAAAAGAAACATAAACTAACTCAAGTATTACAGACTCTTACACATGAAAATGAGACAAGGCAATCACGGAATGGTGATGTGACGCCCGATGGTATTACAAAATCAGGTTCAAGTCTATTGGCCGTGCCCAGTTTTAGCACGTTACAATCTTTACGAAAAAGTATTACGGAGAATGGAAACACGTGTCCATTGACCCAAAAACATTTAGTGCAATTGGATTGGGTGTCGAAAGAGGACGGATCACACATTCTAACAGTCGCCGTTGGTAGCAAAATTATGTTATACACTCCAGTCTCAAGTGATTTAGCTCAGGCTAATATGAAGGCAATGAAAGAATCGCAATCAACTAATAGGCCATTATTACGAAAAGCCAGTTCATTGGCACAACCACATTTCAACGACGAAATTCGTTGGATGAAACTTCGCCAAATCGAATTGGAAACTGCTGATAATTTACCACCTTTACCCATGCAAATGTCATGGGTGCGTGACGGTATTTTAGTGGTTGGTATGGATTCCGAGATGCATGTATACTCACAATGGAAATCTAATAAAAATCATCGCATAGATATTGAAGATATGTATGATACAAGAAATTTACGAGATGAGGATTTACGATCGTTGGCCAATGAAAATGTACAACGGCGGTTGGCGAATGTATCCTCAATGCCACAATTATCACGTATCAGCTCAATGAATCTGCAAATGTTTTCGCAACAAGATCGGAAAAAGAAAATTGGTTCAAATAGCACGAATGAGATAAAAGCTCCGACTGATCAACCATCGTCGCTAAATCTTGATTACATGCCCGATTATGGTTTGTTTGAAGCGTCGAGAATTGCGTGCCCCGTGCTACCTCAGTATCATCCGAAACAGTTAATGGAATTTTTAAATTCGGGTAAAATCCGTTGGGTCAAGGCGATATTAGCTCATTTGGTGCGTTGCATAAGTGGAACATATACGGTGCGAGGGAATGCAGGCGAAGAAGAAAGTCTCAACAGACAGGTAAAGTTAAGTTTGATTTTTTTGTTTAGTTTCGTTTCTGGGTTTTCTAATAAGGTCACATCAGTTTCACGATAAAATCTTGCCGATTTAGAGTAAAACAAATTCATTCCATTATTCCTATTTTATAAATAAATGTATTTTGAGTGTGGGGGGAGGGGGGAGGGGGGTGACTAGAACGGTTAGTATTTAAGAAAAGTAAATATGTAAATCATTTTTTAAAGCTGAAAAAGTTTCAAATTGTCCCCCTTGGGATTATTACAATTCAATTACGAATTATTTGATTGATTATTGTAAAGTTTTAGTTCGTTAAAAAACTTAAGAAAAATCTTATTCAGTGAGAGAAAAACGAGGGTATCGAACATTTTCTTGATGTACAAACGATGAAACACAAAATAAATTCCAAAATTTTTTATGATCATATTGGTCAAATTATGTTTTGAAAAATTAACATTCTGAAAAATCGGAAATCAGAAATTCAGCTAAATTCAGAAAATGATAAAAATAATTGTGAAAAGAAGGAAATTCCTACAGAGCAACATAATATTTAACCCATTATGGTTCGATGCCTTGGTATAAGATTAGATGATTGTACATTTTTTATAGTCCTCCAAATTTAAAGGGACAGTCTTCGGGACGTCATCTATGTGATGAAAAGTCCCAAAATCATTTGGAATTATATGTGTTATATGTGTATTACAATATCATAATAGAAAACAGAAACTGAACGCAAAGTAGCTCCAAATTACTTTTTAGCTTTGTGTATGATATCCATACAAATTTATGAAGGTTTTCCCTTAAAATTTGGACTTTGTAATAGACAACTTTTCTCAAGGTTCTTTGATATTTATTATTTATTACTACAATTTACTGTTATTTGAATTGATTCTTAAGTTGCATATTACATTATTGCATTTCTTTCAATTTATTCCTTTGCTTTGCAATTAAAATATTATAATTTTGAACGCAATCTGCGTAAATTATATTTTTCTGATTAGTTTTATTGAAAATACAGCCGCGGAATAAACATCTTTTTTATTTATTCTCTTCCAAAAAAAAAAAAAAAAACGAACGAATTAGAATTGGAAAACAAATCTCATAATTTTCCTGTTTTACTTGTAATGCACGATTTTCATCATGTTTTATGTACATATTTGTTGTACTTCAATATTATACTTCTTTAAATAAAACATTCTATTTTTAGTTTAGTCAAAGATTTAATTTTTGAGTAATTTTGGAACTGAATCAAATAAAGTATTTTCGGTTTAATATACTCAAATTAATATCATATAAAGAAAAATGTATTATTTAGTTTGACAGAAGTTCTAAATTATCGAAAATTAATTCGGCGACCATAACACTATAATATATGTTTTCAGCGAGGTTGGTCAAGATCTCGCACTCTGTCGGTGAGCTATGCTGCTGGTACGACAAGTCCTCTGGAGCAGAGGGGATCGACAACACAGGTATATTTTATTATTTAACCATTTTTTTTATTTTTGTTTCTTCTCATTAAATAATTATCTTTAATTTAACCAAATTACTACTACAAAATCATAATTACATTAGTACATTAATTTAAGTTATTTAATCACAAAATTGCATGTCATTCTAATATTGAACTCTCTCTTTCTGTATATAAATGTATGCTTTAGATGTTTGTCTTTTTAAGTTTTTTGTATATAGAAAACCGTTGCGCCTCTTATTACTATAAACAAACAGATAGAATAATTAATCCCCTAACTTGTATATGGCAGTCAATTTTGTGATTTTAAATCACATACAATCATAACACAGTAAAACATAAGTTAGTTAGAATAATTTTGATTAGGTACTAAACACTTATTACAAAAATTGTATGTACATTATAAACCCCGTATTTAACTACTAGACAAACGATTTATTTTGAAGTGTCAACAAACATTATTTGTCTGCTATTAATTAGAACGGGATTATTGGATGTTACTGAATTTTGTAATATGGGTATTAGACCGCTGCCAATTAATACTTAATCTTTATTTAATTACTTCAACTAAACTAATTTAAATCGAATTAAATACAAAGATTCCCGAGGAATTAACACTCGACTATGCCGAAATTACATCCATTCCGCCACTGCCATTGTGGACACTGTTGGCCGCTGATAAAGAAACAAATACAACCTCTACGCAAAAGGAAGATGTTAAGGTAAATCAATCTATATTATTCCACAATGTCACAAAATAAACGTTTAATTTGTTTTTTTTTATTCTAGGATTATAACGATCTATTCGATGGTAACGTAGGCGATAACGAAGAATCACTTGACGAACTACTAGAGGATGAAACCGAATCCCCTCGACGATTTGATCGTCGATCATCAGTAGTGGAACGACAAAGTTTATCACATTTTGGCCCGCGCCAAGGCCAACTTCTATCTCGTCTACTTACGCATACCCATTTACCAGGGTTATCGTCACTTGATCAAATGCATTTGCTTGCATTAGCCGATACAGTTTCAACATGTAACACAGACTTTGCAGAACGTTTTGCAATCGATGCCGCTAAAACGGCAATTGCCAAAGAAAATTTAACGGGTGTTCCGAATGACGATCACTTACCAACCGATTCATTAGACGATTGTGGTTTACGATTTTTACTAGCGATGAAACATTTTAGCTACTTACTTCGATGTTTACCAATTGCGCAACGATCCCAATTCCAGAAGCAAGGTGTTGGCACCTCAAATATTGTATGGGCTTTCCACTCGGAGAGTGAAGAGGAATTACTTAATTTAATTCCGTCTTATGCCAAAGGTCAGGCTAAGTGGTCAACATTGAAAGAATTGGGCGCTGGTTGGTGGTTGCGTAATATCACCCAATTAAGAACTTGCGTTGAAAAATTAGCGAAAGCTGCATACCAAGCAAAACAAGATCCGATGGATGCGGCTATTTATTATATTGCAATGAAAAAGAAATCAGTTGTCTGGGGATTATTCAGATCGAAGCGCGACGAGAGAATGACAAAATTCTTTGCGAATAATTTTTCTGAAGATCGATGGCGTAAGGCTGCGCTAAAAAATGCTTTCGCCCTTCTTGGAAAACAACGATTCGACCATGCTGTTGCATTCTTTTTACTCGCAAATTCGCTAAACGATGCAATCGAAGTATGTCTTACCAAATTAGAAGATTTACAATTGGCTATGATAATTACGCGATTATATGAAGGCGATCATGACTCCTGTCCTCGTAGCTATCAGCAATTACTGTACAAAGAAGTATTAGGCTGTGATCCAGATGGCAATAATCAAGATTTAAATCGTGCTCACCCTGATCCATTTTTAAGATCGATGGCTCTGTGGATTCTAAAAGATTATTCAGGAAGTTTAAATACACTTATACTAAATCATGTCGGCCAATATCATAATAACTATCCGGACGAGGAACCAATGATAATTCGTGCTGAAGCTAATCCTTCGGCGACAAATCCAAATGTCTTTAATTTCTATATATATTTACGAACACATCCTCTTTTAATTCGGCAACATCTAGCGTCGACGGCACAAGAGAAAAAGAAAGCTCAAATTGTTTTATCAGGTTTCAGTTATGGAGCTGATAATACAATAAAATCGGCTATTGGTGATAAACAGTTGCAATTGGAAGATTCAATTACGCCACTCGAACGACAGTTGTATTTTACGACTGCACATGGTCATTTTAAAGCAGGGTGTCCAGCTTTAGCACTTGAAGTATTAAGTAAACTGCCATCTAAAGTACTCGAGCATGATAATCAACTTGCTACACCCGACCTTCCGGACAACGATCATCGAATTAAAACCGGTACAATTGACTGGGGTACAAATGCTGATGAAATAGCAAATCATGCTAGTAACAACTTGGATTGGGGCGCAAATACTAGCGCAATGGATTGGGGTGCACCGGTCAATTCAGAAAATAATGATGATGGGTTTAAAGTCGAATGGGATGATGATCACGGAGATTCATCGGATAGTGAAAACGGCTTGGAATTGAAAATTGATAAAAAGAATGAACCAGAGGAAACACCACCAAAAGAAATTGAAACGGCCCCGAACGGACACAAAGTTAAACTGCATTTAGATATTATGGCACAACAGCTGAAATTCGTTGCTTGCTTGAAAATATTGATGGAAGAGCTGTCTACATTAGCAACTGGATTTGAAGTGGATGGAGGCCAATTGCGATACCAGCTGTATGTGTGGCTGGAAAGAGAAGTTGAAGCTCTCAGACAGTTATGTAATTATAGTTCAGGTGATGCGTCAAATACAACAATTGAAGATTCGACCAATCCCGAATTCAGTGGTACCGAACGAGATACTCCAGTTTTGGGTCAACGACCATCAACCGTTGAAAAACCAACCTTACATGAGATACTTATGCAAGAGAAGCTAGACTTTGAGGCTAAGGTGCATCGGGCAGCCAAACGTAAGTCTTGGCTTAAGGCGAATGAAACACTTCTAAGAACTCTACTCTCATATTGTTCATTGCACGGAGCTAGTGGAGGTGGTTTGGCCTCCGTCCGCATGGAATTAGTATTATTACTTCAGGAACTCCAACAAGAAAAAACTCAGCAACAATTATTGAGTCCTTTACCATTCCCGACAACACTCCCATTATTGAGCGCTTGTGTAGCTGGAAATAAAACCGTAATTGCCGATCCAGTGCGACATCTACAGAGTCATACGCACGATATGCTTCAGATAGTAGTAGATCTTCAAAGGCCACCAATTGGAATAAAGGTGCCCACAGTTTCTGAAATATTTGTCCTTCGCGATTTGGCGGTTGCGCTATCCGCGTGCATCTATCAATCACTGTGCGATTCCGATACGTTTAGTGTTAAACACAATACAAATGATGGATATAATAGTCCTGGTATGGAAACCCTAGCCAAGTTGAACGCAAGTTGCCAAAGTTCTCATTTAATGGCAAATGCGGCCCATCAACGTAGACGAAAATATTCAACCGACGAACCTTTAATCGTTAGTACTCCGCCATCCAAGTGGCCAGGCGTTACAAATTTACGAGCCCTACTAGCTCGAGAAAAGGATGAGGATACGCCACGTTTGAATGTCCTCTTGTGTGAAGCTTTTGCCGCAACATTTATGGCTCTCCTTGTGTACGCCTTATCGACATGCGATTGTCATATCCTATATCGTTTGGCAGGTCAAAAATTCACTAACGAGACATGGGCCAGTCTTTACGGTGGTGGTGTTAAAAAACTATTACGAAAAGCCACATCACATTTACAAGCGGCCCAACAAGCCGCTCAAGCTCAACAAGAAAATCTTGATAATCCTGTAGGTGAAGGTGGTGTGTGGACCGCAGTCACATCGTTAACAAAACAACGAGTTAGACTAAATATGAAGCTTTTAGGACAATTTGCCGGGCCAACTGCCCCTAACATGAAAGAAGATAAACCCACATATCGTGAACAATTCGTACCGCCCGATATGTCCATGGTTTCGTACTTTTTAATCAAACCTAAATTGAGGGGTGATGAGAATGAAGATGATTATGATTCGGCCGATTCAATATCATCCGATCTGGAGAGCGATGAGGAGGACGAGGATGTTTTTGCAGATCCGTTGAGTAATGATACGAAAAAGAGTCAAGTATCCGCGGTGCTCAAGAGACATCGTCGCGAAAATACAGAGCACTCAAATCCAAGTTCATATTCATGGGCTGTGATGCGTTTGGCTATTGTTAAATTGGCTCAAATGCAACTAAAAGAATTTATCGATGTGGCGGGTATTGAAATGCAAGAGTTGCCTGTTGCAAGCCCTTTGATACATGGAACCATGCGAACATTAGTATTGTGGCAAGATACAATAAAAGATGAGCTAGAGGTGCGAGGTCCAGCTTCGGCCGATTACATTCCCGGTTGCTTTATTGAATCCGAGGCTAAAGGTCCGGCAATCCATAAATATCGTTCTCTGTTGGAGAAAAATAATACGCCATTTAGTCCAGTATTGGGGGCAGCGTCACCTGCTCGTCGTCTCTGGAATTTTTTGGTACGGCAAGAAATGGTTCAAGATATCTTTATTCGTGCCGTTTTTGGCAAACGCAAGTTATACTCTAACATATTTGACAACAGCAGCGCAATATTTTCGACGAACAGCTCGACAGGTGGTGGTGGTGGTGGTGGCAGTGGAGGTGATGGAACGCCAGGTGAAACTCCTAATACGACAAACGTAAATCTACCAGAACCAGTTCGAATTATACACAAGGATCAAGAATCTATATCGGCGTTCTGTTTAAACCTCGTTAATCCAGGTTTACTAGCGTTGGCAACACCTCGAGAAGTACAAGAAATGGATATATCGTTACTGTTAGAATCTCCAAATTGGCTGGAAGATGAATGTGAGCTTGACATACTAAACCTCAACAAAGACCCAGAAACTCTGCCGGCCAGCGGTTTTCTCGTGATACAGACGTCTTCAGACAAGTATATTTTTTTTTCTTAATTATTGAAAGTAATCAAGTTACCTACACAATAATTTTATAATTTCCAGAAATCTTGTGAATCAAAACTTGAATACAGTCCAAAATTATGCGACACCAATTAGCCCGCAGCCTGGAATTGCTGGCCAATCTGGGCGAGGCGCTTCTGTGGTGAGTAGCGTTACAAACATTTTCTTTGTTACATTTTTGTTCTAAACACAATATTAATCACATTTTTTTTTTTTTTTTTAATAATTTCAATCCATTGGTTTCATATTTTGGTGCAAATTAACAGATTGCACTTTTTATACCTGTAATTAAATTATATGGCTATTAAATTCTAAGAATAATGATAAAAAATTTTAAGTTAATCAATAAGCGCGCATTTCAAATCATTAAATAATTTTCTTTGTAAATTTTATTTCGTTTTTGTCTATTCAAATTATATTTTTCATTACAATGACAGTTTGGACTGTCCTGCCTAATTCCTCTTTTCCAAAATTAATCAGATTTAATTTTAAATGCGAACAGCAATATTTTTATATGTTTTAATTGCGAGAGAATGACCTTTTTGGGGGTTGCCTACATTTTGTTCAAGTTTTTTGCAAAGCTTGTAATTGGAGTATTTTGCTTCCTTTTTCTACATTTTGTCAATTTGAGCGCTAAGTTGCTCTAATTTTTTTTTGTTCATTTTGTATTTAAATTTCGTAAAAGGTCAAATAATATTTTAACAATTTCTATTTGTTTTTTTAAATAAAGCTTTTTTAACTCAATAAAATATTTTAAAAAGTTTAATTTATACTTTTTTTTTCTATGTTTATCTACTTGAGCATAATTCGGAATAACTCAAAATATTGTTTATGTTAAATAATGCAAAAGCTTTTTAATCAAAATTGATTCTAATTTTGCATATTTTGAATTCCCTAATGCTTGATCTAATTTTAAAAATAGCCAAATCTTCAAGTCGCAAAATCACAAGATATTTTTTTTTAATTAAATTTTATAATTTAGTTGTAAAATATAAAAAAAATCGGTTTAAAAATTTGATAGCAAGCAGATGCTAATTTGCAGAAGTAATGATGAAAAACCATTGTTTGAGCAAAAATATAAGCAATTTTTCATAAAAGCATACAACCATTTCCTCATTATGGCTTTTCATAAACAAATTAACATCTATTTAAAGCCGCTGCCGGTGCTTGGTGTATTTTCTACTTTAGTCTTTCTGGTTGCAGGCATTCTTTATGTACCAAAGATGGTAGCCAAATAATGGATATTGACCACACTTATCTAATTTACTCACGGAACCGGACATTTAAATTAAATGAAAATGTTTCCTTTATATTAAGAATTTTCTATTCAAATTATTTTAAGTTTTTTTTTATTTAATCTAGCTACACATCAGGACTTTAAAAGTTTATACGACGTTTGCACCAATAGTATAAAAGTAGCAAAATACTATCCTGAGTTTACGTCAAGCAAATCAAATTACTTTATCAAATGCTTTTTTGCTGTCAATATAATTTATATCAAAATCTATTGTTTTCTAGGATGTGGTGTAAACTCTAATTCGTTATTTTGATCTTATCCGAGTAACAACGTGACACTAAAAATTACAAAGATTTTACATAAAATAATAATTTTTGGAAAAAATGTGAGTTGACGCCGATTGTCACGCGAAAGCGAACATTTGGCGGAGCAAAATTGTCGGTTTTTGGTGGAATATTTTGTGAACTTTTCAAAACAACATGTACCTAATTTGTCACCAATTATTGGAAAAATTGTCACAAAAATAATGTAAATTTTGTGTTAAATTGATGACCAAAATAAAGTATTTTGTTACAAAATATCAGCATAAAGATATCTTAAATTGTGAACTATTTTTGTGACAAAATGACCTACAATTTTGTGATCACCATTATTGGTTGCTCGGGTATTTAATTTTTCGTTTATTGAGAATTATAAAATAAAATTTTATTTCGTGTTTATTTTATTTCAAAAAATACTTCTAAACATTTTATTCTAATAATCACGCAAAATACCAACCTGAGTAATCAAAAATGTCGACCAATTTATCACAAGTAAGTTACTTTTTATCAAAAAAAAAAAATTGAGAAAATGTACCATAACAAAATATACCTATGTGGATTTTTTTCATAAAAACAAAAAAAAAAATGATTTCGTTCATCAACTTGTTACAAAATTTATTTTATGTTTTGTGTGCTCCATCCAGCATATTTTTTCCATTTTGCCACAAATTGTTCCGATATTTTTACCCATCCATCGTTTTATCTGTAATTTTTGTTATTCTTTTGTGCTGCATGGTTACTCGGGGAATATTTTATTAGCTTAGTAACCACGTCGCAAAAAAAGCGACAAAAAATTGACAAATTTAGCTATGTGATTTGTAGACCAAATAAATTCATAAAACAGTCACATTCTCTTACATGACAATTTTGTCGATCAATATGTCGGCTTTTTTATTTGTTGAATATTTGAAAGATGTTAAATTTTACAACAAAAATGTGGAAAGTATTGTTGAACAATTCTCGAATATTGAATAACGTTTTTATGCCGAATTTTTTGATATTTTGTGATCAAATTTGTGAAAAATTTGTTTAAACTTTGGAGACCAACTTCACAACTTCCAATTAGTGAAAACCAAAATCTAGGTATCATCAAAAATTTGTATTTAATGAAATAATCATCCGATAGACAAAATATCCACATTTTTTGGTCAACAATTTCTCAATAAAATATTGTAGTTTCACAAAAAAACTTGTTAAAAATTTGTCATAAAATCATTTCGACAAAATTTTCACATTTTTTTTGTCCAGAATTAATAGATAGAATTTATAACGAAATAAAAATTATTTTTCGATTAATTTTCAACAATTTTTTATGATTAATTTGCCAGTTTTGTCTGACAATAAAGACAGAGGTATTTAAGTCATAAGTTGGTGGAACCGTTTGGTTATTACATATTTTGGTTAATTATTATTACGATGGTGCAAAAGTGGTATTAGTCATCAAATTTTATAAGAACTTTATTTTATAGCCAATAAATAGTCATAACTAATTTGATGTGCACCTGTCCAGGTTGGTGTGAAACTAGTATTAAAAATCGAAATTTTATAATTAAGATTTGTTCAAAATTAAATAAACCGATTTTAAAACCGAACCAAATTTGAGTGATTATGAGATTTTATAAACTAAATCGAAATAAAATTAAAAATTTGAAAGTTTAGTAATAAAACTGTCAAAATTAGAAAATTTTAATCGAAATTTGATGTTGGTAATTTAAAATTCTGTAACAAATTTAGAGATTTGTTAGTTTTGAAATTTTAAATATTTTGTGAAGATCTTTGGGGAACGTTATTGAAACCCAACTGATGTGATTTATGATCAACATCTTAACATCCTGTTTCTTTATATCCGGCTCGTTACTGTATTTAAATATTTTTTGGTGCCTTATTGCCTTTTTATGTTTTAATTTTTTTTTTTGTTGATACACTGAACATACCATAAATTATAAATTGTGCTGTTGTCAAATATATGAATATGTCATCAAAATTTTTGTTTTTAGATAAAAGGAGCAAACTTTCCAGGAAGTCATGATCCACGCTTCTGTAATCTGGTTATAGAGCGTTCAAAGCACTTACTAAATCCGGTATCACATTTTTAAGATAAAGAACAAATAAATAGTATTTTTGCAGTTTAATTTAGTATTATTAGTTCAGAACTATTTATTATGATTTCTGTTTATGTAGTAGATTAAAATTTTTAGTTGTATAATAGTTTTTATGTGTACTTACCTCACGCATTTTCTTCCTTTTATTTTTGGTTTGATATTTTGGACACATCGGAGCTCACACCGCTTTATAATATAAGTTACCCAAATTCTTTTGAATCATTCACTATTCACAACACATAATAATTTTCTTTACTTGATCTCAGAAACACAAAAATACAAATTTCGTTAAGCTGATGCTTTTTATAATATTATATAATTATAATTTATTCATTTTATTGTTAATCAGTTATTTGCAATAATAGTTTCTGTTGTTATTATTAAATGTTCATGTACGGATATGATTCAAATTTCTTTTATCAAGTTTACTAATAAATTTTGCATACATTTTTGTAGGTTTTAAAACACAAAGTCGATAATATTAAACGAATGTGTGCCCATCCTCTGATGCCGCTTTATTTGACCGGCGGTCAAGATGGTTCTGTGCAAATGTGGGAATGGGGTCATCAACAGGTCGTATGTACGCCACGTCCACCCGGCACATTTGCAAAAGTAACGCGGTGTAGATTTTCACAGCATGGTAATAAATTTGGTATAGCTGATGGAGATGGCAATTTAAGTTTGTGGCAAGTTGGTCTGGCATCGCAGTGTAATCGCCCGTTTATTGTGAGTCAACGACTATAATAAATCCGGATATTAGAACTCAAAATCTAAAATTGTAACAAAAAAAAAAAAATATTAATTTCAGACTCTTCCGTGTCACAATAAAGGCATAACCGATTTTGTGTTCCTAGGCAGTTGCAGTTTAGTAGCAACAGCCGGTCATAGCTCGGAGAATAAAAATGTTGGATTATGGGATACTTTATTGCCGCAAAAGAAATCGTTAGTTGCATGTAAGTTGTTTATAAATAAATATTCATTACTACTATAAAAATTAAATTTGGTTTTCTTTAGCATTTACATGTCACGATCAAGGAGCTTCGTGTCTGGTATATGCACCGCAACATCAATTAGTTATTTCGGCCGGTAAAAAGGGTGATATTTGTATATTTGATGTACGGCAAAGAAATTTACGACATCGATTTCAAGCACATGAGGGTGCTATAAAATGTATTGCGATTGATCCTCATGAGGAGCATTTTGTGACGGGTTCTGCAGATGGTGATATTAAAGTGAGTTAATTATGATTTTGTAAAATACTGTACTAAACTATGTTTACAAATTTTTTAGGTTTGGGGACTAGCTGTTCACACCCCGTTATATTTATTCAACGGGGAACACGGACGAAGTGGGTTCTTTAAACATATTGGTCAAGGAGTTACACAATTACAAGTTGATGGGAATGGTCGTCTATTTTCATGTGGAGCCGATGGTTCGATGAAAGTCCGACAGCTACCCGATCGTGAATCAATTGTCCATTCGTTATATTAATCTTAGAGGTAAGTGTAGCCGAGCAAAATTTTGTTTTTATAATTAGGTTTTCAGATAACTCTAGATTGTGCTCTATAATGGATTCTGTTTCAGTTGCTAAAGGTGTTATGTTTTTAATTAAAACCAATTAATTGTATTGTAATATATTTATTATGTATTGTATAGGCCATTAATTCACTCTCGAAGTCCTAGTCCTTGTTCTACCTTCGTCGTTCTTATAATTTCTCCCAGCTTACTTAGACCACATCAGTTACATTTAGTTGGTCACTATGATGATATGATGTGCAGCCGGTGGTACAGTGATTAGCATGCTTGAGGGTGATGACAAAATGACGGTTGCTTACGCACCTGTTTGCTGTCTAATTGATAAAATAAAATAAATAATCGTGTACGTCCTTGAATTATTTTATCGATGATTACTCCTGATTCTTCCCATTTCAGTTTCTCATTTTGAATTTTTACTTTTTCACCCTTATTGAACTCATTCATATTTCTTGTATTTCGATCATAAATTTTCTTCTGATTTAATTGCTTTTATTTTAGCTTCCGGTAAGTATTATCAACTTTGGTTGTTTCATAATACGGTAATGTTTGTCCAAAATATTGTTATGAGAAATCTGCAAACAATTTTCAACTAAACTGCGGACTCGCATCACTTCGAATAATTTGTGGTATTCCATGTCTTGAGAATATAGACTAAGTAATTTATTCTCTTGGAACCTGATGTGTCTTTCAATAATGCCATTTACAACATAGTCGACTACAATCAAATAATTATTGTTTTTAAAGTAAAATAAATCTATTCCTACTGTGTGCCACGGTGAATCTGGTAGTTCGGTCTACATCAATTTTTCTTTCTGATTACTATTTTGATGTCTTATATATATACTACAATTTGCTACTATGTCTTCTATTTGTTTGGACATTCCAGGCCAAAAAATCAGTTCTTGTGCTCTAAGTTTAGTTTTTCAATTCCCAAATGACAGTAACATAAACGTTTCAAATCATCTGTTCTTATTGATCTTGATATGATTAATTGATCATTTCTACACAGTAAGTCATTATATTCAAATAAACTTTCCCTATATGTTATAGATGTTAATTTCTTGTCTTGCGGCCATCCTGTTCTTATCAATTCTCTCAAGGTCTTTATTTCCGGATTTCATTTTTATCTCTTTTAACCTTCCATAGGATATATATCTTTTATATTTACCATTAAAATTGATGTCATCTAATTCTTTATCATCTTCGGCATCTTGCAAATGAGCTCTAGAAAGTACATTTGCTGTTAATAATTCTTTTCTCGGCTTGTGTTCTAAAATTACGTCATAGGGTTGAAGTCCCACTTCATCTTTCTTAGACGTATTGAAACCTCATTTAATGATTTTTGCAGACTGGTACTAATGGTTTATGATCAGTTTCAACTTTTACTGTCTTTCCCACAATGTATTGGATATAGCTTCTCACATCTCACAGTATAGCATACATTTCTTTCTCTATCTGTGCCCAGTTTTGCTTTGTAGTAGTCGATGCCTTTGAACAATATACCACCGGTTTGCCAGCTTGTACTAGCACACCATCGACTCCTATGCCACTAGCATCAACACTCACTGTGCGTTCTTGTTCAACATCATAACATTTTAAAGATGAATTATCTTGTTCTTCTTTTGGTTTCTGCATATTCTTTATTGCAATTATTTTGTCATTGCAATTATTTGTTATTATTTTGTGATTCTCCTTTTAAAATTTCTCTTTTTGGTCGAATACTACTTAATCATGACCTAATATTGCTTCTGTCAAAAAATTGGTTTTCATTTTATAGTTGTTGTTGAAAGGTTTTTCTTATTTTCTATGTTTTTATGGTTGTTAGGGTTTCTCTTTCTGTCGATTCAGAAGCTCTACATAATTAGCTGCTTTTTTCTAAAGTCAATTCTTCCTCACGTTTAAATTTGTTATGTCACTCACTATACGATCTCTTACAAGGCTGTCTTGAATATCACCAAAATTGCAATCTAAACTCAATATTTTAATTTCCATAACAAATTGATCTAAGTTTTCTCCTTGAACTTGCACTCTGGGAAAACAATTGTCGACTTTCATTGTTTTTATTTGGAACACAGTGATCTTCAAATTTATTCATCAGCACTTCATAATCAAATTTCTCTTCAATTGATATGTCGAACGATTCAAATAATTCCAATGCATCGTCACCAATTGTGTTTAATAAAATGGCAGCCTTTACTTTACTGGCTTTTGGATCAGTTGATTGATCAACAATTGTACATTACAATACAATTGTATTGTAATATATTTTATTGTATCGTAATATATTTATTATGTTATCCTTGTTCTACTTTCTTCTGTCTTCTACTTTCCCGTCGTTCTTCTATTGGCTCTCAGCTTACTATACTTTATTCATATTTAGTTCTTTATGTAATTAACTCTTTACATAATAACATAATACAGTGAAATCCGGCTATAACAAACCCCGTTTATAAAAAACATCCGGTTATTACAAACTTTTTGAAAATTTTTCGGATATAACAAACTTCGGTTATAACAATATCGCGAACTACATAATTGAAATGAAATATATAAATATGTATACATGTTAAGTTTTGGTTTATATAAAATGACAAGAATAATTGCCGACAATTTTCGCATTGGAGTTTACTATAAAAATCTATCAAAATTTATTTTTCTAAACAAACTTCGGATTTAACAAACTGCGTTTGTTATAAACGAAGTCATGTTTATAACAAACCTCCGTTTATAAAAAACTTTTTTGTTTTCCCTTGGGAGTTTGTTATAGTGGGATTTCACTGTATACCCCACAGGTGCATTAAACAGCTTTCTATTGTTTTATCTGTCTCAATCGTATAAGTTTGGAATAAATTAAATGTTTGTAGAATTTTTTCATTAATCTTTTCATTAAGTTTGATTTGACGTTTAGTGGCTGTGTAAAAGATCCGCGTAATTTAGGCTAGCTAGGTGACAAGCTTATTTTTAATTACGATGTTACTTCACTGTTGGTTTTTGCTTTTTAAATTTTATTCTACAGTTTTTTATATTTTGGGCATCCTCTAAAAGATGCTGGATGACCATTTTCCGTAATTTATTTATGAGTTTAATTCCATTTTTTGAAGAATATTTTCCGACATTAATTAGACTTATCTCACGAAATATAGGCGGAAACTCTAAATAAATGTTGGACGAGCTTAAAGTGCATGTCACATACAAATGAGAAACCGAACAATTCGGTCGGATTATCAGTTTACATCGCCACATTCAAAAGAATTGTCGGACTGCAAAATGACGTCACCACCCAAACAAATTATATAAATAAAAGTTTAGTAAAACATAGTTTACAAATATAATGTTCTTACCGTATTCACTTTAAATTATTATTATTGTAGTATTTGACACTGAAACCAAAATCAAAGCCGACAAAAAAATCCGGTGAGAAATTATGGGTTCGTAAAACAGCAAAAATGCGTTCTTTAGCCGACAAAAATTATACCATTCAAAATTTTGACGGACGGATTTTATTTTGACGGTCGGCAAAATATATCTTTAGGTTTTTATGAATGAAATTGTATTAATTTTATTAAAAATTTCCCTGAATGTAATAGTTATCATCAATTCAAACATTTTTTCTAATAATTATTATGTTGTAAGTTTTCGCTTTTTGTCAAAAAATGGATTTGACGGTTTCAAATGCAGGTTTGCTGTTTGCATGTGGCAACGCCTTAAATTCCTTTTCTTGTATGAGATTAATTCCATCGATACTGTTTCGCGGAGCTCGAGTAACAATGTAATTAAAATCAAAAAAATAAAAACAACTAATATTATAACTAATATACTATTTCCAAACTTTAAATAAAACTATAATCAAGAGACAAATAAATTATGTTAAATAAATAATAAAATTGTGTTGAACTTTGTTCATTTAAAAACTTTAACCCTTATAAATATAATTCGCGAGATCAGCGAAATATAAAACAATATTTGAAATAGGCTATCTTCAGCTATCGATACCGTCGAACCCTGCTCCACCGTCATTTCCCTAAGATCGACTAGCTCTTGAGGCTGTTTAAATTATTCAGTGGATAACAAATAACAAATTGAACCGAAAACCATAGAAGAAAGATCGGATGGATTACCTTGCACCCCTCGCTTCCCTTCTATCGAAGTGTTGACTGGTTTTGTTGACCCTCAAAGAATTGCTATATTGCTTTGGTAAATTTACAAAGACAATTTCATTATATACATAAAACAAAACTAATTTTTAGTAGAGCACAAAAAAGAATTAAATGAAATTTTTTGTTGTTGCTTGTTTATAAAATAGCTAACCAAGTAAAACTTGTTTTACCAAAATAATAGACCTGTTTCCTCCAAAAACGTTGACCTAAATTCATCGAAGCTGTAGTACAAGCAAATAAGAATTATCACTGTAGGTCAAATAACTAATCAAATAATTATCATTTGTGGAAACAACAAATTAAGGGGTTACATAAAGTTGTAGCGGGCGAATTGACGATATTTTCTCGATGTTTTTTCCGACCGCATAGTAAATATTTATTTAAAAACTGTTACCAACATCGATTAATACATGTTTTGGAGTACTTGTTAAATTTTTTTTATGGAAAAATATTTAAACGTATAATTTTAAACGCGATTATCTCAGAATCGTGTTTTTTTGAAAGTATGTGCCTTTGCGGTGGACACAATTACTAGAGAACTATAGATCCGATCAACGCCAAATTTATACTACTTATTTATTATGATAATAGCTACTCACTAACCGAAGAATTTTCAATTAAAAAAAAAAAATTTTTTTAGAGCAAAAAATCACAAATTTAACATTTTGAAAGAATAAACTTTTGTTAAAACCGTCGCCATTTTTAAAAAAAATTAGACAATAGACTAGACAATACAAGATAAAGTGATTTTATTATAATAAGCCACAAAGCAATAAAGCGAAAAGGAAATCACAATTAAGCAACCGGAACGTAGCCAAAAGAATTGCTTTTGGTAAAAAGGATTTAGCAAAACCAAGGGCATTTTGTAATTTAATAATTTGTGGGGATGAGAGTAAATCCAACGTGGTTGCAGGTGATGGGAGACCATACATAAGACGACCTCCAAACCAGGAGCTTAACCCGCGAAATGCTAAAAAAAACAATGAATCATAGCAATGCGTCAGTAAAGGCTTGGGGAAGCTTCACTTCTCGGGGAGTTGGCCTGTCGTCAAAATGAGCACCCCAAATATAATCTAAAAGTATGAATGGCGTATTTTAAACGACAAGAAAGATTCGAAAATCCATGGGGAAATGATAAATGAGAAGTTCCACTAAGGAAATCGAGAAACAGAGAATGTTGAAGGGCCCAAATTCAGAAGGTTAGCAAGAATACAATGATGAAGTGTATTCTTAAAGCGAAATGGTTTCCCAACCAAATATTGATTTTTTTCCAAATTATTTATTTTTATAAATAAGTGGCTTAATTAAAATGCCAGTCAAAACGACTACTACTATTTTTATTTATTTTTTTATTTGACGAACTGTGATTGTTAACCTATGAATTATGACTTCTTTTATTTATATAACCACCACTGTACTAACGAAATTTTTTTGAAATTCTGATTTCAGATGAACCGTTCTCGAGTTATCATGACCACTGCAAGTGATGCTCAAAAAAAGGTGCTCCTGGAATACAGCTGTAGTTGCGCTATTTTCAAATATTTTTCTATCAAAAAAAATTTAACAAGAAAACCCTAAAACTTGTACTAATCGATGTTGTTAACAGTTTTTAAACAAATATTTATTATGCTGTTGAAAAAAAAAATCGAGAACAAAAACATTGTCAAGGACAATGCGGGGTGCATCTATCTATATTAAATCCCTTGACAATTAAAAAAAAGATTTTTTTTTAAATTTTCATAGCAAATCACAGGAATGAGAACTAAAGGGTTTATCGGTGTAAACAATATATTAAAATAATAACTTTGACGTTCAAATGACCTAGAAAATTAACCTGAAGGTCAACGGTGTTAATACAGATAAAATACCCCCATTGTCCTTGACAATTTTTGTCTAAACATTTTTTTTTTAGCTGGAGTATTTTAGGAGATATTTGGATCCTTCCATTAAAATTAGGAATTGCCAATTTTCGTTGAATTTACAATTCCGGAATTTTTTTTTTGCAAGCAGCTTGCAATACTTCGCCGAGAACCGTCTTCCTCAAAAAAATTCCTTTCTGATTTGATGATCTGAATCATGCTTCGAAGGATTTGCGGGATTATTGCACAGTAAATCCGCATCGATTTTATTTTGTAGTTTTTCCAACATCGATTTCGGATCGTACGACTGTGCTTCACTATCATTAATTTCCACATCCACCATCTTAAGATCGAAGTCCTCTTCTTTCAAAATCATATCATTCCCAGGGCGTTCAAATTCTGGATGTATTTCACTTTTTCCGCCGTTGTGTAAATATTGCAAGGTTCCGGAAAGTATGGTTCTCCACTGGCTAATCCTTTGTTTCAAACTTTCAATTAATCGAACAGAGAGTTCATCGGACGTTGAGCCCAGCGAAGATAAAATAAATGAGAGGGTGGTATCGGTCTTTAGTAAATTCGCGTCTTTGCGGCAAATTGTATCCACTGCCAATTTCATGGTAATAAGAACGATTATGACCGATGAATCGAACACATATCGCTGTTTGTAAACGTAATTTCGGAATTGATATCAATGATTGCTTTCATAATGATGTTCCAACAAAAATAAAATAACGTACAAAATGAAGTATTGATTAACACTGCCGATACACTTCGTCCTCAGACCTTAGTTATCCGTTTCCCTTAAATAGTGAAAAATCCTAATTTCAAGTATTAAACAAATTCGACTGACGGTTTTTGGTCCAAATCAACACAGCCGCTACAATTTGGCCTTGAGTTATCCGTTCAACTCAGATAATACCGATGAGTACAACATTTCGGATCCTCGCTGTTAAAACATTTTAGCATTCCAGATTATTTGTATTAATTAAAACAAAAAAATTTAAAATAATTATTTAAAATAATTTTCAACAACGAACAAAAATTTTTGTCCATTAAGTTCGGTATGCTGCTCGAGCGAACAAATTTTAAATCTGTTTCCACCACTTTTTGCGATGCCACAGATTTATTTTGAGATTTTTCATTTTTTCATTTTATTGGACATTTATTTAAACCTGCGAGTTAAAAGATGGAGCTCAATTTCTTTATGCAAATCTTAATTTTGTTGAAAACAGATTTTTGGTAATTGGAAATAAAACACGTCTCTTACTTATTAAGAGTAAAACGGAAGTAACATATATACATATTTCATTTGACAGAATGTTGCCTACAAACCAGCTTATCAGCTGTCCCAATTAACAACATAAATTCACCCTGTATACCAACACTCCCACTTGAATTTATACTAATTCCCGTTTCTTCTCGATGTTGTTGACGTTTCAATTTTGGAAGTCCCTTTGTTAACGCATCAGCAATCATCTGATCTGTTCCAATTTGATTTATTGTAATAACAGATGCTGCTACTTTCTCCTTTATAAAGTGGTGCCTGACATCTATGTGTTTTGTACGAGGATGGTAGGAATCTGTCTTCGAGAGATTTATCCCACTTTGACTGTCGCAGAAGATCGGAATCGCAGTCGGTTTTCTGAGTTCCACGTCTAATTTTCGAAGCGAAAGTGCTTCTTGACAGGCTGCCGAGAGAGCCATATATTCGGCTTCAGTTGAGGAAAGAGCAACGGTTTGTTGCTTACATGATGACCATGTTATTGCTCCACTGCCTTTGAGAAAAATATAACCAGTGGTGGACTTTCTTTCATCAAGATCACTCGCCCAGTCGGTATCACTAAATCCCGTAGTGTTTTCCTGTTCTGATTTCCGATAATTTAGCTTCGCACCTATTGTGCCCTTCAAATAACGGAAAATTCGTTTCACTGCAACCCAATGTTGTTTGCCGGGATTATTTGAAAAACGACTCACCAAATTCACTGCGTAGGCAATATCAGGTCGCGTACCCTGGGCTGCATACAAAAGGCTGCCTGCCGCTTCTTGAAATGGAATTTTCTTCATGTCCTCAATTTCGGCTTTGCTGGTTGGTGACATATTTTTGTCTAACTTGACGTTTATGTCGATTGGTGTCGCAACAGGAATAGATTGCGACATGTTGAATTTTTCCAAAATCCTGGTAATGTATTCTTATTGATCCAGCGATAAAATTCCCTTTTCTCGATCCCTTGTAATTCGGAATCCTAATATGCTTTGCACCTCTCCAATATCTTTCATTTGAAAACGTTTGGCTAGTTCGACTTTCAGACTCTTGCTTTGTGCTTTGTTGGTACTTAAAATCAAAAAATCATCGACGTAGACCGCAACAAACAACTTATGATGTTCGTCGATTTTATGATAGATACACCTATCAGCTTTAGATCGTGTCATGCCGATCTCTACCAACACCTTGTCTAACTTTTGGTTCCAGGCACGGCCGGCTTGTTTTAATCCATAAAGTTCCTTTTCCAATTTGCACACTTTACCTGAACCATCCGCGAAGTTTTCTGGTTGTAACATATACACCGTTTCCCTCAATTCACCTTGAAGGAACACAGACACTGCATCCATCTGCTCAACATACATATCGTATTGAACAGCCAATGCGAATAGATAGCGAATTGAGCTATACTTCACCACCGGTGCATACGTCTCCTCATAATTCAATCCTTCACGTTGGGCACAACCCTTTACCACGAGCCGTGCTTTGTATTGAACTGAACCATCTATTTTTAATTTGGTTTTAAATACCCATTTTGAGTTGAGCGCTTTGCCTTTAGCCGGTAAATTGCATAGAGTCCATGTTTCGTTTGCTGTAATTGCTTCATATTCATCTTTCATAGCTTGTCGCCACGAATTACTATCACTGCAACTCAATGCTTCTTCAACACTAAGCGGATCATTCGTCGATAACTCAATTGATGAATAAACAAAATCTTCTTTCCTGTTTGACTTTGGTGCCCTTTCTGAACGCCTACTTTCACAGTTCTGAATTACTGCAATGTCTGGACAATAATCGCTAACAGAATCATTTACTTGTGCGTCAACAATCGTTTCATCAATAGAACATTCATCTTTATCGCTTGGGCTGTCATTATCTCCCACTTCATTCGGCAATGGTAAAGAAATACGTTTCGAATGAATTTCTGATGAATCAGATACGACCGGAGTGGTATCCCTAACCAACGATTGTTCATTATTTAACATTTGGAAAAATTGGACGTCTCCATTGTTGTTTAAATATTTACATGACTCGTCAAAAATACAGTCACGGGCTGAGAAAACTTCATCATTCACTGGATTGTACACACGATAGTCCTTTTGAGTTTCACAGTAGCCAACCATCATGCATTGTTGTGATGTTGGATCGAACTTTTTCCGCTTTTGTTTTGGCACATGTACCATAGCCTTTGATCCAAAAACCCTCAAGTTCAACAAATTCGGTTGTCTCCCTGTCCACACCGTCTCTGGTATCCGTCCTGATAACGCCTTTGTTGGTGAACGGTTGATTAAATATACAGCAGTATTCACTGCTTCGGCCCAAAACCGTTTCGGTAAACCAGAATCTAACAGAAGACACCTCGTTTTTTCGACAATCGTCCGATTCATGCGTTCACACAATCCTTTCTGCTCTGGATTATATGGAATTGTCGTCTGGTATTGTATCCCTGAACTCTGAAGAAAACTCTGGAGTTCTTTATTACAAAACTTTCCACCGTTGTCTGTCCGCAGAACCTTTAGTTTTTCTCCACATTGATTTTCGACAAATGCTTTAATCCTTTTGAAAACACACACTACTTCATCTTTGGATTTTAAGAAGTAAACGAACGTCTTGTGCGTTTAATCATCAACCAAGGAGAAAAAATAACGCGATCCACTAATTGATTTTACTTCCATGCGTCCGCACAAATCTGCATGAACCAATTCCAATTTATGACTCGATGATGACGTTGATTTGCCGTACTGTGATTTTGACTGCTTTCCTTTACAACAAACAACACAAACGTCATTTTTGTCACTTGGTTCGACAAAGCCTATGCCCGCCGATTTTTGTAATTCTTTCATATATTGGACGTTCATATGTCCAAGACGACGATGCCACAATTCAAAATTGTCCTTGATCACTGATCCGAATGAACAACACACACTCTTGTCCAAATCAAGTTTGTACATATCCTTTTCAAGAGTTGCTGTTGCAATTAGCTGATTGCATTTGTCAAAAATTCTACACTGGCGGTCATCGAAAACTATCACTTTACCATTTTTTGCCATCTGACCAACAGAAATTAAGTTTGTCGATAATTCGGGCACATACATTACGTCAGCTGTGACAGTTACCTTTTTATTGTCAATTATAATGTCCAGATTACACGTTCCCTTACAGTTGACTGGCACCTTTTCATTGTTAGCCATGATAACTTCTTTAGGTGTCGACAATTTGGAACAATTTGTAATAATTTGCATATTATTTGTCATATGCGATGATGCGCCGGAATCAATATACCATTCATCATGAATTTTTGTTTCATTTACCGCAAAAATTGATAATAAAGCCTGTTTATTTTCCGTCTCCCTTTTCTGCGCGGAAACTTACATTTATTTGCGAAATGACCAATTTGGTTACAGTTGTAGCACCTTGGTTTAAATCGCTTTCTATTTCTTTTGGAAATAAACGCTGTATTTATCAAACTCTTGGTATCACCGTACTCACTAATGAGTAATTTGATTTTACGTACTCCCCTGTAACTTTCGTTTCAGAACTTTCCATGGCCATAATCATTGGTTGAAATTTTTGTGGTAAACCCGCAAGTAAAAATGTCCCAATCCATTCCTCATCGACTATAAAACCAATGTCGTTTAACTTTTGAGACGCACATATGATTGTTGTTACATACTGCTCCATTGATGGACAATTTTCAAGTTTGGTGTTGATCATTTTTCGCATTAACGCGATTCTATTCGATAGTCCATCATGCTGGAATACTTTCTATAATTTTTCCCACACTTCTTTTGAAGTTTCTAGACTACGAATATGCATATAAACACTTGAATGCACGCACATGATGATCTTCGATTTTACTTGTGTTTCCCGCTTGGCCTTCTTCATTTCATCTTTTGTTTCGTCTTTATTTTCGATACAACACCACAGATCTTCATGCTCAAGATATGCTTTCATGGCAAATTCCCATTCATTATAATTTTCTCGTCTCATTAATTTTTCTACTGGAACGCTATTCGATGCCATGATTTATTTAATTATCGAATTTACTGATACACTTTGTACGCTAATTACTTTATTACTCAATAACTATGTTTTTTACCCGATTCCACAGTAAAACAGCCAAAAATCTGGGCCCATAACCTGTTGAAAACAGATTTTGGTAATTGGAAATAAAACACACACATCTCTTACTTATTATGAGTAAAACGGAAGTAACATATATATACAGGGTGGCTGAGACCAAGTGTTACCAAATGAAAACGCTGTAATTTTTTTAATTTTGATTATTTTTTATTGAAATTTCGTGGAATATGTTGAAAACATATTACATTTTATGAAAAACATGTTACTGCTCGATATGACCTCCTTTGGCTTTGATTATTTGATTCAGTCTTCCATAGAAAGCATTGCATGCTGACCGAACGTGGGCTTGCGGAATTTTATTCCATTCTCGAACAAGAGCTGACTTCAATGCATCAACACTTTCGTATTTTTTAGTGGACACCTTACTCTCCAAAATGGACCATATGGAGAAATCCATGGGATTCAAATCTGGTGAATATGGTGGCCATTCTTTCGACGAAATCAGCCGCGGAACGCAATTTTGTAAAAATTGCTGTGTCGCTCGAGCTTTGTGTGACGGTGCCGAGTCCTGTTGGAATGTCCAACGGTTCGTACCAAAGTGTTTACGTGCCCAAGGTAGCAAAGCATCGTTTAGGATTTTTTGGTGGTACATCTCTTGGTTTACCTTGACTCCATGTTCGATGAAAACCAGAGGAGTGCGTCCATCTGCAGTAACTGCAGTCCAAACCATAACATAAGCTGGTGATTGCTTGCGCATGGCAACTCTTGTGTCCAAATTATCGTTGGACTTGTCCTCTAACCAAACACGATCATTTTGTTTATTCACATGCTGTTGAATGGTGAAAATTTTCTCATCAGAAAAGACAATTTTTGGAATCTCATCACGTTCGGCCAAGGCCTTCAATGCTCGTGTTCTTTCAAGCCTAACTTTTTTTTGTGCCTCCGTAAGATCTTGAACTTTTTGTATCTTGTAGGGCTTCAACTGTAGTTCATTTTTCAATATGGTTTGAATGCTGTATCGTGAAACATGTAGACGTGCGGCTAATTGATTGGCACTTTGACGAGGATTTCGTTGGATTCGTTTCTTCACCTTTCGTATCATTTCTTTTGATGTTGCTGTCTTTTTAGGACCGCCTCTGTTGCGTTTAGCGATGCTACCAGTTTCGTTGTATCGAGTTATGGTTCGATACACAAACATTTTATTCACATTCAAATGCTGGAGCTGACGAACTATTGCTGTTTGTGAATTTCCACCCAAATACAGTGCAATTACACTATTACGTTTGAATTCCATTACGATTTTTTTATTAAGATATTAATTTAGAACAATTATTTATTGACCACATATAAACAACTAACCAAACTTCAATCTGTCAAAAAATTAATGCGCGAAAATGACAACTACACAAATGACAGCAGAGTGAAGTTAGTAACATTTGGTCTCAGCCACCCTGTATATGTATTTCATTTGACAGAATGTTGCCTACAAACCAGCTTATCAGCTGTCCCAATTAACAACATAAATTCACCCTATATACCAACAAATTTAAGATCGTGTCAAATTTTTCGATCTAATTAACAATCAAATATTTTATTTATAATTATCTTTAACAAATAAATATTAATCAAATAATTTTTTTTTCTATTTCCAGGAATTTAAAAAGTTTAAATATTGGTGTAATATAAGTTTAAAAAAATTATATAAATTGACAATACACACAAAACTAAGTTAAATCAATCAAAACAAATTAATAAGAAAAAGGTTTCTATCTCTAAATGTATTAAATTACTTTAAATATTTTTTTTTAAAACCACTTCGTTTTTACTTTTAAAATGTTCACTTTACATACGTGTAAGATGCGTGTTTTTTTTAAAGACATTAATTCTAAAATATACAAATCAAACTACTAATTTTTTTTCGTCATCCTAATTAATAATTAATTTAATCGTTCCAAAAAAAAAATATTTATTACTATTAATTACCTAACATAAACTGCTTCACGTGCGCGCATTACTACGTAATATTTAATTTAAGCTGTTTTCTCGTAATCGTTTACTGGAAGTTAAGGAAGAATTCTTTTTACACAACCTATTACTGCTATTTGATACACTTGAGGAGTGTAGAAACACAAACATAATTATTTAAAAAAAAAAAAAAATATTTATACATAATTAAATTATTAAAGTCTCTAATTAACATGATCTAAAATTGGGAAAAGCCTAAAAGACAGCGCATGATTTATGTTTAAAAAAAAAACTTATATTTATGTATTTTTATTTTTGTTTCCATCTTAATAAAATTTAAGTGTTATTAAAATTGTTATTAGAAATATTATTATAAAATCAAACAAATCAAAAAACAATAAATCTTTAAATCGGGTTATATTCAAAAGAAACATGCATAATAAAAATTATATACCCCAGCGATATAATAATATAATTTACTTAGATAGAAATTTATTTGTAAATTAGATAGCTTTAGTTAAAAAGTGAAAATATTAAATATATATGTATACATATGTGTATATGGTATATATACAAATATACATTTTAAATTCAACACACAAATAAAATATATAATATAAATAAAAATTAATTACATATATAAATAAACTAATAACAAAATTAATAAGTATTCAAATCCAAAGTTTTAATTTTTTTCTGATTTATAATATTACTATTATTATATAATTTTTGTATTAGATAAATGTGAAAATATTGTTATAATTTATTTACAAAAAAAGAACTATAAATATTATATTATAAAAATAAAGCAAGATATATACAAAATACTATAAAAAAATTATTATAAATAATTTATTATTTAAAATTTTTTCTGTTTGTTATTATTTATTTGAATATTTTTATTTTATTGTTAAATATTACATTAAAAAATATAAAGCATAATCTTACAAAACACAAAAACAAACATTGTACATCATTTATCATTTTGCCAAGCTCAATACAAGCTTAATTAAAAACATTACACTAATTCATTCCCATTGAATTTGCAGTAAATTCGCCAAAGCAGAAAAATCGCCATCGATAAGTGGTAGAGAGGGGGTATCCCTGGAGGGCTAATTTGTTAATTCGATTCGTAGTCCCACAGATTTTGAAAGATTTTTAAACAGTAGTAAATTTCGTTCAGGTAAACAGCTGAAACAATAATGAAAATCCTTTTTATGGAAAGAAAGGTAGGGGCCGATAATTGTCATGGATCGTATGGAAAATCGTGTACCAACGAATACCATTGAAATAATAATTACGAACGTGAAATTTGGAATTTTATTGATAGCATGGCGGCCACCTTGAGTGCGCCGTCTGGAATTTTCAAATTCTGTTCCTAAATTATTTATCACCGACCCCGAAATACCGTCAGATCAAGTTTTTATTGAATCATTTTCGGCCATATTCGATCCACCATCTTGCGTCCAATACATGGAATATTAATATTCTGACCTCAAATTCGTGATCAGCGAATTTCGAAAAATTTGTTATTTTGGCGGCCATCTTGAATCCGCCATCTTGAAATTTTAACATTTGTAATTAATGACTCCAAACACTTTTGAGTAAATTAACAGAGTTAAAATTACGTTTTTATAATCATTTATTTTATTAAAAATAAGAGGGGATGAGTCGTTGACGCTCGAAGAGGATAGACGTGTTTTTTGTCGTCCTCTTCGTAAATTTAATTTAATTTTATTTTATTTAAATATGTAAAGTGTTTAATTTAATTTATTTTGTGTATATTTAATTAATTAATTAGGAAAGTTGTGGAAAAGTGGTGTGAAGTTTTTGTGTGCATACATATCTACATATATACATTATACGTATATTGATGGAATTTAACTATAAATTTCGTCTGTTATGTAATTGTTATAATTATTATTAGTTTCGTGAGTGTTTAGTGAGTGTTTTTGTGTTAAATTTCGTGTGAAGAAACATTTTGATAGTGAACAATATTCATTTCTGTAGTGTTTCTTGTTATCCATTTTTGCAAATGGTAATTTGTTTTAAACACAAGGAAACATGAACAGACGTGTTAAAAAAAAAAGACACTAACGGTACTCTCAGTTATCGTTATACAGGTATTTTCTCATCACACATATTGGAATACATATGTACATACATATGTGTGATGATGAAATTGTGCAAAAATTATTCTTTTTATTTATTAAATAATATTTCGTACTACATACATACGTTAAATTTACAACATTTTGCGATCGGTGCGTGTGTGTGTATAAAATTTATTATTGTATTGTAATGAATCTCGGTTCTATTTAGGTTGCGTTGCTTATTTCTAGAAATACCGTTGTTTATAGGAGGAATTTTCGTCAGTTTTGTGTGTATACAACGGTATACAACTTTAAACGGAGTACGTTCCAAGTTTTCAGGGAGTATTTCTAGACAGAAGGGGGTGCATACGGAATACAGTAGTTGGACCTTAGACATAAATAATTGTTGTTGTTTTGTGTTTTAAAAAATAACAGTTTCACAATCAGTTTTTGATCCAAATTTGAATATTAAAGGGGGACTGTTTTGGTTGTTGGTTTAGAGCTCTTTATAAAGCTCTTTTACTATTAAGGCGTTGAGTTCTGTATACTGCGAGCTAAATAGTTTTTAACGCGGCCACAACTCTCCACGAGATCACAGACATTTTTAACAGATCACAGACATTTTTGGTTATCGTTTTGAGACTTTTGAGCTTTTATCGTAGAGAAGAGTACCGATCAGCGAAACCGGAACTGAAATTTTTAATTCAAAGAACTCGGTAATAAATTTGAGCTTTTAAAATGTAAATTTACAGAACGGTAATCACAAATAGTGTTGTATGGATTTTATACGCACCTAGCAATGTAGTAATTTCAGAGAAAAGTTGACTTTCAAACAGTGTACCCTGATCGGTGGTTACACGATAAGGTGTTCCAAAACGTGGCTACAGTTTGTGCAGTAATATTCGGAATTAGAAAGGCTTCAGGCCAACGGGTGAAACGATCTATTATTGTCCGGAATATATGTATTATTATTAGAGCATGGTAAAGGCCCAACCAAATCTAGATGGCTATGCTCAAATCTTTCTGACGGAAGATCGAACCTACCAAGTTCGGATCGGGTATGCCTATGCATTTTATTTTTCTCACAATTAATGCATGTCTTTGCCCAGTAACCAACATCAACATCGATGTCAGGCCAAAAGAATTTGGCTCCTATTAATTTTCGTGTTGCTCGAATCCCAGGGTGTCTTAGATTATGAATGAGTTCGAATACTGAACGTCTCAATTGTAGTGGAATACATCGTTTCGTTGAAGTTGAAATTTCGCACCATATATACATTTTATGATTAGGCATATTACTTGAGTTTCCCTGGTCCTGATTGAGAGAAGGGAGCTCTTCATCGGCCTTTTGTAACTTGCTCAGTTCGAAATAGTCTAGTCCAGAAAGAATAATTGAATTTATTGAGTCGTGGCTGCTTAAACTAGATAAGGTGTCTGCAACTATGTTTTCCTTACCATCTATATGACGTGTATCGGACGTAAATTGATAATCTTAATGTCTAGATTGTCTAGCACTACGTTCTGTTTTAGTTAATAATGATGTAGTCATTGGTTTGTGGTTAGTGAAAATTGTAAAATTTCTTCCCTCCACAAAGTAACGGAAGTGTTTAATTGACAAATATATAGCCAAAAGCTCTCTGTCAAATGCGGAATATTTCCGCTCTGTCTGACTTAGCTTCTTCGAATAAAATGCAAAAGGTTCCCAAATTCCATTACTTAGTTGCTCTAAAACTGCTCCTCCATTGCGTTCTCTACTGCATAAACTAAAAGGGTTGAAGCTGCCAATACATTTTTACTTTCTTTAAATGCAATATTACATTCTTCAGGCCAGGAAAATTCTTTCTTGCTTTTTCCTTTCTTGCAGAGTTGTGCCAGATGCTCGTGAATGGGTGAAATTAATTCAGCCACTGCAATTTGATTATAGGCTCTCACCAAGTCGATTTTTGAGAAGATCTTACAGCCGCATAGGTTCATTGAGAAACATTGTATGTGTGGTATTGGGTATCGGTCTGGGACCGTCACATTGTTAAGCCTTCGGTAGTGTCCACATGGCCTCCAATCATTAGAATCTTTTTTTGGATACAAGATGTAGAGGAGATGATGCTTGTGAAGAAGAAGGACGACATATGCCCAATTGACACATACGCTCAAACTCTGATCTAGCAATACAATGCTTCGTTGTATCGAGCCTGCGTGGTCTCGCAAATGGGAGCTGACCGACAGTTGTAATATAATGGACCACATTATGTTTTACGGGTGCACCATACCGTGGTTCTTGTGTTAATTGGGGAAATTCTCTTAATATTTCGCCAAAACTGTTCTCAACGATAAAGTTAATTGGTATTGGTGTATCGTAATTGGTTGTGATAGCACCAATCCATATACGTGTACCTGAATCTATCAACTGTCTCTTTCTAATATCGACCAATAGACCAAATTTGGATAAAAAGTCTGCACCAATTATAGCTCAATTAACGTTGTCAATGATGAAAGTATGACAGAATGACCTTCTTAACCCTAGGTCCAATGTTAAGAGTTTCGTTCCATAGGTTTCAATAAGGGAACCGTTTGCGGCAGATAGCGCAAAATTTAAGGTTTTTTGACATTTATCGAATAATGATTTTGGCACGACACTTACTTCTGCTCCTGAATCAATTAGGAAATTATAATTCGAAATAAAAAGACGACGCTTTGGGAATTCACCGAGGTTGGTCGTCGAAACAACGGGGTTGTTTAGTTTTTTAATGTACCTTGGTTCGATACATCCGTCAAGTGAGGTTTGAATTCACAAGATAATGATACCAGCATATTTTATACCATCGGTTTCTAGAATTACTTCTTGATCTATTAGATTGACTATAGGTGAGCTATTCCGTGATCTTCTTTCGGTTGGAAATGATTTTGAAAATTGCGTTTGCAATTGCGAAAAACTTTTTTGAAGTTCGGAAATCATACCATAAATTTCTACGTGGCTACTTATCTGTGGTGCGTTAACGACGGATAAATTTGGTTGGTTTACTTCCCAAATTTTGTCTGAAATTTTAGTGAGCCGATCTATAGGTTGTAATTCGTCCACTGTTGTTAGAATTGCATTTATTTCAGAGGGCAGACCCTGAAACCAAAGCTTTCTAGCGAGATCTTCGTTTTGAATGTTGCTTTGTATAACCAGTTCTTGCAACCTGCGGAAATAGTCTAAGGGTTTTTTATCTGTGCCCTTCACCTAAGCTATTTCTTTCTATGAGTCCTTTTTTCATGTTTTCATATTTATTATTCGAAGTCTTACTTCTCAAAATATCTGAAACTAAGGTTATTTGTTTAGGTGGTAGAACAGCGATTACATAATTATATTTCGTTATGTCGCTTGTTACTTTTGCTGTTTGAAAAAATAGCTTCTAATTGTAGAAACCATAAATCTGGTACGTTAGACCAAAATGAATGTACTTTATGTGATATTGTTAATATATCATCTTTTTTTGTATTTTTCTTTTTTTCATCATCAGACATTTTAAATGTTTAAGGTCGGATATAAAATATACGCAAAGCTACTACTCGATCGACTGGATGAACATTTGCATTTACCATCGACTTATCAGGCTGCCTTTCTAGCCAATCGGTCTACTGAAGACCATATGTTCACCATCCGCCGCGTTCTCGACGAAGAATGGCGTGCGGGGCATCTGGTATACATTTTCTCCATTGACCTGGCGAAAGCCTTCGACACGGTCGACTTAGATGTAGTAGCCGACTGCCTACAACAGTACGCTCCTCATTATTTGGTCAACTGTATCATCAAGGCATGTTTCTGGGAGTATATCGCCATCAAATGGTTTAACGTATCCACGTCTAAGATTAAAAAGAATAAAGGAGTCAAACAGGGGTGTCCACTCTCCCCTTGAATTTTTAACTTTATTCTAAACGAAGTACTCATGACCGTTGCCGATCAATTCCCCGAACTTAAGCTGGAACAAAGCGTAAACCTGCAGTTGTCGCTCATTCTCGCTTACGCCGATGACATTATTCTCATCACACGCAACATCATAGCTTTAGAACCCGTCCTCAAGGAACTAATCGATGCCTTGGGATCTGCTGGCCTAAAAATCAATCCTCAAAAATGCATCACACTTATCAGAGATCCACAAGTGGCATCTATTACCTGCTCTAGCATAGTTTTAGCTATGGTATAACCTTTACCCGTGTCGAAGTAATGCAGTATTTGGGCACCCATCTAACCTCATGTCTAAATCGACCACTCTTCATCCGAACTAGATGTCGTCAGGTAATCGGCATCGCCCGGCAAATGCAACAGTTTATCAAAAAACAAAAAGTGCATTTTAAGACCATCCTTACCATGTACAATACCACGATTGTACCCATGATCACATATGCACTAAAAACAGCCACCCTCACTTAAGCAAACCGTCGCCGATTGAGGCAGTATGAATTATTTTTCCTGAAGATGTTAGCTGAATTTAGCACCAATAAGCCAAACACTCAACGCCTCAAGTCTTAGTTGGTAGAACTATTACCAAAAGGATAAAGGTATATCGAATCAATTACTGGGGACATAGCCATCGCCGCGGACCCAAGAAGACACTGCCGGACCCAAGAAGCCAGGACGACCATGTTTCACCTGGAAAAATTCTCTTAATCACGACTTAAGTTATTATGACAGAACTTTCACCGAATGGGAAAACATTCTATCAAATCGGAGTGAATTAAAGAAGGCCGCTGAAAAGCTGTATTTTCTCGAAGAATCTGATTGCAGTGAAATGTTCGAGAGCGGAGACGGAGAGGATATAACCTCACACCCATTTAATGCACCATAGTACAAGTCGAGAGAGGATAAAATAAAATGAATGTGAAATAGTTAAGATAAAATAAAATGAACTAAGGCTCTCCCCTCTTTCATTCCCTACTTACATACTGAATTATTATAATTTATTGTCATCGACACTATTCTCCAATCTACCAGTTAATCTGCGCTGTCTGGAGAATGACGCTCGCTGTTGATGGGTTGTTGATGAGTTGGTTCATGAGCAAGTGTGTTTCTTGTGTAGTTATAAATTTCAAGTACTTTTCATGAATATCTTATCGGTTTATCCGGTGTAAAACCGACTATGGTAGAAGGATGTAGTCCTGTTTAGCTTTTGTACTGTCGATGGTGTAAAGACAATAAAAGTTGAGCTGAGTTTTGTGTTGGGAGTTTGGCGTTGCATGGCGGGTGGGGTAGCTGGATGTAATATTGCTGGTTTGTTTAGACCAAGGCAGGGGTGACTAGATGTTTCGTTCTGTCAGTGCTGACAGGTTGTGGCGCAGAAGTGGCCGGAAATTTTTGGTGGTGGAGCAGTGCGGGGTTGCTGATATCAAATTCATTGGTTGTTAGAAATATTAATCGTAAATTTGTTTCAGGGATATAAATGTAAATTAAAATATAAATTGTGTTTGAATCTAGATTATTAAGCAGAATTTAGTAAAAACTGGGTCTGTGTTCAAAAGCGAAAACCACATAAGTGCACTTAGCGATTTAACTATTTTGATTATTTTTGGCTTATGTAATACAATTTAGGTCTCCATTACACTGGCCAATTTTTTAAGCCACTTATACGTCATTTTGAGAGAAACACTAATCCAGTTTTTCAGAAACCGATTTAAATCTTTATTTGGCGGAAACTTAAACAACAATTAAACTTGCAGTAAGAAATTGCGTTCTCTTTGCTAACTTATTTACTATATTTATTAATAACAGGTTTGCTAACTATCAGCTACTTAGGTGTCTGGAACCGGCTTGTTTCTTTGTGACTAATTTAATATATTTTGTTTAATTTTATTTCATTTATTTATTTAAATGTATGGGGGCTGTACGTTAAAAAAACTTTAATGGAACTTTTTTGGTATCAAGGTAGGATGCGGCATTAATTTGCATTTTAGGTTTTACTTCTTGGTGTGAGCCTGGAAATTGATATTTATTTATTTTTATATATATTTTATTGGATGTGAGGATTCGGAAGATTAATATTAATTTAATTGTAGTACATAAAGATTAATTTATAATTTATTTCAGAGAAATGAATGAGGGTTTCATAGTTTAAATAATGCTTTAGTTTAACTTTAAAGTAGCAGATAGCGATAATTAATTAATTGAGATTTGGATTTTCAAAAGTACCGGAACAACCTCGCTCAGCTTCCAGAAACATCGAGCATCCAGCGATCACGTAGTTTAGAAATTGTATTGTCTTGTGCTAACTATTTTATCGTACATATATATTATTAACAAAAACATACTAACTATCGACTACTTAGGTGTCTGGAACCGGGTCGATTCTTTGTTACTAACATACCTTTCCTTTCCTTCGGTTTTGTTATATGTGAAAAGGGTGTACGGTGGACCCGGCGTCTTTCCGGGAACCTTGCTTAGTCTTGATCGTACACTCAAATCAATCAAATCAATCAATTTATTTTATTAAAAATAAGAGACTTGTTTAGCAGATATGGTTTGCCATTTTGAAAATCCAAGATCGCCATAAAAATGTCATACGACATTAAAAAAGTAGATATGTTAACGAAAATTGTAAGTCCAAAAAAGTTTATTTATCACAAAAAATGAAATGCGTAGAGAGGGGGCTGGCCGATTTGACAGAGAATGCCCCATATATATGTATATATACAATATATAAATTTATTTTCAGATCGAAATTGATTTTGATATCAATTGTTCCGCACAAATCTTTTAAATTATATGATAAAGGGGATACGTTTATCAGGAAGATTCCTGGTGTTTTACGCAACAAAATTAAAAATAAAGCCGTTGTGGAAGAAATAAAAAATCTATCAGAAGACGAAGGTAATTTAATTATTTTGGCTTATAATGAGCGAAAGTTCAATGTTAATAACTTTTAATACATATTAATATTAACTTTTCAGTTTTATTTACAGACTACAAAAACTACAAGTTGTTCCAGTGCATACACTACATTTTGAAACCATCAACAAGAGTCACGAGTAATGAGTAAGAAATTTTTATGTGTTCAACTGAGCGAAAATTTTTGTTTAAAAAACCATTTTGAAAATAAATGGTTCCTAAATTTAAACAAGGATATTATTGCAATGGAATATGCTACTGAAATAAATGGAAACCCCTTTATTTATGAACACAAGATAAAATATCGCGATGATTTTTTTTTTTTAGAGCCATTAGAATCATCTAACCTTAACGTGTTTTATAACATAAATTATAAGGAGTTCAGTACGAGTGATTTATATCCGATTGGTTCAATTTTGTGCAAGTTAGTTGCAATTAAAAATGAAAATAGTTAAGTTGTATTTGTAACATTACAGCACACTGAAGTAAAAATGTATTACATTTGGTTGCATATATTAAACGAACTAAGAAATTGTTTGTAATAATTAATTAATACGAATAAACCGCTATATATAAAATAAAATATGATCAATTCAGTCTTTTTAACGTAAATAATAAAAGATTTAATTCATGTAATAGTCTTATAAATAAACAGTCAATATTAATAACAAATTTAAATCAGTGGAGATCGATTGGGAGGAGGCGCTGGTAATTCATAGTACATACAAATCTGAGGAACACTTAATGAAAATTGTGTGAGGTGATGTATACATATAAACTACTTGGTCAAGGAAGAAAAGGTACGTATTAATCATTAACTATTAATGTGGTAGTTGTAGTTGTGCCGATTTGCGAAGCTGTTTAGATTTTAAACGGGCTGTCCAATTTTGCAACTGTTTTTTCAAAAATTCGTCGCATTGCGGTATTTGTTATCAAACCTATGTTTGGCTGTTTGGCGTTCAACTCCAGTCCATGAACATTCTGCTAAAAATGATCGCTTAAAAATTCTATCCAACAGATCGTAGCACACTGTTCATCCAGTCCCGTTGCATTGGGGATTGAAACATTTAAGTCCGTTAAACTAGAAGAAAAACAATATAATTAACAAACTAATGAAATCTAATATTTCTAATTACAACTAAAAAAAAATGGGTATCATTATCCAATGATACATCCTTCAATTTAAGTAAATATTCGGAAATAAATAGTTGGAAGCTCTAATGCAGACATTCTGGTCATCGTATAGTCTTTGAGTGACGTCACCGTTTCCAAAATAATTTGCAAGATGGTGTTGTTTGAATTAGCAATTGAATCCGGAAAAAATGAGTTATTTGGTTCATTTAATGGTTGTTGGGCTATATTAGGCTGTCTAGTTTTATTTTTTAAAATTGCCGAGGTTCACAATTGCTTTTTTAGCTGCAGTTTTCGAACAATATTTCTTCTGTCTGTGCTTTTGGTAGCCATTTTAGTAGAGCCTAGAATATTTAAACTGTTAAATTTTTTTTTATTTTATTTTTTTTGTATTTAAAATAAAATGTATTTATTTATTTTATGAAATTACAATCTAGTCTCCTGGACTAATGAGCAATTTGGTTCTGACTTAATTTACTAACTTAAATTAATTAATTTATTTTATTTATTTATTTATTTTATCCAAACAATAATTACATACAATTAATACAATTATCTACTAAAAAACAAATGTTACAAAAACAAACCAAAAAAAAAAAAAAACTTAAAGTAAGATAATAAAAATTATATATTAGGATAAAATATTATGTACTTCCACAAATACATAAAGTATTTATATCGAAAATCCCGACCCCTAAAATAATAGATATCAAAAATATAAGTGCGTGAGGCGCTCCTATACTTTCAAAATGAACTGTAATTAAAAGCGATATATGTAAGCATAATACAAAATAATAAAAAATTCTGAAATAAAAAATCATACAAGCCGCGAAAGTAAATTGTGCAAATTGTAATCAATAAATTATTACAACAAAAAAAATAAGTAATCCAAACAAATAGTTAACAGAGTATCAAACATAATATTTCACAAAAACGAACGTATTTTAAAACCTGGAAACCGAAATATTGTTAGAAATACAATTCTTCGATATTACAACAATTCATTAGAATTTTCAAATATTTAAGGTAAACTTTAATAGTCATTTCCTCATTTACAATGTGTGAAAGCTTATTGAAAAGAAGGGGCGCTACAAAGTCATAAAATCTTCTGCAACTTTCCTTTCTTGTAAAAGCCACTTGACAAAAAACTCTAAAACGCAACCCAATACATTTGACTTGTCTTTTTTGTTTAAAACCACTACGAGAGAAAAATAATTTTAACACTTTATAAATGTACAAATTTCGAATATTTAAAATACCAGATTTAAGAAACAGCGGGAAACTATCTCTTTGACGCTTGAAATGTATAATTTTGATAGCGGCTTTTTGCATCTTAATAATTGGTAAAAGATTGGTGAAATTTACACCACCCCAAACAGTTATACCATATTCAATTACACTATTAACTAAAGAAAAATATAACGATTTTAAAAAGCTTTTACGACAGACAGACCGAAGAATATAGAATATAATTTTCTTAAAGCGAAATGCAACTTAGTTTTTACCTGTTTTATGTGATCAACAAATTTTAACTTGCTGTCAATCACCACACCTAGGTATTTAAACTGGTTCACTTTATCGATTTTGCTACAATACCCATGGCAATTTGTATTAGTACACCCGATTCTATGACAAATAAAAAAATGGAAGTGTGGCCAACACACGACTTTCTTTTACGAACAGAGAATTTTGAGAAATTTTATTTTTTTTTTTATAAATTTTTTTTTAAATTTTTTTTTTTTTAATTTTTAAATTTTTATTTTTATTAGTTTTTTGTAAACCTTATACTTTTTAAGATATTTGCAAAATAAATTTTCTGGACCAAGGGAATGGCCACTTCCGGTTAGTCGATTTGGAGTAAAATTCACTGGGACCTCCCAATTTATCAAAAAAGCTTAAATCTGAAGTTTCAGTTCGATTGGTTAAACCATCTGGGCTGTAGAGAGGACACAGACAGACTGACAGACTGACAGACAGACAGACACCATTTCGAAATCCACTTTTTCGGACTCAGGGGACCTCAAAACAAATAAATCTCTGAAAATCTCAAGGTCCAAAATTTTCATGATTACTATACTTTATTTTACTAGAGTAAAAGAAAGTAAAATGGATAAAATATGACGTCAGATTTATCTCTGAGATCGAAATTCATATATTTGGTTTTAGGTAGGACCAGTATAGGAAAGAGATGTGTCATCAGCAAAAACAACCAAGTGACCTTTAAAGTTTAACTTCTATAACGAATTAAAATAAACTAAAAATAAAATCAGTCCTAAAACGGAACCTTGAGGAACGCCCGATTTTATTAACATGTAGTCACCAAGAACCCCATTTATTCTTACACATTGCTTTCTTTCACTCAAATAAGACTTAAACCACTGATAAGAAATTCCTCTGAAACCGGCAAAATAAATTTTATCCAATAATACACTATGCGAGACTGTATCAAATGCTTTAGTGATATCAAGAAATAAACTCAAAACTTTCATATTATTATTCAAACCATTATAAATGCGTGACAAAAAATCAATTAGAGCGTCTTCAGTGTTTGTGCCTTTTTTATAACCATATTGTTTGTTACTGAAGAAGTTATTTTCATTTAAAAAATCAAGCATTCTTGTTTTAACCGCTTTTTCCAATATTTTGGAAAAAGTGGAAAGCAAAGATATGGGCCTGTAATTAGTGAGATCACATTGAAGTCCATTTTTAAACAACGGAATAACAACCGCATATTTTAGACATGATGGAAAAATTCCCGTTGTGAGGCTTAAATTAAAATTATGTAGCAGGGGTTGAATAATACACAAGGAGACACTCTTTAAAATATTATTTGTCACAATATCAGGACCAGTAGAATTAGAGTTCTTCAAATCATTAATGTATATAAACAATTCACTTTCAGAAATAGGTTTAAAGAAAAAAATTGCTATTTGAACTTCTATCTTCACCACCATGTAAATACAATTTTAAATCAGAATCTGAATAATTTACAGTATCGACATTGGCGTCGGTTAATTTTCCTGGAATATTGATAAAGAAATTATTAAAACAATTAGCAATTGAAGCATTATCATTATATTTGACACCATTTTCATAAATAATATTATATAATCTTAAAATTTAAAATAAAAACATTAATGTTTTATATTATTATTTTTGAATTTTATTATTCTTCCTTATTGTGATAATATTTTAGTTTATTTTTAAAAAAATCGGTTTCGGAAATAATTCCTTCATCAGTTTATATATAATACTATACTACTAGAATAGTATTATATATAAACTGATGAAGGAATTATTTCCGAAATCGATTTTTTAAAAAATAAACTAAAATATTATCACAATAAGGAAGAATAATAAAATTCAAAAATAATAATATAAAACATTAATGTTTTTATTTTAAATTAAAATCGTGGTAAAAGTACACAAAAAAAGTGATAAAAATGGATATCCAAAACATAAATTATATAATCGTATGTTATACCACAAGACGATCGAAAATTTTCGATTATACGAGACGTATTGCCTGAAACACCACGAGACCGAAGGTCGAGTGGTGTTTTGCAAAGGCAATACGTCGAAATAAGAGAAAATTATCCATTGTCGTGTGGTATACAGGAGACTATATCTTGAATAAAGAAAACAATAAATTGAAATAGAAAAGTTACAATTTTAATAATTATAAATAAATGTACAATTATTATAGATATTTGTTGCTGCATTAGACGGTTGAGAAGACGGTTCCTTTAAGGAAGAAGACGGTTCTTTTAAGGAAGAAGACGGTTCTTCTACGGAAGAAGGCGGTTCTTCTTTAATTAAGGTTGTATCTTTCCTTAAATTTGAAATTATGCTGTTGTGATGTTTTTCGTTTAGTTGAAGGTATGGTTGAATGGAATTGGCTGAGGTGTGGCCCGTAATTTTTATTATTTCCTGAACGCTTGTGCCAGCACTTGATAATTCGCTAACAGCGGTTGACCTATTCGAGTGGTTGGTTATTTTTACTCTTTTTGTGTCTATTCCTATAGATGCTGCACCTTGTTTTGTCCATTTACTGAGTTCGTTTACTCCGAGCGGAATATTTTTGTACCAGCAACTATCCGGATATTTATTCCAGTCTTTATTCACAGTAAGAAATAAACGATTAGTTTTAATGCTTTTGGTCCGTTTCGACATCATTTTTCTATATAATCGGACAGGGCAATGATTTATGTTTTCTGCATTTGTAGTTAACCATTTACTTTCAGCTGTTCGCTGATTTCCTCCTTGGGCGGTTTTAGAGAAAACCGTGTTATATTCGATACGTCCTGTTTCTTTCCCGAAATTATCTTTTTCATCTGTAAAATAGTCTAAAAGGCACGAAACTGATTCACCTCCACGCCAAGCGAGTTCCACAGCAGCAATTTGATAAAATTTACGTTGCAGACCGGAGGGCGTGTTTTCGTCAAATGTATCCAAAATTTTGCTGATTTCATCAGCCACTAACGCCGTTGAGCTGATTTTTCGTTTCGTCGGAATAGCCTGAAGTACTCTTCTTTTCGAATTTTTCGCATTTACCGCGGCTTGAAACACTACATCTTTAAATGGGTCAATGGTTCGCTTAAATTGCGTAAAATATTTCTGGTGCACCATTTTAGCGGTAATATTCCAAATTGTTTTAACTACTCCTTCCTTATACTCCGTGCCATCTTGTTTCCGCATGTTGAACGCCCAATCTTTTAGAATTAGGGCGAGTTCGTCGTTGGTTGTATTTTCATCCAACTGGTACTTTCGCACATTACAAAATTGATTAAATTGTCTTAAAACATATTCGTGAGTTTTTTTTGTATTTGCCGGCTTGTTGTTTTCGATCATTTCATCAATTATTTGTAAAGAATTATTCCCGAAACGATCCATTTTGGATTTATTGAAGTCGATAACTGGAAACTGACATATATAAACAGAATTGTTGTTTTTTCTTTTGTCAAATTTCAAATTTGCTAAGCCTACACGATTTTAATTATGCTACTACATTTTACAAATGTTTATATAATCGATTATACAAAGGCTTATATAATCGATGTAACCATAGTTACTATATTTTAACTATTAGAAAAACCAGGCATACATTGATTTTTATAGTTTAATGAGTGATATAGTCGATTAAATACTCTAGTTTTACCGACTAAATCATTAATTACTTGCCATTGGGCTCTAGGATTATTCTTTGAGTTTTTCAATTTATTTTCGTAGTAATTGTGTTTCAGAAAAATTAACTTCGTGAGATACTTCATTTTTAAGTTTTCTATAATCCTTTTTTAATTTAGTATTCAAAGGATGTAATTTCAGCTTTCTTCCTAAATAGTTCTTAAGATTTACTTTTTTAGACAATCCAGGAGTAAACCAATCTTTATGTTTTTGGCGCTTGAAGTTATGTCCTACATATGAAACTTCCTCACATTTGCGAATACCATATTACACTCTAAGATTTTTATGAAATAAGAATATGCATCATTCACATTACACAATTCATATAGAGGCAGCCATGAAACTTTTAACAGCAATTCAATTAATTTATCATAGTTTAATCGAGTAATTGTCGTAGGTTATCTGACAGAATCACAGGATAAAGTAGAAGAAAGAAATAGAGCTATAGCACAATGATCAGTGATACAAAAATCGTAAACCGAAGAATTGAAAACTGTTCTACAGTTCAGCTTTTCCCGAATATAAATATGGTCGATACAAGTGGAACTATCAGCAGTTATCCTTGTGGGCTCATTAATAAAAGAATAAAATCCATAAGATGACAATAATAATTTATACTCACTATAGAGGCATTAGTATCCTTTAAAGTGTCTTATTTTTATATCACCAAGTATAATTAAATTTTTTGAAGCAGTAACAGATAAAAATTCACCCAACTCTCCAGCAAAAATATTAGGATTAAATTCCAGCAATCTATAAAAACAAACGACAGAAAATAACTCATCATCCAAATATAATTCTATTTCTAAGGCATCAGCGCTATAAAAATTCAGACTAGCTATCCTTTCGTATTTCACAGAACTATGTACATAAGCAGCAACACCAGCATTTTTGTTCCTATTATTACAACTGGCAAAACTATCATAATCATTAATTTTATAGAGATTAAGTTCATCGCTATCAACAAAAATTTCAGATAAGAAAATTATTAATGGGCTAGCTTTCAAACCTTGTAAATGAGCAACGAATTCATATACATTTTTCCGAATACTACGGATATTCTGGTGTATTATAAATGGTTTAGTCTCTTCTATTAGTTGGTGAAAAGTAAACATATTATTTGAGGGGTAAACATTAAGCAACTCTTGATCCTGATTATCTAAAAATAAATCAAACATTATAAAAAAATAAAGTAAAATAACAAAAATATAATAAAATAAATAATAATTATAAATTATCGAGATCATTAATAGAGTTGATATGGTGAATAGTCCCTTCATCAGATTTCCTCATCAAAACAGAATAATTACGCATCCAGAGATATTTGAATGATTTTTCTGATTTTATCTGCTTTGCTGCATTAAATAATTTTCTTTTAAAAGGAGTTAAGGATTCATTTATGTAGACAGGATAGTTTGTATCTGAATTGCATAAATGTGAAGACAACTTTCGGTATTCTTTCATCTTTCTCATTATCTCATGTTTTAAGTTTTTATTATGAAAATAAACAATCACTTTTCCTTGTTTACCAGCAAACCTACTTTTAACTCGAAAACACCTATCAAAATCGTCTTCTGTGGTACGTATTTGCAGGCTATTCTATATCAGTTTAATTGTAAGTTCCCTGTCTGATACGTTAGGAGATGATGGTAATCCAACAATTTCAACAGCATTTTCCAACATAAATTGGTCAAATTTATCCGCTTTTATTTCTAAAGCAGCAATTTTTTCTTTCAGAATTGCATTTTCATTCACTAGCGTATTTATTAATTTCACAGATTCATCAATTGAATCAAACCGTTTATTGATTGTTACGGTACTTTCTTTCAATTGAGTATACATTTTTTCCAACATTTTGTCACGGTTATTATGTTCAAATTCAAAGATCTCAACATTATATTTTTGATGTGGAGGTTTTGGCAGGGGAGACTCAGCACATCTGTTAGATCTTCTTTGTAAATCGCAATCAGAACATAACCAATTAATTTTTTAATTTTTGAAGTATTCCAAATCTTTCATTTCCAAAGATACACATTTACCGTGAAATTACTTTTTGCAACCATGACAGATAATGTAAGTGTTAGAATTTGGATTTCTTAATTTAACGTCACACTTTGCACAATTAGACATTTTGTAGTATAAATATTTTTAAGAAATTCACTATCACACTACGAAATATGTTTATGTCTATTTTAAAATTTTATTTATTAATGTAACTAAAATCACAAAAAAACAAACGCAACTAACAGTATTATTGTCTGTATGATAACACAAGAAAATAAAAACAAATGTTCAATGAACTTTTTAATTTATAATATTTATTTGTTACAGTTTGATTATGTAAACAGTATGAAAATCGAGAATTATCACAAATTAATGATATCGACATATGGTAATTATTTGAAATATAAACTTAGTATTAAAAAATATATACATACTATATATAACCGCGACTTTGAAACCATGTCGATAAAAAAAAAAAAAATCTATGGCTTCTTCCCATTGTCGTTCCGTAGTGTCTGGTAAATTGAAGTCAACCACATCTTTGTAGTGGCTTTTAGATCAGCACAATATACTGTTTTGGCTAACAATTACACCAGCTCAAAAGGTTTGGTTCTTTTAGGTATGCGTACTAAAATCGTGATGCTTAGGAGCCTTTAGTTGCCTCAATGTTCACAGTTCACATGTTGGCGGAGCCTATCTTCATGTCTCCGTGCTTTTTCCGGGATTTCGTTTAAGATGAGGTTCACTTTAAGGTCCCTATGAAGGTCATTGTTCCTTATATACTAAGGTGCATCAACGATGTTCCTTAATACCATATTCTGAAATCTATGAATGATATTTACGTTGCTCTGTTTGGTACAACCCCAAAGCTGAATACCATAAGTCCAAATCGGTTTAAATATTTGCTTATAAAGTAGAAGCTTGTTGTAAGTTGATAAAGAAGAGTTCTTTCCCATCAGCCAAATACATTTTTCTGTATTTAAGGTCTTAATTCTTCAATTTTCTTCTTGACGTGTGCTTTCCATCGTAGTTTAGCATCCAGGGTCATGCCGAGATACTTAGATGTGTTCGCATGCGGTATTATTTCCCGATTTATGATAATCGGAATATGTTCCAATTGAATATGTTTGTAAAGTTGATGTGAACTGATTTAGTTTCATTTAGTTCTCCATCTTTTTGTCCATTTATATATTGGAGTTATATAGCTGATTGTAACTTTTTTGTTGATTCTGCGTTACTTTTTCCAGCAGCTAAAATCACCGTGTCATCTGCAAAAGTCGCCACTGTGTTGTTTTCTAATAGTAAGTATAAAACCGGCCCTAATACACTGTGGAGCTCCTGCGTTGATTTCTTTCAATTCAGAAAAGGTATCATCTATACTTAATCCTGAGGAACCTATTATTCAAGTAAGATTCCGGTATTTTAGCAAATTGCATTGGTAGAAGATTTCTTATAACTTGTGGTTAAGTCCTTCATGTCACACTTGTGCAGTCTAGAAATATTGTTGAACAGACTTCTTTCCTCTCAAATGCTTTCTCAATTATACTGGTTATTCTGTATATTTGATCAATTCTTGAGTGTTGGTTGGGAAAACCGAACTGATGATTTCAACCTTTTTACCAGAAGCTTCTCAAATAGTTTGGACATGACTGGCTATATCGAAATGGGCCTATAAGATGAGGTTATGTGTGGTGGTTTCCCAGGTTCTGAGAAATTAATTACTTCTGCCATTTTCAACAAGCTTGGTTCACATTTGATTCTAAACGCTGCATTTATAAGATTGGTGAGCTTCACCAGAGCTTTCCTTGGCAGTTCTTTTAAGATTTCTGCAGTAATAAGATCTTAGACCCATAGGAGCTTTTTTCGTATTCATATTAGCTATAATCTCATGTATGACTTCTTTTGGTGTTGTCGGTAGGATTTCTTTACTTTCTTGCACAGATTTTTCAGTTATTATCTCGGCTTCCAACGCTTGGTCTTCTTTCATTGTGACTGGAATATTTTTTCAAGGTATTCAGAAAATTCTCGAGCTTTGTCTTCATTATTTCTAGCCCATTTCTCACCTACTATTCTTATTGGGAGGTTTTGCATTATTTACTCTTCTCGCTCTTCTTTTTTCTGCTAAGAGTTCCCTGATTTCCATAGGGTAGTTGTTTCCCTTGATTTTCGTTTTATTTGTTAACTTCTTTGTCTAATTGCTCTTCGGTCCTTAATGGAAACATTAAGTTAACTTTTTCTTCTAGCGATAGTCTAAAGCATTCCCAATTAGTGTTAATATTTACTAGAAATATGTTTCTTTCTTTCTGTATGATTTTTTCACTTAACGTTAGAAGTATCGATGAATGATCAGAGTTTAAGTCATGGCTTTCATCTACTTTTACATAATTTACAGATATGTTTTTTATAATGAAGAAATCAAACAGATCTGGTACTTTGTTCGGATCAGTTGACCAGTAGGTTGGTTTTCCAGTTGAGAGGGTTTCACAACAGCATTTCCTGATAGCTTTTAGGAGTTCGTTACCCATAGTCGTTGTTAATCTGGATTCCCAGTGCACATTTTTTGCATTAAAGTCTCCTCCAAGTACAAATCTTTTTCCTAATTTCCTCAGGAACTCGAGATAATCGAGATAAATTTTTCTTTCATTGAGTGCTTCGGACGGCAGTAAATGCTAGCAATACAAATAGAAATATTTTTGGTTTTGACAGTAACAGCAGTTGCTTGTATTTCCTCTGTTTCATATTTTAACTCTTCATAGGGATGAATACTATTTCTAATTTTAACAGCACTACCTCATGTAGCAATGTTTCCAGGGTGAATAGTGTGATATATTTGGTAATTTTTAAATTTAATGATTGATTGTCTAGTGAACTGCGTTTCCAGGGCGACTTGCAGTTCTTGTTGATGTTGCATCAGTCCATTGGCATTCCAACATAAGATTCAAAGATCATTGGGCATTTTTCTGTTTAGGGATGGCTCCCTTAGTGCTGTACTCTAGTTTCTGTAATCGCTCATTAAATTTATTTAGTCTGCTTAAAATTAATTTAAGTGTTTGACTTATATTGTTATTTTGAGCAGTTTTTCCTGGATTTCCGTTGCTCATCATTACTTGAGCATCAGTGCTACAATAATTTTGGTACAAAATTGCCTTTAAATATTAAAATAACTGTTATTCAGTGATTATGTATTTGTGAGTTTTTAAGTAATTATTAATTATTAATAATTAGTGTATCGCTACCATTACATTTTCTACTTCTTTTTTTTTTTTTGTACAATTGTAAAATCTTTTGTTTCTTATAGTTTCATCATAATCGGTTGAGAAATAGGCCATTTCCTTCATACTTAGCAATATTCCAGAACTTTATCCAAAAATCATTTTAAAATCCCATTTCCAATGCACAAGTCGAATTTCATCATAATTAGTTGAGAAATAGGCAAATTCCCTCATACTTGGCCATATTTCAGAACTTAATGTAAAAATCATACACATATGCTGTACATACATACAAACACTCACTTATATAGATTACTCAACTGCGCACTAAACACTAATCCAACTCCGATTCAACCCCAATCATTCAAAACCCGCAAATGGCCCCCAACTCAACCCTCAACCCAAACGCAAACTCTCTTTCAATTTAATCCTCAAACCAGCAAATTTAAAACATTAGCCAACTATTCACTATATCTTAATCTAACGCCAACTAAACTCCAACTCAATTTCAACTCAATCCGCAAATTGACCTCTGACTTAAACTCCAACTCAACCCCAAACTCAATGCCCAACTCAATATTCAAACCAGCATAAATCAATAATTGGTAAATATTTCTATAACCAGGTATTTTGGGTCAATTCGTATGGCAGGTACCCGACCCTCTTGACGCACAGGTTTCAAAAGCTTTTCAAATCTCGGCCTTGACCATAGAAACAGACAGATGGACGGACATTTTTTATATTTGCTTTTTAAAACTAAGAGACTTTCAAAACGTCGAGAAAAATGGGTTTGGACCAACCAAATTTTTGATCATTTTTGACAGGATTTCAATACTTTTGTCTTTTTAGACCGAAGCTGTAATTTATTATGTACATATGAGTATTTTGAAATAGAAAAAATGGGCGGGTAAATATAACACATATCATTGTATTTTCATCGGATAAAACGTCTGTCACGTGATAGGGACCTTCCCATAATTTGTCGAACTTACTATTTGTTGCTTCATTTTTAAGTAGAACCTCGTCACCTATTTTAAAAGTTGTGTAATGCAGGTTTCTGTCATAAAGTTGTTAAATCAAAAAATTTTTAGCGATATTCCAAGAACTTTGTAAGCGAAATTTAAGTTCTTGTGTATAATCGCCATGGTCAATATAGAAATAGGACATCCGAAAATACATATAAGTTTTTGTTTCTTGGTTTGTAATCGGAATTGCATCTTTGAATTCTACCATGTTTATTGTATTGACAATTATTACAAGATTAATAAAAGTTTTTATGCGAATTAACATTTTTGGAAACTCGCAATAGCTTTTAATTCAATTAAACGTTCTGATGATGCCTTGATGACCACCTACAGGAGTTATGTAAATGAATATGCGTCTTCTTCATTATGCAATTGGATTCGTTTTTCGGAGTTTGTAGGCTTAGATTTAGAATTTGGAATTAGTTTTGTAATAGATTGATTTAAATTTAAATTGTTAATATCGTTATTATTAGTCAAGGTATAAAGTGATGTTGCATCTAAACTGGTGCTATTATTTGAGACTTGAGATGATTGTGAATTATCTGAAGTTTGTAAATCTATAATTTTTTGTTGAGCACGAGTAATAATATTCACAAAATTTTCTTCGCTTGGAATTTCTATTCGTGAAAGTGCATCATGATGGCAAATATCTTTTCCAGGCTTATATTGAATCTTAAAATCAAATTCCTCCAACTCAATACGCCATCTAACTAATATTAAATTTGGATTGGGAGCAGAAAATAAGTACATATGTTAACGGTTTATGGTCGGTTCTCGGTTATAATGAAAAATTTTCATCCATAAAGCTAGGGACGGAATCCATTTACAACTGCCCATTTGATGGCAAGGAGTTCTCTTTTAATGGTAGGATAATTTCGTTCAGATTGGTTTAATACCCTTATTTGTGATTAAATGACCCAAATATTTAATTTATCGACGAAGAAAATGGCATTTTTTTGGTTGGAGTTTCAAAATAAATTTTCGAAAACACTGATGGACTTAACATACTGTTAAAGTTAGCCAAAAATTGCCAGCCGAAAGTGAAAAGTCGATAATGCAGATAGTGTTAGTTCATCCGAAAGTAAATAAAAGGTAATGGATATTTTGAAATCCCAGGCGAAATTTTCCAACCAAAAATAAAAAGTCGATAATGCAGAGTATGTTATTAACATTCCAGGCAAAAATAAAAAATTTAGTAGTTATCAGCCGAAAGTAAATAGGAAACATGAATTTAAATAAAAGTTTTTATAAATAGTCTTACGTGGAAAACTTTGTTTATCCTAGTCGTGGAAAATATCGGAAAATCAAAAGAATCCACAAAATTGGAATAAAATCAGCCGCTAGAGTGTATATCTGAAGTTGAATCGTTTTTATGTGATTTATCAATAGATATCGAATGAAAAAATTTTGTTCAAGTTTCCCGTGGGAAATCTCGGAAAATTAGATTTTCCCAAAATTATTAGAAAATTTGTATAAAATCAGCCTCTATAGTGTTATGTCTCGAGCTGAATTGCATTGATGTGATTTGTCAATAACTATCGCAGGAAAAAAATTTAGTTCAAGTTTCCCATGGGAAATCTCGGAAAATTTAAATAAATAAATAAATTCGATTTTCCAAATTTTTAATTTTCCCAGATTTCCCACGGGAAAATTGAACTGAATTTTTTTCCTGCAATAGCTCACATCAATGTAATTCATTTCCAGACATAACACTCTAGAGGCTGATTTTCTACAAATTTTCTAATGATTTTTGGAAAATCGAATTTTTCGAAATTTCCCACAAGAAACTTGAACTGAATTTTTTTCCTGCGATAGCTATTGATAAATCACATAAAAAAGATTCAACTTCAGATGTAACACTCTAGAGGCTGATTTTGCATGACTAGGTTAAACAAAGTTTTCCGCGTAAGACTATTTACAAAAGTTTTTATGGCAATCGATGTATCTTATTTACTTTTGGCTGTCAACCACCAAATTGGTAGTAATATAATCTGCATTATCGACTTTTTACTTTCGGCTCGAAACTTTCGGCTAACTTTAACAGGGTGACTTCAACTAGTTTTTTTATTGTGATTTGCTACCATTTAAACCTGACAGGACATGATTCATTAATCTTTGAAAGGTGCTGGGTGCCCCTTTCAAACCAAAAGGCATTCTAATTAATCGGTATGTTTCCACCAGCTGATCTTATGTTTAATTGGTTGTTAGTCGGCATAGGGCTTTGAGTTAATTCGGCTCTGATGAAATTTTTATTTGCTCCGTTGAAGATAAGAAACTTGAGCAATTTGGTATGATACGCTATAGAGGCGCCAATCATAAAATTTAGCTCGATGTTTTCATCCTCCTGTTCTTCCTCCTGATTGCGAATGTCCACGCCCAATATTTCATCAATTAATTGATTATATACTTCTTCTTCACCTTCGGTTTCTAGGTGGTACAGCCTCTGGTTTTGATCGGAATGTTCGCGTTTAAATGCTGGTTGATAATTTTGTTGGTTTGGATAATTCTGTTGATTATTTCATTGATTTGTCTGGTCACCTTGTTGATTCGTAGGACGGTTGATATAATTGACCCGTATCGTCTGAATAGATGGATCGATTGACATCGGTGTTGGTGGTTTTAGTCCTGTTGGTCGTGGTTGTGGTTCTCTTCCAATTCTATTGTTTTGGTGCTGGATGTTGTAGGCCAAGTTACTAATTGGATTTGTCAGCAGGGTCAAACAGAAAATATCGGCTGTGTGAAGTACTTGCTGATGTTGAGGGCTTCGGAACGCAGAATTTTCTAGATTTTATTTTCTTTATTTTTCTGCTCCAAATTTAAATTTTAATTACCCTTGGCTGTTGCTTAATGTACCTAAACCAAAATCGGTACTGATAATAATTTGAATTCTTTCGAAATGGTTGATTTCTAAAATCGCTCTGTATCTATATCACCCAATCACCAATTTTATTCTTATAAACTTATGTTGGGGGGAAAAAAAAACAAGAGAGATGCAATTAAATTATTGGGTACCGGAAACAGCTTGCATATCATTGATAGAGTAAATTTTGTGTGATATTTAAATTTAAATACTGCCATTCTCTTAATTTTGCCACCTTGGAGGACCAGCTAAAGCAAAACTCGTAGACTATAGAGGAAAATGTTTGGAATGTATAGACTTACGGAATAAAATAAAATTTTAAAATATATTTTAATACATAATGTTTAACAGTTATTTTAATAAATCATTAATTAACCAGATTAAATATTATTTTCATTTATCACGTTCTCCATTGTGTTACACGAGCGGCGATAAGATCTGCGATACAACAGCGTCTTATACAGTTTAAGCGCACCAAAAATCACACCAATCACGAAAAATTGAACCAACAGTATTTTTATAACTATCAAATTACTGTTAGTGTTTTTTACTATATCCAAAATTGGGCGCATTTGATTTAAATCAAATTTTAATTGATCATTTTCCCTTTGTAAATTATTTAACAGAATGCAAGCTTGATTTATTTCAGACATGTAATTATTATTTATAGCATCATGATTACCAATACTTGTATTTATTTGATCATCGGTACACTTTATGCCCCCAATATTTCTATCGTTTTTTACCAATTGACCATCATCGATATAAATTCGAATATGTATCCGTCTAAAATATGTTAACATCGCAAATAAATCAGTGCACATCCAACTATTTGCGGAAATAGCGATCGTTCTTAATTTTGGAAATAAAATTCCAATTTGTTCAAATGGTAACTGCGTTAAACGGTTCCCATCAATAAAGAGATGGGATAGATTTTCAAAAAACGATAGCGTTTTGAAGTTAATCGATTCCAATTCATTGTACGATATATCAAGGAAAGATAACTGAAATTCGGACGACATTTGAAAATCGATTTTCACTAAATTAAACAGATGATCGCCGATCCGATTGTATGACACGTCAAGTTGTTTTAATTTGGATAATGGTTTTATAAAATCTAAATTATTTAATAAATTATTACTCAACGATAGATTTAATATATTAAGTCCCATTATTAAATTCGTACTAGTTAACTGATTATTGGGCGCCTCTAATACCCGAAGATTATTGTTAGTTTGTAATACCGTTAAATTATTATGTCCTATCCGTATGGTTTCGATGTTGATTCTAACATCAACAAAACTCAAATTTTGTACACGATTATAATTTAAATTTAACATTTTTATAAGTTTCGTTTTTATAAATGCCCGCTGATCAAAATCTGCAATCGATTCAATTAAATTCACACTTAAATCGATGTAACGTAATGCTTCTGAATACAAAAACACAGTTGACTCCATCTTTTTGATTTGATTGTTTGACAAATTAATTCGTTTTAGGTTATTTAAATTTTGAAACGTGAGACTCTCCACTTGTGTGATTTTATTGTACGATAAATTGATTTCCTCCACCCGAAAGGCATCCCAAAAAATGTGATTCCTTAACATGGTCAACTCGTTATGCGATAAATTTATACCGATCAGTTGGAAAGCTACGTCAAAAGCAGAGCGTGAAACTTCTAGAACGTGACAATTACTAAAATCGATCCACTGCAACATTTTTTGTTCTTCGAAAATTACGTGCGGTATATCCGAGATACGAGAGTTGGTGAATTTTAACTTGATATAATCATGGCGACTACCTTCTAACTGGAATTCAGTTAATTTGGTGTAATTGGCGTTGTCAATTGTACATGTCGATTGTAAAAATTCTCCTGAATCCTTGCACTTGTATGTTACTCCTTCGCATGTGAGAACACTAAACAACAGCGCAGCGAGAAAGGTGTTTATATATATTTTATAACTGTAATGAAAATAAATTTTAGTATAATGATACAAATTATATAAAATTATTTTACCTAGACATTATACAGACGAGACGAGGCGACTGGTCGCTAAATTCAAAATATTTTCTTTTTATATAAAAAAAATTATAAATTGTCTTATCATTAATTAAAGGAATCAATTTTGACATGAAAAATATAAGACAAATATTGATAACCCGAATATTTTATGTAAGCCAGTTTCTGAGAATATACAATGCATTATTTTGAGGCAAAACAACATTTCGCGTTAAAGAAGATAAAGAAGCACAGTATCCACACAATTTGTTGCCCTAAGACCGACATTAGGTCAGTCCCCTCTTTTTTGTTCCCAAATGTTTCTCTTAATCAAAATCAACAAAACAAAAATGAAATTTAGGGATTCATTTTAAACTGCAAAATATTTCTAATTATGAACTGGGAATTAATAACAAAATCCGTCAAAAAGTTAGAATTGCGAAAAACTTGTAGAGACAGTTTACAAAATAAATCATATTATACCTACTGTGTTGCATTCCTGGATGAACTGCGTTAGGCAAAACAAGCACTTGCATAGGGCAACAAAGGAGAGAAAGCACCAACGATTAACAATGTTAACTAAATTTTAGATAAATTATTTAAAAAAAAAAAAAATTAATTATGCCATATTTTATATCCTAGACGTCACCACTTTCTACCATAAGATTTGTTTACTTTTATATAATTGTAAACCCTAACAATAAGTAATAACTTTGGTTAAGACTTCAAAACTGTAATAATTTTAGCAAAGGATTTGAATATTTCTTGTTAGTTTCATCTGTAGAAAGATTCAAAGGTGAAGGATTCAAGGTCCCGTCACTATATTTTGACACAAAGTTCCGGAATAGGATCACATCCAGGGAGGACTGGATGATGGGTGCAGTTTTGGAATCTTTCTTCACTAATTGTTCAAAACGGGACGGGAATGTCGGGGCTGGAGTGTTCTGTGAGGAACTTCTGTTAAATCTCTCCTTCCGTCTCCCCGACTACTGTTGCATTTTTCAAGCTGAAGTAACTGCCATAAAGGAATTCGTAGACTGGTTGAGGTATAATGTAATATCGGTTTGTAATATTCGCATATTTACGGACTGCTATTAAAGCGCTTAAATCACACCTCCTCACGTCGAAAGTAGTCCAGGACTATCTCTTATCTCTGAACGAGATGGCAGATCAGTTCAATATCAACATTTTATGGGTGCCAGGACATTTCATAAGTACAGGGAATATAAACGCCGATGAACTGGCTCGACGTGGTACAACGGACCACTTCTCAGTAAGCAGAAACGATATTGAAATGCCTCTTGCGGTATTCAAACTGCTGCTTCAGGAAGAATCTAGCAAGCTGACGAATGACAGATGGTCAAGTATCACTTGTTGCATAATAACTCGGCAGGTCTGGCCAAAGACTTGGTGTCTTCACATATGACTACTGTCGTAGTTGCGAGGACGAAGAGGAGGAAGAGACAGTATTTCATCTTCTTTGCACCTGCCCTCCTCTGGCACGAAACAGACTAAAATTCATAGGGGCATTCCTCTTCAAGGACCTGACGGACCTCTGTAGGATGGACGTCAGGAGTATCCAGCGCTTTGTTAACAGCTCAAGATGGCTCCAATGAGTTGGAGGAAACAATTATTCGTGGTATGGCTACGGACCATTTTTGTGTCTATGCCTAGTCCTAGTGGGCCGCCACCCAAACCTAACCCAACCTAAGATTCAAGTATAAAACCATTGGCAGCGTTAAAAAAAGTTTTTTATTATATAAATTACCCAAAATATACCGATTACGCCATTTAATTAAACCATTATTTTATTTATTAAACATGATCTTATAAAGGCTTATTCGCTTACGGCACCCGCACAAACATAACAAATTGATACTGTTTGACGAACCTTCTTGGGTAGTATGTATAGGATAATATATTTTGAGCTTAATACCCTTGATAAACGGCATTTGAATAAAACGGATTTAGTAAATTTTTGAGTTCGGTCTCTATTGAAGACACGCAGGAAGCAATACTTACCGTCAGGCATTGTAAGTGACATCTTTATCATAAAATAAAATAAATTAATTTCACATCACAACATTTATTAACTTAAACAAAATAATAACATTTAAGTCAAAACACCAGCCGCGCAATTCAACCGATATCAACGCAGATGAACAAGCTGTAAGAAATCAAGATTTACATTCTAAACGATTGTGAAGATTTTCCTAAAACTCCGAGATATTCCTAAAAAACAACAACAACAACTAAAATTTTCAGAGTATTAGTGAAACTGCGAACTAATGAATAAATTTCAAACTACGCAATAAGAAATTATTGCCATAAATTATAGAAGCCCAGGCATTTTTGGCTTTTTATCGGAGCGCTTACTATAACATTATGAGAACGATAAATGATGTGAATACAATTGGGATCATAAAAATAGTAAAATTTCATATAACATACACATATAGTAACCATTAATAGAAAAATGCGTATTTGATCAGTGTATAGAATAACGAGATTTACCCTAATAAAAAGGAAAAATTACAATTGATTATATGAAACATCTTTATATTATATAATTAATTTGTTTATTGTACAGTAGTGATTCCTATATTGCACATACAATAAAGCAAATAGTGAAGTCTGCCGTACATGCAGCGCATGCTATAATTTGAGTACATACTATATTATATAGTAAATAAATCAGTAAGTTTTACTTTCTTTTACTCTAGTAAAATAAAGTATAGTAATCATGAAAATTTTGGACCTTGAGATTTTTAGAGATTTATTTGTTTTGAGGTCCCCTGAGTCCGAAAATGTGGGTTTCGAAATGGTGTCTGCTGTCAGTCTGTCAGTCTGTCAGTCTGTCAGTCTGTCAGTCTGTCAGTCTGTCAGTCTGTCAGTCTGTCAGTCTGTCAGTCTGTCAGTCTGTCAGTCTGTCAGTCTGTCTGTGTCCTCTCTACAGCCCATATGGTTTAATCAATCGAACTGAAACTTCAGATTTAAGCTTTTTTGATAAATTGGGAGGTCCCAGTGAATTTTACTCCAAATCGGCTAACCGGAAGTAGCCACACCCTTGGTCCAGAAAATTTGTTTTGCAAATATCTTAAAAAGTATAAGGTTTACAAAAAACTACTTAATACAAAATGTTTACAAAAATTAAAAACAAATAAAAATAAAAAATAAAAAATTAAAAAAAAAACTTAAGAAAAAAATAAAATTTCTCAAAATTCTCTGTTCGTAAAAGAAAGTCGTGTGTTGGCCACACCTCAATTTTAACTAGGTAATTAAGGGACCTATTCTATGTGCTAGCGAAACCTTTGTCATCATTGTTGGCAATGGCCGATTTGGCCCTTGGGAGTTGAGTGCGATTTCCAAAAAATAATTTCGTAGAACTTTTACTAAACGAACGATCCGTATGGATTAGGGTTTTCTAACTAGGTATTTGAGGGGCCTATTCTATGTGCTAGCCAAACCTTTGTCATCATTGTTGGCAATCACCGATATTGGCCCTTGGGAGTTGAGTGCGATTTCCAAAAAATAATTTTGCAGAACTTTTACTAAACGAACGATTCGTATGGATAAGGGTTTTTTATCTAAGTAGTTAGGGGACCTATTCCATGTGCTAGCGAAACCTTTGTAATCGATATTGGCCCTTGGGAGTTGAGTGCGATTTCCAAAAAATAATTTCGTAGAACTTTTACTAAACCAACGATTCGTATGGATTAGGGTTTTCTAACTAGGTAGTTAGGGGACCTATTCCATGTTCTAGCGAAACCTTTGTCATCATTGTTGAGTGCGATTTCCAAAAAATAATTTTGTAGAACTTTTACTAAACAAACGATTCGTTTGGATTAGGGTTTTTTAACTAGGTATTTGAGGGACCTATTCTATGTGCCAGCGAAACCTTTGTTATCATTGTTGGCAATGGCCGATAGTGGCCCTTGGGAGTTGAGTGCGATTTCCAAAAAACAATTTTGCAGAACTTTTACTAAACGAACGATTCGTATGGATTAGGGTTTTCTAACTAGGTAATTAAGGGACCTATTCCATGAGCTAGTGAAACCTTTGTCATCATTGTTGGCAACGGCCGATGTTGGCCCTTGGGATTTGAGTGCGATTTCCAAAAAATAATTTTGCAGAGCTTTTACTAAACGAACGGTTCTTATGGATTAGGGTTTTCTAACTAGGTATTAAGGGACCTATTCCATGTGCTAGCGAAACCTTTGTCATCATTGTTGGCAATGGCCGATATTGGCCCTTGGGAGTTGAGTGCGATTTCCAAAAAATAATTTCGTAGAACTTTTACTAAACGAAAGATCCGTATGGATTAGGGTTTTCTAACTAGGTATTTGAGGGACCTATTCTATGTGCCAGCGAAACCTTTGTCATCATTGTTGGCAATGGCTGATATTGGCCCTTGGGAGTTGAGTGCGATTTCCAAAAAACAATTTTGCAGAACTTTTACTAAACGAACGATTCGTATGGATTAGGGTTTTCTAACTAGGTAGTTAGGGGACCTATTCCATGTGCTAGCGAAACCTTTGTCATCATTGTTGGCAATGGCCGATATTGGCCCTTGGGGGTTGAGTGCGATTTCCAAAAAATAATTTTGTAGAACTTTTACTAAACGAACGATTCGTATGGATTAGGGTTTTCTAACTAGGTAGTTAGGGGACCTATACTATGTGCTAGCGAAACCTTTGTCATCATTGTTGAGTGCGATTTCCAAAAAAATAATTTCGTAGAACTTTTACTAAACGAACGGTTCGTATGGATTAGGGTTTTTTAACTAGGTATTTGAGGGACCTATTCTATGTGCCAGCGAAACCTTTGTCATCATTGTTGGCAATGGCCGATATTGGCCCTTGGGAGTTGAGTGCGATTTCCAAAAAACAATTTTGCAGAACTTTTACTAAACGAACGATTCGTATGGATTAGGGTTTTCTAACTAGGTAATTAAGGGACCTATTCCATGTGCTAGTGAAACCTTTGTCATCATTGTTGGCAACGGCCGATATTGGCCCTTGGGATTTGAGTGCGATTTCCAAAAAATAATTTTGCAGAGCTTTTACTAAACGAACGATTCGTATGGATTAGGGTTTTCTAACTAGGTATTAAGGGACCTATTCCATGTGCTAGCGAAACCTTTGTCATCATTGTTGAGTGCGATTTCCAAAAAATAATTTCGTAGAACTTTTACTAAACGAACGATCCGTATGGATTAGGGTTTTTTAAGTAGGTATTTGAGGGACCTATTCTATGTGCTAGCGAAACCTTTGTCATCATTGTTGGCAATGGCCGATATTGGCCCTTGGGGGTTGAGTGCGATTTCCAAAAAATAATTTTGCAGAACTTTTACTAAACGAACGATTCGTATGGATTAGGGTTTTTTAACTAGGTATTTGAGGGACCTATTCTATGTGCTAGCGAAACCTTTGTCATCATTGTTGGCAATGGCCGATATTGGCCCTTGGGAGTTGAGTGCGATTTCCAAAAAATAGTTTTGCAGAACTTTTACTAAACGAATGATTCGTATGGATTAGGGGTTTCTAACTAGGTATTAAGGGACCTATTCCATGTGCTAGCGAAACCTTTGTCATCATTGTTGAGTGCGATTTCCAAAAAATAATTTCGTAGAACTTTTACTAAACGAACGATCCGTATGGATTAGGTTTTTTTAACTAGGTATTTGAGGGACCTATTCTATGTGCTAGCGAAACCTTTGTCATCATTGTTGGCAATGGCCGATATTGGCCCTTGGGAGTTGAGTGCGATTTCCAAAAAATAATTTTGCAGAACTTTTACTAAACGAACGATTCGTATGGATTAGGGTTTTTTAACTAGGTATTTGAGGGACCTATTCTATGTGCTAGCGAAACCTTTGTCATCATTGTTGGCAATGGCCGATATTGGCCCTTGGGAGATGAGTGCGATTTCCAAAAAATAATTTTGCAGAACTTTTACTAAACGAACAATTCGTATGGATTAGGGTTTTTTACTTTCTGTTAATCTAGTAAAATAAATTAGAGTAATCATGAAAATTTTGGACCTTGAGATTTTTAGAGATTTATTTGTTTTGAGGTCCCCTGAGTCCGAAAAAGTGGGTTTCGAAATGGTGTCTGTCTGTCTGTCAGTCTGTCAGTCTGTCAGTCTGTCAGTCTGTCAGTTTGTCAGTCTGTCAGTATGTCAGTCTGTCAGTCTGTCAGTCTGTCAGTCTGTCAGTCTGTCAGTCTGTCAGTCTGTCAGTCTGTCAGTCTGTCAGTCTGTCAGTCTGTCAGTCTGTCAGTCTGTCAGTCTGTCAGTCTGTCAGTCTGTCAGTCTGTCAGTCTGTCAGTCTGTCAGTCTGTCAGTCTGTCAGTCTGTCAGTCTGTCTGTGTCCTCTTTACAGCCCATATGGTTTAATCAATCGGACTGAAACTTCAGATTTAAGCTTTTTTGATAAATTGGGAGGTCCCAGTGAGTTTTACTCCAAATCGGCTAACCGGAAGTGTCCACTCCTTTGGTCCAGAAAATTTGTTTTGCAAATATCTTAAAAAGTATAAGGTTTCCAAAAAACTACTTAATACAAAATGTTTCCAAAAATTAAAATCAAATAAAAATAAAAAATTAAAAATTAAAAAAAAAATTAAGAAAAAACTAAAATTTCTCAAAATTCTCTGTTCGTAAAAGAAAGTCGTGTGTTGGCCACACCTCAATTTTTTTTCTCAAAAACAATTATATAACATACGAGAATTATCGTATATCGCGTTTCCCAGAGTTTTCCTGGTGTTACCAAACACCGGCCATTCTAAAGGAAACTTAATTTGAGTAGGTCACAATCTACTCTAACAGAAAATAAATCAATTTTTAAAAATTCTGTGGTCCCAGGCACTTAGGATTGACGATTTTTGAATATTCTATAGAGAATTATCGTATATCGCGTTTCCCGGAGTTTTCCTGGTGTTACTAAACACCGGCCATTCTAAAGACAACTTAATTTGAGTAGGTCACGATCTACTCTAACAGAAAATAAATCAATTTTAAAAAATTCTGTGGTCCCAGGCACTTAGGATTGACGATATTTGAATATTCTATAGATAATTATCGTATATCGCGTTTCCCGGAGTTTTCCTGGTGTTACTAAACACCGGCCATTCTAAAGGAAACTTAATTTGAGTAGGTCACAATCTACTCTAACAGAAAATATATCAATTTTTAAAAATTCTGTGGTCCCAGGCACTTAGGATTGACGATATTTGAATATTCTATAGAGAATTATCGTATATAGCGTTTCCCGGAGTTTTCCTGGTGATACTAAACACCGGTCATTCTAAAAGAAACTTAATTTGAGTAGGTCACAATCTACTCTAACAGAAAATATATCAATTTTTAAAAATTCTGTGGTCCCAGGCACTTAGGATTGACGATATTTGAATATTCGATAGAGAATTATCGTATATCGCGTTTCCCGGAGTTTTCCTGGTGTTACTAAACACCGGCCATTCTAACGGAAACTTATTTTGAGTAGGTCACGATCTACTCTAACAGAAAAAAAATCAATTTTTAAAAATTCTGTGGTCCCAGGCACTTAGGATTGACGATATTTGAATATTCTACAGAGAATTATCGTAAATCGCGTTTCCCGGAATTTTCCTGGTGTTCCTAAACACCGGCCATTCTAAAAGAAACTTATTTTGAGTAGGTCACAGGTGCCTAGGACAACAGAATTTTTAAAAATTGATTTATTTTCTGTTAGAGTAGATCGTGACCTACTCAAAATAAGTTTCCGTTAGAATGGCCGGTGTTTAGTAACACCAGGAAAACTCCGGGAAACGTGGTATACGATAATTCTCTATAGAATATTCAAAAATCGTCAATCCTAAGTGCCTGGGACCACAGAATTTTTAAAAATTGATTTATTTTCTGTTAGAGTAGATCGTGACCTACTCAAAATAAGTTTCCGTTAGATTGGCCGGTGTTTAGTAACACCAGGAAAACTCCGGGAAATGCGGTATACGATAATTCTCTATAGAATATTCAAAAATCGTCAATCCTAAGTGCCTGGGACCACAGAATTTTTTAAAAATGATTTATTTTCTGTTAGAGTATATTGTGACCTACTCAAAATAAGTTTCCGTTAGAATGGCCGGTGTTTAGAAATAGCAGGAAAATTCCGGGAAACTCGATTAACGATAATTCTCTATAGAATATTCCAAAAATTGTCAATCCTAAGTGGCTGGGACCACAAAATTATTAAAAATTGATTTATTTTCTGTTAGAATAGATCGTGACCTATTCAAAATAAGTTTCCGTTAGGTTACACGATATTTAGGAACACCAGGAAAATTCCAAGTGGAAATTGGATAGATTTTGTACGATAATCCTAAACGCAGAGAAGCATTGGTTGATTTAGGCCAGCCATCAACATCAGTTGCAAAAATAAATATTCATGCCAAGAAAGTGTTTTTTTGCGTATGCTGGGATTGGAATGGTATCATTTACTATGAGCTTCTGGAACCCGGTCAAACTGTTACAGCTGAACGTAACCAGGCCCAATTGAATCAATTAAGTGATGCTCTGGAGGAAAAACGATCATTCACGGGCCAAGGAACGCGATCTGTTATATTGCTTCATGACAACGCCCATCACACCGGTAAGTGATCTTCAGCTTAGGGTAGGAAGTTCTCCCGCACGCGGCGTATTCTCCTGACTTATCCTCTGTTGACCACTATTTGTTTAGATCGATGCTTCTAATCGTCTTATTTGACTGACCAGCAGTTATAAAAAAAATTGAAGATGTACGAAAATGACCCGGTGAATATTTTGCCTCCAAACAACTAAGTTTCTATCGCGAGGGCATCCATCAATTATCCAATAGATGTCAAAGTACCATAGATAGTAATGGTGAATATTTCGATAATTAACCTTTATAATAAGTATATTTTCAATAAAGTTGAATTTGACCAAAAAAGCCGAGTTTCTACTTGCACACCTAATATAACGTATTAATGTTTGATAAGTAATATTTTTTACAGCAAGAAACGTAATAAACGAATAAAAAAATATAAATTTCTGTTTAATATGAATTTTATGTATTATTTACACTAACACTTTCATATTTATCTAGGAATTGGAAATACTTCACAATTCTCCACACACGCGTGAAGTTTTTCCTAAAAAAATTCCTAAAATATTTGTTTTGCCTTTTAGGAAAAAGTTCACGTGTATCATTCTAAATAGAAATTTGATTCAATAAAACATTTAATTACTCCCCTTAGTCGGAAGAACGTTCTTGGACGAAACATTTGCTTTGTACCTCTGTTAAGATTTTACGGGCTTTAACGGCTTTGCGATTAAAGGCGGATGAGGGAGTTTCTTCAGAAGAGATTTAATGCTCGGGAAGACATGAAAACGTTTCAGAGTGAAAATTACGGTGAAAACCACCAATGTTCTAATCTTCGTGGTAATATATACTCCACGGATAATAGGTGATATCGTTGTCATGAGCGCAATCACAATCACCCAATCAATCAGTGTCAACTGTGTTTCGAAAAACATTGTATACTATGTAAGATGAAGAAGCACCACACTTTTCTTCAAACAAACCAAACTGAAGCACCCAAATTATCTAACGTTTTATATAAAGATGCATTGAATAATAACTAGTTTACATATTGGGGATGCTAATGCTGAAGTCGCAACTAAAGTATTAAATGCTCTAGTTAGTATGTGTCGTATACTCTTTAATTCCGGATCACAAGTTTAATTTGCCTCTGAGTTGTTCGGGCGCAAATTTAAATTATCAATTAAACAACAAAAACTGCCGGTAACCGGGATTGGTAAAGTAAAAGCAGAAAAAATGAAAACGTATGTTAAGGTTGGTTGATGAACAAAATGAAATGGTGGCTGCAAGGCTTCCTCAACTTGGTTTTACTCGAGCGGATCATAAATATTTAAATTACATCAGCAAACTGATCCATCGTTTAACGTAGCTGGTGATATAGACGTACATATTAGCGCGGATCATTTTTTTTAGTATTTTACAAGAAGGCTAAACGAACAAAACCGGGTCATCGCTCAAAATAATAGGTTTGCTTGGGTGGTAGGTGGAAACATTTCTTTTGAAATACAGGCTCTCCCTGTAACGAGGTTATCATTAATAGAGGACATATAGATCGGTCATTACAAGCTATGTGGGAAGCCGAGTCTGTAAAAAAACCTATCTGCATTAAGTGATACAATAAAACAACAAACAGAGACGCACAATGGAGATATGTAGTTCACCTGTCATTTAGAGAAGTATCATGCGGCTTACTTAAATCGCTGGAATTAGAGATAGGCAGAATTTGAAAGAATAACTGAAACATTCATGAAGGAATATCGTTATCTTGGCTATATGCGACTGCTAAAGAATAGCGTAATCGTAAGACGTCTTGAACAAACGTGAACAAAATTTTAATGGTGGGCTCAACAGTTCAATCATCGCTGTGGTCAATATTATTGGGATTCTGTACACATTTATTAGTATCACTGTAGAAAATTACGGTGATAAAGTGGCAGCGAATCGTTTGGAAGGAGTCAGAAAATTTGACCATACACCATTACGAATTAACGACATTATTGTATGCGATGAATACCATCAACCAAATTACAACAGATATCAAAGCCGCGTATGAGACTAGAATTAAAATTTATGTTGACGATGTAATAACCAATGCTGTTGTCGTATTTTCGTATTTATTTATTAAACTTTCGGTATATTTATTTGCACAATTAAACAATTTATTAAAGATTATAGTACGATTTTTATTATGGATTACTTCATTACTCCATTTCTGCGATTGTAATTCTCATGATGGCGGAAAAATACACACCCGCCATCTATCTTCATTATCTATATTTTACATTATTAAAGGTCGAACTATCATGAGCCTATTAGCTTAAGGCTGAACTATGTAAATATATGACTGCTCTTCCCTCTGTACATTCTAATTCCAATTCATCTTATACAAATAATAATATATATATTTTACATATTTTATTTTTGTTTTAATTCTACTTAACTCTAGTACATATTATATGTTTTAACATCTAATTTAATATTTAATTTTTTTTATTATTTATAAATTCAATCTATTTCGTATTTTAATTACCCTGCCCGACTTCCTGGTTACTGTTTCGATCACTCTATTCTTAGTGACACCGTCAACATTCTTATCCCTATTTGAATCATTAGTTTTATCCTGATCTTTTGGCAATTTATCAAAATTAGGATCAGAATTATTTTGTTCTACATTCTCTGAAATGTTGTAATTGGTAACTAAATGTTGTAATTGTTAATGTCTCATCACCCGGTTCAGTATTTTCAATCCCCGAATATCTCGGAAACCCAACGATATCACCAGACTCATTCAACTGTGGAGTGTGAAACTCCATGCCAATCTTCGGAGCCTGCATTTGGTCCTACCATTCGAACCTGATCGATATACCTTTTCCACTGTCTACCATCATCAAGCAGTATTTTGTAACGCAAACCGCCTAATTTTTTAATAACATTCCCAAACCGCCACTTGATAGTGTTAGACATGTACTCACGTGCAATAACCCGATCTCCCATATTCAAATTTCTCCTAAATCAATCGACTTCTCATCTCCCGTTTTTTAATTTGAATGTATCATAAGATCAATTCTAGATCGAATCTGTCTATTGAAAATAAGCATAGACGATGATTTTCCCGTTGAAGGATGTATAGTCTTACGGTAAGTTAACAATATATTACATAGGGCCGTATGAAACTCATTATCCTATTCGCACTTCAATGATTTAACTTTGACTTAATGGTTTGGACATAGCGTTCCGCCTGCCCATTAGTAGAAGAGTGGTAAGGTGCCCCCATTCTATTCACAATTTCATTCATTTTCAAAAAATGTTGGAATTGCGTCCCATTATCCGAAACAAAAACTGATGGAATACTAAAAGTACTAAACATTTCCCTGAGGTTCTTAATAGTAATTTCTGTAGTGATTTTCTTAATCAATCGAACCTCAGGCCATTTGGAATATGCGTCTACCAAAATCAAAAAAAAATATTTTCCTTTAATAGGACTAGCAAAGTCGCAATGAACTCGTTCAAAAGGTGTATCCGTAGGATTCCAGCAATGTGGTACCGTTTTTGGAGTATTTGATTGTCCTTCACTATAATCCGAACAATTTCGAACGATGCACTCAATATTTTTATCAATATTGGGCCACCAAAAATAACCTCTCGCCATACTCTTCATCCGAACTATCCCAAAATGGGTGGAATGCAATTTGTCTAAAACCTTTTTTCGCAATTCACTTGGTATGTAAACTCGAATACCCCGAAGTAAACAGTTGTTTTGTAATGTGAATTCCGATTGATCAATTCCAAATCTATCCCGACTATCCGATATGCGACCATTTTTAAGACATTCAATTAATCTATAGACGCTTTTCTCCGAACTTGTTAATTTTCCTAATTCTTCGACAGTCACCGGCAAGGTTTCGATCATATTCATTTCAATTATATCGATTTCATCCAGTCGACTTTTAGCATTTGCAGTCGGAAGGCTCAATAATGCATCAGCATTCACATGTTTTTCCGTATTACGGTATCGAATCTGGTAATCAAACGATTGCAAAAAAATTGCATAATGTTGCATACGCGTAGCAGACAAAGTTGGTAGACCTTTATTAGGGGAAAATATCTGTGTTTTCGGTTTATTATCCGTAATCAACACAAATCTTCTACCGTAAACGTACTCAATAAATTTCCGAATACCGTAAACAATAGCATAAGCCTCTTTGTCTATGTGAGGGTATCTCTGTTGAGTAGCATTCAAGGTTTGTGAAGCATCCCAATCCGTTAGGTGAAGCATAGCCAACCATAGGGGTAAATTTGGATCGTAATGAACTAAAAATTTATCAGATTGCATTGCTAATTTAACTTTGTCAAAAGATTTTTGACAATCCCTATCCCATACGAACTTAGCCTCATTCTTTCACAAATTATGAATTGGGTACAATATTGTACTCGAATCTTTAAGAAACCTACCGTAGCAATTGATCAATCCCACATGCGCACGAACTTGATCCCTATTCTGTGGAACGGCCATGTTCTGAATGGCATCGACTTCTTCCTTTATTTTATGAATCCCAAATTTATCTATCTTGTATACACAGTAGTGTATATTTTCTTTGAAAAATTCACACTTATCTAAATTTATTCGCATATTGTAGTAGTTAAGTGTTTCCAACACGTCCCCTATTCTCGCAAGATGAGAATCATCGTTCGGTCCAGTAATCTTAATATCATCCAAAAAGACTGTAACTCCGGGAATATCCTTAAGAATTTGTTCGATGTGGCGTTGCCATATTGCGGGTGCAGATGCAATGCCGTACATCAACCGTGTAGGTGTAAAAAGGCCCTTATTAGTGTTTAATGTTAATATTTTCCTATCTTCGGGTACGATTTCTAGCTGTAAATAGGCCTTAGTTAGATCGCGATCTTTATAAATTTGTCCCCTCCAGCCATTGATGAAAATAACTCATCCATAGTTGGTAACGGATGTTCATCCATCACTAAATTTGGATTTACCGTAATTTTATTATTGGCTTTTGGTACTGGGACTATGGGCGTAGCCCAGCGACTGTAATCCACCTTAACTAAAACGCCCTCATCCACCATATCAAACAATTCCTTTTCAACCCGGCTTTTCATAGAAAATGGAACCGAATGAGTTTTATAAAATTTTGGAACCACATTAGGCTTAAGCGTTAATTTGGCTTGCATATCTCTTACTTTCCCAATGAATTTTTCAGTAATATTTGGGTGTTGTAACACCAAATTTTCAATTGTATTATTTAAAATAAATGCACGGCGAACGCTCTCCGATTCACATAATGAAATCTCACACACAGTTGCATGATTACTGATCACTTTATTCCAATCAAAATGTATTTCTCGCAACCATTCCCGTCCCAACAATGGGTGTTTATCGGACTGAACCACTTATAATTTGAAGTTTTTTTAAATTTCTCAATTTTAACATCGACGTTAATATACCCAATTACATTAACTTTGAATTACAATAACTAACCAAACTCAAATTTGAATATAAAATCTCTTTATGATCAAAAAATTTATCTCTAATACTTTCATTTATCAAAGCAACGGGCGATCCACTATCTACTTCAAATTTTATCCCATCCTCGTCGCCACTTTGCCGTATTTTTTGTTTTATCGTCGACATCCAATTCGAAATTATTTTCTAAATTATTCAGCACACAAATTTCTTCAGATTCAGTTCCATCGTTTTCGATTTCATCTACATCGACATTAAAAATTTCGTCAAATTCTTTTTCCTCACTACGATGTACTTCATCCTCCAAACAATGTGTCTGTCCCTTGTTATTACTATTTGAATTCTTGGATTTGATCCTGAGACATACATTTGCCAAATGTCCCTTCTTCTTGGAAAAATTGCATGCCGAATTAACATGCCTGCACTTATTTGCCAAATATGACTCTATACCACATCTATAACACTTAGGGACTTTTGTACTACTTATAATTTTATTATTATTATTGTATTCTGAATCAAATTTATTTTTATTCAAATTATTATTATTTGAATTATTGAATTTTTTACCTTTAACAAAATTTACTGCTAGTTGTGTAGTCTTCGCTGTATGTAAGGCAGCTCCTCCCTATTCTGATAACTCCATTGCTTGGGCAGTTTTTATTGCGTTATCCAATTTTAATTTATCTGTTTTCAACAGTCTTGCTTGTATACTATTATTCATCAGTCCGAAAACAAATTGATTTCTCAATGCTGTTTCTAAGAAATCTCCAAAATTGCAGTTAATTGAAATTTTCCGCTGTGCTGAAGCAAATTCATCCACAGATTCTCCTTCTCGCTGCTTTTGTGATGGAACTTGTAACTTTCCACTATTTCGAGTGGAGTTGGCTCGTAGTAATATTTTAATTTTTTTTTAATTTCGTCGAACGATTTATCTTTAGGTTTGGTCGGAGCTAATTTATCGCATAATATATTGTAGGCGTCCTGACATATAATGGAGTAAAATGTGCTTTCGCATTTCGTCGTCGCCATCTTTAATAAATAATTTAAAAGCTTCCGTAAGCCGATCAATCCATCGACTCCAAGTCACCCGTTTTTTATAGAAAACGTCGATGCTGAATATAGGTTGCATTGTTCTATTTAATTATTTTTTGTGTATATTGAAGATAATATATTTTTTTTAAAGTAATGCCTTTTCGTACGATGAGAAACAATATTTTGTAATTTTAACAATTTTAATTACGCATCTCACATCCCATCCTTGTCGCCACTTTGTCGTATTTTCGTATTTATTTCATTACTCCATCTCTGCGATTTCAATTCTCATGATGGCGGAAAAATACACACCCGCCACCTATCTTCATTATCTATATTTTACATTATTAAAGGTCGAACTATCATGAGCATATTAGCTTAAGGCTGACAGCTGTCAACAAACTTGATCTACTCTGGGAAAATGAATATCAAACTATTCCGAGATACTAAAGGATGTACCGTCAAGTGACATTATACTAAATAATCGATCAATTGATGAACGACTTGATCTAGTGAAAGTGCTCAAGCTGCTGTGGCATCCACATCACGATAGTTTCACATTTGAAATAGAACACGAATTTGAGAAGGAGTTTTAAAGTGAAACATATAGTTAGAGAAAATAAAACAAAATAGTTCAAGCAAAGGCAAGAGAAATCAGAATTGAGTAAAGTTAAGGTTCTCAAATGATACTCAAGCAATCATTGTAAGGAACTGGAGATACACTGCTTTTGTGATGCTAGTTCTGTTACTTATGGAGCAGCAATCTTTTTATGAATCTATTTATGCTGGTACCCATTAAATGTTTAATAATTTCGAAATTCGAATTATCTGCTGCGATTTTGTTAAGGAAAAAGTGGAAACCTTTTAAAGAATGCTTTAAATTCATCAAAATCAGGTCCGTAACTGCATGGTCAGATTCCACAATAGTTTTAGATTCTACGGATCGAGTATTGCAATAATTTTGTAAACATTCAATTGAAATCAATGGAATCACGTCCCAACAGAAGAAAACCTGGCGGATTTGGTATTAGAGGTTCATTTAAATAACTCCGATCATTGGTGGAACGGACCTGAATGGTTTGAGAGATCCTGATAGAATCTGGAAAGGTACTACATATTAAATGAATGTTTTGACGGAAACTGTGAACGTGTTTCAAGTTTAGTAAGGTAATTGCGCGAATGGTTTAAAAATATATCCCAACCCAAGGATTCAAGGAACTTTCACATAACAGCAGATGAAATACAGATTGCTAAATTGGTCTTAATAAGAAAATACAACATGAATATTTCGATGAAGAATTAGCAGAAATCAAGAAAGAATTAAAAAAAGTAGAAGAAGAATCCACTATACGCAGCTTAACCCCGTTTATCCATAGTCATGCTATATTGAGAGTTGGTAGTCGAATAAGCTCTACTATCAAGTTAAATATCTAATCATATTGTCGTTTGAATCTAAAGTTAGTGAGAGATTATCATGTCCTGATTGGCATTTTGCAACAATTTCGTTTCACTTTTTTGCTTGCTGATTAAATCTTACAACAAACTTTTCAAATTTTTCTTCAGATTCTTGTACTAAATTTTGAGGTAGCATTTTTTCAACAGCGTCATTATGTTTCGCCAAAAATTGATCGTCGAACGTTCTAATCAATTTGAAGACTGTGTCCGATCTAAATCTTTTTCTTGCTTTCTTCTGATTCTTTTGTTTTTATTTGGTTTACTAGATGTTAAGTACCAATTTAGAAACTACGGTTAAACAAACGGAAATAATGTTATTAACAATCAGCCAAACTGTAAGCCGCATTACAAGGGATTTTTAAAGAAAAACGTGAAATTAATGGTTTCCCATTGTGTATAACATTCAAGGAATGTAAATCCTATGACCCGCAGGTTATATCAAACATGTTTGCTGGGTTTTTTTCAACCAGAAGATGTCGATAAGTATGGAAATCCAAACAGTGGTAAAAACAATGTAACCGAGTGGTCACGCCTGAACCATGAAAACAATCATAATACAATAAAATATCATTGCTGCTGGAAAACACAAATAAATGCTGGAAAACATAAATAAACATAACCTGAAATGAAAAAGGGATAATGTAAATTATTATGTGAATTGAATTCATACATACCATTTATCATTGTATAAGAGATTTCACGAGGTTGGCAATTTCTCTGTATCTTCTATTTAATCAATCTTTAAAACTAGCAGAATTAACACCAATTTTCAAAACAGGAGCAAGAAATGATGTTTCTTGTTACAGAGGAATACCCAAACTATTTGAACTGGTATTATGCAACTCATTCAGATCTTTGCTTCCCCAATTAATCTCACATTGTCAGCATGCTTTTATCAACAAATCTTATTGAATTTACCAGCAACACCATTAAAAATATTGAAAAGCATAACCAAGTTAATGTGGTGTATACTGACTTTATGAAAGCCTTTGCTCCTTAAACAGCATTCAAGGTATTAATGTTTGCAGATTAACTCAATATCTTCAAAACAGTCGAAAACATCGGCGATGCCAATAAGCTACAAGAAGATATCGACAATCTAGCGAAATGGTGTGAGTTTAACCTTCTCAGTCTCAACATTAACAAGTGTAAGAGTTTATCGTTCCATCGGAAACTTTACCCTGTTATAAAAGGTGTTTCATTTCGAGGTATACAACTTTATGTTGGCAACAATTTTTTCAGTGACACCCGATTTGACAGCTGACAATTGATTTTTGTTTAGTTGGTTAAAGTTGGACAATTGATTTTTGTGTAGTTTGATTTACCATTTCATAATGAATGTAGATTCACGCCGGAGCAACATTTGTAAATCATCTCCGATAAGTTCAAATTTATTTTAAAAATCGCGCACTACGTCCATTTTATGGTCGACATAATCGTCCATCAGAGCAGTTAATTCGATTAACTTTGGTTCGCTTTGGTACCACGTTTACTCTAAATGATAATACGCGTCCTGCAGGACCCCATATACATGACAGGCGGTGGCAACTGTAGTGCGAAGTATTGAAGAGGATTCAAATGGATCGTGCACAGCAATTTGGACTTGATCCAACATATTTATGTAGGTTTTTGCGTAAGAAGAGAATGACACCATAGTTTAAACTACTAAAACTGGTATTGAACGGTATGCCTCTTTAAATAAAAATGAAACACGGTTTCGAAAACATTTAGTATATGATACATTATGTGAAACAGTTGCATTTGGAGAAACGGCGATACAAATTTAATTCATTATATATACTACATGGTATGGTGCATTGATGCTGAGTTAAAATTTAAAATTGGTTCCTTTACAATAACTACACATTTTGCATATTGAATTCCTAAATAGTATAAGGAAAGTAGTTAAGCGAGTCAGCTCTCTGATATCTGCAATCTGTTCACGAAATATTTTGTGTCCGTTTAATTTATTAAATTTGGCTCAACCAAGTGTAAACCCTAGTTTTCGAAAATCTGTGCATAACTTACCTCACCGAGGAGTACAAGATTCGATCAAGGCCTTGAGGGACCAAATCCTATGGACCTGCACGGTTAGCTACATAGCAATAGTTATCGAGCAAGGCTCACAATTTGAATCCGAAGAAACGCCATCCAACTCCAAGGGCAACGGTTGGTATCAAAGGTATCAAAGAACTCTAATACTCTAAAACTCTCATTTGAAGTTAATATCAGCAGAATTGGGTTTGGTGAAAATTCAGGGTACCAAGCCAGTTTTCAGTCGAGTCGAAAATTCAACTAAATATTTCGAATTCGTGGAAGAATTACGAAACCATTTTGTCAAGATTTGTCCATCTCTATATACCAAGATGGCATTGCAAGAGCTACAGAAGGTAAGAAGATGTTAGCAATTTAGCAAGTCGTCTTTGTTTAGATTATTGACTTTATCTGATGAGTGAAACCACTGTGTGAAGTGCTTGCTGATGATGTTGACGGCTTCGGAATGTAGCATTTTCTAGATTTTATTTTCTTCATTTTTTACCTAAACCAAAATCGGCACTGATTAAAATTTGAATTCATGCAATCACGATTGACTTCGAAAATTGCTCCAATCATCAATTTTATTAATGAATGTTTAACTCTTTATAAGCAAAACTTACGTTAGAGAAAAAACAAACGGCTTGTAGATCAGTAAATATTTTCCTTAGATTTCGACTCATTGGTGGAGGACACTTTGTGTGAGATCCATATCTCATTTAATATTGTCATTCTCTTAATTTTGCAATCTTGGAAGACCATCTCAAAGCAAAACTGGTAAACTATAAAGGAAGATGGTTGGTATGTATGAACTTACAGAATAAAAAAAAAAAAAAATTTAAAATAAATTTTAATACAAAAAGTTTAATAAATTATTTAAATAAATCAATAATTAACAAAATTAAATATTATTTTCATTTATAACGTCCGCCATTGTGTTATACGAGGGTCGATAGGATCGGCGATACAACAGTGTCTTATATAGTTTAAGCACGCCGCAAACCACACCAATCACGAAAAATCCTATCAACAGTATTTTTATAACTATCAAATTACTGTTGATACTGCCCATGTAACCCGGATCATAATTTCCCGTACTGATCGATTCAAATTCTTCGCTTTGCATCTTTATTCGTGTATTTATTGAATTTATTTGTCCATTGTATAATTCCGTTAAATTTATGATGTGAGCAGTATAATTTTCCAAAACATATGATGTGTTCATAAAATATGGAGTTGTGTTTGTTATATTGTCCAAAATTGAGCGCATTTGATTTAAATCAAATTGTAATTGTTCATTTTCCCTTTGCAACGTATTTAACTGAATCCTAGTTTGATTTATTTCAAATATGTAATTATTGTTTATAGCATCATGATTATGAATAATTGGTATTTTTGGTGATACATCACTTGTGTTATTTTGGTCGTTGGTACACTGTATGCCACGAATATTTCTTTCGTTTTTTACCAATCGATTAGCGTCGATATAAATTTCAATATTGATCTGCTTAAAATATTTTAACATCGCAAATAAATCAGAACATATCCAATTGTTCTCGGAAAGAGCGATCGTCTTTAAATTTGGAAATAAAAATTCAAAATCTTCGAATGCTAATTGCGTCAAACGGTTCCCATCAATAAAGAGATGGGTTAGATTTTCCAAGAACGATAGCGTTTGGAAGTTAATCGATTCCAATTCGTTGTACGATATATCAAGGAAGGTTAACTGTTTTAATTCGGAGAATAATTGAAAATCGATTTTCTTTAAATTAACCGATTCTAAAGACAATATATTTAAATTGCTTAGCAGCGCAAATGTGTCCGGTTCCAAATGATCGTCGAGTCGATTAAAAGATACATCAAGCTGTTTTAATTTAGATAATGGTTTTATAAAATCTAAATTATTTAATAAATTATTATTCAACGATAGGTCTAATATAGTAAGTCCCATTATTAAATTCACACTAGTTAACTGATTATTGGGCGCTTCTAATACCCGAAGATTATCGTTAGTTTGTAATCTCGTTAAATTATTATTACCTATCCGTATGGTTTCGATGTTGATTGTGACATGAACAAAACTCAAATTTTTTACACGATTATTATTTAGATTTAACATTTTTATAAATTTCGTATTGATAAATGCCCGCTGATCAACAGCCACGATACGATTTTCCGATAAATCGAATTCCGTTAAATTCATATTGGTATACATATCATCAGCGTTTATCGATTCAATTAAATTCACACTTAAATCGATGTAACGTAATGCAATTAAATTCAAAAACACAGTTGACTCAATTTTTTTGATTTGATTGTTTGATAAATTAATTCGTTTTAGGTAATTTAAATTTTTAAATGTGCTATTACTCACATGTGTAATTTTATTGTAAGACAAATTGATTTGTTCCACACTAAGGGCACCATAAAAAATTGAATCCTTTAGCACGTCCAAATGGTTATGCGATAAATTTATATCGTTCAGGTTGTGAGCATTTATGAAATCAAAGCGTAAAACTTCTAGCATGTGACAATTACTAAAATCGATCCACCGCAAATATGGCAGTTTTGTGAAAATTCCGTGCGGTATATTCGAGATACGAGAGTTGGTGAATTGTAAAGTGTTATATTGATGATGATAACTGTGATAATTTTGTAACTGGAATTCAGTTACTTCGGTGTAATCGGCATTGTCTATTGTACACGTCGGTGAGGACTGATTTTCTTGAACCTTGCACTGGAATATTACACTTTCGCATGTTAGAATACCAAACAACAGCGCACTGAGACAGATGGTTAAATATATTTTATAACTGTAATGAAAATACATTTTAGAATAATAATACAAATTAGAAAACCAAAATTATTTTACCTAGACATTGTATAGACGAGACGAGGCGACCGGCCGATAAATTCAAAATATTTACTCTTTATATAAACAAAGCTCCAAATTCTCTTATCAATAATAGCAAGACATTTTGACATGAAAAAGATAAGATAAATATTGATAAGCCGAATATTTTGTATAAGCCAGTGTCGGAGAACATACATACAATACATTATTTTAAGGCACAATCAAGATCAAGAATAATAAATACCCCGAAGTCAATGCGAAGTTACAAACATTTATTACTTGTTCTCGTATTAAAGATTTTGTATTTTGTATTTAATGCCCTCTGTTAGATTCCCAAATGCTCCTCTTCAAATCAAAAATGTAATTTAAAAATTAATTTGTAAATCAAAAATATTCCTAAATAATATTTATTATGTACTTATGAACTGGTAATTAATAATAAAACCCGTCAAAATGTTAAAATTGCGATAAACTTGTTGACAGCTTACAAAATAAGTCACTTTACACAAGATCAAACCGTCAAAATTTTTGATTGTTTGTAGTTCTATTTATTTGTAATAGCAAACAAATTGCAGGAACAAAGGCTTCTATCTGCTATGTTGCATTCCTTGGTAAACCGCGTTATTCAATTTAAGAACTTCTTTAGGGCATCAAAGTAAAGAGAGCAAAATGTAGCTGAATTGTAAAACACTTAACAATTTCCCCTTCCTGTTTAAAGGAAAGAATCGGGGTTAATAAGTCAGCAGAGATCATCAACCATCATTTCAAGATTGGAATTTTCTGTGGAAACTGTTAAAAAGAATAAAGAATAATTACTGTATTATAATTATCAATGTGTCATTGAAAACCAATAAAATATAAAAAAATAAGAAATGGTTTTTCTGTAAAGTACAGTGAGTGTAAAAGTGGATGCAATAATTTACTATAGCCCGACCAAATCGGATTCAGGAGCGAGGACTCAAAAAATCACGCAGTGTATTGCGTGGGGCAAAAATGTCCCAGGACAAAGAGTGTGGAGGCCCGCGATATCTATCGACAAGTCACATCAATAAAATGCATCTGCAGACATAACACTCTAGAAGTTGATTTTGTACATTCAAGTCTTACTTTCGGCTGGGAACTTTTCCACATTTTCCGAAATTTCTCACGGGCAACTTGAACTGAATTTTTCTCCTGCGATAGCTATTGACAAGTGACAATGGCAAAATACATCTCTATACATAACACTCTAGAGGTTGATGTTATACAAATTTTCTAATCATCTATGGAAAATCGAATTTTCCGAGATTCCCCACGGGCAACTTGGGCGGAATTTTTTCCTGTGACAGCTATTGACAAATCACATAAAAACGATTCAACTTCAGATATACACTCTAGAGGGATGCCGAAAAGAAATATTCCGCATTCGATCAGGAATTACTAGCAATATATCTAGCAGTTAAACAATTTAGATATTTGGTCGAAGGTCGGGACTTCACTATATATACCGACCACAAACCTCTGACGAAAGCTATTCAGTCAAAAACTGAACGTAATTCAAGGCAGGCACGACACTTGGATTACATTAGTCAATTCACCACAGACATCCATTATGTGGAAGGAAGTGACAATGTGGTCGCATACACACTTTCGCGTACCACCGACAACGAACATGCCGCAATCGAGACCCACTTCGATTATCAAAAAAATATTAAATATCATAAAGCTGACTTAGAACTTTAGAATTTACTTTCTGGTTCCGGACGTCGCACTTGTTCTTTATACAAGCTTGAGCTTTTCAAACTAAATGGCATCGAGGTTTACTGCAAAATTTCTACAGGCAACAATCGCCCGTATATCGCAGAACCACTACGTCGAAGCATCTTCGACGCATTGCACAACATTTCACATCCTGGTGTCCATGCGACTCGAAAATTGATTGCAGCTCGTTACTTTTAGCCTAGTATAACCAAGGACGTAACCCAGTGGGCGAACTCCTATTTATCCTGCCAAAAATCAAAAGTTCAACGCCACACAATTTCACCTCACGGACAATTCGAAATTCCACCTGGTCTCGATTTGAGCACATACATATAGATATAGTAGGACCACTTCCTCCATCCATCAGCTTCACCCGTTGGCCCGAAGCATACTGCATGACCAATATGTCAGCGGCAACAATTGCCACAACATTCGTTAATAATTTCGTATCACGATTCGAAGTTCCTCTCAATATAACCACAGATCAAGGAACACAATTTGAATCCAAGCTTTTAACCGAGTTAACAAAACTCCTTGGCTCACATCGGATACGTACAACGGCTTATCATCCACAAGCCAATGGCATGGTCGAACTCTTCCATCGACAGCTTAAAGCTGCCCTCATGGCCCGGGGCAATACAATTAATTGGAGCTCGGAAATTCCCATTGTTTTACTAGGCATCCGAGCAACAGTAAATGGTTTTTGCCGAAATGGTTTATGGACAAACCATCAAGCTACAAGGCGAGCTTTTCGTAAAAATTCTCCTCTACCTTTTACCAACACAAAGCACAGTGGTTGACCAACTGCGAAAAACCATGCAGAACCTCATTCCAACTTCGCCTCGTTCGAAAAAACAAGATAATATCTTTGTCCCCAAATCATTGGACAGTTGCGATTTTGTTTTCATTCGAACAGACAAGGTTCGCACGGGTTTATCACCTCCTTACGAAGGCCCATACAAAGTAATACAAAGTTATACGCCTTCGCAAACAATTTACCATTTCAATTGATCGGCTCAAACCGGCATACTGCATAGACAATTCACCTGATCAAATATGAGGCATTCTCAAAAACAGAGCCGTACACTTTGCCGAATAGTTTCACATTCTCAAGGAGGGGATATTCACTTGCAGCGGAGTCCTGTAGCGACTCACAATATATTCGTCTCTACAATATATTGTAATTGTAACGCATCAAAATTTAAGACACAGAGAATTTAAGTTTCAAATGAATGCAGTGTACGAAAAGGCGTATTATGTGTACTGAAAATTATATATCTTATCTCCATGATATGGATATGGCCTATTCATGGTTCCTTAGAATATCCAAGCCCTATCAGGCGGTATATACCGTTAGTGGTATTTATCTCTAGTATCGCCACACAGAATTTAAGTTTCATCTGGACGCAGTGTACGAAATGGCGTTTTATGTGTACTGAAAATGATATATCTTTTCTCCATGATATGGATATGGCCTATTCATGGTTCCTTAGCATGTCTAAGACCTATCTGGTGGTCCACACCATTGATCTCTAGTATCGCCACACAGAATTTAAGTTTCAGCTAGTATTGGCTGTTTATAATTTAAGGTTTCTCCATATCACATGCGCTACACTAAAAACACAAATCTTTAAAAATCATATGATTATTTTCATGATTTCACTGTGGGAAGCTGACTACCTCTTAGCTAGCATCATGGTCTATCCTCCCAAATACAAAATTTTTAACCATTGTATCTAGTATTTGGCAGTATATAACTAAATGTTTCTTCATTGGAAATGGAATACAAATTTATTAATTTTCATTTGGATTAAACTTGTTCTGTTTTTCGTGTTAGATACATTTTAATTATAATATTGTTTTCGGGATGAGCCTACACTTTATAGAAAAAATTTACACTTTTTCGGGATAGCTACATTTTATCCGAGAAACGAACCAAAAATTCGGGCTGATATTTCGGACTAACTTCACCGACTTTGGAATATTGATATTACACAATCTGCATTATCGACTTTTTACTTTCGGCTAACTTTAACAGGGTGGATACAAGTAGCTTAGTATCCCATAATAAAGTTTCTGGTGACATTAAATGCGCAAACCAAAAAGAAGTATTCAGAGCGTTAACTTTAACTTAATATACCTCTAAGAAAGTTACAACAGCAAAAGAAGTAACACTAGAAGATATCTCAGACCATGTCAAAATGAGGTTTGAATACTTTGTAGCTTAATCATCCTGAGACAAGCCTAAACCTAGGATGGGGAAAAACAAAATGGAAGTCGTTTCAACTCACTTAACCTTGATGATCCAGGAAATGATATATATGAATAGGGAAAGAAGAATGAGAGTAAACCTTCACTAATAATATTCATTAATGACGACGAAGTATGCAAAGTAAAATAGTTGCTTATTAAATTTGAGGTTGCTTTGATGAGGGTCACTACAAATTCTGTTTCAGTCTCCGTTAAAAATATTGACCAACAAAATCTGGTGGTGAGCTTTCTCACCTATACTCCGAGATTTTTACGATCTAAAAGCTGACCGAAAGAAAAAGACGCTTTAGATCCAAAATGTATATAAAATCAATAAAATCAATCAATAAGTTGGAAGGTCAAAAAGAAGGATGCCAATGTTTTTGGTCACCCATCATCAAGCTGTAATATGAACTATAGGTGTGTTAAATGCACAGAATCACAACAGCTAGGTGATTGTCCAAGAAATAATGATATAGCCAGGTTTTCCGGGGTACCCAGTTCGAATAAATTATACTGATACCCTAGAAAAAGTTAAGCCAGATATCATAAGCCTCAACGAAACGAAATTGGGCGACAGACATAATTCGCGCATATAAGGTTTCATCTTAGGATAAATGGAAACCACAATAATATGGTGGCACGGCCATTCTTGTTAGGAGAGGCATTAGCCATTCAAACTTCTAAGCTTATATTCGATACAATTTCACAGCTACGTCTGTGTGTATTGGTGAGGGTCAAGGAAGGCTTTGGAAGATCGTTACCTCTGATATCACATTTCGGACTAACTTACACGATAGGACTGTTATATGTGGTGACTTTACAGCTGGACACTCTCTATGGGACAGCCACAGTATAAATAAGAACGGTGGGAATCTGTATAATTTTTGTGAAAAAAATAAAATAAAGATTTGCTACCCCTCATCGGGAACTCGGAAACTATATCTGTTATATATTTGATACTGGCCAGGGATGTTGATGTTGTTGGGACACCAGTTACTCCAGTACTGTGTAAGGTATCGGATTCCTATAGGGTCATGCAGCAATGCGAAAAAGCTGGCACCTTTGACTATCAAAATGTTAACTGGGATGGATACAGGTATTTCGTGCATTACAGGCTTCATTTGATGTCAGACTAGGAAATTTTAGGCAAATAATAAACACAGCTGTGGATAAATTTGTTCCTTGTAGAAACTCTAAATTGAAAAAGTATTTAACTTACCGGTACTAGAGACAAGACGTAATCTTGTCCGTACCACTCACCGTTAACTAGATCATGGGTCAATGGTCTGACACAGTTATAGTAGCCGGCTACGCTTCAGGGACCGTCGGTGGATAATATTACCAGACTTTGCCAATACCTAAATAAACCGCTAAATTTGGACTGGAGGAATAATACATACTGCAAAGGAGATTGACCTGAGGAGGCAAAATGAAACAGATTGAAAAGTAGAAAACGGCCGTTGCAAAGCGCGTTTTCCAAGGCGTGACTAGAACTAACATCGAGCCCAATCCACTCTCCTGGAGAAGCCTCCATGTGTGTACCACCCACCCTTCAGGACGCCAGCTTCCCAAGAGATAATTCTCGTATCCAGATGCGTCTCCAGTAAATCACTAGGAGGGACCATCGACCCTCCTCCTGGTGTCTTTGATTGTACTAATTGTAATTCAGTCTAATTAATTAAAAATTAAAGTTGATGTAAGTTTACCAGTATACCTACTATTATTTATTAATCAGACTGGATAACAAGTTTTTGATGTTTTTTGTTTCCTTTTAGGATTGTTGCTTCGCAACATGGGATAAGTTCCGTACCTTTTTCAGCAGTGTTATGAGTTGCAGCGGTTGCTGATAGTATGCTGGCTTTCAATTGCAGTCTGAATAAGGAATCTGCAACCTTATTGGCACAACTGGTTTATAGATAAACTTTAAATTATACTCCTCTAACCGCAAACGGGCTTTCTCCATCTCTTCAATTTGGTGTTATTTCTGTTGCTCAATGTAAATGTGAGCGGCTGATTAGAATATTAATTTTTCGATCCGTATTTGTAATTTCTAAGATTGATCAAATGAGTGGCAGCATCCCGTTTTCATTCATTAACTGGATAATTCTCCTCGGTTTTTGTGTAATAGCTGGAGCCCAAAGCTTTTGAATTCTCCGCTTTTAAATGATCAATAGAAACAGATTGATGAAGAAATTTCTAAATGGGATGTCGCTATTTTCGAGGTATTTTAGGTACATTCAGACATCCAGACTAACAGACAGGCATTATTTTTTGTTACTTGTTAGACTCAGGGACTTTCAGAACGTCGAGGAAAGTGATTTTGGACAAACACATTTCTTTCTTTTTACTTCTTACACTTTTTACTTTTGACGTTTTACTTTTTTTTTAATTTCGGTACCAGCTCTTTTAATTTTTCTTGGACGTCATTATTTTACCCATCATAACGGAGCAGTTGTCAGCTGTAAATCCAATTAGGTTTTTCAACGGGATATTATTTTCCTCTAACATATTCAATAAAGCGGTAAAACTACCCAAAGCGGAGGAATCTTCAACAGGTACCAATGCCAAAAAATTAGCATGACATTTTTGATCGAAATTTCGATTGATTATTGTCAAATTCTTTGATGATGTGATGTCGCGGTACTTTCGTCAATAATAATTGAATAATAAGGGTTGATGGTTATTTCTGAAATAAGTTTATTCTCCGGATCCATTAGTTGCGTTATAATTTTTTGGTCTTTAGCGCGATTAATATTAATTTTCTTTACTATTTTTGAATCAGTAACTGAATTTTTTAGCAAAATAATTTAAATGATTGAAGACAGTGAAAGGTAAATTATGTTCAGCTATAAAAATGCTCAATGATATCTCGAACTTCTTTGCCTCGTCGTTAATTACAGTAGTTTCCTTTTCAAAAACCTGATTTAGGTTAGCACTTCTTCTAGAACTATTTATTGCACGTTTGTGCAAATTACTCGAAGCGTGTCTCTCAATATAGGTTTTTCCACCAGCTATTTTAGAATTACACGTTTTATTACATGTTTTTTTGAACTCGACGGAACTGTCACCAACCACTCATACTCGTTTTTCCATTTTTCTTGATGTAAATTCATTAAGATTTCAAATAAATATCAAGAAATTATCACAATGAAAATAAATTTACTCGTTTAGCTGGTGGTCTTGAATCTTCTCCAATGATACTAACGGCTGAGTAATCGTTTCATTATTAAAAAGTAGGTTCGTTTAGTGCTGTTGGTTTATTATTTCTTGATTCCGAATGTTAACAATATCATTTTGATCGATAATAATTTCATTTTCAATGCGAATGAAGTTTATCCTAAATTAATATTAGATTTTACAACAACAACCAAATTACGTTTGTTTGTGTTTAAACAAGCATACATTCGGCCGAATATTTGATATGCACAAAGAAAAATTCATTCAAATCAAATATTTGGACCTAATGCTAAAAATCCAAATTGACAAAATTTTTCAAGATTTAAACTATTTGGGATTTCACAAAGCTAATCCCCTTAAATTTAATAACGGATCAAAGCGTTAATCTATTGATCGACAATGTTTAACGATTTAAAAATTTAATCTTATCCAGGTTTAAGAAAACTTTCTTCTATAGGAAAACTTCACACTATTATATTCTGATAGGCCTATGCGTATACTTTATTCATGCTTTTCCGCTAAAATTTAATATTGGGTTTACCTATTGAAATATCGATTATTCGAAAACTTGAAAAATTTGATCTTTTGCGTATTTAAGAAAATTGATATCTTAAAACTTTCTTCTATCGGCAAACGTCTCCCTATGATTTTTCGATAGGCCTATCTGTGTAGTATAATCTGCAAAAATTTCATATTGGGTTTACTTATTTAAATAAAGATTATAGTCCAGGAAACCAAAACAGGGCTCCATATAAACTTGTAAATAATTCCAATAAACTTTTAACTAATATAATGTTGTTCCCTATACCTCGGCACAACTTTTCAGAAAAATCCCCACCTCTATGTGTTGAGCAAAAAAATATTACGGTACTTTAGTTTTATTATTTCATTATTTTTTTGGAATTTTTGAGATTCTTAAAATGGCTAATAACTTTGGGTATAAGAGATTTAGAAACTAGCTTTGTATGCGGAATTATCTGAGAAATGGTGGTTATTTAATAATAAAATATTAAATACTAGGGGACCCCTGTGCTTTTGCACAAAATATTTTTTTCAATCGTATATTTCTTTATAAACTATGTTGTCTGTTACTGTAACATCATTTTATATTCCCTGACGTGGTGTTTCGAAAACTTGAATTTTTAAAGAATCTGATGTAACAGTTCTAGAAAATGCGGTATAAAGTTGACCATGTGTAAAACATGGTTCAGGAAGATACAATCCAACTCTTTCGAACGTTTAACCTTGCGATTTATTTATTGTGATTGCATAAGAGAGACGAACTGGAAACTGATGTAGAACGAAGTTGAAAGGCAAAGATGGATCATTAGCTGTGTCTAATGTAATTCTAGGAATAAAATGTATTGTCCCTGAATGTGATCCGGTAATTATTTCTACTTTTAAGCAGTTGGTGCTTAAATCAAGAACCACTGACCGTGTTCCATTGCACAATCCATTTTTTATTGCAAGATTTCGCAGCAACATAATGATACACCCCTTTTTTAATTTAAGGCAATATGGCGGTAATCCTGATGGATTTGTTGAGTTAAGATATTCCACTGGAAAACTAACTTGCATGTTTTCATCATCAGAGCCGTCATCGGCCTTAACTGAATCGATTGCAAAATAACATACTATATTTCATTTGAAATAAGTTTTTGAAGAACATTATCATTTATTAATCGAACATGCTCATTTTTCGGACACAAAATTGCACGTTTTGATATACATACATGCAAAATCATTTGTAGTAAATGATGAACCAAAAATATCTGTAATAAGATCATCGGAAATATAACCTGAAGGTATTGAAATTTAGTATTGTGATTTTTTAGTGTGTGAAGTATCAAAATTCTTCCCATCACCAACGTTCAAAAGCCAACTGCTAAAATGTGGATCACTTATTGCTCTCATGTTTGTGCTTAAGCTTAATACTTTTAAGTGATGCCACAAATGGGACTTTTTAATAGTCGCATTTATAATTGACGCACGAATTCCTCTTCTAACAACAGGTAACACTTGCCGAAAATCTCCTCCTAAGACCATTACCTTTCCACCAAACTATAAATCATTTTTCATTAAATCGCGAAATATTAAGTCCACAATTTCAAGTGCTATGCCTGAAGCCATTGGAGCGTCATCCCAAATTACGCAATCAACAGATACTAAAAAGTCAGGTTTTTTGCGAGTAAGTTGTGGAAATTTCACGGCATCCATATTGAGAGGCAATGAAAATGCAGAGTGACATGTCATTCCTTGGGGTAAAAGAGTTGCTGCTATTCCTGTCCATGCAACACATAATACATTTTTATTTTCTGCATCGATTTTTTGAATTAACGCTCGGTATAAAAATGTTTTTCCAGTTCCACCAGGTCCATCTAAATAAAAACACTTTTGAGAAATTCGATTATGTAAGGATGAAAATATCATTGATGCTGCGACATTCTGATTATTGTTGAGTAATACCCACAGATTAGGTTCAGTTGTTGTTATAATAGGAGCAAAATTTATGTTTTGATTTAAGATTTCTGTTGCATTAGGAAGTGGTAAAAGTATGAATAAATCAAATCCTGCTTGCTCACACTGCTCTTTTAATTGAAATACGCAATGAGCCAAAGCTTCATTTTCAGTCATACCTTGATTCTTCCAGAAGATTGTTCTTAAAAGAAGTCTTCCAGAAGATTGTTCTTAAAATCATTAAAAATTTGAATAGGATCTGATGTATAGTATTGTATAGTAACAGAACAGTATAGTAACGAATAATGCTTGCAACGATAAGCAATTATGCCACTCAACGCTATCATTAATTAGGCCTCGTGCCTTAGCTGCTTCTTTAAACGTTGGGAATACACAATTATTAAAAGTTTTTAAAGTATCGAAAGATGTAGCCTCAGAGCCCTTCAGTTTAAGAAGTAGTAGCCGTAAATGATACAACTCAACATTTTTTGGTGAAACTGAAATTATTCTACCGATAGCTTTCTCCCCAAAGTGTGAATTTGGAGAGCGTTTTTGCCATATACATAATGCATCGGAATATCCTGATACAATATGTTATGAGCGAAACGGTCTGTAGAATTTAATTAAAAAAATGCGGTTAAAGTTGTGACCCTAACAGACTCTCTTCTTAAAGCATTTTCAATATTATCTTCGGTGAAAAATATTGATTGACCAACTTGTAAATGAACAGATAGTGTAACAACATTATGTGATTGGCCATGAATTGGAAGCTCCTGGATATGCCAAGCAGCTTCCTGCGAACTAATATATCGACAATTCAGGTATTGATTTATTTCATCATAATCTATAACATTACCTGTATTGTTAGCAGAATCAACCGCAACTCCATTTCTTGCGCAGTCTTGACCCTTTGTTATGTATTTGTGTATATACTTTATTGCTTTGACTGTTGAGCAAAGTTCAACGTTTATATATGAACGTTATATTTAAGACTCAGGAAAGGATTATAAGGAATAACAAACCGGTTATCAATTACAATGTTCGATCGTTATCTGGGTTAATTTTTTAAATTAGTAGGAGGACGTCGCCTATATTTTGGATAATTATCTACGGAAATGTCAGTCTCACTGCAGTAACTTTTTGGGAATTGTTTTGAACTTTTTCCATCAACCATGCAAACACAATTTCTGTTCAATTCTTCACATGGACCATGCATATTTTGTTTTATAATTATTTCATAAAGTCGTGGTTGTTCATTCTAATTTGGAATTTCAGCGCAAATTATGTTGTCAATGTCATCGAATGTTCTAAATTTATTCTCATTTTTAAGCGTGAATAGACAATGTGCGTGTGGTAATCCACGTTTTTGATGTTCAATTGTATAAACGTACGAAACAACAGTTCCAAATATCTGCTTTTTAACCATATCATCTAAAAATTCGTTTAGCTTTAAATTAAAAACTCGTGTAACTATATTCGGGCGGTCTGGAGGATTTTGAAAAGTTTTAAGTTCTTCTTTAATTTCTGTCCACGATGGATTACACGTGAATGTAATAAATAAATCAGGACGACCAAATTTGCGAACCATTGCCATATTATCTTGATATAATTGGGCCATAAACCGTGGCCCGCCAGCAAATGAAGAGGGCAGTATATACAAATTACCTACACTAACATTTCCATTTTGAGCTAAGTTATTGACATAATCTAAAAGACCTTGATAAGATTCCACACGAAGAGATCGCTGATTGGTTCGCATAAAATTTAATCTATTAGCTTCAACTCTAGAGTAGCAATAAACTAGGTATTGCTGAAATAGTTTCCCACCATAATGCAAAGGATTTAAAACGTTGAAACGGACTGCAATTTTATGGGAATAAACTTGTAGTGCTGTAATTTTGTTTCGGATTGTAGTGGCATTTTCCGAAGAATGATTCATATTAGTTGTCCAGCCATATTGTCCAATAGGAAAAAAAAGTTGAAATATCATTGGATCAAGGTGTTTGGATAATGGATTAATTCTTTTCATATGGTTCTAGAGTCAGCTGGATGTACAGCAAAGTCGAGTGTAGCTGGTATATTACCATCGCGACCTGAAACAAAAATCAATGCAACATCATCAGCATTCGTCGGAGAATTGTAAACACGTTGATCGTCGTGTAACTTTCGAGTAAAAATTAGTGATACGTTATTTAAAGGACGACCATTTAGTGTAGCATCCTCAACTCCATTTTGATAAACATTTCTAAGTTTCTTGTGAATTGATGATTTTGATGATTGTCATTATTTCACGATTGCAAGATGCATTAGCTGGATTATTCATACGAATATTAACAGCAGTATCCAAGTCATAGAAATCATAAAATTCTTACTTTTATTATTAGTTCTAACAAATAAATTTTTTAATTCAACGGGAAAATTTTCGTCTCCTGTTGGTAAGTGTGATAATTTCGTATTATGACAACAATTGCTTTTAGATTCCATGCTAAAGAAAAGAGCACCGCAGTGACAAACATTTGACAGACAATGATCCTAAACAAAGGGTTTCTGGTACAATAAAATTATCACTACCACGAACAGCGCACCTAAATTGTGATTGCCATCTACGATTACTTTGAACAACTGCATTTCTGTTATCCATTCGACGCTGATTTAGTATTTCGCGATTATTTTTGCAACGTTCCATTGTACGCATGCGTAATTGTTCGCGATTATTTTCGCGATAACGTCTTTGATTTATCCTATACCTTTCACGATTTTGTGACATGATAATTCAATTCTTTGAATTTTAAAAACAAAATTATATATCATTCACAAAATATATATTTTTGATATAAATTTTAAAACAAATATTTTTTAAGCCTGAAATAAAATCACAATCCAAAATAATACGTCTATCCGCAAGCAAAGCATAAATTGAAATGAGAATAAAATTTGGAACAAATTCAAAAAATATATTCTTGCTGTATGAGATTGTGTGAATAATCAATCATGAATGTGCATGCATAAATTGTGTTTTGTTTCGTTTATTTTTTTATACATTTTTGTATTCTCTTCTTTTTGTACTTCATTGATTTTTGTAGATAGATATTCTCAATTCGCAGCAGCTCTTTATTTATGATAAACGCCTAAATTTTTTAAAAAAGAATAACAAAGCTATTCTAAATATCTTGAACAAAAACATATATGAATCCTGTGTGATAGTACTAGTTATTAATAGCCGAAATAATAAAATAAAAATATGTCTAATGTTTACTTTCCAAATAGTAACAGTGTACCTACAAATAATAGTGAGGGCGTTTTCTATATAATTTATTTTTAATTAAATAATATTTTAGTTACTTTAAACTTGCTTCAGGTAAAACATTGCAGTAAGCTCATTTTTAAATGAAATATATTTTTTTATATAGAAAGGTGTCATTAATTTTGTCGTGCGGTTTTTAATAAAGCCATAAATTAAATTAAAATGGCTTGAAAAAATTTGTAATCGCATGACTTTTGAAAGATTATAAAATGGAAAAAAAGCCCTCACTTCTCTTATTATTATAATATCGTAACATAGATGTCTCTTAACTTTTTTGATATAAATAATTTGAAATATTTATCAGCCGCTTTTAAGTTTTGTGACACTACAAGGAAAATCGAATAAAAAACGAAAATATAAAACATTTTCACAAATTTATTAGAAATAAAAAAAATTTAATAAATACTAAAAGTGTGCATATTAAAAATGTGTAGAATTATTTCTGTTGTTATCTTATATTTTATCCTTTTCTAGCACCATCCTTCAATTTTTTTATTCTTTATTTGCGACCTTTTGATCGCTTTGGAACAAATAAATCATCAATTGAGCTTCGTAGCCTGGATAAAGTACCAAATTCACACTTGCGAATCTTTTAATTGCCACTGCTTGATTTCATCTAATTTATTCCTTGGAATTTTATAAATTGACTGCTCGAAAAAATTTATATTAAGAACAATTATGGTGCAAAATGTTTTGCCACAGGTGCCAACATAATTATTTAACTGCCTAATGCCCCTCATACTCTCCACTAAATTTGGAATGAATTCGTAAGGCCTTGCATTTTTGAAATGCCAAATTGAACGTGACCACTTTAATATAGTAATTTGTAGAATCGTTAATTTTTTCCTTAATTTGCCTTAAATTCGGGATTTTCGAGCAACGCTTCACGAACATTTGCGTCAAGTGTATTTCGATGTTTTTGAAAGTCATGGATCGTAAATCATAGCCTTTTTTGCGAGTTTATTGATTCCAGGAAACGCTGAAAAAGAAATAATAAGATTTACAATTTTAAATCCAATCAGTTCTAAAACATACTTGCGGATAGACAGTTCCGATGAGAGGTTGGTGAAACATCAGCCAGCATCATTCTTTTATCTTTTCTGCCAGATTGATAACATTTTTTATTTATACTAACTTTATCTTACTTCAAATTTTGTTTTTAAAATTAAAATAAAGTTTTGACTAGTTAGGTATTTATTTTAAATTTATTATATTTTATGTATCTCAGCAATACGAGAATACCCATTAGTAGTTTATTGCCACTGATGTAACTCTTCGTGCCAAATTTTCGAGACAAATTTGATTGATTTCGTTTTGTCGGTTGGAAAAAATTTGTAGCACTTGGGAATTGTACAAATTGTTGCTGATACGGTGGTATTTGTATTTGTTGCCCTGGAAATGAAATTGGATTTGTCTCGTCATCATTGGTTCTCATATTGAACATATTTTGTTGAGGAATGATTGGAATATCTGGATTTTGTTCCATCGATGGTATTTGATTTGTTAAATTAAGACCACTTAAATTAAACTGATGTCCCACAAATTGATTTGCACCCGCCAGCATTATATCCGGATATTGTTGTGGTATTCCGACAAACTGATTTTGCGGCATACATATGTTGCATTTTTGCTGCCGGTCAACCACCAGACATTGAGCCATTGAATGTATAAAATCCCATTGGGTTTTATTTTGCTATGTCCGCATATGAGTAAGTTCAATCCTTGAAGACTTAGGGCTACTTGAACTCCTTTTAAGTTTACCAAAACCAGAGACGATAAATTTAAACTAGTCGTCCGCTAGTCGATTTTTTCTTATTTTTCTGGCGTTCTATCTCCTCGTCAACTTATTTGTTCTAATCAACCTAAAAGTATCAAAAAATTAAAATGTTGTTTTAAAAAATAAATGCATTAATAAAACTTTTTACTTAATGTTCGTATTTTGCTCAAATCAAGCTTTATACCGCTGAATCATTTTGTATTGGACAAAATCCGTTCGGTAATTGAGCCGCATATACAGCCCGAGCTCTTGAATTTCCCATTTGCTCGTATGCACAAAAAAAAACGATATTCTTTAAAGCTCATGGTGATTTGGAAAAACAAATAAATCAATATAAAATCACGCGATACTAAGATCACGCATTATTATATACAAGTTGTGTTGATGTCTAAAAATTAAAAAATAAAATTATGCAATGCTATTATGGGTCTGTTGAATAATTCGCACGGTGCGGTCCAGTGTACATTTTTTTCTTTACTTGATCAATAGAAAATAAATTAAAGGAGATAAGGAAAACCGTATGCACTGCAAGAATTATCAAATAGGCGCTATATAAATAAAACAAAGCTAAGTTAATAAATATCATTTCGAATTATTAAGGTTGGTACACATTGAGAACGAGCGACGAGAACGAATTTTCATTTTTCACCAAATTTGGTAAATAGTGAAAAATTGTTAAAATATTGAAAACCGTTTCTTTCTAATTAAGAATACATAAAATATCGTGCATTTACTAAGCATAAAAAGTAAAACTTTTTACAGTTTTAATAAAAAATTTTAATTTATCTTCGAAAATTTTGAATTTAAGACGATGAACTAAAATTGTTTATTAAAACTGTTAAAATTTTACGTTTTATTTTTAGTAAATACGCGATATTTTAGGTATCGTTAATTAAAAATTTACGGTTTTCACTATTTGAACAATTCTCTTACCAAATTTGGTTAGAAATGAAAATTCGTTCTCGTCGCTCGTTCTCAATGTGTACCGGCCTTAATAATTCGAAATGGTATTTAACAAAATTTAAAATTGTGATTTATCGAATAATTGGGAATTGTGGAAGTAGAAGAACAGAATAGAATTATTCTGTTCCTACTTCGCTTCTAGCCGGAATGAAATTGAACGGCATTGTTGATGTAAAAATACCAAAATAAGACTGCAGTTGATACGTTCAATATGTTAAACTGTAACAAAAATATACAAATATTTTTGTAGTTTTTTTTCCTTAATTTTTATAAAACAATCTCGTTTATAAAACAAAGATTCCAGCACAAAAAATTATCCCATTATACATCCCTGTTAAAATGACATATACACCGGTAGCCTCTTTTATATTTGAAACACACAACGATGCTATTTTTTCCGGTACAAATGATTTATGTAAATATTTTCAATTGACTGTGTGCAATCACCTTACACAATTTCCATGTAAATTCATCGAAATCAACACAATCGTTATCGATGGGTTTTGTTACATCATGCACTGTAATTATGTCAACTAAAGTTGAACTGATTTCGGTAAAAATATCAAAGTAAGACTGCAGTTGATTTATTGAATATGTTAAACTGTAACAGAAATTTACAGATAAATGTTCCAGCACAAAATTTTAATATCCCATTAGACATTCCTGATAAAATAACATCTACACCGGTGGCCTCTTTTATATTTGAAACAGATAACTGTCATTTTTTCCTGCACAAATGGTTAGGCAAATATTTTCCATTCACTGGGTGCAATCGCATTACACAATTTGAACGTAAATTCAATGAAACCTTTTTAAAATCAAAAATATGTGTTTGCATAATCGTATGGCAACATAATCGTGATCGAAGGTTTTTGTTAGCACTGTAATAAGGAATATATAAAAGGTTTATTATTGTTTTATTTATGTAGCTACCATATAATAACTACTAGTAGTTATTCTATGTAGCTACTACGTATGTATTTCTTACCGATATTTATGTTGGTAAAATTATACATAATAATTTTAGCTGAACCTCATTATTGTTTTGATTTTTTTTTTTGTGTGAAACGAAAATTTTGACAGCAGCGGAAAGCTTTGCTTCCATCTATTGGCGAGTATTGAAGTAGCTAAATTTATTTTTTAACGTGTAAGCAAGCTTTCATTAAATTTAGTGGAGATTGTTGTTATTGTACAAATATTTCTTTAAATAAATCAATTATTAAAAGAAAATGAAAATCATTTTCTTAAGAGATGTTCATGTATGTTGAATTTCAAACATTTCAGTTAATAATTCTGGTAAGATTTATAATTTATCTCATAATTGTTTTAATTTTAAGAAACTTTTTTAATTTTTCAAGGTTCGTTTGAAGTTTCACAAATAGTATCAGTGCCGTTCATCAATTTAAGTGCGAGTAGACTTGGTGTCTTCTCACATGACTACTGTCGTAGTTGCGAGGACGAACAGGAGGAAGAGACAGTACTTTATCTTCTTTGCACCTACCCTCGTCTGGCACGAAACAGACTAAAGTTTCTAGGTGAACCCTTCTTCAAAGACCTGACGGATGGTATGGCTGACGTATGGGATTCGTGGTATGGCTACGGACCATTTTTGTGTCCATGCCTGGTCCTAGTGGACCGCCACCCAAACCTAACCTATCCTTCTCAATCAATGTATGATATACGGATGTAGATCAAAATCGTTTATATCACCAGTGCTTTTTAGATTATCATTTTACCTTCATCGTAAAGTTGGTTCGACGCTTATAATCGACCTATTTAATTCAATAGGGATAACTGCATCATACAATGATGCTGCCAATTACATCGAATGCGCAATAGAGTTTGTAGACGTACAAGTGGAAAAAATGGATTTATGCAATTTGTATTTGACAATGGTGATGTTAATGTATGTACTTTAGACGGCTTAGACACATTTCATGCTCTAGGTGGGATTAAATTCATTGCACTTCCTACAGCGGTTAAATTGTGTGAAAAGAGACAAAGAACATCGATTACACAAAATAACAAACAAAAACCCTGACTCATCAGGATTAAGAAAAATTATAATTGAGGAACTGCAGGTACACATGACGTGCACGGTTTACTTACAAACATGTCTTTAGATTTAATTTGCTTGGCTGGATTTAATAACTTGGAAAATGTACCAAGTTGGAATGGATATTGCAAGCAGTTAATAATTCTGGTAAGATTTATAATTTATCTCATAATTGTTTTAATTTTAAGAAACTTTTTTGTTTTTCCAAGGTTCGTTTGAAGTTTCACAAATAGTACCAGTGCCGTTCATCAATTTAAGTGCAAGTGACTTGACGACGTTATACTCAGCTTTAATTTATGCAGCCTGCGAACGCAAGAAACATGGGCAGAGGTGCATAGTTACGTTTGATCAACCATTCTTTATGAAGTCAATTGAAATTGTTAAGTCGGCGAAGCAAAACAGTGATATATCTGGAATAATTGTACGCCTTAAAGGATTTCATCTACTCATGTCACATCTTGGCACAATTGGATATATCATGAAAGGAAGCGGACTAGAAGAATTATGGGAAACAGTTTATGGCAAAGCAACAGTCAAACACATGCTTACCGGACATGCATATACTGATGGTATCAGCATTAAATTATTTGATTATGGACAATTCAGAAGATTTGAAATCTGTAATGAAATCTCCTTTTGAGCAAGGTATGATTGTGCTGCAGTATATCCGAGCTGAGAGGACTGGCAACTGGCAGATGCATATGGAATCTGTTCGAAAAATGTTGCCATATTTCCATTCTGCTAGTCATAACTTATATGCAAAATCTGCTCATTTATATTTACAGGAAATTAAGGAGTTGTGAGCCAAGCTGACCGATGAAGAGTACAAAAAATTTCCAGAGAAATACTTTTCGATAAGAAGAAAAAGTGTGCAATGGAGCGGTATTTGGATGGACATGTGCAAAGAACAATCACTTATGCGATCAATGAAGACGATAGGAGGATTATCTCGAGGACGAGGCATTACCGATGACTCCATTTTAAAATGGATTGTTTCTACGCCCGTTAGCATGCTTGTGATATCCGCGATGGAATCTTTTACAGGACAATCATCAATTACTTTCCGAACAACATGTTGAACTCCGAGGCAGTAGGAAAGCAAGAGACAATCTGGACAAAAACAAATTTATTTCATGGCTTCAACAACATAACCCATTTTGGAATCGGGCTAGTGATCTTATCAGTTTGTCAACTGGACTTTGTGCTGATCTTGGTGCTGATTCGAATATCACCTGTGATAGAGCTTTGGAGGAATGTGAAATGATGCTGCATAATACATTGGGTAAGAGTTACAAGGAAAACATAAAGTTATTCCAATTGAAACTTGAAAACTTGGATCTTATACATATCTAAGAAAATTAATATCTTAAAACTTTCTTCTATAGGCAAATATCTGACTATGATTTTTCGATAGGCCTATGTGCGTTATATAATCATGCTCATCCACTAAAATTTCATATCTTTCACACAAAATGTAACTGATTCATCAAAAAAACGCACATAGTTCCGAATAAATTTGTTCACATTCTACATGTACAGGCTTTATTAGCACGTATTTTCAATTTATTTAAATCATTTTACGCTAAGAAATAAATGCAATGGTTTTAAATATTCATTTCAATAAATTTTGACACATTCGGCTTTTCGACATTCGGCCTTTCGGCGTTCGGCCTCCCGACATTCGGCCTTTCAACATCGAACCGTCATAGAGGGGTACCTTCTAGCCGTGAATTATAAGTTTCTGAATATTTGTATATTATATGAATATTTATGCTCATATTATGTTGTATGTATATGAATATAATTTTTTATTTGAAAATATTTTTAATTTTGAAAATTATTTGATTTTCACATGATATAACGTGATAAAACCGAATAATATATGTAGATTTGTGTAACAATAATAATTGTATATCGTTCGTATTTACCTTCGAATATAAACTATGAAAATTAAACTATTAGCTTTCAAATACTTTTAAAAACAACAATAAATTATTTTTATTTGTATGTTGTGATGATTTTTTATGCATTTCATTTAATGACGGTTGTGGAACAAGAATAAACATAGAATTGCATTTGATTACAAATAAAATATCTAATGAATAATTTATTTATCGCCCTCTCACATTTAAGCCCTTTTTTTTTAACTTGATTATTTCCCGAGTAACTTCTTAATTAAATCCTTCATTAGGAATTCAAAACCGCGCGTACATTAGTATACATATAGATCGGGAGCAAAAAAGTTATTTTGATTTTATTCTTGATTTCCCATTGTTGACAAAAAATAAATTAAATTAAATTATTCTTATAACGTCTTTGTTTTTTTTTATATTTTTTATTTTATATGATGTTTGGCTCTACGACATCGACAAAACTTCTTCTTGGAGTGTACAATTTATAAGGAATTTCTGCACAACGGAAATTAAAATGAAGAAAATAGCAAAAAAGAAAATCAAATTAAAGTTGACAAAATTATTTTTTAATTTAAGAATGAATATTCCATGTTTATGTCATAATTAAATTATCACCAGCAGGATTTAAAAAAAAAAAATCTAATTAGATCATTTTTATGAGCAACGCCAATTATAATTAGAATCCATTTTGTTTGTCTTGTTAAATTATGAGGTTATTATTTAAGCGGTGGTACGACAATTTCGTTAATTTCTTGTTAAATTTGCACACTGCCTGCAACATTAACTAACCACTTGTACATCTACAGATTATCCAATTTATAATAAAACTGGCGAATCCACAGTGATGTTTACTATTTAATTTCTCGAATTATAACTGGTGCATTCTAGGACCAGGTTTAAAAGAAACAAATTGCTTTCACCTTAGTGAATATTTATATGTATAGGTTAAAAGGAAAAAATACTCTGCCACAAAAAAAATAATAATTTTGACTTATCGATGGCGTTCGATTCGTTAAGAAGAAATGTATTATGTGAAATGAAATGAAAAACTTATTACAAATCTTAAATTATCTCTGTTTAAAAATGAGAACAACAATATTGCTAAAATTAAAACGAGAGAGATGCCATTTTTTGGTTTCTTCAAAAATACGAGGTTCTTATGTTTTTTCTCGCAATGACCAGGACAAGAGACTTCTTCTAATACACTTCTAACGGTGTCTCTCTCAAGAATTTGCGATATCTTTAAGTGGTCAAAATTATCTTCTGAACAGGTGATCGAAATATGTCGTATTGCTTGAAACTTACTACACGTATCAACTAAAGAGCCAAAATGGATTGGTCGTTATCCTAAAAGGAATAGAGAGTTACGTGGATGCAAACGAAATTCAAGCTGCTCTCGCTGAAAAAGGTTTCCAGTGCAAAACTATTACCAATATTTTTAATCGGGAGAAGGTTCCTCAGCCATTGTTTCGTCTGGAATTAGAACCAGACAGTAAAAAAGTTAAAGGCAACCATGCAATATTTGACCTAAAATATCTACTGCACAGAAGGGTTACCATCGAGGAACCCAGGAAAAGAAATGGGCTGGTACAGTGCGTTAAGTGCCAAGAATATGGGCACACTAGAGCTTATTGCACTTTGAACGATGTGTGTGTTATATGTGGTGAACTCCATAATTCAAAGGTTTGCAATAAATGAAGAAAATGCAATAAGAGAAAATGCAGCAACTGCGATGGAAATCACACAGCTAATTTTAGAGGGTGTCCAATTTATCTAGAATTGAAAAGGAGAATCAATCCAAAGCAGCGAGCAGAGCAGCGAATCCTTAATCTTCATTCTTCGGCTAGAAAAGAAGCACGACTAGAAATTCTGAACAAAAACGCCCAAAATGGAAAACAGTACGCAAATGAAAACGGCAGCGTGCACCAAGGGATTTCATACGCAAGTGTTCTTAAAGGTACCGCTCCTAAAGTTCAAGCAAGTGAAGAGGGAAACATCTCAACAGCTTTAAATAAATTGACTAGAATGATGCAAAGCTTCATGGCGATGATGGAGAGAACCATGGATCTAATGATGTAGAATATTAGCACGCTGATGCAGATAGTCGTAAAAAGCCAGAAATGACCATCATCAAAATAGCCATATGGAATGCAAACGGCCTAACACAACATAAAGCGGAGGTACATGCATTCCTCACTGAACACAATATTGACATAATGTTAATATCAGAAACACGCTTCACTAAAAATAGCTATTTCAAAATTAATGGGTACTCTATTTATGACACCAAGCACCCAGATGGTAAAGCACATGGAGGCACTGCTGTATTGATTAAGCGAAGATGAAAACACTACGAGCTTACAAAATATGAGAAAGAACATATACAATCAACGAGCATCTGTCTGCAGGAGTGGTCTGGAAACTGCGTCATATCGACAGTGTACTGCCCTCCAAAACATGCTATAAAAAAACTCCAGTTCTTGGATTATTTCAGCCAGCTGGGTAATAAATTTCTTGCGGGCGGTGATTACAACGCCAAACATACTCATTGGGGTTCCAGATTAACATCGCCGAAAGGCAAACAATTTTATGATGCTATAGAGGAACAGTCCCTGGATTATTTATCTGCCGATAACCCAACTTACTGGCCCACAGATCAAAAGAAAATTCCTGATCTAATTGACTTTTGTGTAACTAAGGGCATTCCACGTACATACGCTAAGGCCACCGATTGCTATGATCTGTCTTCTGATCATTCACCTGTAATAGTAACATTGAGTACTGATGTCCTAAAAAACGAAATACCGAACCGTCTTACAAACAAGAAAACTAATTGGGATCAATATAGGAGGCTAGTCGAACAAACGTGTCTACTTAACATTCCTCTGATCATACCAGCTGATATTGATGCGGCGGCAGAAAATCTAAAAGATGTCATGACATTATCTGCTAAAAAGGCTACACCCGGCATAAGTAGTTCGGAAAAAGTTAATAAACTGTCACATAATATACAGGAACTAATCCAGGAAAAGCGAAAAATTCGCCGACAATGGCAGCAAACAAAATCACCGTTATTGAAATGGAAATTAAATCGAGCTATTAAGGCCCTAAGATTTGCTTTGAGCGAAGAAGAAAACCAGCGCGTAAAGAACTACTTAATTGATCTCTCGGCAACCGAGAGGACAGATTATTCTTTGTGGAAGGCAACAAAAAATTTAAAAAGGCCAACAAATTCGAATCCACCGATTAGACTACCAACTGGAAATTGGGCGAGAAGTGATGAAGAAAAAGCCAATGCTTTTGCTGCTCATCTAGCAACAGTATTCGTCCCACACGAAGAAGATAGTTATTTCGTACTACCCCAGCCAACAGATGATGGTTTATCCTACAAACCTATAAAGTATAACTGGAAGAAAGTTAAGAATACAATTAAAACTTGCTTAACCCCGAAAAAGGCACCAGGGCATGATCTCATTACTGGAAAAATGATAAGGGAATTGCCAGATAAATGCATAAAACTAATAACATTTGTATTCAACGCGATCATGCGAACCAGTTACATTCCTCAGAAATGGAAGATATCTTTGATCACAATGATTCATAAGCCAGGGAAAAATGAAACGCAAATCTCATCATATCGTCCAATAAGTATGCTGCCCACAATCTCAAAGCTATTTGAAAAAATGTTACTAACGAAATTGAAACCAATATTAGAAGAACGGCGCGTTATTCCAGACCATCAATTTGGATTCCGAAACCAACATGGTACTATAGAGCAAGTACACAGAATTGTAAATGCAATCAAAATCACCTTCGAGGAAAAGAAATATTGTGCTGCTGCCTTTTTGGATATCGCTCAAGCTTTTGATAAAGTTTGGCACGATGGACTAATTTACAAAATTAAAGAGCTTCTACCGAAGAAATTTCACTCAGTTTTGGGAAACTATCTTCTTCAAAGGCAATACATGGTCAAACAAAACAGCGCAACTACTTGGTTAAATGATATTAATGCAGGTGTCCAGCAAGGCAGCGTTCTAGGACCAATATTATACTTGTTGTACACAGCTGATATACCTGTAACCATCAAAGTATTAATATCAACATTTGCCGATGACACGGCCATCCTGGTGTCTCACACTAATCATGAAATTGCCTCAAAGGAATTACAGAATCATTTAAACAAGTTCGCGGACTGGCTAAAGGCATGGCGAATAAAAGTGAACGAAAACAAATCAACTCATGTCACATTCACGCTGAACAAACGCACCTGCCCACCAGTGAAATTAAACGATAAAAATATTCCTCAACAAACGAAGGTAAAATACTTAGGTTTACATCTGGATAGAAGGTTAACGTGGAAAAATCATATTGAAACAAAGCGCAACCAAATAAAAATTACATTTTCCAAAATGTATTGGCTGATGGGAAGAAAATCTCAGTTGTCATTAGCCAATAAAGTTTTACTGTATACAAAGCGATAATCAAACCCATATGGACATATGGTATTCAGTTATGGGGATCCACCAGCGCTTCAAACAGAGAACTCCTGCAACGAACCCAAGCGAAAATACTTCGCAGTATTACCAATGCTCCTTGGTACATTCGAAATAGTAATATACATCACGACCTTGGGATTAAAACGGTTAAAGAAACTATTAAAGAATTCAGTTCGAAATATATTTCAAAACTAGAAGCACATCCCAACGAATTGGCCAGGGAGATACTAAAACAGCTGCGATTCAGACGTCTGAGAAGAACAGATCCACTCGAACTGATGAACCTGTGAACCTGTAAATTTAATTCGATATATACATATAAGTATAGTCTAAATTAATTAAATTGTGAGCACTAATAATAAGTATTAACATTGGTTAAGACTTAAAATATGTAATAATTTTTAGCTTAAGATTTGATTACTTCTGGTGAGTTTCTTTTGTAGAAAGATCCAAGAATAAAGCCATAGGCAACATTAAAAAAAAAAAAATTGCTTGAAACTTTAATAATAATAAATGCACAAGTTTGGTAGCCTTTTTCATTGGAAACTGTAATCTCTAAACATCCTATTATGCAACGGTGGTTAGCGAGGAATTAGTTGTTTAAAGTACTTCTTGGTTAACAGACTTCTCCAAAAAATATAAATATACCCAGCGTTGCCCGGCCCGTTTTTTGATATGAATGTATATACAATTGATTTATATCAGCTTGGGGCAACAAATTTTTTTTCCCTTTTGTATTTCACTTCTGTGTTATAATAATGGAGAAAAATTGAGAAGGAAAGAAGTGGAAAATGTAAAAATTTTAATTGATGTTGTAATACATTTTGATTGTTTGAATTATCGTATTTTATAAAGATTTGTATTTGTATTAAATCCATCCAAAATATTACATTATTAAAGAGCTGCACGATGAACAACGTTCATAGTTTTGCCATTTTCAGCAAAAACGTATAATCCAGATGGTTTTCCGACGCTAGAACATGCGATATAAAGTTGGCCATGGGAGAAGCATGGTGATTCCAAATCAATAGCACATATCTTGAATGTTTGGCCTTGTGACTTATTTATTGTAATTGAAAATGCCAATCGAATTGGGAATTGAAGTCGCTTGAATGGAATTGGCGAATCTGTTGGTATCATAGGAATACGTGTTATTAATACATGTTCTCCTACAAATTTTTCTGTTATAATTGTCGCTTCAATAACATTGCCATATATTTTTTAATTAACAAGCGAGTTCCGTTACACAAATTTGGGCGATTGAATATTGCGCAATAAAATAATTGGAGAACCAATTTTCAATTGCAAATGATGTGGTGCCAAACCTGGTATATTTATAGAATTTAAAAATTCCCTTGGATAATTAACTGCTTCACTTTCTTCAATGACAGTATCGATTGATTTAAAAGACATTGTTTCTGTATCCAACATATCTTGAATTTTTAGATTCAAAAATTCTACTTCAATATTTTTGGGCGATAAAATTGCACGATTTTGTAACCATTGAATTTGCTTATAGTTTTGTAGAATGTTTGGATATACATTTGTTATTAGTTCTTCCCGAAAATTAACAATTGTCCAGAAATTTTCTGGAAATTCGATTTCAATGGTTATTTGATCAGCAGCAATTATTCCATTTCCAATGTCAAGCAATTGTTTAGAAAAAAATTCAGCTGAAGGATCGTTTTGGAAAAGTATACGCATATTTGTGGTTAATTTCATTGGTATTACTGTTAGCTATAAAGATGAAGATTTAAGGCATGCGTTTATTTCATCAGCATATGTTGATCGTGGCATAACGGGTAGTGTTTGTCTGAAATCCCCAGAAAGTAAAATTATGGTTCCACCAAAAATATTTGTGCTATTCTTGAAATCTTTTAATGTTCGATCCAATGCCTCCAATGAATGTTTATGAGCCATTGTGCATTCGTCCCAAATTATAATGCGAAATTTTTGCAGTACTTTGGCCATGTTTGAATTTTTTTTTATATTACATGTTGCATTTTCATTAGTTTGAATATTCAATGGCAGTTTAAATGCTGAATGCGCTGTTCTCCCTCCATCTAATAAAGTTGCAGCAATTCCTGACGAAGCAACGGCTAATGCAATGTTACCTTGGGAACAAATTTCTGCTAATAAAAGTGAAATCATGAAAGTTTTTCCAGTTCCGCCTGGAGCATCCAAAAAAAAGAAGCCCCCAGTTTGGGCTTGAACTGCATGTAAAATTCTGTCGTAAATAATTTTTTTGTTCATCTATCAATTTTGGCTTATTAATTTGAACAAATTCAAGTAAATCAAGCGTATTGTATGATTGTTCTCGTGAAAGATCATAATTAATTAGATCATTTGCTAATTTTGAAGATGATGGCAATCCTATAAAGTTTGAAGATTTTGATTTGAAATAGTCATCCAGATATCCTCAAGTCGCATTAAACAGTCATTGAACATGATTGGTAAGAAATCAATTGTGTTGTCGTTGTGAATACTGCGATATGTGTGAAAAATAGCCTCAGTCATTGCATTTTTGAATTTTTCCCATAGTTCATTTGGATTGGAAGGACTGCAAATTGTAATGATAATGGCGAATAATTGGCGTGATGAATGACTGCATCGTTTAATGTGGAATCTCAATGTAAATCTGCTTCTAATAAATTCAAAGCCAAACATGCTGCGTGAAATGTTTCATGTTGGTGTCCATTAACTGTTTTTAAATTATTAAATGATGTAGGTCCTCGAACATTAATTAATAATAAACGTAAATAGAAACATTTTTTTTTTGATTTGGATGAATGGTGTAAATTCTGCCTAAAACATTTGACTTAAAAATGCCAGGATGTCCATCGACAGGTGTACCTCGTTTTCGAAGTTCCCGAATTCTCATTGGATCTTCTATACGATATAATGAATAGCCATCAATTTCAGTAATCGTATGCATTGTAAAATCTTTAGGAAAACTTTTGGAACATTTACCATTAATCATACATGGTGAATTCATATTAAGTGCTCCACATGGACCATGAACCATATTTACTTTAACAATTTCAAACAATTCTGGATCCGTGTCTTCATCAGGAATTCCAGCGCTTATTATGTTGTCGATATCGATTGATCTTATTTTATTTGTCAGCCAAATTAATATATGAGCATGAGGAAGTCCTCGTTTTTGCCATTCGATCGAATACATCCAACAATTCGTTTGCCCATACACATGATACTTTGTAATGAGATCCGTTAAGGATTTTAACTTTTGTTTAAATACTCGTGCTATAATGTCATGTCGATCATGCGATTGTTGACCATGCTTTAATAATTTTGCAATATCGTTCCATTTTGGATTGCATGTGAATGTTGTAAATAAATCGGGTGTTCTGTAATGACGAACAAAAGTCATAGCGTCTTGAATATACTCTTGCATATGACGCGGACTGCCAATGTATGATGAAGAAAGCTTCTGTCTACATATCCATTTATTGCATCACGCAAGTGGATGTATTCGTCGCTTCGTAATTTTGACTGATTAAAACGAATGTATCGTAGACGTTATCTCTACGCTTAATAACTATGTCACGTGATTCAAAAGCTTCCCCAACCACTATAATACCAACTTCATCAACTGTTGGTGCATTATATCTATGGACGTGGGCACCTATTGGTGTTTTATCTGCTACGATCATGTAATTATCATTTTCCAATTGTTGTGTAATTTTTTGGAATAATTGTATTAATTGATTTTTTTCCATTAAAAATTGTTGAATTGTATTAATGATTTCACGCTCTCGATCCAATAAAATATATTTGCAAAAATTTCGCATTTTCATTTGGCATTGGATACATTGATCCATTGTGGTGATAAACTTGGCCTTGAATTTTAAAAGTTGATGCAAAACTACGACCAAGAGAATCAATATTGGTAATTTGTTTTGCGCCAAAAGATGTCATTTGGAAACATTGATTAAATTTCCTTATTTTTGATAAAAATAGCTTTGAATCACTTGGTTCTCCTGTCATCAAGGATTTTAAAGGTTCAGGTGGTGGATTTAAACTTGGAAAAAACAACTTTACCTGAAATATTTTACGATAATATTTTATGAATTTTTGACATAATAAAAAGGGGGAAAGGGTGGGTGATGTCCAAAAAACCTTACCTGAAGAGCAACACATCCCAAGAGTTTCATTTTTAAATTTTAATGCATGACAATAATTGCATTCTTTATCCATTTCACTAATAAAAATTTTAGGATGGTCGTAATAATCGATGTCTGCTTCATAATTAAAGGCAATACGATGAAATGAAGCAATTACTAATGCTCTTCTGTTGGTGGTTTGGCGACTATTGGAGAGGAGGACACAAAGTTGAGTAGATTAATCTACCAGCTCCGTAACCTTCCAGTAGGGTGCGCATCACGTAAACTGTTCTGGTCTTGTCATTAGGCAGCTGCGTGCTGGGTACAATTGTGTAAGAGGTAACCTGTTCACAATTCGCAAGTGTACGTACTGCCTCCTCGTGGCAACCACTGGTAACTAAGGCCATTTGGCACATTTTTGGCCATTTGGCACAGGCTAAAGTACGGCGCTAAAGGAGAAAACCTTGACAAAAAACCCTAATCTAAGGTGGAACAGCATATGCCGATGGATGAATGGCTGATAGGTTAATCAGTCCAAAATATGCGGATTCTGGATACCAGGCACCCTTAAATTTTATTTAGCCTTCCTGTGGTAAGGCTGGGTGACCTACAGGCGATTTGCAATTCCCAGCAACTCGCAAGAGTAAAATCAAACGGAATACGGGGCAGGAGTAGGAATATACGGGAGTGGGACAACCCTCTCGAGGTCCTTGGGCTCCAATTCTACCGTCTTTCTAGTGGAACTACATCCTGTAGTAAACATCTAGGAGGGAGAGCAATAAGCCCAGATAGTATGTATCACGTACCGGGAGGCAGTATTGTCAGGTTCATTAAGAACCTGAATATTGACTGGACGGATAATTAAGCAGGGCCCAGCACAATAGATCTTTTAGGTCGCAGTGCGAAGTGGCTGATCGCCCGCATGGCCCTCCAATAATAATAATAATAATAAAAAATAATAATGCTCTTCTGTTCCGCTCGTATTGAGCGTTCGATGCTCTTGCCACAGCTCGAACATTTCTATTTGCTCTTCGAGTAGTAACTCTTCGAATTTCGGTTATATTTTCATAGTTGAATTTCACGTTGTAAGTTGCGCTGCCTTTGTGTCTTTAATTCTGATAATTGTTGGTCATCATTAATATTTTCTCTATATCGTCTAATCGCTTGGTTTCTTCGCGTATTGCGACAAATATTTGAGCGTCGTATTTTGATGAAAGAAACACTTAATTTTACAACAATACAATGAAATTATCTTTAACTGTCACTTCGTGTTGTTGGTAACACAATCAATAATTGAAAATGTATGCACTTTTAAGCGTCCTGCTATCAATGTTTTCGCGTACTTTTTTATTTTTGTAAAATTTTATTTTTAATCGTAATTTTACTTTAATTAATTTATTTTTAAGAGTTATTTTGTGTAAATTAATAAAAATCACTACGTAATAACGTTTTTGTACGATTAATTATAAATTTTATTTTTAATTTTGCGTCCTACGATGTATTCTTTCGCGTGCTGTAATGAAACTAAATTAATGTCAAAAATAGCGGTGTTACCACTTACTATCTGAAAAACAGCGCCACCTATCGGGTCCAAATTTCGCAAAAAAAAAAAAAAAAAAAAACCCAAATAGCAACGAAACAAACCTATGGTTAAAATCTGAAGTTCCTAAGATGCTTTGTTGCTAAGAAACAGAAAAACCGTTATATCTTGGAAACACGGCCACCTATCGGGTCCAAATTTTAAAAAAAACCAAACCGCTAAAATCCTAATCTATGGTGAAAATTTCAGCTTCCTACGATGTCTGGTTCCTGAGAAAGGCTATTACAATCATTACAGATACCATTTTTGTATATTAGATAAAATATTTTGTGCCAACCAATACCTCGAAAATGGGGCACATCGCCACGGTGATTTGTTAGAGTCACGGCGAGTCGTATCTTGATTATTCTGCGGCTCTCAAATCAGGTGCTTTCTAACGGCACTTATTCTACAGTAAGTATCTTCTAATCTAAGTGATCTATGAGATATGAAAGTGGGCAAACACGGGGAGACCCTTTGTAGGCCATTTGCACGCAAAAGCCAGTCTGCTTTTGTAGTAGGCAATTATGTTTCACTATTTGTGGCAACTTTTAGAATTTTAAGCCGTGGATAGGGTATTGAAATATTGGAAAATGCCAGACATTGGATGTTTTAAAGGAATTTGGAAGTTCTGGTGAATATTAAACTATTCTAAGCGATGCGTAAAAATGTAGAAGCCAATTATGTTTCACCATAGGTCATATATGTATATAAAGATAGACCTTGTAGAAAGCAAAATTGTATTGTGAAATAATAACGGTACATTTCTATACACTTATATACATATTTAATAAATGATTTTTAATTTTTTTAGTTTCGCTCTCTCGTGTACCTCATTGCAATGCACACAATTATCTCAGTTTCAGTTTCATTCCGTATTTCATGAGATGTGTACACCCTAGACACACTGCGATTTAATAAAACTGATTTAGTCAATATTTTGAGATTTGTCGCAGTGTGTAAACCTCGATTTTAACTAATAGAAGAACTACACTGTTGCGAATCTTAGGAAAAAACTATTCTGTGGCCTTCATTTTGAACCCATTAAAAACCCCAAAAAAATGATTTAACAAAATCTATAGAGATCTGCGCTACAGTTGGTTTAAATCTGTCAGTTGTTATTTGTAATCAAGGCAGTAATAATCGCAAATGTTTCAAAAGTTTAAATGTCACTAAAGACAATCCGTGTTTTTTCTATGGCGCTGAAAAATTTTACGCCTTTTATGATATCTGGCATTTAGTGAAATCTTTAAGAAACAATGGAACCAAATTTCTATGTCCGGATGGTGCTGTTAGTTGGAGAATTGTACAACAACTATACACTTGAGAGAATAATTTTACACCCCTATAGGGTAGTTGACCTAAAAGTATTTGAAAATAATGAGCTAGCTTTATCGGCCACGACTTATCGATTTCTGATATGTTTTATCGAACCCTGGTATGATTATCGAATTCCGGTAAGAGATTTCGAGTTTTGACATCCAAAACTCAAACTCTGACATGAATTAACGAATTTTGATATCATAAGGTCAAACGTTGAAGAGACTTAAGGAATTTTGACATAAGATATCGAATTCTTTGGTATAACGTCTAAAAAATTCAGAATTCGATATAATATCCCAAATTTAATAAATTGTGTTTATTTCTGGGATTTCTGATAAGACATCTCGACCGAGACCTTTCGAATTGAAGATATGTCGAATTTTGACCGAATATGTCGAATAAGGAATAAAGTTAAAATATCGATGTGACATATAATATTTGATAAAATTGAATTCTTAAATTTTATGTAAAATTCTAAATCAACAAATTGAAATTCTGATATAGCATATGGAATTCTGAAGGCTTCATGTTTCGAATTCTGGAATGATATAACGAGTTCTGATGTATTGAACTTAGACATAAATAACTCAAATTCTGTTATCATTTATCTAATTTTGACATAAGAAATACAATTGTACGACATTATATCGAATTTTAACGTCTTGCATACAATTATAGAATTTTGACACCAAAAATTCAAATTCTGACTTTAGACATATCGGATTTTGACAGCATTAACTCTAATTTTGACAGGACAAATCGAGTTCAGGCTTGATACATCGAATTCTGACTTAACATCCATTAATTGGAATTCTGATATGCCATATCGAATTCTAAAATTATTTATTGAGTATTGGCTTGGTATATCAAATCCTGGCATGATATACCGAACTATAAATACTACATTATAACATGACTAGGGGACCCCTCTGTATTTGCACAAAATATTTTTTCAATCGTATATTTCTTTATAAACTATGTTGTCTGTTACTGTTACATCATTTTATATTCCCTGACGTGGTGTTTCGAAAACTTGAATTTTTAAACAATCTGATGTAACAGTTCTAGAAAATGCGGTATAAAGTTGACCATGTGTAAAACATGGTTCAGGAAGATACAATCCAACTCTTCCGAACGTTTGACCTTGCGATTTATTTATTGTGATTGCATAAGAGAGACGAACTGGAAACTAATGTCGAACGAAGTTGAAAGGCAAAGATGGATCATTAGCTGTGTCTAATGTAATTCTAGGAATAAAATGTATTGTCCCTGAATGTGATCCGGTAATTATTTCTACTTTTAAGCAGTTGGTGCTTAAATCAAGAACCACTAACCGTGTTCCATTGCATAATCCATTTTTTATTGCAAGATTTCGCAGCAATATAATGATACAACCCTTTTTTAATTTAAGGCAATATGGCGGTAATCCTGATGGATTTATTGAGCTAAGATATTCCACTGGAAAATTAACTTGCATGTTTTCATCATTAGAGCCGTCATAGGCCTTAACTGAATCGATTGCACAATAACATGTTTCATTTGAAATACATTTTTGAAGAACATTATCATTTATTAATCGAACATGCTCATTTTTCGGATACAAAATTGCAGGTTTTGATAAACATGCAAAATCATTTATAGTAAATGATAAATGTATTGGAATAGAGTATTGTGATTTTTTAGTGTGTGAAGTATCAAAATTCTTCCCAGCACCAACGTTCAAAAGTCAACTGCTAGAATGTAGATCACTTATTGCTCTCATGTTTGTATTTAAGCTTAATACTTTAAAGTGATGCCACAAATGGGACTTTTTAACAGTCGCATTTATAATTGATGCACGATTTCCTCTTCTACCAACAGGTAACACTTGCCGAAAATCTCCTCCTAAGACCATTACCTTACCACCAAACGGTAAATCATTTTCCATTAAATCGCGAAATATTAAGTCAGGCCACAATTTCAAGTGCTATGCCTGAAGTCATTGAAGCTTCATCAAAAATTACGCAATCAACAGATACTAAAAAGTCACGTTTTTTGCGATTAAGTTGTGAAAATTTCACGGCACCCATATTGAGAGGCAATGAAAACGCGGATTGACATGTCATTGCTTTGGGTAAAAGAGTTGCTGCTATTCCATTGCATGCAACATATAATACATTTTTATTTTCTGCATCGATTTTTTGAATTAACGCTCGGTTTAAAATTGTTTTTCCACTTCCACCAGGTCCATCTAAATAAAAACCACTTTTGAGAAATTCGATTATGTAAGGAAGAAAATATCATTGATGCTGTTGAGTAATACCCACAGATTAGGTTCAGTTGTTGTTAAAATAGGAGCAAAATTTATATTTTGATTTAATATTTCTGTTGCATTAGGAAGTGGTAAAAGTAAGAATAAATCAAATCCTGCTTGCTCACACTGCTCTTTTAATTGAAATACGCAATGAGCTAAAGCTTCATTTTCAGTCATACCTTGATTAATAAAGTCTTCCAGAAGATTGTTCTTAAAATCATTAAAAAGTTGAATAGGACGGATTGCAATAACATAGCATAGTAACGAATAATGCTCGCAACGTTTTTGGCAACATATAAGTGTTAGCTTCTGATAAGCAATTATGTCACTCAACGCTTTCATTAATTAGGCCTCGTGCCTTAGCTGCTTCTTTAAACATTAAGAATACACAATTATTTAAAGTTTTTAAAGTATCGAAAGATGTAGCCTCAGAGCCCTTCAGTTTAAGAAGTAGTAGCCGTAAATGATACAACTCAACATTTTTTGGAGAAACTGAAATGATTCGACCGATAGCTTTCTTCCCAAAGTGTGAATTTGGAGAGCGTTTTTACTATTTATTGTTTTTATATACATAATGCATCGGAATATCCTGATACAATATGTTATGAGCGAAACGGTCTGTAGGATTTAATTTAAAAATTGCGGTTAAAGTTGTGACCCTAACAAACTCTCTTCTTAAAGCATTTTCAATATTATCTTCTTTGAAAAATATTGATTAACCATCTTGTAAATGAACAGATAGTGTAACAACATTGGCTCCTGGATATGACAAGCAGCTTCCTGCGAACTAACATATCGACAATTCAGGTATTGATTTATTTCATCATAATCTATATCCGGGCGGTCTGGAGGATTTTGAAAAGTTTTAAGTTCTTCTTTAATTTCTGTCCACGATGGATTACACGTGAATGTAATAAATAAATCAGGACGACCAAATTTGCAAACCATTGCCAAATTATCTTGATATAATTTTGCCATAAACCGTGGCCCGCCAGTAAATGAAGAGGGCAGTATATACAAATTACCTACACTAACATTTCCATTTTGAGCTAAGTTATTGACATAATCTAAAAGACCTTGATAAGATTCCACACGAAGAAATCGCTGATTGGTTCGCATAAAATTTAATCTATTAGCTTCAACTCTAGAGTAGCAATAAACTAAGTATTGCTGAAATAGTTTCCCACCATAATGCAAAGGATTAAAAACGTTGAAACGGACTGCAATTTTATGGGAATTAACTGGTAGTGCTGTAATTTTGTTTCGGATTGTAGTGGCATTTTCCGAAGAATGATTCATATTAGTTGTCCAGCCATATTGTCCAATAGGAAAAAAAAGTTGAAAAATCATTGGATCAAGGTGTTTGGATAATGGATTAATTCTTTTGATGGTTCTAGAGTCAGCTAGATGTACAGCAAAGTCGAGTTTAGTTGGTATATTACCATCGCGACCTGAAACACAAATCAATGCAACATCATCAGAATTCGTCGGAGAATTGTAAACACGTTGATCATCGTGTAAATTTCGAGTAAAAATTAGTGATACGTTATTTATAGGACGACCATTTAGTGTAGCATCCTCAACTTCATTTTGATAAACATCTCTAAGTTTCTTGTAAGACATAGCATAAGGAGAATTTTGAAGAACGGTAGAAATGATTGTCATTATTTCACGATTGCAAGATGCATTAACTGGATTATGCATACGAATATTAACAGCAGAATCCAAGTCATAGATAAATAACTCTGCGTAAGCAAGTTCTCTACAGCGATCGTAGTAGTTTGCTGAATTTAAGGAGAGGTCAATAGGAATATTTAACTGATCGACGATACACTTCACCTGATATTTTAAAACAATAAACGCTTCCTGGCATGTCATGTATTTTAGCACCCATAGAAGAAAATGCATTGGCATTATAGAATTGACGAATAAATTGTCGAAAATTCTTACTTTTATTATCAGTTCTAACAAATAAATTTTTTAATTCAACGGGAAAATTTTCGTCTCCTGTTGGTACTCGTAAGTGTGATAATTTCGCATTATGACAACAATTGCTTTTAGATTCCATTCTAAAGAAAAGAGCACCGCTGTGACTACATTGGACAGACAATGATTCTAAGCAAAGGGTTTCTGGTACAGTAAAATTATCACTATACCACGAACAGCGCACCTAAATAGTGATTGCCGTATACGATTACTTTGAACAACTGCATTTCTGTTATCCATTCGACGCTGATTTAGTATTTCGCGATTATTTTTGCGACGTTCCATTGCATGCATGCGTAATTGTTCGCGATTATTTTCGCGATAACGTCTTTCATTTATCCTTTATCTTTCACGATTTTGTGACATGATAATTAAATTCTTTGAATTTTAAAAACAAAATTATATATCATTCACAAAATATATATTTTTGATATAAATTTTAAAACAAATATTTTTTTAAGCCTGAAATAAAATCACAATCCAAAATAATACGTCTATCCGCAACCAAAGCTTAAATTGAAATGAGAATAAAATTTGGAAGAAATTCAAAAAATATATTCTTGCTGTATGAGATTGTGTGAATCATCAATCATGAATGTTCATGCATAAATTGTGTTTTGTTTCTTTTATTTGTTTTGTTTATTTTTTTATACCTTTTTGTACTTTTCATTTTTTTTTTGTAGATAGTAATTCTCAGTTCTCAGTAGCTCTTTATTTATTTTTATCGGAATTGAATCGACGATAGAGCATTTAATTTACACGTTCTTTCCATTATACTTTTAGTATTTTTGTACTGTTTGTTAATAGATTATTTTATAGAATTATGATGTGAGTATTTATACTGAGAGGAGAGTGGAAAAGCCCTATGGCTACGCTTTTTCTTGACTTGTGTCTGACAACTTAAATTCCAATCCTGACTATTCTGACAACTTAAATTCAAATCCTGATTTAACATATTGAACTATGTCATGATTGACTGGCATGTTATATCGAATTCTGGTATAATTTGCACATTTCTGACATCATAAATACAAATTCTGATACTGCATATCTAGTTCTGATATAAAGTATGGAATTCTGCCATGATAACTCGAATTCTGGCACCAAAAATTCAAATTCTGACATAGCGTATCGAATTCTGCCATAAAGTATCCAAATTCTAATATGAGATATCGAATTTTGATATCAAAAATTTAAATTCAGATAAGACTTATCGAATTCTGATTCGAAGGATCTATTTTTGGCAACAAAAATTCAAATTCTGACGTGACATATCGAATTTTGACATAACACATCAAATTCTGATATGTCAAATTCTGTTGATATGTTGACATACGAAATTCAAATTCTGACATGCATGATACATCGAATTCTGACATGACTTACCGAGTTCTAACATCAAAAACTCAAATTTGGATATGAAATATCAAATTCAGACATAAATAACGACATGACTGGTTAAAATCAAAAGCGATGATACATCGAACTTGGAGATGATGTTTCGATTTTTTTCATCATAAATTCAAATTTTAAATATGGCAACTTACATAAGATGTGTATAGAATTACTACGTAAGACAAATAAATATAAATTCTTATATTGCAAATCGTCGGGTCCAAATAAGAGTATTACATCTACAAATCGCTATTTTTTTGAAGAGGCTTTAAAGTTGTTAATGCTAATTTCGGCTTAATTTTTTTTTAGATAAAGTTCTTTCCAGATAGTGTGGCAAGAATTTCATTCAAAAAACATTAAGCCAAATTTAACATTAAAAACTTGAGACACCCCTTCAAAAAATTAATGGTTTGCAGATGTAATACTCTTATTTGGACACGACGAAATTGACTGGGATTTTGGCATGATATTTCGAATATGTGACGTGACGAATTCGGGTGTGATATATCGAATTCTGGCTGGATAGAATTCTGACACCATAAATGCAAATGCTTTGATATGGCATGTCGCATTCTGATATGATTAATCAAATCCTGATATAAAATATCTGTTTCTGGAATAAAAATTCAAATTTTGTCGTGACATATAGAATTTTAAAATAATACTTCGAATTCTGATATGATATGTCGATTTCTGACATAATTGGGTTGATATAACTGGCAGTTAATGAAACTGTTAAAGTTAGCCGAAACTTGGCAGCCGTAAGTGAAAAGTCGATAATGCAGATTATGATATAACATTCCAGCCGAAAATAAAAAATTTAGTAGTTATCCGCCGATAGTAAATAGGATAAACAGATTTAAATAAAAATTTTTGTAAGTAAATTTACGTGTAAAACTTTGCTTCGTAAAAAATATCGCAAAATCAGAAGAATATACAAAATTGGAATAAAATCAGCCCCTAGAGTATATATCTGAAGCTGAATCGTTTTTATTACGTCCAAATAAAAATTAAGTAAAAATTAAGTTGGTATATCCATCCGCAGCTGCTTCCGCAAAATCAACAGAAATTAACTGCCAGTTATATCAACCCAATATCTACCAGTATCTGCCCATTAACTGACCCTGTTAATTTTAACCGAAAGTTTCCAGCCGAAAGTGAAAAGTCGATAACGCAGATTATGTTATTGATATTCCAGCCGAAAATAAATCAGCCTCTAGAGTGTTATGTCTGGAGATGGATTGCATTGATGTGACTTATTAATAGCTATCGAATGAAAAAATTCTGTTTAAGTTTCCCGTGGGAAATCTCGGAAAATTCGATTTTACAAAATTATAAGAAAATTTATATAAAATCAGCCTCTAAATTGTTATGTCTGGAAATGGATTGGATTGATGTGACTTGTCAAAAGCTATCGCAGTAAAAAAATTCAGTTCAAATTTCCCGTGGAAAATCTCGGAAAATTCAAAAAAGTTTCCAGCCGAAAGTAAGAAATGGATGAATTTAATCAGCCTCTAGAGTGTTATGTCTGGTGATGGATTGGATTGATGTGATTTATTAATAGCTATCTCAGGAAACAAATTCACTAGAAGTTTCTCGTGGGAAATCTCGGAAAATTCAAAAAAGTTTCCAGCTGAAAATAAGAAATGTATGAATAAAATCAGCCTTTAGAGTGTTATGTCTGGAGATGGATTGGATTGATTGGACTTGTCAAATAATTTTTGGAAAATCGAATTTTCAGAGATATCCCACGAGAAACTTGAACTGAATTTTTTTCTTCGTTAGCTATTGAGTAATCACATCAATGCAATCCATCTGCAGACATAACACTCTTGAGGCTGATTTTATTCATCCATTTCTTACTTTCGGCTGGAAATTTTTTCGAATTTTCCGAGGTTTCCCACGGGAAAGTTGAACTGAATATTTTCCTGCCATAGCTATGGGCAAATTACATCAATGCAATCCATTTCCAGACTTAACACTCTAGAGGCTGATTTTATACAAATTTTCTAATAATTTTTGGAAAATCAAATTTTCCGAGATTTCCCACGGGAAACTTGAACTGAATTTTGTTCCTGCGATATCTATTGAGTAATCACATCAATTGAATCCATCTCCAGACATAACACTCTAGAGGCTGATTTTTATACAAATTTTCTAATAATTTTTGGAAAATCGAATTTTCCGAGATTTCCCGCGGGTAACTTGTACTGAATTTTTTTTCTGCGAAACCTATTAATAAGTCACATCAATGCAATCCATCTCCAGACATAACACTCTAGAGGCTGATTTATTTTCGGCTGGAATATCAATAACATAATCTGCATTATCGACTTTTCACTTTCGGCTGGAAACTTTCGGCTAACATTAACAGGGTCAGTTAATGAGCAGATACTGGTAGATATTGGGTTGATATAACTGGCAGTTAATTTCTGTTGATTTTGCGGAAGCAGCTACGGATGGATATACCAACTTAATTTTTACTTAATTTTTATGTGGACGTTACTCCTTTGCGGCTGTTCGATTATTTGAAGGTGTTTGTTGACCAACCTCTCAAAAATTGACAGAAAATAATACCTTGCAAAATGAGATAAGGTACAAAACTGGGGAATATGGGCACTTAGGTTGGAACTTACATAATTCTTAACTGATTTTGATGAATTTTGAACTGTGCGATGAAATGCGATTCTCATATGAATTTAGATGAAGCTCTGGAATATGGCCAATTAGGATGAAACTTGTTTTACCAGGTTTCAGAGAGTGATCGTGCACCAGTTCTATTGAAGTCCACCATAAAGTGACCATAGTATTCTTCGGGTGAGCGCTTGGCTTCGGAAAGTACTCGTAACAAAACGGCCGAGAAAAGGGTCATTTGTGTTGCTTAGAAGCAATGCGGAGCTGATCTCGTATATTGTTCAGATAACGCGAAATGGCTGCGATGCCAACAGACAATTCTTCCTCAAGCTTTCGTACCGTTACATGGGATTCATGTTCCACCATATAGTCTTCAGAGCGACGTTGTCAAAGGACTCCTTCCGACCTCTACTTTCATCTTTATCGATCTTCGTTACGAAAGTTTTCAAACCAGCGCCGACCAATGACCGATCATTGGAGGAAAGCAGTGTTAATTTCGGTAGTTTTATTCTTAGCTTAGGTAGTTTTTCTTTCACAGGACTTCAAATCCGGACACATATGTGGCAATTTCTAATAATTGAAAAGCATCCTTTTGAATTTAATTTTTCCGTCTATACATTTTATAGAATTTACCAAAATAAAGATCAGTTAAACTTATTTTTAGAAATAATTAGTTCCGATTAAAATTAACCTTTTTAAAACGCAACGCACAATATAAAACAAATCGTCTTATTATTCTTCCTCAAATTTACTTTTGATACTAATTAAAATGTACTTAGTAATATTTATATTTTAAGAATTATTATGAATATACGTATCCCATCAAAAAGGTATCTTTCTACCTTGCCTTAGTTCCGTACAGTAAATAAAATTTACCTCCCGCCGATATAACACAATATAGTCTTGGGTACGGTTAATAAACAATAAAATGTTGCATAATTTTTCTTTTTGTGTTAAACATCAATGGGCACATTAAAAAGGGTAACATTTCTATATTTAATTCGTTCCCTATTATAAAATTCATTCAAAATTATGATTAGTTGTATAATCACATCAAAAAGAAAAAAAAAAGAAGGACGTCATTATCATACTGTGTTTACTACGTAACGCGAAGGGCGTCGAATTTTATTTTATCTCGTAAAAAACGCTTTTGCCTGGTGTTTTGTTTCTGTATTTTGAAAATGTTGTTAATTTAATTACATTGAAACAAGGGTATGAGAGGAGACCCGCGTTAATTTTATCAAATAATTATCCAGAAAAATAAAAATGTTTTTTTAATTGAAATGATAAAGTTGAATGTTATGTTGTTACTTTATATGTGTATATGTATTATATGTATGTAGGTACGTATACATTACCAAAAAAAAAAAAAAAAAAAATGATAGCACACGATATAAAAGCATAAAAATAACATAAATACAGTGCAATACACAAGTACTTGGCGTCGTTATTGTGCTTTTTTCTGTTTGTACAGTACTTTATGTAGTTTTAAACATTTTATTATTTCTGTTGTTACATTATACATATTATGTATAAGTATGTTTATGCTAACAATTAAATAAATGTTTTGTGCACGTTTGGATCTAATAACAAAAAAAATTCAGTAATAAACAAAGCCATTTAACATGAAGGTAGGCACTAATAAATGTTATTTTAATTTTTACGCGATTTTTTTATAGAAACGTTTTGACGTTTGCTCGCCTTTTAATATTCGTAAAAAAATTGGCAATTATACATTTTTTGTTTTCATACGACATTGTTTGAAAATTTTCTCGTGCCAAATTTAATTAGCCACATTTTTAATTTTTGTTTATACATAACTTTGAATTATTTATCGAAAATATTTATAAGAAACTTCTGGAGTCTTGTTTCTTCGTTGACTGTTTGGTGGTCTAAAAACAAATTTTGAAAAATTCAGTCTTTACCCATTTACCATTTTGTTGGTTTGAAGATTTTTTTTTTTCTGTAAGGTGATAATTGGCCTGCCGCAGCCTATCTAGTGTTTGGCACAAACCAGGCAAATTTTCTTGTCTACCCAATTTGGATTATTTTAGATAGGTATTCTCAAAATTTAGTAGTTTCGCGAAAATATAATTTGTTGTCGACTCAAGCAATGCAAATCGCTATTTTTGTAATTTGTAATTTGAATTAAAATTTATATGAAGATTAATTATTTTAATTAAAAATTAATTAACCGTCCCTGTTTCTTCAACCAAAAAAGTGGTCCAATCAGATGAAACATCCTCTCGCTAGAATGGTCTCAAGCATTGTAAATTATTGGAATGAGCGGCTTGCGGCACAGCTTTGCGATTATACTGTGCAAACGTTGTTGGTACAGTCCAAAACTTGTCTCCTAAAACAAAAGCCAAAACGAAATGTTGCTGAAGATTTTCCAATTTTAAGTTTTGAATAAAACAATTTTGTTGTATTTGTGGAATTTTTAATAATAACAACTATTTGTTCGAGTACGATTTATTTATTATTTTATTTCTTTATTTCTGTGTTATTGCGCGCCGTGCGAATTATAACACAAGACTGACAAAAATGTTAACACAAAACGAAAACAAACTAAAAACAAGAGAGTAGAGCGATGATGGTGGTAAGAGAACAAGTAACCCAGCGACCAAATGTGTCGCATGGTCACATGCTCTCGCCGCACGACCACAGCTCGCCCTCTCTGTACATTTATATATACTATAATATTTGAATATACTATACACTATAATGTTAGAATATCGCAACAGTGCATGGTGTGAAATGTGTTTGAACATTCTCCCCCCCCCCCCCCTCCAAACTGCTAAGGGCCCAAGGATGATCAAACATTTGTGCAAGGGAAATGGAAAAACCTAGCTGGAAGAGCTAGGGGAAAACGCATTTCCAGGTCACGGGGGGGGGGGGGGGTTGAGATGTCACGAGGCACTCGCGCCTAGGGCGTTCTTTGGTGCCAGCAGCTGTTCTAACGGTCACATTACATACAAGACCATCATGACCGGGATGAACTTCTTCGATTCGACCAAGGGCCCAACACGTCGGTGGTAGATTTTCCTCCAGTACGATTACCATGTCACCGGCCTTAATGTTTTCTTGTGGTCGATACCATTTGCTTCTTTTCTGTAATGATACAAGAAAATCATCCTTCCAGCGATGCCAGAATGATTGATTTATTTTTTGCTGTTGGCCCCACAGTGTGAGACGGTTGCCATTGCAATTTATTAAATTTTATGATGGTGGATGATGCAATAATGATCGACCAGCCAAAAAGTGACCAGGTGTAAGAGCCTCGAGGTCATTGTGATCATCAGTTAATGGTGAAAGTGGACGTGAATTTAAGCAGCATTTGATTTGAGTAAGCACTGTATACAGCTGATTGGCTGACAATATACGTTAACCGACGACTCTTCTCAGGTGGTATCTCATGGATTTCACGCACGGCTCCCAAAGCCCGCCTTGGTGTAGAGCAGCAGGTGAGTTGAACCGCCAGGTTGTACCCAAATTAGCCAACTCTCGATGAGGGATTTTATTTTGCCATTCTTGACGAACACGTTGCAATTCCTTATTTGAACCAACGAAATTCGTGCCGTTATCGCTCCATAACTGAATACATTGCCCATGTCGACTGATAAATCTTGCAAAAACTTCCAAGAATGCCTCCACCGATAGGCCATGAGCAAGATCCAAATGCACGGCCCGAGTTGTCATGCATACGAAAACCACAACCCAACATTTTATGGTCGCTGGAGGTTTGTATGCTTTCGCTGCTAGTTGTCGTAGGTTCATCTGTGGTGCAAGCATTTTACGAACCTTAAACGGTTCTGCAAAATCGACGCCAGATACCACAAATGGAAATGATTGATTGGTTCTAGCTGGAGGTAATGAACCCATCAATTGTTTGGCGGCATCCTTCTTGAACCGTATACAAATGACACACTTGTTTATGACTTTCTTGACTGCCGCACGTAGATTTGTTACCCAAAATTTGTGCCGAGTGATGGCAATGGTCAACTGTGTTCTACCATGGAATGTATGTGAGTGAGCGTCGGCTATGATCAACTCACAGAACTTTGATACTGGATGAATGATGATTTGATCCTTCATTTCCAATGGCAGATTTGATTTGGCTAATCGTCCACCGACATGAAACACATGTTCACTATCGATAAACGGACACAGTTGTTGCAATTTTGAGTTCTATGTAATCTCCTTTTTATTCTGTAGAGTCTTCCACTCTAAACCAAAGCATTCGATCTGTACTATTTATTATTATTAAATTTATTATAATTATCCGTCCAGTCAGTATTCAGGTTCTTAATGAACCTGACAATACTGTCTCCCGGTACGTGATACATACTATCTGGGCTTATTGCTCTCCCTCCTAGATGTTAACTACAGCATGTAGTTCCGCTAGAAAGACGGTATCGTTGGAGCCCAAGGACCTCGAGAGGGTTATCCCACTCCCGTATACTCCTACTCCTGCCCCGTATACCGTTTGATTTTACTCTTACGAGTTGCTGAGAATTGCAAATCGCCTGTAGGTCACCCAGCTTTACTACAGGAAGGCTAAATAAAACTGGAGGGTGCCTGGTATCCAGAGTCCGCATATTTTGGACTGATTAACCTATCAGCCATTCATCCATCGGCATATGCTGTTCCACCTTAGATTAGGGTTTTTTGTCAAGGTTTTCTCCTTTAGCGCCGTACTTTAGCCTGTGCCAAATGGCCAAAAATGTGCCAAATGGCCTTAGTTACCAGTGGTTGCCACGAGGAGGCAGCACGTATACTTGCGAACTGTGAACAGGTTACTCCTTACACGATTGTATCCATCACGCAGCTGCCTAATGACAAGACCAGAACAGCTCAAGCGATGCGCACCCTACTGGAAGGTTACGGAGGTGGTAGATTAATCTATTCAACTTTGGTCCCCCCTCCAATAGTAGCCAAACCACCTCGATCTGTACTAAGCGGGACCAATATTTTATTGCGTTATCGCGCTTAACTGATGACGCAGGAGCAACGTCTTTAAATATTGCTGGTTTGACAGGTTTAACGCTATTCCCCTTTATTCTTCGAATGAACCAGAAAACAAACGTTGTTGTTCGTATCAATTTATTCAGCGTGGGCGCTCTATTAATCAGTGGTTCATCATTAACCATAAAGGCTGCCACAGGAAATTCATAATAGATGTTGATATGCGCATTTAATAATCTTACCTTTGCTTCGGCTTCATTAGTGTTCATGTCGTCCTCAGATAAGTTCAACCGCATATTGTTTGGCCAGTTGTTCGGTTCTTCTTGGAGCCATTGCGGGCCATTCCACCATAGTTGGTAATTTTTCAATTGCGTAGCAGCACAGCCTCTCGATAACAAATCTGCTGGATTCTGATCTCCAGGAATATGATGCCAGTCGGTAACATCTGAAGATGATAAAACAGTAGCAGTTCGATTTGCGACAAACGGCTTTAACGATTGCTGCTTTTTCTTCAACCAATGAATGACGATGGTTGAGTCCGTCCAGTAATGAACAGTTATATCTGACAGCTTGCATGACTTTTGAACAAACTTGCATAAATTGACACTCATAACAGCCCCCAATAGCTCTAAACGGGGAACTGTTTGTGGCTTAATTGGTGTGATCTTATTTCTTGATGTAATGAGACGAACAATCACGGATAATCATCGATTTTGATATATAAATCGTATTTGGTTGTAGTTCGATTTCACGCAACTCATTTTGAACAAGTTCTTTAGCCAATTCCGAGTTACTGGTAGCCCATTTTGCTAATTCAAATCCAGTAGAAGCGAACATTTCAATCATTTGGCTAAGCTGTGTTTTTAATTCTTCCAATGTTTCAGCACCAAAAAATTTGCTAGGGTGGCCATAGAAGCAGTTGGAAACCGTAGTACTTCGTCCCTGGCGCTTTGTTGTAGAGCTCGAACAGAGTTAAACCCAGCCGACGTAAACCCCCAAATGACACAAGTGATGAAATATTACCCAATTGGTTCATTTGCTGCTGGACGAAAAAAAAATTCGTTGGAAATCCCATTGATCCTGGTGGACCTTTATTTGGCGAAACATCTTCACGATATCCGCTGTCTATTCAAATCGGTACGTTCGAAACAGCAACAACGTTTCACATAGATCAGCTTGCAATTTCTCGCCCGGCAGTTGTTGATCGTTGAATGATGCTCCCGATAATGTTATACAGGATGCATCAAACACGACGCGAAATTTTTTCTTTGATATTATATGGTATGGTATGTAGTATGACTTATCCGGACTATCTGGAGCTGGTGGAGCTGGAATCAATTGACCTGAATCAACGTAATACCGCATGAATTCTTTATATGCAGCAGCCATTTCCGCATTTTTCTTGAGACGATTTTCTAATCCGATGGAACGATTGAAAGCTGTATGACGAGAACGGCCAAGTGGCATTGGATTTTCCTTGATTGGGATCATAACCACCAGCATTGATTTTGCGCAACAAACCGATCATCTTTCGAAGAGTAACGGATTATACCGTCACCTAAGATCGATTTCCAAGTAGATATACCAACTAAGGCATCAACATGACCAGGTACAGAAAATGTTGGGTCAGCGAGTTTGTCATCACAAAGCTGACTAGTAAGTGGACACCTAAACCCTTCCTGTGGATTTGCACCTGTTATCTTGTTGACAATGACGAAACGTCCCGGCATTGTAGCTGATAAATCAAAGCGATGACGCCACACGCAGTCCACCATGCCCAATGATTTCATCGGCTTTGAGTTACCAATGCTTGAAATCATAATTTTACATGGTTTCCGAACGAGACTCCACTTTTGAACACATTCTAGTGCTATCAAATTAATCTGTGATCCAGAGTCACAAAGTACGCGAACATTTCTAGTTATCGTGTTCGGTTGTTGTAATCTACACAATGCCGTGCCAATTATGGATAGACCATTGTCGTGATTTAATTGTTCATCCATTGCTATTTGGTTTGCCTGCATACTTTCCGATGGAATTGGATTCTCAACGCTGATATGATACGATGAACGTTGATTTCTGCTACCTCGTCGTTTATGATCATCGTTGTAACGGTTATTTTGGATATGATTTACTCGCACCACAGGATATTTAGGACAATTCATGCGATTATGTTTAGCATAGTCACAGCCTTTGCACCCTTTCCACGTACATTCGTTTTGTGAATGCTGATTCGATAGACAAGAATGGCGTTTGGAGTGATTATCTTGAAAATCCAAAGCATGGCGCTTGTTGCGATTCTCATTCGGTGGATAGATATTATTTTGTTTATTTTGACTAGCTTGTGGCATTTGATTGGCCTTTAAATTCCGTATTGCTAGAATACGGCGTTTGAGGAATGGTAGCAGATTTATTTATTTATTTTATTTATAGTATTTATAAATAATTTAGTATTAAGAGGAAAAGCACACATGGAAACAAAGCAATCGAAACAAAAAAAAAAAAAAAAAAAAAGAAGTTGCTTCCATTAGGCATAAAAACCTCTTAAATTTTTTCAAACAATTTCCACCTCGTGCTTACACATTCTATTTTGAGCAGTAGCTCATTTACAATAAAATGTACAGCACGAGGTGAAATAATATTAAAAATTAAAAATTAACAAAAATAACATGGTTATTAAAAATAAATTAAAAAACTACGTATTGCCCATCGATCACGCCACTCCAAAAATTTTGACCTAAATAATTTTGCCGATCCTAATCTCTTAATTTCCAATGGAATTGAATTCCAAAGGGAAACTCCCCTAACACAAAATGACGCGTTTAACGACCTACAACAATTTTTAGCCGGAATTAGGCGGAAGTTAGAGGAATGAAACCTACTAAACATTAATTTCCTATATAGATAACAAGGCTCCTTAGCTTTAAGAAGTTTAAAAATAAAAAGACAAACGCGAAATTCGTAAAAAATAGATAAACTACATTCTAAAACAAGGCTAGAGTAGGCAGAAATATGATCGAACTTCCTAATACCAAAAATAAACCTGGTACAAGCATTGAAACATCTTTGGAGAACATTCATATTTTCCTGAAGCATACCGAATAAAACTATGTCACCGAAAATAAAATGAGGAAGAAGATAAGACAAAAACAATTTTTTCCTAAACTGACTATCAGAAAATCCAACCACTTTATACAAACAACTAAGCATGCCAAAGGCCCTCTTACTAATAGTAACTAAATGGTCACCCCAAGTAAGAGTTTTATTAATAACTAAGCCTAAATCCCTAACAGTATTTGAATATACAATTAGCGAACCCTGCAGAAAAATACCAGGAAAGGACGAGGTATTTAACGGTTTTTTATAAATTATAATCGACTGAGATTTATTCGCGTTTAAAACAAGCCTGTTAGAGACCGACCAGCGAACGATACTACTTAAATCTTCATTTATCAGACAAATATTCCTAACAAAAGAATCCTGATCTAAACGACTATTTCTATAAATTTGAACGTCATCAGCGAAAATATAAAATGAACAATGTTGAATGGAGGATTCTATGTCATTTATGTACATAGAAAATAATAGAGGACCCAGCACTGAGCCCTGAGGCACGCCGGAAATTACAGGAAGGAAATCAGACAAGGAATTGTCGAAAAAAACTGCCTGAGAACGATTAGAAAGATAGTTAAAAATCAATTTGGCAGCAGAAAGCGAAAATCTAAACTGAGATAAGAGTTTATTGAAAAGAATTCTGTGATTAATAGAATCAAAGGCCTTAGAAAAATCTAACAAAGTTAAAGAAGTTAATTCCCTATTATTCATATTACGCCTAATATCATCACATACATTTAATAACGCAGTAGAAGTACTATGAAATTTTCTAAACCCAGATTGGAAGCAACTAATTAAACTATTGCTATGTAAATGCGATTGAATTTGATTTTTAACAACTATCTCGAAAGCCTTAGAGAGAGAACTTAAAATGCTAATTGGCCGAAAATGGGATAGCTCTAAAGGATTACTGATCTTTGGAATCGGGATTATTTTACTTAGCTTCCACTGATCTGGATAGGAAGAGGACGTGAGAATAAAATTGAAGATATGTAACAAGTATTTTGAGACGAAAGGGAAAACTACCTTAACGAATTTTAAATTGACGTTATCCAGACCAGAAGATTCCGATTTAACCTTCCAAATAGCAGATTGTAAATCCTCGAGAGAAATATTTGAAAACGAAAACGAATTAGAGGACGCGTTAGAGAACAAATCGACGGAACTACTGCCCGAGTTCAGACTAGAGCAAAAATAACTATTAATTTCATTGGGTTTGAAATCCCCACTTGAACTAATCTTGCATTTACCTAGGCCTAAATTACGAACATTACGCCAGAAAACCTTGGGAGGAAGAGAGGAGTCTAACTTGTCATTGAAAAAATTACGTTTAGCAATTCGAATTAACCCTACAACTCTGTTACGAACCTGCTTGTAATCTAAATGAGACTGACTATTAGGACACCTTTTCCAAACACGATATTTACTAACTCTAATATTTATGGCATTCGAAATTTCCTGAGACAACCAAGGCGGAGATTTTGCTTTGCAAGTAACCTTTTTAAGCGGAACGCAACTATTAAAGACCAAACTAATATACGAGTTGAAAAATTTTATTTGGCTAGTTGCCGAACTAAGGCAAAAAATATCCTCCCAAGGAACTGAGTTACAAACTAAGTAAAGGCGGGAATTGTATATACTAGAAAAATCTCTAAAGCTAAAACTCTTAGGTTTAGGTGGAGAGTAAGAGTTTACAGAAAAAATTAAAATATCATGATGGGATCCCATACCGAGAGACAACTGATTGAAAAAACAAATAGAGTTATTAGTAAAAGATATGATATGATCAATAAGGGAATAAGATGCCCCGCTAGCGGTTGGACAAGAAAACGTTGGTGCCACAGTGTTGTGTACGGATAAATTAAGACTATTTAAAAGATTCAAATAATCCCGAGGGAAGCCGGACTTTTGGAGTATATCGAAATTAAAGTTACCTGATATATACATTTCATCGAATCTACAAGAGAAATAACTAAATAAACTTTCTAAGTCTGCAAGTGATTTTTTAAATTTGGCATACGATCTCTTACTAGTTTTTGGTGGGTTATAGATGGTACCGACTAAGATTTTACGACCATTAATAAAAATATTGACAAATAAAAACTCTAAATCCGATACTAACAATTCTGAAATGGAAGAAGGTATAGTAACTAATCTAGCCTTAATGTGATCTCCTACAAACATACATAAACCACCATAATTAAGGGGAGGTACCGCTCTATCTTTCCTAAATATATTATAACCTTTGATGGCCAAAGCTAAATTAGGGATATTCGGATTTAAAAATGTCTCAGAGAAACAAAGAATGTCCACGGAAGCACCATTAAAAATGTGACGAATATAGTCAATATTTGGGACTAAACTTTGCACGTTAAAACTAGCTACATTTAATAAAGACCTATCGACTAACATAGATTTTAAAACTACATTGGGATTATTAAACGACATTACAATCAAAAATAAACACGACGTGACGTGATTGAAGCGCAATACTTACAAATAAATAAAAGGAACGCTTCATCCAAACCGAACCGGATTACTGGAAATCTAAAACGAAAAGAAACAAAAAACCAACCAAAGTAATAAATGACAAATTAACGTAAACAAAGGAACAATACTTAACCGTTGAGCCCCTTTTTATGTCCTAATTTATTTTAATTGTTTTTTTTTCACTATTGTGGAAAAAAAAAAAAAAAAAAAAAAAGATCCCAAAGTGATGGTGGAGCAACGGGATCACGGTCCATTTCTCATGCAGCTCTGGTCGATTTGTCCAGATTATCAAGATAAACACTGCCATAAATGAATTCCAAGTCTCGGTATTACAATCAAACCGATATGAGCCGTTACAATTTGATACGGGTTGTCGTAGGTACCCTTTAATTTCCTCCACATACGATCCAACTCGTCCTTATCCCGATGCTCGGTTTTACTAGCGCAAAACTTGGCTTCGCCAATCAATGCCGACATGAGCAGATCGATTTTCGAATCAGCTGGTAGTGCGGTGTTTAACACTTTACTAACGAATTGGGCGCGCCACGATGTCCAACCCGTATAGCTACCATTGAATTTGAGCAGCATAATTTTATTCACCTTTGGCACTATTCGATTATGATTAGGCTTGGCAATATTCATGAATGCGGACAACCTTTCCTTCGTATTGTGATACAAGGTTACCATTCTTATAGCCACCTCCTCATTACGAGCGCGCCTGCATTCAGTGAGGTTAGGTTACTCAGCTATTTCCAACTGTTTGTTTTGAAACAGAGCCCAGTGACGTCGAGGGCTGATTTTTGCATGTCGAGGATCGCCTCGTTCCATGATTGACCTTCTGGTGATTGACATTTAGTATTGAGTCGCTTAATAAGTTTAATGGCTATGGTTCGTTCTTTAACCAGCCCCTTGATTTTAGCGCTACCCTTCATTTTGCTAATCTGTATTAATCCAGAGCCGATCAGATTCCAAACTAGCACTATTGGCCGTGCCCGCAGATGTGGAAATTATAGAAAAACAACTTCAAATATTTGCAGGTAATGTATCTAGTAATCGACGCCATCACCACATGGTTAGCAAATATATAAAAATGATTACTCTTTCTAAATAGTAAGTATTTCTGTTTCAATAAAGATAACAGTTTTACTGTTATTTTTACTATAACTATCATTCTGATTGCCACTACTACTATTACTATTATAATTACTATAGCTTCTGTTTTTGACATGTGCTATTTCATTTAAAGAAATTTGATCAGTTTCTCTCACCTGATTTTCCAAGACCTTGGTGCAATCCAGTTGTTTCTCCGTTAGTAATTTTTCTTTTAAATTCTGATATTCCGGCCTCAATCCGCAAATATAAGTATCTTTTATCAAATCCTTTGATGAATCACCGAACTAGCACGATTTGGCTTTTAACTGTATTAGTTTGATTCGAAATTATTTATTTCAACGAAATTGTTCATTTCACACAAAAATTATTACAACACAATTTATTAATGATATTTCACAAAATCACTTTATAAATTATTCACACAATTTTGCTGATCACTTTTACTTTTTATTTTGCACTAAAACACTTTTTAAATCACTTTTTAATTTCTTTTTAATCTTCACACTATCGCTAACCAAATACTAATAATCCAAATCGACTTCGTTCGCCTTTTTATATACACAAACGAAACTTTTAGAAATTTCATGACTTTTCCAGTAAGAATAGTGTAGAAACATTTAGAACAGTTTTATCATGGAAAATTCAATTTTAGTACAATAAAACATTGAGCTATTAATTTAACTTATTTTATTACATCCTAGGTGCGACTGTCACAATTATGTCACGGTGACACCTATGTTGCAATAGAATAAGTTAAATTAGTAGCTCGGAATTTCTAGAAGTTTGGTTTGTGTATATAAAATGGCGAACGAAGTCGAATTGGATTGATTAGTTTTTGATAAGCAAAATTTTAAGGAATTAAAAAGTTAATTGGAAAGTGCTTTAAAAAGTGTTTTAGTGCGAAATAAACGTTACAAATGATCAGTAAAATTTGTGCAATTATTATAAAAAGTTATTTTGTGAATTATTGTTAAAAAATTGTGTTATTTTGATTTTTGGTGTAATTATAATAAATTTTTTGTGTTAAATTGAAGTGATTTGTTTTATTCACATCCAGTGATTCGAACGTTGATTGACAAGGCACAAACGTAACAATATTTACGAATTAGTTAAACATCAGTCTTTAAAATTTTTGTCAGTCGAATTAAATTGTTTATTGAATTTTAATTAAAGTTTTCCCTGAGTGTGTTTAAAGCGAATTTCATAACAATTCCAGTCCAAGCTAAGCACAAAACTTTATATTAGTTGATTTTACCTTCTCAATTACTTCCTGACACGAATAAGTTTTTCCACATCCTCCGGAACCCATCGAGATAAAAATATTTGTAAATTTGTGTCCTGTACAAATAAACTAGCTAATTTGCAGGAAAAGAAAGATTTTTGGCTTAAGCGATCGAAATGCTTGACCAGTGAAGAGTTCTCTTTTTTTTACAATTAATGAGTTTACCTGTTTAGCCAGCTACTACTGTATGTTAGAAAGAGATGTAGCCTAAAATAAAAGATCGACAAAACGAATAATAGGTGGAGGCAGTGAATATTATTAGTAAACATTTATAATATTTTAGCAAAGACAACAGGTGAAAAGTGTAAAAAAATAAATGAACCTTAGTTGACTTAAAAAGTTAGCGCTCCAGTAGAATTTAAATTATCAAACAGGCACAATACTAATTTATTGTTGGAATTGATTACGTGAAGGATTTTGAAAGATGTTGCTTTTGGTAGACTAACATCAACAGTGTTGTTTCTCAGACTAATAACCGATTAGATTTTTAACCATATTTTGTATTAACCAGACAACCTTCATTGGCAACAACTAGGCAAAAGTATTTATATTTTAATAAACGTCAAATATGAATTAACCGATCTTTAAACTTTCAATCATCTTTATAATACATATTTAGGTAACACAAATATGTTTATAGTAAAATGCAGTGACGTTTTGAATTGTTGTAATCCGGGGTAAAAAAAAACACTTGCTGTACTAACAACAACAAAAAAATATTTCAACAATTTGTTAGAATTTCTTTTTTCACACGCAAACCAATTTCAGGTCATTTGGTTTCAAAATTTTATTGTTTGTTGAATTTTAATTAAGCAATAATAGTGTCTCAAAACTCATTTTTCTATAATCTACACCGTTATAATAAATAATAAAACAAAAAACATTTTAGGTATAGATTGATGAATGGTATATTTGATTGTAATTTATCATAATCATTCGAACTAATTCATTTATATTGTTTTATCTAAGACCAGCAAGAAAACTTTGTGCTATAGATAATAAAAAACAAAAATATTAAATTTGATCAAGATAATAAATAGGTAAGAAATAAATTCAATTAACTGTAGATTTACATTTTGTTTAATACATTATATAATATTAACAAATTAGCTAGGAACATGCAATCAGTATATGTTTGTTATCTCTTTATATCAATAATTTTTATACTTCCGGTGTTTCCGCTTTTATTTTAATTTGTTTTATTAACAATAAAACTAGGTGGTCTTTTTCAATAAAACCGTATAAAAGCTTTTATTTTTAATTAATATAAAATTTTTCCTAAAAACCAAAACATTTGTATAAAATATAATAAATTTACAAATAGAATATATTTTGAGCTTATAATGGCCCAATGCTAATAATCCACTTATAAATATGCAAAACCCCAAAAACCCTCATTTTTGTGATTGTGTGAAAAATTTCATTTATTTTTGAACAAATTCAAAACTATTATGGATATGTATGTACCTGTACAAATTCCAATTATTGAAAATTTTTATTTAATTTTCCTATATGTATTTGAAAAATTCAGTTAAATCTAATTAATAAATGAAAAATAATATTAGGCGTACAAATAAATTTTGCGGTTTTTTTGTATAACATCGAAGCTTTATTCAGAGAAATTGGTACAATGTCGTTAGCTACAATTTTTTCCCATTCATACGGATTCCGCGTCTAAAAAATTCTTCGTATTTTGAGGCGATCCAATTTTTGGCTTTTTCGTAAGCAGTGAAGTATGCTCGGTCATGGCATGAATCAACAACCGGAACAATTACTGATAAAGTTAGCCGAAAGTTGTCAGCCAATAATGAAAAGTCGATAATGCGGATTGGGTTAGTCAGATTGTGTAATCTCAGTCGAAAGTAAAAAAGTCGATAATGGAGATTATGCTATTAATATTCCAGCCAAAAATAAAAAATTTAGTAGTTATCAGCCGAAAGTAAATAGGATACATTGATTTAAATAAAATTGTTTGTAAATATTCTTAAGTGGAAAACTTTGTTAACTATAATAATCAAACTTGAATCCGATTTTTGGGGTAATCTCTTAATAAATATTTGGTTCTTTTAGAGCTAGGATGCCAGGCATAAATTTCCTCGCATCTTATTTTATTATAATTTTCCTCCTCAAGCGGTTTTGGAAGCAGATCCTTTGATATTGGACCATTTAGTAAAGGTCGTATACAATTTTGTCTTCTATGGATTATTTTCAATTGATTTCTATGGGCATTCCTAGTGTTCCCCTTAACTGTTATTAAATAGGCAAATTTGGAGATACGCTTAATTATTTTCCCTAAGATAAATTTATTATATTTATTGTGATATAAAATTTCCTGTCAAATATGCAAATCAAAATTGTTTTTATAAGGCTTTTTATTATTAAACCCGCGTTCCAAATTCGAATAATCCAATTCGATCTCGTTTGCCTTTTTATATACACAAACCAAACTTCTAGAAAGTTAATGACATTTCCAGTAAGAATAGTGTAGAAACATTTAGAACAATTTTATCATGGAAAATTCCATTTTAGTACAGTAAAATATTGAGCTATTAATTAAACTTGTTCTATTACAATCTAGGTGTCACCGTCACAATATTAAATCGTAGGTACATGTTTTATGGTGGAATTTGCTAAATTTTTAGCTTCGTCAATTTTGTTTGATTTATTGCTAGAGAAAGTAATGTTTTCGGTTTCTTGATGAATATCAGATCAGTGGGTGTTAAACTAGTGGTCGTAAACGGCGTTTTTCCATATGAAAACAAAAAATTGAGAACTTGCTTGAACCCCTTCTTTGAGAACTTGTTTGAACCCCTTTCTCCGCTATTCCGTTACTCTCCGGATGATACGGGGGACTATGTTACAAAATAATACCCTGCCCTGGCCTGACAAAATTTCTCGAACATATGAGAACTAAATGGCGGTCCATTATCACTGACGATGACGCCAGAAAAACAAAAATTGCGAATTGTAATTTCAATCTTTCCAAAACATTTTACGCATCAATTTTATACAATAAATAAATGTCAACCTACCTAATAAAACTATCTATGGAAATTAAAAATATGATATTTTCCAAACTGAAATAAATCTAAATGAATTCTATCAAAAGGTAATTTAATCAGTTCCCTATTATTTTGACAATCCGGAACTATTTTTCTATTCCTATTACTACTTTTGAAATTCGTTACAAATTCGGTAATATCTTTATCTAGACCAAGCCACCACACAGAAGATCAGATCAGACTTTGTTGCTTCGGGAATTTGACTTTTAGATAAATGTTTTTCAAATTCATTGTTAAAATAATTGATTATCAAATATATCACACTATTCACCCTGGAAACACTGCTAAAGGAGGTAGTGCTGTTATAATTAGAAATAGTATTCATCACTATGAGGAGTTAAAATATGAAACGGAAGAAATACAAGCAACTGCAGTTATTGTCAAATCCAAAAGTAGTTCTATTTGTATTGCTAGTTGTTGAGATCAACAGTGCAACAAAACACAATATTTTATGTCAACTTATCAACACTACAAGCCGGAACCTAACAAATTAATAATTTGTTTTCTTTATAATGTCACACAACACCTTTTCTCATTAATATGCTTACTAAACATTAATGTTTTATTATTTCTTTTTATTGTAAAATAGTGTAATTTGGATGAATGAGATTTTGTATAAAAAGACGAGCAAATTAAAAATAAACGCTCAGAATAAGTTTACAACTGAAACAAAGTGTTTGTTCTCAAGATTATTAAGACCCAACCAGTGGTAATCTTAATAATCATCAATATATGGAACTCTTTGTTCAATCAATATATGGAACAAGTTGTTTATTCTCGATAACCAATAGACCCCACCCGTGGTAATCTATTAGTTAACTGTAGATCAAGACTATCTTGAATTTATAATTTAAGTACAAAAGTCTATGATTTTACATGGTCCTTCGAGCCACTAAAACAACCGGCAAATAGAAATATAGACAGACAGTCTGTAACGTCGTCAAGGGTGACGACACCAGCAGCCAAGCAACAACAGGCACATAACTTACCGTTAAAGGAGAAGCTAAGCAACAACAAGCATCAAAACCACCACAAGTAAACCAAACAAGAACAAGATGGATGAGTTACTTCAATACCAAGAGGTAACAAGTGGAAAGATAGTTCAGCTAGAGAGAAACTATCGAAAAGACGGTGAAGACAGAAAAACGAAGTCTTACTTAGAGAAGAGAATAGCGAATCTAAAAACGCTATATAACGAATTCGTTGGAATCGATGACAAAATTCTAGGAATGGTCCCGCCTCTGGGCCAAAATCAAGCTTATTTAATAACAAGAAAAAACATGACAGATGTTTACAATAAGCTGATAGAGGAAATGCGGTATCGCCTAAATAGCGGACCGCCATTGACACCAACAACGTCACAAGAAGTCCTACAACTACCAAACCCACTTGTCGAGGCATCATATAAAACAACACCATCAATTCGGTTGGATACCATACAAAGCTCATCAACCGATTCCCAAAATGAGGGAATTAAACAAGGTCACTCAGCGGCAAATCAACAACAACAACCACTGATGAGTAGTTCAATCGAGGCCCTTCAAGCAGCAAAGTTTGAAGGAAACAACAACACAAAATTGTTCAAGAGGCAAGACGTGCTCATGCGGCAGTTATATCAGAAATTGGCGTCAATAAATTATTCCTTGGAAACCAACAACATATCTAAGGAATATGTGAATATCAAAACGAGACAATTAGAAAAAGACATGAGAGAAATCGCAGCCCAACACACAGAATTATTAGTAGAGCTGGAAGAAGACGAAAAAACATCCAACTACTTTAGAGAAGATTATTATGCCAAGCTTCAAGAGAGGGTAGAAGATGCAATGATCAAACTACAACAGTTTCAGGCCCAGACAACAACCACAGCAGGATCAGCAGCACAGGTGAAACTGCCTAAGGTAGAAATCCCGATTTTTATGGTGATTATGAGGGGTGGGAAACGTTCAACGATATATTCACTGAGCTGATCCACCAAAACAGCAAACTAACAGATACGGTAAAGATGACGTATCTGAAATCACACCTGCAGAAGGGAGCAGCCCAAATTATTAGTCACTTAACAACAACAGGTGACAATTACCAAACCGCTTGGAACATAATCCAAGCAAGGTACAACAACGTGAGGCTACTGGCAAACCATCAGTTTAATGCACTATTGTCATTGGCCACAATTCAGATACCATCCGCCCAAACAGTGAGAAATTTGCACGATACGGCGCGAGAAATATTACACAACATAAAGCGGCTAAATATGGATTCGCCCTTCGAGGCATTCGTGGGTTTCATTTTAAACAAAAACTTAGACCCAGAATCTATTAAGATATACGAGACAACTATAGAGAAGCCCAGAGAAATTCCACAACTGGAAGATTTCTTTGGATTCCTGGAGAGAAGGTTTCAATCTTTGGAAGCCATGGGCAATCATAGAGCAACAGCACTACGACCACACATGCAATACATATCACCATTGAAACGAGTGAATACAGCCATGTTAACCAAAACATGTTGGGTGGAAGGATGTAAGGAGCATCATGGTTTAAATCAATACCAGCAATTAAAAAAGATGTCAACATTAGAACGAGCAAGGCTCGTCAACTCAGCCAACTTATGCATACGATGTTTAAGCCAGCATCAAGGAAGAAACTGCCAGGCAGAAACATGTGTTGTGTGTAAAGGAGGACACCACACACTTCTACACTGCAATAATGCAGCATCAACCACCGGAAGTAGTGTCAAAACCGCCAAAACATTCGTGATCAGTCAGCTAGGACAAGTTTTACTACCAACTGCATTAGTCAGAGCCGCGACTGGCACAGGCGATTGTTTCACACTAAGAGCTCTAATTGATCCAGGATCATACAGGCCACATTAATATCCTCCAAGGCCGCAAAATTATTCAACTTTAAAAAAGAGAAAGTACACGTCACCATCTCAGGAGCAGGTGGGAAAAAAACAGGCATTTGCAGACACACCATCAATCTAAAAATATCGCCAAGATTTGATGGAGATTTCCAAATGAATATCAAACCATTGATATTCGACAAACTCGACCAACAATTACCCGAGGTGGACTTTGCCACAACCAGCTGAACGCATCTCAACCAAATACAACTGGCTGATCCACACTACAACCAGTCACAGCCAATTGATCTTATACTTGTCGCGGATTATTATCCATTAATACTAATCAACAACATCATCAAGGGAGGTCAACTAGAGCCAAAGGCACAACAAACGGAATTCGGTTGGATTATATTGGGCAGAAGGAACAACACAGGTAGTCAGCATAAAACAACGATGATTGCAACTAAAAGTATAGAGGATCAACTGAGATTGCTGGTAGAAAACGACTCAATACCTGAAGAGAGAGATACCACTGAAGAAGAAATCATGATAGAGAAGCATTTTGAGTCAAATGTAGAACAAGGTCCAGACGGCAGATACACAGTAAGAATTCCTTTTAAGGATAACCAAACCGAACTAGGGGAATCCAGGAAGACGGCCGCTGCCAGATTGATACAATTAGAAAAACGATTCAAGAAACATGCGCCGTTCAAACAATTATATAATCAATTCATGCAAGAATATATAAATTTGAAGCACATGGAACAAGTACAAGAAAAACCAGAAGATGGTAAATCAACCAATATCTATTATATACCGTATCATGGCATAATCAAGAAAGACAGCACAACAACAAGGCTAAGAGTAGTGTTTGATGCCTCATCCAAATTAACAACGGGAGTATCTCTAAACGATTGCATGATGAATGGTCCAAAATTACAACAAGATTTATCAGATATTTTACTACGATGGCGAAAACACAAGATCGTAATGACAGCAGATATAGAAAAAATGTATCGACAAATCTGGATTAACAAACAAGACCAGAACTATCAACGAATTCTATGGCGAAGCAACCCCTCCAAGCCAATGGAGGCATACATGTTAAAAACGGTAACATACGGAACAACAGCCGCCAGTTTTTTAGCCATAAGAGCCTTAAAACAACTAGCTACCGACGGAAATAATGATTATCCAATAGGAGCAAGCATCATACTGACAGATTTTTACGTGGATGATCTGTTAACAGGTTCTAACAACATAGAGGAAGCCACTTGAGCTGTAAAAGAATTAAAGATGCTCACAGAACGAGGTGGACTGAATTTAAGGAAATGGTTCTCTAATTCACGAGAAGTATTGAACCATATTCCCAGAGAACTACACGGCACGGGTGACGTTCAAATCAAGTTAAATGACTGCATTAAAACATTGGGAATTCTATACGATCCACAAAAGGACCTTTTCAAATTCAACGTAGAAACATTACAACTATCAGACAAGCAGTCAACCAAACGCTCGCTGTTATCCGACTCATCCAAGCTCTTTGATCCCGTTGGATGGCTTTCCCCAATAACAATCACAGCAAAAATCATGATGCAAGAAGTATGGACATCAGGAATAGATTGGGATCAACCCTTGCCAGAAAACATAAATACAAAGTGGGTAAAATACAAGAAAGAATTAAGTGAAATCAAAAACATAACAATCCAGAGATGGGTAAATATAACAGACGAGGTCGAAACGGAACTTCACGGGTTCGCTGATGCCTCAGAATACGCATACGCAGCCACAATATATTGTCGAACAACAAATAAAGAAGGGATTATAACAACACAATTATTAACTTCGAAGACAAGAGTCGCGCCAACCAAAATAAAGCTATCCATTCCTCGATTGGAGCTAAATGCAACTCTACTATTGGCAAAATTACTTAAACATACACAAAGAAGCTTGGAAATCAACAACCTCAAAATATATGCGTGGTCAGATTCGACCATTGCACTATGTTGGATCACAGGGGAACCAAACAAATTTAAAACGTTCGTGGCAAACAGAATTTCGGCAGTAAAAACTATGCTACCAGAAGCAACATGGCACCACGTAAAGTCATGCGATAATCCAGCGGATATAGCTTCACGTGGCACGACACCGTTAGCACTCATAAAAAACAAATTGTGGTGGGAAGGTCCAGATTTTCTTCGATAAAAGCTCACCAGATGGAAGGCAATCAACCCTATTATGCAGAATAGCACCCTTAAACCAGAAGAGTTAGAAGAAAAAGCAATAAAAATTATGACAATAACTACGGAAGATCACGCTTTTCCTTTATTCGAACGATACTCCAGCTACAACAAATTGAAGCGTATAGTCGCATATTGCAAAAGGTTCATTAACAACTGCTCGCGTAGAAACAACAATAGAAATGAACTAACTGGTGCAGAACTTCAAAGCGCAGAAATAATAATTCTGAAGCTCGTACAAAGACAAGATTTCTATAAGGAAATCAACTGTCTTAATAAAGCTGAGAAAATCAGCACGAAGAGCAAAATTCTATCATAAATCCAACTATAGATGAAAACGGGTTGCTACGGCTAAACGGACGGCTACAAAATTCAATACTCCCAAGTTCAAGCAAAAACCCAGTAATACTGAGCAGGCACAACATAGTTACGAAAAGAATAATAGAAGATGCTCATATTGGTACATTACACGGATGCACACAATTGACATTAGCAACATTAAGAAACAAATTCTGGATCATTGATGGTAAACGAGCTGTAAGACAGATAATTCAAAAATGTATTATTTGCTTTCGTCACAAACAACATTCATCCGAACAACTAATGGGAAACCTACCATCAGCAAGAGTGAGGCCGGAAAGACCGTTTATCAAAACGGGAATCGACTATGCGGGGCCCATCCAATTAAGATCAGCCAAAGGCAGGGGTCACAAGACATATAAAGCATACATTGCTCTGCTTATATGCATGGTAACGAAGGCCATCCATATTGAAATAATAAGCGATTTAACAAATGAATCCTTCATTGCCGCTTACAAAAGATTTATATCCAGGAGAGGATTATGCACCGACATTTACTCTGATAATGGAACATACTTCGTAGGAGCAAACAACGTAATGCAGAGAGATTACCGTGGCGCAATGACGACATTACCAAGCGACATTGCCACTATGATAGCTGACAATGGAACCAATTGGCACTTCATACCACCTCTTACGCCTCATTTCGGTGGAATATGGGAGGCAGGAATTAAATCAATGAAATTCCATCTCAAACGGATCATAGGCGAAACAACACTCACTTTCGAAGAGCTATGTACCGTGACTACCCAAATAGAAGCATGTCTCAATTCTCGCCCCCTAACACCGCTGACAAGTGATCCTTCAGATCTGTCAGCACTAACGCCGGGGCACTTCTTGATAGGAGATTCTCTGAAGGCGCTACCAGCCGCAGAAATTGACCGCATATCGTTAAGAACGAGATGACATGTAGTCGAGAGAATGGTTCAGGACTTTTGGAAACGGTGGTCCTCCGAATACCTTCACCAACTACAACAACGAACTAAATGGAAGAGCAGCCAGTCAAACTTAATGATCAACGACCTGGTATTATTAAAAGACGACCAACAACCTGCCACACGGTGGAAGCTAGGGAGAATCGTGGAAACACACGCTAGAAAAGATGATTTAGTTCGGGTAGCGACAGTCAAATGCGAAAACGCAACATATAAGCGACCGATTGTGAAATTGTGTAAGTTACCAATTGAAGAAGGCTTACAAAAAATTATGCCCATGAAAGCAAACCGAGGTCAACCTAGAGAATTGCAATCACCGGAGAAGAACAATCAAGTTTTAAGGCGACAGCCTCATTGACGCGTAAAGAACAGGGGGACCGTCAATCATCTAGCACTAGCCATATTATCCATTTGTTGTTTTATGGGACTTGTACAGGCCAACGTACATATAACCCCTTTCAATCATTCCACAGGGATTTATGTCGAAGAAATAGGTAAACTCGAAGTGGTAGGTATGAAATGGACATTGGTGGTTTATTACAACATTAGCAATTACTGGGAAGAAATTGAAACCTTCAAGCAAACACAATATGAATTAAAGGCGGCATGCTTGAATATAGGTGGGTTAAATTGCGACCTAATTCTTCAACAAATTCAATAGCAATACAACAATTTGATTGCGTACAATGAATTATTATTAGCAAGCAACAAGGAGGTACAACGACCAAAACGAGGCCTAGGAGACACCATAGGCCTAGTGTTAGGCGATATGTTTGGGATCTTGACAGAACGTGAGGCAAGATATTATGAGGCACAATTTGAAGCCATAAACAACAATGAGCAACAATTAGAATCATTGATAAAGAGTCATACCACCATAATAGATAACACAATCAACCTGGTAAAACATAATTCAAAGCTCACCATGGAATCATTAAACAACCTGATAGAGCAGCAGAGAAGGCTGAATGCTGAAATGGAATTATTAAATGAGTACTCCATCAGAGAAGAAAAGATTCGATCGATATTAACCTCAACAATTGAACTGATGTTAATTCTAAAGAATTTGGAAGACACGCAGCAAGCCTTACTTGATGTGGTCCAGAACGCACATAAGAATTTATTGCATCCATCATTACTCGCCCCCGCTCAATTACAACAAGAGCTCGAATTAATCAAACAACACTTACCAACAACCATAACCATACCTGGGCATGGCATCTCTGATCTCCTTCACATATATCGCAGCATGAGATTACGCAGTAGAGTAACCCAGGGCAACATCATAATAAAAATCACCATTCCTCTATCCTTTGCGCTGGATTATACCCTACTGGCCCTATTTCCAGTTCCTAATATGGAGCATAACAACACGCCGTCGTACATTACCACCAATTCGGAATACTTAGCAGTAGATGATCACCGGGAACATTTTTCATTACTAACGAGAGAAGAAGTGAAACAATGCCAACTATTCCAAAATTACCGATTTTTATGTGAAATATCGCCAATTTATAACGCAATGACTAACCAAAATCAATGCGAATTAGCAATCCTACAACGAATAGCAAATCTCGAAGGGGTATGTACCATTAAGTCAGTTAAGATATCAAACCATTGGATTAAGCTCCATGCGACGAATCAGTGGATATACTCCATTCCAAATAAAACAACATTCGATGTTATATGCGGCCAAAGCATTACATCACTCAGTCTCCAAGGATCAGGGATATTAGAAATCAAGGCTGGATGCGTTCTGCGAGACACAAATTTTTACATCGTCGCCATCGGTTCAGCTTCCAACAACATAAGCGAATCGTTCCGCAGACCACTCAGCACATTAAACGGAGCCAACAACTTAAGGACGTTCATCACACGGGTTCGAAATAAAACGATAGGATACGATGAGCCTCAGCTCGTAAATCTTCAGGATACCACGCAACTAGAACAAGAAATACAAGCGGTTAGAGAAAAGGAAGGACGACTGCATGAGGGGAATTTTCATCATGTCCATCACTACACCATGATACACACAATTTTTTGGATTGGTGTAGCCATTATGTATTATTTGGGGCATCAACTATATTAAACAAAGGCGAACAACGCGCCCACCCCCTTCACCTCTTCAACGTTCGGAAGCATGAAAGCAGCAACGGAAGCCCTGGTATATGTTAAGTTTCACAGTATAACAATCTAAATGGCGGCCCGGGAATATGTTGAGATCAACAGTGCAACAAAACACAATATTTTATGTCAACTCATCAACACTACAAGCTGGAACCTAACAAATTAATAATTTGTTTTCTTTATAATGTCACACAACACCTTTTCTCATTAATATGCTTACTAAACATTAATGTTTTATTATTTCTTTTTATTGTAAAATAGTGTAATTTGGATGAATGAGATTTTGTATAAAAAGACGAGCAAATTAAAAATAAACGCTCAGAATAAATTTACAACTGAAACAAAGTGTTTGTTCTCAAGATTATTAAGACCCCACCAGTGGTAATCTTAATAATCATCAATATACGGAACTCTTATATTAACAACAAGTTGTTTATTCTCGATAACCAATAGGCCCCACCCGTGGTAATCTATTAGTTAACTGTAGATCAAGACTATCTTGAATTTATAATTTAAGTATAAAAGTCTATGATTTTACACTAGTATTTACTGCCCACCGAAGCACTCAATGAAAGAAAAAGATTATCTCGAGTTCCTCAGTAAATTAGGAAAACGATTTATACTTGGAGGAGACTTTAATGCAAAAAATGTGCACTGGAGATTCAGATTAACAACGACTAAGGGTAAAGAACTCCTAATAGCTATTAGAAAATGCAGTTGTGAAGCCTTCTCAACTGGAAAACCAACCTACTGGCCAACTGATCCAACTAAAGTACCAGATCTGATTGATTTCTTTATAATAAAGAACATATCTGTAAATTATGTACAAGTAGATGAAATCCACGACTTAAACTCTGATCATTCACCAATACTTCTAACGTTAAGTGAAAAAATCATTCAGAAAGAAAGAAACCCATTCCTAGTAAATAATCACACTAATTGGGCATGCTTTAGACTATCGTTAGAAAAAAAAATTAACTTAATGGTTCCATTAAAGACTGAAGAACAATTAGACAAAGAAGTTCACAAATTTTTAAACGATATACAGCAATCAGCTTGGGAAAATACTCCTGAAATTAAAACGAAAATTAAGGGAAACAACTACTCTATGGAAATTAGGGAACTCCTCGCAGAAAAAAGAAGAGCGAGAAAAGAATGGCAACAAACAAGGGCCCCCCAATATAAAACTCATTTGAAAAATCTCATTCAACAATTAAGAAGAGAGATCAAAGAATTGAAAGATGAATCAATTAGCAACTATTTAAGAAAATTAACTAATGATAACAGTATACTGATTATTCTCTTTGGAAAGCAACCAAAAGAATCAAAAGACCAATAATGCAGATTCCCCCAATAAAAATATGAGGTGAGAAATGGGCTAGAAATATTGAAGACAAAGCTCGAGAATTTGCTGAACACCTCGCAAAAATATTCTAGCCACATGAAGACCAAACTTTGGAAGCCGAGATAATAACTGAACAAGCTGTGCAAGACAGTAAAGAAATCCTACCCACAACACCAAAAGAAGTCATGCGTGAGATAAAAGTTAATATGAGTATGGAAAAAGCTCCTGGGTACGATCTTATTACTGCAGAAATCTTAAAACAACTGCCAAGGAAAGCTCTGGTGGAACTCACCAATCTTATAAATGCAGCATTTAGAATCAAATGTGTACCAAGCTTATGGAAAATTGCAGAAGTAATTATGATCCCGAAACCTGGGAAACCACCACACATAACATCGTCTTATAGGCCAATTTCGCTATTACCAGTCATATCCAAACTCTTTGAGAAGCTTCTGGTAAAAAGATTAAATCCGATAATCGAGAGTAAAAACTTGATCCCAAATCATCAGTTCGGTTTTGCAACCAACACTCAACAATTGATCAAGTACACAGAATAACCAGTATAATTGAGGAAGCATTAGAGGAGAAAAAAGTCTGTTCAACAGTATTTCTAGACGTTGCACAAGCGTTTGATAGAGTGTGGCATGAAGGACTTAACCACAAGTTAAGGAATCTTCTACCAATGCAATTTGCTAAAATACTGGAATCTTACTTGAAAGATAGGTTCTTCAGGATTAAGTTAGATGATATATTTTCTGAATTGAAAGAAATCAATGCAGGAGTTCCGAAGGGCACTGTATTAGGGCCAGTTTTATACCTACTATACGCTTATGATCTTCATACATTAGAAAACAACACAGTGGCAACTTTTGCAGATGGTACGGTGATCTTAGCTGTTGGAAAAAGCAACGAAGAATCAACACAGAAGTTACAATCAGCTATAACTCAAATATATAAATGAACAAAAAGGTGGATAATAAAACTAAATGAAGCTAAATAAGTTCACATCAACCTTACAAACAGACGATTCGAACATATTCCGATTACCATAAATCGGGAAATAATACCGCATGCAAACACAGCTAAGTATCTCGGCATGACCCTGAATGCTAAACTACGATGGAAAGCACACGTCAAGAAGAAAAGTGAAGAATTAAGACTTAAATACAGAAAAATGTATTGGCTGATGAGAAGGAACTCTTCTTTATCAACATACAACAAGCTTCTACTTTATAAGCAAATATTGAAACCGATTTGGACTTATGGTATTCAGCTTTGGGGTTGTACCAAACAAATCAACGTAAATATCATTTAAAGATTTCAGAATATGGTATTAAGGAACATCGTTGATGCACCTTGGTATGTCAGGAACAATGACATTCATAGGGACCTTAAAATGAACCTCATCTTAAACGAAATCCAGGAAAAAGCACGGAGACATGAAGAAAGGCTCCGTCAACATGTGAACTGTGAACATTGAGGCAACTCGGCTCCTAAGCATCACGAATTTAGTACGCAGACTTAAAAGAACCAAATCTTTTGAGCTGGTGTGATTGTCAGTTTAAGCAGCATTGTGCTGATCTAAAATCCACTACAAAGATGTGGTTTACTTCAATTTACCAAACCCTATGGAACGCCAATGGGAAGAAGCCATAGATTAATTTAAGTTAGTAAATTAAGTCAGAATCAAATTGCTCATTAGTCCAGGAGACTAGATTGTAATTACATAAAATAAATAAATATAATTTATTTAAAAAAAAAAAAAAAAACAAAAAAAAAAATCTCTACAACCATCAACATCCCTAAATACCGACTCCATAGTTCTCTGGAATATATAGAGGGGCTGAACTAACCCCAAATGGGAGATGCTGGAATTGAAATAATCCTTTATGGGTATTGATTGTTAACGGTTACGTTAAGGTTTTGATTTTTCCGAAACTGAAAGTTCTTGATATAGGCTCCCTCCAGATCAAGTACACAAAAATAAGAATTTGCTAAAGAAGCTAAAACTTCATCAATAATGGGAAGAGGATAGTGTTCAGTGGTTAAATATCCATTTATTGTAATTTTAAAACCGCAACAAATTCTAGTTTTTTCATTTGGTTTGGCCACAACAACTATGGGTGAAGCCCAATCATTAGATGTAACAGGTTTTAAAATATTTTTAGATACCATCAATTCAAGTCCTTTTTCAACTTGATCGCGTAATCTTAATGGTAAATTATATGCGCGATGCAAAATAGGATATGTACATCTTTTAAAACAAGATTAGCTTCAAAGCCCACATTATGATCTAAATTATTTGAATCAAAAACATTAGGAAATAAATTTCGTACTTGATTTACTTTATCCAAATTATCCAAATTATCATTTTTGACATCTTCATCATCATCACTTACTTCAAAAAATTCTCGCCAATTAGGATACTCAGTAAAATATTTATAATACGTTAATATATCTATAAAATTCAATTTTAAAATTTTCTACTTTTAAATTAACATAAACAGGCGGTTTTGTAACCATTTCCAAATTAAATGAATTTATGCTTAAATTATTAAAATTTAAAGTATTTACGTCTCTTTTACAGCACCTCTTCGCATGATGGCCAAAAATTCCACAGTTAAAGCATCTCATACGTACAGGATGATTACTCGACGAATGATTGTATGGACATCTAAAACTTTGTGGTGACTTCGTCGAACTGGAGCGTGAATTTTTACGATATAGGTACTATATTTGGATGAATTTCTTCTTCGACTTGAATTGCGAAATTTTGATCGTCCACGTGGCCTGGAACTTTGGTGACGTATTTGATCAGCTGACTGAATTAAATTAATCTCCATCGTCGTATCTTTCCGTATTTTGTGTTGCTCTTTCACGGTCAATTCCAAATGTAAAGCATGGTCACTAGTTTTTTGAAAGGTAGTAGTTTCATCGCTTTTATTCAATAAAATTCCTTGGATATTATGATCTTTAAGGCCAGTTACAATACGGTCCAAAAAAGTTTTATAATCATACATAGTGGCGAGCGTTTTCAATGCTACGTTATATTCTGAGATAGTTTCGTTTGGTAATTGATTATTTTTTAGAAACTTATATTTGTTTGCGGTTTAAAATGTGTTTTGAGCACGGTAACAATTTCAACGAACGTTTTATCGATAAGATTATCCGGATACATTAATTTTCTTAATGTACTAAAAGTTTCCCCTCCAATTAACGTAAGAAATAATGAAACTTTTAGATTTATCTTGGTAACAAATATTCTTCTTGCAGATACATTGAAACTGTATGATATGACAATTTAATCAAAATGGATTTTCGGAGAATGAATAGAGCCGAAACAACTTTTATTCAAATAATCGGTACTTCAAAACGAAAATCTACAGCATCAATCCTAAAACCACTTGAGAAATTCGACAAATTTTTCAATAACCTGACCTCATTACTCTAAATCAAAATAATTTTTTTTTTTTTATAAATTTTCAAATAATTTATAGTCATTGATATCTCAAATTATCGATAGTAAAAAATAAAAATTCGTATACATAAACCAAATTCCATTTGAATATGTACTTATGTACATACGGGTAAATACATTAAACATTCTACTCAAGTCCAACATAATTCGGTAAAGTATAGTTACGAAAAAACTGCCATTTATACTAAAACTACTTCTAAACTTTTTTACTAGTTTTTATTTTCAGTACATTGAATATTCGAAGCTCCAATAAGAATGAGATGAAAACATAAATGGAAACTAACTGTGTTTATAAGCCCTTTTTTAAGTACTTTTCAAACTTTTATTTGTTTTTTGGATTTGGCAATAAAATTGTTAAAGTCGTTATTATTATAATGACGTACTTTTTATGATTTCGATCGAAATTTTCCTGTAGTCCAAGCGGCATCGTTCGAATCAGCTAACTTAACACAAAGATTTTTATGTAAACAATTTAAAAATTGTACGAAAAGATATATAAAAATTTAGAAGATTGATTTTTATGTTTATATTTATGTGACTGCGGGATTTTACTGGTCCATTCAAGAGAACAAACAAAGAAATCACCCACACTTTGATAGTTTTATTTATAACTAGCTGTATACCCGGCCACGCGTTGCTGTGGCTCAGTCTATATACTGGTTAAATAGAAAAGAAAGAAAAGAGAAAGCACACGTTTCTGGTTTGCCGAGGTTGTCTAGTTTGCTGACTCTGGAACACGCAACGTATAATTTGCAGTACGTTTGGTGAATTCAAAAATTCTAATGGATAATTGAACGCTTCATATGTTTCCACAACATAGTATCGACCGACTTGTATGTGACTGCTTCGCTTTGAATTTTAGACAGAATAATATTGTTACGTTTTTGCCTTGTCAATCACGGTTCGTTTCACTGGATTGTGAATAAAACAAAATCAATTCAATTTATCAGCAACGAATTTATTTATTTCACACAAAAAATTATTACAACACAATTTATTAATAAAAATTCACAAAATCACTTTATATAATTAAACAAATTACTTTATATAAATTACTAGCTGTACCCTGCCCGCTTTGCTGGACGTGTAAGTTTTTTTATTTTTTGATGAACATATTGTTAAGTTTTTGTCTTGTCAATCAAGGTTCGTACCACTGGATTTTGAATAAAACACAACACTTCAATTTATAACGAATTTTATTTTCTGAGCATAAAAGTTATTTCATCATAATTTATTAACGATAATTGACAAAATCAGTTTTTTATTATTATCGGACAATTTTACGGATTACTAACTTATAATTTTTATATCGCACTAAAACACTTTTAAAATCACTTTTTATTTCACAGAATTTTATTCATTAAGAACAGTTTTATCATGGAAAATTCCATTTTAGTACTGTAGAACTTTGCGTTATCAATTAACTCATTCTATTCTACTCTAGGTATCATCGTAACAATCTGGAATAAAACATTTTTTTTTTTGGCATTTTAAATTAAAGATTATATTTTGTTTTTAATTTTTGTATTTTATTAAATTAAAATTATAATGAAAAATTAAATTAAAAATATTTTAATTAGATAAAAATTGTTTGATTTATTGATTTATTCCAATGCTTTTTGGTATACAACATTTTTAGTTGTACCTTCAGGTGCGTACACATATAATGATGAAGGTTTTCCTACACGTGAGCATCCAACATATAACTGACCGTGTGAGAAGCATGGATATTCCAAATTTAGACCACAAACTTGAAATGACTGACCTTGTGATTTGTTTATAGTCATAGCAAAAGCTAGACGTATTGGAAATTGTATTCTTTTAAAATTAAATGGCACATCTGTATATAAATTTTGGTCCCAAATTTCCTCACTGCCTCATGAGAATTTTGTATACGTACAAGGAGTAAAAGATACATTTGGTTATTGTGTTCTGTCATTTTCATTGTTTGTATTAGTGTATCATTTTGTGACGGTAAGTATCAAAAATAAGCCAATCGGTTGAAATCCGTTGAAATCGGGAAAATTTTTTGATGCTTATGCTCACGTGTGAGAATATTTCACTTGCTATGAAGCAGGAGAATTAACAATACATACTGTGTTGTTCGTTGTAAATATTTTTTGAATATTCTACTTTTAGTAAAGTTCTATTATTGTACGAGTATAATAAAAAAAATGTATTTCTTTAGTTTTAACTTAACATGTTTGTTTTTTAATTTTGTAGGTTTCGTGTTGTAAAAGCAGATTAATTTTTTATTAAAAATTTAATTAAATCAATCAAATATTATGTAAGTACAGTTTACATTATGTAAAGGTTACTAAAAATACTTACACTCAAATACATTCAAAATACATAATGTAAACTGTACTTTCACAATATTTGATTGATTTAATTTATTTTAATATTTAAGCCATCAAAAAATTCTGTTGAAAATTTTAGAAATTTCAACAAATCGAGAATAATCGCAAATTTTTTTTACAAACTGTATTTGAAATTGATAATGATGTTTTACGAAATCTTTTTTGATATAGCTAATTGCTTTGATTTTTAATATAGCTAATATCCAAGATAAAAAAAGGTAGAAAAAATTATAAGTAAGTAACGTAAAACATTTGAATTTTTAAATGTAATTGCCCTTGTTTACCAACAAAATATAATATTTTGAACATACATATGTACCTACTCGTATTATTAAAAATCTATTTTCTTATTCCTTTATTTTATGTTTATCTTGCTAACTACTACATGCATTTTATACATTTTCCCAATGCCATATCGATCGTAAACAAAATCATATGGGATTTTCAAATGCATTATTTTACATCGTCTTTATTATCAATTTAAAAGAAAATTTTTGTTTATAAATATAAATAATTTGAAATTAAATATATCGAATTGCAGGTTATACACAATTTTAATTGAAATTAATAAAATTTTAATACACAATTTTGCATTTTAGTCGATTGATTTTTTTTTTCAAACATCTTCGCGTCCCTTTAAAAATTTCATTCGTATACGAAACCCTAATCTCAACAAAGAACACAAAATAACTATACGAAAAACTAAAAAGAGCATGAAGAGCATGAATAATAAAAGAGCATTCGAACACACTCACAATAACTAATACCATTGCGATCCGGTAATTCTCGCCTCACCGACTCATGAGATGACCAAAATTTATGTCCTGATGGAATTATTGGAATGCGTGGGATTAAAACCTCTTCACCTTTGTATTTGCCAGTTAATATGGTTGCTTCAATGACATTTGTCATTAATTTTTTAACAGCAAGTCGTGTACCATTACAAAGTTTTGGTTGATTAATATTACGTAATAAAATGATTGGTACACCAATTTTTAATTGAAGAATATGTGGTGCTATTCCAGGCAAATCTAATGAATTTAAAAATTCTGTAGGATAATTTACCACTTCGTCTTGATCTATAACACAATCTATTGATTTATATGCAAATGTTTCACCTACAATTTTATTTTGAATGGCAATATTTATATCATTAACGTCTTTGTTTTTTGCTGCCAATATTGCTCGTTCACTTAACCAATTATGATTTTTGTATTGTTGTACAATATTTGTATATACGCTTTCAATTAATTCTTCTTTTGATTCTTTTAAAATACAAAAATTATGTGGAAATGTAATTAAACCAGTTGTAATATCAATTGGAATTTTTCCATTTCCAATGTCCAATAATTGTTTGGAAAATGTTACAGCGGATTCATCGTTTTGCAAATGAACACGCATATTTCTTGTTAAATTTAATTTTTGAACGTTTCTCCATAAATTAGATGATTTTAAACACGCATTTAATTCATCAGCTGGAGTTGATCGTGGTATAACAGGTAGTGTCTGTCTATAATCGCCTGATAATAATACTGTTGTACCACCGAATAACTGTTGATTATTGCGTTAATCTTTTAATGTTTTATCTAATGCTTCTAATGATTTTTTATGTGCCATTGTGCATTCGTCCCAGATTATTATTTTGCATTGTTGCAATACTTTTGCAATTCCTGATGTTTTTGATAAGAGTATGTTACATGTTGGTGTTTCAATTATTTGCATATTTAATGGAAGTTTTAATGCTGCATGAGCAGTCCTCGAAATCGATGCATCGGCAATTGTATTATTCCAATTTTCATCGTTTTCAAGCAAATTTAATAGTTGACATGCTTCTCGATATGTTACACATATATTATTATTTACTGTTCTTAAATTTTCGAATGATGTTGGTCCATGAACATTAACTAATAATAAACGTAAATAGTAGCATTCTGCATTGTTTGGGTGTACATCATATAATCTTCCTAAGACATGGGTAGAAAATATATTTAGAGTTCCTTGTTTACGACGTTCAAATATTTTTTTAGATATGTTCCAAGTGTAATATGTTGGAATATCTGAATATAATAATGTTTTTGCGAATGAATCAGTTTGATATAATGAAAAAAATGCAGTTAATGTTGTTAGTGGTGGTTGTTCTGCTCTTTGTAGTGCATTTTGTGTAGTAAAGTAAACTCTTTGTCCATTTTCAAGATGAATCGCTAAATGAACAACGGTTGGATGTCGTTCATGTATTGGAAATGATGAAATTCGCCAGATAGCTTCATTGCTACTTATATAATGTCCCATTTGATATTGTGTAATTTCATCAATATTTGTGTTAGTATTAGATGTTACACCGAAAACTGCCATATCACTCCCTTTGTTTACATATTTGCAAATATATTTTATTGATTTCACGGAATTGCAATATTCAACGTTGATATGTGCTTTATATGCTTTAGATAATAGTGGTGAATACGGTACAACCCATCTATTATCTATTTCAATTTCTTCATTTTTAATTTTTATAATGAAAGATTGACCATTATCCTCAATTGAGCGCCGACGATATAATGGATAACCATCAATGCCTGTAATTGATTCTGATATTAATGCTCTTGGGTATCGTTTTGAGCACTTACCGTTAATCATGCAAGGTGAATTGATGTTATATGCACCACATGGACCATGAATCATATTTTGTTTAATAATTTCAAATAATTCTGGATCAGTTGTTAAATCTGGAATTTCTGCAGAAATTATATTATCAACTTCGTTTGGTGTTATTTGTGCTACTAACCAAATTAAAATGTGGGCATGTGGCAATCCTCTTTTCTGCCATTCGATGGAATACATCCAGCAACGTGTTTCGCCAAAAATTTCATGTTTCGTTATTAAATCCAGTAATGACTTAAGTTTCTGTTTAAAGACAGGTGCTATAATATCATGACGATCTGTATATGTTTGACCTTGAAATAAATTTTGTTTTATTTCATCCCATTTGGGATTACATGTGAAGGTTATAAATAAATCTGGGCGTCCGTACTTTCTAACATATGACATTGCATCTTGTGCATATTCATGCATATGTCTTGGACTTCCAGTGAACGTTGCTGGTAAAATTGTCATTCTTCCAATATTGTTGACATTTCCATCATTATTTATTGCATCACGAAGATGTATGTATTCTTCTGAACGTAATTTTTTTTTGGTTTAATCGAATATATAATAAACGTTCAGTTTCTTTTTTCGCGTACATATCAACAATATATTGATGAAATAATTGGCGATATTTTAATATATGATTTTCTTCATTTTCCCGTACCATAAGTCTATATGAATAATAATTCATAGCACTTACTTTTTTATTTAATTCTTCACCTATATTAATTATTAATATAATATTTATGTATTTTGTTTAATAGAAAAATTTAATAAATATTTGTTTACCATTTACTGGATTTATCATTTTAATTTGAATATGATATCCATCTTGTCCTTGCCAAAATATAATTGGATATTGTAATGCATCATAAGACCTATGTGTTTCACAAACACGTTAAAGTCTATCATTTCTGCGATGTAATATAATGTCACGTGATTCAAATTGGTCTCCAGCAATAACTATCGCAACTTCATTGATTGTTGGTGCATTAAATCTTCTAGAGTGTTCTCCAATAGGAGTTTTATCGGCTCTAATTACTATTCTATGATTATCCGATGGCATTTTTTCAAGTGACGTTTTAAATAATTTAATTAGTTCATTATGTTCATGAAATAAATTTTGTAATGATTCTATAATTACTCTTCTTGTACATGAATTGATTTCACAACGTACATTTAATTCATCATCAGAATTTCCAATAAAATAAATTTGTAGAAATTTATGTGTATCATCTGGAAGTGGTAATAAAGAACCTGCTGAGTGATAAATTTGGCCTTGAACTTTGAATGTTGGCATGAAATTATCAGTAATAATATTTGTAGCACCAAAAGAAGTCATTTGAAAAGAGTTATTGTATTTTCGAATGTTTGATAAAAAACGCTTCGACTGTAGTGTTGTTCCCGAAATTAATGTTAGCAATGGCTCTGGTGGATCAATTAAAACTGGCAAATTTACCTTACCATTTGCACAACACAAGCCATGAGCTTCATTTTTGAATTTTAAAGCTTTGCAATGCACACAAATGTTATTCATACCGCTTATAGTAATAATTGGATTTAAGCTATAATCAATTGTATGATCATAACGAAAAGCAAGCTTATTAAATATTATCCTATTTGTATTTGATGTGCTTCTTCTTGCTTGTCTATTTCCAATTCGATTTGATTCATTTCTTAATTCGTATTGTTCAGCTGATTCATTTGCACGTAACTGTGATATTTGCAATTTAACCCTTCCAATCCGTTCTCTATGTTCAGCTGGTGTTTCATTTGAACATCGTGTTCTTATTTGATTGTTTCGACATGTGTTGCGACCAATATTTGAAACTTTACGTGGCATTTTAATTTTCACATATAAAATCTGCATAACAAATAAATAAAAATGTCTATTTAAGTTAACCTCGTATCATACATTTTTTATTTATTACCTTAAAATTCTTTTTAATACTTTGTAAATTTTTTTGATTTAAAATATCCGTATTATGTAAAAATATTGATTAGAATAAAACTCCAAATGTCTTTAAGCGCGGCCTACCCGTGGTGGATTTAATTTGCGTAAAAGAATTATTGGCATACCAATTTTTAATTGTAGAATGTGGCGTGGATTTCCAGGCAAATCAAGTGAATTTAGAAATTGAACCCAGTTCACAACTTCATCTGGATCCATAATGCAATCAATGGATTTGTATGTTTTGGTTTGGCCACAAATCTTACTTTAAATGTCAATATTAAAGTCACTAACGCAATGATTTGTATAATTAAGTGCAATATTGGGATATACAGTTAAAATTAAATCTTCTTTTGATTCATTTGTAACACAGAAATCGAGAGGTAATGTTATTAATCCTGTTGTATTATTTATAGCAAATTTTCCGTTTCCAATATCCAATAATTGGTTGGCAAATAAATGGGATGATGCATCGTTTTGTAATTGTGCCCGCATGTTTACAGTAAGTTATAGTTTTTGAACAAATGAGATGATTCTAAACACGCGTTTAATTCATCTGCTGGTTTTGAGCGTGTGATGACTGAAATATTGTTTTATTTTTTGTATTATTATTATTTCGCAACACACCGTAATGTGCATTCGTTTGTAGAATAGTTTTTTTTTTTTTTTTTAAACATATACCCAACGATACTTATTAAAATCTAGTGAAAATAATTTTTTATACACCAATACCCCGCTTTACGAATTTATAGTTTCCTAAAAATTGAGCGTAAACCGAAATTTCTTGTTGTTTTATTGGAAAATTTCGTAAATCGATGGATTGGTGTATACATGTCACCAATCCCTCGATTTACGAATTTTCGCAATAAGACGAAAAGAAATTTCGATTTATGCCCAATTTTTCCGAAACTAATAAATTCGTAAAGCAGGGTATTGGTGTACTGGAAAAAAAAAAAAAAAAATCTTGCGCTATCTATCTATCGGACAAAAAATAAACTATACGAAAACACTCCTCACGACCCATAGAACACACATACAAATTTTTATTAAAATCGGTGCAGTGGTTCTTGAGTTTTAGTGTTACAAACACACACGTCATTTTTATATATATAGAGATTCTCAAATTCCAGTACACTTATAATTTTTATTTCCACTAAAACACTTTTTAAATCACTTTTTAATTCCTATTTAATCTTCACACTATCGCTTTCCAAATACTACTAATAATCTTACAAGTTTACACTATCGCGTTTCAAATTCTAATAATCCAATTCGATCTTGTTCACCTTTTTATATACACAAACAAATCTTCTCGAAAGTTCATGACTTTTCCAGTTAGAATAGTGTAGAAACATTTAGGACTGTTTTATCATGGAAAATTCCATTTTAGTACAGTAAAACATTGAGCTATTAGTTTGGCTTATTCTATCACACCCTAGGTGTCACCGTCAAAATATTTTTAATGTGACGGTGACACCTAGTGTGTAATATAAGAAGTTAAAGTAATAGCTCAATGTTTAACTGTACTAAAATGGAATTTTCCATGATAAAAATTGTTACGTAATGTTTCTACACTATTCTAACTAGAAAAATCATGAGCTTTCTAGAAGTTTGGTTTGTGTATATAAAAAGGCGAACGAAGTCGAATTGGATTAGTAATATTTGGTAAGCGATAGTGTAAAGATTAAAAGGTATTAAAAAGTGATTTAAAAAGTGTTTTGGTGTGAAATAAAAAGTAAAAGTGATTAGTAAAATTTGAGAATAATTTATATAAAGTCGTTTTGTGAATTTTTATTGATAAACTGTGTTGTAATAAATTTTGTGATATAAGTAAATTCGTTGGAGATAAATTAAATTGATTTTGTATTATTCACAATCCAGTGTGACGAACCTTGAGTGACAAGGATATGAACCTAAGTACGCGTTGCGTTAAACATCGTAAATTTTTCTTCGCCATTTAATAAATTTATTAAATTTTCATTTTATTCATCTAATAGTATTTTGTAGTATTTTTGTTGGCTGTTATTGTGTTTTTATTTTCTTTTTTATCTTGTTTTAACAAGAATATTTGCTAACAATTTGTGTTTGCCATCAAGTTGTGTTTTATACAAACTTTTGACCGTCTAAGTGCTAATATTATAATTATTTATTAATTTGTGATAATGTCCGTGTGCTGCAAGTGTAGTGTAAACATAAATGATAACTTTTTTTCTTGTTCTGGTGAATGCAAGAAAGTTGTACATTATGGTTGTACGGGAAAAAAAACAGTGTTTGATGTAATATCTGCAGTTCCTAATTTTTTATGGCGTTGTAATGAGTGTAGTGATCTTTTTAAAGTGTTGAAGGAAAATAATGATCATCTTACTAGTGCTATGAACTCTATTTCAACAACTTTGCTTGCATTAAAACATAAAACGACATCTTTAAATGTTGACCTGGGAACCGCAATAAAACCAAAATGTAATCCAGCTACATTGAAATCTAAAAAATTGCAAAATAACAATGTTGAGCCGTCGTCACGAACTACGAGATCAAGGGGTTCGTCAACAACAACAAAGGCTGAGCCTATTGCTGCTACTCAATCATCAAGTGATAATAATAATAATAATTCCCCCAAAATTATTATTGGGAGTGGTGGTCTTGAGTCTACTCTGCGCACTGTTGAACCAGTAAAATGGGTTTTTGTTTCACGTCTGTGCAAGGATGTAATTGACGATGATATGGTACTGTATCTAAAAAATAAATTTGCCATTGATAAACCTATTCTGGTTCGGATGAGACGTAATGATGGCCGTGACTATATATCATTCAAAATTGGGGTTCTGGATAACAAATTCAACCTGCTGTTGGACTCATCATCTTGGCCTCCTGGTGTATTAATCAAAGAATTTGTAAATTATCGTCGGCAATCATCGAATAATTTTTTAGTACCTCGGTCGGCTTTAACGGTTTAAAGCCTACATTTAATTCAAAGTCAAGTTCAAAGTTAAGTTCAATCTCAATCTATTATCAGAATGTTGGTGGTATGCGCACAAAATCAACGCATTTTTCATTATTTCTATCGTCGTCTTGTTATCCGATATATGTTTTATCTGAGACATGGTTGAGACCAGGTGTTTTAAGTTCGGAATTCTTTGATGGTAATTATGTTACATACAGATGTGACCGTTCCAGCCTAACAAGTGATAAATCTGATGGTGGTGGAGTTCTTGTAGCTGTGCATAATTCAATTATAAATTATGATGTAGTATGTCCGAATAATACTGTGGAATATGTTGCTGTGAAATTATCTTGGACAGTAAAATCAATGTATTTATATGCTGCATATGTCCCACCTCTGAGCCCTGTTGAGGTTTATAGATTACACTGTGCAAATATTTATTATTTTGTATCTGAGTGTAGCATACATGACATCATATGTGTATTGGGTGACTTCAATCTTCCGGGTTTATGTTGGTGTACTGATGATGATAATACTACTTCTGTTTCTCCATCCAATGTTACGAGTGATGTGGAACAAATTTTTATTGATACCATGTTGTCTTTAAATTTACATCAAATTGGCAAAGTTGCTAACTTGAATGGTAGAATTTTGGATCTAGTTTTACTGAATGATCCTAATTGTGGATTGGTTACTAAGTCGTTGGAGTCTTTTGTTCCTGATAGATCTCATCACAATGGATTGGATATCAATTTTGACTGCCAGGAGCTGTTTTGTAAATTCATCAACAATGCACAGCCAAAGTTAAATTACAATTTTAATAAGGCCAATATTGCCGGTCTGCAGGAGTTTTTTGAAATGGTGGACTGGGATAAAACTTTTAATTCTAAATTGAGTGATGTTAACGCTTTGGTCGACTCATTTTATTTGATTGTACTTGAGGCTTTCGACAAACATGTACCTAAATGCTATAAACGTAGGAATAACCATCCTCCATGGTTTGACAACAATTTGGTCAATTTAAGAAACAAAAAAAAATAAGGCACATACATTAGCCAAAGGTTTGAGTGATAACTTGGATTGTCTTAATTCTTTCCGACGACTACGCCGGGAATTTGATAAGCAACAACACCGAGCGTATCGGAACTATATTTCACGGCTGGAAGATAATTTAATTTCAAACCCAAAACTATTTTGGCCTTTTGTTGATGTCAAAAGAAAATGTTCCGGTTATCCCCAAATGATGTCGTTAAATGATGTAACTGCCTGTAATGCTGAGGACATATGTGAATTATTTGCAGAATTTTTCTAATCAGTCTATAAAAAATACAATGATAATGCTATTGATGTTTCCTTAGGACCTCGTATTCCGCAGCATCAAAATTTAATTGGAATACCTTATATTTCAGAAAAAGATGTCAGCCTTGGTATATCCAAGATGAAATCGGGATGTGGTTTTGATAATATACCTGCAACAATACTTAAAGACCTTAATAGCTCGCTATCATTACCATTATCTCTGATATTTAATGCGTCTCTGAAGAGTGGTGTATTTCCGTTGATATGGAAGAAGTCATTTATAATTCCCATTTTTAAATCCGGAAAACGGAGTAACATTACAAATTATCGAGGCATATCAATATTATCATCGATTCCAAAATTATTTGAGCTTATTGTTTCTGATTATTTGTATTTTAATGTTAAATCTTCATTAGCACTTCAATAACATGGATTCGTAAGACATCGGTCTACCACTACAAATCTCTTAAGTCTAACATCTAAAGTGTTTAGCGATTTTGACTCCAAATGTCAGCTGGATGTGGTTTTCACAGATTTTGCGAAAGCATTCGACTCGCCTCAGTTTGAGCTACTTCTTGACAAACTGGATGGATTTGGAGTGAGTAAATTGTTTTTGATTGGATTGGATCGTATCTGCGTGATCGGAAGCAGGTAGTGCAAATTAACGGGTTTACGTCTAAGATGATTGAAGTTCATTCTGGAGTACCTCAGGGCTCACACCTAGGACCAGTGTTGTTTAACGTTTTCATCAATGAAGTTGCTTCTTTGTTCCAGTACTGTGACTGTGAGTTATATGCTGATGATTTGAAAATATCAAAAACTGTATGTAGCCCGCAGCAATGTAATGAAATGCAGAGTGATCTTGATTTGCTGTATAATTGGTCAATTATGAATAAATTGAACTTGAATTTGGAAAAGTGCAAGATTATGAGCTTCTCCAGGAAAAAAGCAGTTATTCATCATCATTATCTTATTGGTAATCACCAGCTTGAACGAGTTATGACATTTAAAGATTTGGGTGTTATCTTGGACCATCAATTGAATTTCCGAGACCATATCAATTTAATAGTGGCTAAGTCTAACTCTCTACTTGGCTTTATTCGTCGTATCACAAAAGATTTTCGTAATCCACAATCAATTAAAACTTTGTATTGTTCCATTATTCGATCTAATTTGGAATATGCGTCGAGTATTTTAGATCCTGCTTACCATATTTATATCGATAGAATTGAACGGGTACAGAAGAAATTTAGTATTGACTATCTTCATAAATTGAATTGGCCGTTTGATCCGGACCTTCCAATGTGGCTGAATAAAAAGAATTTGCCATCCTATAACGACCGTTGTAAAATTGCTAATTTGGACTCATTGCTTGTAAGACGTAGATGTGCTGCTTCAACAGTCATCGCTGATTTGCTGAACAATTCTATTGACTGTCCGGAACTACTTGCAATGATTGATATTCATGTGCCCTGTAAACCTACTCGGGTCAGGGATTTTATATATTTGCCGACTTTTAAATCGAACTATGCATATAATGCTCCGATCCCATCTATTTGTCGACAATTTAATCATAATTTTGATGTGTTTGATTTTAATATTTCTAAATGTACTTTTAAAAAGCAAATCAAAGCTAAATTATAAAACTATTTATAATTATAATTATTGTAATCAAAAAAGGATTTTTATCCCGTTGATTTTTAGAATAAATAAATAAATAAATAAAGGCAAAACCGTAACATTGAGTTACTATACGTCTTTGTTCTTGGCGGCAAGAAAAGCTCGTTCACTCAACCATAATCGTGATTCTTATAATTGGTTTGGATATTGGGAAATACTTTTTCAGCCAATTTTTCTTTTGACCTCACTAAATTGCAAAAGTTATGAGGCAATGAAATTCGTCCTGAGGTCAGATCAACCGGTACCATGTGAGAATATTTCAGCTGATCAGTCATTTTGCAGCTGCGGACACGCATAATTGTAGTTAATTTCAGCGGCTTTTGCGTGTCGCCACAAAGTAGAGTATTTAAGGCAAGCATTTATTTCGTCCGCTGGTGTCGATTGAGGAATTATAGGTAAAGTTTGCCTGAAATCTCCTGCACGCAATATGAATGCGTTTCAAAACAATTTAATGCTTCCACGCAAATTTTGCAATGATTGATCAAGAGCCTCGAGTGATTTTTTGTCTGCCATTGTGCAAACTGTCAATATTGTGGTTGGAGAAATCTTTTTCTTAGATGCGTCCGCAATTCGATCCTAAAATGGCATCGCCTTATTTCTGGCATCGTCCGGAATAGCTTCGACTTTCTTCGCGATTTTTGAGCAAAAATCTTTAATCATTATCAACGCTTCGTTGTAGATTTTTGTGTCAAATCGATGTTCTTATTTGAATTTTCCTTGCATATGCGACAGAAAATATCTTCACCCATGTGCGATTTATATTTCTCCCATAACCCTGTTGGAGATGAAGAAAAGCAGGCAGTCAATATGATTGCAAACAATGCACGAATTTGATTTGGATGTGTCGTTTTGCACCCGTCAATAATGCATACATCCCAGTATCGGTCGTTAACCAATAAATTCAGAGTTTGCCATGCGCTGTGGAAAGTAGCATGTGTGACGCCGTTGACAATTCTCAACTGCTGGAAAGACGTTGGATCGGGCACACTTAGCAATAGCATGCGAAGAAAAAGCATTTATCTTGATTGGGATGCACTGTGTACCGTCTGCGTGTCGTAGTTTCTTTGAATATGCCAAGTTGTTCGTCAACTCCCTCTCCTTGTTTACGTCATTCAAATGATTTTTTACTCGCATTCCATGTGTAATACGTAGGCACTTTCGAATATAGCAGTGTTTTCGCATAAGCGCCATTTTGACATAACTTGAAGAAATCAGTTAACGTTGTAGCCGGTGGATTCAGGGCAATTTATTGCAAAGCTATGGTGGCGAATCCTTTCATTTCCCATTGCTGCTTATGTTCCTTCCACCCTGATACTGTGCGACTTCATCGATATGTATGACTGCATTCTTATCACTTCTTTCTCGTTGAACACCAAAACGAAATGCAATGTCGCTGCCTTTATTCACGTACTTACAAATGTATTTGATTGATTTAACGGAGTTACAGTATTCCACGTTTATGTATGTGGAACCCGAATTATTTGATCATTTTCTGGTCCTTCGAGCCAGATATATATATCCGAAATGAGATGAGAGCCGTAGAAGACCGCTTGTTCAATTGGTACACACCGCATTGTTACAAGGTGGTAGCAGGGTTAAACGTTGGACTTAGAAACAAGGTTAGTGCATACATTCCTTTAAATGTTACAATGAATGATACCGTCGGTGCAAGTGGTGGAGTCGAGGTGAAACTACTATATACCGAAGGTAACGTTACCTTACTTCCTTGGAGACTATACTGAACGGCAATCGTTCAAACGAAACGGTAACGCCATCGCAGAAGTTACAGAATCTAAAAGGAACGTTAAAGAGTGAAGCAGCTGGCCCACTAAAGCATTTCAGCATCACTGAGGCAAATTATATCGAGGCTTTAACAAAATTAAAATACCTATACGATCGGAAAAGTTATAATGTATACGCGTTCATCAAAACTTTTTTGAGTCAGCTAAGTCTATCTGCAGCAAACTATGCAAATATTAGAAAAATGTTAGATACTTCAGAAGAAGTTGTTCGAAGCTTAAAGGCATTGGGCGAAAAAGTGGAATCAAGGGATCACTGGTTGATACATCTACTAACCTGTAAACTATATAATGAAACTAATGGTCTGTAGGCAAAGGCAACTAGCGAGTATAGGTTTTATATATTACAACATTTTTTATGTTTCTAAACAAGAGAATTGATGCTCTTGAATCCATGCGAACCACACTTAAGCGATCGGACCCACAAACGAACCAACCAAAGGCGAACTCTCAATAAGTTAATAGAGTTGTTAGTAGTTTAAATGAGACAATTTATGAGAAACCATAATCGCTGCTTCAATTGTTTCAATGATGTTCACTGAAGATGGCTAATACAAACCAAACTCGTTTTAGTTTACCAGATTCGCAATCAAATGAGAGTGCCGTTACTTCCGCAAATTATTACACCACAACGAAAATAGGAACAACGTTATTACCTACTGCTCTAGTGCATGTATTAGATGGACGTAAACAGAAATACTGAATATCTAGATTATCACTGAAAGCTGTATTCATAGACTGCTATTAAATCGCAAAAATGCTAGAATTTCTGTATCTGGAATTGGAGGTTCAAAAACAGGTTATACAAAGGGTATAGCCTCTCTAGTCATCACACATGGAACCAAAAACACACCTGGTTTTCAAATTGACGCTTTAATATGGCCAAAGCTGACCACCAAGCAACCATCAACTTGGCTTCCTGCATTAGATATAACTTATTTTAACCAATTTGAGTTAGCCGATCCCAATTTCTACCAATCAGCCGATACTGACTGTTACAGTAGGAAAAAATATTGGAAGACCATTTGCGATCTACCATGCAAAAATCATTCTTCGGTTGGATAGTTGCTGGTAAATTTGATGAATCAAAATCAGTTCATTCACTCACTGTTGCCACTGCTCCAGAGGAAGAAAATTTGGACCATTTGTAAAAAGAATGTATCGCCAGCACCAGCAAACCCATATACACTGACTGAAGAAGAAGCATTTTGTGAAACCCTAAGTTTTCTAAGAATGAGGAATTTTGTGTGATGTATAAGGAGTTTATAGACGACTGCATCAAATTAGGACATATGAAAGAAATAGCATTGCTGAACAGCAATTACCAGGCTACCACCTTCCACACCATGGAATAATCAGACCTTCAAGCACCACTACAAAGGTGGGAGTTGTGTTTGATGGTTCCGCCAAGATCACATCAGGAAAAACACTTAACGACTGCTTGGTGGTTGATTCGACCTTGAAAGCTAACCTTTATCATATTTTATGTCATTTTAGAAGGCTCAGAGTAGGTTTTACATCGGATGTGGAGAAAATATTTCGTCAGGTACGCGTAGCAAGGGTAGGCTCAAGAGATAATCCGAAACTACCCTTTAAATATTAAAAGACGCATCCTATTATCACCAAAAGGGAATATTGTCAGAGGCCAGTCGATTATTCGATCCAATCGGATGGTTAGCACTGATGATCATCAAAACTAAAATATTATTCCAAAATTAGATTGGGATGAACAATTATTAATCAACCTCACTGAAGATTGGCTGAAACTCCGAGATAGCCTGCCACAAATCGAGAAGATTAAAATACCCTGCTACATCCAAACAACCAGTGACACTAACACGGGAAATAAAGGGGTTCTCAGATGCTAGTAAAGAAGCATATTCGGTAGCAGTTTACTCCAGAGTAATTCAACCTAATGGCGAGAGTATTATCATGCTACTATCAGCTAAGACCAAAGTAGCCTCAATTAAACAGTTATCAATACCTCGCCTTGAGCTCTGTGGAGCTTTATTGTTATCAAACTTATTAAACACGCTAAAGGAAACATTGAGGACGAATATTTTAAATATTTACACATGGACCGATTGTATAATCGTACTAGACTGGTTGTCTGCAACTCCAAAATATTGGAATACTTCCGTCGGCAATCGTACATCAAAATTTCTTACACACATGAACAAAGTGCACTGGAATCGGAAGAGAATCGTGCTGATTGTGCCTCGAGGGGGGAAAGAGCCACATCAGTTACTTGAATTCAATTTATGGTGAAACGGACGGATGTGATTAAAAAATTCTGATGAATGGCCTTCGCAGTACAAAAATAATAACGCTACGACGGCGGAAAGGAAGGCCCATTCCTTACCGATTCAAACTTCCTGAATCTAATAAGCAAATTTCAGTTTCGCTAAAATAGTACGCGTTTTAGCTTATGTTTTGCACATTTTTCACCGCAAATCAAAGATTAGAACAGCATTTGCAAACTGTGGGATTAATTAACGCTGAAATAAGACTTAAACAAACAACACCACGTAAACATTTTGCAGAATAAATAAACCATGTATTATTACACAAGAACTCATCAATCACTTACGAAATCAAACACCCCATAATATTACCAGCTGGATACCACCTCACCGAAGTAATTTGGGAAAACCATCAGACCCTTTTCAACCTACATAACCAGAGGGCAAGGGCAAAAGACATACAAAAGCTACATTTGCTTAATCGTTTGCCTAAGTACTAAGGCCGTACAACTGGAGTTGGTTAGTGATCTTAAGAGAGATTTGTAAGGAAATCCATAGCGCCAACGGTTCAAATTTTGTGGGCGGAATAGCAATTTATTATGAAAAATACTAATTCTGTTTACGATTTTCTCAATATAGGCCGGATAAGTTTCCATTCTTTACCTCCAAGATCACCACATTTTAGCGGTCTGTGGTAGGCGGCTATAAAGTCAACAACGTTTCACCTGAAAAGATCGATAGGTGACCATATACTCACCATGGAAGAAATGTCCACGTTGTTGGCAGAAATCGATGCAATTTTAAACTCACGTCCACTTTGTGTACTATCGAGTGAAGATTTAGATGCTCTTACACCAGCGCATTTGCTTATTGGCCGACCAACAACTTTAATTCCTGCTGGAGACTTCGAAGAAATAAAATTATAAAGATTATCCAGATGGTAGATCGTTTAAAAAATAAATCAGCATTTTTGGAATAGATGGAATTTAGAGTACTTAACCAACCTGCAGATGAACCAAATATAAAGATGGACAGGTAATAAAAGAATATAATTTACAACCATCCAAATGGCTCTTGGCTCATGGTACACAACTTCATCCAGGACCTGTCAAAAAAGTGATGGTTGTTACATTAAAACCTGTTATGGGTCTATCTAAACGACCCGTTCATAAGTTAAGTCTTCTACCAATAAATTGAATCATCCGATTTAACCCTCCGTTGGGTGCATGAGTCTGACCAGACTTTTTCGATTTTAATTGTAATTTAAATATATTTCTAATTGAGCTAGCGACTTGAAATTTCGTCCACCTTCCTAAAGTATTGCAACACTTTTCGCTGGTGATGTTTCACATAATAACATGTAAAAGTCTGACGTTTTGTGACATACAGATGGCCTACCCATATTTAGAGCAGCAATTACGATTACGTCCATTAACACGATTTATTCGGTTTAATGATGGGCGAACACGTCCATATCGTTTTTTAAGTGACAAAGCCGCACTAATTTTTTTAAAGAACTATAGTCCGCAAAGGAAGATTCCTCCGCATTACATACATCGCTTCATTCGTCGTCTAATCCAAGCCCTGTAATTCTGGCTAGTGCTATATTAAATGCCCGTAATATTGATGGTGATATCGTTAAATGTCGCATATTACTCGATTCGGCGTCGCAACTCAATTTTATAAGTAACGCTCTAGCAGATATTTTGCGTCTTAAAAGGTTAAAAACAGACTTTACTGTCAATGGCATAAACGACATCAAAACCCGAGTCAAACACAAAGTTTTCGTGAAAATTTAATCACGTGCTAGTAATTATATGGTGGAATTGGAGATGTTCATGGTTCCAAGAATCACATCGAATCAACCAGTAACTAATATCGATATCGGTTCATGGAACCTTCCACCCAACATTACTATGGCTGATCCAGAATTCCATTGTTCGCGGCGTGTCGACGGCCTGATTGGAGCAGAAGTATTTTTCGACTTATTAGGCTCCAATCACTTCAAACTGGAAGATGTTTCACTCAATTTTCTTGAAACCAAACTTGGATGGATCGCAGCGGATAAGATTAATTCTAACAATTGCAAATGTGTTTTTCAACTACCGTAGATCCTCAAATGTGACAAGTGACATTTACCATTGAGCATCAAATTGAAAAGTTTTGTACAATTGAAGATTACCATAGCGACAGAAAACTGCTCACTATTGAATAACAAGTGTGTGAGGAACATTTTATAAATAATACCATACGTGATGAGTCAGGTCGTTTCATTGTCAAATTACCACTAAAGAATTATGTCACTGAACTAGGGGATAGTTATTGGATTGCTAGAACCAGGATTCTAAACCTGGAGAAAAAATTAACACATATATCCGAAATTAGACACCAATATAAATATTTTCTGCCTCATCACTGTGTTATTAAACCCGAGAGCACATCAACCAAATTGCGCGTCATCTTTGACGCTTCCAGTAGAATATAGAACTACTTCGGGAAATTCATTAAATTCGATTATGAATGTCGGCCCTACAATCCAAAAGGATCTATTTGCAATTATACATCGTTTTCATTCTCGTCGCTTCGCGTTAATTACAGATATTGTATATCCAAGATGTATCGGCAAGTCAAACTAAATGAGGAGCAATCATATTTGCAGTGTATTTTATGGAGATCTAGTTCAACCGAACCGATTGTTGTATTTCGTTTGAAAACGGGTACTAATGGAACCCCAGCCACATCCTTCCTGGTTATTAGATGCCTTCATCAACTTGCAAACGAGAAGGATCCAACTTTTTTATTGGGCTCAAAGGTGATTCGAGAGTATTTTTACGTCGATTATATGCTTTCGGGAGCAGATACAATTGAAGACGTTTTACGGCTACAATGTGAAGTTACTGACATTTTAAAAGCCGGGGGATTTGACCTTCGCAAGTGGTCTTCAAATGATATTCGTTTATTGGAGCAAATTCCCAATGAGTGTCAAGAAAAAAGCATTTGCATTGACAGTAATGACTTTGTGAAAACTTTATGCCTCTCTTGGCTGCCTGGCAATCAAACTGCTCAAATTTCCTCGCTTCATATTCTCATCGAAATCAGATATAATTCAACTTCACGGATTTGCGGATGCATCTGTGTTTACGTTCGGTGTATATTAAACGATCATATAGTCTCATGTCACTTACTATGTGCTAAGTCTCGTGTCTCGCCGATCAAAACAATCTCACTTCCCCGACTTGAATTGTGTGCAGCAACAATTTTAGCAGAGCTCCTTCATCGCATCGTTTTGGAGATAGAAATCAATGTGGATGGCGTGTTTTGTTGGACAGATTCAGAAATTGTTTTGAATTGGTTGGCGGTCCATCTATCAAACTGGACTACTTTCGTTGCGAATCGTGTATCTACAATTCAGCGGCTAACCAACGAGTACAAATGGAATCATGTGGATACAAAAAATAATCCTGCAGATCTGGTGTCACGGGGGATGATGCCTGTGAAATTAATCAAGGGTTCAATTTGGTTTACAGGCCCAAAGTTTTTGTTAGACGTTAACATCGATTCACTTACGTATCAAAATGATCCTGATCTTGATAATGCGCCAGAAAGGAGGAAGGTCAGTATTGTGATGCCTATTTCGTCAAAAGCTGCTGAAGATTTGGTATCTTCGTGCAAGTTTGTAAACTCATTCCAGAGGCTTCGTTGTGTATTCGCGTATGTTCATCATTTCGTCGATATATACCTAAGGAGCAGGCTCATTACATCAGGCAGCATATCTAGATTTACACCTGAGGAGCTCAACCGAGCGCAAAGGTCCATCATTCATATTATACAGCAATACGCCTTTCCTATTGACATCAAAGATCTTTCGAGAAATGAGCCATTATCAACAAAGTGTGCTCTGAAAGGACTCAGCCCATTCATCGATGATCATCAAATCGTTAGAGTTGGTGGATGACTGGGGGAAACCGACTTGTCATACGAGGTTAAGTATCCTATATTGTTGCCAAAAAACCACCAATTTGTTTTTTCGCTCTTCGAGCACTTTCATTTAAGGAACCTTCGTGTAGGGCCACATGCGCTTCTTGCTGCAGTTCGACGCCAATTTTGGGTTATTGGAGGCAGGGACATTGCTCGTCGAATTGTGCACCGCTGTATTATCTGTTTTCGACATCGTCCCATGCACTATCAGCAGATAATGAGAAATTTGCCAGCGCAGCGAATACAGCCTGCCAGGCCTTTCGTCAATTCTGGAGTCGACTTATGTGGTCCCATGATGGTTCACTATAAACATCGAGGACATCGCCCAACCAAGGCAAACATAGCCATTTTTATATGTTTCGCTACAAAGGCCGTCCACATAGAGCTTGTGAGCGACTTAACATCAAACGCTTTTATTAATTTGTTGGTCGCCGTGCCGTTTGTCATACGTTATATTGACAACGGCACAAATTTGAAGAAGTTCGCAGGATGTTTGTTGATTAAGAAATTAGGGAGCATATCGTTCGTATATGCGCTGAAGACATTCGTTTTGTGCACATTCCGCCCCGCTCATCATACTTCCGCGGTTTATGGGCCAAACTTCTTTTGAATCGCACTCTCGATACTTCCACACTTACGTATAAGGAATTAACTACTATTTTGGCTCAAGTGGAAGCAGTACTAAATTCGAGGCCTTTGACTCCAATGTCAGCTGATCCCTCTGATTTGCGAGTTCTAACAGCGGGACATTTGTTGATTGGCGAGCCCCTCATCACACCGATTAAAATTGACCTATCTTCGTTAAACATTAAGCGCCTTGATCATCATCAGTAAATTCGCCGTTTGTAGCAGTATTTTTGGGAACGCTGGTCAAGGGAGTATATGTCCCAACTACAAACCCGAGCTAAATGGAGATCATCATCGTATATAGAATTGGGGAGAATGGTGTTGTGATTAGAGAAAGAGAAGTTTGTCTGTGTATTAAATCAATAAGATTCTTTTGGCTTTTTATGGCATTTAAAACATTTTTCGATTGGTTAATCAGAAAAAAAAATGAAGAGGCAAATCATTTATAATATATCTACCAAAAAAGTAGAAATATCAATCCTTGCCCGTACTTTACCCCCAGATTTATACAAAGTGTATAACCTTGAACAAAATATGAGATGGTTTCCTACTGAAAGAGTTGGTCTACTCATCACTCATCGGATAGTTACGAAGCTACGACCAAACTACAAAAATTTATTTCCTACTTAACACAGATAGTGTCAAGTACGAACGTATTGATTTAGCGAATTATATTCACTAAATCAAAAAATTCAAGGAAAACCCTCATTTCTGTGTGTTTTATGTCCACTAGGCCAATCATTTATTATATATCTAACAAAAAAGTAGAAATATCAATTCCCCGCGTACTTTAGCCCAAGAGTTATCCAAAGTGTATAACCCTAAACAAAAAATGAGAACTTTCCTTGAGCTCATTGTGTTGGTAGTTTGGTTTCATACTGAAAAAGTAGGTCTACTCATCACTCATCAGGTAGTTACGAAGCTACGACCAAACTACAAAAATTCATCTCCTACTTAACACAGATAGTGTCAAGTACGAACGTATTGATTGAGCGAATTATATTCACTAAATCAAAAAACTCAAGGAAAACCCTCATTTCTGTGTGTTTTTTGCCCACCAGGCCATTGTCAAGTACGAACGTATTGATTGAGCGAATTATATTCACTAAATCAAAAAACTCAAGGAAAACCCTCATTTCTGTGTGTTTTTTGCCCACCAGGCCAATAATTTATTATATACCTATCTACCAAAAAAGTAGAAATATCAATTCCCCGCGTACTTTAGCCCAAGAGTTATCCAAAGTGTATAACCCTAAACAAAAAATGAGAACTTTCCTTGAGCTCATTGTGTTGGTAGTTTGGTTTCATACTGAAAAAGTAGGTCTACTCATCACTCATCAGGTAGTTACGAAGCTACGACCAAACTACAAAAATTCATCTCCTACTTAACACAGATAGTGTCAAGTACGAACGTATTGATTGAGCGAATTATATTCACTAAATCAAAAAACTCAAGGAAAACCCTCATTTCTGTGTGTTTTTTGCCCACCAGGCCAGTGTCAAGTACGAACGTATTGATTGAGCGAATTATATTCACTAAATCAAAAAACTCAAGGAAAACCCTCATTTCTGTGTGTTTTTTGCCCACCAGGCCATTGTCAAGTACGAACGTATTGATTGAGCGAATTATATTCACTAAATCAAAAAACTCAAGGAAAACCCTCATTTCTGTGTGTTTTTTGCCCACCAGGCCAATAATTTATTATATACCTATCTACCAAATAAGTAGAAATATCAATTCCCCGCGTACTTTAGCCCAAGAGTTATCCAAAGTGTATAACCCTAAACAAAAAATGAGAACTTTCCTTGAGCTCATTGTGTTGGTAGTTTGGTTTCATACTGAAAAAGTAGGTCTACTCATCACTCATCAGGTAGTTACGAAGCTGCGACCAAACTACAAAAATTCATCTCCTACTTAACACAGATATTGTCAAGTACGAACGTATTGATTGAGCGAATTATATTCACTAAATCAAAAAACTCAAGGAAAACCCTCATCTCTGTGTGTTTTTTGCCCACCAGGCCAGTGTCAAGTACGAACGTATTGATTGAGCGAATTATATTCACTAAATCAAAAAACTCAAAGAAAACCCTCATTTCTATGTGTTTTTTGCCCACCAGGCTAATAATTTATTATATACCTATCTACCAAAAAAGTAGAAATATCAATTCCCCGCGTACTTTAGCCCAAGAGTTATCCAAAGTGTATAACCCTAAACAAAAAATGAGAACTTTCCTTGAGCTCATTGTGTTGGTAGTTTGGTTTCATACTGAAAAAGTAGGTCTACTCATCAGGTAGCTACGAAGCTACGACCAAACTATAAAAATTCAATTCCTACTTAATACATATAGTGTCAAGTACGAACGTGTTCATTTAGCGAATTATATTCACTAAATCAAAAAACTTAAGGAAAACCCTCATTTCTGTGTGTTTTATGCCCACACAAACAATTAAGAGAAAGAGAAGTTTGTCTGTGTATTAAATCGATAAGATTCTTTCGGCTTTTTATAGACAAAATATATGAGCATGAAACGAGTCCCCTTCAGCTTAGCTGAGGCAACCCGCTTCTAAGAATTTATTATCACTGGTGGCTACACCCCCTGCGGCTTAGCTACCCGCAGCTCAGTCTGGTAGGGGTAGCTTGGTCGTGGGTGGTTGGGGTGTACCAGTGGTAATCTTGATTACCGCATCATTTGTTTGTAAAGGGTCAGTGATGACATCATGCCATCAAGGAAGGGAATTGGGGTTAGGACATTTAATAATGTAAAAGGACCCAAATTAGTGGTTCATATGCCTTGAATAAGGTCCGCGCCCGCGGTTGTTTATCTTGTTGTTTCAGGTAACATGACTACCTTAAACTACACATAAATAGAACAACGATATTTCGGGCAGCAAGCCCACGGGTTAGTACGAGACTAGTTTTGTTAATTAATTATTGCGACTGTTCGGAGGTGGCTGGTTTGGAAAGGGAGTGCAACGCCTATGGCGTCGAAGCACACGATGCTCCCGCCTCAATAGAGGCAAACCAACCAAGCTCCTTTCAGTCTAAACGGATTCTTAAGAACCCAATACTTACCAAGTGTTGTTCTCCTCAAAGCAGCCAAAACAAAAAAAAAAAAAAATCACTTTAAAATTCTACTTTATTACAACTTTACTTCACTGAAAACTTTTACTGCCTTTACTTTATCCCAAAAACCCCTTTTGGTTCCACAAAAAGACTGACCTCCTTCAAAAAAATTGTACATCATTTATACCAATTTTTCTTGTGGATTCGTCATAAAAGTGCATAAAAAAAATGTCCAACAACGTGACATGGACAACGTGACATCGCCATCATCAAAATTTATGCACTTCGATGACAACAAAACATATTGGTAAAAACGATAATGGCAATTTTCATAGGTTTTTGTTGTTGTACTTTTTTTTGTTAAAAACCAAAGTACAAAAAAAAATGAAATTCATCAAAACTAAGCGGTAGCTTCGAGTAACCAAGTTCATTACTCGTGCTACACTTTTGCCTTGCAAATTATTTGTTCTTATCTACATAAAAACAAGGATCGTGTTACAATTTTTTTGTATTTACGTTTATTCAACTACCGTATGAGCATATACAGTAATTGGAGTGACGTAAACACAGAAAGAATGTGGAATCTTGGCATGGTCGTTTAATGAGCTAATAACCGATATCGTTTGTGATATCGTTTTGAGGTTTTACCTCGAAGTGTATGCCGATTTGTCGTTTTGAGAATTATGGTTTGGATTGGTAACGGAATTGTAAATTAATTCCGTTACAAGCAATAATGGCATTTACAACATTTTTCGATTCGAACATTTTCGAAAAAAGTAGAAATATCAATTCCCCCACTACCATGGAAAAAATTAGTTGAATGTTTCTAATTTTTGTTTGTAATAAACTGGAAACTGACCGTTCGCCAAATTTATTAAGACGCCTGAGTCTCCGCTTACACAAATCACATTTTTTAAATTCAAAACGATAGACAGAAATTAGTGATGTGTATACTAACCTTTCTTGTGCTCTACAATTTTCCTTAATCATCACTTTTTTACCAATCATTTTGTCAACCAGATCAAATTGATAAGCTAAAATAAAATTTTATAACGAAGCTTAACCAAATTGTTTTTGTTTTTATAATCAATCAAAGTTATTGCACCGCATGATCGATAATTAAATTTTGAATTGCAAAACCCGAATTATCTGATCACCGACTTAATCCCATCCAGTATATAAAATTGTCTGCTTACTAGGTTGCGTCTTTACATTTAAAGAGATAAAATTTCTAAACTTTAACAATTATACTCCAAACCGCTTGTCTTTATTCTATTCTAAACTTAAAATGGCCATCACAAAAATAAAAAGAACCGGAAGACGGTATAATATGGTCAGTACAAAATGTTACAAAACCAATTTTTGGTTTGTCTGTCGGCAAATTAAAATTTATTGATTATACCTTTTGCCGTCTATGGTACCAAAAAAAAACACTGGACTAAAAAAAATTAAATATTTATAAAAAAAAAAAAAAGTTGGACACCACAAATTTTGTTCTTAATATGTATCCAAAAATAAAATTTTTGACCATTCAATTAATTAAGTTTTTTTTGTATATTTTTTTTGTTTCAAACCACTTAAATGGTTTTATTGAAGAGTCTATATAGCTAGAGTAAAGTGTAAAATATTTATAGTCTACGTACAGCTTGGAACAATAAAATAATAATTAAAAAAAATTAATTAATTAAACTTCTTCGTGTTTCATGCTTTTTTCTTATTTTTTACTTCAATATGCAATTTGGTTTAGGTTTCTCGATTTCAATTTGTTCCAAGAAAATCCAGGAAACCTTTTCACTTTGGTTTGTGTATATATGTAATTGAAAAGTAGTAGAATGAAAATGAAACCAAAAAAAAAAAGTACCAATTTAAATTACAAACGAGATAAATAAAAAAGAAAAAAATACGAGATTTTCAATTTGAAACAATTTTTCATTTAGCTTTTAGTTCTGCATCCAATATTTTTAATTAAATTATGTGGTTCTCGTTTTCTTCTATAGACGTTTCTTTGTTTTACTCGACGTCGAACATGAATTTGATTGATTACATTATTTATTATTTAAACGAACAGAGATTTATGTTAACTTTTGGCCTTTAGGGTTTATTATTAAAAAAAAAATAAAGTCATCAAACTACGGTTCGATTTTATTTCGAATCGGAATTATCGATTCAATTACCTAATTAATTAACTCTAAAAATTATGTATACAATCCATACAGACAGACAATCAGGGGATAATTCGATGGAACCCAATTAATTATAAATCAATATATTTATTAATTATTAAAATATGAAAATTGAGTTTTAAAATAATTATGTTGATTTATATTAAACAAAAAAAAAAAAAAAAAAATTATTGTAAATTTAAATTTATTAATGAGGAATTTGTGTTTGCTGGAGATAAATTAAAAATACAAATAAAATTTAATAAATTTATTTTTATTAATCGTTTGCTGCAACGAATAATTATTTTAATCGATTTTATTTTAAATTTATTTATTTTAACGCAGTTTGGTTGTATATATTAAAATAAGCATCGGGCTCAAGCGCATAAAAGCGTATCAACAACAAATTTTTGACGGATGTGAAATTTTAGACAAAACAACAAAGTCAACAAAACGCATATGTGTACAAAATTTTAGTGAAATCGTCGGTAAAAGCAATTTAAAACAAATTGCTGCCAAAAACCGGAAACAACTATAACATAATATATGAATTAATGCTTTGACTTAAATAAATGTGGCTAGTTATACCGTAGGATGTTGTAGTAAGCTTAAGGAGGACGGCTTCTAACCAAAAAATTACTCAATAAAATCCATATCGCATACAAATTTACTGCAATTTCAGAATTAACATCAAAAAAAATTTTATTCTTAGTTGGTAAGCCCAGGCCAAATCATAAAAATAGGCATCATCTTTGAAAAATACAGCTACATCGTTTCAAAAGATGTAAAAGGGCCATTTCTTGTTGACCTCGAATGTTGGTAATTTTCACACTTTATACAGAAATTTTTGAAGTTCACTGTATTGAAGATTGGCCAATTCACTGAGAAGGATAATTAGATATAGGCACCCTTTATCGAATACATGTGGCCATATTCCGTTTTTGTGTAAATTAAATTTAATGAGAAATGAAAGTGGGTATTAAGCGTTAGCATACTCCCGCCCGTTAAGAAATGCTTTCTTAATCCATAAATGCCAATGAACTTGATCTAATCTGCATTAATTCATATTAAATGATAGAACGGTTTACAAAACTAATATAATAAAATAATTAAAAATATTCAAACAAATAAGAATAATAATTAAATTTTATAACAGTCGTTTAAAATTTGTTGTTTGGTGTTCATCAATTGGAAGTGGCACAAGCTTAACAATACTTTGAGTGATTTTTCCTTTCAGGGTTTTTATGGTTGCAACCCGTACTTTTCCATCATTTCCTGGATAAACATTGATAATTTTACAGATTTACCAAGTTCCTCTTGGTAAATTGTCTTCTTTTATTAAAACCAATTGATTTGGTTTTATGTTTGGTTGGGCCACCTTCCATTTTGACCTTTGCTGAAGGGACGTAAGATAGTCCTTTGACCACCTCTTCCAAAATATTTCGACGGATAACCGATTTATTGTAATTCCTTCAATAAATGGCTCTGGTAAGGAGACCAGAGGGGACCCGATCAAAAAATGACCAAACGTAAAGGCATCGTAACTATCAGGTGATTCGGACAGAGCACAAATAGGTCTCGAATTTAATGTGGCTTCTATCTGCGAGCTCACGGTGATCACATTGATCTTTGCAATAAGTATTTGTAAGTTTTGATGTTCGCCTCCCACAAACCTCCGAAGTGAGGTGATCTGGCCGGTATAAATCTGAAATTAATCTTAAGGGGCGTTAAAAAGTTACTTACAAGCGAGAAATGTGCTTCCGATTTGAAACGATCAAATAATTTGTCGAGCTCTTTTCGTGCTCCTATAAAGTTGCTGCTATTGTCTGATAAAATTTCAACTGGTTTACCTCTTATTCTTGCAATAAACCTTTGTAAAACCATAATTAATGCTTCGGTGGTTAGTCTTGACACGACCTCGATATGAATGGCTTTAACTCTAGTACACACGAATAATGCTATATAGGTAACCTTTCACTGGTTTATATGGTCCACGCCCAGAACGATCACGAATCCAAATTGGACCTGCATAATCCACCCCCGTGTGCATGAAAACTCTACCACTGGTAACCCTGTATTCCGGTAGATTGCCCATTATTTGAGCGTTTTGATGTTTCCGAAGCTTGAAGCATTTAGCACATCTTAATATTTGACGTCGCACCATATTCCTTCAGCCCACAATCCAATACTTTTGCCGAATAATTGAAATTAGAGAGGTGGCACCGACGTGTAAATGAAATTCGTGCAAATATTTAATCAAATGTAATCAACCTTCCACCAACCCTCCTGATTTGATTTTGGTCGATGAATGGGATGAGCATTATTAGTTTGCTGGCTTTGGGTCTACTATTCTTCTCCCGCAATGATATGCCTTCGGTTTTGAATACATCGTACTTTCGCCCATCTAATACATATGTTTTCAGCAATTGCGATTTCAAGTACGTTTGGTGGTAGTATATAAGGGACATCAACGGCAAGAGATTTTAAAACTTGAACGTTGCGGTTTGTTGATATGGAAACGGCATACAAAACTTATAATTCGGTAAATTTTTTGTAACTATGATTAATACTTGAATAAATGCTCACAAATATTTGAAGTTACTTTAACACTTAATGTTTGACATTAATTTCACCTTTCGTGCAAATATTCTGGACCAGACCACCATAATGTATTACTTAATAATTGGCGTGGAGTCAAACCTCGTGACGCGTGATCTGCAAGATTTAACTTGGATTCTATGTGATTCCAGTGAACTTCTGGTAATACTTTTCTGATATCGTCGTGTCCAAATAAGAGTATTACATCTACAAATCGCTATTTTTTTGAAGAGGCTTTAAAGTTGTTAATGGTAATTTCGGCTTAATTTTTTTTTTAGATAAAGTTCTTTCCAGAAAGTTTGGCAAGAATTATATTTAAAAAAAAATTAAGCCAATTTTAACATTAAAAACTTGAGACGCCCCTCCAAAAAATTAATGGTTTGCAGATGTAATACTCTTATTTGGACACGACGATATAAGCTGTACGATTAGCCACGAAGTTCTTCCATCTGCTAGGATGATCTGCCAACCAAGCCAAAACAATCTGCGAGTCAGTCCATGCATACACATTATTATAAGACAGGTTAAGTGCTCTTTGCAGATACTTATATAATTTGGTTCCCAAAACAGCTGCGCACAATTCAAGGCGTGGTAGGGAAGTTGTTTCTAAGGGTGCTACTCGACTTTTTGCGATAATTAAGCGTACCTTAATATTTCCCGATGAATTCGTTGTTTTCAAGTAAGCTGCTGAACAGTAGAATATGCAGTTCCATCGAAACAGGGTGGGCTATTTTCAGGCATTGACTAATTTGTAGTGTTTCTAATCAAAATATTAGTATTAACACCTTAATTTCTTACGACGACTTAATTTCTGTCCAATGTTCAGCAATATGAAACGGAAGTTCTTGATCCCAATCAATCTTACGTTTCCACTCTTCTTGAAATAACATTTTGAATTTGACGGTAATATGTAGGAGCTAGCAGTTCCAGCGGGTCATATACTCTAGATGATTCGATAATAAACTTCGTTTAGATAATTTAATATGTTCAAGTAAACTAACCTTAAAACTGAAACAACCCCGAAACGGATTCCAGTGTAAGCCAACAACGACAATGTCTTGTAGTATGTCGGATCATCGTCGAGCGAAAACGACTCATCAGTAGCTCGATCAATGACTGGTATCGTTTGCAATAAATTTTGATCATTGGATATCCATTTTCTAATATTGAAACCTCCTTCGGCTAGTAACTTTAAAATTTGGAGATAAATTATTGTTGCTGTCTCATAATCTTCACAGCCAGTTAACATATCGTCAACATAAAAGTCCTATCGAAGTATTGAGGCTGCCTTGGGATACGTTGATTCATAAATGTTTGCTAGCTCAATCATGGTGCGATAGCTAGAAACGGTGGACTGCTGATACCGTATGTTACCGTTTTCAGTCGGTAGTGTTCGAATAACTTACTGGGATGATCACGCCACAAGATTCGTTGAACGTCACAATCTACATCTTGTACCTTCACCTGTCATAAATTTTTTCTATATCTGCAGATATAGCGATAGAATGAATTCGAAAGCGCAACAGGATGCTTGTAAGGTCATCTTGTAGAGTAGGACCAGGTAACAAAATTTCATTGATTAACGCAGTTGATGATGACTTCCATGACCCATCAAAAACCACCCGCAATTTCGTAGTGGTACTAGAAGCCTTACACACGGCGTGATGGGGTAAATACAAATGTGGCTTGTTAAATTGTTGTTTTTCTTCTGGTATACGTTCCATATGCCCTAGAGCAATATATTCTTCCATAAAATTGCGATATTGCTCGGCGATCTATGGTTGCTTCGTAAATTTGCGTTCCATCGCCAATAATCGTCGTTCAGCATTGATATAAGATGAGCCTAAGACCTCTGCTGATTCCTTAAATGGAAGACGAACTAAAAAACGACCACTCTCATCTCGTTGTGTTGTGGCTTTAAAGTAATCTTCACAAAGTTGATGTTCCGGTTTAATTTGCCTATCGACAACAATTTCTTCGAACTGCCAAAATTTTTCCATTACATTAAACTTATCATGATTTGTCGTTGTTGTTATATGAAACGACTGAACATTTCCGGGTGGATCCGAAGAAATCGACGCTATTTGTAATTTCATATATCCTCGTGCTGACGCTGCTGGTTTCGCTGATAGTCCGCTTATTTCACAAGAGGCTGGAAAACGTTTTAATTTGAGCCGCTGTGCTATAAAGATTAATGTCGATTGAGTTCCACTATCCAATAAAACTCTGGCTATTTGTATTGTATTGCTTCCATTTCCATCAATAATATTAGCTTGAACTGTTGACAATAGCGCTTGAGCTGAAAATTCTTCACAAATATACGATGTGGTTGCGCAAGTTGCTTGTAAAAAATCGGAGTTGTCTTTACTATCTGGCGAGATTCTACTTTCATTATTTGATGTGGATTTGCTAGTTAACACGACGTTGACTTCATTAATTGCGTCAGCTGTCCCAAAAGTGTTAATTGGATCTTTAATTGATGGCTGCTGATTATTAATAGTACCACTGATAAGAGAATTAGTTGATTGAGCACAAATCATAGTATGGTTGTTAGTAGAATTATCCTTAATATGAAGGAATGTACTGTGTTTTTCCGCACATATTAAACACGTTCGTCATCAGATTCACAATTCTTTGAAAAATGACCTACACGAAAGCAATTCCCACATAATTGATTGGTCAATACAAATTTTAGCATCTATACAACGGGTGGTTCTTATTACACATAGGGCAAGAGTTGAACTTAACTGTATAGGTTGCTGCTTTGCTGATGTACATTCTAATGCATCACATCTTTGACTCAAGAATTGCAGCAAATCAGTATTAGTTGGATTCTTATTATCGTTCGAATGAATTGCCCATAACTGCTGAGTTTCAGGATCTAATTTTTTTGTCGTTATATACAATAACCAAGAATCATCGCCCTCCCATTCTTTGCTCAATGAGCGTATGCCTCTTATTGCTTAATCGCTGACATCACATAATGCTCTTAAAGATGTGCATGATTGATGTAATCTGGCAGATTCATAAATAACTCTATATAATCCTTGATAACATTTTTGTTCTGATCAAATTGGTTCAACAATTTGTCCCATGCTTCGATGTAACTTTCTTCCGTCATTGGCAAATGACGTAATAACTTTGCAGCATCAACTTCTAATAACGTCTTTAAATAGTGTAATTTATTCACATTCGTCATCGATTCGTTATTATGCACTGCTTTCACGTATTGGTCATAAAACGATGGCCATTCTAAAAATTGCCATCAAACGATTGAATTTTGAGCCGTGGTAAGCGTATATCACCATGAATAACCGATCGATCAGGATCAAAAAATATCCGATTATTATGAGCGGACCCCGTGGAATGATTTTCAAAAATTGGAACAATGCTCGGTGTACGAGTCTTTAACAATTGTTTCAGCATTGCTTGTGTCTCAAAATATGAATCTTCAATCGCATCATTATCTACTTGTTGGCTATCATTAGACAATATGGCAATTGTATCATTTATATCATGAAACTCATTCCAAGCCCGTTCAAGTTTCTCCAGTCTCGTTTCGATTTGTTCTTTATTCAACGCCTGATTTTCAGCTGGTTCTTTGGTTCTGTCATCGGCGAATTTTCTAATATTCGTCAACGTTGCCTTTATTGTTCCATGAGTTTGCTTATATTTCGAAATATCTGCCATATTTGGTATAATGCTCGTTCTCGGCGCTTAAATCTCAGTACAATAGTGCCATATGTATGTTCTAATATGAAAAGTTCATTTTCGCTGGCTAAACTGCGTACTACAATACAAAGTGAAACTCATCGGTGAAATTTTCCTATTCGATTTCGCCCTAAAAAATTGCGTACATGGTACAATTCTGATGAGAAAATGTACACCACAAAGTTAGCTGTATGAGTTAAATTATTACACTACATTACAAGGCATTAAAAGGCAACACTTTCGGTTGAAGGCCACAAATTTAATCCGCAGGGTTACAATCCTATAAACCATTTGGTCGTATTTAACTCACGTAGCTAACTTCGTGGTGTAAATTTTTTCACGAGAAATTTACCATGTACACACCATGAACACTTTTGTATCACTTTTATATGAAAAATGTCATTTCACATCAAGTGCATACTGGGTGTTAGTGAAGAAATATAAAATGAACCCAGCTTTTCCTAATATCCATCCTTTTTCGCAAGCAATCAATTTAACTGGAAAATGATTTTTTGCTGCACATGCTCTGTAGCAATAAAAAACGTTCAATAAAATCTCTTCAATAATCTCAAGCAATAAGAGAAATAATCTCAAGCAATAATAAAAATCTCAAGCAATAAGAGACATCTTTACCACAAATATGAAAACACTTGTTTTATTAAATTTATAATTTTATTAGCACAAACAATTTTTCTTTTTAGGTGAAGATCCTGAACATCCCGCGCCCGATGGCTCGACCGAGCCAGAAGGTAAGATGCAAATTTTCGATATGGGCCGCTTCATTTCTCCAAATTTGGTTTTTATATTTACAACACGGACCAAACCATCTTGCCCTGGAATTGTTGCAGTAATTCGGCCCATGAGCCATTTGGTAGGTGGTACATCCTTGTCTATTACAACGACAAGATCACCAGTTCTTGGATTCTCACTAGGAGTTTTCCACTTGCTTCGTTGCTGCAAATTAACCAGATAATCGGTATGCCATCGTTGCCAGAAGTGTTGTACCATCCGCTGAATGTGTTGCCATCGCGATAACCGATTCTCCTTTATATCCAATAGATTTGGTTCAGGCAATAAAGTAATTGGATGACCAATTAGGAAGTGTCCCGGTGTTAAAGGATCCATGTCCTCCGAAGAAATCTCGCAGAGCGGTCGGGAGTTGAGAATGGATTCTACTTGGGTAAGTAACGTTGTCATCTCTTCGAACGTAAGCAATGTCTCTCCTATAACTCGTTTTAGAAAGTATTTGGATGATTTAATGCCTGCTTCCCATAAACCACCAAAATTGGGAGCACCAGGTGGAATGAAATGCCAATTGATGCTATTGGTTGCTATGTACCTCATGAGGATCTCATCTTTTTCCACCATCATCAAGCATCGTTGTAAATTCCTTTGTGCACCGACAAAATTGGAGCCATTTTCGCTATAAATATGACCACATATTCCTCGCCGTGCGTGGAACCGTCGTAGAGCCGCCAAAAATGCCTCGGTCGTCATGTCACTCACCAACTCCAAATGTATTGCCCTTGTGGCCATACACACGAACAGTGCCAGGTATGCTTTTATAGTTTTAGCACCTCGTAATTTTGATGCTTTGATGAATATCGGCCCGGCATAATCCACCCCCGTCTTGAAAAAAGGTCGATGGTAAGCCACTCTGGATTGTGGCAGCTGACCCATTAGTTGTTTTTGTTGTTGTGCCTTCAAACGGACGCACTTGACACAATGCCCAATTACTCGACGAACAGCATCTTTGCATCTTAAAATATGGTAATTTTGTTTTAAGATTGACGTCAACAGTGCGGGTCCCGCATGTAGCTGTTTGAGATGTTCATCTCTAATAATCATGTTGGTTACCCGATGATTTCCTGGGATTATAACTGGATGCTTTGTTTCATATGGAACATCTGCGTTATCGAGCCTTCCACCAACTCGTAATAAACCAACTTGATCTATGAATGGAAAGAGAGATAATAGTTTAGAATTCTTATTTATTGACTTATTATTCGCGAGCGCATTCATTTCAAATGCAAAATTGCTCAGCTGCACTCTTCGGATGACCAAATTGAACGCATCACGTTTAGCCTCATTGAACTGCTGCGAGAATTCTAAGCTCTCGGTTGATCTGCTTGCTGATTTTTTCCGAAACAATATGAACATTCGAGCAATTACAACTATAATTTTCGAAAATTTTGAACAGCGCTCAATGAGTTCAGAGAGCCAATCGTTCGTATCTTCAATATTCATTAAAATAACGGAATTTTTCTTCTCTTTTTTTAGTGCTGCATCTGCTGATTCCGAGTTAATTCGAGATTGATTTGGCCAATTTTCGTCTGTTTTGGTTAGCCAATGTGGACCATTCCACCATAAACTGTAATTGATTAATTCATCTGGAAATAAACCACGTGAAGCGCAGTCAGCTGGGTTGTCAGAGGACGGCACATGACTCCAATGACTGCGGCTGGTATGTTGCAAAACAAAGGAAACCCTATTGGCTACATAAGTCTGCCATCTCCTTGGACATGAGGATATCCAGTTCAGCACAATTGTTGAGTCTGTCCATAACCGATATTTGTGTGTTACCTTGCTCTTGAATATTTCCAACACAGATAACATCAGCCTTGTCAGCAACACTGCAGCACAAAGTTCCAACCGTGGGATGCTGATTGTTTTGATTGGTGCCACTTTTGTCTTTGCCGTGACTAGATTTACCTTATAGCCGTTTTCGGTCTTCACTCTACTATATATGACAGCAGCATATGCCAATTCGGATGCATCTGCAAAACCGTGCAATTCCAACTCCTGCCCTTCGGTGTACAACCATCTAGGTATCCGGATGTTTTCCAGTCTGCTCAAGTTGCCTCTAATCGCTGAGTAGTTTTCAAAAATTGGATTTGGCAATGATTCATCCCAATCAATTCCTAACAGCCACAGACTCTGGAACAATATTTTAATTTTAATTATTGTTGGTGACAACCATCCAATTGGGTCAAATATTTTTGACGCTTCCGACAACATGCTGCGTTTTGTGAGTTTGTGATGTACCAAATTCACCTTGAATTGAAAAGTGTCATTTACTGGAGAATACCTAATTCCCAGTACTGATACGGCCTGAGAATCACTTTCAAAATCAATCAGCGGAATGTCTTTGTTGGTTTCTGGGATAGTGCACATCAGCTCGGAACTATTGGATGCCCACTTACGAAGATTAAATCCTCCTTTTCCCAACAGACAAATTAAATCCTGAACAATCTTCTCGGCTTCTTTTAGATTACTTGTTCCCGACATAAGATCATCAACATAGAAATCTCGTTTCAGTACTTCTGAAGCCTCTGGAAACTCGCCTTGGTAATCTGACGCTAATTGGTTCAATGTCTGCGTCGCTAAAAATGGAGCTGATGTCGTACCATACGTGACTGTTAGCAGCTTGTACATGCGCAGTTTTTCATATGACTCTTTCCTCCATATGATCTTTTGGTATTCGCTATCCTTTGCATTGACCCAGATTTGCCGGAACATCTTCTCAATGTCGGCCATGAATACAATTTTGTGTGAACGAAATCCAAGTATTATCTCTACTAAACTGGATTGTACAACTGGCCCAACAGCTAACTGATCATTCAGCGAATTTCCATGCGTTGTCTTGGCTGAGCCATCAAAAACAACCCGGAGTTTGGTCGTTGTACTGCTTTCCTTTATTACCCCGTGATGTGGCAAGTAGTACTGCTCTTCACCGGTATCATCCGTAAGTGTCATATGCCCTAGTGCTAAATATTCTTCCATGAATTGGGAATATTGTTTCTTAAATGAAGCATCACGAGAGAATCGCTTTTCCAAATTAGCAAATCGTTTTACAGCCATAATTTTTGAGTTACCCAATTTTTGTAAGTCGTTTTTGAATGGTAGACTAACTATGTATTTCCCATCTTCGGATCTACCAACATTATTTTGAAAATGCTCAAGACAAAATTTCTCTTCCTCGCTGTAGTGAATGACGTCTTTGATTTCTTCAATTTCCCAAAATTTTCTAAGAGTCAGATCAACATCCAGATGAAGATTAAATTGAGCTTCTTTATTGCCATCTTCACAATGAATTGGCGTTCCTGCAATCACCCATCCTAGGTGTGTGTTGTGAGCCACTAGTTTCGTCTTCGGAAGATATCTCTTGCCATTGCAAATTATATCGAAGAAAATGTCACTCCCAAGTAGGACGTCAATTTTGCCTTCCATATTAAAATTTGGATCTGCTAACCTTACGTTGATCAAATCTGATGAACGATTCAGTCCCTTAATTGAAGGTTGATAAGATGTTATCCTTGGAACTATCAGAACCTTGGCAGTTGTCTCATAGGAATCCTCGTTGAATCTGGATTTGATTCGTATAGTAGATAAACCTTTAGACACTCCTGAGGTAACATCATTAAGACCGTGTATTAATATTCTTCCATTTACCTTCTTAAGTCCGAGTCGCTGGAAACACTCTTCCGTGACAAAAGATGTTTGTGATCCGGTGTCAAGTAAGGCTCTACAATACTGCCAGTCACCACTTTGACGTTCTACAGCTATCTGGGCTGTTGGCAAAATAGCATTAGCCACCGAATTGGCATGACCACAATTTGTTGCTTCAGCTTTAGTTGCAGGTACTTCCAAATGGAGTATCACATTATGCTTCCTGTGACACAAATCGCATTTACGCTTTGATTTACACTGGTAGACCATGTGTGTATCACTCAAGCAGTTAAAGCATCTAGCATGTTTCTTTACATAATCTCTGCGCTGCTGAATTTCTAATCCTAGAAAATCGGAACATTCAACTATTTTGTGGCCTTTCCCACAGAATCCACAAGTTACTGCTGATACAGTGTGCAAAGTCTTTGACTGTTGAACATTTTGCTTAGGAGGTTGGCGTTTTACCATCTCCGGTTTACAACCTTGCAACGCATCCATTCGCTTATTTAAAACTGCTAACAATTTCTCGAAAGTTGGGAATTCTATATCCGTGGTTTCCAATTTCCACATTTGCCTTGTCTCGGCATCCATCTTTTGAGTTGCAATGTAAATGAGCCAAGGATCTCGACTCTCTGCTTGTGTGCCTAACGCCTTGAGACCGCGAACTACTTCATCACACGTATCATGTAAACGCGCGATGGCATGTGAGGATGGCTGTGTAATTGATGGTTGCTCGAAATACGTCTGCAAAAATGAATCCACTATGTATCGCTTTTTATCATACCTCTTACAGAGCTTTTGATATGCTTCTATATAGTTCGCATCATTGATTTGGAAATGCCGAACAAGAGCCAATGCTTCACCTTTTAAAAGTCCTTTTAGGTACTGAAATTTTTGAGCTGGCGAGAGCGTTGCGTTTTCGTGCACTGTGGATCCAAAAAGATCGTAAAATGATTGCCATTCCTTATAGTTCCCATCAAATGGGGGAATGGTAATGCGCGGTAACCGAAAATCACTAGAAGCCGTTTGAGTAGAATTCAGCGTCTGGTCTAACTGTATGGTAGGTTGAGTCGTGCTAGATCTTTTCCGTATAGCGGCTTGAAGCTTGGGAACAATTGAGTAATACTGCGTATCGACAGCTTCTATGTCACTTTGTGCATCATTAGATATCTCGATCATCTGATACTCAACTTCCACAAAATCTTTATATAACTGATGAACTCTATCCAACCGTAACACTAAATCATCGATGCCTGTATCATCTTTAATAGCTCGAACAAAATTTTCGATTCTTGTGATCTGACCTTTAAGATATGTTCTTTTTCCTTTTAGGCCATCCATTTCAACCACAGATGTCAAATTTGCAAGAATTTAGAAAAAATGGGAAAAAATGTGCTAATACGTTACGTGAGAATCACAAAAAAAAAACACTTGCAAAGGTATAGATAGTCTAAATCAACCGAATTCAACACTGCACTAATGTTTCTAATATAAACAATTCACTTTATTGAACTCAAAGAAAAACGGACAATAAATTTGCGCCTCGAGTCAATACAAATTATACACAAAAAAATATATGTACTATATAGTTTATAATAAGTTAAATGTTTTTAAATGCAATTTATTTTATTTTGATTCAGTTGATTAATTGTTTATAAATATATAAATGTAATAAATAAATAAAATTTATACTCAATGCGTTTTTCCTTTTTTCCTCAAAATGGTTTCCGCCTCACGTTATTTTCTACAAGCTGCTTTCCAGAAATTTCCGAATCTATTCAATCTAGATCCGGCTCGAAGGACCAATTTATGTAGCAATAAAAAACGTTCAATAAAATCTCTTTCTTTACCACAAATATGAAAACACTTGTTTTATTAAATTTATAATTTTATTAGCACAAACAATTTTTCCTTTTAATATTTTTTTTCTTTATTCGATCTCTTGGTGCACACAGCTCAATGTTCAAAATCAAAGTGAACGAGAAAATAATGATTAAGCGTTATAAAAAAATTGAAAAAGCGCGAATTTACTAAAAAGGGCGGCAATATCATTTCAAAATAGTACGTACAAAAATAGTATATTCTACACCAGCACTATCTATTAGACGTTAGATAATTAAATGTTTAATGATAGATGGCAGTGATCGATCTTTATAACACTTTCTTAAAAAACATAGAATAAATTTCTAACAATTGAACAAATGTCAAAAGCTAATTTGTAAACAAATTATTTATGTGAAAATCAGCTGAAATGATAATACCGGGTAAGTTTTCGCTTTTAAATTATAAAATAAATAAGTTATAATATATATATGCAATACAATAAATTAACAGCAATAATTTAAATTGATTTCAGAATTATACAACATAAATATAGTGAATAAATATAATTGCTGTGCAACACCAAGATAAGTTGTTACATATTTTATGAAATTATCATTCAAAATATTTACAAATTTTTCTTTTTAGGTGAAGATCCTGAACATGCTCTATTATGATATTTCTTGACCTCTGCAGCTCTTCCACCGCTAAGAAACTTAAAATTATGTCATGTTTCGATAATATAGACTACTTTTTAGGAATCTCAGCACGTAAGCGAAAACCCGAACGGAAAACCGCTGGTTTGTCCTCGGATCATATGTGATTGCTACTTTTTCTAGGAACTCTATCCACAATCTCTGAAGTATGATTCGCCACAAACCTTTTCCACCGTATAACATTTTACTGGGCGCTTTATTGTTTCTTTCACCAGCATCATACATTTTGTCAGTAACCTCGCCATTTTTTGCAACCGATCTACAATACACCACTACACTGTACACCTTCTCGCTTGTGTCCGAAAAACCGTGAATTTCAACCAGACTACCTTGAGGAATGTATCTCTTAATATGTATATTTTCCAAAAGTTTCAACTCACTTTAGAAAGCCATCCACTTTAGAATATTCTGACATGATGCGGGGTTTTGAAGCTTTGGAGCTATCATCAAGATTTAATTTGAATGAGAAAATATCATTAGCAGAATTCCATTGAAGCCCTATTATTTTTGTTTCGGCTGAACTATGGAAACTCGATATTTGACCAGTATCTTTTCTCGCTGTAATATCAGGTATATTCGATTTCCATTTTCTGCTCTTAAAATCTCCAGATAACAATACTTCGGTGATCTCCTTTTTTAGTTGCTGGACTACTTCAATGGTATTGGCACCAGTACTATGTTTGGATAATCTTGCTGACTGTCGTGGCCTATTTGCTGCAACGTCCTAATTGCCAAAAACGGACAATTAATTGCCCGAGTAATAGTAAAACAACAATAAAAATGGAGGTGTGGCCAACACACGACTTTCTTTTCTAAACAGAGAATTTTGAGAAATTTTATTTTTTTTTTTTAAATTTTTAAATTTTTAAATTTTTTTTTTTAATTTTTTATTTTTTATTTTTATTTGTTTTTAATTTTTGGAAACATTTTGTATTAGCTAGTTTTTTGTAAACCTTATACTTTTTAAGATATTTGAAGCAGCGTTAGACTCTTCAGAACAGGCAATGGATAACGAGATTGAGCTGAATGTTGAAGAAGATTCCAGTTCTCGTCATTGGTTTGGTGACGAGGATATTAATGATGAATTTTTAGTTTCAGATGAGGAAGACATTAGTGAAAATTTTTCGGAAAATACAGAGTTTTTTAATAAAATGACGGTAGAATTAGCTGAGTGGGCAATCGAATCGGGGTTAGGTAGAGACAAGATTAATAAATTGTTGAGTATTTTGAATAGACATAAAATTAACGTTCCAAAAACTGCCAAAACGCTCCTTAGGACCCCTAGTAGAAAAATAATAACACGTAAAGTAAACCCAGGGGAATACTACCATTTCGGGATAGAGAAAAATTTAATTAAATTAAATTACGATTTTTTGCATAGTGCTGAACAAATAGATATTGACATAGGAATTGATGGTTTACCCTTGTTCAAGTCATCCAAGCTTCAGTTATGGCCAATTCTTGGTGCCTTTGTGGATAGGAAAAATGTTTCTCCGTTTATTATTGGTGTTTATTCGGGAAGTGAGAAGCCTGAAAATATTGATGATTTTTTATTGGACTTTGTAAATGAGGTTCAGTTATTAATCAATCAAGGAATTCACGTGACCCAAAATAAATTAAGGAAAAAATTTTCGATTAGATGTTTCGTTTGCGATGCTCCTGCTAAATCTTATGTTATGGGTGTAGTGGGCCATAATAGTTTTCATGGTTGTCCTAAATGTGCTCAAGTCGGAACATATGTTAATAGAACTGTTGCCTATAGTACAACTGTTTCTCAGCTATATTCTGATAATTCATTTAAAAATAGGGATTTCCCAAGCTTCCATAGTCTTAAATATTTTATGTCTCCAACTATTTTAGAAGGTAGCGGTGTAGGCATGATTTCCCAGTTTGTAGTTGATCCAATGCACCTCATTGATCTTGGAGTTGTTCGTAAAATTTTAAACGCACTTGTTAAAGGTGATACGCTGGGATTTAAGTTAACTCAGGATACAAAAAGTAAGTTAGATTCAAAGTTAGTGAACTGCGCAGGCAGTATCCCATTAGAATTCGCTCGTAAACCCAGGTCGATAAATGATTTAAAAATGTGGAAGGCTACGGAACTAAGGGAGTTTATTTTATATACCGGAATTATTGTTTTAAAAGATATTGTTAGCGACAAAATTTTTAATCATTTTCTTTTATTGCATTGTTCATATCGATTAATTTCTCAAAAGGATGCGCGGAACCATATAAATTTAGTGAGTAAAATGTTAGCAGAATTTGTTAGAATATTTCCGAATATTTATGGTGAACATAGGGTTAGCTATAATGTACACGGTCTCCTCCATATCGCAAATTGTGTGTCTCAGTTTGGTAGCGTGGATTCATTTTCAGCTTATAAATTTGAGAATTATATGCAGGAGATAAAAAAATTAGTGAGGAAGCCTAGCTTAATTCTACAACAACTTGCCAACCGAATTGATGAACAACAAATTTCGAGTAATTTACGCAAAAATCTACCTCACATAGATTCAAAATCCAATAGCTTTAGATTTGACGAGTTCATATTAAAAAATACCGAGGCTGACAAATGCTGCTGCATTTTGGGCAACATACCGTTTGAAGGCGCTTTTTGGACGTATCACCATATTTCTTGATGCCACTGAATTCTCAAATAACACTTGGGATTATACAATGTACCAGTATATCGGAAAATAACGAAATATTTCCTGTGACATCAATTACATTTAAATATATTAAGTTATTTTATAAAGCAAATTATATTTTAATACCACTGATACATCAAATCAGTAATTAATTTTAAATTGAATTTACTAAAGAAATAATTTTCTAGCATGGATAGCCAGGAGCAGAACTTCCAAGAGTATTTTACGTCAACCTTCGAAGCAGCGTATCAAAATAGATTAGTTCCTGTTCCGCCGGGTATTATACAATTAATTAATTAAATTTGTAATTTTTTAATATAATTTTAATTGTATAGACCAAGAAGATTTTAATTTAACAGATTCGTTTACGGTCGAAAAAGAATTGTCATCGTCGCCGCCCTTGAAAATCAACACAAAATCTTTAGCATCAGCAAGAAGAACAGAAACATCTGATGTAAATTTTGATTTTAATGCAGGTAATATCAATTTTACGAATATACCAAATTTATTACCTACTTAAAATAACCACCTAACACCTGTGATTTTGAAGATTTTAATTTAACAGATTCGTTTACGGTCGAAAAGGAATTGTCATCGTCGCCGCCTTTCAAAATCAACAGAAAATCTTTAGCGTCAGCAAGGAGAACAGAAACATCTGATGTAAATTTGGACTTTAATGCAGGTAATATCAATTTTATCAATATACCACATTTATTATCTACTTAAAACAATATTATCGTTACAGACCGAGCCTTACCAAAAGATTACCACCATTCATGGTCTATGACGCAAAAGCGAATACCACCGCCTCCATTAAATTTAATAGGGTTAAGCCAGACAATTGTGCCTTTAATGAAAAAAAAATATTATTGTGCCCAAAGAACCACCCGCCACTACAAAAACACCAACCACTATCAATTCATCAGCTGCAGTCAAAATACCAGGCCCATCAAGCCCAAATATAAAAAAAGATGGGTACCCAAAAACAACTTGCTGCTGCAGCGACGAATTGAAAATATTAAATAACAAGGTGGATCAACTGATATACTTATTTAAAGATATGTCGAGACGACTAACCCACGAGAATTGCGGAAAAGTACGATAGTCAGCGAAGAGGTAGCATCAATATTTCCTATAAGGACTATAAAACAACTGGAGGATTTGGATGTAAGATGTGTTAACGGGGCGTTCAGAGACGATGTGGTAAGGCGTAATTATTGATTATTTGTAAAATTGTTTTATATTGATATTTATTAAAATTTTCAGATGAATTACCTCACCAATTTAGTAAGTTTGGGTAAGGGGCTGACAGTGGCATTTCAGCAAACATTAAGTGACGACCTAACAATATATTTAAATTTTGGCGGCACCCATAAAAAAATCCGTTTTATTAAATTTAAAAAATTAAATCAAATTATGTTTGGTAATAATTATTTATTTACAATTAATTACAATAATACATATTTGTCTAATTATTTTCTAGATGCGTGGAAGTCTCCAGTAGATAGTATGGAGAGCTTTCAGAATAAATTAAAAATGGAATTTCGGAAGGCTCATAACCGAGTACACAACAGAAAAAATTCACCTGTTTAGTTATAAAAATTTAATAGCTGAATTAAGATTAATTTTGTTTTTAATTAATTAAGATGATTTGGTTTCTCTTTTTTATTTTATTTTAAAATTCTTATGAAAAATGTTTTGCTTTTTATGGACAAATTATTACTTTTTATTTATTCTTAATTAATTAATTTTTTTTCAATATGAATTTTGATTTATTAACCTTCATCAGAGGACTTTCTAAACAATAAAGAATTATTTCTTATTAATAGATAAAAATGACTATAGTTACATAGTACATATAAAACATTTAACAGATAAAAAATTATTAAAATTTCCTTACAATTTAACTAATTGGATTAAAATCACGTCTGAGTTTAAGAAAACAGTTAATGTATTGAGGTATAATTATTTTAATAAATAAATAGTTGTTTGTATTATTATTAATAAATTTTACTTTGAAATATTGGAAATATTGTTTTATTGTAAACAAAAATCCCGAAATACCATCTGGTGATTTGTAGTGAGAACTAAATTGATACACCATCTATCAAACAATTTCTGAACTAAATCATATTACCAACACTACCTTACGCTACTTTCACTGGTGTTCGTCTGTCATTCGTACATTTTTAACGAAATTTAGAGTAAACTGATGCTCAAATTGAGGTGTTCTCGTGCGCTCAATTTGACCGCTAAATTAGCGCTTTTCGAGCACTCAATCATACAACTGGGTAGTTAGCCGTTCTTGTTTATATTTTTACATTGTCATTTGCTTTGCATCAGTTTCTTTACATTGCATAACCAACCATGGAGGAGAACACAACAAATAATAATTTCTTGTTAGTAGAAACTTTAAAAAAGCGAGGTACCGTAATTATTAAGGAGTACAGTGTAGTACCAAACAAATGGGTATTAGATGGGTACTTGGTTTGGCCAAACAAAAACTTAAACGCATTACAAAAAGATTGCAATAGTGAACCTGTGTTTGGAGAGTGGGGCAAAAGTCGCTGCGTTATCAAACAATGTAACATAAATACATTCGAGGAGGGATTATTGTTTGAAGAACAATATAGTATAGCAAATACTACCGAGGACGAAGCAAAGTAAGTAAATTAATATTTTGCTACACAAAATACAATTAAAAATAATTAAATTTTACAGTATTCAACATTCAGTGCAAAAAAAGGTGACTCAAGAATTCAAAAAGGGTGGTACATCGGAAAATTATAATTCATATTTTCATCGAGAAGCGTTTGAAACAGTATCGAGTAATTTAGAAGCTAGCAGTAGCACCAATTCACCAAACATGTGTTTCCCAGAAAATTCTGATCAGGTGATAGTAATTGAGGATGGCTGTTTCATATCTAACCCTAGCTGTTCCGAAAGTAATTATTATATTTATTAATTTAACTGATGCATATCTATAACATTTAACATCTAAATAATTATTTTTCCAAGGCTGCAATAAACGTCATAACTATTTGAATGACAAATTCGATAGACTACAAAGTCAGATGGTATCACAAAGAGTCATATTAGAACGGATAGAAAAGTTTTTGATGAATAACGGTGAAACTAGGAAAACTGATGTAGAGGAATTGAGAGGCAACAAGGAAGACTTGGGTGAAAAATATAAATTTCCCTTAGGTAAATACGGTTGCCGATTTAAAAAATTTTAATATTGAAATAGCAAGTAACCCGCAATACAAAACATATATTACTCATTATTTATCGACAATTTGTGGAGTAGATGGCCTCCAAAGAGGAGATAAAGTGGGAGTGAAATTAATATCGGAAATAATTTTTACAAAACAGTTACTAACACTTACATCTTGGACGGGAATTTCTCGTTCGGCGAACTGCACCGAAAAGGTTGCATTTCGAACTTTTGAAAACGTCCTCAATGTAATTAATTCAGTTTTAATGAAGGCAGATAATCGCTGGAGTCAAATAGAGACTGAAAAATTGTTTCGAGAGAAAGTATTGAAACACTCGAATAAACGAAATGCGGCCGAATGTAAGAAAAATCAAAAAACAAATCCAATGATAACAAATGTTAGCAGTATTGAACCTTCGAACTCCAAAAATGACGGGAATGCTGAAGATGGATATGATGCTAGTAGTCAATCGTACGATGCCGATGAAGACACTTAAGCTAAAATAATCTACTATTTAACTGTGATTGAAAAATATACTTTTATATTTTTATTTTTTTTAATATTTTGAATTTGTGATTTTTATTTAATAATTCTTTTTCCAAAGAACTGAAATAAAACTGGAATACAATTTAGTTCGTAATTTTTTATTTATTTAGGATCTGATTTTAACATCTAGAGTATGAATCAATGGAAAAAAAATTAGTTCAGAGCGATATTTTAAACAAAACATTTTACATTTAATTTCATTGACGTTGTACAACTTCATATTGCCATAAGTTTCTTTACATGAGTAAATATTCAAATTCGATGAATCAAATGGTTCTGTAAAGAAATTAGATCTATTTTTCACAGCAGCACCATAAATGTATAACTTATTGTTCAAGTAAGTTGCATTTTTCATAGAAACTATATCTCGCTGTATTGTAAGGAACCATTTATCCTTTGCATTATCAGTTAGCATGTAACATTCTCCAATATATACTTTCCGATACACATTTTTACAGTTAGGCTCTTCATGAATTTCATCAACTTCATCTTTACAATAAATTGTTGGCAGCTCACTCGACAGATTATTATAATTATTATTTATTTTAGATAACTCTATGATTCGAATTGCTACCTGTTGTAAAGGCTTATTGCCACTACGAACTAATGCCTTGAGGTGACCAAGAAAATTTTCGAAAGGGTAGGCACTGATTTCAGGTAGTGATCCGAAATTCTTTACATCATCAATGACATGACACAGGTTGTGAACGTTACTGCTAACTGAATCAATTCCATAAAGTTTAATAAACCCTTCTAAATAATCATTCAGCAATTTTTCAGCTAGATCAATATATTGTAGATGTTCCTGGCACGATAGAATAGTAACAGCACAAGACAATGTCAAAAAATGATTATAAGAATCTTTCGACAGGATATCTTTTAAAACTACAGGCCCAAGATAAAGCAGCATAGTACGGTACTCCGAACCTTTCCAATATTTCAAACATTTTAAGCCTCTTATAGCGCGATTAATTTCTGTAAGTTTCATTTTATTACAGTCTTCTAACAAGCACGTTAGCGTAATTTTTGCAGATGGTGAAAGTTTTTTTCGAAAATTGTAACTTCCATTACACCAACCAAACAAGCATTTCCTCATGATTCCTTGAAATAATAAATAATCCAAAAATTTTAATTGACTTTGTGTGTTTAATATTATATTTGTAGTATATACCTAAATCAAATAAATGTAAAGAGTCAGAGACAACAAAACATTTTACCAGATCTATCTCAATTGGCAATTTTGTTAATAGTGTAACTTCTTTATGGTGATCTTCATCAATTCCGTTTCTAAAGCTTTCGTTTGTTCTGGATTTGCAATTAAAAATAGGATAACTCATGTGACGGCCTCCTTTATCCCAAATACCTTCAACTGTACATTTTATACAAGCGCCGTTTTCTGAATTGGCACCAACAACACCTAGGTTACAATAAATTATAGGGTTATTATTAATGTTAATAAAATAAATTACTAATCTTCTACTTAGCGTTTAAGGAAACTTCGAGCTGGTGTATCGCAAACGAAACAATGTATATTCAGATTTATTTTATGGCCATTTATATAAATCCCAGATATCAACAATTCATTCAATTCATTCACAAAAGGCATAAGATAGGCTTCCAAAGGGGGTTTTCCAACCCCGTAATATAAGGCAGCAGCCATCGGTTTTAAAAGTGGCTTATTTCTAATTCTAAATAAAATTGGCTAAAATTCATACATAGAACTTTGGAATGGCGATATTCCATCAACATTGATTATCACACTAATCGTCATCGAATTTTTGACATCACAGAGCATTGTTTTCAAATTATCCTTTAGGCCATAATACCAATATTGTCCGCTTCCCATATCAATAATATCAATTTTAGCTGGAGTTTCTAAAAGCGTTCTACTATTGCTTGGCAGTTCCGAATGTCCATGGGCTTTTAATATTTTTAATAAACCAGTAATTGACATATGTGTACACTTGTTAACTAAAGCCCAATGCCTTAACTTTTGTTGGAAATTCATTTTATTAGAAATGTCCTCCTCTTCCGATTTACTATAAACGTCTTCTTCGTGATAAATATTGTCATGAATTTCATCATCAAAATCAACATCCTCATAAATGGCTTTTCCTGCATCTGTAGGTAATGCAATTGATGAGCATGATGCAGCCCCATTTAAAAACGACAATTCATTCGTAGAAGGTGAAGGGTTTTCATTTCTCACTGAACCCGACCGTGCTACTATTTGTGATGAGGTAGCCGCATGTAAATTAAAATTTGAAGGATTGCGTGATCCTAAATCTTTTTTTTTATAATAATTTACTTTTCTAAAATAACTTGACGAATATCGATAAGGTTTTTGTTTTTTATTAGTCCGGTTTGTATTCATTTTTAAATATATACGTTCGAAACACGAAATGAGCTGAACTGCTTCAACAAAAAATGATTTATGATGCGGTGATGTAATAATACAATTCAATTCCCAAATGTCTTGATTTGGTCATTTTTACTTATTTTCAAGTATAAAGAAAAATGTAATTGCCACCTATTCGAAAATTCGTCTTGTAGGTGCAATTTTTAGGTGATTTACCTCTTTAGAGTGAATTGTATAAAATAGATTTATACCTATTTTTTATTTAAAGAAACTCTGAGCCTACGGTAGAAAAATTGGTTAAAATATAGGTAAAAATCCTTATTTGTCGTCTGTAATGGATAATACTTCTGAAGGTCGAAAATTGGGAAAATTTTGTTTGAGAAAATATCCTCTTATTAGTGATAAATTATATCTAAAACAAATATTATCTTTAAAGGAGAGAATAGGTAGAATCCGAGGAAAATTCGTCTTATTTAAAACCCTATTTTCAACAATAAACACATTTCAACTTTAAGCACACTTAGCTGGTGTAAATTAGTATACATTTTCTTAATATTTTCCTATAAGGGAAACTCCGGTTTAATGTAGAAACACGAAGGAGAATTTTCGGAAAATTTCCCTAATATTTTACAAATATGGAGAAACTACTTCATAGTAGAAAAATAACCCAAAAATTACGTAAATTCGACTTAAATAGCACATATTACACCAAACGCTGGTATAAATTCCCTATTTTGTTGCTTGGGAAGGGAGTAGCCACTTCCGGTTAGCCGATTTGGAGTAAAATTCACTGGGACCTCCCAGTTTATCAAAAAAGCTTAAATCTGAAGTTTCAGTTCGATTGGTTAAACCATCTGGGCTGTAGAGAGGACACAGACAGACTGACAGACTGACAGACAGACAGACAGACACCATTTCGAAACCCACTTTTTCGGACTCAGGGGACCTCAAAACCAATAAATCTCTAAAAATTTCAAGGTCCAAAATTTTCATGATTACTATACTTTATTTTACTAGAGTAAAAGAAAGTAAAATATGGTACAGTATTGTGACGTGTAAATGGAAGTGAAGTGAAATTTAATTTTAGTGTGTTGTTCTTAAATAAATAATAACGTGAATTTGTGTTGTATTTGTCGATTGAACAGCATTTCTTTATTTAGCTAGTACTCACCAACTTTTCATTAGAAATTTTGTTGAAGAAGGAAATAATTCTTAAAAATATTAAACGTCCCCATTGTCGAATAACAAACGATCCCAGATTTGCTGAACTTTGATTTTGTTGCAATCTTTGAAATAAATTGTTTTTCTATTTACCGAGCACAAAAGTCTTGTCATTGGAAATCCTACGTTAGATTTTTCAATGCGACATCAGGTCCTTACTGTGACAACATTTTTTACTGATTCACTTTGCCTCTTGGTTTACCGTATAAATTAAATTTTCATCCTAAATACCACAAACATCTAATCAATAATTTTTTGCCAATTGTGAATCAAAATTAAAATTGATTCGCTCCTTTATTTTTCTTCCGCAAACAAAAAAAAAAACTTATTTGAAAACCGTTAAATTATTCCACCCCCTTAATTTTATCTTGGTTACAAAGAGGAGATACAAAAAAAAATAATAATTTTTATTTTTGTGTCACCTGCTACCAATCTATGTCATTTTCCTTCGAATGAAAACATCATCCAAAAAAAAAAAAAAAAAAAAATAAAAGTAAGAGAAATTCTCGCGTTTGTTCTTACATAAAAAAATATAATTCGCAAGTCTATTCAATTTGCCAAGAATACAAAATAAAAAAAAAAAGTAATAATAAAAACCGTTACCGAAAGCTCGACGAAAAGAGAATAATTTTTTTTTTGTTAACACTCAATAAAATTCTATAAAAGTTTCCTTTCAATATGCGGTTTTATGGTTGTTTTGCTGTCGTGTGTCTATTCGTTGAGCTTTCAACCACAATCGTTTGTTTTTCCACCACAATAAAATTTTGCTTCCTAACACATAATTTTTAATTAAGATTCAATAAAGAAAAAATAACTTGTACGTATAAACAAAGTGAGAAGGCAAAAATAACACACAAAACCGAAATACTTTATACTAAAGAACTTTTATAAAATACCAAAATAAAAAAAAGCTTTTTTTTTTTGTGTTTCAAGTCGGAAGAAAAATTAAGCTTATCAATCCATTCCGCCGTTCTCTTGTAGACTTGTTTTCTTTTAATTTTTTTTTTTTCCCCAAATTTTTAATCTTTCATAACAATATAACACCAATAACAAGAGTAAAACGCAACCAGCGCGCTCTGAACAAAAATAAATAAACTTAACAAACATAAATTCCTTTTTAAAAAAATAAGAAAACTTTTTGGTGAATAAGAAACTTGTAAAAAATTTTCGTACCTAAAGCACAAAAAAAAAAAACGAAAATTAAAATTTATGTTATTTTCGGTTTTTATATTTTGTAAAAAATATTTACCTAAAGTACTGAAACAATATAAAAGCTCAAAACAAAATATTGTTGTGAGAAGAAAATTTTTGTTTTCCCCATTCACAATACATACTGCCTAAGATTCTTGCTGCTTTAAGTAGATTCTTTCTTAGTATAAGTTGTGGTTTTGGTATTTAAGTTTTTAAAGGAAAAATCTAATTTTTTTTTTGTTCTGTAAATATTATTTTCAATTAGTTCTTGATCTACTTAATAAATAATTTTTTGTAGGTTAAATTACTGTGAAAAAAGAATAGGAAAACCATGTAAAAGAAGAAAAATTTGTTAAGTTTTATTGGTTTCTTTAAAAAAAAAAAAATGAAAGAAAACAGTTGAAAGTATTAAAGTATTTTCGTATTTTGGAAATTCGGTGCTTAATTACTTGTTGTGGGAAATTTTAATTATTTGAGACCATCGGAGGGAATTTAAACTTATAAATTTGTAATGTCTCATATAAACCGCACTGTACAATTAGAGGAAATGAACAAAGTAAAATACGAAGGCAGTTAGATCTGTAATGAATTATTTTTAGTTGAGGTAGGGCTTCTATTCGTAAATATTGGATATTTATGGTAAATCTAAATAGGTCAAGACATTTGGAATAACTTTTATTTGCTTAAAAATGTTAGAAATGTTTGAAGTATGTATCTATGTAAAAATTTAACTTTCGGTTTGTATACATTAGTGTTAGTTGTATACTATATAAATTGTACCTTAATATAGGTATCATTCAAAATGAAAATGAAATACATTAACCCAATACCTTGTTGGCGCCACCATAACAAATACATCATCTTATGGCGAACACATTGAATTAACACAGACGTCAAACTACATGATGTATAGTTTTTTCCTTCTTCTATCTTCGACTGTCGACCAAACAACATCGTGTTCATCAAAATATTTATTGATAATAAATTATAATACAATTGATAAAAGTGTTTTTAATTCAGTGTCACCTGCATTAAACATTATCGCACACACTCGTAACATCCGCAAAATTCGCTAAGCTGTCGTGGCTAACAAAATTGGTCCTTCGAGCCGAATGTGTGCCACATTATCATAAAAACCATTTACGTGTTTTCAATCATTGAGTGTGTTACAGATGTTTGGCTCGATATAGTGGACTGTATGATTGTATCAACTATCCAAAAAAAAACTTGGTTTTAATTCGCAAAACTTTATTTAATTTTTGAATAAAATGTTTGATTTGGTTTATAATCTCTTTATATCATTTATTGGTTCGCTTATCTCGGATGGTCCTTCGAGCCGGATTATACTGGTTAACAATGATGCACCTGCATGCTGGTGTTTTCCGTGAAGGTCTCTGTTCAATAATTTGATAAAGTCGCAGCTTGGTAATATTACTGGATGTTTGGTGCATTTTCGATGCGACCGCCAACTCTCAATAAATCTTGCTCGTCTATGAATGGGTTTAGGCTGCGAATCTTGCTCTTCTTAGTTAATTGTCGTTTCGATTTGATTTCAATGATTTCGGTGGCAAAGTATTCGTTTTGCACCCACGTAAAAATTGTAGTTTGGCTTCTCGTGATTTCATCTACTGTCAGCACTGATTCTCTGATGACTTTAGGACAAGGTTTCACTCTATTATGGAGTATATCTAAGTATCTGTAGACCCAGGCCAGCACTCGGATAATTTTATGACTGGAAGAAAATTTATTAACTAGGTATTGTAATATGACATTCGTATTATTTGATATTGCTGTTAGCACTGTCGGTTTAGTCTTTCTTTCTTCCGTCGACAGGTGGCCTTCGTCAATAATCAACCTTTGATTTGGCCATTTTTCCAGCGATTCACTTAACCAATGTGGACCGTGCCACCACAAATCAAATTGAATTAGTTTTGATGGCATCATTCCGCGTGATGCGCAGTCTGCGGGGTTGCAGTGTGAATCGACATGATTCCAAGATTCTCTCGATGTTTTCATTAATATATTGGCGGTTCGATTGGCTATAAATGTCTTCCATCTTGGTACAGCAACTAAAATTATCGCGGACAAATGCACGCATCCGTATTAGCGGAATTGGCCAAGCAACGGCGGGAACAACCAAGGGCAAGGTCACAATTTGCATATCATCCCGCACCGAAAAAATTAATTTACAAGTAGAGTGTCTAATAATTCCGAAAATTACTTCGTATCAACCAGCCACACTAATTGGACAACCTATACCTCACGACTTAGAACACCTGCCATTAGCTGACCCCACCTTTAACCAACCCAACCGTGTCTTGAACTTAGGAAACCTGAGTTGAGGCTGCTTACTGGCTTCCTCACAGGTCATGTCCCCTTAAGGTATCACCTTAAGAAGATGGGCCTAAGTACGACAGATGGATGCCGCTTCTGCGGTCTGGAAGCGGAATCAGCGGAACATGTTCTGTGCCATTGCCCAGCCATTTTCCAGCAAAGACTACAACATCTAGGAGGGAGAACAATGAGCCCGGATAGTATGTATCTTGTACCGGCCAGTAGTATTGTCAGATTCATTAAGAGCCTGAATATTGACTGGACGGATAATTAAGTAGGGTCCAGCACAATAGATCTTTTAGGTCGCGGTGCGAGGTGGCTTATCGCCCACATGGCCCTCCGGTTAATAATAATACCAACCCAACAAAATCCGTGTGCTATTGGGAAGCGGCCAGTTCTTCGGTTTATTGAAAGCAGGCATTATCAATCTAAATAGTATCGGACTAACAACACAAAATACAGTGTTCGGGTGGGTTATCGCCGGCGCATTGTGTGCCACCAATCAACAGTCACCAATTCTTAACAGTCTACATTGTGAGGTAAATGTAGATAAATTGTTACAAAGGTTTTGGGAATTAGAGGAGATTTCACCGTCAGGCCACTCGACTAATTATTCCGAAGAAGAGAAGAGCTGCGAGGAACATTTCGATAAGACGACAACACGAATGGAGGATGGAAGATTTATGATCAAACTTCCATTTAAATCAACATCATTTAAGTTGGGGAATTCCAGTCGCGGAGCATTGAAAAGGCTGGAGGCAATAGAGAAACGATTCGAGAAAAATGCACAATTTAGAACGTCTTACATAAACTTTATGGAAGAATACGTGGCTCTCAAACACATGGAAGAAGTACCAGCAGAAGAGATAAACCAAACCAACGGAGTTTACTATCTTCCTCATCATAGTGTGCTTCGAGAATCTAGCTCTACCACAAAACTGCGGGTTGTATTCGACGCATCTTTCAAATCATCCAGTGGAACCTCGCTTAACGAAATGTTGATGGTCGGACCAACTTTATACGAACCGCTTACATCAATTCTGATGCGATTCCGCCCATATAGAATCGTATTTACGGCGGACATGGAGAAAATGTTCCGACAAATAGTATTACACCCAGATCATCGGAATTATCACCGAATCCTGTGGCGTTCTGATCCAAAGAAACCACCAACACACTATCGACTCACGACCGTCACCTACGGTACAACATCAGCACCATACCTCGCTACCAAAGCTCTCCAAGTGATCGGGAAGAGTTTGATGAACAAGGAACCGCAAATCGCAAGGAAGATACTGCACGATTTTTACGTAGATGACTTTATGTCCGGATGCCACACAGCCGAGGAAGCCTACCACATTCAAGAATCCGGTACTGACGTTCTCAAATCTTATGGATTTAACTTGCGTAAGTAGTCATCGAACTACGGCCCCTTACTAGATAAAATTGCTCCAGAAAATAAGGAAAGCATTCCTTTAAATATCGAACAAAAGGAATCGTACCTTAAACTGCTCGGCATCCAATGGAACCCTATTGAAGATCAATTCTAGTTTAAAGTTTCCATTAAGAATGAATCATCCGGAACGAAGCGAGAAATACTATCACAATCCGCACGCATATTCGACCCAATGGGTTGGCTTGCACCAGCCATCGTGACCATTAAGATACTATTCCAAAGTTTGTGGCTGTTAAACCTGAAATGGGATGAACAGTTACCTACAAGGGAGGATGAGGTGTGGCGAATTATAAAGGAGGAACTTCCAGAACTCGAAAAGGTAAAGATTCCGAGATGGTACGGCACAAATGCGGAAAAGTTCGAGCTGCACGGGTTTTGCGATTCATCAGAGAAGGCGTATGCTGCGGTTATTTATTGCAGATGCACAGACCAAAATGGCAAGATAAGGGTTACGCTAATAAACGCCAAAACTAAAGTGGCTCCGTTAAATCAGGTGTCCATTCCAAGGCTTGAACTGTGTGCCGCATCGTTATTAGCCACTTTAATCAAATCCACGAGAGAAGTTTTGGGAGTCCCTGATGCTAAAACCATGTTATGGACCGACTCCACTATAGTTTTGGGATGGTTGTCTGCTCCGCCGAGAAGATGGAAGACATTTATAGCCAATCGAACCGCCAATATATTAATGAAAACATCGAGAGAATCTTGGAATCATGTCGATTCACACTGCAACCCCGCAGACTGCGCATCACGCGGAATGATGCCATCAAAACTAATTCAATTTGATTTGTGGTGGCACGGTCCACATTGGTTAAGTGAATCGCTGGAAAAATGGCCAAATCAAAGGTTGATTATTGACGAAGGCCACCTGTCGACGGAAGAAAGAAAGACTAAACCGACAGTGCTAACAGCAATATCAAATAATACGAATGTCATATTACAATACCTAGTTAATAAATTTTCTTCCAGTCATAAAATTATCCGAGTGCTGGCCTGGGTCTACAGATACTTAGATATACTCCATAATAGAGTGAAACCTTGTCCTAAAGTCATCAGAGAATCAGTGCTGAAAGTAGATGAAATCACGAGAAGCCAAACTACAATTTTTACGTGGGTGCAGAACGAATACTTTGCCACTGAAATCATTGAAATCAAATCGAAACGACAATTACCTAAGAAGAGCAAGATTCGCAGCCTAAACCCATTCATAGACGAGCAAGATTTATTGAGAGTTGGCGGTCGCATCGAAAATGCAGCCGCCGACTATTCCACCAAACATCCAGTAATATTACCAAGCTGCGACTTTATCAAATTATTAATCAGAGACCTTCACGGAAAACACCAGCATGCAGTATAATACGGCAACAGTATCATGTAATCAATTGCAGTAAAAGTGTAAAGGATGTAATTAAGAGATGTAATAGATGTCAACGATTCAACACGAAGCCAAATTATCAAATAATGGGAAATCTACCAATCGATCGTGTTCGGTACGAAAGCCCATTTTTAAAGATAGGTATTGACTATGTGGGACCATTGCAACTGAAACAAATTTATGGCAGTTCAACCCAAAGGTGGAATGCTTACGTAGCAATATTTGTCTGTATGGCGACTAAAGCTGTGCATATTGAAGTTGTTTCAAATTTGACCACGGAGAATTTTATCGCAGCATTGCAGAGATTTGTGTCACGTCGTGGATTGTGCAGCGATATATATTCGGACAATGGCTCCAACTTTATTGGCACCAACAATGAACTTCGCGAGACTTATGATTTCTTAAAAACTAACTCTAATCACATTTTCTCATTTCTCGCTTCAGAGCACATAAAATGGCACTTTATTCCCAGCGTAGCACCAACATTTGGCGGACTGTGGGAAGCCGCCGTAAAGTCCTTTAAACACCACCTTAGACGCGTAATGGGCAACACAGTGTTTACGTTTGAAGAACTCACAACGATATCCAGTCAAATCGAAGCAGTACTGAATTCACGACCACTATGCGTACTGTCAGATGATCATCTGGATGCTTTAACACCAGGTCACTTATTAATTGGAAGGCCAATTGTCCAAATTCCTCAACCACCGTTAACCGAGGCCAAGCTTTCACACCTCTCAAGATGGCAACACATGCAACAGATTACACAACATTTTTGCAATCGATGGAAGATGGAATACTTGACGTCATTACACAACCGAAATAAATGGCAAACTCCAGGAGAATCATACAACACCGGCGAGATTGTGCTAATCCGAGAAGAAAATCTTCCACCTACAAAATGGTTACTAGGAAGAATAGAAGAAGTTCATCCCGGGCGCGACGGCACAACAAGAGTTGTAACAATAAAAACCAAAACTGGATACTTGAAGCGACCCGTCCATAAACTAACGAAATTATCAACAAATGAATTGAATCAACCGATTCATGGCGAGGGGGATGTTGTGGAACAATAGTCATCAATCACCTAAAAGAAAATTAATTAACTTTTTTTTTCTTACAATAGTAACAATAATGAACTTATCTTGGATATGTATTAAAGTAGTAATTATTATTGTTTAATTTGACGTTTCTCAAATTAAATTGTATAAATGTAGTAGCTTAAAAACGATCCGATTGCCATCTATGTAAATATAAATAAATTATGTGGTTGACTATAGAGTTAGATACGCACTAATTTAGACCATTCGTGATAATTGCGTCTTCACTGAAATTCAAATTAACCGCGATTACTTTTAAGCCGAGTTTTACTATGACCAATCAGTGAACGACACAGCATCATAAATTATGGACCAAATCAGATCAAGGGATTTTTATAGTTGTAATTAGAAAAGGAAAATGCAATGAAAAAAAAGGTCAGTCAAATTTTGATTTCCGAGATAAGCGAACCAATAAATGATATAAAGAGATTATAAACCAAATCAAACATTTTATTCAAAAATTAAATAAAGTTTTGCGAATTAAAACCAAGTTTTTTTTTGGATAGTTGATACAACCATACAGTCCACTATATCGAGCCAAACATTGGTCCTTCGAGCCGGATCTTACGCATCGGCTATAAGGCATCAACAGATCTAAACCAAAAAACGTGCTCAAGACCGCACTAACCACCATCCTAGATCAGATAAGTCAATAAATAAATAATTTGTTACTCATCAACCGACAAATTATTTAATACTTGCATAAGTGTATAATCAATACCAAAATTGATATATGTACTACCATGAAATTGTAATCAATACCAAAATTGATTAATACCGAGTGTAAAATTCAAATTAAAATTCGTAAAACCGTATAAAAAAAAAAAAAAAAATCAATTGACCAGTTAGTGAATACAAGTGAATAAGTTAACGATCAATAAAATCAGTTTAGTGAAAATTAGTGCAACCAACCAGTCCACGAAACCATAAAATGGATGCGCTAATTAAACGCCGAAGCGTATTAAAGGGCCTCCTAACCAGAGTAGATAAGTATTCCGTTACGTTAAACGAGGAATCATGCGAAGAGGAAGTAAAGGAACGTGCACGTCGCGCGAAGGAGCTATTGCAGAATTTTGCTGATACAGAAAATCAAATTTTCAATATAGACCCAGAGGAAAATTCGGAGAACGAAGAGTTTGAAGAACAATACTACCGCGTGATAGCTAAACTTAATAAATGGTTGCGCCTGAAAACATTTTCGCCTACAAATCAGATGAATGATTCAATAATGAATACTTCTCAAGCAATCAACAGTGACTTCAAACTACCGAGAGTTAATATACCAACCTTTTCTGGTGATTATCGGGAGTGACAGAGCTTCTTCGACCTATTTAATACAATGGTGCACGAGAACCAGGCGCTTACAGCAGTGCGAAAATTCCAATACTTGAAAGGACTACTCAATGGCGAAGCAAGTAATCTTTTAAAGCATTTAGCGGTTACAGAAGCAAATTATATAGAGGCATTCCAGACGTTGTGCAAAAGGTACGATAGAACAGGTTTAATTGCTAGTACCTTTATTAAACGTTTTATGGAGCAGCCTAATATTCGCCAAGCAAATGCTTCAAATATAAGAAAGCTTTTAGATACGTCAGATGAGGCCACACGCGGACTAAAGGCCTTGGGAACCGAAGCAGAGTCAAAGGATCCATGGTTGTTGTATGTCCTATTCAACAAATTGGACGAGGAATCAAGACAATTGTGGATGAGACATACCAGTGATCAGGAGTTTCCATCAATCCAAAACTTCTACGACTTTTTGGCGAGCAGAGCAGATGCGCTTAAAGGAGTAAATTTAACAAATAAGAGTCACTCATCAAGGCTAGATGCCTCGGTCAAGGGGTTTTATGTCAAGACAGATGTCACATGTCCAGTTTGCCAAAACAACACCCACCAGCTGTTTGAATGTACGAAATTTAAATCAATGGATGTAGCGGCACGAAGGGATTTGATCAAAACCGACGGTCGCTGTTTTAATTGTCTAAACAACAACCACAGTGTGTACAACTGCCGATCAACCAAAAGATGCCGTATTTGCTCAAAGAGACATCATTCGCTTCTACATTCAGCGATACTGCCGGAAGAAGGAACAGGAAAGACATCTGCAACAAGCAACTTACTTCCACTAGAAAATGCAGAATTAGCCACGCGACGACAATCGCCATCATCCACTGTAACTTTGGTCAGTAATCAGCAGCAAGATACCAGCATTAGTACTCACAACGTAAATATTAATCACACACAAGGCGTCATCAATCAGACGCTTCTACCAACCGCTATAATAAAAATCAAGGACGGGTTTGGTGAATGGAGGTTATGTCGGGCCTTGTTGGATTCAGGGTCTCAAGTGTCGTTTGTGAGTGAAAATCTGGTACAGCAACTAAAATTATCGCGGACAAATGCACGCATCCGTATTAGTGGAATTGGCCAAGCAACGGCGGGAACAACCAAGGGCAAGGTCACAATTTGCATATCATCCCGGGTTTCGGCACCAAAAAAAAACAATGTTTGGCTCGATATAGTGGACTGTATGGTTGTATCAACTATCCAAAAAAAAACTTGGTTTTAATTCGCAAAACTTTATTTAATTTTTGAATAAAATGTTTGATTTGGTTTATAATCTCTTTATATAATTTATTGGTTCGCTTATCTCGGAAATCAAAATTTGACTGACCTTTTTTTTCATTGCATTTTCCTTTTCTAATTACAACTATAAAAATCCCTTGATCTGATTTGGTCCATAATTTATGATGCTGTGTCGTTCACTGATTGGTCATAGTAAAACTCGGCTTAAAAGTAATCGCGGTTAATTTGAATTTCAGTGAAGACGCAATTATCACGAATGGTCTAAATTAGTGCGTATCTAACTCTATAGTCAACCACATAATTTATTTATATTTACATAGATGGCAATCGGATCGTTTTTAAGCTACTACATTTATACAATTTAATTTGAGAAACGTCAAATTAATGATTATACAAACAATAATAATTACTAATTTAATACATATCCAAGATAAGTTCATTATTGTTACTATTGTAAGAAAAAAAAGTTAATTAATTTTCTTTTAGGTGATTGATGACTATTGTTCCACAACAACAGACATTAACAAAAAAAAAAAAAAATCATTCGTGTATCATATCCAGTTCAGTGTTCGAGAGTGTTCCACATTATTGTCATCGAAATAATCACGTGTTTTTATGTAGCCGTCGAATGTGCCACATCATCAAAATAATTCGTGCATTTAATTCAGATCAATCGTGCGCGTGTCTCACAATTTCAATAAATCAAGTCACGTGTTTCAAATCGTCGCGTGTGGCAAACAACGTCATAAAATAAATCACGTGCTTTAGCAGTCCAGTGCCGTAAAGTGAAGTATGGCGCAAGTCACCCACATTAATATTGCTGTGAGGTTAGAATATACGTGCACGTGAACGTGAGGTTAGAATATACGGGCATCATGACAATTCGGGCAAAGCAAGCGTCGCTCCAGAAGAGTCTGGAACGAGCCCTTAAACACAGCAAGGAGCTCAGCTTGGACACGGAAGTTACAAGAGAGACAGTCGAAGTCCAGATTACTCACCTGGAGCTGAATTGGAAACAACAATTAAGAAATCGGGAGCAGAGTGAGGAATATTATTTCATAGCAAGTTCAAATCTCAAAACTCTATTGAGACAAATTACCATGGCGACTTCAATGCATGAAGCCAAGGCAATCCCAGTCGATGCTACCACACCACACCAATCAGTCGAAATTCAGTTACCACGCATCAAAGTGCCTATCTTCGATGGCAATTATGGAAATTGGACGGAATTCGAAAATTTGTTCACTGATTTGATCGACAAAAATTCAAGATTGACTGATTCACAGAAGCTCCTTTACCTGAAAGCAAACTTAACTGGTGAAGCTGCTACCCTATTTAGAACGGTACAAATCAGTGATGCCAACTACAATGAGGCATGGAAGATCCTCACCGATCGGTACAAACATCGACGCTTTATCATCGATAATCACATTCATCGATTCCGAAATATGTCTGCGTCCACTCATGAATCCGCAATCGGATTGAGAAACATCATAGATGTCTCTACAGACATAATTCGAAGTCTGAAGGATTTTGCAGTTCCGGTGGCCACTTGGGATATCATTATTGTCAATATTATCGTCGACAAACTCGATACAGAAACTCATCGTCAATGGGAATTGACACTAACTCGAGCGCAGAATCCCACATATCAACGGCTGATGGATTTCTTGGAGACTCGATGGCAATCGTTGGAAATGATTTCCATGTCCAAGTCAAATTCGTCGAGGCCAATCACTTCGTCAATACGCCGGGAAACGAGCCAACAATATATCGTTCATCATCAACAGTTCAACCTTCGTCATCACGCCCGAGCTCGAAGCGCGAATCTTCAATGCATCCATTTCATTCGTTTGTCGCTACATCGACTTCAATTACATCGCGGAGTTGTCCATTCTGCAGTGAGGAACACAGTGCTTTCCAGTGCAACAAATTTAAATCATTAACGTTTGATCAAAAATCAAATAAGATTCGTGAGAAGAATCTGTGTTACAACTGTCTGCGGAACCGTAAAACACCGGCCAACAATTCGCCAAATACCACTCATTCAAACGACGCCAGTTCGAATCATACCACATCGCCACTGACAGATGTTTTACTCGCAACAGCAGTTGGAATCGTCGCCAACGGAAAACAAGATTTCACCATTCGTGCCCTGCTTGACTCTGGATCACAAGTGAATCTCATCTCGGAAAACGACCTCACAAAATCGACGTGCTGCTGGGGGCTGATGTCCTCGGAATGCTTAATATGGATGGATGTATAAAATCTCTCAACGGTTCCCCATTCGCACAAGAAACCAAACTGCGACACATTTTGTTTGGTAGATTTGATCGAAACACAATCACACACTCCTTAAGTACGACTGCAATCATCAAAAACTTCACCAACGTCGACAACACCTTGAAATCATTTTGGGAGATTGAAAACGTACCAGCAGCCCGAGAACTTACTGCAGATGAAAATCAATGTGAAAGGCACTTTCAATCAACATATTCCAGAACCAAGGACGGAAGATATATCGTGCAACTCCCTTTCGTTGATCAGCCATTGCCACTCGGAACATCTAGAGAAGGCGTGATCGTGAGGCTGAAGCACATGAAACACCGTTTCTCGAAGAATCCGCAGTTACGTATCGCATATCGCGACTTCATGCAAATCTATTTCGAGCAGAATCACATGGAGGCAGTGCCATTCGGCGACGGAGAGCCTATAAATCTAAGGTGCTATCTTCCACACCATGGCGTGATACAGGGTTCGAGTTCCAAGCCAAAATTACGCGTGGTCTTTGATGCCTCACACAAGACGACTTCTGGAGTTTCACTCAATTAAAACCTTCGTATTGGTCCTAAGCTTCAACAGAATCTATTCACTATCCTCATTAGATTTCGACAACACAAATACGTATTCATCGCAGATATCCGACAAATGTATCGACATATTCTGCTGGCCCCTGAGCACTAAGAATATCAACGGATTGTTTGGAGAACAACGCCTGAGGACCCAATTCACGATTATCGTCTGCGCACAGTAACCTACGGTACCAGCTGTGCTCCGTATTTGGCTATACGTACGATCCACCAATTAGCACAAGACGAATCCAAGCAATTTCCTATCGCTGCGAAGGTCGCTCTGGCCGACTTCTATGTAGACGACCTGATGACGGGCACAGACAAAGTCAAGGAATTGGTTGAAATCTAGCAAGAAATGGTGGCCTTACTTCAGCGTGGCGGCTTCAAGCTTCGAAAATGGTCTTCAAACTGCCAAACCCTATTGGATCAAGTGACATCAGAATACCATGAACATCGGCCATTGCGGGTGTTAAAGTGGGAAGAGTCGGTCAAGGCGCTTGGGTTACATTGGGCACCTTCGGGAGATTATTTTGCATTCAAAATCGAAGACTTCCCAGAATTGCCTTTGACAACCAAACGAATTATCCTCTCAGAGGCTTCAAGGATCTTCGACCCGCTCGGCTGGTTATCCCCTAGTGTTGTCATCGCAAAGATCATCTTTCAGGAGTTATGGGTGCTCGGAATATCGTGGGACGAGTCAATACCGAAATCAGTCTCTGAAAGATGGTCGAAATATCGAAAGAATCTGGGATTGTTTTGAGCAATTAAAATCACTCGTTGGATGGATTATCGAACATGTCGCAGCAATCTTCAAATACACGATTTCAGCGATGCCTCCATGAAGGCATATGCTGCGGTCGTATATGCTCGCACCACGCATCTGTCGACGTCAATCAATAAAAGTCACCATTCTAGCAGCGAAAACCAAGGTCGCTCCACTCAAAGCCATCAGCCTACCGCGATTGGAACTATGCGCCAGTCTGCTACTGGCCACTCTCATGCACAAGATTGTCCAGTCAATCAACCTCAACGACATCCAACAGTTTGCGTGGACCGATTCACAAGTGGTTCTTGGATGGCTCCGCAGTCCTCCCAGCCGATGGAAAACTTTCCTGGCGAATCGCGTTTCGCAAATTATCGATCATCTAAAGCCTAGTGAATGGTGGTACATTGTACTCGACACAACACCGCAGAATGCGTATCTCGCGGAGTCGAAACTTCGCTACTTCACGATCATCACATTTGGTGGAGAGGTCCTGAATGGCTGTCGAAACACTCGGACACTTGGCCAACACACAAAATCAACGAGTGCTCCATCTCATTGGAAGAATGCAGAATCCTATCTATGGTCGCCACGCAGTTAAACGAAGCACCAAAGTCTGACGGGATCATTTACTTCTGAGTCGCTGTTCTACTTTCGAAAAATTACTTAGAGTCACAGCCTATTGTAGACGCTTCATTCAACACTTTCGTAATATCAAAGCCGATCGTAATGACAGTTTCATCAGGGTTCCTGAGATGAATCGGCCATTCCGCTTTTGGGTCTGATTCGTGCATAGGGCTCACTTCGCTGATGAAATCCGACGATGTTAATCCAGAGAAAACCTGCTGAACAAAAGTGGGCTTCGCTCACTTAACCCATTCATCGATGATGAGGGAATTTTACGAGTCGGTGGACGACTAAAACATTCGTTCTTGCCGTATCAAAGCAAGTATCCGTTAATTCTGCCAAAAACCAGTCCACTCACTAATTTAATCGTCGCACAGGCACATCGAACCACACTTCTCGGTGGTCAACAATTAATGTTGGCACATCTTCGAAGCCGTTACTGGATCATCAATGTCAAGAGGCTATTCCGCACGCAAGTTCGCCATTGCGTGACATGCTTTCGCTATCGCTCAACCACCGGTCAGCAACTAATGGCCAACTTTCCAGCACCACGCGTCACCCCATGGAGAGCTTTTTTACACAGCGGAGTGGATTACGCGGGTCCGGTCTCGATTAAATCAAGCAGAGGCCGTGGCGTAAGATCAACAAAGGGATATGTCTGTTTATTCGTGTGCCTATCAACAAAGGCGCTTCATCTGGAGATGGTGTCAGATCTCACCGCAGACGCGTTCATGGCTTCATTCAGAAGGTTTACCGTTCGAAGAGGCAAAATCCAAGCCATGTACAGCGACCGTGGCACCAAATTCATTGGATCCAACCGTCAACTAACGACTCTTCATCAAAACAGCCCAGAAAATATAAATCCTGAGGTTACCACAATGTTAAATCAAGACTATACGGTCTGGTGCTTTAAACCGCCCCCTTCATGACATTTCGGAGGCTTGTGGGAGGTAGGGGTGAAGTTAGTCAAACACCACCTTCGAAGAATCATCGGCAATACACTACTCACCTTCGAAGAGATGACAACGTTATTGTGCCAGATAGAAGCTGGATTCAATTCGAGGCCGTTGTGCCCTATGTCGGATGATCCCGAGGACTATACGACACTCACCCCCAGCCACTTTCTCATCGGAGAGCCACCCATCACCATTCCAGAACCATCAGTGCTTGACATCCAGTCGAATCGTCTAAAACGATATCAGCAAATACAACAGATGTACCAGCAGTTCTGGAGGATCTGGTCGACCGAATACCTGTCACGACTGCAGTAACGTCCCAAATGGCTCAAAATGAACGTTAACTTCACAATTGGTCAACTAGTTCTGATAAAAGATGAACTTTGCCCACCATCCAAGTGAACAATGGGCCGAATCACTGCTATTCATCCGGGTACCGATGGCCTTATTCGCACAGTCACGCTGAAATGTCAGGGCACCACAATCACGAGACCGGTAGTAAAATTGTGTCTACTGCCGATCCCAGACAACATCGAGAACTAAAGGATTAATCCTTTAGGCCGGCCGGCAATGTTGGCGCCATCATAACAAACACATCATCTTTTAGCGAACACATTGAATTAACACAGACGTCAAACTACATGATGTCCAGTTTTTTCCTTCTTCTATCTTCGACTGTCGACCAACCAACATCGTGGTCATCAAAACATTTATTGATAATAAATTATAATACAATTGATAAAAGTATTTTTAATTCAAGTGTCACCTACATTAAACCCGCTAAGCTGTCGTGGCTAACAACCTAGTTATTACAGGCTATTTCTTTTATAAAATGCTACAAAAGTAAGAACCTAAATCTCTTTTATCTACAATAATTGGTAAAAATATCTATGAAAAAAATATTTGGAATTTTTTTACTTGGTACACGCTCATTACAAAATCCGGTAATTGCCTAATTGATTATCTGGTTTGCAAATTCTAGTGAAAATCCAGTGAATTTCTCGCTAAATTTAAAAAAAGATTTAACCGATTTCTAGTGGAATTGCAATCAAAACAAGATTTCGACTATAATTTTCTAGTTAATTTCCAGTAATATTTTTAATTATACTGGAATCCTAGTGATTATCTGGTACAAAATATTGCTAGCAAAATACTAGATGGTTAGTTTTACTAAATAAAACGAGATATCTGGTAAATTAAATGAAAATCACGTTTATTTTATTACCAGATTTTCAATAAAAATAAAAATTACTTGAATTCCAGTTGAATTTTTGCAACGATTTATTTTTGTTGTATTTACCTGAAATCTATATAGTAACATTTTAGTTAAATTAATTTAAATACAAGACAAAAAATTTTAGATTGTATATAAAGTGTGAGTGCTAATATAAAATAAGTAGATTGAAATATTACACATAATTATTGATGAGATATATCAAGCAAATGCGAATTTACATAAAACACGTGGTTTTAATATCGTTACGTTTTCGCCTTGTCAATCAAGGTTCGAATCACTGGATTGTGAATAAAACAAAACACTTCAATTAAAACAAACGAATTTATTTATTTAACACCAAAAATTAATTCACGACAATTTATTAACAATAGTTCACAAAATCATTTTTAATTCTTTTTTTAATGCTTATACTTTCGCTTACTAAGAGTTAATAATCCAATTCGACATTGTTCGCCTTTTTATAAACAAAACCAAACTTCTTGAAATTTCATGACTTTTCCATTAAGAATAGTTTAGAAACATTTAGAACAGTTTTATTATGGAAAATTCCATTTTAGTACAGTAAAACACTGAGCTATTAATTTAACTTATTCTATCACACCCTAGATGTCACTTTCACAATAATGTAACGGTGACACCTTGTGTGTAATAGAATAAGTTATAATTAATTGCTCAATGTTTAACTACCTATACTAAAATGGAATTTTCCATGATAAAATTGTTCTAAATGTTTCTACGCTATTCTAACTGGAAAAGTCATGAGCTTTCTAGAAGTTTGGTTTGTGTATTTAAAAAGGTGATCAAGATCGAATTGGATGATTAGAATTTGGAACGCGATAGTGTAAAGTTGTAAATTATTAGTATTTGGTCGCGATAGTGTAAAGATTAAAAAGAAATTAAAAAGTGATTTAAAAAGTGTTTTTGTGTGAAATAAAAAGTAAAAGTGATCAGTAAAATTTTGCGAATAATTTATATAAATTGATTTTGTGAATTTTCTTTAATAAATTGTGTTGTAATAATTTTTGTGTTAACTAAATAATTTCGTTGCTGATAAATTAAATTGATTTTGTTTTATTCACAATCCAGTGATACGAACCTTTAATGGACAAGGCAAAAACGTAACATTAAGTTTTTGCTTTGTCAATCAAGGTTCGTAGCACTGGATTGTGAATAAAACAAAATCAATTTACATTATCAGCAACGAATTTATTTATTTCACACTAAAATTTAATTCACTACACCGTGAATTAAACACAACTTATTAACGATAATTTACAAAATCACTTTATTTGAATATTTGCACAATTTTATTGATCACTTTTACTTTTTATTTTGCACTAAAACACTTTTTATTTCCTTTTTAACCTTCATACTATCGCTTACCAAATACTAATAATTTCAATTCGATCTCGTTTGCCTTTTTATATACAAAAACCAATCTTCTAGAAAGTTCATGACTTTTCCAGTAAGAATAGTGTAGAAACATTTAGAACAGTTTTATCATGAAGAAGTTTTACATTTAAAATGTAAAAGGTTCAACCAAGGTTTATACGTGCAATGTATTTAAACAAATCCAAAAGCCTTGACGCATTTGAACCAAGTTTACACAAATATTGTTTAAGACTTAGGAAAGCTAATATCTGAAACTTTCAAATCCTTCTTCAGGGACGATAATTAGGTCCAAATTTCTCATAATTCGTTTAACGTTAATGTTGATGGTGATATTGTGGTGGTTGATAGCAATATGGTATGATGGTATGGTGGTATTACTGTGATGGTATGAATGTTCGAGTTTATGATTTTTTGATGGTATAATGATATGATGTTATGATGGTACGATGTTGTATTGCTCTGATTGTATGATAGTATGATATTATGATGGTATCGTGGTACGATAGTATATATGATGGTATGATTGTACATATATTTGATAGTACATATAGTTCTATCAAAATGCTAATGAAAATCATTTTTTTCACGTTTGTGCAGCTTTGCAGTGGAGTACTCAATAAGTTTATAAAAATTTTGAGAGGTCGGTTTAATACTGTCCCGAAAACAAAAAAAAAAATTAAATGTTAAATTCTATAGAATTACATTTTAAATAAAATTGGATATTAAAAATGTTTTGATAATCTGTATAAATTCGTAAATATCACGTGAAAATTTAAAATAGTAAAAAAAAATCCCGGCGCCGCTGTACGAAATGTGACAATTTATTTTTGGTACCAACTAGATTGACAATATCAAAAATAAAAATGTCATCTAAATTAAAAAAACGGACAAATACCGTCATTTTATTTTTCAAATTGTTTGATAAAAATTAACGAATTTAAAAATTATCGAAGTAGTAATCAATTCTTCGAGTGTTAGTTAATTATTTAAATTGAAATTATATGTGAATCAATTTGAGCGAAATTACAAAATTTATGTTCAACACAAACGATTTTTTTTTTAAAGAACACAAAACGTAAACAAGTAACCAAATGGTATGACCATGGTATGACGGTATTTTTTCTAGAATGAGGTATGGTGGTGTTATGGTATGACGGTAAAAAGGTATGACGGTTGGATGGTATGATGATATCATAGCCTGCTAGTATGATGGTATGATGGTATGCATTACGGTGATATGATGGTATGAAGATGGTATGATTTGTTTGGATGGTACGATGGTATGCTTGTATGGTAGTTTAATGGTATAGTGTCATGATAGTATGATGCTATAATAGAATATTGGTATGATGGAATGATTGTACATTACTATTATGGTATGATGGTAAATACTGTTTGAGTTGAAATTAAGTTGGATTTGAGTGAGAAGTTCGGTTGGGGATTAAGTTAGGGTCGAGTTTAGTGTTTAGTAACAGGTTGTATGAGTTGAGTTCATACACGCATATAGCTTTGGAACCGAGTTGATTTTGGCATTAGTTGTCCGTTAAGTGGGGAGTTGAGCAGAGGGTTGATATTTGGTTCGATCTAAGTTGAGTTGAAGTCGAGTAAGAGTTTAGTTAGCTTAGAGTTGGAGGTTGGGCTTATTAGATTAACTATGTAAGAGGTTTAGTTATGGATTGATATAGGAGTTTAATTAGTTTTGGCGACCGAAGTTCTGATCACCTCATGAGGTTTCAGCCTTTTATATTTTCCTATTCCAAATAACAATAGTTTTTGGACCCGGCAACTTTGCTGATATGCTCTTCTCCCTTTTCCTTCGTTTAAAAAGCGAATATATAAATATCATAAACAAAACCAACAGATGCAATAACAAACTATCCTCATTATTTTACATCCTTTTCCAGTTAGTGTTGCAATTTCTGAAAGATGTTTGGAATTTATTTGAAGTAAAATAGTAATCCTCATCATTTCCAACTCTTCTATAGGTTTAGTCTTAAATACATGCGATTTTAAGATGTTTTTCCACTTGTGGAATTTAGAACCTTTAGAAAATACCCGTTAAGCTTTCTCGTAACAGTTTTCTATATTTAAAAATATTTCTCGTTTTGCTGTATACAATTTTATTCTACACAAACAATAACTCGTACAAACAACATCCTAAAACATTTCACCTACTGGTTTAATGGTAAGCTCATGAACTTGAACATGTGGAGGTGTACCGAGCACGTACAGCACAGCATTTGATAAATCTTCTGCGTTCAAGCGTGGAACACCTGCCTTTCTCATTTCCTCTGTAAGTATTTCGGTGTCAACAACCCCTGGACTGATGCTCTGTGTTAAAAAAGATACACTGTTATGGTTACAATAAACTGTCCACAAAAAAATACTTACGGTAATTTTAATTTTTGTTCTTAAATGTATGAATTCTTGCCGATGTGTTTCAGTCACCGCGGTCACAGCATATTTGGAACCATAATATATATTAAAATTAGGTGTAAGCTTCTGCATGAATGGTATCGAATGACCGGACACGCTATTTATATGAATCACATGTCCATTCGATTTATGTTTTTGCATCGACTGTACTGCTTCACGTGTCGCAAATATTAAACCCAACAAATTTGTATTGATCCCATCTTGTATATCTTGGCTGTTGCCAACTGTGGTTAACATATTTGGCCGCCAGATACCAGCATTATTTATCAAAATATCAACACCACCAAACTTTTGTTCAATTTCACGGAATGTACTCACAATTTCACTTTCTTTACATATGTCACACTTTATGGCATGTAAATTTTTTTTTACATCTTCCGGTAAATTAGCGATAATTTCATCGATACGTTCTTTTCGCCGCGCTAACCCGATTGTGATAACACCTAATTTTGCCAGATCTTTGACGATTGCTGCCCCAATTCCAGAACTAGCCCCTGTTACAACAGCAATTTTTCCAATCCAACGTTCCATGATTTAGGTGAGTATGTATTATTCGGTTGAAATTTCGTATGAAACTGAATTATGTTTGGAATTTTTTTTTCTACTGTTTTACTCTAATTCAATGCGTTATCAGCTAGCTATCTCGTATGACGCGATAAGAAAATATGGTTTATCGCTTGGCCTCGCATATAAGTATAAGTTTAATCGAAAATTTTGATTTATAAATTTGATCGGATGGAAGAGACTATCTGTGCTTGGTATCACTATAGTATCACGATATGTTGCGCACACTCACTGAATTGAGAGACAGTTGTAAGGGTAAGAAACATTTAGAATGTTTCTAATATTTGATTTAATCTCAACAATATATGAATTATATAAGAAACGATTTAAAAGTTTAAATTGAGCACTAAGTGCACTAAATATTTCATATTTTACGAAGAAAAGAAAGGCTCGCTTGTTGACAGAACTATAGGTGATCGAGGATTAAACTGTTCAATTGCCGAATTCATTATTTTATAAAACGGATCAATATAAGCGTTCAAACTATCTGTTTTATGTCGATCCCAATAAATATTGCCCAAAAACTTATTTAACGCATGATAGTCTCCCTTTCTAAAATTGAAAGACTCACTAGAATTAAAATTTACGGTAACATTAATACAATTTTCAAAAGTTAATTGGATGTATAGTGGTGTATGAAAAGTACTTGAAGAACTGCCAAGATGATTTTTTTTGATTGATTGATTGATTGATTTCAATGTACGATCAAGCATTAAGCAAATCTCCCGCATTATAAATGCGAATACCACACCACTATACCCATGTTACAACACGACACCATGACTCTCCCTCACCAAAGAAATATGTACCATCATACTCAGTTTTTCATGAAGCTAAACATAGCAATATTCACCCCGTAAAGAAAGGCGCCACATCGATAACCACATAAGTTTAATAGTGTGATATCCGCCCCTGGCCAGGCAGCCATCGTACATCCTTTTACATATAACAAAATCGAGGTATGGGAAAGAAATGTTAGTGAGGACAACTAATAAAGCCCATAGTTAGTGTTTTATGACAGCACAATGACAACACAGTTAAAATATTAATAATAAAACGTTGGAACCTGGGGTGCTATTCTTGAAACATTACGAAAACTTTCGTATTGCGAGTTAGTGTCAAAGTATTACGAAAACCCTAAAATCGTATTCTTGAAATCGAATTACGAAAATTTTCGCAACGGAACGTTACTAAAATTTTCGTAATGGTTTTTTCGTTTCCCATTGCATTTCGTAATGAAATCATTTGGATTTTTGTGTTAATTATATTGATAAGGATGTTCATAAAACTCAATATTTTCTATTCTCAATATTTTATAAAAAAGTGAAAACAAAAGCGTACCTTTTTTTTCTTTGCTTCACGTGTTCTTAAAAATATGTATTATTTATTTTGAGATAACGATGTACATAACTATGCATTCGGTTTTGTTTACTACCTAACTAGAACAAAACTATATTTTCTTCTAAATTTTTGTATTTACTTGTCGTATACCTAAATCTTGGGATATTTTTTTAAATGCTTGACCACTTTCTAATTTTAAACAATACGTGTAAGGGTAAGAGATTTTTTCGTAATTGACAATTGGCTATAGCGGACAAAAATGGAATATGTGATTCAATATAACAAAAATATGTTATTTAAAGCTATATTGCCTATTTAACTTTTATATTTATTTGTTAAAATTGTAATGATTGGAAATTAATTAATGCAATGTGTAATTTAAAGTGTGATTTTTATCATTCATTAGTTCATTTGGAACAATTTTGTTTTATTATTTTAAATGCCCTGTCTTCAAACATTACGAAAATTTTCGTAATGCACAATATTTTCGTAATCGTAATGGTGAAATCATAAATTAGTATTCTTGAAGCCATTACGAAAATTACGAAGAGAGGAATAAAAAACTAAGAAGATTTCGAAAGAGATGATTAAAAATGTTAGTTTAGTTTAGTATAACTGAGAATATTAAGCGAAGCGGACGCTTTCTTTACTTAAAATTATAAATTGTTGTGAATTTTTGTCAATAATGGCTTATTTATTTAATATTAAATTAAATATATTAAAAATGATTGTGTATGCTACTTTTTCGTTTAAAGGGAAAATTACTTCGGTCTAAAAAGACCAATGTATTGAAATCTTGTCAAAAACGGCCAAAAATTTGTTTGATCCAAAATCACTTATCTCGACGTTTTGAAAATCCTTGAGTCCGAAAAAGAAAAAAAAAATGTCTGTCCGTCTTTCTGGACGTCTGGATGTCTGTACCCATGATATCTCGAGAATCGCTTATCCGATTTAGAATTTTTTTTTCCAAAAATCTGTTTTTATGGTACGGCGGTACATATGATTGTATGATGGTACGATTGAACGATGATATAATGTTATGTCGTGTATGATGGCATGATGGTTTGATGGTATGGTATTACGACAATATGATCCTATGCAATGCCACTACATAAAAATCCTTGAAAAAAAACTTGTATTGGTGTTAAGGCAATAAAGATTTTTATTTTCCAATGGAACGTAAACACAATCATATGGAATTTTGTGTTGCCTTTATTTTCAATTTAAATGAAAATTTTTATTGATAAATAGAAATAATTTTAAATTAAATACAATCTGTTTCGTCGGCAAGTGACCCCTTGTGTGTTGGTGATAGCTTTTCACATTTTTCATCATATCTCCCAAGTTATGGGCTCGATTTTAATTCTGTTTGCGGTTTTTTAAAGCTTTTGAGTCACTTTATTGGTTAATTTGCAAACTAAGCCAGGGTTTTGTAAAGAATGTAACAAATTATGGGAAAATCACATTTTTTTACTTAAACGATTTTTTTATTTAAAAAAAACCTCTACTTTTTAAAAAAAATGAACTGTAAGTCGAAAAAATGTCCCATGGCATGGTTATTTTATTTATAATTATTAAAACATTGTTACTACCTAACTCATAAAATAATCGAACACCAATTTGTCGAAAAAATGGCGTTTGTAGCCGTTCAGGTATAGTGATGTTATCTAACCAAATCTTTTAAATGATCGAAAACTCAAATTGGTAAGTAATATTAAATAGTTCAGTTGTTCGCTAACCAATCGTGTGACACTTTCACACATGTACTCTCAGTGTTCTGTGTTTTAACAATTTTAAGTTTGTGTGAAAATTAAAAGGACAGTTTGTGTTAAGTAAACGCTTAATCATTACAATGACACATTTGAGTGATCTACCACCTTCTCATGTAGCCAATAAGCATTTTGTAAACCTGTTCTCTAATGGAAATGCACGCGTTGCTGTCGAAAAATACAGGCGTCGATATCCAACAGGCCAGTACTTGGGTATAGGACATTCATTGCAATACATCGACGTTTTCCCAAACAAGGATTATTCCAACAACAACACGAGTCCAGCGTGAATATTAACGTACACGTTGGAAGAGGATTTATTACGATTAACGCGCTGAACCTACGACAAGTATCAGCCGCCTGTCTATTAGATTAGGCATATCGAGGTCAAGAAGGCCTTAATCCTTATCACTTCCGTCGTGCTCAACATCTAGGAAATGTGGACCATCGTGCCAGATCAGTTTTTTGTAACTGGATAATTTCACAGCAAAGAAGTGATGTCAATTTTATAGGGAGAATATTGTAGACAGATAAAGCTACTTTCACCAGGGCGGGTATAACAAATTATAGAAACCTCCATGTTTGCGCTGTCGAAAACCCAAACGTCGTAAGGGAGACAGCTTTCCAGAGCCAATTTGCTATAAATGTATGGGCGGGAATGATCCACGATTAACTTATCGGACCTTACGTGGTAATAAACAGGCTTGATCAACATGTATTATTAGAATTTTCAGGAATCACGTTGTCATGGAAAATGTGCCATTGTTGAGGAGAAGGCGAATGCAGCTGCAATTAGATGGAGCTCCAGCACATTTTGCAAAGATAATACGTGATAATTTGAATGAAAATAATCCACGGTGGATCGGTAGAGGAGGTCCTGTAGCCTGGCCGCCAAGGTCCCCTGATCTTACGCCCCTAGATTTTTATTTCTGACAGCAACAATTTTCGCTGCTGCAGCAGAAACAAGAGGCAACCCTTAACAATTGCGTTGGACAACAACTAGTGTGATCAGGAGAGCTCTTGTTTGTTTACAAGAGAGTGGAGAGCATTTCGAACATGTCATTTAATTAAAAATGTTTAATAATTTGTAATAAAAATTGTTTTTATTGATTATTAATAAAATAGTATTATTTTATTTCTTTGACTTTAATTTAAATAACTTTTTTGTTTAATTTCCCTACTTTCTCTAGGTGACTTTTGCGCGGTATTTTTAAGAGTTAGCTAGTAAGAAAGTTTTGTCAATTTGTAGAAATTATGCTGTAGATTAATAATAATAATTAAAATAATTAACTTAATGGGACATTTTCACGGTTTACAGTTCAGTTTTTTAAAAAGTAGAGGTTTTCTTTACTAAAAAAATGTTATTTTCCCGAAATTTTTTACATTCTTTAAAAAAAACCTAGCTAAGTGCGCAAACTATCAAATAAAGTGACTCATAAACTTCATCTTTTCAAAAACCGCAAACAGAATTATAATCGAGCCCATAACTTGAAAATGAGACACCCACCTTAAAGGATTTTTTGCGATAATTTTACTTAAATATTCAGAATTTTCCGGGCGGTCACTTGACGACCAAACACATTGTATATCATGCAGCTTGTACAAAATTTTAATTGAAATTAATAAAATTTTAATTAACAATTTTGCATTTTAGTAAATTGATTTTTAGAGAAATTTAGGGAAATCGTTAGGCTTCGTGTTTTTTTTTAATTTCTTTTCGTAGATTACTAGATTAGTTTTATTATAAATCATGGCTGTTTATATAGTAGCATTGGTAAAGTAATAAAACTAATCTAGTAATCTACGAAATGAAATTTAACAAAAAAGCACGGAGGCTGACGATGTTTGAGAATAAAAATCAATTTACTAAAACGCAAAATTGTGAATTAAAATTTTATTAATTTTAATTAAAATTGTGGACAAGCTGCAATTCGATATATTTAATTTAAAATTGTTTATATTTATCAATAAAAATGTTCATTTAAATTGAAAATAAAGACAACACAAAATAATTCCAATATGATTTTGTTTATGTTTCATAGGAAAATAAAAAATCTTTATTCGCCTGGGGATTTGACTGTTTAGACTGATGTCACTGCTGTTTATGTAGTGGCATTGTCCTTTGATTCTATGGCGATATGATTTTAGATCGTACTGTCGTACGATACTATTATGTTATGATGGTATGATTGTATGACTTTACGTACCATTAGTATTAGCCGCCCGTGACTGTATATCAATCCAATTCCAATTACAACACGCGACATTTAAAAATACATCCCAAATTGTCAATTAGTATTGTAGCTATTACCCTTATTTTTAAGAAAATAATAACCCAAGTATAACAAAACTGAAAACTTCAACCGGTTATCAATTTTTGTCCGGTTTTCAGACGAAAAAATTGGAAAATGATGAAATTTGGTTTCCAACTTTCAACACATGTAGCGTTGAAGTACAAATGTATTTTTGTTTTCTGTAGACGCCATTACGATTGCGTTATACGTAAATAGTTCATGTGTTTGTTTATTAAAAAAATCGAAATCGACTGAAACCGATAGTGTGTAAAAGATAATAATTATGAAATAGGAATAAATTTATCAATAAAAGTGTTACAAGTAGACGCCTGGCCACTACTTGGTTCGACAACGATACCAATTACATTTCCGATACCTCATATCATATAAATTTTTGTGGACGAAAACATACGTGGCTACACCGTTTTTGTCATGATGAACTAAAAGTCTCATACCTCAAGAAACCCTGTATCATTACGATGCAAACTTTTCAAATGGCTGTCCTATTGTTGTTTGAGACATGTGATGTGATGACTTAAGGATATACAAGAAACGCTACAGTTAAATAATGAAATGTTACAAAAGCATATTCAAAGTTTAATTGAATCAAAATTGTTGCTGTGTGGGACAGGTTGGTTTTTTTGTTTTACTAGGTCTTGTACCTTGAATACAATATAATATTGTAACGCTTTTTTTCTTTACAGAAATTAGAAGATTCAACCGAAATTATTGACTATTCAAACAAAAGGACTAAGTTTAAAATTACTGCAGCTCTCCAACGTGAAACACCTCAGGAAGTTGAACATGCGATGCACGCAGTAAATGAAGATAGAAAAATATATTTACTCAGGTGGAGTTAAAATTTATATATTATAATAAATGTAATATTGTAATTTATACATGTAATAAAAATAAAAAGTATTCTTAAAAAAAATATATTTTTAATTAAAGCTAGATTTAAATTCAAAAGTGAAATTTTGGCGCCAAAATTTATATTATAAGCCCCGCCCACAAATTTGTCGTACCATAACCTAACTTTTTTTGTCATCATTTTCCGAGTTTTTTGGCCAACTTTCATAGGAAATCTTATAATAAGTCGGACATTAATTCGGAAAAGAATCGGAGATGAAATCAGCGAAATGTCAGAAAAATACAAAAACTTTCGGATATAAAAATACTTGGGAAACATACCACAAACAAATAGGTACCCTTTTTTTTGTGGTAATAAAATAATAAATATTTAGCGAAATGTAAATACATATTATTTTTAACCATCAACAGAAATTATTGAGTTTTATAAACGTCTTTGTATGAATATATTTAAAACAAAAATCTAAATGATTTCATTACGAAATGCAATAAGAAACAAAAAAACCATCCGAAAATTTTAGTAACGTTCCGTTGCGAAAATTTTCGTAATCCGGATTTCAAGAATACCATTTTAAGAACTTACATTTTCATCTTCTCTCTCGAAATTTTATTATTTCTTTTTGCCTCTCTTCGTTATATTCGTAATGGTTTCAAGAATACTAAATTATGATTTCACCATTACTATTACGAAAATAGCATTACGAAAATTTTGGGTTACGAAAATTTTCGTAATGTTTCAAGAATAGCACCCCTGATCGATCTGAAATAATATTTTAAACTAGAATTTATATTTATATAATACTCCAAACTTCCGATTAAAAAAATTGATGATAAAATATATTTCGATGTTCTTCTGAAACCAAAAAACTAATTAGTTATTTATTTCTACTCTCACTTAGTCCAACCGCTTTATAATTTCAAATATTTAAGTACTCGTATAAGCTTTCAACAATTAAGAAAAATATTAAAACAACAATAAATATAATATAATCTAAACTCAAATGTAAAGATGTTCCTATCCCTAAAACTAACATTACCATTTATTAATCATAATTCAATTCTAAGCCTTAAGCCACTAATTACATTAAGGATCAATTATATTAAATTCTTCTTCCTCCAGCATACCCAATCTGAGAAAAAATTTTGAACTATAAGTACACTCCAACTAGTTCTAATAGATGTCTCTCCGCTCATTATTAATGAAATTTTTTAGTTTTTATACCTATCATCAAAAATCTTAAACAGTAAATATTTGCTAAATAAAGCCCTTGTTCATCTACAACCTCACCATTTGCCTTTAATCAAAGTTTGTGGAAAAATCAAAATGACTCGTGACATTTGATAAATAAAGTTTAAATTTAAAAGTAGTGAAGTGAATTTAATAAAATTGGAAATATAGTGCAGTGTCAATGATAATACAATAAATAAATAAATAAATATACTAGTGTAACAATAAACAATACAAAAACTGGTGGCATATATTAAATTATTTGATTAATTATTCCAATATTAACATCTTATCAAATTCAGACTTAAATCCATATAATTTCCACCTGCTAATGTAATTAATTAAATAATTAGTTAACCACACCCATACTCCTAAATTAAAAATTTGCTGTCCCAACCACAATAATTTCAACCAACGTCCAATAACGTAACGGTCGATAGCTGACCATATCTAAATCTAACCAATGTGCCCTCCCTAATTCTACATCCTGAAAATAATTACACTTAATATTATTATTAATTAAAACATGTTAGTGAAAAGTAAATTGTAGAAACTCCTTATACATAATACAGTTATGCATTTCCAAGGTCACCAAATTATTCTTTCCATTGCAAGTGCAACATTCTCTTTAGACTCACTACTTAATTGAATAACCATTTATTCAAAACTGTAAATTATCGATATCTGTTTTCAGCGGTTAATGGCTAGAATTTAGGAATATGAATTAAATAAAATAAGTCAAACAAATTAATGTTACTTTTTTTTTTTTTTATATTTTTTTACTTTTTTTTAATTTTTGTTGAATGTTAATTAATTCTTATAATTTCTGCTTAAAATATACCAATCTCACGACCTACAACTTATACCACAATCGTGCCATACTAACAGGGTTACTACTAGCACTAACTATATAACCTGAAAATCAAGATACATAAAAATTGTAATCTTATATTATGAATTTTAAACACTAAGTGTCTTCTTTTAAACAAAAATTCTAAAATCAAAAACCAAAATCTGAAACCCTTAAAAATGTATTTCCAATTCATGCCTAACTAGCTATTGCCAGAAATTAAAGAAATTAATTAACTAATTCCAGGAATACCACTAAAATCAAAATTAAATAATTAATTGTTTATTACTTTATTCTGCTTAAATAGCTTAAATACTAATAGTTCAACCTTTCCATAATAAATTAAAGTTAATAAATCAACTATAAAAATGAAAAAGCCGCGCCCGATTTCTCCGCTCTAAAAGTCCAATAATAAATAATTAAAATAATGAAAAATAATAGGTAAACAATGAAGCCGCGCCCGGTTTCCTATCTGCACATTTCACTGCATCCAATCCATTCTTAATTATCAATTAAATTGTAACACAAAAATTTAATGCAATTACTTATTTTTTTTAAAATTTAAAATTCAAATTTAAATCATCTAATTCCTGAAACCATATAAGTTCAATTCCAGATTTACAACTTTATTAGTTAATTCCAAACATACTGTTTAATTAAAGTTAAACAGAAGTTTAATAAAGTTTAACAAAAGTTTAATAAATATTTAACAAAAGTTTGACAAAAGTTTGATAAAAGTTTATCAAAAGTTTAACAAAAGTTTAACAAAACATTAATAACAGTTTAACAAAATGTTTCATAAAAAGTTTAACATAAGTTTAATAAAAAGTTGAATAAAAGTTTAAAAGTTTAACAGTTTTTAAGGTTTAAAAGTTTAAAAGTTCAAAAGTTTAAAAGTCTAAAAGTTTAAAAGTCTAAAAGTTTAAAAGTTTAAAAGTTCAAAAGCCAAAAGTCTTACAGTTTAAAAGTTTAAAAGTTTAAAGTTTTAAAAGTTTAAAAGTTTAAAAGTTTAAAAGTTTAAAAGTTTTAAAGTTTAAAAGTTTAAAAGTCCAAAATTCCAAGATTCAAAAGTTTAGAAGTTTAAAAGTTTAAAAGTTTAAAATTTAAAAGTTTAAAATTTTAAAAGTCTAAAAGTTTAAAAGTTAAAAAGTTTAAAAGTTTAAAAGCTTAAAAGTTTAAAAGCTTAAAAGTTTAAAAGCTTAAAAGTTTAAAAGTTTAAAAGTTTAAAAGTTTAAAAGTTTAAAAGTTTAAAAGTTTTAAAGTTTAAAAGTTTTAAAGTTTAAAAGTTTAAAAGTTTAAAAGTTTAAAAGTTTAAAAGTTTAAAAGTTTAAAAGTTTAAAAGTTTAAAAGTTTAAAAGTTTAAAAGTTTAAAAGTTTAAAAGTTTAAAAGTTTAAAAGTTTAAAAGTTTGAAAGTTTAAAAGTTTAAAAGTTTAAAAGTTTAAAAGTTTAAAAGTTTAAAAGTTTAAAAGTTTAAAAGTTTAAAAGTTTAAAAGTTTAAAAGTTTAAAAGTTTAAAAGTTTAAAAGTTTAAAAGTTTAAAAGTTTAAAAGTTTAAAAGTTTAAAAGTTTAAAAGTTTAAAAGTTTAAAAGTTTAAAAGTTTAAAAGTTTAAAAGTTTAAAAGTTTAAAAGTTTAAAAGTTTAAAAGTTTAAAAGTTTAAAAGTTTAAAAGTTTAAAAGTTTAAAAGTTTAAAAGTTTAAAAGTTTAAAAGTTTAAAAGTTTAAAAGTTTAAAAGTTTAAAAGTTTAAAAGTTTAAAAGTTTAAAAGTTTAAAAGTTTAAAAGTTTAAAAGTTTAAAAGTTTAAAAGTTTAAAAGTTTAAAAGTTTAAAAGTTTAAAAGTTTAAAAGTTTAAAAGTTTAAAAGTTTAAAAGTTTAAAAGTTTAAAAGTTTAAAAGTTTAAAAGTTTAAAAGTTTAAAAGTTTAAAAGTTTAAAAGTTTAAAAGTTTAAAAGTTTAAAAGTTTAAAAGTTTAAAAGTTTAAAAGTTTAAAAGTTTAAAAGTTTAAAAGTTTAAAAGTTTAAAAGTTTAAAAGTTTAAAAGTTTAAAAGTTTAAAAGTTTAAAAGTTTAAAAGTTTAAAAGTTTAAAAGTTTAAAAGTTTAAAAGTTTAAAAGTTTAAAAGTTTAAAAGTTTAAAAGTTTAAAAGTTTAAAAGTTTAAAAGTTTAAAAGTTTAAAAGTTTAAAAGTTTAAAAGTTTAAAAGTTTAAAAGTTTAAAAGTTTAAAAGTTTAAAAGTTTAAAAGTTTAAAAGTTTAAAAGTTTAAAAGTTTAAAAGTTTAAAAGTTTAAAAGTTTGAAAGTTTAAAAGTTTAAAAGTTTAAAAGTTTAAAAGTTTAAAAGTTTAAAAGTTTAAAAGTTTAAAAGTTTAAAAGTTTAAAAGTTTAAAAGTTTTAAAATTGAAAAGTTTAAAAGTTTAAAAGTTTAAAAGTTTAAAAGTTTAAAAGTTTAAAAGTTTAAAAGTTTAAAAGTTTAAAAGTTTAAAAGTTTAAAAGTTTAAAAGTTTAAAAGTTTAAAAGTTTAAAAGTTTAAAAGTTTAAAAGTTTAAAAGTTTAAAAGTTTAAAAGTTTAAAAGTTTAAAAGTTTAAAAGTTTAAAAGTTTAAAAGTTTAAAAGTTTAAAAGTTTAAAAGTTTAAAAGTTTAAAAGTTTAAAAGTTTAAAAGTTTAAAAGTTTAAAAGTTTAAAAGTTTAAAAGTTTAAAAGTTTAAAAGTTTAAAAGTTTAAAAGTTTAAAAGTTTAAAAGTTTAAAAGTTTAAAAGTTTAAAAGTTTAAAAGTTTAAAAGTTTAAAAGTTTAAAAGTTTAAAAGTTTAAAAGTTTAAAAGTTTAAAAGTTTAAAAGTTTAAAAGTTTAAAAGTTTTAAAGTTTAAAAGTTTAAAAGTTTAAAAGTTTAAAAGTTTAAAAGTTTAAAAGTTTAAAAGTTTAAAAGTTTAAAAGTTTAAAAGTTTAAAAGTTTAAAAGTTTAAAAGTTTAAAAGTTTAAAAGTTTAAAAGTTTAAAAGTTTAAAAGTTTAAAAGTTTAAAAGTTTAAAAGTTTAAAAGTTTAAAAGTTTAAAAGTTTAAAAGTTTAAAAGTTTAAAAGTTTAAAAGTTTAAAAGTTCAGAAGTTTAAAGGTTCAGAAGTTTATAAGTTTAAAAGTTTGAAAGTTCAAAAGTCTAAAAGTTCAAAAGTTTAAAAGTTTAATAAAAGTTTAACAAAAGTTGAATAAAAGTTAAATAAAAGATTAAAAGTTTAAAAGTTTAAAGGTTTAAAATTATATTCGAACAAATATTTGTTCTGAAGTTATTTGTCTCTATTAATTTTTAATTTTAGAATTGAGGTCAGCTTATTATAGAAAAATTTTATTAAAATTAAATTATTTGTTACAGTTTTAACTTCTATGATTATGACCAAACGGTCTAAATATTAGGAAATAAATAAAAAAAAAAAAAAAAAAATTATATATTTTAGTTTTAATTTTAATAAAATTTGTCTATAATAAGCTGACCTCAATTTAAAAATTTAAAAAAAAAAAAGGTTTAAAAGTTTAAAAGTTCAAAATTCTAAAAGTTTAAAAGTTCAAAAGTTTAAAAGTTTAAAGGTCTAAAAGTTTAAAAGTTTAAAAGTCCAAAAGTTTAAAAGTTTAAAAGTTTAAAAGTTTAAAAGTTTAAAAGTTAAAAAGTTTAAAAGTTCAATAGTCCAAAAGTCCAAAAGTTTAAAAGTCCAAAATTTCAAAATTCAAAAGTTTAGAAGTTTAAAAGTTGAACTTTTACCAAAAGTTTAAAAGTTCAAAATCTAAAAGTTTAAAAGTTTAATAAAAGTTCAACAAAAGTTTAATAGAAGTTTAACAAAAGTATAATGAAAGTTTAACAAAAGTTAAATAAAGAACAAAAGTTTAATAAAAGTTTAATAAACGTTTAACAAAAGTTTAACAAAAGTTTAACAAAAGTTTAATAAAAGTTTAATAAAAATTTAACAAAAGTTTGAAAAAAGTTAAACAGAAGTTTAATAAAAGTTTCATAAAAGTTTAACAAAAAGTTTAATAAAAGCTTAATGAAAGTTTAACAAAAGTTTAATAAAAGTCTAATAAAAGGTTAAAAGTTAAAAAGTTAAACAGTTGAAAAGTTTAAAAGTTCAAAATTCAAAAGCTAAAAAGTCTAAAAGTTCAAAAGTTTGAAAGTTCAAAAGTTTGAAAGTTCAAAAGTTTAAAACTGTCAAGGGCGTAAGTAAATTACTTAGTTAAAACACCCTAATCCCTACGAATCGTTTATTTAATAAAAGTTCTACAACATTTTTTTTTTTTTTGAAATCGCACTCAACCCTCAAAGACCAATATCGGCCATTGCCAACAATGTTGACAAAGGTTTGGCTAGCTTATGGAATAGGCCTCTATTACTTAATTAAAAGCCCTAATCCATACGAATCGTTCATTTAATAAAAGTTCTACAAAAGTGCCCTCTTTGAAATCACACTTCAACTTTAGAACGCCAGGTACCGTTTTTTAATGAACATTTAAAAAATAAATCAATGAAAATTATTTTAATATCGAACGAACAAGAATTTGTAATATATTTTGATTTGTTGTAATTTAGCTAGAGCTTGATTTTTTTAAAATACTTTTCTAAATACTACTTAATTTTTTGAAATAACACTCAATCCTCCCATAAGAACCCGTCTCAGCAGTGCAATACTAATACATTGACAAATCTCTGGAATGTCTGGAAAACCTCAAACTCGTAGATCATCGTTATATATTAAACAAAATACGGGTCACTCCCTATTACTTAAAATACAGCAGCACTCATAATACGACATGCTTTATAGACACAAACTTGTTTCAACCAAAATCAAACAAAAATACAACATGAAACAACATACAAAATACAAAACAAATCTACAACACTTTCTGTTTTTTTTTTTTTCTTTTTTGATACTCTCTTACCAATTTCAATGTGACAATATTGTCAAATCACATTAATAATTCACTTTTGATTACACTTTTAACACACCACTTGTAGCTTTATGATTTTTTTCATCAATCAAAGCAGGCCATTTCACTTTAGAAGCTCACTACCTGTGTCTATCTGAAGAATTACCAAGATGATTGTGGCATCTAATTCCACCGGTATGAACACCAGATCAAGGATATTACTGCTCTGGTTCTCAATGTTCTTAATCTATCTTAGTCCAATTAAATTACCATTTAATGGCAGAAGATCATCTTCCGCAATAAGCCATTTTATTTTCGGCAGATTAAAATCATCCAAAAACCATCATAGAAACATGCAGACAACTCTCCGTAATATAAACACTAACTATCAGCTTACGCTTATAAAAAAGTTTAACAGCCAAAATTTCCAAATCGTTTTTCTGCAGGTCAATAATATCGGCACGTATGTATATCTTTCGAGACAGCTAGCAGAAGTTCGCCACCTCTCGCCGTCGATTCACACTCCGAATAACAATCGCGTATTGAAGACTATCAATCTGGAGGAAGGGGGGGGGAGAAGAATATTCTGCAGAACTTTGCGAACTATTCAGTCATGTTTTCGTGATGCAATTGACGTGATTAAACAATGAAATGCTAGCCGCAAATAAATTGGACAATTCAACAATATTTTTGACTGTTTCATTGCATTTATAATTGCAAGAGTCTTCTGCTCATACCTCAATTAGAGTCTTCTGCTCATAATTTGGCTTGCATCCTTGTGTAAAATGGTATATGCATGTAACATGCACAAAGTCAGATAAGTTTTGTGTCAGTGTTTGAAAGGCCTTGTATGTAACCTTGCTAAATCGAAAATCCTATAAATCGGAGTTCGTCTGAACTTTTAGAAATGAGATAGTCAATTTCGCGTTAATATTCCGACAACTAGGACGAATTTCGTTTTCTAAGATTTCATTTCCAAGATAGTTTTGAAAAATTTGCATTTTGTTAGCTGTATTTCCAAATGATTCTTATACACAAGTTCAAGTACTTGTTCTAATATTTAAAAATTTTGTTCAATTGTGTCGGTAACTTGAGGTTAATCTATAATATTGTTTAGTTCCTTCCTTTTAGTCTTAAAAGATCGCCAACAATGGAATTAACTGTTTCTCAACCGCGAGCTGAAGTCGAGCTGTGTCATAAAAGCCGATTGATAAAAACTGTGGCGTTAGTTGCATCGTAGTCTAATGCTTATGATCGGTTCTTATTTGACTAGGCTTGATTTGAGAAATTATTTCATCAAATTATTCAATTTTACGTCAATTTTGTGATCTAGAGAAGAATTTGTAACATTTAATTATATTAAATTCTTCAGGAGTAGTTTGACATATTGATGATTCACATTTCAGAATTGGGGTTGGTTTACTTACATATATTAAAATTCACTAGTTTCGAGTATTTATTCGTTGATAGATATTGGTTGTTACGAAATTACCACAAGTATATCAATATATCTTGATCGCGGTTTGTTATATTATTTCGTAACCGTTCGTGTACGTCCACATCTTAAATGCATACTAGCGAAAATTGCGACGAATGGTAAGTTTGATGGTTTCGCCAAGGTTTGTTGTGTTGCAAGTTCCATGTATGCCTGATCCACTGTTGGAATTTGTGGCTTCGGTTAATTAAAAATGGGTGACGGTAGTATGACTTGGTGGATTGTAAGTCGTATCTCGAATTACTAGGTATTCCGTGGTGTGTTGGATCAACTCGTGAATTAATTACGTCGTCCATTTTACTGGTATTGTACCTCTTTTCGGCGTTCTATGGCGCTTTCCAATCGTTTAACTAGTTCCGATTTCTTAACACAAATATTTAGTTTACTTCACGGTAACACTTCACTTAAGTCAATTGAAGTTTAATTGAATCCTGGCATAACGTTTCTTTTTTTTTGTAGATCCTACTTCTGAAATTGTAGTCTCGGGGAATGGATAGCGGTTCAAACAAAAAAGAAAAAAAAAAAGTTTTTTTTTTTCAAATTTTCACTAACTCCCTTTTATTTTTGTGTTACTTTCTTCGTTATCTTGCTTAAGTTCTTTAAATCTGAGACAGGATGAAATAAGTAAACAACATTTCTGTCGAAAGTTTTATTGGTTGACAACATTTTAGCAATTTCGTACAACTTTACGTATCTCGTATACAGTTTACAAAATCGACACCCAGTCGTAGCGATTTTCGGATTTTGGGTGTTTACAGTTTTTCTGTATGATGTTTAATTTTATATAATAGAATTGCCTTAATAGGGACTATCCGACTCGTATTTTGACTTTATGTTGGGCCATGTTACCGACTTATATGCAGTGGGATTTTGAACATTTCATGTGATTTTTCAAAGGCTTTCAAACTTACTCGATTTTTGTTTGGCCTTCAGATATTCAAGATTTTGGAGATTGTATGACATTTTTCAAGATTTTCGATTGTGATTTAATTTGAGTATTTTGAAATAATCCAGATATCTGGCTCTGAATGGCGGTAAGTTGCTTGTTTGTGCATATTTAAATTAATTGGAATTAAAAATTCAATTTGGAGGCCGAATTAGTTTCTGAGTGAATGTGAAGTTTTTTTTTTTTATTGGATTGCGTGCTATATATGAAAGTTATACAATTATAAAAAGGGTGCTACATATAAACAGTTTGATACATCAGTGAAAAAATGGCTTAAAAAGAGGAATCAAACCGGGAGTGAAGGACGCGAAGAAGTATTGGAAAGGCAGTGATAAGCCGTTTGGAAAAATTTCAGAACGAATTATCACCTGTTCACACAATTGAAGATATAAACATACGCTTAGAAGCACTATAAAAGGCCTTTTTAGATTTTAAGAAAGAAGACTTCAAGTTGGTCGCATTTTATGAATTATCTGAGTTAGAAGCCAAAGAAGCCAGTGTATTTTGGATTAAAATCAAAGCTTAGGGATGCTGCTCAATCACGTAATATGGTATTTCACACGTTACACCAACAATTTAATGTATCGATGGTACAGTTCCAAAGAGTATTTAAATAACCTCTCAGATAGTTTTCATGTACCAAACTCATCACACTCAGAAGTTCGGTTACCGCCATTTCAAATTCCACCATTTTCTGGGGATTATACCGAGTTTCCAGCATTCAAGGATTTAAATATCTCCTCGGTACAGAATAAAGAATCTTTTACTGACGTGCAGCGATTTCAATATCTGTAAGGCCTATTAAAGGGAGAAGCAGCCACGTTAATAAGGCATATTCTAGTCACCGACGTCAATTACAAGAGCGCGTGGGATAAATTATTGGCCCTTGATAAAAAAATATACGTTATTACATTACTTCTAAACACGGTTTTTGATATTGAACCAATTTATAACAGGAAAAACTTGAGGCAATCACTATATAATATCGCAGATGAAGTGCTTAGAGGACTATAGGCTCTAGGACCTGAACCAAACCAAAGAGATCTATGAATTATTTACTGGATGTTAGAAAGGGCGGATAAAGAAACTAAACAAACATGGCCCAAGGTAGCGTCTGATAAAGATTTTTCTACATTGCGCAATTTCATGCAATTTTTAGACAAAGAATGTGATCAAATTTATATGCTAAAAGAGTCTGTACAAACTTATCAAGGTAACAAACGGAATTTGTCCAATCAACGGGTAACTCAATCAAATTTGGTTTCAACCGATACCGTATTATGTGTTTATTTTTCCTCATCTTGCTGCATGTGATCAATTTAAATATTTGGAAACTGCGGCCAGAAGAAACTTCTTTCAAAATAACAACGTTTGTTATAACTTTTTAACGCGTAATCACCGCGTCACATCGTGCCCTTCCAGATTCGGATGTAAGCAATGCAGAAGACGACATCACACATTGTTGCACACAGATCCAAACGAATGTATCGATACACAGCTTACTCAAACAGGCAATAGCACACATCACACTACCTCATTAAAGATAAACAACACGAAAGTAAATGATCACGTTGGCTACACCCTCAACTTAGATGAACCCTTTCAAACACATATGGCTTCCAATTTAAAATGTTGCTTTACTATTTTACCAACGGCGTTAGCTGACGTCATATATAATACTGGAAGGTTTCGATGTTGTAGGATTCTGTTAGATTCTGGGTCGAAGGCTTCGAGATCCAATGCAAAATACAAAATATCTGGTATAGCTACAAATAACCAGTATACTAGGGGGATGTCATCTTTAGTTTTGAGATCACGATACAATTCAGGAAAGAATTTTGTAGAAAATGTCTTTATTATGAAAAAATTTAACACACCGAGCAAATTTAACATAAAAAACTATGAGTATTTGCAAAATATTCAGTTAGCTGATCCTGATTGCCATAAATTAAATTTGAATTGTTGGAAAATGGTCAACTAAATTGCAACGAGGGAACTCCAATAGCACAAAATACGGCCTTCGGCTGGGTAATTTCTGGGGAATACTACGATAATAGTACAACAAATAATCTATATAACTTTAACATAAATATAGATAAGGAAAATATAAATATAACCTTAAAAAGTTCTTAGAAATGGAAGATATAGGGGAAGCCAGAAGCTTACTAACAAAGCAAGAAGAAGAAGCTGAGGAATATTATAAACAAACGGTTACCAGAGGAAATGATTGGAAATACGAAGTAGCGCTACCTTTTAAAAAATCGGCGCCAGCGCTTGGCCAATCGGCATCGAACGGCGAATGCAAAAGGATCCTTTCTACAAAATCCTGTTCATGAGAATACCTCAAATTAAATCATATGGAGGAAATTGGTCCTGAAAATTTGTTGAAAAATAGTGACCATTGCTATCTGCCACATCATGCTGTTTTTAAGACATCAGGTAACATGACAAAATTGCGAACCGTATTTGATGGGTCAGTTAAAACTACAACCGGCGTATCTCTAAATGATACATTATTGGTTGGCCGGTGGCCCGACTATTCAGCCTTTACTTTGGCCAATTCTTCAACGTTTTCGCACTCATCTAATTGCTCTATGGGTGGACGTAGAAAAAATTTATCGCCAGGTCAGGGTCCGCAAAGAAGATGTAAATTTCCAGCGGATAGGTTGGCGAGAGTCAGCCGAACTTCCTATTCAACATCATTGCTTGAAAACTGTAACTTACGGAACGTCAGCAGCGCCATTTCTGGCCATTCGACCTTTCGTCCAACTGGCAAAAACAAAAGAACATCTTCTTCCAGAAATAGCTGAAATAATCCGAAACGATTTTTACGTTGATGACCTTTTATCGGGTGCGAATGATGTGACAGAAGCAATTAAATTAAAGGACGGATTAAATACAATATTATGTTCTGGAGGTTTTCCATTAAGAAAATGGGTTTCCAATGTGGCCATATTATACGATTCTAGTCAAGATGAGTTTGGAAATCTAATCAACATTAAAGATAACAATGAAACAGTAAAAGTTCTTGGTTTGGTTTGGGTTCCTGGAATGGATAATTTTGAATTTAAAGTTAAACTTAATGACAGTATAAAATATACAAAAAGAACACTTCTATCAGTATCGTCAAAAATATTTGATCCTCTGGGTTGGCTTGCACCATCGATAATAGTGGTGGAGATATTATTTCAAGGACTTTGGTTACGCAAGTTGGATTGGGATGATAAACTACCGGATGTTATACGATTGAAATGGAAACAGCTGCGAGAGGAATTCAATCACTTCAAGGACATCAAAATAAAAAGGTACATTTCTTGGAAAGGCGAACCCGTACAACTGCATGGATTTTGTGATTCAAGCGAGTCAGTGTATGCCGCAGTCATTTATACACGAATTGAAGATGAAAACGGAAGCATATACGTCAGCTTGGTTGCATCTAAGGTGGCTCCGTTACGTCAAATAACAATTCCAAGATTGGAATTATGTGCAGCACATCTTTTGACAAAATTATTTAAAAAGGTAAAGGAAAACGTCTTAAACGGGAACATTAAAGAGTATGCCTTCACGGACTCCAAAATAGTTCTGGCCTGGATATCAGACCAACGTCGGCGATGGAAAACCTTTGTGGCCAATGGGACGTCACGTATTATCGAAACCTTGCCGCAGAGCAGACTTCCCCAGTCGAGGTATTTTCCCAAAGCAATTAAAATCTTTGGATTTATGGTGGAATGGACCTAAATGAATTCAAGAAGATGAACTATCATGACAGCATAATATGCCAACATCATCATGTGATAATATTCTCGTCGAAGAAAGGAAGAAATGGATAAATTGCTCGAATATATCGGCTTCAGATGACATCTTGGACACGTTGTTTCAAACATTTGCTGAAGAGCTGTGTTCACGACGATACCTAAAATGAAAATAAAAAAGAGAACATAACGCAAGCATTTCAGCACCCTTCATAATTACTGAATCAAAATACCTAAAATAGAAATAAGATTTAATTCTGACTGTGATTTATAATTATTAATTTAAAACTTACCCTTTTTTTTATTATTATTATTGTTTTGTTGACCATTTTATTATATAATTTTTGACAGAAGGTCATTTCACAAAACAAAAAATGTAATAAATAATTTATGTTAACAAAAGAGGTAATAGAAATTTATAGCATCAAGTTTTAGTACATTACACTTATAAAATAATTTATATTAGATGGCGCCTTTGCCATATTTTTGAATTATATTCCTATAAAATAATTTACTTTAGATGGCGATATGCCATATGCTTAAATTAAATTTTTTCTTATAAAAAATATTTGTAAAAAAAGTCAGTCGAGAAGATTTTGTGAAAGAGATTAGTGAGAGAAAAAATAAAAACAGTGATTACGAGAACAACAGTGATTTTATTATACCGGAACGAAATTGGACACGAGTGATACCGCAAATTAATATTTTTGAACCCCGCATTTAATTTGGACAATCGAGATACCGCTTCAACTTAAATCTATTGCTTTATATACCTGGATAAGAGAGATACCACACATTAATATATTGACCACCCATTTTCTACCGGACACGATTACTGTATATTTAATTATTGCGCTTTGGCATTGGAGCTTCATAAACTGTGATTTGTACCTTACAAGTACGCTTAGAAAATAGAAGTTTTCAACCGAGCGCATTGGTCACAATCTGCAACTCCTACGTGCTGGAAACAGAATTGTACAAGCTGGAAAGTCTAACTGAAACAAATGGTTTAAAGATCAAAGGAAGATTGACTTCACTTGCCCCATTTCAAATGCCAATTTCAGTGGACTTCATTTGCCCCATCATCAAAATTAATGGGCAGTTTGCCTGCTTCAAGAGTGATAAAACCGCGTCCGTTCAGTAATATTGGCGTTGACTTCGCGGTGTCAATTTCTATTGCATCCAAGAAAGGCAGGGGTGCAAAATTAATCAAGGCATATATTTCAGTTTTTGTTTGTATGACAACGAAAGCGATAAACTTGGGGTTTGTTTCTGACTGAAGTACCGAAACATTTTTGGCCGCTTTCAAAAGGTTTATTGGAAGAAGAGGTTTACCGTCGGAAATAAATTCTGACAACGGGACGATAAATAAAATAACTAAATTCTACAAAGATATTTGGAAATGTAATAATACTAGATTTCATGTTTAGCAATAATATTTCCTGGAAATTCATTCCACCAGTAGCGCCACACTTTGGGGGACTCTGGGAAGCCGTAGTGAAATCTATGAAAACACATCTCAACATCTCATCACAGGAAATTCGAATCTCACGTTTGAAGAAATGGCGACGTTGTTATGTCAGGTTGAAGCTATTCTCAACTCAAGACCATTATGTCAGATGAAATCAGAAGACCCAACCAACAATGATGTGTTGACCCCGGCTCACTTTTTGATTATGGCACCTCTCATGTCATTGACCGAACCAAAATTTGAAGAAGTTCCTACAAACAGACTCAATAGATGGGAACTCATAACAAAGCTGATGAATAGTTTTTGGAAACGCTACTCTCGGGACTACATACACACACTAAAGCAACGCAACAAATGGCAGCTTCAGAAATCAAAGAGGATAATCTACCAGCAAGTGTATGGCCAAAAGGAAGGATTATAAATATTCATCCTGGAAGTGACGGACTAGTTCGTGTGGTAACGCTCAGCACCAAAAATCCATCTGCCATTAAACGACCAATCCACAAAATCGTGCCGTTACCAGTTAAATGAACAAAACTGCCCAATGCGGAGGAAGATGTTGGCATACCATACAACTTAGTTAGTTTCATTATAATAAATGAAACTTTTAATTGGAAAATCAAATTACAGTCCACTGATGGTTCAATCGTAATTTTTTCATGTTGTATTCTAGTATTATGTATTTAAAATTTAATTATAATATTTGATGTTTTCATGTTAAATTAATCATCGGTAAAGTAGATGGTATATGTCTCCACTACAATAATCATAGCCACTCGTTTCAGTTTATTATACCATCTAGTGTAACAAAAAAACCAATGTATCATTTATGTAAACGTACAAATTCAGTTTATTACTTTTGTAAAAAAAAAACTTGTCTTTGCCATGTAGTGGGGATACCATTTTCTTCAGAAATAAAATTCTGGTGAAAGCACTCACATTGTTACGTTGTCAAAATAAAATTATTATATGTACCATGTATTAGATTTCGATTTTGGATTAAATTTGTTTATATTCAGCCGGGAAGCAAATCATATAGCTTTGAGATTTTTCAAGAATATTGTTGGAATCAAATCTTTAATCGAAATTTTTGTGAATAATCGGGATTTTCGAAATTTAATAGACTTCAAAAATTTCGAAATTAATCTAGTTTAGCTTGGAATTGAATTACGAGTAGGCATTACACTCAATTAAAATATCTTCCAAAGAAGTATTATATTTTTAATAATTTGCAAATATTCGTAAAATAACTTCACTCATTTGTGTATGGCTTTTGCTATTATTATAGCTGAGATTGTATTAAAAAATTCTATTTCTATTCTAATAAGTTTTTCTCCTTTTGTGCCAAATTTGGCAACTCAAACTGTGTAACATGTTTATTCTACGACGCCAATGGATAATTATACATTTTTGTTGCAAAACGAAATTTTCTTATCACTGCGTGTAACGATGATTCGCCGAAATGTTGTATAAATTGCATGTTTTTTATCTGTTTGCAACGTAAATTAGTATGAAAATGGTGTGATAAGAAGCAGACTTTAGCTTGTAAAATTTGTATGTTTGTATGGTGTTCATACCTAATCTAAATAAATCAAATCAACTTATCTAAAAAATAAAATACCTAACCAAAAATAATTCAGTTTGTGATAAGTAAACTTCAACAGAATATACATATACTCATACCTACTAACTTACCTTAAATCATGGAACGTTGGATTGGTAAAGTTGCTGTCGTAACTGGGGCTAGTTCTGGAATTGGAGCGGCAATCGTAAAAGATTTAGCAAAAGCAGGTGTGATTACGGTTGGGTTGGCACGGCGTAAAGAACGTATCGATGAAATTATTGCTAATTTACCAGAAGATGTGAGAAAAAATTTACATGCGCTAAAGTGTGACGTGTCAAAAGAAAGTGAAATTGTGAGTACATTCCATGAAATTGAACAAAAGTTTGTCGGTGTTGATATTTTGGTGAACAATGCTGGTATTAGCCGGCGCAATATGTTAATCAATGTTGGTAACAGTCAGGACATACAAGATACGGTCAATACAAATTTGTTGGGTTTAATATTTGCGACACGTGAAGCAGTACAATTGATGCAAAAACATAAATCGAATGGACATGTCATTCATATAAATAGCGTGTCCGGTCATACGATACCATTCTTGCAGCAGATGCCACCACCTTTTAACGTTTATCATGGTACAAAACATGCTGTGACCGCAGTGACTGAAACACATCGCCAAGAATTCATACATTTGGGAACAAAAATTAAAGTTACCGTAAGTATTGTTTAGTCTTAATTTTGGCTGTGGTCATAAATTAAATAATTTCATTTTTGGAATGCAGAGCATCAGTCCAGGACTAGTTGAAACCGAAATGCTATTAGATGATTTCAAAAAATTAGACCTCCCAACTTTGACCGCCGAAGATTTATCAAATGCCGTATTATACGTGCTGGGAACACCTCCACATGTTCAAGTTCATGAACTTACAATTAAACCAGTGGGTGAAATGTTTTAGAATTGTTAAGTGGTTTGTCACGAAGTTTATTTTTTGTGGTAACAAAATGTTTTTTTAAGTAAAATAAAATAGTTGCTTTGCCTGAAAAATATTTTTCTCTAATCGCAACGTTCATAATTTTAGGAACCGTGTAGATTCTCTGAAGAACTGTAAGTTTCACAAGAGTTCGCTTGAGGTGAGAAAAAGGGATGTCCGTGTTTGGCTTGAGTACTAGTGTAAACAACCGTTGCAACGTCGCTACAACATTAAAATAAACTGTGCTACGAGAACCATGATTTTTAGTCCACCGCAACAACCACATCCCGATGCCGAGTAAGAGATGGTCGAGTCTAACAATCTTTGTAGTTTTTTTCTGCCCCATTAATAGATGGTGGTAGGGGTGAACGCAAACAGCTTCAAAGCGATGTATTTGGCGAAACTACAGAAGAACTATAGTGGAACATTCGATTCGATTTCGATACTTCGATACTTTCTTAAGTTGGATACATTACATCCGAATATAAAAGTCAAAACACAGTGAATTTCACCGGAAAATATTGAAATGTTGGCTCAAGTAAATACAAATATTCAATTGAGTTTTAACATTTAAAATTAAACAATCATTTGAAGTGGTCCCCAGTAGTGCCCCTAACGATTTTTTAGAATGGAATAAATGTATTATTGGTTAAAACGCCAAAAAATTAAACTAAACAGAATCAATTGAGATATACTTATGCTCATTTGTCACGAAATATATTTTTTGTGGTTACAATGGTAATTCGTACGGCATATATTGTGTTGAGGAAGGCGGCATAGAATTATATGGGAACATACAATAAGGCATCTACGCATACCACGTGAATTCCTAGTGTTCTATGCGATCTTTCTAGAGCTCCATTTGTCTGCGGATGATATGCGATAGAATTTAATTTATCAGTGCTTTATTTACCGCAGATATTTTTGAAAACATGGTTCATAAAATTGGAGCCTTGATCTCTGAGTATTTGGCAAGGAGCAACAAACTGACATATGAAAATTAAGAGGAATGCATTTGAAAGACTTTTCACTTCCCGATTAGCCCGATTGTAATGTCAATATGTATTTATTGTTATTATTAGAAGACGGCAAGGGACCAACAATGTCTAGAAATATTTTATGGAAGGGGTGAATCGAAATAGTTGTAATGACCGTTGGTAACTTATTTTAGGGTGGTACATTATTTTTCTGACGACTTTCGCAATGTTTGATAAAATGGTTTTATTTTCTTATATACATATTCGGAAACTCATAGTAGCATTTTAAACGGCGATAAGTTCTGTAAGTTCCAGAATGTCAGCCCAATGGAGTAACGTAGTATTCTTTAATTAAGTTATTTATCTGCGATTCATCATTTAGCTTTAAATTTAATGCTATGGTTTCACTGTTTCTGGAATATTTTCATTGTGTAATTGAATGCCTTTTCAGTTGGGCCTTTCGAATCGACGATTAAGTATGATCTTTTTATATCGGACTGAAAAGTCAAATTCTTCTAATCTAAGGCGCCACCTAGTTAAACGCAATGTACTTTTCAAATTTTTTAGGTAGACTAAAGGATGATGGTCAGTTACAATGATAAATTTGGTTCCGAACACGTGTGGTCGGATTTGCTCTACAACCCAAACAACGAATAAAAATTCTTTTTCAACTGTAGAATAATGCTTTTCGTGACAATTTTGAACTCTATTGGCAAATGCGATGGGATGATCGATGTCATCATGTTGTTGTGATAGTACCGTACCTAATCCCATATCACTCGCATTTGTGGTTACTACAAATTATTTGGAAAAATTTTTGGACAATTGCTGGACAATTTTTTGATTTGTTTTTGGGTAGTCGGTTGAGAATAATGTTCAATGACACTTACTTTTTTTTGGGACGGGCTTTATTCTATTTTGTGTAATCATGTGTCCAAAATAGTATAGTTCTTTTCTCAGAAAATAGTTATAGCGTCTGAGGTACCATAATACATTCCAAACACCACATAACTACGCTCTGCTATCATTAAGTTATTTACCCATAATTCCACATATAATCGACAGGTTATGGACCCAGAAACGTGTTTTGGGTAATATTTTCGGAAATAAAAGTGAAAAGAAGACAAATTTTGTGAGGTTATATCCAGCCGTGTGCGAAATGAAAATTGTAACCGTCGACCAAAATTGTTAGGAAGATGGATTCAGAATTGTCCAGAGAAAGCAAATTATAAGGAATTGAAAACTGGAATCTATGGAAATTTCAGATTCAGTTAATTTTGAAGTCAATTGAAGCATGGTACATAGTAAATGGCACAAACAAACAACCTGCACCCGTAGCAACAGATGCGACGGCTGATGAGAAAAAGGAAAATGCCGAAGTGATACGTAAATGGAATAAAATCGACGGGATGGTGCAAAAGGTAATCGTTACCACAATATCTGAACAAACGATAATGCATATTTTGACCTCGGGGGATTCTGAGGCAATGTGGAAAAAGCTAACCAATATATATGAACAAAAATCAGAATCTACAATCCACATCTAAAGATCCTTCACATGATATTGCAGCACATATCTCAAAAATTGAAGATATATCTAACAGACTACAAGCAATGGGAGAGAAAATTGAACATAAGGGAGTAATGACCAAAATTCTCCTAACTTTGCCACCAAATTTTGACCATTTTATCAGTGCCTGGGAATCAACGGCTACCACCGATAGAACGTTAGCCAACATAACCTCGAGATTGATAATTGAAGAGATGAGACAAAGTCAAAGAGAAGTAGAAGTTAATGCACTTGCTTCTAATGTAACAGTAGGCAGTAAGAATCATTTTTCCAAGAATAATATTGGTAACAAAAATACTCAGTATGTTAAGAATAAAAACGATGACCAAAAAAATACAAAAAGAAAACCTGGAAAATGTAATTTTTGTCATAAACCTGGACATTGGGCAGCAGAATGTTGGGACAATCCAAAAAGTAAACAATATAAATTTAAAAATTCCAAAGTTTCAAGAGAAGACAGAGGTGAAGCTCTTATTAGCGAAGCATTTGCCTTAGTACAAAAGACAGCGAAAACTATATTCGAGGCCTGGTATATGAACACTGAAGCGAGCGATCACATGACTCATAAACTAGAGTGGTTCATAAACTACACACCAATGAAAGATGACATCAAAATAAAAATTGGAGACGGAGAAACCATTTCAGGCAAAGGTAGGGGTAGCATAAACATTCCTTGGATAGAAATTTAACTCTAGAAGCTGATAAAAGAATCTGTAAATTCAATAAAGAAGTCAAAACCATAGCTGTAGGTGAGAGACAAAACAAATTATTTGAAATGAAAATTAAGGTAATGCCAATCGAAAATGGCAAAGAAAGTGCTGATGAATATCAAGCATGTATTGCTGAGAAAAGTTCCTTTCAAGAATGGCATCAAAAATTAGCTCATCAAAACTACACTCACGTTAAAAAGATTTTGAAAAATTATCACATTAATCCAAGAGGAGATAACAAAATAGTCTGTGAGCCTTGCGCATTGAGTAAAATCCATCGACTACCTTTTCCTCAGCAAAGCAGTACAAAAACTAGTCGTATTGGCCAAATCCACGCAGATGTGTGTGGACCACTACCAGAAAAGTCATTCACAGGTGCAAAGTATTTTCTTCAATTAAAGGATGATTACTCACATTACAGAACCGTATATTTCTTGAGTGCAAAATCAGACGTACTGGAGTGTCTAAAAACCTTTATAAAGAAAACAAAAAAAACATTGCCCCAGAGGAAGAGAAATTTTTAGATCTGACAATGGCCTGGAATTTGTCAATCAAGAAGTCACAAAATTGATGAAAAAATATGGAATTTCTCACCAAAATAGTAGTAGTCTATTGCCCTGAGCAAAATGGCAAAATAGAACGTGAAAACAGAACTGTTGTAGAAGCTGCTCGTACAATGCTACATGCTGTAAAATTTGAACTTAAATTCTGGGCAGAAGCAGTAAACACTGCCGTTTATATTTTGAACTGCACACGAACCAGTAGCATTAAGAATAAATCACCATATGAAATTTGGTACAACAAGCGACCAGATATTCAGGAATTCCATATATTTGGAGAGAAAGTTTACGTGAAATTGCCTGAAAATAAAGCAAAGAAGCTAGACCTCAAAGGGGAAATAGGTTACTTTGTAGGCTACGGCGATACTGTAAAAGGTAACAGAGTTAGGATTCCAAAGCAAAATGATATTTTTGTCAGAAAACATATTATCTATACAGGAAAATTAATGGAATCTACTAAATTAATGGAATCTACTAAAGAAAAGCAAAATCAAGCACTATTGTATCTCCCTGAAGAAGAAAATACACAATTCAAAAATAGTCAGGCTGAAAGAAAAGATGACGAGCAAATTGAAGCAAATTTAGAAAATCTTGAGTTACCTAACCAATTATCTGATTCAGAAGAAGAAAATGAGAACTTTTGTACGCCAGAAGCTAAAAAAGAGTACAGGGATACAACTATAAGAGATCGATCCAAACTAAATAAACCAAAGAAATTAGAAGACTACGAAGTAGATTTAGATATTGTCTGTGATTATTGCATTGTAAACCCAGAAGAACCGCTGACTTTTCTACAAGCAGTAAATGGTACGAATGCACAAGAGTGGAAACAAGCTATGGGGGAGGAAATGAATTCCTTAAAATCCAGCAAAGTGTGGGAGCTCGTTGAAATACCAAAGAACTCGACCATAGTTGAAAATAAGTGGGTTTATAAATTAAAAACTGATATGAATGGAAATATACAAAAATTTAGAGCCAGATTAGTAGCCAAAGGCTTCTCTCAGCGTGAAGGAATAGACTTCAACGAAACCTTTAGCCCTGTAGTAAGGTTCAACTCCATCCGAATATTATTAACAGTGATCGTTCAAGAAAATTTAGTACTCAAAGAGTTTGACGTAAAGACTGCCTTTTCAAATGGTGACATAGAGGACGTTATATACATGAAGCAGCCAACATGATTCAACGATGGTACAACAAGAGTTTGTAAGCTACTAAAAAGTTTATATGGTTTACGTCAATCGTCTATATGATGGAACCAAAGAATAGAAGTTTTTCTAACAGACTATGGACTCAAACAATCAAAGGCTGATCCTTGTATATACATGTTAATCATAAATAATCTGATAATACTCCTAGTGAGCATCTACATAGATGATGGACTAGTAGCTGGAATCGACGAAGAGACTGTGAATGATTTCTTGTGTGCACTTCAGAAAGAATTTGATATCACTTCTGGCGTTGCTGATACTTACCTTGGTTTACAGATTGAAAGACAAAACGATGGCGCTATTCTCTTACGTAATGCTGGGCAGTGAAACCAACTACAAGCCTCCACTTTTGTTGGTTATTTTCTAAATACTTTTTTTCATTGTTTGATAATATTCGAAAGTCTTCATGACTCTTTTTAGGATCTAGAAGAATAGGGGAGTTCCATGCACTGGTATTTCGAGCTATGATCTCATTTTCTAGCGTATATTATACATTTGTGAATTTATTTCGTACTTAAAAGAATGAGGTATGCGATATGGCTTAGTATAAACTGACTGTGCTCCATCGATCGTATGTATTTTATGGGGAGCATGAGTAATAGGGAAGCTACCTCCTTCAAGAAAAAAACAATCATTATAGTCGCGGCAAATTTTTAAAATGGAATATTTTTCCTCGTTACTGTTTCCTCGGCACTGTACAACGATGCTAACCCAAAAACGAGTGTAACTTCACTCGAGTAAAACTAGAAAGAATTTTCTCTTGCTTCTACTTCGTTTTTTCTATGGTGTACACGTCTGGAGTTTGGATCGACATTACGTAAAAATATAAATCATTTTATTTGTGTAATAATTATAACTTATATTAAACTATAAGTTTAATAATATCTATATATTGTGTATTAATTTTGGTATATTGACCACCTCGAAAACACAACATATTGTGGCGACGAGGAAAATCAAATTAAAAAAACGTGGTGCCATTTTATCATTTTTTTTTTTCATCAAGTTTATTTTATTTTATATGAAATGAGTGAAGATTTAACGGCAGCCATACAGGCATTGACAAAAATGATCCAAAACCAGGATTTACTCATCAAAAACATTATGGAAAACGGGGACAAAAACATAACCTCAAAGTCCACGGTATACCCATAAGTCCATATGAAATCAGATGTCCGAATTTTGTTTCGATCCAGATGCAGGGGTGTATTTTGAAGCATACTACAATAGATACAGCGAACTCATCAAAGAGCATGGTAAAACATTAGACGATGCGGCGAGGGTGAGGCTTCTTCTGCAGAAATTACACACAGCTAATTTTTAAAAATATGCGAACTACATTTTGCCGAAAACACCATATGAATTCACTTTCGAAGAGTTCATAAAAAAATTGAAGACATTTTTTGGACCTCAAAGGTCTCTTTTCCGAACCAGATTCGAGTGTTTCCTAATGGAAAAGTTTACTACGGAAGATTTTTTATCTTATGCTGCCAGAATAAATAAACAGTGCGAACAATGGCAACTGTCCAAATTAACCTTGGAACAATTCAAATGTTTATTTTTTATAAGTGGTCTGCGATCATTCCGCGATTCCGACATCCGCAAAAGACTATTATCAAAAGTCGAATCAGATGACAACGTCACATTGTCAGACATTGCAGATGATTGCCAATTGGTTATAAACTTGAAAAAGGATACAAATATGATCGAGAAACCAAATTCATCATCAGTGAATGCAATCACGCAGTCAAAATTCACATCAAAGGCATCACGTGATCTGTCAAATCAGAAGTTTAAAGAGAAACCTCACCACATTCAGAGAAAGGGTTTTTCACAAAAAGGGACACAACCGCATTCATCAAATGCACCACCAAGAAACCCGTGCTGGCAGTGTCGTGGCAAGCATTATTTAGCTGACTGTCCATTCAAAAATCATAAATGTCAGCAGTGCGGCAAAACCGGTCACAAGGACGGGTTCAAAAATTGTTCCGCTTCCCAAAAGACATCAAAAGAACAGATAAGTACCAAAAATCCTTCTAACTGTAATAAGCGATACTCTAAAGGAATTTTTTCGAGGAATTCGTAAGCGTCAGCGTTAATGATGTTCCTGTAAAGCTTCAAATAGATACTGCTTTAGACATCACCATCATATCACAGGATACATGGAATACGATAGGTAAACCTGTTTTATCTCCAACAGTGCACACAGCTCACACGGCGTCAGGTCAACCAATGAAACTTGAAGCCCAATTCCGCTGCAAAATAGCATTCCAAAACGATGTTAAAGAAGGCCTTTGCTACGTATCAACCTGTCCTAGTTTGAACATCTTGGGTATAGACTCGATTGAAGAGTTCAACTTGTGGGACATTCAAATCATAAGCGTGTGCATGCAGGTTCACTCAACCACATTCAGCATTGACGAGCTTAGGAGACGGTTTCCGGACGTATTCAGCAATACATTGGGATGTTGCAAGAAAACGCAGATCATCCTTCACAGGAAGCCAAATGCCATTCCAGTATTCAAGGCAAAGCGCCAGTTGCTTTTTCTGCTCTAACAAAGATCGACAATGAATTGCATCGACTTCAAGAGGTAGGAATCATAACTCCGATCGACTTTTGCGAATGGGCAGCACCCATTGTTGTCGTGAAGAAAAGTAACGGAGGTGTGCGGATCTGCGCGGATTACTCAACTGGGATGAATGATGCCCTGGAATCACACAAATTTTCCTCTACCACTACCTGAGGACGTTTTCGCAAAGATTACCAATGGCGTAATATTCAGTCAGTTGGATTTGTCCGACTCAATTTTCTAAGTCGAAGTGGCGCCAGAATCTCGCGAACTCCTCACTATCAACACACATCGAGGACTGTTTCGTTATAATCGACTATCACCCGGTATTAAATTAGCTCCCGGCGGGTTCCAGCAAATCATGAGTGCTATGGTCGATGACATTGATGGTACAGCAGCATATCTGGACGATATTATCGTTTCAAGGAAAACCGTTGCCGAACATAATCAAAACTTGTGTAAGGTTTTAGAAAGAGTACAAGAGTTTTACATGGCATCAATAAAATATCTCGGAAATATCATAGAAAAGAATAGGTGGCGACCAGATCCAACAAAAGTCCATGCAATTTCCAATATGCCACCACCCAAAGATGTTCCAACCCTACAATCTTACTTGGGTGCCATCAATTACTACGGGAAATTTATAAAGCATATGCATGAATTACGAAAATTATTGGATGCATTACTGGTTCAAGGCGCTTCATTCAACTGGAGTCGAGAATGTCAAGATTCATTCAACTCATTTAAAGATATTCTCAAATCGGATTTAATGCTCACACATTACAACCCCAAACTGGATATAATAGTTGCGGCAGATGCATGTTATACCGGCATGGCCGCAAGCATTCTTCACAAGTTTCCAGACGGAACAATGAAAGCCATCAGTCACGCATCGCGCACACTCACGAAGGCAGAAAAAAATTATAGCCAAATAGAAAAGGAGGCATTGGGTCTAATCTTCGCAGTAACAAAGTTCCATCGAATGATATTTGGTCGTCATTTCACACTACAGCCCGACCATAAGCCATATTACTGTAAATTTTTGGTTCCAAAAAAGGAATACCGGTATACACAGCCAACCGATTGCAGAGATGGGCATTGACTCTGTTACTATACGATTTCGATATCGAATATATATCTACAAATAAATTTGGGCATGCGGATATGTTATCACGATTGATCGATTCACACGTCAAACCAGACGAGGACTACATTATTGCAACCATTCAAATGGAGGAAGACATAAACCACACTCTCGCCGAGTCCATTGAAGGTGTACCATTAACATTTTCGATGATTCAGCGTGAAACTGCCAAGTGTAGGATTCTACAAATTACTCGAGACTATCGAAGGAATCAGCAACAACAAGGTTATATCATTTTATGCAAGACAACAGAGTCTGTCGGTTTTGAACGATAGTCTCATGTTTGGCGAAAGAATTGTTGCACCTCAAATTTTTCACAAAAAAGTTTTACGTCAACTTTATCAGAGTTACCAAGAAATGGAGAGGATGAAATCCATTGCTAGAAGCTACGTATACTGGCCAAACAAAGACCGTGACATCAAGCAACTTGTTTCTGGATGTAGTTCATGCATGAGTGTGGCAAGATCACCAAGCAAAGCAAAACTTGAAGCATGGCCGATTCCAGAAGGTCCATGGCAACGACTGCATATAGAATATGATGGACCATATGAAGATCAATACTTCTTGGTTATTGTCGACGCGTATTCCAAATGGCCAGAAGTTTACCGAACAAAATCAACAAACGCTTCCATTACAGTCAACATGATCAACAAATCATGTGCTCAATTTGGATTGCCAAAAATTATTGTATCGGATAATGGCACACAATTTGTGTCTAGCTTCTTTCAAAAATTTTGTTTGTCAAACGGTATCTAGCATATCCGAGCTGCATCTTATCATCCGCAGTCGAACGGACAGGCAGAGCGGTTCGTCAATACCTTGAAGAGAGCACTAAAAAAATTTGTTGAGGGGGAAAAGATGGAAGATACATTACAACAATTTCTTCAAAGCTACCGAGCAACACCTAACCGTAATGCACCAGAGGGTGAGTCTCCAGCTGAAGTCATGCTTGGGAGAAAGATGAGGATTCATTTAGATTTAATAAAACAACAACCAGCCACATCATCACCACTGTCAAATATGGTTGTTTAAAGAGAAAATCAAAGCGAACAATTTGACAAAAACATTCAGCACGCTCACGAAGTGTTGCATACATTAATCAACTCAGACCGCGATCATCGGAACAAGAGAAACCGTCGCAAAACGTTATAGTTGATGCTTTCAGTTTTGTCCCAGTATCGAGTAAAGATAGTTTAGGATCCCTTACACCAACAACAGCCGATGATACAATATGCGAACCAATTGCATTGCCAGATGAAACACCAACAAAAACAACTGTTCCAGCTCCTCTTACATCAAACTACAATGAAGTCAGTCCGATTCATTCAACTAGTGGAACCACCACATCAAGGATGCGAATAGTTCCTTATCGCTTCAAGGACTACCAACTATACTAAAAACAGAGGTGTTGGCATCTCCTGCACTGTACAACGATGCTAACACGATAACGAGTGTAACTTCACTCGAGTAAAACTAGAAAGAATTTTCTCTTGCTTCTACTTCGTTTTTTCTATGATGCACAATTGTACACGTCTGAAGTTTGGATCGACATTACCTAAAAATATAAATCATTTTATTTGTGTAATAATTATAACTTATATTAAACTATAAGTTTAATAATATATGTATGTAGCACCCGGTTAGGCCTAAAATAACCGGTTAGGCCTAAGAAATTTTGTACCGTCTTTATATTATTTGGTTCCGGGAATGATCTTACACACTTTGTTTTCGATAATGAAGGTTTGATAGCGCCTTTGGAGATTTCGTAAACGAGATAATCAATGTTACTATAGAGAAAAGAACATTTCTGCCATTTGATCAGTAAACCGTATAATTCAGCTAGCCTTAAAACTTCTTGAAGCTTTCGCGTTGACTCCTCTGAAGATCGTGCGGGTATAATTATGTCATTCATATATATCATTATGTACGCTTTTATGACCAATGGCCGGAAAACACAGTTGATATACCGCTGAAATACGGCTGTTGCGGTGCATAAACCGAACGGTTAAACTCGAACTGGCCACAATGCGTAACAAAAGATGTGTATTTTCTACTGTTTTCTTCGATAGATACATGAAAAAACCCATTTTTTAGATCTAGCGTAGTAAAAACTGAAGAATCATGAAGTTGGTCGATATGATCCTCTATTACGGGCAAAGGGTAGCGGTCCTTGACGATTTGTTAATTAAGACGTCGGTAATCCACACAAAGTCGTAATGAATTATCCTTTTTCCTAACCAGTACTATTGGACTCGCAAACTCCGAGTTGCTTGGTCTAATGATATCATTTTTCAGCCACTCACTTATTTGTTTCTCAACTTCAATTTTTTCTCCTGGTGAGAGACGCCTTGGCGGTTGATATACTGGTGTTTCGTTCTTTAATATGATCTTTATTTTCACAGGAGAGCAATTTTGCTCACCAGAGTCTCGATTGCGGCTATATATTTTGCATCACCAATGTTTAGACCATTGTCAGTATTTATGTTTGTTAACACTTCTGACACTTTCTTGATTCGGATTTCTTCGTGCCCGATAAAAATTTCTGTGGCAGTCAAAACGTCTTTACCGACAATCATCTATGTGTGTAATATATTAACTGGGACTACTTGAACTTTAGCATCAAATTCGCCTTCGTCTATGTAGATTTTAAAATCAAAATATCCCATAGTGTTCGCTTGGCCATTTGTAATACCGCTAATCTTAATAATGTTACCTCACTTCCTGTGTCTATTAGGGCTTGCACCGGATGATCGCCAATTTTGATTGCTTTGAAGCAACCCGCAGAGAATTCCCTACGTTCACTTGCGCATCCAGTGTTTTTAATCTTTTTGGGACATTTCTTCATTGATTTTGGTATTGCCAAAAGACTTGTACTTATAGGGTCGCTTTTTATCTTGAAGGTTGAATAAATTTCAAGCTTTTCCGGAAATTCTGCGATAGTTTTAGCTCCGTATAACACAGTTTTGTTTGATGCAAGATCATCAATTCCATCAATTGTATATTGAATAGTGGCTGGTATATCAACCCGTCCCCGAGCTACTGATTCTCTCATCTCCAGAAAATATTGATGAAACGTTTCCGTTTTCGCCTTCTTCCGTTGCATTAGTAGCCGGTGGATATCAGCACTATTTTCAGTACGCTTAAATTAACTTATAAGGTGTGTTTTCAGCTCTTCAAAACAAGTCAGCTTTATACCGGTTCTCAAGGATGTTCTAGCGGCACCTTTTAAGTTTTGTCGACCATAAATTAGTTTTTGTAGTGAATTCCAATTTAATAGTGTTGCGGCATTCTCAAAATCGTCCAACCAATTTTCGACTGAATAAGAGCCAGTACCGTCAAAATCCGGTACACATCCGTCTAAATCACGCAGCGAAAAATTTGTTGCCACGTGACTACCGTTCGATTCATCCATCGCTGTGGAATCCAAATTAACCGTTTCACTCTGGCTCCCGGTTTCACTATGCGGATTCTCTTGCGGAACGCGATTCAACGTTTTTTCAGTTATCTCCAGTAAACCCGCTTGAAAACTTTTCAAAAATTTGGATTCGTTGAACGAACTAACGGCTTCGTTGGAATTTTGCCTATTTTTCTTTTTATGATTTGGCATTTTATTTTTGCACTACACTAGTTTGCTACCCGTTCTCAATATCATGGCCGTTATTCGCACAAGTGTCTCAATATTTTCTAGTTTACGTACAAAATGTTTTGTTATTAATCGACGACAACAAAATATTGACTTGCAATTTATCAACTCGCAATAATACTTATGTTTTCGTTGATTCCAGTAATTTAATCCACTGAAAGCCACTTTATAAATTGACACGCTGTTATCTTTAAGGCAACACTTCGTATTCGTCGCGTGATTGTAGGATCGAATTGAAATCACGACAGATTTCACTAACCGTCTTCTTTACCGTTCACCGTTTGTTGTCTATAACGATTTCAACCTCAAAGACAAACATTTGTCAAAACACAAACTACAACCATTTAGAACAATGTTTTTATTAATTAATCACACACTAAACTAATCGATCAATTTCTTCGATCGCACTTTCTCGCTTCGTGACTCAAATTTAATTTCTGTAAATCTAAATTTCACTGCTTTCAACGGTAGGTATCTTATCCCGGTTGAGCCCTCAAATTTGTAGCACCCGGATGCAATTGAAACACGACACCAAATTATTTATTAAATAAAAGATTTAAATACTGGCTGAATCACTTTCAACAGTTTTCTTTTAATGAATTTTCTTCTAAATACCAATCGAGAATGCTCTTTTTTTATTAATCCTTAATACATAGGTATACCAATGATTTGTAACCGTTGTTATTTACAATATCCTAGTACAGGGTGATATGGCGATATATGATGCTGGGATGAGATGCGTTGCGCTGCGAGCGGTGTTCGATCCTACATGTATATTTTGTGTATTTAGTTATTTTGGTATATTGACCACCTCGAAAACACAACAGTTACTATCCAACTGAGCGTCATGCAACTCAATTGAATAATCATTGCTATTTACCACACTAACAGAAGCTGCGTCATCATTAGTTTAAACTAAACAATTTGCCCCAAAAACCCGATATACAATTTGTTTAGAATGGCAGAATGACTGTGATCCATTTGGTTTGTTAGTAGGTATTCTTAGGGTAAATAGTGAACACTATCACATGAAACAAGGAAGTCGTCCGGGGCAACATGAAATGTTTGGTGAATAGTATTTTTATCAGAAAGAATAATTTCAACTTTGCATGTACCTAGAGTTTCTAAAGTTTCTGACGTAATACCTTTAACTAAACATTTATTATTAGGGTAACATAGAACAATACCATCAATGTTACCATATTTTACTAAACTAATGTCAGATCCAGTATGTAACAAAAATGTTAGAACTTTTTGTATCGAAATATTTAATGGGATTGTAATAAATTTTCAGCCACATAATTGACCTTGAATCTCTGGAATTTCGGAAATAAATAGTTCTGATAAACTAGGAAGGGTGTTTATGTCGGCTCTATTTGGTTTATTACACTGAAAGAAAAATCTAGGTAATTGTAAACAAAAACTATGGTTAAATTAACTAAAAATAGGTATTGTTTCTCGTCCAACAATGCGCCTGTTTAATATAACTAAAATTGCTTGTTTATTTGTTATTTTTTTAACATACACGTCAGGTTAATTTTAACTATGCATTTTAGTGCAATGCTAAGTTAAATTAACTGAGTTGCGTATTTAATATAACCAAGGTGACTAGTCAATTATTCAAACAACTGCTAAGTTAAATTAATCCATTGATTGCTTGGTATAACCAAGCATGTAGTTAATCCTAACAAGATTTATTTTGTTACAATAACCCTTGGCAAGGTTTAATTTGATCAATTTTATACTAATTGCTTTGTTAATTCAACCCTACACTGTAGTTAAAGTAACTTAGCGACATACTTAATATAACCTAGATTTTGAGTTAATTGTGTAAACTGCTACCCGTTAAATTAATCCAGTGCTAATATTGGTATAACCAAGCTTGTAGTCAATCTTAACCAGATTTATTTTGTTACAATAACCCTCCCAATGATTAACATAACTAATTGCTATGTTAATTGAACCCAAAAATATAGTTTAATATAACCAAGATAATAAGTCAATTATTCAAACATTCTATTTGGATAATTAAATTAACATCGCGGTTATATTAAGTATGCAGCTAAGTTACTTTAACTATAGTTTAGCGGTAGTTCATATAACGAAATAAATTAGGATTAATTTCGTATTTTAGAACAATTTTTTAAATTGATTGTACTTACTTTTGATAACATTTTGGAGGTCATTTTTGATAACCTACTTAATTTTTTTTTTTTTCAGTAGAATAGTTTGCTACAAATTTTCACTAGAAAAACTTTCCGCACAACAATGCCCAATTATTTACTACGTAATAATTAAGTAAGAATAGGAAAAGGTATGCAAGTAGACAAAAAATATTTCAAAAATTACAATAAGTAAGGATTTTTATACAAAAGTCAGTGACAAGTACCTTTGGTCGATGAATTAGATTGGCATGTTAGGTAACTAGAAAAAGTTTTATAAATAAAAATTAATATACTAATTCCATTTAGAAAATTTAAAAAAAAACATTTTATTAACTGTTGCCTTAATTTGTGCGCAATTTAATAAACTACAAAATTGATTTCAACTTATAATTACTAAATTCTACTAAAGTTTTCTTATTTTTATTGTGTAATATTATAAATATTATATAAACGTATATTATATAAACGTAATATTATATAAATATTATATAAGTATGTATATGTATGCGTGACAATTCGATAGTAAAAATACTTTGAACAAAAATTGTAATTGATAGGCTGAATCACAAAATTATAACAAAAAATATTACCTTAAATATTAGTATAAAATATATAGTTATATAACCAATCGAATCTATTATTTAAATTACTAACACGGAAAGATGTCTTTGGTTGCATTTAAATCATAGCTATTGGCTTAGCATTGCAAAATAGTGTAGCTATGAGATGAGCTTCTAATTTGTAGTCTTTATATCGTTGTTATTATTTCTAAATCGTTGCATAGTGTGATTACAGCAGGAATCGGTTCTTCATACTTGGTTTTAATTTTATAAAAAAGACATTTGGATAAACATCCACGGATTATTCGCTCCACTCGGATATTCAAGTTCGAATATATTAAAAATTTTCCCTTCCAAAAAACTGCTAAATTTAAATTTTGTGTCGTCGAGAATTATAAAAAAATTCGGTGTAATTGTTACCTTTTGTCCCAGTTTTTCATGTATTGTGTTGTGTTCGGGATATCTAATCTGAAAAATCATATGAGATCTTAAAGAAGAATATTATTTCAAAAAAACAAAATTCTATTTACTACTGTAACTTACCAATTCCGGAGCTTGACAATGTTTAAACAAGGGCCATTGTTCGAATATCGTAGTCTTTTTTGCTTCAGAGGTACTAATGTTTTCAAGAATCCTTTGTTCTGCTGTTTGTTTCCACAATGCTAGTACTGCTTCCCACGGTGTCCGCATATGTTTCAATTTACTCTACGAGCTGTTGTAGGTATCTATATTTATATTATTTAGTGATAAGTTGACAGATGTTGAGCTTTGATTAAGATCTAGCGTAATTAGTGTAAGAAATATATATAAAAATTTAGTAAGTTAATTTACTTTGATTATATGTAATTAAATAAAAACAAATTTATTCCTTACTTTTTTCCAATAATGATGATTTTTTTATTAATCTGGCTGCTTTTTTCTTCTGATTCTGGAACCGATCGAATAAATTACTTTTTGGGGTTATATGTCCTCTGGGAAGGAAGTATGTAGTCTGTAATAAAAAATCAAAATAAATTGTGTCACTCATAGAGTGAATTATAAATACATGTAACTCCGTCGTTTGTAATTTTTCTGCACCGGTCCACCCCAATGATGACATTTGCTTGATTCAAATAGTAATCAACTATTTGGTGTTTCGGTACCCTCATCATCGTTCAGTCTATTATTTTTTTTATAATTATTTAAAATAGATTTACCTGCCTCGTTTCTATTCAAAATCTCTTGTACTGAATGCAATAAATGAAAATATATGGAAATGTAATTGTACTTTAAATATATATATATATATATATATATATATATATATATATATATATATATATATATATATATATATATATATATATATATATATATATATATATATATAAGTAAATCAACTTACTATTTTAATAATTAAAAATTAATCAAAATTTAATTTAATCTTATTTAATTTAGTCTTATTGTTATTTACCGTTAAGTTAGATTGGTCTGCTACAATCTTTGATAATTGGGCTGCTTGTTGTGTTACATCATGATGCAGACTACAGGTATCAACGGGCTCCAAAAAACAATTCTGTTGTCTTTGCCAAGTAATTAAATGGGGCTCGTTTTCCATTTTGTCACCTAATACATTTTCCGAAAATATTTCGGGTAAGTGGTGTGATGTCTTATACATTTGAGATGAGCAACTGTATTTATTTGTTTGCCTACATTAAAATATTTAAACACATGCATGCGGGTTTGCGATTTAATTTTTATAAATATACATTATATTGCATCACAATTAAATTACAAGAAATTAGAGGTTAGATTTACAACCACGTGTAAATTTAAAATTGTTCTAGTTAAAAATAAATCTACAACAAAAATTGAAATCGCAAAACGCTTACCGCTAAAAATGTTGTAAAATAGAACTTTAATAATATTTATTATTATTCTCACAATTTATAAATTCACGATTCACAAAACAATTCACTCTTTCAAAAATTATTTTAAATGGCCACTTATTAAATTATTGAATTTATTTTCACGTAACTACACCACGCACAATTCAAAGACGAATGATGTAATTTCAATAGGTTTTCGTATCGTTTCGAAAAATCAAAATTTAAAATATAACTTCGTCTCTTTCTATTAAGTCAGAATTGAACTAACAAATTAGTAGAATTAACATAAGCCTAGTTGAGTTGACTTATATGAATAAGTTGAATTATACACGAAGCGTAGTTTGACTATATATATTATTCTAGTATGAAAACAATACATTTTTAAATTTACAACCCGAACAAAACATGTATTAAATTTACTTTGGCATATTTTACTTTAACCACTACAATTTTATTGCATCGTAATATTAAACTCATTCGTAGTTGAGTTGACAAAAAGGCACGTTTGAATTTAACTACGTGCCGAGTTGAATTAAGTAAGATGCATAAGTTAAATTGACTATGGAGCGTAGTTTAACTATTTTATTCTATAGAACTTTCATAATCGATTGTTCTAAAATCACAACATAATTATAAATCACAACATAATTATATGTTCTATATACCGATGGCGTTGCCCTTGGTGACTGCTCTACGTGCACAAATGCATTTATGTAGATACGCTAAAATATGTATCACAGGCTAAATATATTAAATTTCGGTGGTATATTGGCCCGTACGGTAATCATTTATATAACGAATTAAGTTATGTTCTTTAAAAACATGAATTATGTCCATTTAGGTATATGTTGAAAAAAATTAATAAATAATTTATTATTCTTTTTATGATGTATTAATCTATTGGGTGAACACTTAACATTGCAAGTGTAAGTAAGTCGTCTCGTGAAACCTTCAGGTATCTGTTTGAAAACCATTTACACCAAGAGAGAGAAATTCGAATTCTACTCATTAAAATAAATCCAGGACATTTCAAAGTTTTTGATGCAATAATACTTCCAATAATCTTCACCCTTTATTGATCATTAAGAATATACAATACACTTTTGAGTTGCCTTGTTACCAAAAAATAAAATAGGTTTGGATAGCATCGGATCTGTGAAAGATTTTTTGATATTCTAAGGAAACAAAGTTTTTGTATCTCTTTAATTTTTTTTTTGTTTTTACTATCGCAATAGAAACAAAACGAAAACAACTAGAAAACAATAAATCAAACATTTTTATAATCTTTCAAGGTTACTAAAACCACAAATTTTGTATTTTTACTGCGAGTAGAATTTGGCGCTCCAAGTGAGGTAACATTGTAACTTTTTTATTATATTTGTGATCACTCTAAAGCTATGGTCTATAAGTCGAATTGACTACGGAGTATAGATTGACTCTGTTATTATATAGATCTTGTAAGATCTCACAAAATATATCATATTCAATAAATTGATTTATATGATGGATATATAGTATACCATAAGGATGGCTACTGCTATTCTTTTTCATTTTGGTATTGCGGTTGCCACTACATCCTCGGTTGTCTGCGGGAAATAGCACATACCACTGGCGGCCGCTAAGGGCGATTTATTTCATATTTTTTATTTAAGACGGTCGATTGTTTGTTTAAATTTCTTAACAATTAAGAAGAAAATTGATTTTGTATAAAAATTAATGTAATACGCTGGAAATGTATGACTACTCGCCATTTCTTGTACCACTCTACTTTCGATGTTACAAAATATGTTTCATATAAAAAATGGTTGAAAAAAAATTTCGAATTATTCTGCTTTGTATAAATGGGATGGGATAACAAAATCTTCAGTTGAATTTACTTTAGCATATTTTACTCTAATCAGTGCAATGTTATTTTATTAATATTAAACTTACTCATAAGTAAATTTAATCTATGCATGTATAGCCAGCAATACGGCACATTTACAAATTTTCATCGATAACAAAGTATGTAGTTCAATTGACTAGTATCAATAGGTTAAATTGAACTATGCGTGGTTATTTTACTATTTAAAAAAAACAACTAAGCTAATTTAGTAATATGAAACATGCAAAATTAAAATTAACCATCGCAATTTATAACCAAATTAACCAAAACCAGTATTATGACAACTAAAACCACTATTGTGATAACCAAGCCGAATTAAACAAGCTTAGGTTATTCAATATTTTTTTGAGTGTACTACATATTTATATTTATTGATTGCTTTATTTTAATTCTTTGGCCCAAACTACTTGTGAAACTAGATTCTGTGATGGTGATTCGGACCTTGGGTAGATTTTCGATTGATGATTCTGTAAAATTAAAGATTGAGTATTTCCACTCAATAATCTATTGTGATCATTTCTAATTTTCTTTCTGCATTGCGAAATGCGATGTCCTTGACACTTAGAGTAATTACAGTATAATATATATACTGATTTAACTAGTGAGATAGCAAAATTTGATTTTATGGGGACATTTGGTTCATTGCTGAATGTCCTAATTTCGAACAAATTTGGCATCGAATTTGTTTGGACGGAATGGGTTTTTGATTGATGCTTCTGTTACTTCTCTGGCAATACTTGCTTCATTGGGGCACGTCGTCAGTTGCTCTATTCTTGCTGCATATATTCTGGCATCTTCGTTTTGCTGCTGTTTAATGTTAAATAAGTTCAGATGTAATTGTTCTATAGAACAAATTTCGGCTCGTAGTTCTTTACAATTTTTCCAATCGTCGCATTGAACTATTTCGTTTAACTGGGCTTTGAGTAAATTAATAAATTTTATTTTTTCAGAAGGCTTTAAAGAAACTCGTATTAAAACAGAGCATGATGGATTGGATTTCCATTGAAATCAGGTATTATCTTTAAATCGCGATTAAAGTCTTTTGCCTTTATACCACTGTTAATATCGGGATCACTATAAATAATTTATTTTAGGCACAGGTCGAAGATAATAGTTTGAATTTATTATTGAATCTTTCGACATTCGAAAGTTACTATCAAACACACAAATAGCAACTACTTCATATGTTCACACAAATTAAAATTAATGAGGGTTATTTGAATTAGTATATTTCTTAATTAAATATTCTATTTTTTTTTTTTGTTAATTAATTAATTTAAATTTAAATTAAGATAAAAAAATACTTAAATAGTAAATGATTAGAAAAAATTTCAAATTTTTTTTTTTTATAACTCCACAACTAACTTACAGTTCGCCAAGGTTGTAGATGCCGCGTGATGTTGCTCAGTAGATCTGCATGACACAATGAAGATCTTTTATTTTATTTTATTTTTTTGCTTTTCCCAGTTGTGAAATTTCCCCTGTTTTAGTAAAACATTTTATGTATAATTATATGATCTGGACAGTTTCAGGTTGATTGTGTAAAGATGATTTTAAATCTCGGAACACCGTATAAGGCTGACTAACTGTATCAATTGTCGGCTGATAAATGATTTAATGGATCCGTGCACACGTTTTGTAAAGGTAACAAACTCGCGTAAAGTAGATTCTAATATATTTTTAGAATCCCATTACCGTTGTCACCAAATTTTTGTAACAGAATGGATAGCGAACTATCGATCATGTTGCAAAAATTATTTACGGAAAGGCTCGGGTGCGGTCATCTGAGGCTGGGTAAAGCTCAGGGTATCGGGGTGGAGTTTCCCCGAGCATATGTGAAACTTGTTAGACCGCATAGAATGAAAAGAAGGCAAAAAAAACAATAACAAAAAGTCAAAAACCGAGACTCAAAGCACAGATCAACTTACCAACGGAGACTGTGATTCACACACCGATCACATCCAAAGCCAAGTTATTAGCCACTCATCGTCCTCATCGACTCCTGGAGTTTAGAAACCAAAAAAGAAAACAAACATGAAATGAGCAAAAGGCTTAGCTAAAAAAAAGAAATACCCACGAGAATACCGGAGGAAGGAACGAAGAGAGAGAGAGAGAGAGAAAGAGAGAGAGAGCTGTAAACAAATGGTATTATTTAAAAAAACAGAAACGAATTAAAAATATATGCATGGCATTTAACTATGCGTGTGAGAAAATAAAAATATTTACATATGTATATTGATATTAATTTAACTGCTCAGAATTTTAATGAATGAAATTTAATAAAAAAAAAATATGCAAATTCAGTGCAACCCTTTTCACCGCTGTTCACGATGCGCGGGCTGACGCAAACAAGCGCTAAACACTCGTGGGGAAAATCCCAAACCGCTGGATATGATGAGGAAGAAACGATGAAACTTCGCGGTTCGGCAATAAAATAATAATAATAATGTCAGGTTGAAATTCAATGATATCTAAGGAAACTTTTCTAACTATTGTAACACCAAATGTTACAACTGATGGGGATGACTCACACCCAGGAGATGAGTCTCAAAAGCCGGGCATTCTATTTGACTAAATTCAACATAAACACAACATAACATATAAGTACATAATTGGTGCTAAATTTAAATATCTTTAGCATGATATACTCCTAATGATCTATCCGCATCGTTGACAATTTCGTAGGCTACATTCCCGACTAATTTTGATATACAACCTTTTTCGGATTTAGCGGCTAATTTTGCTGCATATTGTTCAGAAGCCTTGCTTTGGGTGCAACTTCTTACGTATACCATTTGCCCAATTTGTAGTTTAGTTTGAGTTGTTCGTAGGTTATACCGATTCTTTGTTTTCTGCGCCACCTTCTTAAGATTCCTTTGAAGAAAAGAGAACACTTGTTGATAAATTTTTACTAAATTTTCAGGTTTTTCATTTATTATGAAATCATTGCCTGTGTAACCAAAAACTTGCTTTAACAGTTTGAAGGTTGAACCATGTAAGATCGCATGTTGTCGAAACACAATAAAACTGGGAGAAAATTTTACCGACTCATGGACACAGTTTCGTAAAGCATTCGTAACTGCGGCGAGGTGAACATCCCAATCCTTTTGATCGGACAATGTGCCGACTCAATCAATGAACATCCCAAACTGTCTGAAGTTAATAATTTGAAATTAGGCAAGTCCAACCGCACTGAAGATTTCGATTTGGGTGTTAGTTCCATGTATACTAAACAATCGATTATGGTCAAATTAGTTTTGTTGGATTTTTGTTGGATTTCTTGAACCATGAGTTGATATTCTGGAGAAGTAACAGCTGGCGAATTGACATCGACATTGAAATGTCAATGAATGAAATTTAATAAAAAAAAATTAGCAAATTAAAAGCAATAAATTGAAAAGCATTAAGCAATAACAAAAAAATATTTAAATCCAAAAAGCAAAAGTAAAAAAAAAATCATTGTAACGAATTAGCGAACTATATTGTTTTAATGTATCACTTTCACGATTCTTAATTTCACTGCACTGCAAATAGTTTCTTAATTCAGCACAACAGAATTCGAATATTGATTATAATTTAATGAAACACTTAAATAATGGAACACAGTTCAATTTAGTATTGTATACAATTTATTTTCATTGATTCACCAAACACAATAATTAATTTTTTGGAATTTTGAACAATAAACATTTATTACAACAGAAACAATAATTACTTAAAAATTTGAACAATAAATATTTATATAACAGAATATTATCAATTTTCTAAAGTTGACCTTGCTCGTTGATTGCCAAACGATTTCTACCAAACGACTGACTTGATTATTCGCGGTATCACGGAAAGTCTTACAACCTCGATTTTGATTGGTTCAATATTTAAAATACGAATCATTCTTTTATTGGACCAAAAATGGAAATTTGATTTTATAGTAAATTTTCCGGTAAGTTTGAATTTTAGTTGGGACACATGGGAGCGCAATTAATCAAGTCAATTCATTCAATTTGCATTAGGTGGCAATATGATTAATTTAAAATTTAACGTTCTACTGCAATGTTTGTTTTAGATAATAAATATAACATTTTCATAAAAATAATCAACAATAATATAACCTTGTTTACAAAGATAAGTATAAAATAATTATTTACAGATTTATGTTTTAAATATTTTGTCTTAATTGAATTCTATTTTTTAGATGCGGCTGTTTTAACGATTGTAGGCTACAACAATCATGGAACTGTAAATTTACACTTACATATGAAGAAAAAAAATTTACCAAAAATTCAACAAATACCAAAAAATTAAATAATAATAAAAAAAAACGAATGGTTCTTTTCATTTGGCTGCCACAATTTCCGCAATCCACATCAGCAATTCACCGCAATCAATTCACGCCAATAATCAACTCACTACAAATACAGCAAAATCTTCCATAGCGGCGTTAATTACTTTTATTTCACCGTAGTTCGCCAAGCGTTAATGAATAACACAGCATCAAAATAGCAAAATAAAACAACGCATTCATTACCACATACACAAACAGCAATAATAACCGTCAGATCACGGGTTTGATATACCGTAACGGCACGCAGTAACCAGTACCCAAAGAGCCAAAACGGCAATCAGCGGAACAACCGTATTGCCCAGCCCTTAATTCACTAGGCTTGCACTGAATGATAGTTTATACTTTAAATTCACCAATTCGCTTTTAGCAATCACTTGAATAAATGTTTTTTTATTATTTTTGTTTTAAAAGCTGTTTTGTTGGTTTTTCCATATGCACACAAAATAATCAAACTCATAGAAATGCAAAATTAATATTTCTTTATTTTTTTTTTTTATAAACATTACAATTTTGATCACAATTTTTTCAAATAAATTTTCTTTTCTTTATTTATTTATGGCCCAAAAAAAAAAATACAAAATGACTAGCAAATTGTAAAAACACAAAATTCAAATTTTAAACAATGCCAAAACTTTACGCAGAGTTATAAAAAAAATCAATTATATTTTTCGTTTCTGCACGCTTATCATTTCACTCATGAGATCAAAACCTCGACTGACTCAAAAAAAAATCACCTCCGATTACCAATTTTGTTAATTGTTATTTTGTTTTTTTTTTAATTATTTATTTTAATTTGTTATCAATCTTTCCCCTCTCTCTTCGTTGAATTGCACTACCAACAGCCACATACAAAAAAAAAAAATGCAGGACAGTGCAACCCTTTTCGCCGCTGTTCACGATGCACTTGTGGGGAAAATCCAAAACCGCCGGAGATGATGAGGTAGAAACGATAAAACTTCGCCGTTTGGCAATAAAATAATAATAATAATGTGAAGTTCAAATTCAATGATATCTAAGGAAACTTTTCTAACCATTGTAACACCAAATGTTAAATTGTTTTGGGGCAAACCTCTAAACAGGCAGGTTTAATCGACACTCCGATTATTGAAATAAAATTTCTAAACGTTATTGGATGTTTATTATAATTTTATTTATAAATTAATTATAAATAGAATTGATTTGGGGATATCGAAAAGTTACAGTGGATTAGTAAATTACAAAATATTGGATGAGTACATTTCACGACAGATTGTAGCAGCAATTAAAATAAATTCTGATTTTTTATTGTTATGCATGATCTGAGCTTTTGTTGACACTAATACGAGTCTTCTGTACAAAATTCAACTGCTCTATAAATTTATGTAAAAGAAATCTTTAGAAATACAAACAGACCATGTTGTTAGCTTACTGCTTATATATTAAATAATTTTCAAAATCTCTCCATTACCTACTATCTTACATTAGTTTTTATATTTAACTTTTTATCTGTAAAAAATGTCTGGCCTGTACTGTCTAATCATTGCACCAACACTTATACTTGTTGTTTAACTTAAAAATTGCATTTTTTAATAATCAAATCTTAACGTTAACGATAAGGCTTCGCAAGCTTGAACTGATAAATAAAACCTTTAAAAATGTTTCGATCGAAAATGTTTGCCTATACTAATTTATATCTATAGTAACTTTCCCAAAAGTTTAATATTTACCAATAGAATGTCAGTTCATGTGAAATAGTCTGGATCAAAACGATAATTAAAATTGTTAAATACATTAATAGAATTTATTTTGGTTGTATTTGTTAAGTGGGAAAACATTTTGAAGTTGTTCCGCGTGCAACCGAATTTTTAGAAATAAAATGAAAAGGTTGTTAAAAATAATATTTTAAATTAATAAATAATTAATAAATATATTGATATAATTTTAGTTATAAAATGTGTTTAGTTCTATTTTTCAATGCGATTTTAATTGTGTTGCGCCCGATTGCTGCATTGAAATGTGAACCTATGAACACCAGAAACAAGGATCCTTTCGCCAGAAACAAGGATTGTTACATTAATGGATACAATCCAGTATTTGTTAATAATTTTGAATTAGACCCAGTTTATATTGATGGTTCAATCGAAAATTTAACGTTCTACAATTCAACAATAATGGAGCTATCAGCAAGTATTTGTATGTTTGGGAAAACAATGCGAAAAGTAGATTTTACCGAATGCCAAGTGTATAGAGTTTTACCGTCAACGTTTGCATTTTGCTCTTATCTATATCAAATAACTTTAAGACATAATTTTATAAGTGATTTGCCCGATGCGACATTTATTGATACCAAACATTTGTCTATAATTGATTTATCGTACAATCGGATCACGCAAATTGGTGGTAGTTTATTTAAAAATTTAAATTATTTAATTTCACTTGATTTGTCGCATAATAAATTGGTATTTATTCCGTCAACTATTTTTCCCGGGAATTTAGAGACATTAAATTTAGGTTTTAATCAACTCAGTTCGTTTTCCGCAAGAGAGTTACCATATATTAGGTCGCTTGGTTTAGATAATAATGTGCTAACATCTTTAACATTGAATTCGCGTATCAGATCATTATCAGCGGCTAACAATTTTTTACAATCAACAAATATATTTTCTAACAGCACTAAATTAAATACTCTATCACTGGGAAATAATTTGTTCAATAATTTTGACGCAATCAAAAATTTATCAAATTTAAGATTTCTAGATTTTTCGTCGAATCTAATACAAAACGTAAATTTAAATTTAAATCAACTCGATTCATTTAGCGAAATAATCTATATAGAAGCTTTAAATATTTCATCAAATAATCTAACCATTTTTAATACACTACCACGGTTTAAAACAGTAAACAATTTAATATTAACAAATAATTATTTAAATGCAACTTCATTTGAACGGTTGCACTATTTTTTCCCCCAATTATATTCAATCGAAATTTCGAGAAACAACTGGAATTGTAATGATTTAATGAGTGTACTTAAAATAATTGATAATTTATGGATAATCTTGTATATTGGCGTCGCGAATTTAATTAAATCGGACACAATTAATATACGCGGAATACAGTGTACAAATGACACTGAAAATGTAAATAAATTGAATAAAAGTGAATTAATTACACTGGATCCAGTGTATGTGAATTATACACATGAATTTGTAAATACAAAAGGTGTTCCGGTGAATGAGGCGGTACAAACGAAAATTGTTGAATTACAAATTATTAGAAATAAATTAGAACCGGATGTTAAATACGTGCATTTAATAATATTAATTTTAGGGTTATCACTTACCTTCTTATTTTATTTGTTATGTAAGAAAGTTTTTTGTAATAAAATGTCGACAACAATAAACTACAAAATATTGGAAGTTTGATCGAATTTAGACAACTAAATCTTTATAAAAATTGTTAATGTAGTTTGATTAATGTATTACGAAATTAAAAACTTTTCAAAAATAAAAGAAACCAAACATACCAAACAGGTTAACTTTTTTTTACTCTCTATTGTGAAAAATGGGAAACCCAAAAAATTCAAAATAATGTATCAGAAATGACCAATGCTAAGCGGATTTGGGGAGTTTTTTTTATTGCAGTATGCGAAATGCAATGTAAATATTTTTGAAACTTTTCTAACGTTCGGGTCCAGTTCTCTATTTTGGTATTGGTTTAACCATTAAACAACACAAATTTTTCTAAAATGTTCCAATTTCTTAGAATTTAAAAAAAAAACTTAAAGCGTGTGTTTGGAGGCGGCAGCTCCATCCTTTAATATTAGAAAAATTAATTTTTTATGATTTTTTAATTTTGGATAACGATACCAATCCGTGCAACATGTATAACCTTCCTTTTCGAAGAAATATACGATATTATTGTAAGATTACCGTATATCATATTCAGTGCTATTTATTGTTAATAGTGGGTATCGATATCTTTTACCGCATACCCTAGTGAAAGTTTTAATGTAAGTTCAACTTTTTATATTCTCTTCCTGCATGTAATTCAATAACAGTAACCACCATTTATGTGAATCGTATTCAGTGCAATTTTTTATTCTTTGTGTGTTTAAATTTATTTTTTTATATTCTCTTCCTGCATGTAATTTACTAGGCCGCATTCAGATACTATTAAAGTTAGCCGAGAATTTTTAGCCGAAAGATATAAAATGTCGGTAATACAGATAGTGCCTTAGTTATATCAGCCGAAAGTTACCAGCCGACATATATCAGCCGAAACATACTTTAAATAAAATGAAAAAATTACAAAACATCCTAGAAACTGGTATTTTCATGAAGTGAATTTACGGCTGAATAAAGGTTCATTTTGGTTTGTCACTGTTTAACATAGGAATTATACTTAAAATTTCATCAGAAAAGCTAAACATAAAATTAAAAAACTTGTATAAATTCAACCTTTGAAGTGTCATGTCTGGAAAGTATTTAAATTAATGTGCCTACCCAACAATTATTCCTCGAAAAATTATTAGGGCAAGTTTCATGTGGGGAGCTCTGGAAAATTCGTTTGAATGAAAAGCCCATATAAAATAAATTTTTTTTTATAAATTCAACCTTTAAAGTGTCATGTCTGGAAACTATTTCAATTAGTGTGCCTTACCGACAGTTAAACTTAGAAAAATTAACAGGGCAAGTTTAATGTGGGAAGCTCGGAAAAATTCGTTTAAATGAAAACCCCATATAAAATTAAAAAATTTGTATAAATTCAACCTTTATAGTGTCATATCTGTAACGTGTTTTAATTAATGTGCCTTACTAACAGTTAAACTTAAAAATATTATCAGGGCAAGTTTGATGTTGGAAGCTCGGGAAAATTCGTTTGAATGAAAAGCACATATAAAATAAAAAAATTTGTATAAATTCAACCTTTAAAGTGTCATGTCTGGAACGTATTTCAATTATTGTGCCTTACTAACAGTTAAACTTAGAAAAATTATCGAGGCAAGTTTCATGTGGGGAGCTCGGGAAAATTCGTTTGAATGAAAAGTCCATATAAAATTAAACAATTTGTATAAATTAAACCTTTATAGTGTCATGTCTGGGAAGTATTTCAATTAATGTGCCTAACCAACAGTTATTACTTGAAAAATTATCAGGGCAAGTTTCATGTGGGGAGCTCGTGAAAATTCGTTTGAATGAAAAGCCCATATAAAATAAAAAAATTTGTATAAATTCAACCTTTAAAGTGTCATGTCTGGAAAGTATTTCAATTAGTGTGCCTTACTAATAGTTAAACTTAGCAAAATTATCAGGGTAACTTACATGTGGGGAGCTCGGGAAAATTCATTTGAATGGAAAGCCCATTTTGATTTAAAAAATTTGTAATTGTTGATTAGGCACATTAATTGAAATACTTTCCAGACATGACACTTTAAAGGTTGAATTTATACAAATTTTTTAATTTTATATGGGTTTTTGGGGTGGGATAGGGGGCTTAAGTAATTGGTGTACAAATACTCCAAATATCATCCTTACCTGCACGTGGTGCACCCTGCTAGGTAACTAACGAGGCTCTGGCGACCGAGACACGGCGGTATAACCGGCTATCGAGAATTTAGTAAATGATCTTCTTAAACCAGACCCACTACTAACTCGTGCTGGTCAGAGTGGTAGATGCTTTATGACCAGTAAAATAAACAATGAGTACAACGGACTCAGGAAATTGTACCCCAGGTGGTAACCCAGCTAATCAGCTGGCAAATCCAACCTCTAACGAGGCTGGCTCAAAGGATTCTTGGGTGAGTCAATCATTGTTTAACAGCTTTTTTGGGCAACCCAACCCATTTAAACAACAATCCAGGGTGGGTAGATCACCACCACAAATAGTGAACACCTTAGAAAGGGATAACGCAGAACTGCGCAATAAGATTTACGAAATACTCGTAGAAAAGTTAACGTTAAATCTAAACAAAGGCCTCAAAAACTTACAGCGAGAAAACTAGTAGTTAAAAGATGCTCTAAATGCAGTAATGTCTGAGAAAGAAGCCACTAAGATAAGCGATACCAATGATCCTATAGAGGTTATGTATGAAACAAACGAGGAAGAACTCAATAGAGAAACAGGATGGATTCTGAACCGTAACAAAAAAAATAAGAAACGTAAGATGAGTAAATCACCACAGATTTCACCCGAATCGAAACAATCAGTTGAGCAGCTTCCAACCGGAAATAGGCACGTGCAACAGGAGGATAAAGCTCAGGTTCCGTCGGAACAGAAACGATCAAGTAATGAACTCCCAACCGGAAGTAAGAATGTACAACTGGAGAAAAAAGTGCCACGGCCACCTCCAGTAATAATATCTAATTGCAATAATTATCAGAGTCATGGACAACAATCATATAAAGTTTCAAGCTACAGCGCTAAATAGTGGTGATATCAAAATAAATGTCACAGACGGTGATAGCTATAGAAAGTTAACAGGAGCTCTTAACGAAGAAAAGACAGCGTGGTATTCCTACGAAGATAAGCAGACAAGGCAAACCAAAGTCATTGCTAGGAAGCTACACGCTTCATGCAAACCATATGAAACTTGCTCTGATAATTTTCTAATCTAGGAATAATTGTTGGATCGGCACTCTAATTGAAATACTTTCCAGACATGACACTTTAAACGTTGAATTAAACAATTTTTTTAATTTTATATGGGCTTTTCATTTAAATGATTTTCCCGAGCTCCTCACATCAAACTTGCCCTAATAATTTTTCTAGGGATAATAATTGGTAAGGCACACTAATTGAAATACTTTCCAGACATGACACTTTAAAGGTTAAATTTTTTAAAATTTTTACAAATTTTTTAATTTTATATTTAGCTTTTCTGATGACACTTAAAGTATAATTCCGATATTGTTAACCAGTAGTGATAAACCAAAATGAGCCTTTATTCAATAGTAAAATCACTTCATGAAAATACTAGTTTCTAGGTTGTTTTATTATTTTTTCATTTTATTAAAAATATGATTCGGCTGAAATATGTCGACTGGTAACTTTCGGCTGATATAGCCAAGACACTATCTGGATTACCGATATTTTATATCTTTCGGAAGAAAACTTTCGGCTAACTTTAACAAGGTCGCATTCAGCTCCAGTTATTATTTAATTTTTTATTTCTTAAAATTCATTGAGGTTGACATTGTTCTGTTTGTTGCCTTAATCGATTTCTTTTTGGCTTTGTTAAATTTTCAAAGATCGGTTGTCATGAACGATTTCATTAGCTCTGATTAGTACCATATAGGTGAGAACTTAAAAACTACGAGCAGCATAACTACGATTACTTTCAGTATTAGTTAGCATCAAAGCGCCATGCTCTGCATAAATTCGTTTTGCAGACTTAGTAAACTGTTAAAGTTCGCTTCGATTTGTTTTGCGACGAATTATTCTAGACAAGGCAATTCCGCCCATACTCGTAGGGTTAGGGTCGGTATGTTCGTGTAATTAGGTGGTCTTGGCCAGCTATTAAATATGAATCTAAAAGCTTTATTTTGTGCTCTTCGTAAGATGTTTTAGTTGAATTTGGACAAGAGATTGTATAAGACCGGGCTGGTATAAGTCAGAATTGGTCTGATGTGTAGTTTAAAAATTAGTAATTTGTTTTAGGACTTAGCTTACTATTGAAATTTAGAATGAATATAGTTAGTTGAAAGCCGCCAATACTTTCCCCTGATGGGTATGTGCTTATTAAACTTCATGTTCCAAGCTATTTCACCATCCGGATACTATTTATGATGTGGCTTTCAATTTGCACTGGAACACCGTTTTTTAATTTATTTGGGTGTAGATAGGGGTTGTAGGTAGATTTTTGGGGCGATAAATCCAAATTGTACCTTTGGGATCATCGTTTCGATGGACGTAATGGACGTAATCGCTCAGATGTTTTCTGGCGTGAATAGTTTCCCTCCCCTGGATACGTTGTAAGGTTTTGTAGGAAATGCTATCCACTGCCGCAGATTTTATAATATTTAGTCGCTTGATGATTGCTTCAAATTCATCGGCGTCTGTTTGTACTGAGCTATAGGAATTGACACAGGAGCTGATTCGGAATGATTATATCTCTTGTAATTTAAGAGCGTGATTCGGTGCTGGTTTTTTGAAAATCTCCTTGTTATACTCAGCTACATACTATTAGCTATAATGACAGAGTTCACGATGGGGCCCTCAGCCCTCTCCAGCACAATGTTTCTATTAGATCTGGCAGACTGTATTCTTTTTATTTCTCTAAATAAGTTCAGATTATCCAGCTTTAAATTTCTAATTTCTGTTCTTTCATTTTCCAATTAATGGTTCTTGTTAGCGTGTAAACTAAGGTGCTGGAGGACAGAAGCGGAAACCGGCGATGTAAGTTTCTAGTTCTGATCCTGACTCTAATCATCTCATCATGTCTGCAGGAAGCATTACATTATTAAAAACTTAACCGGTGCAGAACTTGATGTTGCATTGTTCAATTAATACTGTGGACTTTATTGAGATATTTAGAATTTATGCAGAGTTGCCGTATGAGACACCGTTTTCCTTATCGTTTTTACTGGTATGTGAAACTTAATTTGGCAAATGGTTAGAGCAAAAGTCACAGATGATTTTAATACTCGTGACAGTTATGTTTTTTGAGATGGCGAATTCCAGTACAGCATTACCCCTTGTAAATGTGTCATGGGCGAAAATATGAGTGTTATTGTTCGAGTCGTTCAGTTCCATAACACGTTATGGGCATTGAATCACCCTGTTCCTCAGATAAAACATATTATCTAAATCATTGCAAGTGACCGTAGAAGTGCATTTTACGCAATTGAACTCAAGAAAACAATTTGAAGCCGCATGACTGAAATTTCTGCAGGTTTTGCACTGTACTGCTTGGTTGTTTTTCTTTTTTATTTCCGGGTTATTTTATACCCGCAGCAACCTCTAATTGTGAGTATTGCTTCTAGCGTTGATTTATTGATAATGTTGGCAGTAAAAATGTGAAGTTTTTCGCTTTGCCCTCTCACACTGTTGCTTTTGTACATAAACTTTCAGTACGTCAATTGTTATATATATGTTGTGCACCTCTGTCCTTATACAATTTATGTATAGGTAAAATAGTTGATCGATAATCGAACAGACGATAATAAAGCAGATGCCATTAAGTGTTCGTCTGATAATCATTTATTAATTATAATAAATAAAAATTGTAAAGATAAAATAAATAAATGGGAAACATTATTAAAAATTAAAAGATAAATAAATTAAAATGTGTAAATAGTGGTTGTTTTAAATAATACATTTAACTATACAAAACAAATTTAAACACCAAGCATACAACATATGGCGATCGTGAAAATATTTTTTTTTTGTTCTAATTAAAAGTTAAATTGTGATAAAAACTCTAATAAAAGTTCACTGCAAATAAAAGTGAAACTATGTATGGCCGATAAAATGAATTTGTATAAAAAAAAAAAAATTCCATGCAATCGAAGATAATTTAAAATTTAAAAATCAATGCGTTCTACGGCATCATCGAAAAATTAGATTACAATTAGTGGAGGTCATTCATATAAACAGTTGATAAAATTGTTCGATGTGCCCACGTGATACACCATTTATGATTTAATCAACATACTTTATTTTATTGGGGCCATTAGAGGAGACGTTTTCAACATATTCAACGGATATGATGCAATTTTATTAAATTGATTTCGGGAAAACAGATCACAAATCACAAGTTGTACAAAACTGTAAGTTGGATTACATTGATAAATATTTGAAATTATATTTCAGTTCCCCATATTATTAAAAGAAAATTGTAGTTTAGTTTTAAATTTAAAATACAACACTGAAAATTGCTCTTAATACTATATGTATATAAATGTTACTTATTAATTAAGTTATTTATTAAATATTTATTCATTTACATTACTTTTCATAAATTATGTTAAAAACATTTAAGTATTAGTTGGTTCGTGTTTCTTAACAGTGATTTAGTTAATCGACATGGTATTACAATGTTAACGTCACTGTTCATGATCAGTTATATATTTGTTTTTACTATCATAAATATAAAATAATACGTTTATAAAATTATTTGTGAATGTCAATTCAATACGAGCGTCAATTAACGGATTATTACAATAAAATTAGTGAATTAATTTTACAAATACCTTCAAATGTTCAAAGCGAAGAACTGAAGTACAAATTCATCAAAACATTAAAACATCTTTACAATATACACAACGGATATTTCGAACAAAATATTAATAAATTTTCTAACTTAAAACAAACAAGTTTTCTACGTCAAAAGGCCGTAGTAGAAAAAGCGTTGAGTTACTTGGTTTTGATTATGATGGTGATTTTATTTTCGCCTTAACTTTAGATGATTTAATTGATGAAGATAACTCAAATATATCTAGTGAATTGAAGCAAATAGCTTTTATCTCAAATAAAAATACAAGTCATCAACAACACATACATACTAGACATATTTCAAGATTCTTCAAAAAAACTTTCTCAATCAAAAAAAATTGATACCAAGGAATCAATTAATAAAATGGAATCGTTTGATCTAAAATTTGCCAATTCCCTCATCCCAGACTTTGATGGTTAGGTTATGGTTACTTAGAGAAGCGGATCAAGAAAAATTACTAAATTTTAATTAAAAAAGTAAAAATTTTACGCGACGTGAAAACTAAAATTAGCATTGAAGCTACACCTACTACATTCAAAGAATTTAAAGCAATAATTTTTAATCGATTTGCAAGTAAAATCTCTAAACATGGAAAAATGGAAGAACTGCAAAATTTAAATCATCAAGGTAGCTAGAAGATTTCGCAACCAAATTAGAAAATGTGTGTTCCGATTTAATTAAATTAAAAATGTTTGACAAAGAAAACGCAGAACTTAAAACAATTAAATTAGTAGTTGAACAAACAGCCGTTCATGTATTTACAAGAGGATTAAAATGCGTAGAAATTCGTCAGGCTTTAATAAACAAAGAGCCAAAATCTTTATCGGAAGCAATCCAATTTGCGTTAGAAGCAGAGTCGAAACTAGGAACGCCACATGAAACAACAATAAATCGTTACTCTGCTCACAACATACCAAATAATTCTTATTTTAATAACAAACAAACTAAACAATTTCTTCAATATACGACTAATTTTTATCCAAATCGGTCAAACCGAAATTCTAGGCAACTAAACTACCAACAACAACCCAATTCAAATAGATATTTTCGTACATTTTATTCAAATAATCATGGAAGTCGTTATGAAACAATGTTAACCATAGTCAAACTAATAAAAATTATAGCTCCGCAGGCAGAAATCGCACGTTCTACCAACAGAATCCCAATTTTAATCCACAAAATTACTTGAACCACGACGAAAATTAGAGTTTAAACCACGCAACGGTACTCATGGTGGAAGTAGCTGATGGCGCGGGAAACGAAGGCCGCCCTCAACTGGAACAACAGGAATCAGACCAGTTTGGGGCTGTAGCCAAAAGACTTTAACGTTATATACATTCAACAATTTGTCTAGTTGTTACTTTATTAAAGTTCAACTTGAATTAGCTCCATTAAATCATAAACCAAATATCTTAATGATTGATAGTGGCGCTGGTGTTTCGATTTTAAAACTGTCACTGATCAAAAAATTCTCTGATATAGCTATTGACGAAAAATGTATAATGAAAGGTATCACATCAGGACGCATTGAAACCTTAGGTAAAACCACTTGTAAGATTATTTTAGAAAATGCATTGATTTTGGAGCACGAATTTCAAATAGTACCAAACGAATTTCCAATAGAAATAGATGGCATATTAGGAAACGAATTCTTAAAAAAATTTTAGGCTAACATAAACTATTTCACATATATTCTCGAAATCCCAGTAAAAAATGATAAAATATTAATTCCAATATATGATCGTATAGAGGATTTAATCATGATAACGAAGTAAAGTCATTAGACGCTTAGACCTTCCAAGTGTCATACTATCCGAAGAAGTTCAACCAAGAGTTTTTATGGCAAATACAATTGTAAATGATGTACCTTTTGCAAAATTTTTGAATACAACGATGGATGAAAAACCGGTAAAATTATTTAAACCGCAAATAATACCTCTACGATTGTATGATGTTTATACAATCGGAACCAACGAAGCAAACAACATACATGTTCAAACATTACAAAATCGATTTAATCTTTTACAAAATTCGTTACACTTTGAAACAAATACAAATTATGGCAATGATACAATTTTAGAAATATGTAAACAATATTCGGATATATAGTATTTTACTTGGAAGGTGAGAAGTTAACTACAAATTTGTTTTATAAACAAAATATTTTATTAAATGATAAGGAACCAAGCTATGTCAAAAATTATCGTATTCCTCAAGCTCAATTACAAGAAATTAATAGACATGTTAACGAAATGTTTAAAAATGGCATTACAGAAAACTCTTATTCATCATATAATTCATCTCTTCTACTAGTGCCCAAGAAAAATTGCACAGATGTAGAAGATTAGAGAGTAGTGGTAGATTTTAGAAAAGTTAACAAAAAAGTAATTTCCGACATGTTTCTATTACCAAGAATTGATGAAATTTTAGACCAAATGGGGCGTGCAAAGTTTTTTCTATAAAAGTTTTGAAAGCTGGGTTTCATCAAATAGAAATTGAGCCCAGCTCACGGGAACTAACTGCTTTTTTTACAAATTCGGGCCATTACCATTTCAAGCGTTTACCTTTTGGTTTAAAAGTATCGCCGAATAGTTTTCAGCGAATGATAACCACATCAATGAGTGGATTGACACCTGAAGCTATATTCCTATATGTCGACGATTTAGTTGTTTTTGGATGTTCCTTGACACAAAGTAAATTTAATAAAGGTTTTTGACAGGCTAATAAAATTTAATTTGAAGTTGAATCCAATAAAGTGCAAATTTCTTCAAACAATCGACACTTACCTGGGACATAAAATTTCAGATCGTGGGATTTTACGTTATCCATCAAAATACCAAGTTATAAAAAGTTACTCGGTGCCGCAAAATGTCGATGAAGTTCGTAGATTTGTAGCATTTTATAATTATTATCGTCGATTTGTAAAAAATATTGCCAAAATAGCCGAACCATTAAATAGGCTGCTTCGTAAAAATACTAAATTTGAATGGACCACGAAATGCCAAGAATCTTTTGAAAGATTAAAGAAATCCCTAATCGAGCCACCTTTACTACAATACCCGAATTTTTAGCAACAATTTCGGTTAACTACTGCCGCATCTGATATTGCGTGTAGTGCTATACTATCGCAGTTAAAAGATGGTCATGATTTACCCATTGCTTACGCATCAATAACGTTTACAAAAGGAGAAAAACATAAACACGCTGCATTAAAAGAATTAACCGCTATACATTGGGCCGTCAAATATTTTAGGCCATATTTGCTTGGCCGAAAGTTTGTAATTTTTACAGGCCACCGTTCATTGATTTATTTATATAATATGAAAAAACCATCTTCTAAATTATCCAGAATGAGACTGGATCTCGAAGAATTTAACTTTGAAGTGGAATATATCAAGGGAAAATCTAATGTTTGCGCGGATGCATTATCCAGAATAAAAATAGATACCGATGAATTAAAACAAATCACAGTCAATGCTATCACAAGAAGCATATCAAGAAAAGTTACTCAGTCAAATCAATGTGTTCAAGAGTCTGATGAGCGCGTGGAATCAGAAGATTTAAAGGTGTATTCGGCATTGATTGCAAGTGAAACAAATGGCTATCATAAACTAGAATTTAACATTATAAATGGTTTTCAACAAAATACAGTATCAGTTAAAAATCAAAAAAATAAAAGTATTATTAATTTATATATTCTAGAATTGCTATTTGTCCAGCACGTATTGAAGTGATTGATGGCTCTAAAATGGATGAAATTATAAAAAACTACCATGAAAGTAGAATTGGAGGCTACATTGAAGTTACCAGAGTAAACCGTAAATTAATATACATACATATGTATACATTAATATACATACGTATACATACATATACATACGTAATATACATACCCTAAATTAAAAAAGAAAATTCAAACTTTTGTATCGTATTGTAAATTATTTAAGATAAACAAGCATGAAAAGACACACAAAGAATTACAACAAATTACAAACACGCCAGCTAACAGTTTCGATGTAATATCCATTGATACAGTAGGACACACTAATTTTGTCAAATCAACTTAACCGTTACGTGCTAACTATACAGGATGAACTAAGTAAATATGTTATCCTAAGTGCCATCCCAAACAAAGAAGCAAAAACGATTGCAAAATCTTTTATTGAAAATTTAGTTTTGATTTACGGAATACCTCGTAAAATTCGATCGGATATGGGCTCAGAATACCTCAACAACCTTTTCAGTAGTATCACGGAAATGTTACATATTGAGCATAAGCATTCTACACCATCTCATCTACAAACTATTGGCGGGCTAGAACGAAACCACAGAAGCTTAAACGAGTTTCTATGATCGTATGTAAATACCGAACTTACTGATTGCGATGACTATATCAGATATTATCCATTTTGCTACAATAGAACACCACACAGTGTACATGGTTATACCCATTTGAGCTGGTATTTGGAAAACGGGTAAACTCGCCATTAGATATTCTCCAAGCTGAAATCGAACCATTATAGAATATAGAAGACTACAGTAAGGAATTTAAATACCGTTTAAATATTGCAAGCTCTCGTGCTAATGAATTATTACTCAAGGAAAAACAATCAAGAAAATTAGTACAGTTAGGCGAAACAACGACGTTATAAGGGGCAAAGAATATATGTAGACGAATAGAAGAGAAAATTTCATTGTTTTTTGTTTTTATGTTTTTGCCTTTTTCTTAGTGCTTTTTTGCTTTGCTTATTATTTTAAACGACGTTACAACGAAACACAGCGACGATAGAGCGAGGTTTGTTCGCATTTTACTAACGACGTTACAGTGAAACGACGTTATGAGGGGGGACGTTGTACGAGGTATGACTGTATTAGATAGTAAAAATATGTCAAACTACATAGATTTTCGGGTCAATGACTTATTGTTAAGAAACATAAATCAAAATATACTAGAAGCCATTAAAGATGGTCCATTTAGAATAGTTAATTTGAATGATGTAATGCTGTAATTGAAAATGTGAATAGTAAAATAACAAAAGTAATTCATAAAAATATGTTAACCAAATTCTAAAAATATGTAAAAATTGTATTATTATTTAAGAATTATTATTAGAAAATTTATTTATCAAAATAATTAATTAATTAATTTAAAATCAAAAATTATATTACAATGCAAAAAAAAAAACAAAAAAAAATTTTTACTGTTCCAGAAACCTAAACGCCGAAACGACGCGGCGGAAAAACGTCCAACATATTGTTCCTTAAATACGAACAAAATCCAACTTCCCATATTTTTGTATTGTCATATAAAAAAAAAAAAAAAAAAAAATGTTTAATTATCTGACAAAATTGTAAAATTTTATTTTTTTTTTTTAATTTTTCAAATAAGAGGGATGGTGTTATATATAGTATACATATGTTGTGCACCTCTGCCCTTATATAATTTATGTATAGGCAGATATTAATAATATTGTTTTTGTGAGATAGAGAATAAGAACAAAATAGATGATCGATAATCGAACAGACGATAATAAAGCAGAAGCCATTATGTGTTCGTCTGATAATTATGTATTAATTATAATAAATAAAAATTGTAAAGATAAAATAAATAAATGGAAAACATTAAATAAAATTAAAAGATAAATAAATTAAAATGTGTAAATACTGGTTGTTTTAAATAATACATTTAACTATACAATTAACATCTAACAAATTTAAACATCAAGCATACAACACTATCCCTTTGTCGGTCCTCTCTGATTTCTACGGTCTCTGTATCGCTGTTCATGCCCTTGATTACAAAGTTTCTAGTTGTTTGTCTTTTTAGGAATAGGTGTAAAACGCAACTATGCTTCCTTCTTGTTGCTGAGGGGTTTCTGAACCAGATCTGTTATGATACTTATAATGAGTTGGGCGGATTTTCCGCCTGTAAGGCCATCTTGTTTTTTTTCGTACATTCCTGAATCGAATGAATACTCATTATCATCTGTATTTAAAATAGTTTGATGTTTTATCTTTTTGTCGTTATCGGCCGACGTGTTGCTGATATTTTTTCGTCTTTTTTGCCCTGTAAGTGTTTGCAATGACCAACATTATGGATGTCAGTTTGAGGGAAAATTTTCTCCATTTCCTTTGCAACTGGTGTTGAGTCGGTATTGTTGCCTTGACTTAAGTGGTTTAGTGGCTTCTTGTGAGTGCTGGCATTGTGCTGACCAATTTATCATCTAGCGTTGTTTTTTCTGATTTTTAGATTTTGGCTTAGTTATTTTGGCTTATATTTCACTGTTGCACTGATTACTGATAACTTGTTCACTAGATTACATAAATTATTCTCATAAAATTATTTTTTTTTAGTTGAAATATTATTCAAATAAAACGGGACAATTCAATAGAATAGTAGAATGAATGGAATGAATTGAATGTTAATGAACATATGAGGATCTAATCAGTGAATCAATCAATCCAAAACCATTTATTGGTCATAGTGGGTTTAAATCAAGTTTATTGGGCCTGAGGAGAAATTTAAGTGTAAATAAGACATGTTCCATTCTCTTCCTGCATGTAATTCCGTAATAGCAAAAGTACGACGAATTTATCATTAAGGTGAGTCGTATTCAGTGTCATTTATTGTTCGTTGTGGATTTGGCTAGCTTTTATCGGGATAGGTTGAGAGTTTTAGTGTAAATTAACCTTATTTTATTCTCTTCCTGCGTGTAATTCACTACATTTACGATTTCATCATTATCGTGAGTCGCTCTCGCCATTTATCGGTTTTGGTGCGTTTTAATAATTTTTATCGAGCCGGGGTGAAACATTTAGTGTGAATAAAACATTTTATATTCTCTTTTTATTTACATTTCTATCATTAAAAATTTCCATACAGTAATCCCTTGCCTTTTTTGAGGTTAGGCTACAGGTAAATGGAAAAGTTTCGGTGACGTGTTGTAGCCTATACCCTCTACAGAGTGATTTAATAAAAATTTGCAGGTCCCTTATAAATTGGACTGGAGGAAGATTTTTGTCCATAAATAGTCATTTTTTGTTCAATGTGCGATGCCTTCAATATAGGAAACGAGGAATTGTTTCCGGTCGCTTTTTCGCTGTCTGAAATCTTTGTACGAATGCGGTTGCTTGAAAATAGTGAATGTTCGTTTGATTTTTAGCACCATGCGATAATTCGCTAAATTCGTTTAAAGAAAAGAAGGGAAAAACATTCGACATCAAAGGATAACGATTTTAACGATGGAGATATATCCTAAACTTCCGGTACCATGTTTGTACAAATGAAACTATTCTTAGGGAATAAAGCTAGCTTTAGGAAAATACTTAAATGTTCGGAATTGCAGTTTACTAGTGCTCTTGATACGAATTATTGCATATAGCCACATTCATACACTTTTACAGGTTGAGAAAATCCAACTATGTAAACAATACAATGTACAAGTCGGTCAAAAATTGAATTAAGTTTTTCTAACAATTTCATAATATACACAAATCGATTTGGGTGTTGTCGAAAAACAAATTCTTCTGTTTTTGTTTTCAATCTTTATTTTCTTTAGGGAGTTGCATCATGTATTACCGAATTACAGCTAAATTGGGATTTTAGATTTTGCGAAGTCTTTAAACGTATTCGAGATTTGCTTGAAGTAGCGTAGGGCCAATTTATTAGGTTACAAATTAGACACACGAACCAATTTTTATCGTTAGTATTTATTTTGAATTTGTAGCGTGATATATGGTAATGCTGACGCAAAATATATGTTGCCTAATAGTTGTTGGACAGGAATTTCTATTCGCATGAGAGTTGTGGTGGTTTATTACAGGTTTCTTACAATACAGCAATTTACAGTTTTGTTCCTTTTCCATCTTGTTGAGTTTTGTAAAATAGATCGAAAGCCTAAAAATGTAGTCTATATAATCTCCGGATATATTTAGAAGCTGTGGGGTTACATTAAACTGTTTCTTAGTTTCTTTCTTCAAAGTCGCTGAAAAATAATTAATTGACCAGAACGGGACAAACATAGCCGTTCATATAGACATTTGGGGATACGGGATCCGATTCGAAAAACAGGTCTTTCCCGTCAAAATCGGGATGGCTGGCAATTCTATATGGAGGGGCAGTACATTTTTCATCGCGACATTGGGACTCAATTGCCGTACCGCTTATTGCGTTTGTAATTTACTGTCGAGGGGAAAGACTAATTGAAATGCTGCCAAAAACCATTATTCTGCAAACTATTTAATTTCTTTAACGAAACTATATTAAAAAATTAAAAATTAGGTTGAAAAACATTTCTTAATTGATCTGAACAAGCCGAAGTTATACAAATAGCTGCAATCCATCAACATCTTTCCAGAAAGCAATTAAATATTAAAACAAAGGACAATCGAAAGGTAGCATAGAAATAGTCACGGGTTTTACAGTTTGGTAGAAAGGTCAATTGAAGAGAATGTTGCTGATTTTAGGTAGTGTTTTGAGATTTTTAGAAGTATCTAAATATCTGAATTTAAATAGCGGTAAGTGGTTTCGAGATTCTATGAGATATTCTAGTTTATCGGAATTATTCGATTTTCTGATTTATACTCAAAATTTAGAAGATGTTACCGCGTTGCGTGATGTTACAGAATTAGTGATGTATCGATATTTTCGATATTTTCTACGACCTCCGAGATTTTTAAGTTTATTCGAAATTTTACAGAATTCGATATTACTCGAGATTTTCGATATTATTTGAGTCTAGCTTGGATTGGCGCTTTTGTTAAAATTAAGCTGCGAGGCATAGTACTAAAAAATACGATTTCTATTCTAATAACTCTCTCTCCTATTTTAGTTGAAAAACTAAATTTTCTTATCACTGTGTGTGTAACGATAATTCGGCAAAATGTTGTAGTAATTGCAACTGTATTATCTGTTTGCAACGTAAATTAGTTTACAAATTGTTTGATAAAAAGCAGACCTTCGCTTGTCTGTTGTTTTTATCTAATCATACAATATTGTAATGTCATTCAATACTGTTAATTTCACGAAATCATGGTGACGTGTTGGTAAAATCAAATCAACTTATCTACAATAAAATATAAAATACTCAACCAAATATAATTCAGTTTGATACGTATTCTTAAACTGAATATACATATTCATACCTGCTTACCTTAAATCATGGAACGTTGGATTGGTAAAGTGGCTGTCGTAACTGGGGCTAGTTCTGGAATTGGGGCGGCAATCGTGAAAGATTTAGCAAAAGCAGGTGTGATTACGGTTGGGTTGGCACGGCGTAAAGAACGTATCGATGAAATTATTGCTAATTTACCGGAAGATGTGAGAAAAAATTTGCATGCTCTAAAGTGTGACGTGTCTAAAGAAAGTGAAATTGTGAGTACATTCCATGAAATTGAACAAAAATTTGGCGGTGTTGATATTTTGGTGAACAATGCTGGTATTGGGCGACGCAATATGTTAACCAGTGTTGGTAACAGTCAGGACATACAAGATGTGGTCAATACAAATTTGTTGGGTTTAATATTTGCGACACGTGAAGCAGTACAGTCTATGCAAAAACATAAATCGAATGGACATGTCATTCATATAAATAGCGTTGCGGGTCATTCGGTACCATTCTTGCAGCAGATGCCACCAGTTTTTAACGTATATCATGGTACAAAACATGCTGTGACCGCGGTGACTGAAACACATCGTCAAGAATTTATTCATTTGGGAACAAAAATTAAAGTTACCGTAAGTATTGTTTAGTCAAAATTTTTGTTGTGATCATAAAGTAATAGAACATTTTTGAATCTATAGAGTATCAGCCCAGGCGTTGTTGACACCGAAATGCTTACAGCGGATTTAAAACATTTAGGCCTTCCATCTTTGACCGCCGAAGATTTATCAAATGCTGTATTATACGTGCTCGGAACACCTCCACATGTTCAAGTTCATGAACTTACAATTAAACCAGTGGGTGAAATGTTTTAGAATGATTTATGGATTTGTCATGAAATATATTTTTTGTGGTTACTAAATGTCTTTTTTACTAAAATGATGTATTGTCTGTCTGTTTGCTATACCTCATTAAGCAGTAAACAGATTATTGGATCTGTCCGGAAAATTTGTATTTATACTCTAATTCTACTTATTAGCTTTAGTGTATAAATAATTTTTTTGAAGATTATATGTAACTGGTGAAAATCGGTCGAGTAAATTTCAAAAAATTTATAAATATTTGGAGCCACACTTTTCTAGTTAAAATATTGTAGCAGCCATAAAAATAAATTCTGATTTTCTATCCTTATTCCTTTTATTTTATCCTGTTGAAATCGATGGAGCGTACTCAGTTGCGTTTTGTCGATATATTCAACGGACCAAGTATGACGAAAATAGGACATAGAGCGCAACATCACGAACGAATCGGAAAACGGGATACCCAAAAAAATTAAAAATAATGTCGAAAATTACATGAAAATCAAACTAGGCTACATATAATTTCCTGTCATCCTGGCGCAGAAAGGGCCACTGCTAATCGGGTTTGGGGAAGTTCTTTATTTTAATACGTAAATAATTATTAAAAAAAAAAAAATTAAAAAAATGTTCCAATCTTTTAATGACAGAATTTCAAAAAATCTCGAAAGCGGGTCTTTGGGGAGGCATCCCATATTCTCTAAGGTTAAAAACGGATTAAAATAATATTTTAAAAATGGGCTAAATTTAAAAAAAACTTGATTTTTAGGGATTTTTGGTTTTTTGGGATTTTTTTTATTTTGGATAACGATACCAACCGGTGAAACACGTTTTTCAGAAAACAGTAAGATTATCGTGAATCGTGTTTAATGCCATTTATTGTTAATAGTGAGTTGAAATAATATTTATCGTGCCCGGATAGAAGTTTTAATGTAAAATTCCCTTCCTGCATGTAATCCAATAACAGTAATAACAAATTACATACGTCTGCCATATTTAGTGCAATTTAAATTAATTTTTTTTCTATTCTCTTCCTACATGTTATTCAATACATTAAGCGATTTTATCATTATCGTGAGTCGCGTTCAGCGCTTTTTTTATTCATAGTGGAGAGAAGTTTTGGGATACTTTATTGTTTTCTTCCTGCATGTAATTCAATAACCGAGATCACTAATATCACATTTCTAAGTGCGAATGTATTCAGTTTCATTTATTGTTCGTTGTGGGTTTTACTGCAAAGTATAATTTTTGTATTCTCTTCCTGTGTTGCTATTCACTACATTTGGCGTTTTTATTATTATCGAGTTTCATTAAGCGCCATTTTTATTACGCCAATGTGGAACATTTAATGTGAATGAAACTTTTTATATTCTCTTCCTGCATGTAAATCCAGAACAGCGATCACTTATATAGCATTTCTAAGAACGATTGTCTATATTTAATAAATTTATCAGTATCGTGAGTCGTATTCAGTGCCATTTATCGTTAATAGTGGGTTTCGATAACTTTTACCAGCACCGGGTGAGAGTTTTAGTGTAAATTATCATTTTTATATTCTCTTCGTAATCACAACTGTCACCTGCATCACATGTTTAAGTACGAATGACTACATTCAATAATATTGTCACTATCGTGAATCGTATTCAATGCTATTTATTGTTTGTTTTGCGGGTTTGGCTAACTTTTATCGGGCTAGGGTTGAAGTTTTTATTTGAATTAATCTTTTTTTATACTCTTCAAGTATGTATTCACTACATTTACAATTTTACCATTATCGTAAGCCGCATTTAGCACCATTTATTGTTCATATTGGTTCATGGTGCAAGATTTTGTGTATATAAATATTTTATATTCTCATTCTGAAGACTAGTTCGATTTAAAAGCAATTGAATATCGAGTTATATCAATTAGTGATTAGAACATCGGTGGGGCGAAAACTTGAGAAGTATGAGTTGTAGCGGCTCACGCATTGCAATCATATAAATTAATTATTAGTTTATATAAATTGCAATTCGTTCACCACCACGTACACATTTGGTTTACGCATAAGATATCTCTTTGCGTAACGTATTTTCATTTGCCACCTAGCGAGATGGCATGCACACAAAATATGATCGAACATTAAATTATATTTTGTGATATTTGCTCCATCTCGTTAACATAATTTTCCTCAATTCAAACTTGAATTGATATTCTCTTGGTTCCATCTCGCGTTCAATAGAACAGCGAAATTTGACATTACGATTTTTTGTATGTCAACACTAAAATAAATGCAGCCAATACACGCGCTGAAACACAAAAAAAAAAAAAAAACAGAAATAAAACAATTGTATGTTTTTTTGGAGTTTTCGATAAGATTGGAAATGAGTAAAAAATCGACTTTCGGATGCGCATATAGCATACGCGGATTATCATTTATCTATTTTTATTAAATTATTTTGGCGATAATTAACGCGTCCATTTTACTTTTTTTGGAGTGGTAAATTATACGTAGTGAAATTAAATAAAACAATTGTATAAAATTGTGTAGTTAAAATCGGAATATTTTTCTCAATTAATATTTTTCAATAAAAATTATTTCGTGATAAATAAAATCAAGTTCTTTTATTTTTGCGACGTGATCTGGAGACAACATCTTACAGTGGTGACCTAACGATGCCCTTTTTAGGGAATTATAATTTAACAAATAATAATTGTCAAACCTGACACGATAAAAGTGTCAGGTAGAATGTACGTAATTCCATTACTTTTTTTTGTGAACAAATTTATCGGGTTATAAAGCCCATACAACTAAAAATAAAATCTAACAAAGATTTTTTTTTTCCTCTTCATTTTTCCCGCTCGGTTTTATATACACGCCGTGCCACGTATATACGGAGATTTATATACATATTAAAGTTGGCGAAACGAGAAAATTACAGCGCGCCTACACATACGGTGCCCCGAGCATACGAAGGAAAAACAAACGGGAAATTGTACAATTGCAGTGCACCTACACATATGGTGCAACGTATATACGAAAATACAGTATACAATTTGCAAAATGATACTCACATTCAACGGGGTACACAACTTCACATATGATACAACGAAAATAAATAAACTACAACGAAATAACAACAGTATAGAATAAAGTGAAATTCTGTACATTCAGCCATTAAACAAAGGGAGTTTGGAGAGATTAGGAGATTCGTATATAAGGACATCAGCAGCAGAAACAACAGAATTACATCAGCTAAGTGTCTAAAATTTTTTTATTTGTTTATTATTCGAATTTTTTTTTATTATTATTAATATTAGTTTGTTTGAATAGATTTCAAAAATTTTGATATTCGAATATAAATATTTACATTTTACACTCGCAGTAGAAAATATTGTAACACACTTAGTTTCAAAATTGTAGCTTATATTGATGTACATTTTTTACCACTCTGCTCGGGTACAGTTTATTAATTTAAAATTTTTTTTTTACGTTTTTCTAATTTTTCTGCGAATAATTCGTAATACAGTTGTTTTGGTTTCGCCATTGATTACACCTATTGACACGTATAAAATGAAATTTTTTTAATTATAAATTACTTATTCATTTTTATTTTATTCTCTCATTATTATTATACAATTTCAACGAGCCCCTCTAATACGAAGTGACAAGCTCGTCCCGTAATTGGAGGGTATCTCAAAGCCTTAGAGCTGCGGTCATTTAAAGCCATCTGCTTCAAGGTAACCATTCCTTTACTTTTTATTTTTATTTTTTGTTTGGATTACTGAAAATATTTTTTTATATTTTCTTGTTTGATAAATATCATATTGGATAGTCGGTAAACAGTTTTTTTTTGGGGTAAAAGACACCCAGTGTATTTAATTTCGTTCTCAAAATTGATTAGGTATTTGGTCAAGTTGCAAACTAGACCATCGGTTTTACTTTCCTTTTTTCAAAAAAAAAATTATTTATTGCTTTCAAAATGGGTAACGAGGATGGAAAGCAAGAAACCAATACCCAACAGAACGGTTCAAAGAAAATGGAGACAAATGAAAACGAACCCTTGGAGGTATCAGTCGCAAGCAATTCAATAAAATTGCAACCATTTTGGCCACAGAAGGCGCAAAATTGGTTTTTACTGGCCGAAATACAATTCGACCTTCAAGCGGTAAAATCAGAGAAACAAAAATATTTACACACGCTTTCGTCTCTATCGCCGGAGACGTGCGACGGTATCTCTGATTTTCTCTCCAATCCACCTACCACAGAGCAATATACGTCACTAAAAAAAGTGTTGTTAGAACGATTAGCGCCGTCGTTTGAGAGGCAGTTAGAGGCCCTCATCACGCATGAAGAGATTGGTGACCGTAAACCATCCGACGCGCTAAGGCGGATACGTACACTAGAAGGCAACAACTTCACAGAAAAAAACATAAGATCTTTGTGGATTAAAAAAATGCCCGAGTTAATTAAATTAGCTCTTGTCGCTCAACCCGATTCTCTGGGGACTGATACGCTAGCAAAAACAGCCGACAAGATGTACGATTACATGAACATCGGCCAACAACACACAAATTTAGCGCAAGTTTCTTTTCGGCAATCCCGACCTACTATTCGTAATGATCGTGCTCCGTCAACAAGTCAAAACTCTGACTCGCTGGCATCTAGGATTGCTCGGCTCGAGGCCAAAATGGACGGCTTGTTTCGAGACCGAGGCAACTCAAATCAACAACGAGAATCATCTCGTTCACGATCAAGAGCCCGCAGTTCCAGCAACTACTCTCGCCGTCATGGCAGATGCTGGTATCACGTCAAATTTGGAAAAAATGCGAAGAAGTGCATACCACCACGCAACTTCACGGTTTCACAACAGTCGGTTGCTCACAACATCAACAAAATGGATGTTGCTGATGATAGTTCAAAAAACTATCACAACACTGGGTCGGGACCCCAATAAGAAATAACCCTAATACGTCTCGGTTATTCGTACTTGATCGAATAAACCGAATCACCTACCTAGTCGACACTGGCGCTGACCTTTGGGTTATTCCAGTTTATAATTTCAAAAACAAATTTAATGTATACAATCCCAATTCAAATCTAGTTTTATCGGCCGCCAATGTCACTAGCATCCATACTTACGGCACAAAGTTGCTTCAGTTGGATTTGGGACTAAAACGAACCTTCACGCATGCTTTCATATTAGCTGCTGTGAATCGTCCCATCATTGGCGCCGACTTCTTGTGTAAATTCGGACTATTGGTTGATCTAAAGAATAAACGGCTGGTTGATTCAGCGACAAAGCTGTCAATCAATGCCAACATGGTTCACGTCGACACACCGACTCCGATCCATTATTCTATCACCAACGGCTATGGCACTCTGCTTAAAAAGTTTCCTCAACTTACGGCAGAGCCAAATTATAAATTGCCAGTCCGACACAATGTGGTCCATCACATTGTTACAGCAGGACATCTGCCTGTATCAAGACCAAGAAGACTAGATCAAGTCCGTCATAAAGCCGCCTTTACGGAATTTCAGCATATGGTGGAATTAGGGATTTGCAGGCCGTCTGCATCTCCTGTCGCTTGTCCATTACACATGGTTAATAAAAAAGATTTCGATTGGAGACCATGTGGGGATTATAGACAGTTAAACACTGTGACTATACCGGATCGTTATCCGATTCCTCACATTCAAAATTTCTCTATGCACTTGCATGGATGTAAAATTTTTTCGAAAATCGATCTCGTCAGAGCTTATCATTTGATTCCCGTTTCATTTGAAGATGTTTTTAAAACGGCAATAACAACTCCTTTTGGCCTGTTCGAATTTACTCGAATGCCGTTTGGATTACGTAATGCCGCTCAAACGTTTCAGCGATTTATGAACGAAGTTGTTCGAAACTTAGACTTTGTTTTCGTCTACATTGACGATATTCTTGTGGCATCGCAAAGTGAGGAACAGCACAAACTCCACCTGAAACAACTCTTCCAAAGGTTAACTGAGTTTGATGTTCACATCAATAGTTCAAAATGCGTCTTTGGCGCATCCACTCTTGATTTCCTCAGCCACAAAATAACCCCTAATGGTATTTTGCCGTCTGAAGAACGAATTAATGCCATTAGGGAATTTCCAGTTCCAAGCTCAATTAAGCACATTCAGCGGTTCATCGGTATGGTAAATTACTATCACCGATTCATACCAAAACTTGCTGAAATACTCGCACCAGTTCACAGCCATTTGGTCTTACTTCTACGTAAACCCAAAACACCAAAGAATTTTTGTTGGACTGACGAATGTCAACAGGCATTCACGTCACTTAAGGCTGAACTTGCGAAATTAACACTGCTTGCACACCCATTGAGCGATTCAAAGCTTAGTTTAACTACTGACGCATCTAACACTGCCGTTGGGGCAGTGCTGCAACAGTATAACAATGAGTGTTGGGAGCCATTGGAATTTTTCTCAAGGAAACTTTCAGATGCTGAAAAGAAATATTCCGCATTTGATCGGGAATTACTCGCAATATATCTGGCAGTTAAACACTTCAGATATTTTGTCGAGGGTCGGGACTTCACCATTTTTACCGACCATAAACCTCTGACTAGATCAATTCAGTCTAAAACTGAACGAAGACCGAGGCAAGCTCGCCACTTGGATTATATTAGTCATTTTACCACGGACAATCAGCATGTTCACGGACATGACAATGTTGTTGCAGATACACTCTCTCGCACAACAGACAATGAAACGGCCGCAGTCGAGACACAATTCGACTTAAACAAAATCGCAATTGCTCAAAAAGCTGACCTAGAACTTCAGAATTTATTTTTTGGTTCCGAATGTCACTCCGGTTCATCAATGCAATTGGCGCTTTTTAAATTGCCTGGCCTCGAAATCATCTGCGAAACATCAACTGGGTACAATCGCCCATTTATCGTAGAATCACTGCGTCGAACTATCTTTGACACTTTACATAACATTTCGCATCCTGGTGTCCGTGCTACTCGTAAATTGATTACTGCTCGATATTTTTGGCCTAGTATGAACAAAGACGTAAGCCATTGGGCTCAGTCCTGTTTATCCTGCCAAAGTGCCAAAGTTCAACGGCATACTAAATCATCCCATGGACAATTCCAAATACCATCAGGTCGTTTTGAACATATCCATATAGATATAGTAGGAACACTTCCTCCATCTAATGGATATACTTACCTGCTAACCTGTGTCGATCGATTTACTCGATGGCCCGAAGCCTACTGCATGACCAATATGTCAGCTGCAACCATTGCCTTGACTTTTGTCAACAATTACATTTCACGATTCGGCGTGCCCCTTAATATCACTACTGATCAAGGATCGCAGTTTGAGTCAAAGCTTTTCAGCGAGTTAACAAAACTCCTTGGCTCACATCGGATTCGTACAACGGCTTATCATCCTCAGGCCAATGGCATGGTCGAACGCTCCCACCGGCAACTCAAAGCTGCGTTAATGGCTAGAGGAAACACGATCAATTGGAGTTCGGAAATACCCATCGAATTACTGGGAATCCGAGCAACAGTAAAAGAAGATCTGAAGTGCTCACCAGCTGAAATGGTTTATGGACAAACCATCAAGCTACCAGGTGAGTTCTTCGTCGAAAATCCTCTTTTACCTTTACCAACCAGCGACACAGTTATCGATCAGCTTCGTGAAATAATGCAAAACCTTATCCCGAAAGCAACTCGGCAAGCCAAACAAGATGACATTTTTGTCCCAAAGGCACTTGCTGACTGTGATTTTGTGTTCGTAAGAACAGATAAAGTTCGCACAGGCTTATCCACTCCCTATGAAGGCCCGTTTAAAGTCATTCGACGCCTTCGGAAACAATTCACCGTTTCAATTAATGATAAAAATCAAACCATTTCAATTGATCGACTCAAACCGGCTTACGGCATACTAAGTTCGACTGAGGCAAAGCCAATTCAGTGTTCACATAAACATGTTCGTTTCGCAGCCGAATAAACTTTTCCTTAAGGAGGGGGACTCACTTGCGGGGGAGTCCTGTAGCGGCTCACGCATTGCAATCATATAAATTAATTATTGGTTTATATAAATTGCAATTCGTTCACCACCACATACACATTTGGTTTACGCATAAGATATCTCTTTGCGTAACGTATTTTCATTTGCCACCTAGCGAGATGGCATGCATACAAAATATGATCGAACATTAAATTATATTTTGTGATATTTGCTCCATCTCGTTAACATAATTTTCCTCAATTCAAACTTGAATTGATATTCTCTGTGGTTCCATCTCGCGTTCAATAGAACAGCGAAATTTGACATTACGATTTTTCGTATGTCAACACTAAAATAAATGCAGCCAATACACGCGCTGAAACACAAAAAAAAAAAAAAAACCGAAATAAAACAATTGTATGTTTTTTTGGGAGTTTTCGATAAGATTGGAAATGAGTAAAAAATCGACTTTCAGATGCGCATATAGCATACGCGGATTATCATTTATCTATTTTTATTAAATTATTTTGGCGATAATTAACGCGTCCATTTTACTTTTTTTGGAGTGGTAAATTATACGTAGTGAAATTAAATAAAACAATTGTATAAAATTGTGTAGTTAAAATCGGAATATTTTTCTCAATTAATATTTTTCAATAAAAATTATTTCGTGATAAATAAAATCAAGTTCTTTTATTTGTGCGACGTGATCTGGAGACAACATCTTACAGAGTTAATTAGCTTGGGCCAAGATTTTGTTAATATCTACAACATGAGGCAAAGTGGTACGAAAAAGCCACTTCCACTCTTTAAAGTTGACCTTCGAAAATAAAGAAATACATTCAATATGCAGCCTTATGCATTCAGCTGTATACAAGTTGAAAAGCCGCATGTCAAGAGGGAAATAGTTAAATACACTACCCATCAAAGATACGGACATATCTTTTCGTAGTCTTCTACACCACGGTTGGAAATTATGATAAAAAAATTAATGATGAAATGGATACTATCCCTAATCTACTAACGACCATTTTTTCCAAATCATTCAATATCCAGAACCCTTACGATAGCAATCAGGAATGCCAACGGCTTGTCACAAAATGGATTAGAAGGTTAAGTTTCTTGATAGAACAAGAAATTGATGTCGTGCCAATATCCTCATAACGCATAAAAGCAGTAAAAGTTTTTTAAAAATACCCAGATACGCTACCTACTATATGACACAAACCATCCTAATAGAACAGCTCATGGCGGTACTGCAGTTATAATCAAAAACATAATTTGGAAATCCAGAGCACTACAAAATGAGAATGAAAAGGATGGGGAATCTGCGAATGTTGTCAAGAAAATGATTAAGGAGAAAAGAAAGTTAAGACTATCGGCTTGCAGGAGATAAACGTAAAGAAAGCAACGCCGTCAGACAGGTAAAAGTACTTTGCTTCTCAATGACAGCAGATTTATCACGAATCTCACCAACAAAAAACACAGATTATTCACTGTGGAAGGCGACTAAGAAGCTGAAACAACCACAACAGCGTATTCCGCCGATACATAAAAATGATAGTCACTGGGCGAGAAATAATGAAGAAAACGCTGAAATATTTGCGGATCATTTTGAAAGAGTATTTCAACCATATCCATTGAAAATACAGACGAAGAGAATAGCAACATTTAAAACTACTTGGAATCATTTTCTAGGTTAGAAGTAATAACTTTGATACAGAGCTAGTTAAATCTTAAAAAGTCGCCAGAATATTATTTTATCACAGGACAAATTTTGCAAAAGTTTCCAGATAAAGGTATTCGATTTATAACCTACTCATTTAACACCATACTTAGAACAAGATATTTTCCAAAACAATGGGAGGTTTCACAAGTAATATTAAAACAAAAACCAGGTAAGCCGTAAAAGAAGTTACGTCGTACAGAAAAATTATTACTTTAGCATCCAAAGCCTATATTGTTAGAGAAGAAGCTGATTCTTGCTCATTAGTTTTGATTTAGGCCAATGGTTCAAGTAATTGAAGAAGCCTTGAAGGAAACAGATATTGTTCTTCTTTATTCATTGATATAGCACAAGCTGTTGACAAGGTTTGGCATCTGGGATTTCAATACAAAATTAAACATTGTTTGCCACATGATTTCTACAGAATATTAACATCATATTTACTGGACAAATACTTTATTATAAAATATCTGGATGTATATCCAAATGTCCGCCCAATTAAATCTGGTGTATCACAGGGCAGCGTGCTGGGTCCGATATTATATTTGCTATATACCGCAGATATACCAACAAGTATAGAGGTAATGGCAAAAATCTTGCAGATGACACGGCAGTACTCTCATCACATGAAGACCCCATGAATCTACAAAAGTTTTGCAGGAAAAAATTAACGCTATTTTAGTATGAATAACGTATCTGGACATATGATAATTAACTGTTGGTAATGGCCGGCAACTCGAACTTGGACATTCTTCAGCGGTTACAGGCTAGATTTTTAAGAATCATAGTAGAAGCACCATGGTTCGTGTTAAATGATATATTTCATGGAAACCTACAGGTCTCAACAATACGGGAAGAAATGAACAATTCTAGTGACAGGTACTTATCACTCAAGATTGACAATTAATCCAATCGATCTGGTAAGTAAGCTTCTCACTACAATAACGATGGAAAGATTTTTCATGTGCCAAAAACTTCTTAGATATACCTTTAGACATTCATTTTAAAAATCTCTAATGAATCGAATCAATAATAATTAAATTGTAATAGTTAAAGTGAGATTTAATCAATGGATAAAATTATACCTATCATGACAATGTAAAATGGCAAAACAATTTCTTAATGTCTGATAATGTGATAAATTGTCATAAACTGCGATCACTACATTTAACAAATGTATTCAGTACTATTTATTATTAATAGTGGGTTTGGATAATTTTTATCGGTCTCGAGTAAGAGTTTTAATGTAAATTATACATTTTTTATATGCTCTTCCTGCATGAAATTCCATAACTATCTACATTTAATATTTTTATTATTATCGTGAGTCGTATTCAGTGCAATTTATTATTCGTTGTCGGTTTGACTAACTTTTATCGGGCCAGGGTTGAGGTTTTAGTATAATTTAATATTTTTGTATTCTCTTCCTGCATGTAATTCACTATGTTTGGTTATTTTATTATTACAGTTGGTAGCATTCAGTCCCGTTTTAATAATTTTTTTCGATTTAGTATGTAACCTATTGTGTGAATGCTTTATCGTGAGTTGCATTCAGTCAGTGCTATTTATTGTTAATAGTGTGTTTGAATAATTTTTATTGGGCCCAGGTGAGAGTTTCAATGTAAAACAATATTTATTATTCTCTTCCCGCATGTAATTTAATCACAGGAATCACCAATATTACATTTCTAAGTACGGATGACAACGTTCCATGATTTTATTACTATCGCGAGTGGTATTCAGTGCCATTTATATTTCTTTTGGGTTTGAATAACTTTTTTCGGGCTAGGGTGAAAGTTTTGGTGTAAATTATTCTAGTAAGATTTACTGCTTTTTACAAGTTTCACGTTCACACATTTGTCACCGGGGGTGACATAAATCATCTCAAAAATAATTGTCTAAAGAAAACACAAGAAAATGTTTTACCTGTGGCGATATCAACCATCTCAAAAATAATTGTCCCAAAAAACAAAATTTGTCGGGGGAACGAAACGTACGTTTACTAACGGCACCATTAATGAAAAAAGTAGAAATTGAAGGTACCATTATAACGGCATTCATAGATATGGGGAGTGATTCAACAATTATGAAAGAATCTAAAGCGAGAGAATTAAATTGGAAATGGAACGATAATAAAATAAAGGTTAAAGGATATGCAGGTGGAGTTGGTTACGCTATAGGAAATACTTCCAAAGAAATTATTATCGATGATTTTAAAAATAAATGTGAAATCCTAATTGTTCCCGATTGTATACAAGAAGAAGAATAATTAATCGGTTTGAATGACCCAGATGTTGAGGTAATATACGGGAGAAATCAGTTGAAGATCATAAATCGATTAAAAGATGCAAAGGTAACAAAAATAAAACCCTTTGTACTAGGGAATATAAGAGTGGAGCAAGTCACTTCGGATCATGATATACAATGTCTTAGAAGTATGATTGAAAAATACAGTGAATGTTTCTCCGATAATCTATCAAATATCGGGTGTACCCCAATAGAATAAATGTCAATTAGTATTAAATAAAATAAAATTATTCGACGAGTACCGTATCGTGTACCGTACGGTATGCTACCGGAAATGGAACGTGCCATAAAAGAATTGCTCGACGCAAAAATAATAGAACCATCGACATCCGAATATGCTAGCCCTGTCGTGATGGTAACAAAGAAATCAGGTAGATTTCGTTTTTGTGTTGATTACCGGATACTGAATGCAATTATTCATCGCGAACAATTTCCTACACCATTGATTGACGAAGAATTGCATCGTCTATATAGAAAATTTGTATTTATCTTACTAGATATGAAGTCAAGTTATCATCAAATAAAAATAAATGAACAATCCAACCCATATACGGCATTCATCGGTCCGGTTGGTCATTTCCAATATCGTCGTTGCCCTTTCGGTCTAGCAAATAGCGGTTTCATATTCATGCGTATAATAGATAAAGTGCTTCACCCTATCAAACAAAATAGTCTTATTTGGTATTTAGACGACATATTGATTGCCGGAACATCTGTAAATGAAACACTGAAAATATTTGAACAAGTACTTGAAGCGTTCAAAGATGCACGATTTACACTGAACATCGAAAAATGTCATTCGCTTTCACCAAGAATTACTTATTTAGGCCATTAGATCGACATTTATTGGGACAAAGCCAGGAGAAATTAAAGTAGCTGCTGTTGGAAAGTTCCTGACTCCCACTAGCATTCGTAATATCCGACAATTTCTAGGATTATTTAGTTATTTCAGGCGATTTATACCAAAATTCTCGATAACGCCACAACCGCTGTCAAAATTAACAAAAAAAGATTTATATTTCAATGGGGACCTGATCAAGAAATTGCATTTCAAAATTTAAAAAAAGCATTGACATCGGAACCTGTGGTAGAATTATTTGAAACCAACGCTACACTTGAAGTATTTTGTGACGCCTCATTCGTCGATCTATCCGGGTGCTTGATTCAATTAGATGAAAATCGGTTGCCACATGCCGTAGCATACTTTAGTCGTACCACTACACCTATAGAAGTAAAAAGACATAGTTTCGAATTAGAAACTCTTGCTGACGTTTTAAATATTATTTATTGAACCGTCATTTCATTTTGTACACTGATTTTAAATCACTAGCCAATACTAAAATGCAAACAGAGTTAAATTCGAAAATTGCCAGATAGTGGTTATCAATCCAACAATTTAATTTTGATATTAAATATAGACGAGGAAGTGATATGAGTCATATTCATAATCTTAGCCGTAATGTATGTAAAATAAATACGAACAGCACAGAATGGATAGCTGCATTACAGATTCAAGATTATAAGCTGAAAGAAATTAAAGAGGGGCTGGAAGGGAAAAAGGTAGAACGTAAAATAGAAAGACAAATAAAAACAGATTATCAATTAAAAGATGGCCGGATCTATAGGAAAACTGATAATGGATTAAGATTTGCCGTACGGCAAATCGCGAGAATCTATATATTACAATATGCACATGATAAATTAGGTCATCCTGCACTAAATAGAACTAAACAACGCATTCAGAACGATTTTTGGTTTCCCAAGATGACAAATGTTGTGAAGAAATATATCGAGCAGTGTATTCCATGTATGTTTGTGAGAAGAGGAAAGGATGAGACAAGATATCAACTTTCTGATATACCATGCCCAACAACACCATATCAAATAGTTCACGCAGACTTTTATGGTTCGCTTATTAAGAGCAAGAAACAGAACGAGTATATTTTTGCAATGATGTGAGCTTTTTGTGACCAAAGCCGTTACAGCTATTATGGATGATGTATCACAATATCTTGGTATGCCAAAGGTATTGGTAACGGATCGTGGAGCTGCTTTTGTAGGAAAAACATTTAAAGAATATTGTGAATTGAATTCAATCAAACATTCACTAGTTGTAGCAAAAACACCAAGAGCAAATGGACAGATAGAGAGACGTTTTCGTTTGGTAGGAGAAGCTCTCAAAACATTGTACTGCGGTGAAAATGAACGAAATTGGGATGCCCATATAAGTTCGATAAAGTGGGCTATGAACTTTTCAATTAGTAGAACAACCGGCGAGACACCTCAACGAGTGTTATTTTTATTCAATCCACGTAATATTTTAGAGCATAAATTATTAGCTGCATTAATGGATTCGCCAGAAGATAATATTGACAATGAACCTGTGGATGAAATACGGAAAATTGTTATTGAACGTATCAAGAATAAAAGTGAACAAGTGATCAAATCATATAATGAGTCGCATGTTACACCGATTAAGTATAATAAAGGTGAATTAGTTCTTGTACGGTATGACCCACCACCTACGGGAAGTTCACGAAAATTAATGCAAAGATTTAGAGGTCCATATATAATCGATAAATTATTAAATGCTGATCGTTATGAACTGATTTTTTTACCCCGAAGGGGTAAAAATCCGAGTTGTTATGTGTTAGGCTACCTTGTCCGGAGGGGCAGAAAGCCGGATTGTCAGGTGTTAGGCTACCCTGTCCGGAGTGGGAGAAAGCCGAGTTAGACTACCTTGTCTGTACTGACAAAAAGTTCGGTGGTGGGGTGGTAGACTACCTTATCCGAATGGATAGAAAGTCGAGCAGAGGTCGCAATACGAGGCCTGTTTGTTCATTGTGCAGACGAAGGAATATTCATTGAGGTCATGATCGTTATATGGTGCATAGATAAATATTGCATTGAACACTGAGATCAGTGTTGAGTCAGGAAAGGCCGAATGTTAGGATGAGAATTAGTTTATTGAACACGAAATGAATATTATCCACGTAGCCTGTGAGCAAAGTCCCTGCTGGTGCTGGCATCGCGCAAATATCATGTAGAATGGTCCAGTTGTACAAGATGACAATAGAAATCTCTTTACTTTGCGAAACACAATAACAAAAGAAAATAATCAGGGTTAATAGTGTAGTTAGAAAGAGATAGGTAGGAATAGGTAGAATATTTCAGTGACAGATATAAAAATAAAAGGTCAGTCGATAGTTAGACTTTGATTAGACGTGCTCGGCGTTTTCGTGAAAATGGGCATACAACTGGTTCAGATAATTATCGGCAATAATTGATAATGGTTAATAAAACGAAAATAGTGTCTCTGATCAGTATAAAACGATTTTCATTCAACATTATGACGAGCCAAACATGAAAATCAAATATAAGTTTATAACAAAATTAAAATTAAAATTTATTAAAGGTACAGTCAAATCTAAGAAGCAACATAGTGAGTCCATTGCCATTTTTTCATCAGTTAACCCAGATCATGTTTCAGGTCATATATAAATTTGAGTGAAATTGAGGTTACCGAAAAGGAATTAACACGCAAAAAACAATTTAATCATTTAATGCGGAGAAAACAAATATAAAAAAAATTTTTTGCGAAATCAGGGGCGAAAATATGAAGATACAAGAGGCAATATAAAGAGGTCACGACGAATTACTGAACGATGTGCTGTAGGGTGCGTTTTTAAATGTTCCATTAATTTTAATGATCATGAACGACCAAAAATCCATAATATGTTTTGGAGTCTGAATGGAGATGGAAAAATCACGTTATATTCGAAATCCATAAAGCGAGTACCGAAGGAATGCAAGCGAACTAATAGCAAGATACATTCTTGTACTATAACAAAAAGAACCAAGTCATGGTAAGAATATGCAAGGCGTACTTCTTGACGATGCTAGATGGAAGCCGAAACAGGATTTACTATTTCCATAAAACAAAATCAACTGATGTTGGTGGACAAATACGCCAAGAATAAATGGGAATCACGTTAAATTTAAAGAATGTGACGAAAAATTCATTTATGTATGACACCAAATGTAAAGATTTCCTACAATCGGATCCCTTTATTGTAGAGCAAACTCTAAACGACAACAACTGAGCCTGTTAAATTAAATATTTACTCTAAAGTATTTAATGAGAAATTTAATTTAGCTTTTTACCAACGCAAAATAGAACAATGGGATCGGTGTGTGGTACATAAGCTCGCAGTACTACATATAGCTGAAGAAATTGAGAAACAGCAGAGACACGAGCATAATGATAGGTTGGCAACAACGGAAAGGGATAATGATCAACACATGATAAAAAAGAAAGATAAATATCGAAAACGCTTTCAATCTTATAATAACCGATTTGATTATTTGATATTTTCAAAATACAGGACTAAAGTGAAAACTGAAATAATAAAGTGTAGAAACTTGTACATATATCTCTTGTTGAAACTAACATAAAGAATAATTCGAAAGCTTTTTGGAATTATCATAGATCACTTAGTACAAAGTCTTAGTTATCCCAGTTCAATGTTTCTTAAATCTAGAGCATCGAATATTCAATCAGAGATATGCAAGCTTTTTGCGGATCATTTCAGTTAAGTATTTATACCAGTTCCTAATATTTCCAGTACTTATTCATATTGTGACGGTAACACCTAGCGTGTGATAGAATAAGTAAAATTAATAGCTCAATATTAAACTGTACTAAAATGGAATTTTCCATGATAATATTGTTCTACTGTATTCTAACTGGAAAAGCCATGAACTTTCGAGAAGCTTGGTTTGTGTATATAAAACGGCGAACAAGATCGAATTGGATTATTAGTATTTGGAACGCGATAGAGTAAACTTGTAAGATTATTAGTAATATTAGGTAAGCGATAGAGTAAAGATTAAAAAGGAATTAAAAAAGTGAATTAAAAAGTGTTTTTGTGGAAATAAAAATTATAAGTGAACAGTAAAATTTAAGAATAATTTATATAAAATGATTTTGTGAATTTTTATTGATAAACTGTGTTGTAATAAATTTTGTGAAATAAATAAATTCGTTGGAGATAAATTAAATTGATTTTGTATTATTTAAAATCCAGTGATACGAACCTTATATGACAAGGCAAAAACGTAACAATATTGTAATGCAGTTGGTAAGGCGTCTATGATTTCTGAAGATGAGGTTTTCACCGTATTGCATACATTGGACATTAATAAAAGTGCGGGACCCGACCAAGTGCCTAATTCGTTTCTAAAAAATCTCAAAGCTGTTCTTGTGGTCCCGATAACGTTCTTATTTAATTTGTCGATTAACATGTCTTGCTTTCCGTCTAAATGGAAAGAATCGTTTGTCTTGCCAATATACAAAAGTGGGGAGTTAGCGGACACAGAAAATTACAGGTCAATTTCCATTCTAAACTTTCTAGCAAAATTATTTGAGAAACTAGTTTACAATATGATTTTTTATCGCGTCAAAAATCAAATTTCGCCAATGCAGCATGGTTTTTTTTTCAAAGCGTTCAATCTTAAACAATTAAGCTGAATTTGTGGATACTGCTGCTAGCACTTTGGACAATGGTGGGCAACTCGACTGCATATACACCGATTTTTTCAAAGCTTTTGACAAAGTTTCACACTCTATTTTGTTGTGCAAATTTGAATCCTATAATATACCGCCAATTTTGCTAAAATGGTATTGAACCTACTTCAGGAGTTCCCCAGGGGTCTATTTTGGGTCCTTTGTTGTTTATCCTTTATATTAATGATATTTCGGAGGTTATAACTTCAGCCCACTTCTTGTATGCTGATGACCTGAAGCTCTTCAAAAATATTCATACCGCTAATGACACTTTGGCTTTGTAAGTTAATCTAACCGCTGTTTTTAACTGGTCTATGGTAAATAAATTACCACTGAATATCAAGAAATGTATTACTATGACTTTTACCAAGAAAGTTAATAAATTTGACTTTACTTATAGCATTGGCTTGGAATCTTTAAATAAACAGGATACAATCAGAGATTTAGGGGTGGTTTTCGACCAAAAATTACGTTTCGACAAACATATTGATTCAATTTGTCGTACTTCTTTCAAAACATTAGGCTATATCCTCAGAAGAGGTAAAGATTTCAGAGATCCTTCAACTCTCGCGTTACTATACTCTAGCCTTGTTAGAACTAACCTTAAGTACTTATCTCAAGTCTGGAATCCGTTTTATGACGATTATAACTACAGAGCTGGGATGTTGTACCATCACTTTCATTTGAATCGACTTTATAAGTCGATTCGAAAAAGTGATAGTTGGCATGTTGTAAAAATTTCGACCCCAAAGTGATACGTCAATAAGGCCACCATTTTTCGAAGCTGAAACAACAACAACAATTTTAATTCGACATTTCGTTGTTGTTATACAAGCTTAAAATAAATATTAATTTTATAAGATTTTATTAAAAAAAACAATTTATGATGGACATTGCTGTGGCTTTGGATATTTCTGGAGTCGATAACGAGCCTGCGGATGACGAGATAGACAACGTTGATTATTATATCGAAAGAAGATTTTTAAGAGATCGATATAATCTTATGGATCTATCAAATCAAATGTAAGTTACTCAAGTTTTTAATAAAAGTGCCTTATTTGATGATTGCAATCTCGATTTTGGGTTTTTAGAATCATTTCGTGTATCCAAAGACATTTTTAAATGTTTAATTAATGAAATAAAGCCTCGGTGTAGAACAGCAGAGTGGAACACAAAAATCGCCTTAGAGACGAGATTAGCGGCCGTGCTGAATTTTTATGTGACAGGGTCATACCAGCGTACTATCGGTGATGTATCGTTACACAGTATGGACCAATCAGTTGTTTCCAGATCTGTAGCTGAGATCACACAAGCATTAGAAGAAACGATCTGCCCAAAATATATAAAATTTCCAAACGAACGGGCAAAATACATCTACAAACAGAGGTTTTTTGAGAAGGCCAGCCATCCCGGTGTAATTGGCTGCATTGATTGCACACACGTGAATATTATCGCATCACGTGAAAAAGAACACATTTTTGTGGATCGACGGGGAAACCATTCGCTGAATGTGCAATTGCATGTTTTATTGATTGGTTGTTATTTTTTAGATATGTAACTATGACCTGTTAATCCTCTCGGTTTGCGCTCGATTTCCGTGATCAACCCACGATTCGGCAACATGGCAGGTGTCAAAAGATCAGCGAAAACTACAAGCTGCTTTTGAAAATGGAGAACGTAATACATGGTTGCTTGGCGATTCAGGGTACCCATTAGAACAATATTTGATGACCCCATATCGCAATCCTTACGAGAGACCAACTCAATACAATTCATTGCATGCAAAAGCCCGAAACCCCATAGAGAGGTGTATAGGTGTAATGAAGAACACTTTTCGCTGTCTTTTAGGAGAAACTGTACTCAGATATGAATCTGTGAAAGTTGTTGTTAACGTCTGTGCGGCGCTATATAACATATGCTTAATCAATAAGCTGGAAATGATCAATTTACCAAGGCCTTCGGAAGAAAATGCTCCTATGAACGAGTCAGAATTTGAATATGACGACTTAGGGCAAAGTGAAATTGCAGAGGCAATGCGTAACGGCCTGTTAAATTGCTTTTGATTGAAAACACAATTTAAAAATGTTTTATGTTTTGTGTGAAAAACTCATTTATTAATTTTAGAAAGAATATAAAAAAGCTCCAAGCCTAATCGCCTCTCCTCTATTGCTAATCGCCTTTCCTCAACCATCAGTCATTTAATATTTATAACATGGTTTCTTTTATTAAATTGATCAGCTCAGTCTGGAACTCTACCTGTTTCTTGGATTGCGCTTCCTTATTTTTCCCTTGGACCCTGAGTTCCTCAAAAAATCTGCTAGTTGAAGTGACACGTCGCCGTTGTCTTCTGTTTATTGTGGTGGTTGTTTGTGGTGTTGGTGTATTCACAGTTGGTACCGTCCTTTGTACCGTTTCTTGTACCGGTTCTTCTACTTCATGTGGCATGGCCCGCTCAATTGTTACCTGTTCTTCAGGCTTATGACCGGCGTCTATGCCAGGTAATCCAACGACATATTCCGTAGTGCTAGTTAGCTGCACGACCCTGTCCTCTAAAGCCGAGAGGAAAACGGTACGTTTACCACCACTGGTCCCGTGTATAGCCTCAGCGAAACTTTGGTCATTATGCTGGAGAGGCATCCAGTCGTGGTGACTGTGTGACTTTCCATATAATCAACCATTATCTTAAACTGCCTCGATGTGGTGAATTTTTTTTTGCCTTAAAAATATATCAATAGAAAAAAATTTTAGGTTATGTCTGTACAAAACAAAAATATTATTAAAATTTAATTTTTATTTAATATAAATAAATTTATTATTTTTTCATTACTTACGCAGACATTTTTTCAAATTATATTTTAAATTTATTTACTTTTTTATTTATATTTATTTACCTTTATTTTTATCTATATTTATTTTTCTTATATTTTGGCCAATCGCTCGTATATCTCTTTAAATAAAATGAGTGATACTAAAGTATCATTATCGCGATTCGTAAATTTTACAACATACCAATTTTCGACTTTCTATTCGAATTTCGAAAATTCTCAATTACAATATCTCGCCCCAGGATTAAATGCGTTCAAAGAAAATTTACAAGGTTTATGTGTTTTAAGTTTATTCCCTCTAATGGTTATATGACATATGAGAGACGTAGGCAGAAGTTTAGTCTGATCTAATTGGAAGATAGAAGAACTTTAATTGATGAATATTTTCTTTTTAAAATAGTCAACAATTTATTTGACTCTAGCTTGCTAGCGAGAATCAATTTTTATGCCCCGGCTCACCGTACACGACATCAGCAGTTGTTTCAGCCATCGGCTTTCAGGACAAATCATGGTGAATCATCATGTCTAAGCCGACTTAAGTCTAACCATGCTATTTACTTTAACCCGAATTGTCCCCGTGTTGCCATATGGCAACAAAAATTATATCTCATTTGTGTCGATATAGAAAGAGAATCAACAAAATTAAAAACGTTTTGCCGTTAGTTTTGTTTTGTAAAGGGACAACAGTTACTTGGCTAGCAAAATTATTTCAGTTGTGCGTTGGCTCTTACTTGAAGGAGGTTGTAAAATTAAGCAAAAAAAAAAATATTGTGAAAAAAGTTAAAATGGACTGTATGAAAAAGTAAGTTAGATTTTATTTTTAAGTTCCGTTATTTTTCCACAAAATATTTTTAGAAAATAATTAAGGATTCTTTATGCTAATCAACCCTGAATGTGCTACATGACGTAATAAAAATTATTTTAAGAGGTTTTGCACCTGCTTTTGTGCCTGTTGCCATACGGCAACAAGGGGACATACGCAGAGATTTTTTTCCGTTTTCTCAAAATGTGCATGTTCATTGGGCTTTAGATTTTTTTTATTTATTGTTTCATTGTGTTCGGTTGTTTGATAATTTTTTATTAAATTTTATTATCCGTTTTACAATTATTACAATTATTTATGTGTTTTTCAAGAAAACTTACGTTGAAAGAGGCTCTTGATTACCTCGAAGAACTCAATGGTTTAGAGGATAACGATACGGACGAGGTTCGTACTGTTTTTATTGAGCCTCCGGGAAATGATGGATTTATAAGCGGGGAGGTTCCCGATGATGTCTGCCCTGGCCAGCTAAAAGCAAATTGCGAAATATTAAAGAGAAGTGGTCGCCGAATTACAACTTTGGACGATGAAAATGATTCCGACTTTCAATTGGACGTGGAAAATGCATCGTGTATCCCATTATTTGCAGAAGTACACGAGCCTAGTTCTCCAACATCAAACGAATTACAATCGAACAGCCACGTAGAAAACGGAAAATGAAATCTAAAACAAAAAAAACCTGCAAAACGTAAATCTACTAGAAAAATTGATGCAATTTTCACCTGGAACGTCGACGACAATTCCACCGCCATGACTCCAATATTTCCTGCAGGGAATTAGCCGAAATTTTAAGCCACGTGAGCAGTTCGAAAAATTTTTTGACGTCGAGTTGACGCAACTTATAGCAGACGAATCAGTCAAATATGCGGTGTTTCGCAAGAAAGGCAATCCTAAAATTACTGTTGCTGAACTACGAACATTTATTGGAATTCTTCTGATCAGTGGTTATAATTATCACACCAGTCTTCGGAGTATGTGGAGCAACGATGATGATTTGCGGAACTACTTTGTGTTCAACAGCATGCGAAAAAACCGATTCAACGAAATTTTGCAATTTTTCCACTTTGAAGATAGTAATCATGCCGGCTCAAGTGAAAACCCGAATCCAGATAAAATGTGGAAGCTTCGTCTAAGTTGCGGACCGTTTAAAATCCAAAATGTTGTTACATTTTCATCCAGAACCAAATTTACGACTAAAATAGCAAAAATATAAATCAACTTATTTGAGTAGAAAAACTAAATACTATCTGATTTTTTAATATGTTCCGAAGATTGTAAGAGAATTTAATACAGTTTCGAACTGATGAGCTTATGATTATGAAAAAATCAATCTTCTCATCAGGCCGCGGCGACTGGACTGATTATACCACAATTTACATTCTATATATACAGAATGTGCTGTGCGTTAAGTATTAGCGAATCATAACTAATACAGATGAATTCTCTAAAAATTTGTCTTCTTCACAATATTCACACAGCTCTATTTCTGTATACGCTAATTTTTACTTTATTACTTTTTTGTTGAATATTAATTAATTCATGTAATATCTAATATGCTACCGGTGATTAGACCATTTTAAGTGTGTTTCGATTAACACGAGAAATATATTAGTATTTACGAACAGTAATTCAACGATTTTTTCATAATCATAAGCTCATCAGTTCGAAACTGGATTGAATTCTCTTACAATCTTCGGAACATATTAAAAAATCATATAATTAAATAAATAGAATTCTGTCTATTAGTCGGTTTCGTTGAATTACTGTTCGTAAATACTAATATACTTCTCGTGTTAATCGAAACACAAATAAAATGGTCTAACCACCGGTAGCATATCAGATATTACATGAATTAATTAATATTCAACAAAAAAGTAATAAAGTAAATACTATCCCCTAAGTGCACTCGTAAGAAAAAAAATTAACTAACAAAAAAACTATTAGCTAACCTCCACCAATTTAATATTAATTAATAATAAAAAAAATTATATAATCAGATGATAATAAAATAATAAATTCTTATCTTAATAATAACGCATGTCCATATCGATGGTAATTTTGATGACGTGTTGATACGTTGAATGCAGTTAACCAGTACGGTATCCAATGGCACGGGAGGCACGGGAAGGATCGAGAATTTTATTCCACGACTGTTACCAAATAAACTGATTTTTGATTTTCAAATTTTTTGTTGTGCAGTGACGTAGCACACTCACTATTTTTGCATGGTATTAGATTAATTTATGTTATTAGTGTTTATATTTAGTTTACTTCAAGTTATATTAGTTAATTATCAATGAAAAATGTTTATAGTTATTTATAACTAATTAATATTATGTTTGTATTTGTTAAATGAATTTTATTTTATTTTTCAGTGTTTGTTACAAATTAAACAATTAGGTGGTAAACTTGTTTTATTATCTTAAACCTTTTTAGTTGTAAAAATTTCAGTTAATTTTTTTCAATATTTTTACCAAATTCCACTAATCCTACGCCATTGTTTTTTTTTTTCATGTTTAAAATATATTAGTGATTTTTAAGGTCAAACCATATTTTTTTTATAATTGTTAATATGTATACTTCATTTGCACTCACTGGGTAATACAACTTATCACATTCACTGATACTATTTAATTTTTTGTAATTTTCACTCTAAGCTTAATGTTTGTACAAGTTATTTCTTTATAATTACACTAATACCATTCATATTATATTTGAACTTATAATTACGAACTATGAATATTTTAGAACTATGTATTACAAACTATTTATTTTAAGACTATAACAAAAACGAAGTTTTATTTTTAATTTAGAAATTTTAATGTTTAATCCGCTATTTTTAAATTTTTAATTCTCTAACCCTTTTTAATCTGCGATCAAACACCTACTACCCAATCTCTTTTTTTTTCCTATTTTTTTCAACCATTGTTTTCTTTTTTCTATCTCGTTTTGTCTTTCGTTTCTTTTTAATTTCCCTTATCGGACACGTTCACCACAAAAATCAATTTGTACAAAGCCATTGTAAGCACTCAGCATCTTCTCAAATAAACCAAAGGTATACTAATAAAGGAAGCATTGTAGCTAACCCTTTTACGGTCATGTAGTAGGAAAAAAAATGGACAGAACGGTGAGCCCTCAATTAAAGTTTTGGGTCGATCGGCACACTCTTTATCGCATTGCCTACAAAGCCAAAAAGTGGTGGAGCTCTATTTTTACCTGACTGGTAGATGTTTCTGTACAGAATGTATTCAAAATGATGTCGAGCGATGAGCAATGTTTACCTGCAAAGAAAAATTAAACCAAATTAAATATCTAAAATTATTGTAAAGTAAAACTTAGTAATAATACTTATCTTGAATTATCCGATTAGAATTCTTTTTTGTGGTCATAATGTTTGCAAAACCTTTGACAATTTATAAAATTTATTAATTTGTATACATATGTAACTTGTTTTGAATTTTATATGTAATTCAATTTGACATAAGTTTTTTGTTGATGTTTTCAGTTCAGTGACTTTTTTATGTTCTAAATGTTGTCACACTGCTGCGAAATGGCGTTCGATATAACTGTCTCTTTTCTTTAGTATAGTCAATTTACTATAAGATATTTATTCTATTAAAAACTTCATTTTTACTTTTGCCTTTGGAACTGAAGGACACTCATTAAATAAATAAAAAAGAGAAATAATCGCGGCGCCGACCAGTTCATAAATTCAATTTTACATTTAATTACGCTCACGCTCAGCAGATTTTCGGATAATTAAGAATAAATTAAATCAATAATTAAAAATCAGGAAAAAAAAAATTATACGTTGCATTGAACGAGTGTTTTAATATTTCGTTGTGGAAGCGAGTACTCTTTTCAATTGCAAGTTTGTACATTGTTTCGTTGTGGAAGTACAATAAAATAGAGAATGCATGGTAACTACATCGTTTGGGTCAATCGAAAATGTCGCAGCTCGAGTTCAGAAGACACATCGCCAAATACTATTCTCAACATTACGGTGAGAAACCAAAGCGATCAGGTCCATTCGTCAATCCGAAGCGTAAAGTTAAAGAAAACGCTGTAGAAACAACAAACCGTTTCGATGGAATTAACCACTTAGTTATTCCCATAACGAATAAAAGACGCTGCGCTGGTGACCTTTGCAAATCTATTGGACGTAGGTACTGCTTGCGTCAAATGCAACGTTGGACTTTGTGTGAAATGTTTTCAGCCATACCACACAAAACAATAAGAAATACTGAATTTAATAAATAATTACAAGAAATTTACAAAAAAATTATATTTTATTTCAAATGTATATTTAGTTATATATGGAAATCATTTTGTTGAAAACATTCTCTATGTATGTCCCCGTGTTGCCATATGGCAACGGGGGTTTTCCCGAAAACTACAAATGGTGTGGATGTCATACTTTATCTCCTTTAGAAATTCAATTATTTCTTTGTAATCGCTCTCTTTACCTTCTTCTAGTATTTTATTCAGGGTTTTATTTACTAGTGAGGGAAAATTATTCCTAATGTTAGTGTATTTTAGGCATGTACTTATTATGTGTGTATTATCCTCTATTCTGTCGCATAGGTCACAATTTGGGGAGTTTTCCTGCCCTATCATATATTTATATTTCTTATTTGTCGAGTGGTTTACTCTTATTCTGTTTCATGTTTTTATCTCTTTAGTTTTAAATTTAATGTTCTTGAACCATAGTTTATTTGGTGGATTTTCGTGTGATTGTTTATAAAATTTTCCTTTGTTTTGGGTGCATCGGTTGTATATGTTTATCCATTCTCGATAGATAGTTTGTTCCGTTTGTTTTTTGATGTCTGCTATAGTGAAATCATTGTCCAGTGTATGTTGTTACGAAATCTACTTATAGACTAAAGACAAAAGAAATGAAAAACTAAATCAAACGAATCATTTGAAAATACAATTGTAGACTTTATATAGATAGGAAACAAACCGAATTGTTTGTTTTTATGGCATGCGATAATCTTTCAACGAATATTTGTGCCATCTAGGCTAACTAATCCGAAACCGATATTTTAATCCAAGACACCATTATGTGGAAAGTTCATTGAACTTGTGTAAAAAAAAAAACAATTTTGGTACAAATATCACGGTTTAATTTGAATTTTTGTTGTTGTTGTTGCTTTTTTTTTATGATGGTCATATAGAGCATTACGTAAATGTTCCCGTTTTTATTAAATTTTTTTTTTGTCTTGGTAATGTTATTCTTATATATATATATATATATATATATATATATATATATATATATATATATATATATATATATATATATATATATATATATATATATATATATATATATATATATATATATATATATATATATATATATATATATATATATATATATATATATATATATATATATATATATATATATATATATATATATATATATATATATATATATATATATATATATATATAATATATATATATATATATATATATATATATATATATATATATATATATATATATATATATATATATATATATATATATATATATATATATATATATATATATATATATATATATATATATATATATATATATATATATATATATATATATATATATATATATATATATATATATATATATATATATATATATATATATATATATATATATATACATATATATATATATATATATATATATATATATATATATATATATATATATATATATATATATATATATATATATATATATATATATATATATATATATATATATATATATATATATATATATATATATATATATATATATATATATATATATATATATATATATATATATATATATATATATATATATATATATATATATATATATATATATATATATATATATATATATATATATATATATATATATATATATATATATATATATATATATATATATATATATATATATATATATATATATATATATATATATATATATATATATATATATATATATATATATATATATATATATATATATATATATATATATATATATATATATATATATATATATATATATATATATATATATATATATATATATATATATATATATATATATATATATATATATATATATATATATATAAACGGGTAAATGGATTGAATTTTTAAGCCGTTAAAACCAGCGATTTTTTTTACCGCGTTAAAATATAAAAAAAAAGAGGAAAATTCGTAATAATAATAATTTGGAATATCATTTTTTGAAGAGGCCACGGTAGTGATACATTCGCCTCTATTTTTCTTAGAAAATTTAATTTAAAAATAAAATTAACTAAAGGCGTATTTTTGAGATTGGAACCCTTACAAAAGAAAATTAAAGTAAATTTATAAGATTTGTAATTTTAAATCGAAGCAAATGCGGACAACCAGACCAATTTTTTTAAAGGTGGTTACTAGCGGGGCCTCAATTCCAGCGAAATTATATCGTGTGGTTGGCGGTTATGTCGACCAATATTGGCGATGACTAACATAATGCCGTTTAATTAAATTATTGCATACAGCGTTATTACGAGACATATACGTGATAATATATAAAAACAAAACATATACATATGTTTAATTTATGTATCCGAAATGTTCTAATACAAATGTACTCCGTTCACAATACGTTTTCCTTATTGTTGCAATAACGATTGAATTTATTTTCGTCAGATTTAGGTTGAATACACAGGAACGCTGTGACGTAATCCCTGGACTGATTGAATTGATTTCTCGTATGAGCACTGCAATAGAAAACTTTTTCTTTCTTTTGTTATTCCGATTAAAATATTAAGGCATTTTAGGCAATTGCCCCGTTAGTCGACACAACTAATTATTATATTTATCTAATTACTAAATTATTGTGCATATATAATTTCCTTGGAATTGAATTATAGGTTATATTTTTTTTTAGTAATTTTGTTGGATTAGAGATTTAACGACGTAAGATTTATTCGTTTGTTCTTACCAATTTATATTCGAGGTTTGTTTTTTTTTTGTTTATTAATCTAAATTGAAGTATAGATTATTATTGACACATCCATTTCTCTAAATACTCTACACATACAATTTAGTTTGGTTGTATTGTCTTTGGTATTTATGTTTCTTTACAATTAAATACACAATGGAAACTACAACGTATCTCAGTAAACTCACTGACGCTGAGCTGGAAGTTGAGTATAAAACCCGAGGATTATTAAGTAAAGCATTTGATGCTGTCAAATTACTGGTAAACTCACTGATTGCTGAAGGCTCTGATAATAGTTTTAAGCCGGTTAAATCCCATGAGACCGAAAATCCTCAAAACGAGTTTCAAATTTGTATTAAAAGCGGATCAGGAACAGGGAGTGTCACCATCATATGAATTTGTTATTGTTGGTCTTGCTAAAATAATTCACTATAAAGATCGATTAGAGCGACTAATCAATACCTTCGGGGACGTTTCAAACAGCAACCAATTGTTCAGCAAATATCACAGAATGTTCAATCGATACGCTAAACTATTGAAGGAATACGAAATAATAAGAGTTCCAGAAAGCAGCCCACAGCATCGAGAGATGGCCACTTCAACTCCAACTAAAGAACAGGGCCACCCAAATATCGGAGGTCAACAACCAGAGCAGGTACTAAAGAGCAATCCAGAATTTCAGATAAAGTCCCTTGATCATCAATGTCAAGCTTTGATAAATGAGGGGGAAAGTCTAAAGGGTTCCGTGGCGGATTTCTTCTCAAAGATGGAAATGCAAAGAAATGCTAACACACGAAATTCAAATTTGCAGGTTCCCACGGATATGTCAGGAAGTAATGTTTACGAAGATCACGAAAGAAATTTAAATAATAATCTGACAATTTCGGCAGGGAATGCTAGAAGATCAGTACTAAATCCAAATCAGTTACAAAAGCCAGAATCTGTGTTTCGAATGTCTGATTTCTACAAAATTCGTCAAAAGTGGAACCTGTCTTTTGATGGTAGTGATACTACAAACGTTCATGATTTCGTTTATAGGCTAGAACAGATGGCAAAGGATGATGGTTTTCCAGAAACACAGTTGACAAAAGTTCTTCACTTATTCCTATCAAAAAAGGCAGAAGATTGGTTTTGGGTATTCAAATTAGATTATCCTGAAGCTTTTTGGTATGATATGAAATCTGCAATGCTTGCATACTTTAGCTCTTTCGATTTTGAGGAGGAAATTCGTGAACAGATACTCCGCATACGAAAAAACAGAGAAAATTTTTCGGATTTTGCGTTGGGTGTACAGAAATTAAACGCTAGGCTTCAAAATCGCTTAAACCAGAGGGAACTTTTATATAGACTTTGTCAAAATATGCACCCGGCGCTTAAGAACGTTACCATGCCATATCAGAAAAATTTAACCTCTGTAGAAGAATTACGGGGTTTGTGTCAAAGATACGAGAGGATGTGGGAGGAAACTGGGTATGACCCAAGGCGTTTTGTTGACTCTTCTCTGCGACGTCGTCCTACGGTATATGAATTAATCAATAGTATGGAACAGGTAAATATGAGTGACCCATTAATTTTCGCAACAAAAAACCAGCAACAGTATTACCATCAATCAAATCATCTAATAAATTTAATTTGCTGGAATTGCAAAGAAATAGGCCATAGGTATCAAGATTGCAACGAAAGGTTTCAGAATGTTTTCTGTTTTGGCTGTGGAGCTCAAAATGTGCGCAAACTTTCCTGTAGGAATTGTTTGAAATTTATTCAGGGAAACCCTCAACCGAGTGTTACTATTTTGAGGGCAGCACGCTCGGTAGTAAATCAGAAAACATCATGCAATCCCTCAAATATCCAGGACAATTGAACTCAACATCAAACTATACTTCCTCTCAAATAGCTAGCTCTGACTTGACTCAAAAATCACAAAAATCAAACAAAAGAAAAATTCGCTCAATTAAATATTTCTATCAGAAAAGATCGTTTATCAAAAAATGCATTTCTTCGATCATACATAAATTTTACAAAAATGATCCGCGTCCTTACGCTCAGGTAAACATTTCTAATAAGTCAATGTTTGGTCTATTGGATAGCGGAGCCTCTGTAAGTGTCTTGGGTAAAGGTGCCTTAGAATTTCTCGCAAATGAAAATATCTTCCATTCCATAAACTACATTCGTTCGTAAGGACGGCAGACGGAACGTATAACAGAATTGAAGGGTATGTTTGGTTACCGGTAACGTTCGGAAATAAGACTGAAGTGATGAAATTAAGTATCGTTCCAAGTTTACAGTCTCTCTATATCTTGGTATTGATTTTTGGGATCGTTTTAATATAATCACTAATCTGAGTATTAGTCAGATTTCTGAACCAACTGTGAAGCCAATTGATGAAAACATGCATTCTTTATCTAAAAACGACAAAAACGAACTAGAGAGAATAGTAGATCTGTTTCCTTCATTTGTGAAAAATGGATTAGGTAAAACAACTCTTCATGAACATGAGATAAGCATCATGAAGGACTGTAAACCAATTAAGCAGAGGTATTATCCTGTTTCTCCCGCAGTTCAAAAATGTATTTATGAGGAAATCGATAGGATGCTCAATTTGGGTGTAATTGAGGTTAGCAAAAGCGCCTGGAGTTCACCTGTGACAATAGTAAAAAAACCTAACGGCAAGGCAAGACTTTGCTTGGACGCTCGAAAACTGAACTCCGTAACCGAAAAAGACGCGTATCCTCTCCCACACATCGACGGACTACTTGGACGTCTTGCTGAGACTAAATACATTACAGGACTAGACTTGAAGGACGCATTCTGGCAGATTCCGCTTGCGGAACCTTCCAGAGAAAAAACAGCATTTACAGTAGCAGGGCGACCGCTCAGTCAATTTAGAGTGATGCCATTTGGGCTGTGTAATGCAGCCCAATCAATGTGTCGGTTGATGCATAAGGTGATTCCGCATGAGATCCATGATAGAGTTTTCGTATATCTGGATGACTTGTTAATCATCACCGGCACATTGGCGGATCACTTTACTTTGTTAGAGTTGGTCGCAGACTTGTTACGGACGGCAGGACTGACCATAAACGTAGAAAAAAGCAAGTTTCTAATGAGAGAGATACGGTATTTAGGCTACTTATAGTAGGAGAACACGGACTGAGACCTGACCCACAGAAGATTGACGCAATAATAAACTTTCCGATACCAGAGAATGTCAAACAAACTAGACATCTCCTTGGTATGGCAGGTTGGTACCGGAGGTTTATTATTAACTACGCGACAGTGACTGCTCTGATTACAGACTGCCTTAGGAAAGGGAAATTCCAGTGGACTCCAGGTGCTCAAGATGCTCTCTTACAACTCAAAGAAATGCTAACCACGTCTCCGGTTTTGATCAACCCATCGTACGAACAACCCTTTTTCATACGGTGTGACGCTAGTACCGAGGGTGTGGGCGCAGTGCTTTACCAAGAGGATGCAGACGGATGTGAACGCCCCATAGCGTTCATGTCCCAAAAACTAAACAAAGCCCCGAAAAACTATTGTGTTACAGAATTGGAATGTTTAGCTGCCATTCTTGCGGTAAAAAAGTTTAGAGCATATGTGGAGGGTGCTCTGTCACGCGTTTATTGCGACACGAGTGATGAATTTGTATCAAGTTTAGAAAAGTTCATATCTGAGGTGAACTTAGAAGCGCCTGAATTCAATGAGCCAGACTATAAAGAGCTGCTAACCAAAATTGAAAATGATCCTGGAAAATACCCTGCATTTCGAATTAAAGATAAACAAATATTTATAAGACCTGAGCCAAAAAGAAAGGACGAATTGACAGATGTGTCAGTGTGGAAACTCTGGATACCAACAGGTATGCGGCAAAAGCTAATTCAAGCCGAACATGACAATCCATCAGCTTCACATGGCGGTGTATCTAAAACTCTTCACAGAATACGCATGTTATATTTCTGGCCTGGAATGATTCAGCAAGTTAGAGATTATGTAGGAAAATGCGAAGTATGCAAAGTAACCAAAAGCCCCAATCAAATGATGAGACCACCTATCGGAAAAATGTTTCATATAGAACGACCATGGCGGGGGTTTATATCGACCTGCTTGGGCCTTGCCCTAGGACCACTCAAGGAAACACTATGATTTTAATTGTTCTCGACCACTTCACCAAATTTGTATTGCTTAAAGCTTTAAATAAAGGAACAACTCGTAAAATTACCGAGTTTTTAAAAAGCCATGTCTTTAGTATGTTTGGAGTTCCTGAGACTATACACTCGCATAATGGCGCACAATTTAAAAGTTCCGAATACCGTGAACTACTAAAGGAGTACGGAGTGACAATATATAAAAACAAAACATATACATATGTTTAATTTATTTAAGAAAATTAATTTTATGATTTAATTTATAAAAAAAAAATTATTATTGAAAAAAAAAGAAAACGTTTATTATGTGTGAAATTGTAATTAAAAAAAAAATTAGTGTTAAAGATTTCGGGTTTTGAGTGCTTTGTTTTTGTGCGCATAAAGTGAAAATATTTTCTTTTACATTTAGATTATCCAACCGCAATCTTAGCGGCACCCATGAGCGCTCACCGGTAGAAGATTGAGGTAAGCGAAATTATACTTTGGTTTTTATCCATATATTTTCTATTTTTGTTCTGCACAGAGTATATACATATATAAATCACTCAAATCCTTTAAATATTTATTTATTGTTTTTTTTTTTTGCGATAAGAAAATTTAATGCTCATTGTTCTTATATAAAAATAATTTTTGATTTTCTTAATAAATTAAAAGCTTTCATTATAGAAATTGTCAAATTTATGAAATTTTTTTATTTTAATTTTTTTTTTTCAGAATGAGTGATTATAATATAATCATGTGCTAATCATTTTTATATTGGTGGTGTTGACAAAAAGGGGTGATCAATTTATAATGCCTGAATATCAGTATAGTTTTTTTCTTTGTCACGAATAAGTTTGTCTGAACATGATATCCGGGAGACAAATAACCCCCCATTATACGACCGAAGTCTACCCGTAAATAACGTGACGGTCTCCGGATGGTCAGTAACAATGTGTGGGAGTTGTAAGTGCTTTTTTTGCTAGATAGTCCGTCATATCATTTCCTCTATTACCGGTATGTCCTGGTATCCATTTTATTATTATATTTTTCTCTTTATTATGTCCTGCCGTATCTATTATTTGGTTTTCAAAGTGTTTGTCAGTGGTTTTGATTAGTGCTGTCTTGATTGATTTACAGGCGCTTTGTGAGTCTGTGAGAATTATTACATTGTTGTTTTTGTTTGCTAAAGATATAGTTATTGCTATTTTGATAGCTATTGTTTCCACTGTTTTTATGTCCGTTTTATTTTTAAAGTTAATTGATAGCTTTTCGTTGTTGTACTCTGCGTATATTCCTATTCCCGCTTTTTCCTCTTTTAGGGTTCCGTCGGTAAATATTTTGTTATAGTTGTTATATTCGTTTAATTCTTCGTTTGTCATTATTTTCATTATTTCGGTATTTGTTGTTTGCCCTCACCAAATATTGTACTCCAAAATATACACTTACACACTAAAAATAGATTAAAACAAGATTAATGAATTCATAATTTATATTCAAACTATACTTCCTATTTGCATTATATAACGTTTCTCAAATTTACCTGAAATTTATAAAGTTTGAGTTATGTTTTCTTATTTTATAATTAAGTTATAATTCAATTTCATGTTATATACTTATATTTTTATCTTCTTGTTCTACACACTCCAAATTATAAACAAATTGTCAAGTGTCATAATCTGTATTTAACCACAACAAGAGAACGTAATAGATTTGTATTGTTTGCGTGCGGTTACATGCAATGATTTTAGTACAGAGTCAAATTGCTCTATTTTTAAGCTCTGTTTTTAAGCTAAATTTAAAAAACTAGCTTTACGCGGCAATACAGGCTATGACAATTTTTTTTAACCATTTACAAAACAAAAATTATCTCACTTTTACTGAAGCCATTAGAGCAACAAGTTGAAAACAAGTAAACGAGTGTGTTATTAAAAATAAAGCGTATATATCTTAAATCTGGAGTTACAATTTCTTTTGCAATTTTTGTTAATTAAATTAATCTGGATTTTGAGTTAAAAGTAAAATAGATTGGCCTTGTATCAGTATAAATTTCATGAATCCGCTGCCGCAAATTTTTCTTCACGGAACGTCTTCATTTATTTCGACAACAACAATTTTGTCAATAAATTCCACCATCTTCTCGTCCATTTCACATACATTTGTATTGCTTTTTATTAAATTTGATTTGAATTTTGAAATTATTTTTATATTTGATGGTGATGTTTTTTTACTATGTATTTTTTTTATATTAGCTAGGTGTTGGTATTTTACATATAGTTTGTTGTATTTTTGTAGTGATTCTAGCTGTGTGATTTCTTTTCCAATTTTCGTGTCGTTGAGTATGTTTTTCGCCATGTAGTTTAATGTTTTCTTCTTATTGTCGAGTTCCACTGGTAGTTCCATTAATTCCGCTAATAGTGCTGGTATAGGTGTTGATTTTAGTAGAACTAGGCATATTCTCATGCAAATGTTTTTGATACATTGACAGATATTGTTTATATTTTTGTTGTCTTCTTCCGTTATAATATATGCAAATTTCATTCTTGATTTTATTATAGCTTTATATATTCTCAGTAATGTTTCCGGATGAGTACCTCCTTCTTTATGTGTGAATATTTTTATGATGTTAATTGTTTTTTGTATTTTTTCTTTTAATAATTTGTAGTGTTTTGTTTGTTAAAGTAATTCCCAGTATTTTAGTGTCATATTGTTCTTTAATTATTTTGTTCTCTATTTTAATCGTTATTATTTTTTTGTTATTTCTATTTTTATATAATCTAATGTAATGCGTTTTCTCCGTGTTAATTTTTAATTTAATTTCTTCTTATTTATTTTTAAGTTTTAGTATTGTTGTGTTTGTATTATTTATTAACGATTCATCATCCTTTCCACTTATTATAATACAAATATCGTCCGCGAATTGTTATATTACCGTGTTTTCGTTGTTAAGCTTTTGTACGTTTGTAGTGTAAATATTAAATAATGTGGGGCTTAGACAACTTCCTTGTGGTATTCCGGTATTTGTTATGTTTGTTATTGAATGACCTATTGTTTGTATTTTAACTTCTCTGTTCGTTAGGAAAAAGTGTATCCAATTTATTATGTTTTGCTCGAATTCCATTTTTTCCATTATTTGAATTAACACTTTTTTGTCAACATTGTCAAATGCTTTATGAATGTCCGCGTTTATTAGAATTATTTTTTTATTATCCGATTTTTCTAATTGTATATGTTTTATAAGATTGGTCATATAATCCATTATGTTTTTGTTTTTTCTGAATCCGTAATTGTTATCGTTTATTATTTTCCTTTCTTCAAGGTGATTATTTATTCTATTTAGGATCATTCTATTAAATATTTTCGAGAAGACTGGAAGTAAGCAAATTGGTCTATAATTAGTTATGTCTCTTTCGTCCTTGTTGGGTTATACTGAAACCCATCATTTTCCAGCTTATTGGATATTTTTTGGCTTTCCAGATTTTATTATTAGTTCTTTTATTAATCTGTAACTTATCTTATTGATTCTGGGCGCCGAATTTTTTGCTTTTTCTATTATATCTTCAATTTCTTGGGTAGTAAAATTATCATTTGTGCTTAGTTGGTTAGTTTCTTTTGGTGTTATTTCTTCCTAAATATAGTGAAGAAAGTTAATATTTAGGAACTTTACTGCATTGCTTCTGTCTTCCATTATCTTATATTGTGATGTTCTTTTATTCTTTATTTTATTTATCCTGTTCCATATTTCTTTGTTGTTTGTACTCGGATTTATTTCATTCAGGAATTCTAACCAGCTTAATTTCTTTTCTTTCTTAATAATCTGTTTTAGTTTCTGTATTGCTCTCCTTAGTTCAATTGCTGTGAATAATGTTCTGTTATTATTGTATATATTTTGTTTTGCTTTTTTAATGTTCCAAAATTTTCGTACTTTTTCATTCCACCATGGATTTGTCTTGTAGTTGTTGCCACATTTTATTACGTGTGTATTTTTGTTTATAATTTCTTTTAATTTTTCCTCAATGTCTTCAATTTCGTTATCATTTGTATTGTTAAATTCTGTAATGATTTTTTTAAAATTTTTTATTTGTTTTCTTATTTGTAAGTTTGTGTTGTATGATACATGGGAAATGGTCACTACCGAGATTCTCTTCTGTTGATGCCCAGTCTACTTTTCCTCTAATCCTATTATTACACATCATTATGTCTGGAGCTGCTTTACTATGTCTGTAAGTGTCCTGCCTTGTGGGATTACCGTTGTTTAATATGATCATTTGGCTCTCTGTTATGATTTCCGCTATTTTTATACCTAGTCTATCAGTTCTGCAATTGTTATCCAATAGTGTGTTATGGGCGTTTATATCTCCTGCTATTATCACTTCCCCCTCTGTAAATTCTGTTAATAGCTTTGTGAATTCAGATGTTATTAGATTTATTTCATTTTTGTTATTATTATCAAATGTAATTAAATTTATGTTTATGTTTTTAATTTTTATATTTATTTTTAATATTTCTAATTTAATATACGTATATTTGTTATTAATTACTCCTCTGTAACCATCATTTCTATCTTTTGTTACCAAGTTGTAATGATTAAGTGTTATTGTTTCGTTTTGTTTCGTCCAGGTTTCCGTAAGTATTATTATATGAATATTATTATGTTTAATATATGGTTCCAGCAGGTTTTTGTTGCTTTTAAGGCTTCTTATATTTATATACATTAACTTAATTTTACCCATCACCATTTTATTAAATTAGTTACTTATTTAATTTCACATTTATTTATTTAATTTCGACTTATTTTAGCTTCCTCTAAATCAATTAGTATTGAATCTAGATATGCTGGATTCTCTTTGTTTGAGATTGCCTTATTTATTTTGCCTTCTATTATTGTTAGTAGCCCTTTTTCCTTTTTCATTCTCTTCGACATTTCCGCTATTGTTTTAACTACATAGTTCATTTATTTTCGCCTCGTTGACTATTAAGCTTCTGTTTAACTTCCTTCTTTCCTCCATATCATTCTCGTTTATTGTATGATTGAAATCCGTAAAATTTATTTTTTTTTTGTGTTGGCCCAAATAATTTCTCTTTGGCTTCTCTAAATGATATTTTGCTTATTGTCATGCATTCCGTTATGTTTTTTTGTCTTCTTTTTTCGGCACATACTTTGCTATTGGTGCTGTGACCTATCCCGCAATACTTGCACTTTTCTTTCTTGTCACACAGGTGGTTCTCCTCTCTTCTTGAGCAAATCTCGCATGGTTTAATTTGGCTGGATTTACATCTGTATATAAATTTTGGTCCCAAATTTCCTCACTGCCTCATGAGAATTTTGTATACGTACAAGGAGTATAAGATACATTTTGTTATTGTGTTCTGTCATTTTCGTTGTTTGTATTAGTGTATCGTTTTGTGACGGTAAGTATCAAAAATAAGCCAATCGGTTGAAATCGGAATTTTTTTTTGATGCTTATGCTCACATGTGAGAATATTTCACTTGATATGAAGCAGGAGAATTAACAATACTGTGTTGTTCGTTGTGAGTATTTTTTGAATATGCTACTGTTAGTAAAGTTCTATTATTGAATAATAAAAAAATGTATTTCTTTAGTTTTAACTTAACATGTTTGTTTATTAATTTTTTAGGTTTCGTGTTGCTATAGCCGATTATTACTTTCTTTTACTCTAGTAAAATAAAGTATAGTAATCATGAAAATTTTGGACCTTGAGATTTTTAGAGATTTATATGTTTTGAGGTCCCCTGAGTCCGAAAAAGTGGGTTTCGAAATGGTGTCTGTCTGTCAGTCTGTCAGTCTGTCAGTCTGTCAGTCTGTCAGTCTGTCAGTCTGTCAGTCTGTCAGTCTGTCTGTGTCCTCTCTACAGCCCAGATGGTTTAACCAATCGAACTGAAACTTCAGATTTAAGCTTTTTTGATAAATTGGGAGGCCCCAGTGAATTTTATTCCAAATCGGCTAACCGGAAGTGGCCACTCCCTTGGCCCAGAAAATTTATTTTTCAAATATCTTAAAAAGTATAAGGTTTAAAAAAAACTACTAAAAACAAAATGTTTCCAAAAATTAAAAACAAATAATAATAAAAAATAAAAAATTAAAAAAAAAAATTAAAAAATTTAAAAATTTAACAAAAAATTAAGAAAAAAAAAATTTATCAAAATTCTCTGTTCGTAAAAGAAAGTCGTGTGTTGGCCACACCTCCATTTTTTTTTTATTAAAAACCTAATTAAATTCATTAAATGTTGTGTAAGTACAATTTACATTATGTAAAGATTACTAAAAAATACTTACACTCAAATACATTCAAAATACATAATCAAAAGTTAGATAAATATCAATCAAAATAAATAAAAGTAGAGACGAGTTTACGGCCGTACACAAATTTAAAGTACATTAACAACTTTCCCCAATTTGGATCAAAATATCGCAATTTTATTAAAACAATAGTATATTTAAAGCATTGATTACCAAGATAGAACTACGGTGACGAATTGTTTGACAAATTCTAATTAATGAATCAATATGCAATGATGTTTTTAAATGTTTCCATAAAATGTCAAATTTTAAAGGTCGAAAAACAGAACGCTTGACGGAATTTAAATAATTAATTGCGATTGCAATATGATATGAATTATATTCAAATTTTATCAATAAGATAAGAATTCGTGTACTCTTCAACTGATAAAAACTGTTGATTACATTTGAATCGGAATTGTTTATGTTACATTAGTTAACTGGACGTAGACGAATTATTATTCATTTAAGATAGTTAGCTCAAGTGAAAGTTAGTTCCGCGAACAACAAAACTGCAAAATAGTTTTTAAAATAATATTGACAGGTAATTAAAAATTTTATTTTAAATTAATATCAATTTATAAAGTTTAATATACATAATTTTAGTCATAAAATGTATCTGGCGTTATGTATCAATGCAATATTAATTTTGCTGGCCCCGATGGTGGCATCGTTGAAATGTATCAGATACCATGAGACATGCGTAATTTTTCAATACCGATACGACCCCAAATATTCTAATAATCTAAAGGTCGATCCTGTTGTATTTGAAACTGAGCTCGAAGTTATAACTTACAACAATTCAATAATAATGAAACCACCTTCCGGTCTCTGCAAAAATATTGAAACAGTGCGAAAAATATACTTTACCGATGGCCAATTGTATAATCTACAACCGACAACATTTGCTTTCTGCTCTAATGTAGAGGAAATAATTTTAAAGCGCAATTTTATAAGTGAATTGCCCGATGGAATATTTAATGGTGTAGATAATTTGTTGTTTATCGATTTATCATACAATCGGTTCACAAAAATAGGGGGTAATGTATTTAAAAATTTAAATAATTTAGTTCGAATTGATTTGTCTCATAATAAGTTAAAAAAAATAGTTATGCCGTCAAATGTTTTCCCTGTGAATTTAAGACATTTAGATTTAAGTTTTAATAAACTTCGTTCATTTTACGGAAATGATTTAAGAAATATTTTGACACTTAATTTAAATAACAATTGGCTAACATATATTAAATTAAATTCAAATATCACAACCTTAAATGCGGCCAACAATAAATTAGCAGGTTTATTTTCTAACAGCAGTAATTTACGTTGGCTATCATTAAAAAATAATTGTTTCGATACATTTGATGCAATCAACAATTTACCAGATTTAGTATATCTAGATTTTTCGGAGAATCCCATGCAAGATATTACATGGAAGCAAACTAATGGTGCTTTTACAAGATGCTCCAAATTAAAAACATTAATTTTAAAATCGGTCAATTTATCTCCATTATATTCTTTTATCGAATATAACCAGTTAGAAATTTTAGATATTTCATCAAATAATTTAACATCTATCGATATATTAAATGTAATACCGCGGTTAAATAAAATAAAATATTTAAAATTAAATAATAATAATTTAAATTTGACAACATTTCAACGGATGCACATAATATTTTCTGAGTTAAATGCAATTGATATTTCGGAAAATAATTGGAATTGTAATAATTTAATGAATGTGATCGAAACAATTGATAAATTGCAAATCGAAATTATTATTGATGACGCGAATTTAAATATAACGGGCACAAATATACGCGGAATACGATGTTTAAATGTTACCGAGAGCCTAAATGAATTTAACGAAATGGAATTAATTACGACTACGATACTGGATCTAACGACTCTGAATTATTCATCTGAAATTGTAAATACACAAGATGATCTTAGTGATGCGGTACATAAACAAGATGGTCTTAGTGCTGCGGTACGAGAGAAAATCGATGAATTACAAATTATTATAAATAAATCATTACAGCATGTAACACGCATGCGTCTGATAGTAACAATTTTAGTAATATCAATCGGTTTAATGTTGACGATTTTTATATTTTCTCTGGTACGTAAGAAGGTTAATTGTAATACAACTAGCTACAAACTATTGGAAACATATGAACCTATCTAATCGGCCAAATTAAACAAATCAAAACTCTTTGCTAATTATTAAGTGAAGAAAGCCAAACGAAATTTGATAAGAGTAAGAGTTTTAACAAACGTGTATTTTTAATCAAACCTATATGATGGCATTGACGGATATTTAATTGAAATTTATAAATTTTACGATTTTAATTAACCGATTATAATTTATTTTAGTAATACCTGTATATTAAGTAATTATTAGTTTGGATTGTATAATTTAAATTCAGTAATAACTATTGCGATCTATATTTTTACTATAATTTAATTAATTTAGTTAATTTAGTTAGTTAGTTAATTTTATGTATCTGTATAAGTTCAAATAAATTTTGCTTTTATTCAACATTACGATTTATTGATTTAATTATTTTATTTTAATTAATAATCAGGCACACAACGAATATTTCGATCATAAGACATCAAATTGATTTAGAGCTACGACCAAGTCTAAGCTTATTTCTTGGAGATAGCCGGACCAACCTTATACTGTCATTAAATATAACAAAATCTTGTTGGAAATGTTATTAGCTAATAAGCTTAATTTGAAATCGAACTCATTAAAATTAGTATTTAACATTATTTATTTTGTATACTTGGACTTGAAAGTCGGTAAATAAATAAATTGATTGACCCGAACCGGTTTACAGGCACATGAATATCAATATTGGCAAGAAATTTAGTTAAATCAACTGCACTATTTAAAACATCAGAGATGAACATAAATGCCACAACCTTACGCCTATCAATAAGTGATTCCAGATTTACAATTTTACAGCGTTCGGTGTAAGGTGGTAAATTCCTTTTATTCTGCAAATTGTTAGTTTAAGATCAAACGTGTACTCGTTTAATTCGATCGTGTACTATCACTTAATGGAAAGTGGATTATGAAAATCCTTGGTCGCACGACGAACGAATCCAAGTAATCTATATTAGACTTAGCTACAATTAAGTTAAGATCAATCCAGAAAATTCAACTGATGGACCAAGATGACTCCCAAATCCTTAAATGTCAAGTAACCATCTTTCCTCTCCTGAAGAAACTTATAACCACACATTTTTCTAGGTTTAAGTATAATTTCCGATGCATTAAGCATCAACGAATGTCCAAAACAACTTATAGGATCAAACGTCAAATTATCTTCAAGATTTGAGATATAGCTTCTGTAAGCGAAATCACCAGCGAGAATGATCACCATTTAATTTAGCAACCTTGTGAGCTTTATCTTCTTCCTATTTCTTAAATTGATTAAGTTATTATTAAACCACGGTTGATGGTTATTAGCCTTAAATAAAACACAGTGTAATGCATCAACTGAAGCATCTACATCGCTCCATTTATGATCAAAAATCTCATCTAGAAATATCTGCTTTTTTAAAATTATAATTCATCGTGGGTTGTTCATGATTATTGAATTTTCAAAATATGTCGCTCCAAACAGTCAAAGTCGATTTCCAATCCATAATGGTGTAGTCTCTCAGGAAGCAATAGCGACATTGACTTTGTAATCGAACAATAATTAGGCAATTAAATTACCAGCTTTATAAATTTGATGCAAGTCTAGCGATGACACAGAGTCAAAAAAATGTGTTCATCACCGTTAAAAATATTGGTCGGGAAGACGAGGAACCGATTGTCATCATCGTACCGCCAAATCCGCAGCTAAATATTTAATGTTATCCAAGTGTAAAGTATAAATCTGACTAGCACTTTGAGGTGGAATGTACGCCACAAGGTTACAATTCGGACATATTACTACTTAGTGGAAAATTGAGTCATGTACAGCGACGAGCACACCACCAGCAAAGATAAAAATGCGAGGCCACGAAGAAATGGAAATTGACAATCAATGGGTGGTTCTGTACAATCCGCTCCTCTTCAAAAAATATTTAAGGTCCATATAAACGTCGAATACTGAAATTCTGTAAAATCGATCATATATATATATATATATAGTATGTCTGCAAGTAACAAGTGCAGCAATATGTCCATCTTTGCAGTGACCAAAGAAAATCAACACAACGATATAGTACAGCATTCATACACAACACTGTGGCACAAAGTTTTTGTTGCCCAACCGCTGAATGTGCCTCTTATTCCCTTATTGGACCATATCATCTCCTGTACTAATTAATAACTCATAGATAATTTCTGCATTTACTTAGTTTGTGACTTTCTTACCTGCGTATACGGATCTCTGCGCAGGCGGACTTTTATTTCTCCGATACTCGTGGGAATCTAATGGAAAGATCAAACAAAAAAAAAATCAAAGGGCACCGGCTCTCCTCAAAAGCCGGTATCAGCGAAGGGAGGTACCGCGAACCTACGGGCGGGGCCTTGATAGGTGCAAAGGCGGTTGATTCTAGGGCACTGGTCCCGGGGGTTAGCGGTACCAACGCAGCGCAGGGGAGGAGGACGAAAGAAATTTCTCCGGCGAAAAGGCGGTACAGAAATTGCCTCTCGGCATTTAGAATTCTCGAGAAGTGGGCTGCGACCCCCGAGGCAGTTCACGGAAGAACAGAGAATATCGGTAGCTTGGACAAGGAGCACTGTGGGCTGCGGAAGCTCGGAAAGAGACCATGTGTCGAAAAGACAGCGGTCCCAGGACGAGGTGAAAGTAGTCAACAGCAAGCGGGCCAAGTTGCTGACTGACAAGAAGCTAAGCTCCAACTCAGGGACGAAGCTGTTCAGCGATGTCCTGAAAGAGCATTTGTTGATGCTAGCCGTAATTGACGAAAGTCAAGAAAATGGAGCATCACGGCGGAAAAATGGAGGTTGGTGTATAATGCCTCGTCCTTTTAAAGGTCCTGGGAGAAAATGCAGGACCACCCCCATCCTGCAGAGATGCGAGATGGTATCAAGGGCGTGTGAAGATGACTGCATGCTCGGACTCTAGGGGAGGTGTGGCTAGGCGCAAAGCTTGCGGCAGTTAGCCAGAAGGAAATTCCCGGCTGGAAGGCCAAGGGCACGTGTCTGGCTGTCATCCAGTCCAGTCATCCAGTCCAGTAACCCGAATCTTCCGACCGGAAATTGGAAGATCGTCAAACAGGAGGAGGCGAAGGAGGGCTCGAAATTATCAATTATGGTAATCAATAAGGAGTCCCTTGCCCCCCTGCAAAAACGAAGGGAGTAATTGACTTCGGATTCGGGTCAATGACTCTCAACGTTTATAAAAAGGATGGGGCGAAAGCGCGTACGGGAGGCCAACCGGAGGATGGTGGCAACCCGACCAGGCCTGAAGGGGGTACCAGCAACATGGGTGGAGAAACTGAGGGTAGGGGGGAGAGTGAACCCAGCGACCTCTGTCTGACAAGGATTCACTTGGAGGATGAGGAGGGGTACATAAGCGAAGGAGCTGGTGTACCGATAGAGGAGGATGTCGGCAGCCCGGCCAGACGGGGGACTGATAAGTCCTCTACAGAGGGTATGAGGGTTGGTGAGACGGGCGAATCCGGCGCATTCCAAAATATTGGGAAATAATATTCATGCAGTAGCAAGAATATACCATAGAGGTAGGTAGAGGTTATATGGTTATGATTAAGATAACACAAATTAACCTTCACCATTCTAAGGTTGCTTCGGCAGCTCTACTCCTCAGGCTGACTGGTTCGGGTGAGGATGTAATACTAATCCAAGAACCTTGGATTAATAACACCAGGATCTGTGGCCTCAGAACCAAGGGGTACAAAATTATATCCTCTAGTAAGTCTGGGAAGATCAGATCTTGTATTCTTGGGAAAATTAATATTAACATTTTCCTTCTCTCTCAATACAGCAATGGTGACACTACTGCAGTTAGCCTGGAAGTAGGCACTTGTAGATAGTTTCAGCCTCCATGGACCGGGAGAAGGAGGTTCCTCCGGATAACCTGGAGGAGCTGATCCGTGAAGCGGAACAATCAAAGGTAGGTGTGGTACTGGGAGTTGATGCTAATGCGCATTACACTATCTGGGGAAGCACGGACATTATTGAAAGGGGTGAGTCGCTTTTTGATTATTTGATGAGTACTAACCTTTCAGTGTGTAATATTGGGCGGGAACCCACATTTATTACTAGTAACCGGCAGGAGGTTCTAGACATGACCCTTGCCTCAAATAATATTCTTCATATGGTTAAAAATTAGAGGGTGGATAAGGAGCACTCCTTTTCTGATCATATATATTTAATCTATAGCCTCGATATTCACCCTGCTACCCGGGAAGCCTTCAGGAACCCTAGAAGGATCAACTGGAGCAAATGTGGGGAATTATTGGAGGAAATGTTACCGGCGAGGGCTATGAAGACCCCGACGAGCGTTAGGGAGCTGGAGGACATGGTGGCTAGCGTTACCAGCGCATGCAACTGATCCTTTTGTGCTGCCTGCTCACTGGCTAAGCCTAGGGGTAGGCAAAAACCGGTATGGTGGCCCATGGAACTTAGAACAGCCAAAAATACAAGGGAGGCTCAGGAATTTATAAGAAAGAATTAAGAAAGGCACAAAGGAGGTTTTGGAGAATCTTCTGTGATAAAATGGAAGAGGTATCCGAAACCTCCCGCCTTAGAAAGATTCTTTCCAATAGTACAGCTAGTCCCAGTTTTTTGATAAAACCGGGCGGATCTTGGACAGCTTCTAGTGGAGAATCTCTGGAGCTTCTCTTCGAGACACACATCCCTGGGAGCTTTGAAGACCTGTTGGTGCATAACAATCATCAGGAATCATTGTCAGTATTCACAGTGGATATCGTAACCAGGAAACGGATCCTATGGGCACTGAGGGGTTTTAAATCATTTAAATCGGCTGGTCCTGATCAAATTATACCAGCGGAAATTCAAAATAACTCAGTAATTATTCTTCCCCACCTGGAAGCTATATCCAAAGGGTGTTTGAAGCTGGGCTATATTCCTAGGTACTGGACGGAGGTCAATGTGGTGTTCATACCGGAGGCGGGGAAAAGCTCACATGTCTATCCTAAGGACCTAAGACCAATAACTTTATCATTCTTTCGTTTGAAAACTTCGGGAAGGCTGCTGGATGTATACATCAGAGATATAATAGGTGGAAGGAAGTGGGCATCGTCTCAGCATGCGTACCGAAAGGGTAATGTGTGGATACTGCTATGCAAGCCTTGGTGTATACGATTGAGAAATCGATTAATTCGAAGGAATTCTGGTTGGTGGCCTTCCTGGATATAGAAGGCGCCTTTAATAATGTGAAGGCAGAGGCACTCGTGTAGGGATTGTCATTTTAGGAGGTGGACGTTCCTCTGATAGGGTTAATCAATTATATGTTGTGAAGCAGGATTGTTAGCTCGAAGTTGGGGGACTCTGCAATCAAGAGACGAGTAACTAGGGGAACCCCGCAGGAGGGGTTCTGTCCCCTGTGGAGGCCAAACGTCATGGCGGTAAACTCAAAGATTCCGAAGGGCGTCGTGATTGCTGTCTTTTGTATGTCATCTGGATGAATACGGACTTGATGAAATGCCCTTTGCAAATTTATCTTGGAAAAGATTTCCTTGCCAAACAAATTCGCAGTAAAATCCTGTATGAAGGGGATCGGATAGCGGTCACATACGGTTTGTTGCGCCACGAACCATTCTGTTTTGCGACCATTTGTAACGGACTGGCCCAGTTGCTTGAAGAGCAGCGACATATGCCTTGCTTCATTAGAAATTCGAATTCTGCTCGAGCAGCAGCCAATTTGACAGGGTCTAGTCGTCTTTTTGGTGAGAAAACATTGATATTTCGATTTATGCACTTCACCTTTAATTGTGTTTCACGATCTATCAGCATGCTTCGTTATAAATCGATGAGTAAATCATAGTTTGAGATAAAATCGGAGCCCAATATAGGTGTTTGGATATCGGCTATAAGAAATTCCCAATCGTATGGTCGTTTTAATCCCAAGTCTAGCTGTAGCCTAATTGTGCCATAGGTTGTTATAGGCGTTGATTTTTTTTTTTGGCACGGCTGTGAAACTTTGACATCGGCGCTAGTGTCGATGATGAACGATCGAGCAGATTTTCGGTCGATGATAGAAAGTCTACTTATGCCAGTTTGTGGGTGATCCGCTGAACCACAAGGGGCAGCAGATTCGGTTCATTTGAGTGAATCATTTTCATCTGGCCCGGTTGGTTTACGGTAATGGCACGGGCTGCGGAATTTTCCTGAATCTTTCCCGAACTTCCTGTGATACCAGCAGTATCCTGGCGTTAAACTCGACTGCGACCACCGCCGCTTCGCGTTTGACTTCGGCTCCGACCTTTGTCTTGGCCATGTTGTGACATTAGTTTCTCCATGTTTCTGGCGAGTATATTAATCTCGTGTCTAATTTGGTCCAACCCATCCAGTGAACCGTTTGATGATAAAGTAGATGGTGCCACGTTAATTGGACGTGAACTTGCTACGTTGATCATGCGCATTTGTAATGCATCCATAATGGCGTCGGCAATTCTTGTAATTTTCTCGATTGTACCACTTGATGCTACGACTGCAGCACGCTCATGGTCCGGCAGGCGTTGGGCTCATATACTATTAACGGCCTCATTGTTCATTGTGTCTCCAGCCACGTGGCGGTGAAATAATTGGCTTCGGCGCAGATCACCGAGTGGCAATTCGGATAGTAACCGGTTTATACGACGTTGATAACTTTCGGAAAAATATGCGATTAATTTGCTTTTGATGTATTTGTTCTGGAGCGGCGTTGATATCTTCGGTTAGCTGTGGTAATATAGACGGTTCTAGTGAAGCTAATACTGTATTGAACTTTTAGCGTCTGCCACGATGCCTCATGCGAGAAACCAAAAATTTAATGAATAAAACCATGCTTCAATATCGTTGTTTTGAAGCCGAGGTATCGGTATTTTGGCGAAGAAATTAACTTCCGCTCGTTGTTCTTGTGTAGGTGGTGCGTCTGTCCCGTTAACATTTCCCGATTATGTTTCGTTGGTTTGGTTTTTATTATCGAGACCCTCTCCAGCCATAACTGTTCACTTTCAAAATTAAAATTTATGTCGATATTATTTATTCGTTGGGTTATTGCTCGTTAATTCGTAAAACAAACCCAAAAAAAATTTGTTAAAATGGTTAACGGTGTCGTTCACAAAATAAAATTAACCACGGTAAACAGTTATATTGCACTTTACTTTCGACGAGCACGTTTTCGATACCGTTAGCCTTAGCACTAGATAATCGTTAGTCTATGTAATAAATATGCCATGCAAAACACGTGATCTTATTAATTAATTTTCGATTAATACAATGAAATTCGATCGGTATTATTAATTAATACTTGACACAATTATTGAAAAATATTTCGCGTTTTAAAATCGTCGGTAAGTCACCACTTGTAGAGATATGCGATCTCTTTTTATTCGAATAAAACGTTGTTAATTTAATGTCGGTACAGCACGAAAACACGATGTTGCTTGTTACGATTTATACAGAAGAATGTTTTTCTTTATTATTTCTAAAAATGAATACAAAAAAGGAGTACACAATTGACAGATGTTAAATGTAGCGGATTCCACATGAGTTTAAATTTAAATGTAGTGGATGTCACATACATACTCACAAATTTCATTGTATGGATCTGACCGTTTAACGACATTGGGTTACATTTGCTTTGTATATTTCTACGTCCTAAATTCTATTAAGCTTCTCTCCATTTTGGTATTTTGTGTAATATTTTTTAAATTTTCATCGTAGCTAGTTTGCTTGTGTTTCATTTGAGTACGGTGTTGATCATAATTCGACCGAATGTTGTTTTACACAATCACTAATTTCACCTCTTGCTGTACATTTAATTTTAAATGATCTATTGGTCACATGAGGTCAATATTATTTGAACAAATTTAAGAGGTTTTTATTCCGAATGGAAGCATCTTCATTATTTTTTTTTTGTTCTGATTACTTTGCGTCCATGTCTGCTTATACTATAAATAAATAAATTTAAAAAAATGAAGTATCAAATGGGTCGTTACATTAACTGCAATGAAGCGATTTGTCTAATTTTAAGTTCCCCAATACATGATTGAAATCCAGTGATTGTCCATTTAACCGCCCACTTAGCAAATCGACTACGTGTGTATTTCACCAGGGAGATGGCAGAACAAGTTGTGACGGAACTACCAACGCTCGGGGCGAGTTTACACGACAACCGTCGACAGTATTATTTGTGAAATATGTATATCGAAAAGTATACCAGCGATTATTTCGCTTTGGTTTGGTAACCAAACGCTAATTCAACTGAGAGTCCAGCCACCACGACGAAGTGGGTTTGACGCCACGGACAGTGAACTATTAAGGGGAAAAAGTTACAATGTTGAAGAGTTGAGATGCTCTACCTTAATAAACCCTTACTAATTCAGTTGGAACATGGACCGAATTTACAAAGGCCTACAGAAAGTCCTTCGAAGTACTGTCATAGTGCCTTTGGTAATATTTTCGGGCATTTTTCGTCAAATGCTACCTGCCATATCGAGATGGACGCCAGCCAATGATATTGAAAGACTTAACCATCTGGCAGCACGCACAAAAAATAAAATTAACAACAAATATGAGAAAGCGAATCATGGGAGAAGAAAGAGCGCAAGTATAAGGGGAAAAACTTCTGCGAATAGGAGAAGGCACCTACCAAGTAAACAAAAATTCCAGCCAAGTCTTAATTGACAAATGGGTTGTGCGTCATCAGATATCGTCGAAAATTACACCTATACCCTAGAGTGGCTGTGGGAACGAGATATTCTAGTGACAAAAAACCAAATTGTCAACAACATCAACAAGACTATCTAAGACATGATTCCTGTCGAAAATAAAATTTACAATAGCAAAAAAACTCTGAATCAAACATCTGCAAAATATCATCATCGAACAGAGTATAATGAAAGGCAAGGATAAAGGGTAAACGGCATTTATATTTCGATATTGTGGGGTCAACTTGAAGGAATCGTGCTTCTCACACGGCCAATTAGACATAACATATTCAAGAGCTTGAGAGGTTGTTGGGCCTTAAATAAATACTAAACAAAATAAATTTGAATTTAAATCCACTTTTGTGTCTTTTCCCTCTTCAAAATTAGGGAAATGGAAAATCTTTACTCTTCCACTATAAAAAAACCAAATTAAGGTTAAATCAAATTTTCAAAATGCTGTGAGCTGCAACTTCAATGAAACATAATTTATTTGGAATCTAGCTCTCGCCTAGTCCATCTACAAAAGTAAATCATTTCAAGGTTTTTTTTTGACAAATAGGCAATTAAATTGTAGCTTTCACATTTTATAATCCGATATAATTAATTAATTATAATCAATCGTAAATCTTGACGATTTTAAAAATTTCCTTAGTGTCAAATTTTTAAGGTCGAACAACAGAACGCTTGACGAATTAAAAAAAAATTAATTGCGATTGCAATATGACACACCAATTACCTAAACCAAATAACAATTTTTGATGGTGTTTGTGTAAATAATTTTAAAATTTTTAAATCCTAATCTTATCAGTAAGATAAAAATTGAATACACTTTACTCGAAATTATTTATATTGTATATGTTTGTACGAATTTTTAATTTAAGATAGTCAACTCAAGTGAAAGTTATTTCCGCGAATAATAAATCAGCAAAATAGTTTTAGAATAAAATTGAAAGGTTATTAAAAATTGTGTTTTTAATTAATACAAACTAATAAATTGTGAAATATTTTCAGTTATAAAATGTATCTGGTGCTGTATATCAATGTGATATTTATTGTGCTAACCCCAATTGCTGCATCGTTGATATGTATCAGAGATAAGGATACGTGTATAATTAATAAATACCACTATGACCCGAAATTTTCTTTGGATTTCGAAATCGATCCTGTTAGTATTGGTCCGCTCGCGATTTTAAGTTTCAACAATTCAATAATTGTGGAATCACCTGATAGTATCTGTAAACATTTGAATCTAGTGCGAATAATAAACTTTACCGATACCCAAATGTACAGACTAGCTTCGACAACGTTCAATTTCTGCACTAATTTACAGGGAATTATTTTAAAGGGCAATTTTTTAAGTGACTTGCCCGATGCGATATTTAATGGCGTCGATTATTTGATGAACATCGATTTATCATACAATCTGTTCACACAAATAAATGGTAATGCATTTAAAAATTTAAAGAATTTACTTCAAATTGATTTGTCTCATAATCAGTTAATTATTGTACCATCAATTGTTTTTCCTGTGAGCTTAAGACATTTAGATTTGAGTTTTAATCAACTCACCTCATTTTCTGCAAGTCAGTTAAAAAATATGGAGACCCTAAATTTAAATAACAACGCTTTAACAGTTTTAACATTAAATACAAATATTAGAACATTAAAGGCTGACAACAATTATTTACAATCGTCAAGTATATTTGCTAATAGCCCTACTTTAGTTAACTTATCATTGAAAAATAATTCGTTCAATAATTTTGACGCTATCAGAAATTTACCGAACGAAATTTCAACTTGGTTGTATCTAGACTTGTCGGAGAATCCCATGCAAAATATCACGTGGAATAAAACTGAAGAACCATTTACGAAATGTTCCAAATTAAAAAGATTTATTTTTCAAAATTTAACTCCATTTCATGATTATTTAAATGGTTTGGATATTTCATCAAATAATCTAACGTCTATCTATTTTTTAAGTGCAATACCGCGATTAAGTAACATTAAATATTTAAAATTAAATAATAATAATTTAAGTTTGAATACATTTAAATGGTTGTATTATTTATTTCCTGAGTTAAATGTGATTGATATTTCGGAAAATAATTGGAATTGTAATAATTTAAAGAGCGTGATCGAAACAATTGATAAATTACAAATCGAAATTATTATTGATGACGCGAATTTAAATAAAACGGGCAGAAATATACGCGGAATACGATGTTCAAGGGTTACTGAAAGCCTAAATGATTTTCACGAGAGCGAATTAATTACGACATTAGATCCAACGACTCTGATAAACTTACATGAAATCGAAAATACACAAGATGATCATAGTGATGCGGAAATACGAAAGAAAATTGACGAATTACAAATTATTATAAGTAAATTGTTGCAGCATATAAAATGTATGCGTCTGATAATAACAATTTTAGTAATATCAATCGGTATAATGTTAACTATTTTTATATTTTCTCTGTTACGTAAGAAGGTTAATTGTAATAACGTGTCAACTAACTATAACCGAATAGAAACATGATCTAATTTAATCGGCCAAATTAAACAATTTATAACTGTAATTTAATTAAAAAATGAAGAATTCCAGGAGAGCTTAATAAACTTAATTAAAGATTTTTGACAAACAAATTAATTAAAGTTGTATCTGTTTGAAGAAACTAAATAAATTAAAGAACTAACTAAATACATTTAAGTCAAGTCAGTAATACTTCATTATTTATTTTTAAGAATACTTTATAAGATGTAATATATATTAAGTAATTATTGATTATAATTTATTGATGTACATAGGTTAAAAAACCTACCCGGTTGGGGTTGGATTTTACTTATTCAAATAAATAAACCGTAATTTTATTCAACATTTATTAAAACCATTATCAAATGTTTGTAAAACACAAAACAATAAAAAAAAGAAATTTGGTTTATCTGACTTCGCCAACGACACTTTGCCCAGATAGCGTCCGTTATAGACCACTAAACCTAATTTTGGCCAAGGTCATTAAAAGATGTGACGATTTTTCTTAAATATTTTTTAAACAGACTTAAAATTATGCTTAGATTATTTGGAACTGGCACATGTTGAATAGCAATCAATGTTGCATTCGCCAATTCTGCTATTTTCCTATAGTCGGTGGTTCTCTAGTTTGTATGACTAGTTTTAAAATTTTCTTCCGACTTATATTGTACTATCTGGATAGAAATTACAGGCTGCGGTCAGTACAATATAAAACAAGTACCTATTTCTGTTTAATTTCGATTTTTGTTTATTTCCCGGTTCTTGATGGCTTGAATGCTCGATTATAATAGAGCGATGACAAGTATTTTTATTTTTATTTCATGACCTGTAATTGCTATGCTATACATTTCATAGACAATTCTATTTCAAGAAAATCACCTTACTATAGCTCAGCCGATTCAGGCCTAAAAAATCAAAAATCTGCAATTGTGCGGCGATTGCAGTTCCTGATACTTCTAACGATAGGTCTCGGGACCTGTAATTGCTATGCCATACATTTCATAGACAATTCGATTTGAAGAAAATCACCTTACTATAGCTCAGCCGATTCAGAGCTGTAAAAGTCCAAAATCTGCAATTACACTCCGATTGCGATTCTTGAAAGCTCTAATGATAGGTCTCGGGACCTGTAATTGCTATGCCAAACCCCATTCAAATTGGTTGATCATTTCCATACATTTCACCGAAAATTCGATTTGAAGAAAATCGCCTTACTATTATAGCTAAGCCGATTCAGGCCAATAAAAATCAAAAATCTGCAATTGTGCTTCGATTGCGGTTCCTGATACTTCTAATGATAGGTCTTGGGACTTGTAATTGCTATGCCATACATTTAATAGACAATTCGATTTGAAGAAAATCACCTTACTATAGCTCAGCCGATTAAGAGCTGTAAAAGTCCAAAATCTGCAATGACGCTCCTATTGCGGTTCTTGAAAGCTCTAATGATATGTCTCGGGACCTGTAATTGCTATGCCAAATTCGATTTAAATTGGTTTGATCATTTCCATACATTTAACCGAAAATTCGATTTGAAGAAAATCGCCTTACTAAAGGCTCAGCCGATTCAGGCCTATAAAAATCAAAAATCTGCAATTGTGCTCCGATTGCGGTTCCTGATACTTCTAATGATAGGTCTCGGGACCTGTAATTGCTATGCCATATATTTCATAGACAATTCTATTTGAAGAAAATCACCTTACTATAGCTCAGCCAATTCAGGGCTTTAAAAATCCAAAATCTGCAATTATGCTCCGATTGCGGTTCCTGATACTTTTAATGATAGGTCTCGGGACCTGTAATTGCTATGCCATATATTTCATAAACAATTCGATTTGAAGAAAATCACCTTACTATAGCTCAGCCGATTCAGAGCTGTAATTGCGAGCGGTTCTTGAAAACTCTAATGATAAGTATCGGGAGCTGTAATTGCTATGCCAAACCCCATTTCAATTGGTTGAACATTTCCATACATTTAACCGAAAATTCGATATGAAGAAAATCGCCTTACTATATGTAGCTCAGCCGATTCAGGCCTATAAAAATCAAAAATCTGTAATTGTGCTCCGATTGCGGTTCCTGATAATTCTAATGATAGATCTCGGGACCTGTAATTGCTAAGCCAAACATTTAATAGACAATTCGATTTGAAGAAAATCACCTTACTATAGCTCAGCCGATTCAGAGCTGTAAAAGTCCAAAATCTGCAATTACGCTCCGATTGCGGTTCTTGAAAGCTCTAATGATAGGTCTCGGGACCTGTAATTGCTATGCCAAACCCCATTAATATTAGTTGATCATTTCCATACATTTCACAGAAAATTCGATTTGAAGAAAATCGCCTTACTATAGCTCAGCCCATTCAGGCCTATAAAAATCAAAAATCTGCAATTGTGCTCCGATTGCGGTTCCTGATACTTTTAACGATAGGTCTCGGGACCTGTAATTGCTATGCCATATATTTCATAGACAATTCGATTTGAAGAAAATCACCTTACTATAGCTCAGCCGATTCAGAGCTTTAAAAGCCCAAAATCTGCAATTACACTACGATTGCGGTTCTTGAAAGCTCTAATGACAGGTCTCGGGACCTGTAATTGCTATGCCATACATTTCATAGACAATTAGATTTGAAGAAAATCACCTTACTATAGCTCAGCCGATTCAGAGCTGTAAAAGTCCAAAATCTGCAATTACACTCCGATTGCGGTTCTTGCAAACTCTAATGATAGGTCTCGGGACCTGTAATTGCTATGCCAAACCCTATTTCAATTGGATGATTATTTCCATACATTTCACAGAAAATTCGATTTGAAGAAAATCGCCTTAATATAGCTCAGCCGATTCAGGCCTATAAAAATCCAAAATCTTCAATTATGCTCCGATTGCGGTTCCTGATACTTCTAACAATAGGTCTAGGGACCTGTAATTGCTATGCCATATATTTCATAGACAATTCGATTTGAAGAAAATCACCTTACTATAGCTAAGCCAATTCATGGCTTTAAAAATCCAAAATCTGCAATTATGCTCCGATTGCCTTTCCTGATACTTCTAATGATAGGTCTCGGGACCTGTAATTGCTATGCCATACATTTCATAGACAATTCGATTTGAAGAAAATCACCTTACTATAGCTCAGCCGATTCAGAGCTGTAAAAGTCCAAAATCTGCAATTACACTCCGATTGCGGTCCTTGAAAGCTCTAATGATAAGTATCGGGACCTGTAATTGCTATGCGAAACCTTATTTAAATTAGTTTAACATTTCCATACATTTCACCGGAAATTCGATTTGAAGAAAATCGCCTTACTATAGCTCAGCCGATTCAGGCCTATTAAAATCAAAAATCTGCAATTGTGCGTCGATTGCGGTTCCTGATACTTCTAATGATAGATCTCGGGACCTGTAATTGCTATGCTATACATTTCATAGACAATTCTATTTGAAGAAAATCACCTTACTATAGCTCAGCCGATTCAGAGCTGTAAAAGTCCAAAATCTGCAATTACGCTCCGATTGCGGTTCTTGAAAGCTCTAATGATAGGTCTCGGGACCTGTACTTGCTATGCCAAACCCCATTAAAATTGTTGATCATTTCCATACATTTCACCAAAAATTCGATTTGAAGAAAATCGCCTTACTATAGCTCAGCCGATTCAGGCCTATAAAAATCAAAAATATGCAATTGTGCTCCGATTGCGGTTCCTGATACTTCTAATGATAGGTCTCGGGGCCTGTAATTGCTATGCCATACATTTCATAGACAATTCGATTTGAAGTAAATCACCTTACGCTCAGCCAATTCAGGCCTATAAAAATCAAAAATTTGCAATTGTGGTCCGATTGCCGTTCCTGATACTTCTAATGATAGGTCTCGGGACCTGTAATTGCTATGCCATACATTTCATAGACAATTCGATTTGAAGAAAATCAAGTTACTATAGCTCAGCCGATTCAGGCCTATAAAAATCAAAAATCTGCAATTGTGCTCCGATTATGGTTCCTGATACTTCTAATGATAGGTCTCGGGTTCTGTAATTGCTATGCCATACATTTCATAGACAGTTCGATTTGGAGAAAATCACCTTACTATAGCTCAGCCGATTCAGAGCTGTAAAAGTCCAAAATCTGCAATTACACTCAGAATGCGGTACTTGAAAGCTCTAATGATAGGTCTCGGGACCTGTAATTGCTATGCCAAACCCCATTTCAATTAGTTAATTATTTCCATGCATTTCACAGAAAATTCGATTTGAAGAAAATCGCCTTACTATAGCTCAGCCAATTCAGGCCTATAAAAATCAAAAATCTGCAATTGTGCTCCGATTGCGGTTCCTGATACTTCTAATGATAGGTCTCGGGACCTGTAATTGCTATGCCATACATTTCATAGACAATTCGATTTGAAGAAAATCACCTTACTATAGCTCAGCCGATTCAGAGCTGTAAAAGTCCAAAATCTGCAATTACACTCCGATTGCGGTCCTTGAAAGCTCTAATGATAAGTATCGGGACCTGTAATTGCTATGCGAAACCTTATTTAAATTGGTTTAACATTTCCATACATTTCACCGGAAATTCGATTTGAAGAAAGTCGCCTTACTATAGCTCAGCCGATTCAGGCCTATTAAAATCAAAAATCTGCAATTGTGCGTCGATTGCGGTTCCTGATACTTCTAATGATAGGTTTCGGGACCTGTAATTGCTATGCTATACATTTCATAGACAATTCTATTTGAAGAAAATCACCTTACTATAGCTCAGCCGATTCAGAGCTGTAAAAGTCCAAAATCTGCAATTACGCTCCGATTGCGGTTCTTGAAAGCTCTAATGATAGGTCTCGGGACCTGTACTTGCTATGCCAAACCCCATTAAAATTGTTGATCATTTCCATACATTTCACCAAAAATTCGATTTGAAGAAAATCGCCTTACTATAGCTCAGCCGATTCAGGCCTATAAAAATCAAAAATATGCAATTGTGCTCCGATTGCGGTTCCTGATACTTCTAATGATAGGTCTCGGGGCCTGTAATTGCTATGCCATACATTTCATAGACAATTCGATTTGAAGTAAATCACCTTACGCTCAGCCAATTCAGGCCTATAAAAATCAAAAATTTGCAATTGTGGTCCGATTGCCGTTCCTGATACTTCTAATGATAGGTCTCGGGACCTGTAATTGCTATGCCAAACATTTCATAGACAATTCGATTTGAAGAAAATCACCTTACTATAGCTCAGCCGATTCAGAGCTGTAAAATTCTAAAATCTACAATTACCCTCCGATTGCGGTTCTTGAAAGCTCTAATGATAGGTCTCGGGACCTGTAATTGCTATGCCAAACCCCATTAATATTAGTTGATCATTTCCATACATTTCACAGAAAATTCGATTTGAAGAAAATCGCCTTACTATAGCTCAGCCGATTCAGGCCTAAAAAAATCAAAAATCTGCAATTGTGCTCCGATTGCGGTTCCTGATACTTCGAATGATGGATCTAGGGACCTGTAATTGCTATGCTATACATTTCATATACAATTAGAGTTGAAGAAAATCACCTTACTATAGCTCAGCCGATTCAGAGCTGTAAAAGTTCAAAATCTGCAATTACACTCCGATTGCGGTTCTTGAAAGCTCTAATGATAAGTATCGGGACCTGTAATTGCTATGCCAAATTCCATTTAAATTAGTTTGATCATTTCCATACATTTAACCAAAAATTCGATTTGAAGAAAATCGCTTTACTATAGCTCAGCCGATTCAGGCCTAAAAAAAATCAAAAATCTGCAATTGTGCTCCGATTGCGGTTCCTGATACTTCTAATGATAGATTTCGGGACCTGTAATAGCTATGCCACACATTTGATAGACAATTCGATTTGAAGTAAATCACCTTACTCTCAGCCAATTCAGGCCTATAAAAATCAAAAATTTGCAATTGTGGTCCGATTGCCGTTCCTGATACTTCTAATGATAGGTCTCGGGACCTGTAATTGCTATGCCATACATTTCATAGACAATTCGATTTGAAGAAAATCACCTTACTATAGCTCACCTGATTCAGAGCTGTAAAAGTCCAAAATCTGTAATTATGCTCCGATTGCGGTTCTTGGAAGCTCTAATGATAAGTCTCAGGACCTGTAATTGCTATGCCAAACCCCATTAAAATCGTTGATCATTTCCATACATTTCACCAAATATTCGATTTGAAGAAAATCTTCTTATTATAGCTCAGCCGATTCAGGCCTAAAATAATCAAAAATCTTCAATTGTGCTCCGATTGCGGTTCCTGATACTTCTAATGATAGGCCTCGGGACCTGTAATTGCTATGTAATACATTTCATAGACAATTCGATTTGAAGAAAATCACCTTACTATAGCTCAGCCGATTCAGAGCTGTAAAAGTCCAAAATCTGTAATTATGCTACGATTGCGGTTCTTGGAAGCTCTAATGATAAGTCTCGGGACCTGTAATTGCTATGCCAAACACCATTTAAATTGCTTGATCATTTCCATACATTTAACCGAAAATTCGATTTGAAGAAAATCGCCTTACCTCAGCCGATTCAGGCCTATACAAATCAAAAATCTGCAATTGTGCTCCGATTGCGGTTCCTGATACTTCTAATGATAGGTCTCGGGACCTGTAATTGCTATGCCATACATTTCATAGACAATTCGATTTGAAGAAAATCACCTTACTATAGCTCACCTGATTCAGAGCTGTAAAAGTCCAAAATCTGCAATTACGCTCCGATTGCGGTTCTTGAAAGCTCTAATGATAGGTCTCCGGACCTGTAATTGCTATTCCAAACCCCGTTAATATTGGTTGATCATTTCCATACATTTCACCGAAAATTCGATTAGAAGAAAATCGCCTTACCATAGCTCAGCCTGTTCAGGACTATAAAAATCAAAAATCTGCAATTGTGCTCCGATTGCGGTTCCTGATACTTCTAATGATAGGTCTCGGGACCTGTAATTGCTATGCCATATATTTCATAGACAATTCGATTTGAAGAAAATCACCTTAATATAGCTCAGCCGATTTAGGCCTATAAAAATCAAAAATCTGCAATTGTGCTCCTATTGCGGTTCCTGATACTTCTTATGATAGGTCTCGGGACTTGTAATTGCTATGCCATACATTTCATAGACAATTCGATTTGAAGAAAATCACCTTACTATAGCTCAGCCGATTCAGAGCTGTAAAAGTCCAAAATCTGCAATTACACTCCGATTGCGGTTCTTGAAAGCTCTAATGATAGGTCTCGGGACCTGTAATTGCTATGCCAAAGCCCATTTCAATTGGTTGATTATTTTCATACATTTCACAGAAAATTCGATTTGAAGTAAATCGCCTTACTATAGCTCAGCAATTTCAGGGCTTTAAAAATCCAAAATCTTCAATTATGCTCCGATTGCGGTTCTTGAAAGCTCTAATAATAAGTTTCGGGACATGTAATTGCTATTCCAAACCTTATTTAAATTGGTTGGTCATTTCCATACATTTCACCGAAAATTCGATTTGAAGAAAATCGCCTTACTATAGCTCAGCCGATTCAGGCCTATAAAAATCAAAAATCTGCAATTGTGCTCCGATTGCGGTTCCTGATACTTCTAATGATAGGTCTTGGGACTTGTAATTGCTATGCTATACATTTCATAGACAATTCGATTTGAAGAAAATCACCTTACTATAGCTCAGCCGATTCAGAGCTGTAAAAGTCCAAAATCTGTAATTATGCTCCGATTGCGGTTTTTGGAAGCTCTAATGATAAGTCTCGGGACCTGTAATTGCTATGCCAAACCCCATTTAAATTGCTTGATCATTTCCATACATTTCACCGAAAATTCGATTTAAAGAAAATCGCCTTACCTCAGCCGATTCAGGCCTATACAAATCAAAAATCTGCAATTGTGCTCCGATTGCGGTTCCTGATACTTCTAATGATAGGTCTCGGGACCTGTAATTGCTATGCCATACATTTCATAGACAATTCGATTTGAAGAAAATCACCTTACTATAGCTCAGCCGATTCAGAGCTGTAAAAGTCCAAAATCTGTAATTATGCTCCGATTGCGGTTTTTGGAAGCTCTAATGATAAGTCTCGGGACCTGTAATTGCTATGCCAAACCCCATTTAAATTGCTTGATCATTTCCATACATTTCACCGAAAATTCGATTTAAAGAAAATCGCCTTACCTCAGCCGATTCAGGCCTATACAAATCAAAAATCTGCAATTGTGCTCCGATTGCGGTTCCTGATACTTCTAATGATAGGTCTCGGGACCTGTAATTGCTATGCCATACATTTCATAGACAATTCGATTTGAAGAAAATCACCTTACTATAGCTCAGCCGATTAAGAGCTGTAAAAGTCCAAAATCTGTAATTATGCTCCGATTGCGGTTCTTGGAAGCTCTAATGATAAGTCTCGGGACCTGTAATTGCTATGCCAAACCCCATTTAAATTGCTTGATCATTTCCATACATTTCACCGAAAATTCGATTTGAAGAAGATCGCCTTACCTCAGCCGATTCAGGCCTATAAAAATCAAAAATCTGCAATTGTGCTCCGATTGCGGTTCCTGATACTTCTAATGATAGGTCTTGGGACTTGTAATTGCTATGCTATACATTTCATAGACAATTCGATTTGAAGAAAATCACCTTACTATAGCTCAGCTGATTCAGAGCTGTAAAAGTCCAAAATCTGTAATTATGCTCCGATTGCGGTTCTTGGAAGCTCTAATGATAAGTCTCGGGACCTGTAATTGCTATGCCAAACCCCATTTAAATTGCTTGATCATTTCCATACATTTCACCGAAAATTCGATTTAAAGAAAATCGCCTTACCTCAGCCGATTCAGGCCTATACAAATCAAAAATCTGCAATTGTGCTCCGATTGCGGTTCCTGATACTTCTAATGATAGGTCTCGGGACCTGTAATTGCTATGCCATACATTTCATAGACAATTCGATTTGAAGAAAATCACCTTACTATAGCTCACCTGATTCAGAGCTGTAAGAGTCCAAAATCTGCAATTACGCTCCGATTGCGGTTCTTGAAAGCTCTAATGATAGGTCTCCGGACCTGTAATTGCTATTCCAAACCCCGTTAATATTGGTTGATCATTTCCATACATTTCACCGAAAATTCGATTAGAAGAAAATCGCCTTACCATAGCTCAGCCGGTTCAGGACTATAAAAATCAAAAATCTGCAATTGTGCTCCGATTGCGGTTCCTGATACTTCTAATGATAGGTCTCGGGACCTGTAATTGCTATGCCATACATTTCATAGACAATTCGATTTGAAGAAAATCACCTTACTATAGCTCAGCCGATTAAGAGCTGTAAAAGTCCAAAATCTGTAATTATGCTCCGATTGCGGTTCTTGGAAGCTCTAATGATAAGTCTCGGGACCTGTAATTGCTATGCCAAACCCCATTTAAATTGCTTGATCATTTCCATACATTTCACCGAAAGTTCGATTAGAAGAAAATCGCCTTACCTCAACCGATTCAGGCCTATACAAATCAAAAATCTGCAATTGTGCTCCGATTGCGGTTCCTGATACTTCTAATGATAGGTCTCGGGACCTGTAATTGCTATGCCATACATTTCATAGACAATTCGATTTGAAGAAAATCACCTTACTATAGCTCAACCGATTGCAATTGTGCTCCGATTGCGGTTCCTGATACTTCTAATGATAGGTCTCGGGACCTGTAATTGCTATGCCATACATTTCATAGACAATTCGATTTGAAGAAAATCACCTTAATATAGCTCAGCCGATTTAGGCCTATAAAAATCAAAAATCTGCAATTGTGCTCCTATTGCGGTTCCTGATACTTCTTATGATAGGTCTCGGGACTTGTAATTGCTATGCCATACATTTCATAGACAATTCGATTTGAAGAAAATCACCTTACTATAGCTCAGCAGATTCAGATCTGTAAAAGTCCAAAATCTGCAATTACACTCCGATTGCGGTTCTTGAAAGCTCTAATGATAGGTCTCGGGACCTGTAATTGCTATGCCAAACCCCATTTCAATTGGTTGATTATTTCCATACATTTCACAGAAAATTCGATTTGAAGTAAATCGCCTTACTATAGCTCAGCCAATTCAGGGCTTTATAAATCCAAAATCTGCAATTATGCTCCGATTGCGGTTCCTGATACTTCTAATGATAGGTCTTGGGACTTGTAATTGCTATGCTATACATTTCATAGACAATTCGATTTGAAGAAAATCACCTTACTATAGCTCAGCCGATTCAGAGCTGTAAAAGTCCAAAATCTGCAATTACACTCCGATTACGGTTCTTGAAAGCTCTAATGATAGGTCTCGGGACCTGCAATTGCTATGCCAAACCATATTTCAATTGGTTGATTATTTCCATACATTTCACAGAAAATTCGATTTGAAGTAAATCGCCTTACTATAGCTCAGCCAATTCAGGGCTTTAAAAATCCAAAATCTGCAATTATGCTCCGATTGCGGTTCTTGAAAGCTCTAATAATAAGTTTCGGGACATGTAATTGCTATGCCAAACCCCATTTAAATTGGTTGGTCATTTCCATACATTACACCGAAAATTCGATTTGAAGAAAATCGCCTTACTATAGCTCAGCCGATTCAGGCCTATAAAAATCAAAAATCTGCAATTGTGCTCCGATTGCGGTTCCTGATACTTCTAATGATAGGTCTCGGGACCTGTAATTGCTATGCCATACATTTCATAGAAAATTCGATTTGAAGAAAATCACCTTACTATAGCTCAGCCGATTAAGAGCTGTAAAAGTCCAAAATCTGTAATTATGCTCCGATTGCGGTTCTTGGAAGCTCTAATGATAAGTCTCGGGACCTGTAATTGCTATGCCAAACCCCATTTAAATTGCTTAATCATTTCCATACATTTCACCGAAAATTCGATTTGAAGAAAATCGCCTTACCTCAGCCGATTCAGGCCTATACAAATCAAAAATCTGCAATTGTGCTCCGATTGCGGTTCCTGATACTTCTAATGATAGGTCTCGGGACCTGTAATTGCTATGCCATACATTTCATAGACAATTCGATTTGAAGAAAATCACCTTAATATAGCTCAGCCGATTTAGGCCTATAAAAATCAAAAATCTGCAATTGTGCTCCTATTGCGGTTCCTGATACTTCTTATGATAGGTCTCGGGACTTGTAATTGCTATGCCATACATTTCATAGACAATTCGATTTGAAGAAAATCACCTTACTATAGCTCAGCAGATTCAGATCTGTAAAAGTCCAAAATCTGCAATTACACTCCGATTGCGGTTCTTGAAAGCTCTAATGATAGGTCTCGGGACCTGTAATTGCTATGCCAAACCCCATTTCAATTGGTTGATTATTTCCATACATTTCACAGAAAATTCGATTTGAAGTAAATCGCCTTACTATAGCTCAGCCAATTCAGGGCTTTATAAATCCAAAATCTGCAATTATGCTCCGATTGCGGTTCCTGATACTTCTAATGATAGGTCTTGGGACTTGTAATTGCTATGCTATACATTTCATAGACAATTCGATTTGAAGAAAATCACCTTACTATAGCTCAGCCGATTCAGAGCTGTAAAAGTCCAAAATCTGCAATTACACTCCGATTGCGGTTCTTGAAAGCTCTAATGATAGGTCTCGGGACCTGCAATTGCTATGCCAAACCATATTTCAATTGGTTGATTATTTCCATACATTTCACAGAAAATTCGATTTGAAGTAAATCGCCTTACTATAGCTCAGCCAATTCAGGGCTTTAAAAATCCAAAATCTGCAATTATGCTCCGATTGCGGTTCTTGAAAGCTCTAATGATAGGTCTCCGGACCTGTAATTGCTATTCCAAACCCCGTTAATATTGGTTGATCATTTCCATACATTTCACCGAAAATTCGATTAGAAGAAAATCGCCTTACCATAGCTCAGCCGGTTCAGGACTATAAAAATCAAAAATCTGCAATTGTGCTCTGATTGCGATTCCTGATACTTCTAATGATAGGTCTCGGGACCTGTAATTGCTATGCCATACATTTCATAGACAATTCGATTTGAAGAAAATCACCTTACTATAGCTCAGCCGATTAAGAGCTGTAAAAGTCCAAAATCTGTAATTATGCTCCGATTGCGGTTCTTGGAAGCTCTAATGATAAGTCTCGGGACCTGTAATTGCTATGCCAAACCCCATTTAAATTGCTTGATCATTTCCATACATTTCACCGAAAATTCGATTTGAAGAAAATCGCCTTACCTCAGCCGATTCAGGCCTATACAAATCAAAAATCTGCAATTGTGCTCCGATTGCGGTTCCTGATACTTCTAATGATAGGTCTCGGGACCTGTAATTGCTATGCCATACATTTCATGGACAATTCGATTTGAAGAAAATCACCTTAATATAGCTCAGCCGATTTAGGCCTATAAAAATCAAAAATCTGCAATTGTGCTTCTATTGCGGTTCCTGATACTTCTTATGATAGGTCTCGGGACTTGTAATTGCTATGCCATACATTTCATAGACAATTCGATTTGAAGAAAATCACCTTACTATAGCTCAGCCGATTCAGAGCTGTAAAAGTCCAAAATCTGCAATTACACTCCGATTGCGGTTCTTGAAAGCTCTAATGATAGGTCTCGGGACCTGTAATTGCTATGCCAAACCCCATTTCAATTGGTTGATTATTTCCATACATTTCACAGAAAATTCGATTTGAAGTAAATCGCCTTACTATAGCTCAGCCAATTCAGGGCTTTAAAAATCCAAAATCTGCAATTATGCTCCGATTGCGGTTCTTGAAAGCTCTAATAATAAGTCTCGGGACATGTAATTGCTATGCCAAACCCCATTTAAATTGGTTGGTCATTTCCATACATTTCACCGAAAATTCGATTTGAAGAAAATCGCCTTACTATAGCTCAGCCGATTCAGGCCTATAAAAATCAAAAATCTGCAATTGTGCTCCGATTGCGGTTCCTGATACTTCTAATGATAGGTCTTGGGACTTGTAATTGCTATGCTATACATTTCATAGACAATTCGATTTGAAGAAAATCACCTTACTATAGCTCAGCCGATTCAGAGCTTTAAAAGTCCAAAATCTGCAATTACGCTCCGATTGCGGTTCTTGAAAGCTCTAATGATAGGTCTCCGGACCTGTAATTGCTATTCCAAACCCCGTTAATATTGGTTGATCATTTCCATACATTTCACCGAAAATTCGATTAGAAGAAAATCGCCTTACCTCAGCCGATTCAGGCCTATACAAATCAAAAATCTGCAATTGTGCTCCGATTGCGGTTCCTGATACTTCTAATGATAGGTCTCGGGACCTGTAATTGCTATGCCATACATTTCATAGACAATTCGATTTGAAGAAAATCACCTTACTATAGCTCAGCCGATTAAGAGCTGTAAAAGTCCAAAATCTGTAATTATGCTCCGATTGCGGTTCTTGGAAGCTCTAATGATAAGTCTCGGGACCTGTAATTGCTATGCCAAACCCCATTTAAATTGCTTGATCATTTCCATACATTTCACCGAAAATTCGATTTGAAGAAAATCGCCTTACCTCAGCCGATTCAGGCCTATACAAATCAAAAATCTGCAATTGTGCTCCGATTGCGGTTCCTGATACTTCTAATGATAGGTCTCGGGACCTGTAATTGCTATGCCATACATTTCATGGACAATTCGATTTGAAGAAAATCACCTTAATATAGCTCAGCCGATTTAGGCCTATAAAAATCAAAAATCTGCAATTGTGCTTCTATTGCGGTTCCTGATACTTCTTATGATAGGTCTCGGGACTTGTAATTGCTATGCCATACATTTCATAGACAATTCGATTTGAAGAAAATCACCTTACTATAGCTCAGCCGATTCAGAGCTGTAAAAGTCCAAAATCTGCAATTACACTCCGATTGCGGTTCTTGAAAGCTCTAATGATAGGTCTCGGGACCTGTAATTGCTATGCCAAACCCCATTTCAATTGGTTGATTATTTCCATACATTTCACAGAAAATTCGATTTGAAGTAAATCGCCTTACTATAGCTCAGCCAATTCAGGGCTTTAAAAATCCAAAATCTGCAATTATGCTCCGATTGCGGTTCTTGAAAGCTCTAATAATAAGTCTCGGGACATGTAATTGCTATGCCAAACCCCATTTAAATTGGTTGGTCATTTCCATACATTTCACCGAAAATTCGATTTGAAGAAAATCGCCTTACTATAGCTCAGCCGATTCAGGCCTATAAAAATCAAAAATCTGCAATTGTGCTCCGATTGCGGTTCCTGATACTTCTAATGATAGGTCTCGGGACCTGTAATTGCTATGCCATACATTTCATAGACAATTCGATTTGAAGAAAATCACCTTACTATATATAGCTCAGCCGATTCAGAGCTGTAAAAGTCCAAAATCTGGAATTACGCTCCGATTGCGGTACTAGAAAGCTCTAATGATAGGTCTCGGGACCTGTAATTGCTATGCTATACATTTCATAGACAATTCTATTTGAAGAAAATCACCTTACAGCCGATTCAGGGCTGTAAAAGTCCAAAATCTGCAATTACGCTCCGATTGCGGTTCTTGAAAGCTCTAATGATAAGTATCGGGACCTGTAATTGCTATGCCAAACCCCATTTAAATTGTTTGATCATTTCCATACATTTCACCCAAAATTCTATTTGAAGAAAATCGCCTTACTATAGCTCAGCCGATTCAGGCCTATAAAAATCAAAAATCTGCAACTATGCGTCGATTGCGGTTCCTGATACTTCTAATGATATGTCTCGGGACCTGTAATTGCTATGCCATACATTTCATAGACAACTCGATTTGAAGAAAATCACCTTAATATAGCTCAGCCGATTAAGGGCTTTAAAAATCCAATATCTGCAATTATGCTCCGATTGCGGTTCTTGAAAGCTCTAATGATAAGTATCGGGACCTGTAATTGCTATGCCAAACCCCATTTAAATTGGTTGATGATTTCCATACATTTCACCGGAAATTGGATTTAAAGAAAATCGCCTTACTACAGCTCAGCCGATTCAGGCCTATTAAAATCAAAAATCTGCAATTGTGCGTCGATTGCGGTTCCTGATACTTCTAATGATAGGTCTCGGGACCTGTAATTGCTATGCCATACATTTCATAGACAATTCGATTTGAAGAAAATCGCCTTACTATAGCTCAGCCGATTCAAGCCTATTAAAATCAAAAATCTGCAATTGTGCTCCGATTGCGGTTTCTGATACTTCTAATGATAGGTTTTGGGACCTGTAATTGCTATGCTATACATTTCATAGACAATTCTATTTGAAGAAAATCACCTTACTATAGCTCAACCGATTCAGAGCTGTAAAAGTCCAAAATCTGCAATTACGCTCCGATTGCGGTTCTTGAAAGCTCTAATGATAAGTTTTGGGATCTGTAATTGCTATGCGAATCCCCATTTAAATTGGTTGATCATTTCCATACATTTCACCGGAAATTCGATTTGAAGAAAATCGCCTTACTATAGCTCAGCCGATTCAGGCCTATTAAAATCAAAAATCTGCAATTGTGCATCGATTGCGGTTCCTGATACTTCTAATGATAGGTCTAGGGACCTGTAATTGCTATGCCATACATTTCATAGACAATTCGATTTGAAGAAAATCACCTTACTATGGCTCAGCCGATTCAGGGCTTTAAAAATCCAATATCTGCAATTATGCTCCGATTGCGGTTTTTGAAAGCTCTAATGATAAGTATCGGGACCTGTAATTGCTATGCCAAACCCTATTTAAATTGGTTGATCATTTCCATACATTTCACCGAAAATTCGATTTGAAGAAAATCGCCTTACGCTCAGCAGATTCAGGCCTATACAAATCAAAAATCTGCAATTGTGCTCCGATTGCGGTTCCTGATACTTCTAATGATAGGTTTTGGGACCTGTAATTGCTATGCCATACATTTCATAGACAATTCGACTTGAAGAAAATCGCCTTACTATAGCTCAGCCGATTCAGGCCTATTAAAATCAAAAATCTGCAATTGTGCGTCGATTGCGGTTCCTGATACTTCTAATGATAGGTCTCAGGACCTGTAATTGCTATGCCATACATTTCATAGACAATTCGATTTGAAGAAAATCACCTTACTATAGCTCAGCCGATTCAGGCCTATAAAAATCAAAAATCTGCAATTGTGCTCTGATTGCGGTTCCTGATACATCTAATGATAGGTTTCGGGACCTGTAATTGCTATGCTATACATTTCATAGACAATTCTATTTAAAGAAAATCACGTTACTATAGCTCAGCCGATTCAGAGCTGTAAAAGTCCAAAATCTGCAATTACGCTCCGATTGCGGTTCTTGGAAGCTCTAATGATAAGTATCGGGACCTGTAATTGCTATGCGAAACCCCATTTAAATTGGTTGATCATTTCCATACATTTCACCGGAAATTCGATTTGAAGAAAATCTTTTTATTATAGCTCAGCCGATTCAGGCCTAAAATAATCAAAAATCTGCAATTGTGCTCCGATTGCGGTTCCTGATACTTCTAATGATAGGTCTCGGGACCTGTAATTGCTATGTAATACATTTCATAGACAATTCGATTTGAAGAAAATCACCTTACTATAGCTCAGCAGATTCAGAGCTGTAAAAGTCCAAAATCTGTAATTATGCTCCGATTGCGGTTCTTGGAAGCTCTAATGATAAGTCTCGGGACCTGTAATTGCTATGCCAAACCCCATTTAAATTGGTTGATCATTTCCATACATTTCACCGAAAGTTCGATTTGAAGAAAATCGCCTTACCTCAGCCGATTCAGGCCTATACAAATCAAAAATCTGCAATTGTGCTCCGATTGCGGTTCCTGATACTTCTAATGATAGGTTTTGGGACCTGTAATTGCTATGCCATACATTTCATAGACAATTCGATTTGAAGAAAATCACCTTACTATAGCTCACCTGATTCAGAGCTGTAAAAGTCCAAAATCTGCAATTACGCTCCGATTGCGGTTCTTGAAAGCTCTAATGATAGGTCTCCGGTCCTGTAATTGCTATTCCAAACCCCGTTAATATTGGTTGATCATTTCCATACATTTCACCGAAAATTCGATTTGAAGAAAATCGCCTTACCATAGCTCAGCCGGTTCAGGACTATAAAAATCAAAAATCTGCAATTGTGCTCCGATTGCGGTTCCTGATACTTCTAACGATAGGTCTCGGGACCTGTAATTGCTATGCCATACATTTCATAGACAATTCGATTTGAAGAAAATCACCTTAATATAGCTCAGCCGATTTAGGCCTATAAAAATCAAAAATCTGCAATTGTGCTCCTATTGCGGTTCCTGATACTTCTAATGATAGGTCTCGGGACCTGTAATTGCTATGCCATATATTTCATAGACAATTCGATTTGAAGAAAATCACCTTACTATAGCTCAGCCGATTCAGAGCTTTAAAAGCCCAAAATCTGCAATTACACTACGATTGCGGTTCTTGAAAGTTCTAATGACAGGTCTCGGGACCTGTAATTGCTATGCCATACATTTCATAGACAATTAGATTTGAAGAAAATCACCTTACTATAGCTCAGCCGATTCAGGCCTATAAAAATCAAAAATCTGCAATTGTGCTCCGATTGCGGTTCCTGATACTTCTAATGATAGGTCTCGGGACCTGTAATTGCTATGCCATATATTTCATAGACAATTCGATTTGAAGAAAATCACCTTACTATAGCTCAGCCGATTCAGAGCTTTAAAAGCCCAAAATCTGCAATTACACTACGATTGCGGTTCTTGAAAGCTCTAATGACAGGTCTCGGGACCTGTAATTGCTATGCCATACATTTCATAGACAATTAGATTTGAAGAAAATCACCTTACTATAGCTCAGCCGATTCAGAGCTGTAAAAGTCCAAAATCTGCAATTACACTCCGATTGCAGTTCTTGAAAACTCTAATGATAGGTCTCGGGACCTGTAATTGCTATGCCGAACCCTATTTCAATTGGTTAATTATTTCCATACATTTCACAGAAAATTCAATTTGAAGAAAATCGCCTTACTATAGCTCAGCCGATTCAGGCCTATAAAAATCCAAAATCTGCAATTATGCTCCGATTGCGGTTCCTGATACTTCTAACAATAGGTCTAGGGACCTGTAATTGCTAAGCCGATTCAGGCCTATAAAAATCAAAAATCTGCAATTGTGCGTCGATTGCGATTCCTGATACTTCTAATGATAGGTCTCGGGACCTGTAATTGCTATGCCATATATTTCATAGACAATTCGATTTGAAGAAAATCACCTTACTATAGCTCAGCCAATTCAGTGCTTTAAAAATCCAAAATCTGCAATTATGCTCCGATTGCGGTTCCTGATACTTCTAATGATAGGTCTGGGGACCTGTAATTGCTATGCCATACATTTCATAGACAATTCGATTTGAAGAAAATCACCTTACTATAGCTCAGCCGATTCAGAGCTGTTAAAGTCCAAAATCTGCAATTACACTCCGATTGCAGTTCTTGAAAACTCTAATGATAGGTCTCGGGACCTGTAATTGCTATGCCAAACCCTATTTCAATTGGTTAATTATTTCCATACATTTCACAGAAAATTCTATTTGAAGAAAATCGCCTTACTATAGCTCAGCCGATTCAGGCCTATAAAAATCAAAAATCTGCAATTGTGCTCCGATTGCGGTTCCTGATACTTCTAATGATAGGTCTCGGGACCTGTAATTGCTATGCCATATATTTCATAGACAATTCGATTTGAAGAAAATCACCTTACTATAGCTCAGCCGATTCAGAGCTTTAAAAGCCCAAAATCTGCAATTACACTACGATTGCGGTTCTTGAAAGCTCTAATGACAGGTCTCGGGACCTGTAATTGCTATGCCATACATTTCATAGACAATTAGATTTGAAGAAAATCACCTTACTATAGCTCAGCCGATTCAGAGCTGTAAAAGTCCAAAATCTGCAATTACACTCCGATTGCAGTTCTTGAAAACTCTAATGATAGGTCTCGGGACCTGTAATTGCTATGCCGAACCCTATTTCAATTGGTTAATTATTTCCATACATTTCACAGAAAATTCAATTTGAAGAAAATCGCCTTACTATAGCTCAGCCGATTCAGGCCTATAAAAATCCAAAATCTGCAATTATGCTCCGATTGCGGTTCCTGATACTTCTAACAATAGGTCTAGGGACCTGTAATTGCTAAGCCGATTCAGGCCTATAAAAATCAAAAATCTGCAATTGTGCGTCGATTGCGATTCCTGATACTTCTAATGATAGGTCTCGGGACCTGTAATTGCTATGCCATATATTTCATAGACAATTCGATTTGAAGAAAATCACCTTACTATAGCTCAGCCAATTCAGTGCTTTAAAAATCCAAAATCTGCAATTATGCTCCGATTGCGGTTCCTGATACTTCTAATGATAGGTCTGGGGACCTGTAATTGCTATGCCATACATTTCATAGACAATTCGATTTGAAGAAAATCACCTTACTATAGCTCAGCCGATTCAGAGCTGTAAAAGTCCAAAATCTGCAATTACACTCCGATTGCGGTTCTTGAAAGCTCCAATGATAGGTCTCGGGACCTGTAATTGCTATGCCAAACCCCATTTCAATTGGTTAATTATTTCCATACATTTCACAGAAAATTCGATTTGAAGAAAATCGCCTTACTATAGCTCAGCCAATTCAGGTCTTTAAAAATCCAAAATCTGCAATTATGCTCAGTTTGCGGTTCCTGATACTTCTAATGATAGGCTTTGGGACCTGTAATTGCTATGCTATACATTTCATAGACAATTCGATTTGAAGAAAATCACCTTACTATAGCTCAGCCGATTCAGAGCTGTAAAAGTCCAAAATCTGCAATTACAATCCGATTGCGGAACTTGAAAGCTCTAATGATAGGTCTCGGGACCGATAATTGCTATGCCAAACCCCATTTCAATTGGCTAATTATTTCCATACATTTCACAGAAAATTCGATTTGAAGAAAATCGCCTTACATAGCTCAGCCAATTCAAGGCTTAAAAAATCCAAAATCTGCAATTATGCTCCGATTGCGGTTCTTGAAAGCTCTAATGATAAGTCTCGGGACCTGTAATTGCTATGCTAAACCCCATTTAAATTGGTTGGTCATTTCCATATATTTCACCGAAAATTAGATTTGAAGAAAATCGCCTTACTATAGCTCAGCCGATTCAGGCCTATAAAAATCAAAAATCTGCAATTGTGCTCCGATTGCGGTTCCTGATACTTCTAATGATAGGTCTCGGGACCTGTAATTGCTATGCCATACATTTCATAGACAATTCGATTTGAAGAAAATCACCTTACTATATATAGCTCAGCCGATTCAGAGCTGTAAAAGTCCAAAATCTGCAATTACGCTCCTATTGCGGTACTTGAAAACTCTAATGATAGGTCTAGGGACCTGTAATTGCTATGCCATACATTTCATAGACAATTCGATTTGAAGAAAATCACCTTACTATGGCTCAGCCGATTCAGGGCTTTAAAAATCCAATATCTGCAATTATGCTCCGATTGCGGTTTTTGAAAGCTCTAATGATAAGTATCGGGACCTGTTTTTGCTATGCCAAGCCCCATTTAAATTGGTTTGTCATTTCCATACATTTCACTGGAAATTCGATTTGAAGAAAATCGCCTTATTATAGCTCAGCCGATTCAGGCCTATAAAAATCAAAAATCTGCAATTGTGCTCTGATTGCGGTTCCTGATAATTCTAATGATATGTATCGGGACCTGTAATTGCTACGCCATACATTTCATAGACAATTCTATTTGAAGAAATTCACCTTAATATAGCTCAGCAGATTCAGGGCTTTAAAAATCCAATATCTGCAATTGTGCTCCGATTGCGGTTCTTGAAAGCTCTAATGATAAGTATCGGGACCTGTAATTGCTATGCCAAACCCCATTTAAATTGTTTGATCATTTCCATACATTTAACCGAAAATTCGATTTGAAGAAAATCGCCTTACTATAGCTCAGCCGATTCAGGCCTATAAAAATCAAAAATCTGCAACTATGCGTCGATTGCGGTTCCTGATACTTCTAATGATATGTCTCGGGACCTGTAATTTCTATGCCATACATTTCATAGACAACTCGATTTGAAGAAAATCACCTTAATATAGCTCAGCCGATTTAAGGCTTTAAAAATCCAATATCTGCAATTATGCTGCGATTGCGGTTCTTGAAAGCTCTAATGATAAGTATCGGGACCTGTAATTGCTATGCCAAACCCCATTTAAATTGGTTGATGATTTCCATACATTTCACCGGAAATTCGGTTTGAAGAAAATCGCCTTACTACAGCTCAGCCGATTCAGGCCTATTAAAATCAAAAATCTGCAATTGTGCGTCGATTGCGGTTCCTGATACTTCTAATGATAGGTCTCGGGACCTGTAATTGCAATGCCATACATTTCATAGACAATTCGATTTGAAGAAAATCGCCTTACTATAGCTCAGCCGATTCAAGCCTATTAAAATCAAAAATCTGCAATTGTGCTCCGATTGCGGTTCCTGATACTTCTAATGATAGGTTTCGGGACCTGTAATTGCTATGCTATACATTTCATAGACAATTCTATTTGAAGAAAATCACCTTACTATAGCTCAGCCGATTCAGAGCTGTAAAAGTCCAAAATCTGCAATTACGCTCCGATTGCGGTTCTTGAAAGCTCTAATGATAAGTATCGGGACCTGTAATTGCTATGCGAAACCTTATTGAAATTGGTTGATGATTTCCATACATTTCACCGGAAATTCGATTTGAAGAAAATCGCCTTACTATAGGTCAGCCGATTCAGGCCTATAAAAATCAAAAATCTGCAATTGTGCTCCGATTGCGGTTCCTGATACTTCTAATGATAGGTTTCAGGACCTGTAATTGCTATGCTATACATTTCATAGACAATTCTATGTGAAGAAAATCACCTTACTATAGCTCAGCCGATTCAAAGCTGTAAAAGTCCAAAATCTGCAATTACGCTCCGATTGCGGTTCTTGAAAGCTCTAATGATAAGTTTTGGGACCTGTAATTGCTATGCGAATCCCCATTTAAATTGGTTGATCATTTCCATACATTTCACCGGAAATTCGATTTGAAGAAAATCGCCTTACTATAGCTCAGCCGATTCAGGCCTATTAAAATCAAAAATCTGCAATTGTGCATCGATTGCGGTTCCTGATACTTCTAATGATAGGTCTAGGGACCTGTAATTGCTATGCCATACATTTCATAGACAATTCGATTTGAAGAGAATCACCTTACTATGGCTCAACCGATTCAGGGCTTTAAAAATCCAATATCTGCAATTATGCTCCGATTGCGGTTCTTGAAAGCTCTAATGATAAGTATCGGGACCTGTAATTGCTATGTCAAGCCCCATTTAAATTGGTTGATCATTTCCATACATTTGTACCGAAAATTCGATTTGAAGAAAATCGCCTTACGCTCAGCAGATTCAGGCCTATAAAAATCAAAAATCTGCAATTGTGCTCCTATTGCGGTTCCTGATACTTCTAATGATAGATATCGGGACCTGTTATTGCTATGCTATACATTTCATAGACAATTCGATTTGAAGAAAATCACCTTACTATAGCTCAGCCGATTGAGTGCTTTAAAAATCCAATATTTGCAATTATGCTCCGATTGCGGTTCTTGAAAGCTCTAATGATAAGTATCGGGACCTGTAATTGCTATGCCAAACCCCATTTAAATTGGTTGATCATTTCCATACATTTCACCGCAAATTCGATTTGAAGAAAATCGCCTTACTATAGCTCAGCCGATTCAGGCCTATTAAAATCTAAAATCTGCAATTGTGCGTCGATTGCGGTTCCTGATACTTCTAATGATAGGTCTCGGGACCTGTAGTTGCTATGCCATACATTTCATAGACAATTCGATTTGAAGAAAATCACCTTAATATAGCTCAGCCGATTCAGGGCTTTAAAAATCCAATATTTGCAATTATGCTCCGATTACGGATCTTGAAAGCTCTAATGATAAGTATCGGGACCTGTAATTGCTATGCGAAACCTCATTTCAATTGGTTGATCATTTCCATACATTTCACCGGAAATTCGATTTGAAGAAAATCGCCTTACTATAGCTCAGCCGATTCAGGCCTATAAAAATCAAAAATCTGCAATTGTGCGTCGATTGCGGTTCCTGATACTTTGATAGGTTTTAAGACCTGTAATTGCTATGCCATACATTTTCATAGACAATTCGATTTGAAGAAAATCACCTTACTATAGCTCAGCCGATTCAGGGCTTTAAAAATTCAATATCTGCAATTATGCTCCGATTGCGGTTCTTGAAAGCTCTAATGATAAGTATCGGGACCTGTAATTGCTATGCCAAACCCCATTTAAATTGGTTGATCATTTCCATACATTTCACCGGAAATTCGATTTGAAGAAAATCGCCTTACTATAGCTCAGCCGATTCAGGCCTATAAAAATCAAAAATCTGCAATTGTGCGTCGATTGCGGTTCCTGATACTTCTAATGATAGGTATCGGGACCTGTAATTGCTATGCCATACATTTCATAGACAATTCGATTTGAAGAAAATCACCTTACTATAGCTCAGCCGATTCAGGGCTATACAAATCCAATATCTGCAATTATGCTCCGATTGCGGTTCTTGAAAGCTCTAATGATAAGTATCGGGACCTGTAATTGCTATACCAAACCCCATTTAAATTGGTTGATCATTTCCATACATTTCACCGGAAATTCGATTTGAAGAAAATCGCCTTACTATAGCTCAGCCGATTCAGGCCTATAAAAATCAAAAATCTGCAATTGTGCGTCGATTGCGGTTCCTGATACTTCTAATGATAGGTTTCGGGACCTGTAATTGCTATGCTATACATTTCATAGACAATTCGATTTGAAGAAAATCAACTTACTATAGCTCAGCCGATTCAGGGCTCTAAAAATCCAATATCTGCAATTATGCTCCGATTGCGGTTCTTGAAAGCTCTAATGATAAGTATCGGGACCTGTAATTGCTATGCCAAACCCCATTTAAATTAGTTGATTATTTCCATACATTTCACCGGAAATTCGATTTGAAGAAAATCGCCTTACTATAGCTCAGCCGGTTCAGGCCTATAAAAATCAAAAATCTGCAATTGTGGGTCGATTGCGGTTCCTGATACTTCTAATGATAGGTCTCGGGACCTGTAATTGCTATGCCATACATTTCATAGACAATTCGATTTGAAGAAAATCACCTTACTATAGCTCAGCCGATTCAGGGCTTTAAAAATCCAATATCTGCAATTATGCTCCGATTGCGGTTCTTGAAAGCTCTAATGATAAGTATCGGGACCTGTAATTGCTATGCCAAACCCCATTTAAATTGGTTGATCATTTCCATACATTTCACCGGAAATTCGATTTGAAGAAAATCGCCTTACTATAGCTCAGCCGATTCAGGCCTATAAAAATCAAAAATTTGCAATTGTGCGTCGATTGCGGTTCCTGATACTTCTTATAATAGGTTTCGGGACCTGTAATTGCTATGCCATACATTTCATAGACAATTCTATTTGAAGAAAATCACCTTACTATAGCTCAGCCGATTCAGAGCTGTAAAAGTCCAAAATCTGCAATTACGCTCCGATTGCGGTTCTTGAAAGCTCTAATGATAAGTATCGGGACCTGTAATTGCTATGCCAAACTGCATTTAAATTGGTTGATCATTTCCATACATTTCACCGGAAATTCGATTTGAAGAAAATCGCCTTACTATAGCTCAGCCGATTCAGGCCTATAAAAATCAAAAATCTGCAATTGTGCATCGATTGCGGTTCCTGATACTTCTAATGATAGGTCTCGGGACCTGTAATTGCTATGCCATACATTTCATAGACAATTCGATTTAAAGAAAATCACCTTACTATAGCTCAGCCGATTCAGGGCTATAAAAATCCGATATCTGCAATTATGCTCCGATTGCGATTCTTGAAAGCTCTAATGATAAGTATCGGGACCTGTAATTGCTATGCCAAACCCCATTTAAATTGGTTGATCATTTCCATACATTTCACCGGAAATTCGATTTAAAGAAAATCACCTTACTATAGCTCAGCCGATTCAGGCCTATAAAAATCAAAAATTTGCAATTGTGCGTCGATTGCGGTTCCTGATACTTCTAATAATAGGTTTCGGGACCTGTAATTGCTATGCCATACATTTCATAGACAATTCTATTTGAAGAAAATCACCTTACTATAGCTCAGCCGATTCAGAGCTGTAAAAGTCCAAAATCTGCAATTACGCTCCGATTGCGGTTCTTGAAAGCTCTAATGATAAGTATCGGGACCTGTAGTTGCTATACCAAACCCCATTTAAATTGGTTGATCATTTCCATACATTTCACCGGAAATTCGATTTGAAGAAAATCGCCTTACTACAGCTCAGCCGATTCAGGCCTATAAAAATCAAAAATCTGCAATTGTGCATCGATTGCGGTTCCTGATACTTCTAATGATAGGTCTCGGGACCTGTAATTGCTATGCCATACATTTCATAGACAATTCGCTTTAAAGAAAATCACCTTACTATAGCTCAGCCGATTCAGGGCTATAAAAATCCGATATCTGCAATTATGCTCCGATTGCGATTCTTGAAAGCTCTAATGATAAGTATCGGGACCTGTAATTGCTATGCCAAACCCCATTTAAATTGGTTGATCATTTCCATACATTTCACCGGAAATTCGATTTAAAGAAAATCGCCTTACTACAGCTCAGCCGATTCAGGCCTATAAAAATCAAAAATCTGCAATTGTGCGTCGATTGCGGTTCCTGATACTTCTAATAATAGGTTTCGGGACCTGTAATTGCTATGCTATACATTTCATAGACAATTCTATTTGAAGAAAATCACGTTACTATAGCTCAGCCGATTCAGAGCTGTAAAAGTCCAAAATCTGCAATTACGCTCCGATTGCGGTTCTTGAAAGCTCTAATGATAAGTATCGGGACCTGTAGTTGCTATGCCAAACCCCATTTAAATTGGTTGATCATTTCCATACATTTCACCGGAAATTCGATTTGAAGAAAATCGCCTTACTATAGCTCAGCCGATTCAGGCCTATAAAAATCAAAAATCTGCAATTGTGCGTCGATTGCGGTTCCTGATACTTCTAATGATAGGTATCGGGACCTGTAATTGCTATGCCATACATTTCATAGACAATTCGATTTAAAGAAAATCACCTTACTATAGCTCAGCCGATTCAGGCCTATAAAAATCAAAAATTTGCAATTGTGCTTCGATTACGGTTCCTGATACTTCTAATGATAGGTTTCGGGACCTGTAATTGCTATGCTATACATTTCATAGACAATTTTAATTGAAGAAGATCACCTTACTATAGCTCAGCCGATTCAGAGCTGTAAAAGTCCAAAATCTGCAATTACGCTCCGATTGCGGTTCTTGAAAGCTCTAATGATAAGTATCGGGACCTGTAGTTGCTATGCCAAACCCCATTTAAATTGGTTGATCATTTCCATACATTTCACCGGAAATTCGATTTGAAGAAAATCGCCTTACTACAGCTCAGCCGATTCAGGCCTATAAAAATCAAAAATCTGCAATTGTGCGTCGATTGCGGTTCCTGATACTTCTAATGATAGGTATCGGGACCTGTAATTGCTATGCCATACATTTCATAGACAATTCGATTTGAAGAAAATCACCTTACTAGAGCTCAGCCATATATATAAAAATCAAAAATTTGCAATTGTGCGTCGATTGCGGTTCCTGATACTTCTAATGATAGGTTTCGGGACCTGTAATTGCTATGCTATACATTTCATAGACAATTCTATTTGAAGAAAATCACGTTACTATAGCTCAGCCGATTCAGGGCTATAAAAATCCAATATCTGCAATTATGCTCCGATTGCGGTTCTTGAAAGCTCTAATGATAAGTATCGGGACCTCTAGTTGCTATGCCAAACCCCATTTAAATTGGTTGATCATTTCCATACATTTCACCGGAAATTCGATTTGAAGAAAATCGCCTTACTATAGCTCAGCCGATTCAGGCCTATAAAAATCAAAAATCTGCAATTGTGCTCCGATTGCGGTTCCTGATACTCCTAATGATTGGTCTCGATACCTGTAATTGCTATGCCATATATTTCATAGACAATTCGATTTGAAGAAATCACCTTACTATAGCTCAGCCGATTCAGGCCTATAAAAATCAAAAATCGGCAATTGTGCTTCGATTGCGGTTCCTGATACTTCTAATGATAGGTCTCGGGACCTGTAATTGCTATGCTATACATTTCATTGATAATTCGATTTGCAGCATTTCAAATGCTAGAAACGAACAACGATTAAATTATTTTATATAACACCTTAAGTATTGGGACCTGTAATTGCTATGCCATACATTTGATAGACAATTCGATTTGAAGAAAATCACCTTACTATAGTTCAGACGATTCAGGGGTTTAAAAATCCAAAATCTGCAATTATGCCCCGATTGCGGTATTTGAAAGCTCTAATGATAAGTTTTAGGACCTGTAATTGCTATGCCAAACCCCAAATAAATTCGTTGATTATTTCCATACATTTCACCGATAATTCGATTTGAAGAAAATCGCCTTACTATAGCTCAGCTGATTCAGGCCTATAAAAATCAAAAATCTGCAATTGTGCTCCGATTGCGGTTCCTAATATTTCTAATGATAGGTCTCGGAACCTGTAATTGCTATGCCATACATTTCATAGACAATTCGATTTGAAGAAAATCACCTTAATATAGCTCAGCCGATTCAAAACTGTAAAGGTCCAAAATCTGCAATTACACTCCGATTGCGGTTCTTGAAAGCCCCAATGATAAGTCTCAGGATCTGTAATTGCTATGTTAAACCCCATTTAAATTGGTTCACAGAAAATTCGATTTGAAGAAAATCACCTTACTATAGCTCAGCCGATTCAGGCCTATAAAAATCAAAAGTCTGCAATTGTGCTCCGATTGCGGTTCCTAATACTTCTAATGATAGGTCTCGGGACCTGTAATTGCTATGCCAAACATTTCATAGACAATTCGATTTGCAGCATTTCAAATGCTAGAAACGAACAACGATTAAATTATTTTATATAACACCTTTAGTATTACAGTTTGAGATTCTAGCATTTCCTTTTATTAACCATTTCACAACAAATTTTCAATGAAACTGGGGTGATATTTTGTTGTTGTCAAAATCCTTAATGGAACTTTGTTGTTGTCAAATTAATAACAAAAAACCGTGAAATACTTGCGATTTTGGAAGTTAGGCTTTTTTTCTTGGGTTCATTTAGTGTTAACAATAATGTTATTTTTGTTGTAGAATATTGTCAAAGCTTTATGAGCTTTACGGTTTAGAGCTTTATGAGCTTTACGGTTTCTTGCCGTTAATATTTGGTTTGACCGTTGATGTTGATGCATGACCGGGCTTATCCCACGTTTTTCTGCGCTTTGGATTGTCGCAAAGGATCCACCTTTTGCCCCCCGTCACGGTTCGATGCAAAAAACCCTTTCGATTTTGTCTTTGGAGCAGTTGTTCGCACATGAAAAAATGGCTTTCGACGTCTCATGTCCTTGACACGGTTTTGAATCGCTTGTTGAGTCATTCTTGGTCCAATAACGCCTCCAACTCAGCGCCTCCAAATTTTACAGGCCTTCCTTCGCGTTCTTTGTCATTGGTATCATTATCGCCAGTCACATATTTTTAATGATGGAGTATGCTCACCATATGCTTCACACAGCAATCGATGTCCATTATCTGCGCTTTTCTTCAAATTAAAACAAAAAATATTGGCACAAAGGTTGACATGGTTAGAGCAGAAAAAAAATATTTTTTTACACTTCAGCGACTTTCTAACATGTATATAGTTACAAGATGGTCCGATGCGGTTTAATACCAGTGACGCCATCTTTTGTAAATACTTCAAAACTAATTTGTACACTCAAAATTAAGAAATTCAATCGGAGCACAATTGAAATTTTGGTTTTTTGACTCAGAATTTGCTGATTTTGTGGTTTTGTTTGATTTTTAAAATAATCGAATTTTCTACGAAATGTATGGAAATAATCAAGCAATCTAAATGTGCGTTGACATAACAATAACAGGTCCCGAAACCTATCTTTAGTTGCTGATTTATAGTAACATGATTTAAAAAGACATCGAATTGTCTAAAAAATGTATGTAAATAAACAAGAATGAGAATCGGAAACCATTACTATAGTATTCCTTTTGGACGAAAAATTATTAAAATTTATAAAACAATTGAATGTTTTCTTAAAATTGAAATGTAATTGTTCTGAATTTATTTCTGTAATTCGCAGGTAAATAAGCATAAATCGATTAAATTATTAAAACACCAATATGTTATTTTGATTTAATTCTCTTCATATTTTTATTGAAACATTGAAACAATCGTTACAATTTTTGGCTCCGTCTACAATGATAAAAATCATAATGGAATGCAATATACAAACAAATATAAATTAATTCTTACATCCAAAATTATTAATTACTGTATAAACATAAATATATATATATAAATCTTAAATCCAAACCTAATTAAAGTATTAGAAATCACTTCGAACAATAACTGATTTTATATTGTCAATAATTAGTAAACTAATTTATTTGGAATGTTTAGGATGTGCTTGAGAATGGGATTCAAACGCCCCACATTCCACCAATATTCAAAAATAAAAAAAATCGATCACGCTTCTAATTCTCTGTAGTTAATTTTCGTATACATATTTCTACAATGCATCTTACAACATATAGAAAAAACGAAAATAATTAACATTATAACGAGTGAAATCACCAAAATTGATATTATTAGACGCATTGATTTCACTTGTTGTAATAATTTTTTTATAATAATTTGTAATTCATCAACTTTCATTGATGATAATTCGTTTTCGTTAAATTGATTTAGGGTTTCAGTATCGTTTGAACACCGTATTCCGCGTATATTTGTGCCAATTTTATTTAAATTTGCATCATCAATATAAATTCGAATTTGTAATTTATCAATGGTTTCGATCACGCTCATTAAATCATTACAATTCCAATTATTTTCCGAAATATCAATCGCAATTAATTCAGCAAATAAGGAGTGCAACCGTTGAAATGTTGTCAAATTTAAATGATTATTATTTAATTTTAAATATTTTATTTTATTTAACCGCGGTATTACATTAAAAATATCAATAGAAGTTAGATTATTTGATGAAATATCCAAAGTTTCTGCATAATTAGAAGCACCTGATTTATTTAAATTAACCAATTTTATAATAAATGTTTTTAATTTGTACATGACATTTTCCATGGGATTCTCCGACAAATCTAGATACACCAAAACTGGAATATTACGCATTACATCAAAATTACTGAACGAATTATTTCGCAATGATAACGTATCTAAAGCTGGGCTATTAGAAAATATACTTGGCGATTGTAAATAATTGTTGCTCGCATCTAACGATGTAATATTTGAATTTAATGTTAAAATTGTTAACGCGTTGTTACTTAAATTAATTGTCGAAATATTTGTTTCCGCAAGTGATAATGAGATGAGTTGATTAAAACTTAAATCTAAACGTTTTAAATTCATGGGAAAAATATTTGATGATACACTTAAAAACTTATTATGTGATAGATTAATTTGAATTAAATTATTTAAGTTTTTAAATATGTTATCGGGTATTTGTGTTAACAGATTGTATGATAAATCGATGTACGTTAAATTATCGACACCATTAAATATTGCATCGGGTAAATCAGTTATAAAACTGTCGCCTAAAATGATGTCGGTAAAGTTGGAGCAAACATCAAACGTTGATGATCGCAGTTTATTCATCGGGTTATCGGTAAACTTTGCTCCTCGGAATGACTCCAGATTTTGACAGTAGTTGGAAGGTGGTTCCATTATTATTGTATTGTTAAAACTTAAAATTTTTGGCTTAGCAACAGGATCAACGTCGTAATGTTTAGAATATTCCGGATCGTCATGAAATTCATCAATCATGCAAATCGCGAAGTATCTAAAACACTTCAACGAAGCATCAATAGGGGTCAGCATAATTAATATTGCAGTGATATATAATAGATACATTTTTTGACTGAAATTATTTCACAATTATTAATTCATATTAATTTAAAATTCAACCTTTAATAACTTTACAATTTTATTCCAAAAAACTATTTTGCAGTTTTCTTGTTTGACAAATTAACTTTCACTTGGGCGGACTATTTTAAATTAATAATGACTATAGACTAATGAATACAAGATAAATAATTTTGATTAAAACATATTCAACAATTAGGGTCAACAATTTTGTTTATCAGCTGGAGCTCGTACGAATTCTTATCTTATACTGATAAGATTTGATAAATATACTTATTAAAACAACTTTATTGTACTAATTGGTGTCATATTGCAATCGGAATTATTTATTTCAAATTCGTCAAGCGATCTGATATTCAACCTTAAAATCGGCAAGGCACATGATTAATTAATTAATTAAATAGATCAGTTTAAAAATTGTGAACGCTACAAACTACCTGCAAAATTATTATAAAATCATGGTGCTTTACAACAATATTTGTGTTTGATAAAGGTTGCAGCATTTTGAAAATTTTAAATTAAATTTCTATGTTGAATAGGAATATTCAAGTTTTGATTAACTCTTAAAACCACACTTAAAACATTTAAATTATATTTACTCCACATTTTATTAAAATGTTTGTTTGAAATCTAAAAATAAATTACTGTTATTCCACTAAATTGTAATTTTTTTTGAAACTTGTATTTGTAGCGTTAGTTTTGAATATAAAGCCGATTTATTAGTCCAGTAACACTGCCACCATGCACACTGAACATACTGTATTAGATTAATGAGATAAACTTTGATAATTGAAAACAAACATAAACGTTTGATAAATCTAATTAATTTTAGTATTTAGTATTGATAAAATAATATCTGCGCAATACTCGTATATGAAATTCCTTACCATATTGTTGCGTTTTTGCCTTGTCAAATAAAGTCGAAATCTTGGATCGGGAGGTACCGGGTTCGAATCTCGACCCGGGGGTGGGATGCAAAAGGGAATTTCTGATTACGATCGGTGATGAAGATGAACACATCTATAACCCCCACCTACTTTCAAATGCGATGCTATCGTACATAATAATACTAATATGTTACATTTGCGATGCTATCCTCCACATAATCCAGTGGCCTAAACGCCGATCCACTGGATATGTATCAGGTAGCGGCGTTTATCAGGGATATAGATACTTATATCTCACACAAGGAAATCTCTAGGGATGCACCATAGGCCTCATTGGCCGCAGTGCTCTGGGCGACGAACGCCCACCTTTAAAAAAAAAACATAAAAAAACAAGAGGTTCGTATCACTGGATTGTGAATAGTACAAAATCAATTTAATTTATCTTCAACGAATTTATTTATTTCACAAAATTTATTACAACACAGTTTATCAATAAAAATTCACAAAATCACTTTATATAATTTATTCTCAAATTTTAATGTTCACTTATAATTTTTATTTCGCACTACAACACTTTTTAAATCACTTTTTAATTCCTTTTATTCTTTATACTATCGCTTACCAAATATTACTAAATTCAATTCGACTTCGTTCGCCTTCTAGAAAGCTCATGATTTTTCTAGTTAGAATAGTGTAGAAACATTACGTAACAATTTTTATCATGGAAAATTCCATTTTAGTACAGTTAAACATTGAGCTATTAATTTAACTTCTTCTATTAAAAACTAGGTGTCACCATCACACTACCCCCCACCTAAGCCTGTTCGTCCCGAACGGGACCCAAATCACCTCCTCTGTATAGGGCCAGCCTCTCAAAATGCTCCATCTTTGGTTTACCTCGATGTCCTTTCCGTATCCGATAAACCACGTCGCTCATCCTTTGATGACAATGTAAGGTCCTTCCCTTGCTGGTTGCAGCTTCGGTGATAATCCGTTTTTTCGTTGCGGGTTGTGAAGCCATACTAATTGCCCTTCCTGGAAGCCCTGGTTATTTGCTTGTATGTCATATCGAGCCTTCATCTGGTTACTTAACATCCCTATTTTTCCCCGTACAAATTGATGAATCTCATTAAGTTCCTCTTTTATCCTGTCTACGTAATCCTGTCCACATAAAGCCGCTGATCGTACAGTTCTAAACTTTAGATCTCCAGGTAATCGTAGGTTATCCCCAAATAACGGTTTAGCTGGTGTCATTCCGGTTGTGTCATATATTGCTGATCGACAAGCCATCACAGACATCAGTATATGCCGATCCCAGTTGCGTTGGTTTTTCTTATCGACCTTTGCTAGATATTACTCCAATGTACCATTGAATCTTTCCAACATACAATCAGACTGTGGATGCAAACGCATTATTTTCGTTTTATTTATACCGAGCATCTGGCATATTTCTTGAAATAAAACCGATTCAAAATTCCTTTCTTAATCGGTATGAATCTCCATCGGCACTGCAAATCTGCTAATCCAATAGTTGACCACTGCATCAGCTATTGTTGTCGTCTCATGATTGGAAATAGGGTACACCTCCGGCCATTTGCTAAAATAATCGTTTATTACTAGAACATATTTGTTGCCGCTCTCAGTGGTGGGAAATGGCCCCGCTACATCCATTGCAATTCTTTCGAATGGTGCTCCGATGTTATATTGTTTCATAGATCCACGATTTTTGCGTGCGGTCATTCCCTTCACCGCCGCACATTGGTCACACTTTTTGGCACCATTGTATCACAGACTGCCTACATCCTGCCCAGTAGAATCGTTGACGTATCTTTGCTAGTGTTTTATTAATTCCTAGGTGGCCCCCACTTGCTCCTCCATGATACTCATTCAGGAATTCCGCAATCCGGCACTTTGGTATCACCAGCAACAATTGATTCACTTTGCCATCCGTGCTTTCCCACAATCGTTTTAAACACACATTCTCAAGACGGAGGCTATCCCATTGAGCTCAATAAGCCTTGACAATGGGAGTTTTGTCCGCGATTTCGCTCCAAGTTGGCCGGTATTCCTTTTCCTTCCATTGCATTATAAAATAATAGAATCCGAAATCCGTATCATCCAATTGCTCTTTCCTTATAATTTCGTCGGTCCACTCCTCATCAGGAACCACTTGCGTAAGCCTAACGTCGATGATGCCTTCCTTTGCTTCAACATGGCCACAATGTTTACATTCTACTGGACACGGCCGTCTTGATAATGCGTCGGCATTTCCGTGTGCACTTCCATTCCGATGTTCGATTTGGAAATCGTTGCTTTGAAGACGTTCGATTCAGCGTGCTACCTGTCCCTCTGGATTCTTGAATTGCAGCAGCCACCATAAAACACCGTGATCTGTCGGTATAGGGAATTTTTGGCTATAAAGATACTTATGGAAATGCTTCACACATTCCACTATAGCAAACAATTCTTTCCGTATCACGCAGTAATTACGCTCCGGTTTTGATAATGTTTTGGAGTAGTATGCAATAACTCGTTCTTGGTCATTATTTTGCTGTGATAACACACATTTAATACCATCATAAACTGCAACGGTATCAAAAATAAATTTCACGTTGGGTATAGGGTACGCGAGGATTGGCGCAACACATAACCGTCTGCTTAGTTAGTTCCACGAATGCTTCATCCTGGTCATCATTCCATTCGAATGGCTTGTTTTTCCTGGTCAACTCGTATAAACTCTTGGCAATGTTAGTGAATCCTGGCACGAACCTTCTATAGTAGGTGCACAATCCCAGAAAGCTTCGTAATTCGTGTAAGTTTTTAGGTCTTGGCCAGTTCCTTACCGCTGCGATTTTTTCTTCGTCGGTGTGAGTTTAATTAGTTGTTACAAGATGACCTTAATATTTGATTTTAGTTCTGAATAGCTTACACTTCTTTGAACTTAACTTCAATAAGGCGGCCTGTATCCGACCCAAAACTTCCGCCAAGTTCCTTAGATGCTCGTCAAAATCCTTCCCCATAACGATGATGTCATTCAGATATATTAGGCACGTCTTCCAATGTAATCCCCTTAATACGAGCTCCATTAATCGTTCAAAAGTCGCCGGGGCATTACATAATACGAATGGCATAACATTAAATTGCCAAAGTCCGTTACCCACACTGTAAGCCGTTTTCTCGCGCTCTTCCTCATGGACTTCCACCTGCCAATAGCCGCTTTGTAGATCTAATGTAGAAAATATTGGAGCACCCGATAATGTGTCTAACGTATCGTCGATCCTTGGCAATGGGTAGCAATCATTTATAGTTACAGCATTGAGTTTTCGGTAATCAATGCAGAATCTCATGCTGCCGTCCTTCTTCTCGACCAATACTACCTGTGAGCTCCATGGGCTGTTATATGGTTCGATTACTCCTGCTGCCTGCATATATGTTACCATTCGATTGACTTCTTCTTGTTTTGCCAATGGTAGCCTCCTGGGTGGTTGACGAATCTGCATCTCTGTTCCCATATCAATTTGATGCAGAATATGGACCTATACTGTTTGAGTAGTTGATGTGTAGCATCTTTCTGTGCCTCAGTAAGATCTTCGGTCTATTTCTGCATGAGTTGTTCTACCATTTCTTTCTGCCCTTGCATGTTGGCTTTTTCAATCGGAGTTTTCTGTACACACTTTACTATAGTTGAAGCCTTGTTACATTTGCCGATGCCTGTCCCTTTCTTGATGGTTTTCATCTAATCCGAGAGATTTAGAGTCCTAATTGGTACTCTATAGTCGTTGTCTGGTTTAACTAGGGCTTTTTCGATTATAATTTCCTTGGCTCCGTTCTCCTCTTCATTAGCTTCTACATCCCACAACCTGGGTGACCCAAAACCTCTTTCCAATTTTCCCCACATGATCGTCTCCGAGTTTGGTGGCAGCTTCTCCCGTTGATCAATAACAATTCGCTTGGTATAGTTGCTCGTGCACTGTTAGATTGAAGTGACCACTCGATGTTATCGTAAATTAAAACTCCTCGTCCAATATCCACCACGAAGCTATTTGCTCTCATGAGGCCCATCCCCATTATGACTTCATCCACAATATCTGCAATCAGCACTTCGTGTTGGAAAAGAGTTCTCCCGATCTTTATTTTCATGATCTTTTTGCCTTTTATTATTGAACTACCTCTAGTTGCTGTTTGTAAATTTAATCGATTAGCTGATTGTATACCTCAATCGATCAGATCCGTACGGACAATCGTGCGACATGCTCCCGTATCCAGGGTGATAATGCAGTCCGTGCCATCAATGTCGCCTTTAATTGTTAAGCTGTCACCGCCTCTTACTACTTTTGAAACGCGGATGGAGGTTATGGGGGAATCGGTTGTGGGAGTTAGCTTCTATCCCTTTAAGCTGACTCGTTCAAGTTTAACGACTTTGTCGTCATTTGGCCATCTTGCTTGGCCATGCCTGTGCTCCGCTTGGTCGTCGCTGTATAGGAGATGGTGATCCTCTCCATTTTCTTCTCAATTCCCAGCAGTCAAGATTGACCGACCTTATCACATGCTCAACATCTGATTTTGCCACTTCTGTCTCTGTATCTTGGTGCTGACCGCTCAGTGTTTATGCTGGTGTCGATTTCCACTCGGCGTATTTTCGTTGACGGTTTCCGGCCCACCGACGGTGTCGTTGAAATTAAAACCAATTTGAAGAATCGAATTTTTTTCTTTCTCGTCTAAATGGCTCGTATTTATTTCCGATTCCAATAATTTTATTCGGTTTGAGTTTTCTATTGAATTTGAAATATTATTTTGACTGAAAACATCATTATTGAATAAAGGTTCAAATTGAATAGATAAATCATTGATTTGTATGCTATTTTCATTTGTGTTCAAAATGCTTAACGGAATGAATGAATATTAAGGATTTACTAAAGCACTTGACATGAAAGCTCCAGGGGAAATTTCTTTTGCTTAACAGAAATAATCTCTGTCGAAATTCTTAGAGACAGGTAATTTAACAATTGTTTCTACTCTAGCAGGAGTTGTTAACGAAATTGAATTGAGGAATTCATGACCAGTAAGAATGTACATTCAATTGTACATTTATTGAGTTCCAAAAAATTTTGACCAATAATCTCAGCACATGGGATTGGAAAATTATTTGGGACAGTATGAAAATCTTGCGGAATTGATTCGTTATTTAAAAAATTTATCACTGCATAGCATAATGCTAAAGTTCAAATGCGATCTTCTGAGATTCCTTTGATGTGACAAGTTTCATTTAGATAACAAAGAACTTCATCGTGTATGCATTCGCGTTTAATTATACAAATGTCTGAACCAGTGTCTATTAGAAATTGATTCTTATCAGAATTTATAATGTCTAGCGATAATTCGATAAATGTATTGTTGTTTGAATCAGTATTATTAAATTCAGGAAGTTGATAAAATATTTCATGAGAAGATACTGAATGTTCATATGAATTTGATTTATTGTTATTGAAACTAGAATTAGATTTAGAATTTAAAATATTTTGATTTGAATGCAGGTTTAAATTTCGGTAGCCCAAACCACTGCATTCGATTGGTTGGACTGATCGTAGTTTACCGAACTGGTTGCTATACATATGTTGATTGTAAACCTTAAGTGCATCGCATATATACGCCTTTGAACTGATTTGAGGAGTCAATTATTGCCTGCAATAAAAAACTGTCATCTACTCTTTTCTATTGTAGTTCACACGGCTCGTTACTGCCTCTTTATTTTTAAATTTTAAGATACAACTGACCGAAACAAGCAAGTACATGTAAAATCAACTACCGTAGATACGCCAGCTGTCTCATCACAATTAGTAATGTCAACGAATTGCTCCGAACCACCATCCACTATATCAGTGTTGCTGACTGCATTGCTAAAGATACAGGATAGTACTGGGCAATGGCAATTATGTCGAGCGCTATTAGACTCTGAGGCAGAATCCTCGTTCATATCGGAACAATGCGTCCAAAGATACGGTTTAAGTCGAAAGAAAGCAACCATGTCAGTATTGGGTTTGGGTGGTCAACGAGTGGGTAGAACTAGAGGTAGTACGCAATGCATCCATTGAAGCGTACATAGCACCAACCATAACTAATATACCACCATTCGTATTGAATCATGAAGTACTCGATAAATTAAAAAAAATAAATATGTGCAGATCCAAGACCAAGCAGTAGCACAAGAGTGGATGTGTTAATTGGGATTGACCATTTTTGGTCATTGTTATTAGAAGGACAACTACGCTCCGAGAATAAAATCATTGCTCAAAACAGCAAGTTAAGCTGGATTGTGACGGATACAGCGAACAACAGTCAAGTGACATCTGTAATGTCAATCACGATCGAAGACAGGAAAGACAAAACACTATCAAAGTTCTGGGAAACAGAAGAAATATTCTAAGACGAGAATTATATCGAGCATAAGATTTGTGAACAACATTACTTATCTGGGTATACTAGAGAATCTGATGGTCGATATACTGTGAAATTACCGTTTGTTGAGGCTCATGAACCATTGGGAGAATCATATGCAATGGCCAAAACCCGCCTTCTCGCGATGGAGCGGAAATTTAAGAGAGATCCACAGTTTCAAGAGTTATACAAGTCATTCATGAGAGAATATATAGAGCTCCAACATATGTCGTAAATCAAGAGTCCGGGATCAGAATTTACGGTCCACCTTTCGCACCACGGCATAGTTAATCTAATGAAACTAGTGTCACAATTAAACTTAGGGTTGTCTTCGATGCGTCGGTTCGAACATCGTCTGGAGTATCGTTTATTAATACCTTAATGGTCGGACCAACCATACAAAATTCTTTATATCATATCCTAGTAAAGTCCCGCAAACACCGAATAGTATTCGGAGCAGACATCGAGAAGATGTAGCATCAGATACGGATCCAATATAGTGACCGTAAGTACCAACGAATACTATGGAGAGAGAATGAAGAAGATCCCATCGATATCTACGAACTAAACACCGTAACATATGGTATGGCCCCGTTACCATATTCAGCTACCCGCACTCTTTAAATGATTGATGATAAAAATGAAGACATTTCCCCAAAGGCCGCACGAACGATAAGGGAAGATATGTACGTGGATGACCTGTTGAGTGGTGCTGATAGCGTGGAAGATGCGATGCGCACTTGTGGAGAGATTGTGGATCTACTTACCCATGCCGGGTTGAATCTGAGGAAATGGAGTTCTAATTCAACAGAATTACAAACCACATTCAACGAAAACGAACGGTCTGAAACATCCATTAGCTTTAATTAGCCGGAGTGTAGCACACAAATATTGGGGTTAAAGTGGAAACCGAAAGCTGACCATTTTACGTACCAAATTAATCTTGATGCGACACCAACCTTCACCAAACGCATAGTATTATCAGAGTTTAGCCGAATCTTCGATCCACTTGGCCTGTTTTCTTCTTTCACCGTTAAGGTCAAGATGATGTTTCAAGAATTGTGGATGCTAAAGTTGTCGTGGGGCGAACCAATGCAACCAGAAGCACGTACAAAGTGGTCGAAGCTACGTGACGAAGTTCCCCAATTCCAATCAATAGCAATACTTCGATGGTTAGGGCAGTTAAATGATAAAAGCTTGCTGCATGGTTTTTCAGATACCAGCAAGAAGGCTTGTGCTGCTGCCGTATATTTGGTGACCGAGATTAATGGGATCAGATAATGTCGATTAATTACTGGTAAGACAAAGGTGGCACCAGTTCAAACCGTATCGGTGCCAAAATTAGAACTGTGTGGTGCCTTATTGGTAGCTGAGCTAATGCGACACGTAGGTCGCATTCTAGAAATTCTAGATGACGGACAAATTCTCGCATAGTCCTCGATTGGCTGTCCGATGTCCCACAAAGATGGAAGGTGTATGTGGCTATTCGCACCAGTAAAATCCTGAAACTATAACCGCTTGAACGTTGGTTCCTTGTACCATCAGCTAGCAATTAAGCGGACTGTGCGACTCGGGGTTTATCATCGCACAAATCGATTGTGGTGGTATGGTCCAGATTTTTTATTATAATTACCAGAACATTGGCCTAAAATCGACAGGCGACACAAAATTGATTCAATGGAAATTCGAATGCAGATTCATCTACGAATTGCAAGAACGGTACTTGAGCTTAAGCAAATTTATTGTGACATTTGCGTATGTTTGCCGCGCGATCAACCTTTGGACCAAGAAATCAGCAGCAAGAGCCAAAGGGATACTTACCATGTCGTATCAACAGAAGCATTTCTGGGCGCATTTGTTCGATTTATTGCCAGGCGGGGTGCTGTAACCGATGTCTATTTAGATAATGGGTCAAACTTTCGCGGTACAAAGCGAAAACTTGACGAGTTAAATCAGTTTGTGACAAAAAATGAAAACGGATTAGTATCAAACCTACTGAAAAAGCATCAGATAACATGGCATTTCATACCAGCATATGCTCCACATTTTAGTGGGCTTTGGGGGAGGCCGGTGTTCGGTCAATAAAAACACATCTGAAGAAAGTCACCGGTGATAAAGTCTTATCTATGGAAGAACTACATACGTTGGTAGTTCAAATTGAAGCCCTGCTAAATAACAGGTCCTTGTATAGTATATCAGTGGTCATGGTCACGAAGTCCAAGATGTACTTACGCTATCACATTTTTTATTGGGAACGCAATGGGTTGCGTTACCACCCCTCGAAACTAGCTCCATAGCATATAATAGGTTGTCACATTAGCTAGCAGTTCAAAAGATGTTGCAGTTAATATAGATACGGTGGTATAAGGAATACGTGCATACCTTGCAACAAAGATGGAAATGGAAAACGGACGAAGCGTACTTGGAAATTGGACAAATTGTTCTAATTAAAGAAGACAATCCATTACTTAACTGCTGGAGAATGGGCAAGGTTACTCAGTTACATCCTGGTACATCTTGTCACGTTAAAGACTATAGACGGTGAAATTCAACGAGTTATTCATAAATTATGTACACTGCCAATACATAACCGTCCCATAGTCACCTACAATGTCAATCAGATGAACCGTCATATTTTGCAGCCGAAATCATCATATCGAAGTTAAATAATTCATCGAAAATAATTAAACAAGTTACCAGTGAACAGGCGATATGTTGACAAACCATAAAAAAAAAATCAATTAAGTAACAAAGACCAAACAAAGTAAGTACAATGTGCATATATCTACTTACCAGTAATCAGTTACCGACGATATGCATATAGCATCTCATACGAATACCAAATCAGCTGGACAGAAGTACCAAATTGTGAAGTATCTCAGTAATATTCATACCGAGCTGTCCAACCATTCTAAAGGAAACCAACCCTCAATTGTATACCAGTACACGAAACCACATTGGAGAATCAATCTTACTATTAAATGAACCATCAGTGTAGTCAGTAGCCGATGTAACATTTATGACACCAAAGGATAATAATCAATAGCGGAGACGGGAGACGACACTTTCACATGTTTACACAGGGATATAGAGATTAACAGGTTGCAGCAAACAATTGAGCTTGAATCACTTAATTCAACGAGGCCGAGGATGTCTATTATCCAGAATTTATTTATGAATTTGGATCTAAAAAAATTATAATAGTTATTATTGTTGTTGATTTGATTGCAGCAGCTTCTAAATGTCAAATGTCTGTAAATGTCAAATTTAGATCGATCAAGTAGTTATTTTTTTTGTAACACTGTTAATTTAGGTCGGTTAAGTAGTTAGTTTTTGTGACACTGTCAATTTAGGTCGATCAAGTAGATTTTTTGGTAACAAAAAGGGTAAGATAGCTTTAAAATTATTCGAAGATGGCAGCAAATATTAAATTAAAGTAGTCAAGAAAAAAAGAGTTGTAAATTTAGTAAAATTAAAAAAGACAAGAAAGAAAGAATAAGAAAAAGATAAGAAAGTCAAAAAAAATAGTGTTTACCTTACCCACAATATTGGCCAACTGTAGTGCGATTATTATCGGGTTAAATAGAAAAAATATTACAACACAATTGTCTGATTTTAACGAAGTGCAAAAACAAAATACAGTCCAGTTGCCCACGAAATTTATACAGCACACCAGGGCCCTATTGCACCAACTAATTATCACTTATTACTTATCAACTTATCATAATTTTTGATAATTTTCTGTTGCACCAAATTGAAATTGGTTAAGTATTTAATTGAGTTATAATAAGTGATAAGCACTCACTTATCAAAATTAAGTTGCACCAATTCGCGAAATGATAAATGGTTAGTACTGTTTACATCCAGCTGATCCGCTAAAAGCAAATAATTAAATTACTTAAAATTGTTAACAATTTAATTCAATTCAAAATACTTATCTTTTGTCATTACCACCATTGTAAACAATCCAATCTAAAACAAAATGTACATTAGAATTTAAAACACAACAAATGTGAAAGAAAAATCAGATGATTTCGCATAGTGCCTTAAAATTTAATTCGTTATAAATATAATCATTGCAAATCATCTGATTCATCTTAATTAATAATTTAGCTTACCATTTTTGCACAAAATATTTCTTTCTTTCTCATTTCATCTCATTACTTTGACACATTTGAATTGTTATTGTTGTTTGTCAATTAGTGAGATTTCGGTATTAAATAAATTTGATCGTTTTGTAAAATAAGCGGTGTACCATGATCGATAATGGCAGTGCAATGATAATTTAGTTGACGGAGCATTGAAATGAAATCCGAATAATGATAAAGTAGCAAGTCCGAATATTTCAAAATATTTAAGTGGACTATTTTAATATTTTTTGTAATACCCTGTAATTGGCGATGGCTAATCATTTTTTTTGTAAATTAATTTTTTTTACTTACAATTGAGATCTTGAGCAATCAACACGATATTAAATTAATATTATAAAAATTAATAAAAATCCATATTGTTAAAATTTAAAGTGATAGTTTGGTGATATATTTTCTCCGGTGCCCATATCCAATAAGGAATCAGTGAGCCTTATTTTTTTTGGTACATATTGGAATCTTTAACAATATTTTTTGAGGAAATTGGAAAGGAAAATCAGCAGCCGAAACCACGTTTCTCTTTTTTTTTGGAACGCCAATTTATTGCTGTTGATCATCCAAATCAACATACAATTCAAAATTGTCTAAGTACTTTTTTGATAAGCGATAAGTTTGAGGTTTTTGAAAAGTTTTTTGTAGTTCTGTTGCACCAGAAGTTTTAACTTATCAATAATCAACTACTTTAATGATAACTTATCCAAAATATCAATAAGAAAAATATCACTACTCAAATAAATTGATAAGAGCTACAAATTGTAGTGGTATGACAGAAGTCTGTAAAAAACGTTATTTTTTTGCTGTTATTGTAAAATGACAACTTTTGTTCAATTTTAAAAGAGTACAAACACATTTTTCAATAAAATTATTTATTATTCAAATGATTATAAATGATAATGACAATACATCTAACAATTTGTTTTCAAGTGTATAATAACTTTAATTTCAAAATTTATACCGCTGTTTTATTGTATTCTAATAAGTTATAATAATAAGTCAAAGTAAGAACAATTTCATTCTGTTCGATTTATCATAGAGGTAAGACGTCTCTGTAAGAGTTGATTTTCGATATTTTAAAATTAATATAAAACTATCAACTATAGGTATAACAACTTTAATCAACAAAAACTGAAATTTATTAAACGAAAAAATAACTTTTATAAAAAAATGCGTCGGTCGAAAGATTATTCAAGGATGAAAGCGGAAAAGGAAATCGTGTAGTGGAAGCCAGAACCAATTATTCTCTGGGCTCGGCAGTGATAAAAAATGTTCGTTTGTCACATGAACAAAAATTAAGCACATATTATTAAAAATAGGAACAAGTATGCACCATGGAAGCGACCGAAACTATGCGTTGATTCCTCTACAGCAGCTACTGACAACACTGCATTGGTTAGGAAATGGCGCGCCATTATATTAATAATAAATCAACTGTGTGTAGGATCATTCATCGAGTAGCAAATACCATCATCGATAACATGATGGCGGAAACCGTGTGTTGGCCCCTGGAAATGTCCAGGATAGAAGTTTCTTGAGATGGGTGGTTTCCCTCAGGTAGCTGGTTGCATTGATGGAACAATGATTAATATAGATACATCTACGGTCAATGAAGAACACTTTGTGAACCGACATAGAAAACATTCACTGAATGCAATGATGGTGTGAGTAGTGATAAGTAACATACTTTTCCGAGATACAATTTTATCAAAGGCACACACTTTTCCAAAGTTTATCGAAACTTTTCCAATGTTTAAAGTGCTACCATCTAACGAAAAATAATTATACAGTTGAACGTTGGTTGCACTATATCCTACCTGTATAAAATCAAACGTAGACGTTTACGTCATTTTTTTTCCCCATAGTAAAATTCACCCCATTTGGAGTGAGCCAGAACCAACTACTTATCATTACTGGTGTGTGGCCCAGACCGCCGCTTTTATGCAGTAAATTCAAATTGGCCAGGTAGTGTTCATGACTCCTGAGTATTGCGAAATAAAAGGCTATTTAGCAATTTGGAGTCTGGTTTTCGTCCGTTCCCCGGTGCTGTGATTTTGGGTGAAAGTGCTTATACCTTAAAAATTAGCTTAACTCACCAATGGGAAGAAATCTGGATGATGCAATAGAGCAAAGATTTATCGTACTCATAAGCGGACGAGACGAATAGTGAAAAATAGTTTTAGTTTCTTAATGATGAATGCAATTTTTGTATAATGTAGTTAAATTCAATTTGTTTATTAATAGGAATTCTCTTAATTAATTTGTTATGAAAATAAATTGTTTACGTTCAAGTGCTGTTCAAAAATTATTTACAGTTAGAAAAGAGATTTTATTTTAAAAGCAAAAAAAAAAGTTTTACAATTTATTTTAAAAATTGAAATAAGAACTCTCAATTGAGAAAAGTTTCGTTTCATGTATTATATACATGCAAAATTGTTGTTGTTATTAAATTAGAGAATAACAATTTTTTAATTGTTTTGCTACATAGGTACAAAACCATTGTTTAACATATAAAATGTGGGGAAAGCACATTATTTTGCAAACACTATCACATTTATAGTAATTTTGTAGAGATCATTACAACTTATCATAAAAATTTGATAATTGATCAATTGATAAGTTATAATCATTCTGATGTGCAACGCTTATCACTTATCATTATCAAAATTTGATAAGTTTTCAAATTGATAAGTGAGTGAGATTTTGTTACTTTTGGTGAAACACTTATCACTTATCATTATCAAAAAAAACTAACTTATGATAAGTTGATAAGTAATAAGTGGTTGGTAGTTGGTGCAATAGGGCCCAGATATGCCAATCAAACTTTGAAATGATGCTATAGTTTGAATAATGCTTTGGGTATATTGATTGTATATGGTTACCAGTGTTGTGCGATGTACATTGCGAGGTCAAGCGAATTATATACATATTGTATGAGAATAAATATTTAAACTACCATACAAGACCCATTGAACCTTATCAAATGAATATAAAATATTAATTACAAATAAAAATAAATTTAATTTTAAACAATAAATAAATTCATATTTTATTAAGGTTTTAAATTGAAAAACAAAAAATTGTTATTATTTTTATAATATTTGATATATATTTTACATTAATAATAATAATAACAATAATTGTTTATTTTATTTTATTTTTAAACTGCAAAATAAAGTTCTTTTTTAATATCGTATAGCTGCATATATTATTATTGCTTTTTATATTTACAAACAAAAAAAAAAAAAAAAAATGGAAAATTTATATAGCTAACTGTTGTGGGAAAATGGAATAATTTTAATTTTGTAAAAGCGTAAAAAACATTGTTAATTAATAAAATAATAATTATTATTTTGACGAAATTTTTTAAGTATTTTTTTTTTTTTAAACAAGCTTTTGGTTCAGTTTTTCCACTACCCAAAAGATAAAATTTCATAAAAACTGTCACAGCTTACTAAATAGTAGACAACGATACTTATACAACTTAAAAACCTTTCAACTTTATAATTTTTGTACAATACAAAAATATAGGTTACTAGTTTCCCACTTTAAAGATGTATAAACTAACCAACATCATGTTCTTGAGGATATATACATACTTTATGTCGCACCCACAATTTACAAAAAAAAAAAAAAAAGAAACATTGCTAGAATTTAACCAACATGAAATTGTTGAAATCTATCACAAACAATGAATGCTGATCTAGTAAAATAAAAAACAAAAAAAAGCACGAAAAAAGCTCATCTCAAAACAACTATAAGTTTATGAAGAACGTAATAAAACTAAAAACACAACAAATGGAAGCTGTTGGAATGAAAAAAAAAAAAAAAAAAATTATTTTTAAAACTGAACAAGAATTTCAAATAAATAACTAGTTAGAACTAGTAAATTTGTGACATGAAACTTACAAAGAATGGGGCATGATAAATTATTTGTACTCGTATGTTCCACTGGTGTCGCTTTGAAATATGTGCTTTTTTTTGTGTAACAACAACAAAAAATAGTTTTGTTAGTTTTGATCATTCCAGGGAGTGGCTGGTCTCGCAAGAATTTTATTTTTATACATTTCAAGAGTATAACATGGATATTTTAGGATGCTCAGTTGCAGTGGTGTACAATCCTTTATCATCACGAAACTTTACAAGTTTTGCTTAAAAGTTGTATAATGATTAATGGAGGAATGGTTCGGACGACGACAAATTAATGACGAGTTTCTTATTTTGTCTTTTAGATTCTAAGAGCCATTACAAAGTTCCTCGTATTTTAGGCTAACCCGATATAGGTTTGAGCGAAACTCGGACAACAACAGCTACAATAATTTTTCGTTACTTTGAGCAAGGGAAGTCCTATACACGAGTTTTCCTAACACCACTTTCCACACAACAATATCTCAATTTATACACAAAATTAGATTACAACTCTATGAAAATTGTGTCCTTTCATATAGCAAAGAAAAAATATTCTTAATTGTTACAAGCTCTAGAAACAATTTGTATATCAAAATTTCGTAACAAATATTCATTTTTTTTAAAAAATAATTTTTACATATGTGATCGAAATGAAAATTGTGCGATTATTTTTATAAGTTAAATTTTCATTTTCAAGAATTTCGTTAATGTTTTGAAACTATCAGAATTGTAATACAAATGTGTTCTTCAGGTCCTCTAAATGCGCTTCTGAATTTATCAAAGTAAATGAACTCAAATAAGCCGAGAAAATCATAATTGTGAATTTGGAATAGCCGTAAATATATCACTCACATACATCGATCGAGAAAAAAAACTGCCTGTTTTATCTCAGGCTGTCCATTTGCGCTCCAGATCTTATGCTGTTTGAATGACCATGTAACAGTTTTGGAGAGCTACTTGTAAGACTGTAAAGTTCCGTTATATCCACTTGTGTAGGTCATGTTACAAAACAGAACGTTAATGCCTGGTTGCACAAAAAAATAGGCTACCCTCCAGTTAACTAATGTTTCCTCTCTTTCATCTTCTGTTGAAATTGCGACTTCTTCCATAATACAAATTTAATGCAAGCTGATTATATTTCTATTTACACTATTTACAGCGACATTTTAAAGGGGTAATAAAATATATGACTGTCCAATCTTTTTCATACAAATGTTAACCTTAAGGGCCCCTAATTTTGTTTCAATTTATATAAACCCTCCGTCGTCAGATTAAGAGTTCGATGAGTCTCGAGTAGAATTTGTTTTCTCGTGCTCCGTGAACAAATCTGATATAATTTATACAAGTGAAAATTTGCTGGATACCAAAATAAAAAACCACCGACCAACTTATAACGCACTTAATTTATTTGTAATGAATTTATGATTTACTAGTACAATAATACTAGATTATTAAAAACAATTTTTCTTAGACTTATTTGCTTGATTGCTTTTTTTCGAATGTCCACCAAAATCAGCTTGTTTTTTCCCGGGAAAATCACTTTGCAAAAACCCGTTTGATTGCAAGCCACTGAACACCAGTTTGAATAAATTTTCCGGTGACATCTTTGATAATAACTTCTAATTTTGGAAGTTTGCTATAGGCGACATCTTACAATGAGTAGGTGATATAAATTTATTTTGTACACATATTTAAGAATTGAGCTACTAAGAGCAAATTTACAAATAATTGAGTTATAATAAAAGTTTTAGAAGTTTTGCACAAAAATATAAATGTCAAAATAATAAACAAGTTTAAAGAGCTGTGATAATATACAAGACAAGCAACACAATTTTCTATAAAATAATTGTGTAGTAATTTTCTTTGTTTGTTTCAGGTTTTTCTTTTTTGTTGTTCACCAAGACGTCTTCAACATACTCCCCACGTTGAAAGATTATCTTTCGAATCTCAATCAATTGGTAACTTAGCAAGCTTAGTGATGGGTCGCTTGCAGGCTCCGTGGATAGAATTGATGGTTGCTACATTTGTCATTTCCAGGACAAACTACAACGATTCTGGCGATATACCACTTTGTCAGCGGTAACTCCTTCTCGATTACTACTACCAAATCCCCAACTTTAAAATTTTCCTCAGTGGTGTGCCATTTATTATGCTGTTGGAGAGTATTCAGGTAGTCATTTTTAAATGACTTCCAGAATGTTTGTGTTATTTGCTGGATCAATTGCCATCTGTTTAGTCTGTTGGTGTTAATTGTTTCCAAACTGGGTTTTGGTATTGCGAGCAAAGGTTCGCCAATTAGGAAATGTCCCGTTGATAAGTAGTTATGTTCTTCGATGCCATCTGATTAACTGCATAGCGGTCTGGAATTTAATACCGCTTCTACTTGGCTTAACAGAGTGTAATACTCTTCGAAGGTAAGTACTGTCGAAACAATGCATCGTCGTTAGTGATTCTTGGTTGATTTGACTCCCGCTTGGTATAAACCAACCATATGACTAGCAGTTGGGCACATGAACTTCCATTTTGTGTAGTGTGTCAGTAGGTGGTTATTTACCAGGTCATTGTGCTCCTGCAATTGGAATTGCCTGGACAGCTCACGAATTTCTCGACTGGTCCCAACAAAGTTGCTTCCGTTATCGCTATATATAGTTGTTGGATAGCCTTTTCAAGCAGTAACTCTTCTAAGGGCTGCAATAAATGCCTAATTCTAGATGCACGGCCTTGATTGCTAAGCAGGCAAATAATGCTATATACGCCTTTTCCACCTTTGCATTTCTTATCGACAAGGTTTTTATCATTACGGGACCAGCGTAGTCGACTCCAACATTCTCAAATGCACACCTTGGGGCCACTACTCGTGGAAAAGGTAAATGGCCCATCAATTGCTTAGCTGCTTTTGCCCGTAGCGTGAAGCATTTTACACATTTGTGTACGAATTTTTTAACTCGATTTCGACAGACAAGGATCCAGTAATTTTGCTAAGATGAAACAACATTATTGATGTCCTACCATGTAGTATGAACTGATGAATATTGGCAATTATCAGTGTGGTAATATGATGATCTGATGGCAGAATTATCAGATTCTTCCTCTCATAAGAAATATTGGGATTTTGTAATCGACCACCCGCACGTATGACACTTTTTTCATCTAAGAATGGATGAAGGAATGCGATTCTGGATTTTGATGACACATCTTTACCGGCTTTTGATAGTCGAATCTCTTCGGCAAACACCTCCCTTTGGACCTGTTTGTACACCTCCCTTAAGATTGTTTAAATCGTCTGGATGGATTCCTCGTGTAGCGTGATCCGCAGGATTCTCCTTTGAACTTACATATTTCCAATGACATTGTGGTAGACTAGTATGAATTTCGGCAGTCATATTACCGATGAATGACTTCCATTTCCTAGGTCTCCATGCTATTGGAGAACCGTTGTCGAATCAGTCCAAGCAAAAATCTCGGCATCTGTTAAACACATTGACTTTACTACAGCTTGAAGTAGCCTGGTCAAAAGAAACGCTCTACATAGCTCTAATCGTTGTATGGAGAATTGCTTTATAGGAGCAACCTTAGTTTTTCCAGCAATCATACGAGTGGCGTAGTTTCCTTTGTCGTCCCTTGATCTTATATAGACCGCTGCGGCATAAGCGTCTTCCAATGCATCGCTGAATCCATGAATTTGAATTTGGTTTTGATACACAATTGCTAATCGTGGTATTTTGAACGCTGCGAAGTTGTGAAACGAACTTCTCAGATTAACCCATTTGGCTGCAATGTCAGATGGTAAAACCTCGTCCCAGGATAATTTCCACAACCATAAACTTTGAAATAAGATTTTTATTATGATTACAGATGATGCTAATAAACCGAGTGGGTCGAATAACCTCGAGGCCTCTGATAATAGTTGACGCTTAGTTAGTGTATATGTTTGTGGTAGGTCAATATTGTAGGAAAAGCAATCTCCTTCAGGATGCCATTGCAACCCCAAAACCTTTATACTTCTCGTTTCTTGGTCGTTCGGAGGTATGACTTTTAAAAAATCCTTATAGTTCGATTACCATTTTTGCAGGTTGAATCCGCCTCAACTCATCAATTAGATCAATCGATCTCGACTTTAACTCGCTACGATCAAATCTTCAGCCCCTCACATTACGTCATCTACATAGAAGTCGTTCAGTACTATTTCAGCCGCTAGTGGAAAATCTGATTTGTGGTCTAATGCTAACTGCTTTAACGATCTGATGGCCTGGAATGGTGAAGACGCTTATCCATAAGTAACCGTTTGCAACCGATAATGTTTGAAGTGTTCTGATGTAGATTTTCGCCGTACTATCCTTTGGAATTCTCGGTCATCAGGTGCTATTACGATTTGTCTATACATCTTTTCGATGTCGGAGGCAAAGACAATTTTATGTTTCCGAAACTTCATTACTAATGATAACAAAGTATTTTGTATCGTCGGTCCTACCATTAATTTTTGGTTTAACGATACGCCTGACGATGTTTTTGACGATCCATCAAACACTACCCGTAATTTAGTTTTTCCATGTGCTTCCTTCGTCACAGCATGATGCGGCAAATAGTAAGTGGTTGCCGGAGCTTGAACAAGCTCCACATCTGGTATAATTTTCATGTGGCCAAGGTTAGCATATTCGTCCATGAAATCGATGTAATCGCGCTTTAATTTACCATTATTTTGATATTTCCGTGATATTGCTGCTTGTTTAGACTTCCCTAAATTGGGTGTGTTGAGTTTAAATGGCAAGCTTACCATATATCTGCCATCCTTGGTTCTCGAAATCGTATTTAGGAAATGTTTTTCAATTGCTTTTTCTTCTTCGGAATGTACTGGTGTTGTTGAATTTAATTCCTCAACTTCCCAAAATTGTCGGAGAAGAACATCAATGTCGGTGGTTACAACATTGGATATTGAAGATTGATTGACTTAGCGTGTTAACTTTATTTTCACAGATGATCCAGCCGAATATGGTACTCTAGTCAATTACACGGTCATTTCGCTTTATTTTTTCAGTTAGCAATATCTCAAAGAATTCGCCTGCTCCAAGAATCATGTCAACTGGTGATGATTTTGTGAGTTCCGGATCAGCTAATGGTAGGTTGTTAATGTGTAAGTGGAGTGCATGCTTTCTGTGTAAGTGGAGTTTCTGTACTAAGCTTTCAGTGATTAAATTGACTTGCCAGCCTGAATCTAGCAGAACTCGGCATGGTTGAGACACTCCAAGCTTGTCTTTAACTAAAATTATTGCTGTTGGCAATAACGATGATCGATGATTTCCTTAGCTCGTGGACGTATTAATTTGCTGCGTGACCACGGAGCTTGATGATGGTAACTGATTTTCTTGACGCGGATTGCTTGGTTACTGGTTTACTGATTGAGACTGTAGAGCATCGTTGTGGTGAAAAGCAGTTGTTCTACGAATGGTTTCCCCCTAAACAATTAAAACACAATGACTTCTCAGCTGTGAATTCTCTTTTTGAATGAATGTCCATTGCTTAAAATGCGAGGCACTTAAATAGTTTATGATTACCGGTACACTGAATACATTTGAGGTTCGGTTTTAAATCAGTCTCTGCCGATGCTGTATGAATTATGACTCTGGATGAATTTCTAAAAAATTTGGGCTTGATACTAGGGACCTGCATCTGGGACATCTCCAATGAATCACATCTTGTCGTTAAAAATTCTAAAAATTCATCTTCGGTAGGAAATTCCTTATTGATGACATGATCTGCCCACATTCTTCTTGTCTCTGGATCTAGCTTTTGAAGTAATACACAAATGACGAATGAATCTCGTTTCGTTGTGTTTTGGTCTAGCGCAGTTATTCGACTGAACATTTAGTTACTACAGGCTGGTCTACAAGAGTTTGAAAAAATGAATTAGCTATATGTGTCTTTTTCTCAAACCGTTTACAAAGTTTGAGCCATGCTTGTTCATATGTAACATCAGATATTGGAATATATTCGATTGTTTTGGCCGCTCTATCTCCTAGACCACCTTTCAAGTATTAAAACTTGGTGGCTTTGCTTTATCTTGCATTCGAATGAATTTGATCGGTTAACAAATTTTTGAAACTCGCCCATTCCTGATAATCGCCTCGAAATTGTGAAATATTTGCACGTGGAAGTTTGGTCTCTTGCTACCCCTGATGTAATTATGAAAACTCCAGTATAAGAATGTCTTTTGGTGTGCAACGAATTCTACCATGGTTTCATTTATCTTTGAGGTGTCTTGCTGATCAGTACGAGGCATTTGTGCCGGAGTATGTTTCCGCAAAAATGCCTTAAAAATTAATTTTGCCGTATAATAAGGATGCTCTGCTGAATCGTATTCGCTTTTTTTAGCTACTTCGCCTAGTTTTTCGTCTGCTTCGTTGAAATTACTCCAACTTTGTTCTAGCCCTTCCAGTTTGCTTTCCACAAGCTCGATGCTCGGGTTCTCGGTTGATGCTGCTGCAAGATCTGCAAAACCTTCCAGAATATTCAATTCACGTTTACGAATATTCGAATATGAGATTTTATCAATTTTAGGTGGCATTTTGTGAGTTATGTGGATCACGTTGTTTCAACTACAGTAAATAACACCACTAAGTCTAACGGAGTTTAACGATATTAAAGGTTACGGTAAACCAAAACCACGTTTATTCGGAACGCACAAAAATGAATTTATATATCGTCTCTTTTTTAAAGCTTATTTTTCCTATTATTTTGGTAGCCTTTTACACAACACCAATTTAAAAAATGTTTATTTAACCACGAATTTATCGTTAGCTTGATGAGCAAATCACTTATAATACAAAATTAATATACTTGCGGTTTCTGGATTTTGGATTAGTAGAATGGCGGATCAATTATATCCGGTATACTTCGCTTGTTTTTTCCCGGAAAAACAACTCTGCAAAAACCTGTTTGATTGCAAGCTACTGAACACCGGTTTGAATAAATTTTCCGGTGATATCTTTGGTAAATACTTCTAATTTTGGAAGTTTGCTATAGGCGACATTTTACAATGAGTGGGTGATTTACATTTATTTTGTACGGGAGCACCCCGAAATCTTGCATTACAAAATCTTGCAAGTACAAAATCTTACATTTTTTAAAAATCATGCAAATCAAAATCTTGCCAAACCAAAATCTTGCAGTTATAAAATCTTGCAAGTACAAAATCTTGCGTTTCAAAATTTTGCAGTTTTAGTATCTGTACCTGTCTTTAGTATCTAACATAATATTGCGTATTCATAAAAGTCAATTGAAAATCGAAATAAGTCAGTTTTGAGTTTATATTAAATTATAGCAATTTGATTCACAAAAAAAAACAGGAGAAAAGTTATAATTGTATAATATAATTAAAAAGAAATAAAATAAAATAAATTGTACAGCAATTAACCAAACCCTAGTTTTGGTTCCATCTTTTACCTAACTGAAGCTGCATCGCAACACCTGAAGCAACAGAGTTATGTTACTTGCCATATTGTTTGTTTTTGTTTCATGTATTATTTATATTCTTGTCATTCAATTGTTTTGTATCCCTGTACTCTTGTTGTAATTATTGTACAATTCAATTTTTTTCTATCTTAAGTTGCCGTTACATTAACGTTATTGTAATTAACGAAAATAAAAAAATAAACATTTTTGAGCAGTATTGCTATGACCATCAAACTGAATGATTAAAAATAAAAATTATAATTAATTAATTAATTTATTAAAAGAAGTCAATTTGTGTTTTTTTTTCTTATCCGGTGATGAGATATTGTGATTTGTGCGCGTTATAACTATCGTTCTGCTGCTGCTGCTGTAATTAAGTTGTTGTCTTGCTGCTGCTGCTGTTAACATATTTTTTGCTGCTGCTTTTCAGGAAAGAAAAGCCTTTCTTGATTTATCACTAACCACGTGAAAATACTTCCATCTATGCAGAAACACAAATTTAACAGAGAAATTCGGACTTGGCTGCTTGGCATGGATAATATTGAGCGATATTTTTAGCATTGGAATTGAAGTATGCTATATTCCAATGTGTCTTCGTGTAAAAAATGTATATAATGTAATAATAACTGAGCTTGTATATTGTAGAAAATTATTATATTTTATACTGATATCCAAAGAATATTATATTAATTTTATTAATAGTTTGTTTTTAATTGCTCCACTACAGACGTAATGTCTAAAGGAGCTTTACTCTATTTCAAATTTTTAAATTGTTTTGCTTGTAATTAGCTTTCATTATGTATATATTTTATTTGAAATAAAGATAATAATAATAATAATAATAATTAAAAAAGGATGATATTATGCCCGATTCTTTTTAAAAAATCAGTTTTACTGAGTCTTTCCCTTTTTTTAATGATACGTTTTATTTTTCTATTTTTGATTATTGCCTTTTTTTTCGTTGAAAGGCGTTCTCTGGATTTCACCTTATCAATTTGAGCTTTTGCCACAATTAGTTCCTTTGATAAATTTTCAATGATTCGGTATACTCCAGCATGCCGTTGTCCAACCACCACTTTAAGGCGTTGGTGCCAAGCTTCGACACTGTTTTCGGTCCGTGGGAAGTTTTCTGATCTTATATCTGCATCGGCAATAGACCAGAATTGTAGTATATATCTTGGTGTATGATTGAGGCCCCCAATACAATTTTTGGTGGAACCACCGTCCAATTAATTTCGCTCCGCTGTTCTCATCAAATTGTTCATATAAATGTTGATAATATCCAGGTATTTCGTTTGGTGGAACGAAAGCAAAACTTTTCAGCATCCGAATTTGGAGTGAAAAATCCTCAGAACTGGCGTATCTAGCCACAAACCGTTGCTTTTGTATCCTTCGCCAAATTATTTACCCGAAGTGGAAAAGGCAACCTTTAGTCGTTGCTTCGGGGAAAAATGTTGAAGCTGATGACACAATTGGCTTTTCGGAATCTGTTATGACTCTCCTTGGGTTTAAATTAATACCCAGTTCCAAGCCGACTTTCTTTAAGTTAAAAAAAAATCTGTCATAAACCTTCAGACATTTTTTGCTCATTAAGCAAAATATTAAAGGTACAATTTGCCCCTAAACACACCCGTGAATTAAAAAGAGTTGCCGCATGATGGATGGAACTACGTCGATAATTCCATCCATGATCCAGCAACTCGATTCCGCTAGTAACGCTAACGATGATTGCAATAAAAAAAGGCAACTTTAATTTCATTTTATTATTGTTACTATATGATTGCAATTATCATTATACAGTAAAATTTTGTCAATGCGATTTGTTATATTGCATAACAATTTCCCGTACATTTATAGAATCGCACGAAGTTTTCTGATCCTACATCTGCATCGGCAATAGACCAGAATTGTGGCATATATATTGGTGTATGATTGAGGCCCCCAATATAATTTTTGTGGAACCACCGTCCAATTTTTCAGCAATTTGTTATCTTGCATAACAATTATGGACTATCCTCATTCAGCAATTTGTTATCATGCATAACAATTTCCCGTACATTTATAGAATCGCGCGCGCGATTCTATAAATGTACGGGAAATTGTTATGCAAGATTTTGTAATGCAAGATTTTGTAATGCAAGATTTTGTAATGCAAGATTTTGTAATGCAAGATTTTTTAATGCAAGATTTTGTAATGCAAGGTTTTGAAATGCAAGATTTTGTAATGCAAGATTAAGGGGCTAACCCATTTTGTACACATATTTAAGAATTGAGCTACTAAGAGCAAATTTACAAATAATTGTGTTATAATAAAAGTTTTAGAAGTTTTGCACAAAAATATAAATGTCAAAATAATAAACAAGTTTAAAGAGCTGTGATAATATACAAGACAAGCAACACAATTTTCTATAAAATAATTGTGTAGTAATTTTCTTTGTTTGTTTCAGGTTTTTCTTTTTTGTTGTTCACCAAGACGTCTTCAACACTCCGAGAATCGCGAAACTGGCTACAGTTTTAACTTTCGAAAAATCAGTCAATCATAATTATTTGAGACATTTTTTTATAGCAAATTAATTAGGTTTTGAGTGTTGGTATGAAATTTTATAAATTAGTAACATCCGAAACGATCGAAATTTTAATTTTAAGATGTTGTGTTTTAATATATAAAATCATTGTTGGTGATATTAGTCCACGAGTAGACAACAAATATGTTAAGCAAATAATTATTTGTGATTTTACCAGTACCTTTATAAACTTTTAATTATTTTGCTAACGATTAGAAATTACTACGAATTGTAACAGGACCTTTTGGTCCTTGTTTTTGAAACTTGGCATTGAGCCTGTCCATAGATTAGTGTCGATTCAGTGACTTCGGAGCGGTCTGTTTTAGCCGGCTAAAGCTCAGGGAAAGGGAGTGGGATTTGCCGAAGTATGAACCGACCTATTTGAGACCGCTTATATAGGAAGGAATAAGGGAAAGGAAAAGAAAATCATAAATCAGGAATAACCAACACCCAGTTCCTATTATACCAATAAGTTTCCACTTACCTCATTTTATTGCCCGCCACCACGCCTCAGGTTTATTTTTCCTCTTTTTCTTCTTTTTCTTTCTTTTTCTTTCCTTTATTGCATAAAAAAAAACAAATAAACAACACAGCGGAATAAAGATTCGGAGCAGCGAACCAATCCCACACTGTTCAAGCAAACGATAATGATAAAAAAAAACGGAAAATTAAAGATTAAGCAAACCGGGAAATTCACCAATAAAAATTAACAAATAAAAATAAAAATCCCTTCTTATTTTCTTTTCACTTCCCTTTCTCTACTAGCTTTATTTTTACACTTAAATAATTATAAATTTAGAAGCAAAATTAAATAAAAAAAAATTAATCAAAATTAAACTACAACTAAACTAAAACTAACCTACGCCCTTGCACTTAAATAATAGTTCTTAGTACTAATGAAAAAAAACAAAATTCCCCTACGCGGATCCGCACAATTGTTTCTAACCGTTCGTTAAACAAAAAAAAAAAACACTATCGGAACCACCTTTTTCACAATTGCACTAAATCCTTAAAGTTTATATAAAATTAAAAGAATTTTTTTATTTTTGAATAATTCTATATTAAATAATTATAACCACTAAAATGTTTTTATTTCAATTTTATTATCCGCATGTCACACAACATACGCCATACTTGATTTTCTTCGATCAATCCAAAATCCACATTTTTAATGTCTTTTAGAAACAATTTGGTATTACTAATTGATTAAAATACAATTTACAACACATCAAAATTAGTTTAAGCAGAATAAAGTTTAATTATATTTTATATAAATTATTTTATAATTAAAATTAAAAATTATGATTACGTTCGAATTAATCGCAAGAAGGAAATCTCCATTCATTTTCTCTTCTTATTCTTTATCCACTTATTACTAGAATTTTATCACTTCTCGGGTGAGATGTTGTAACCATCACGTTTTTCGCTTCGATCCATTTTCGATAGAATAACTGTACTGCTTTGTTAAAAATATAAAATTTTAAAACAATTTAGTTCTAAAATACCGTTATTCTATCGAAAATGCATCGAAGCGAAAAACGTGATGGTTACAACATCTCACCCCTCTTTTTATAGTCCGTCGCACGGAATTTCTAATATTACTTAATTTTATATAAATGTTATAATAGTTTCTTCAGTCTTTTCTTTAAAAATCAATCTGTAACATTCTAATCGATCTTTATATTTAATACTTAAAAACTTTTTGATTTTAACCTTTTTTATTATATTAATTTATTACTACCAACTTGCACTTTCTATTCCAAATCAACTTTTTTCCATTTATCCTTATTTTTGGTTTTAGAACTCAACTTCTTTATTAATTCATCGTATTTTTATTCTTCTTTTTTTCTCTATTACCCTCGATCGTCGTCTTTTTCAACTCCTCAAAAAAAAAAAACATCAACCCGTTTTGCCCGGGAAAACAACTTTTTTTTTTCAAACCAGTTCTTGGTTGAAAACCACTGAACAGAAATTAAAACTAGATTTCTGAGTGACACCTGAGTATGAATTTATACATTACATTTTTACATTACATTTTTGCTATACAGAGCTAGCACTGAATAGATCATTTAAACTTATCTAGTACACCTATTTTGTAATTGAGCTACATTATTGAGTTACAATAAAAGTTTTAGAAACAATGAAAAAAAAAAAAAACAAAATAAATCAAAACAATAAAATGAGTATAATTTACGGATTTACTTTATATTTTTATATTTTCTAATTAATTTTGCTTTATTTTAGGTTTAGTAGAAGACAAATAAAAGAGAAGAGAAAAAAAATAAGAAAAGATGGAACAGGTATGTACCCATATGCATACCGGAACATCCAAACCAATTGAGACTATGGCCATGAACAACTGTCCAATTCATCTTTCCTTTCCCGTCTTTTAGTTTCATACAGGTACCGATCAATCAACATTGGTAAGTACAACATGAAGCGGATGGATTCGCTACAGGATCGCAGGCTGAAATTGCAGTTGTAGTGATTCACCCAAGTAATCAATTTATTCCATTTGTTTATTTCTACAATTATTCGAAATGTAACTCATTTCGACTATTAAATATAATTTAATTTGAACAGCTCTTTTCAGCTTAGTAGTGACAACTACAGAGCATATTGATGCACTAATAATACTCTGTGAATTTTGATTGTGTATTCACTACTTGGTACTAAATAATATCTTGGACACCATAGTACAACACCAAAACAGTTTCATCACCATCTATTGTCGTCATTCTGAAACAATCAGCAATTTTTGCTTAGATTGTACCATTTTCGTTTTTCATGCTATTTCAACCATAGACACACAATTTTTATACACTCTCTTGTTAATTTTTCAACTGGACATCACGTCAACAGTTTTTTATGAATAATAATAATTTAATTAAGTGCTGGTGTATTTTAATCCAATTAATTACATTGTAAAACAAAATTTTGTGTAGTAAGTTTCTTGGAATAAAAGCAACATAGGTGTAAACCATGAAAAATAAATAAATAAAGTTAAAAATTAATTAATAAATAAAAACAAATTTTAATAAAAAAATAAAAAGTATTAAATCAAAATAAATTGTGTTTATGATTATTTATTGTGTACCATACAGTCTTCTATATTTGAATTCTTTATAAAGATAAATTCTACAGTTTAGTTGTAGCCAGCTGATGAAGAATTGTTTAAAGGAGCTTAAGTAATCGTTTCTAGATTGGTTTTGCGGTCTCATTTTGCAGGTAAATCATTCTGAAAGTTTGACCAAATAGAAAAGAAATCTTTTGCTTCGGTGGATTTGATAATTTTATTGGGATTGTATCAACATTTTTGGGATAGGTGATTGGTTTATCTTTTATTTGATACTATGGTGAGATTTTACGTATACCAAGAGGTTTACATACAAATTTTAGTTTGAACTTTGCTATTAACGACAATACGTCCTAGCGGCGTATTGCTTTGATTGATTTAACAGTGATTGCAAAGCCCACGCGAAATGTAATAGAAACAACATTAGTGGTAGATAGTGACGGATTAAGGGAAACCCGGGACCTTAAGAATCATTTCACGGTAACCTTAAAACAATATGAAAATCCGGGCCCTAAGCAAGCTTTTCTTTACGGATACAAAAATTTCGTTTTTATACAAAATCACAAAAAGTGGGTTTTTTCACTGTTTTCCATGCCAAAAAAAGTTTGTTTTGTGTATTGTTGGCTATGTAGTCGCCAGTCTCCTCTCCCGTAGTTTTTTCGACTGAATACAAGTAACAGCAAAATAGTTTGGTTTTCCTTTATTAAATTTAACGCTTATGTGTTGGATATAACCAAGAATGTTTATGCTGCTTTGTAACCAGCTATTCGGTTACAGCCATATATAAATTCTTTTGTTTTAATGAAAATGTTTAATGTCAAATGTTAAATGTCAGTTGCTGTTGTTGCCTTAATCCATTTTAGAAATTCGCGTGAAGTCCTAAAATATCCTAAAAAAAAAAAAAACAAAAAAAATAGGATCGTTTAGGAAAAACTTCACGTCTTTGCACAAACGTGTGGAGTTTTTCCTAAATTTTAACAGCTTTGCATGTGTTCGTGATTATAATATACTTAATTCGAAATAACCGATAGTCAGCATTATATAAAGAAGAAAACGCGATTCAAATTACGTAGTATAAAAAATGAATACGGCCTAAAATGAGCCCAAACCTAGACTTTCCTAAAATGAGAACATTATCATTTGAATAATAAATAATAAATAAAAATAAAGCTAAATACCTGGTGTATTTTTATATGGGATTGTCGTTTGGTGGCCAGGCTTGAATAGTAAGTCTAACCAAAAGTTGCTGATGAAAATTTATAGAACTTTCAACCTGTGTATTAGTGGTGCACTTAGAAGTACAACCACTCAAGCAATAAGGATCAAATCCATTTCTATGTGGACCTGTAGTAATACATGACACTCATCTTTTTTGTGTAACAGAGATATCCTTGGTACCACCGATTACTTGATTTCATTACCATCATTTGAGGAATAGTTTCGAACTGAAATTTCCTCTAGAGAGGATTGACTTAGTGAAGAGAGGTTGTACCCTGAAGTTTTGAACTTCTTCACGGATGGTTCGAAAATGGATGGTAGGGTTGGTTGTGGTGTTTCTGTGAGAAACTAAATGTGAACCTCCCGTTTCGTCTACCCGATTACGGACAATCTACGACCATATTTTCTTACGTCGAAAGTAACCCACAGCAGTCTTTCATTTCTTAACGAGATGGCAGATCAGTTCAACATCCACTTAACGAAAATGTGAAGGCACTTCAGCGTTGCGAAGAATGTAACGGTAGATGAACTCGCTCGGCAGGGTACAAATTGCCAATCTTTCACATTCTTACTTTCACAAAGCTTTGGGTTTGTTGTTTGTACTCGTGGACGTATGTCATTTAGCCCAAAACTAAATGTTTTGTGAATCATTTTTTGTGTATTGGGCAAACTGAATGATCATTGGTCCTCATTTAAAAGAATACATAACAGATATTGGTAAGACATACACAAAGAATCAAGGTTTGCTCTTTACACCACTTCAACACAACACGAGTGTAGAGTTATTTTCAAGGTATATAAACGTAGAAATGTAATTGAAGTTGATATTTGTAAAATAAAAGTAATTTTAACCAAGGTAAATCGGATGTGTAAAAATTAGTTTGTCGAATTTCGTAAAACTTTTGTTCATATAACTTGAATTTGCAATTTTATATTTGTCTTTATGGCTGTATGATATTCACTTTTTTTCCTACTTTTTCAGTGACTAGGAAAGACAAACGGAGTGAGATAAAAAATATATATACAAAATATTTGTGAGAGTGAGTGTATACACCATAGATTTGTAAAAAATATAGAAACGTCAAAAAAAAAGTGGTAGCTCAATTTTTATAGCAGTTAATCGAGCAAATATAGCAAAAAAAGAATTGGATTTGATTCTTTTTTTTGATATTACATACTTTTTTCTGACATTTCCGAAATAATAGAGAAAATATTTGTATTTTGTGGACCAAAGAGAATTTATTTGTTTATTTTTAAAATAAATTTAATATACAATTTATCCATTTTTGTTCGCCATTATTGTTATGATTTTTTTTTCTCTTTTTTTGATTTTTCTTATGGTACTGAAACACAATTTTGGGTTTGCATTGTTAATTGTTTGCCAAAATATTTGAAACGGGCATTTTTTTGTAAATATAAAAATTAACGTTACGTATAAATTATATCGCTGCAATTAATTGCGGCAGCTAATGTAAATTTATTATGCGCGGGCCTCATATTTCTTACGTAAAAAATCAATTAAGATCCAAAAAAATAAATGTTCTTGAAAATGGCTACTTCATCATCTTCATAAAAAAATTTTGATTCTATTTACATATTTTGTTTATCCGAAACTTCAAAATATTTGCCTATAGTATTGTCTACACTACCCTTCTCTGTTTCACTTTACTAGTTTTGCAGCACTTTATTGCACTTGAAAAAAAGTGAGTATCATACGGCCATAATGGCCGTATGATACTCAATTGAAAACGGTAGGCGATTAAAAAAAGAACAAGAAACTCAAATGATGAAATTTCAAAATTTAGCTTCACATTTATTGACGGTTGGTGCATGCATGACACTTGTCATTTGATATCGTTAAGAAAAACGCCGCACAACTCTGCAGACTTAAATTTTCATTAATTAACTAGCTTGTTTAGATTCCTTCGCATAGTCGCTGCATTTATTTTACTCTAAATGGAAACGCAAATCTTGTTAATTGTTAAAGTTAACCAATTAATCCAAACTTTTCGATTAATCGGTTCGATAATAACCGAAAATAAAATTTATTTTGAATTATTTATTACGCATTCTGTAGACCAAAATGAAAAAAAATCACGATATTTTACTTCAAACTCATTTCCTACTAGTTTCACGTCTTTAAATATTACGACAGACCTCACCGAACAGCCAAAGGTGGAAAATTGGTTTAAGACGTCAAACTCTAGTTAAATCCTTTGTAAACAACTTCTGAATTATTGTTATTTAAATAAACTTATCCAAATTTAATATTTAATTATGCAGAGAATAGAATGTGTTAGCCAAAATAAATTTTAATTCGACAACTGACGAAACGAGCACAGCTATTAGCACTCACATATTTTGACCCAACTATTGGCACACGCCCGTGAAATCGTAATTCTCTTAGACTTATCAAATTCCCGTTATGTCAGATGATTCATACAAATTAGAAGCATTGTGTCCGAAACTAGAGGCTTTGGGGTTAGCGAAAACGGATGAATGACTAAGCAAACATTTTAGGAATATATTTCGAAAGTTGTTTATCCACATCTTTGAGATAACAAAATTAAAAGCTTTGTGTTAATTAAGCTTTGTGTCAAATTGGGTAATATATGCAAACTCAAATAAAATTTTTGCAGCCAGCGGAGGTAGTAGCTTTTAACCCGCTGAAAATATAGAACCACAACAAAAATCTGAACAGCGACATATCTGGTCCAATACTAAGAGAAGTTTTAGACAAATCGATGACTTCCGATACTTTGCGGAAGGGATTTAAGGTACGTGACCTTTTCCCCTGGAATAAGTATGCCATAAATACGTCTAAATGCCTAGATAGACGCTAGGATGCTTTTATTTTATAGTATGCTTTCCATGGAAAAAAAAGGATCGACTCGGAACAAATTTCAGTAGTACAAATTGCACAAGGGAATACCACAATAAATGCTTGAAGGAATTAAAATGCACATATCTTCCGAGTTTTGCATGCAACTGATGCTAATATGGCAAATTCAGAAAGAGACTGAAGATATGTAAATAGCTAGCTATGTAGCTATAGCTATGATTTGAACTGAACGTTTTATTTTATTTTTAGGTGTCTTGATATTTCTCCGATTAATCGAGATTCTTATAGTGGTTACTAAATTTGTTCGAGCTTTCTGGAAATATTCGATTTTTTTGTGGATATTGAGAGTATTCTAGAATTATAAGATTATTTGACCATTCCTGACCCTTTAGAAATTTACAAGGGCTTAGAGGTCTTGTTTGCGTCTTGTTACGGAATTATTAATTTATTAGATATTTTCTGATATCCTTGAAATAATTTTGGATTCACCCAAGCCTTGCTAATAAAGCTATTAGATTGCTTGGAATCGGGGCTATTCGATAATATCTAGAGAATTGGTGAAATTATTTTCAATTTTTGCTGTCATTAAAACCAATAGACTCCTAAAAAGTTTATGTAATTACCCTAAATATTGCTACTAGAAAATGTTGGTTAAACAGACCCAGAAAACGTCATTTGCTCTTCTTCCTATTTTCGAAATGGTTTTAATTGCCTAAAACATGGTAGTTGATAAAGGAATTGAACAAAAATATTAGTAAAATATCTGGATTTTTTACGCTTTACGTAATGCACGTGTTTGCATTCATAATCTAGCCGCTTCTGAAAATATGTTATCTCGCGACAATGAAACTGCAATTGAAACATTTGTTTTTATTCTTGTTCATCTTTTAAAATATTTGCATACAAATATTTGCAACGAATAATTCAGACAAGTACAGATTAGTACTCAGATCAAATTGAAATGGAATTTCATTGCGGTCTTAAAAAATCTATTTAGCAAAGAAACTTTTTTTGGTGAAATTTAATATGTTGACATAATGGCTCAGATATTTTAACAATTTTTAATAAGTAAGGTAAATGTTTAAATTCCGCTCGCTGATTTCAAAAGTTATAGATACTAGTGTGTTTAGTACAACAAAATCATATTACGGTTTCCATTTATGTTTTACGTAAATTTCCCAAACGTGTTCTGCAACTTAGAAAAACCGGCCAAAAATACTAAGTATATTTTTGAGTAACTGTGAATGTAATCTAACAGAAAAACATCATCATTTAAAAAGTTATAGAGACTAAGGGTGTTTAACCCTTAGTCTCTATAACTTTTCAAATGATGATGTTTTTCTGTTAGTTTACATCCACAGTTATTCAAAAATATACTTAGTATTTTTGGCCGGTTTTTCTAAGTTGAGGAAAATACTTGGGAAGTTTACGTAAGACATATACGGAAGCCGTAATATGATTATGTTATACTAAACTAAACACAAATTTGGAATAAAATCAGCCTCAAGAATGTATATCTGAAATTGAATCGTTTTTATGTGATTTGTCAATAAAAATTCAGTTCAAGTTTCCCGTTGGAAATCTCGGAAAATTTGAAAAAGTTTCCAGCCGAAAGTAAGAAATGAATGTATAAAATCAGTCTCTAGAGTGTTATGTCTGGAAATGGATTACATTGCTGTGACTTGTCAATAGCTATCGTAGGAAAAAAATTCAGTTTAAATTTCCCGAAAAGTTTAATCCCGAAAGTAAGAAATGAATGTGTAACATCAGCCTCTATAGTGTTATGTCTGGAGATGGATTCGAATTTCCCAAAAGCATTCGTAAATTTGTATAAAATAAGCCTCTAGAGTGTCATGTCTGGAGATATATTTTATTGATGTGATTTGCAAACAGCTTTCACAGCAAAAAAGTGCAGTGCAATTTTCCCGTGGGAAATCTCGGAAAATTCGTTTTCCAAAAATAATTAGAAAATTCGTATAACATCAGCCTCTAGAGTGTTATGTCTGATTGGTATTTCTCTCGCAAGAAAAAAATTCAAATTACCAGTGGAAAATCTCGGAAAATTCGATTTTCCGAAAATTATTTGAAAATTTCTAAAAAATCAGCCTCCCACGGGAAACTTGAACTGAATTTTTTCCTACGATAGCTATTGACCAGTCACATCATTAAAAGGGATCTCCAACTTTCGGCTAACTTTAACAGGTTCCAATTGATAACGACTGCATTTCTTATTTTCGGCTGCTATAATACAATCTGCATTACCGATTCGTTTTTATTTTCGGTTGGGTCCTCACAATCTGCATTATTATTTTTACGTTCGGTTGGTCTAACACAATCTGCATTATTGGCCTTTCATTTTCGACTGGCAACTTTTGGCTAACGTTAACAGTATCTTTAGCAGTATGCTTGCAATAAAAATTAATTATTTTGGTGAAATTACTGACATATACGAATTACTAAACAAAATTTTTTATTCAATGTCTGAATTTATTTTCCTGAAGTATTTATACATATTTATATACAAACGACAAATTGCATTTAAATGTCGGATAAGATGTACCAGAGCTACTTCATTTAAGTAATCTGAAATAGTTTGTCTTATTCCCAAAAAAAAAAAAAAAATAACAAACATAATCACTACAAAAACTAAAATAAAATATTCTCTTCATTAAAGACAAGCATATAACAAATACAATAGTAATAAAATAAGAATTTAACGAATTTTTTTTACAACAACAACATAAAAAAACTCCTTAAAATTTTCTTAAATTTTATTAAGCACACAACAACTGTTTGTGTTTCGACTATACACAACACAACGAAAACAAAAAATTACAAAACTTTAAACTTGACAAGTGAAATTATATAATAAGAGAACTTTTAGAATTATTTCTATATGCTGCTAGAACTTTGAAGTCGTTTAGTTTTTTTTTTTCGTTCGTTTGTAGTTGCAGTTCTGCTGCGCTCTTCATTATTTGCTTTTTTTTATTTTTTATATTTTGTGGAAAATTAATAGATGATGTAGATAAAAATGAAATAAAATTTATAGAAAGACATAAAAAATACGCTAAAAAATAAAATTTATTTTTCTTATTTATTTATTTTTTATTATAAATTATACCAAAAAAAAATAAAAATATATAATAAACTATATACGAAACTAAACGTATATATACATACATATATACACAAAAATAACTTTAAAGTTTAAGAAATAAAGTTTTGCTTAAGCTTTTTTTTATTGTTCTTTCATCTTATGTATAAAAAACTTTAATTTTTTTGTTGAGAAAATTTTCATTCTAGTTTATTGTTGTTTTTCTGGATTGTTTTATTTTTTTGTTTTCAGTTGGATAAAAATAATTGTGGGAATTTGATTGATTATTTTGAAGGTTGAATGTGAAATAATTAGATTAAAAAACATAGTTTTAGAAATTTTGTTTTGTTCGTGTAATAAATAACCTTTTTAAACATAATAAAAATATTGTTTGCAAAAGGTTAAATTGTCTCTCAACTTTTTTGATCTCTATTTTTAGTAGCATAAGCAGGAAAACCGTTAAAATAAGGGATACGAAAATTGGCTTTCAAATTCTTGGAATACTGTGCTTATCCACAATGCAACATATGAATCACTCCCATAACTTTTATATGTTTCTGCTTAAACTCAGTTTAAAACTGGGTGTCCCAAAATTAACGCTAGATTTAAATTTGCCGACATTTGTGCAGTCAATTGTTGGTAACCCTAAGCGTTACACGATACAACAACGTGTTTTCATTATTGAACAATATCTCATATCTCAAATTGTGGGGGAGAACTAGGGCTCGTATTCTCGGGTATCGGGTATCGGGTATCGGGTACCCGGGTATCCGGGTATTTTTCGGAATCTTAACTAACCCGAATACCGGGGTAACTGCTTCGGGTATCGCGAAAAGATTCGTAAGAACGATGCAAACTTTCCATTTTTTATTTCCAATTTATATAATATCAGAGCTCTATAAATCGCCGTAGAAAAATATTTTGTCAAAGCACACAGAAACGCGGTAATGAAAAATAGTTTAGTCTTTTTAGACCGCAGTAATTGTAAAACATATTTTGGATTATTAAACAAACATATTTTAGACACAGTGAAACTCGCTTATTCTGACATTAAACCGATTTACAAAATTGAAATGTTGTATCACTACTGCACTCGGTGAATTTGGCGCCGAAATTATCGACAAATAACTAAAATTATTAATGGAAATCTCACTTATCCTTGAGCTACCTATTGGTATAACTAACACACAGCACTCTAAAAGGACCAAACTATTGAAATCCTTCTTAATTTTGGATAATTTACACGAAGGAATTCTTACTATAATAAACCGTATATCATAGGCTGATCAGGCTTGTTTTCATTAGCGGGAAATATAGTTACAAAAAATCGAAGTTACTTAGCAATTTCAACACTTTCTATACTTAATGGCTTTTTATTTTTAAAATTTTTGATAACTAAAAAATTAAAGTGAATATTATAACTCTAGAACTAACCATACTGTTAAAGTTAGCCAAAAGTGAAAAGTCGATAATACAGATTGTGTTAGTCCAGCCGAAAGTAAAAAAAAATGGTAATGCAGATTATCTAATCCCAGCCGAAAGTTTCCAGACGATTAAAAGTCGATAATGTAGATTATGATATAACATTCAAGCCGAAAATAAAAAATTTAGTAGTTATCAGCCGAAAATAAATAGGATACATACTCGTAGAAATCTATAAATATAAATTTTTGTAAATAAATTTACGTGTAAAACTTTGCTTCGTAGAAAATATCGGAAAATCAGAAGAATATACAAAATTGGAATAAAATCAGCCTTTAGAGTATATATCTAAAACTGAATCGTTTTTATGTGATTTGTCAATAGCTGTCGAATTAATAAATTCAGTTCAAGTTTCCCGTGGGAAATCTCGGAAAATTCGATTTTCCAAAAATTATTAGAAAATTGGTATAAAATCAGCCTCTAGAGTGTTATGTCTAAAGATGGATTCAATTTATGTAATTACTCAATAGCTATTGCAGGAAAAAAATTTAGTTGAAGTTTCCCGTGGGAAATGTCGGAAAATTCGATTTTCCAAAAATTATTAGAAAATTTGTATAAAATCAGCCTCTAGAGTGTTATGTCTAAAGATGGATTCAATTTATGTAATTACTCAATAGCTATTGCAGGAAAAAAATTTAGTTGAAGTTTCCCGTGGGAAATGTCGGAAAATTCGATTTTCCAAAAATTATTAGAAAATTTGTATAAAATCAGCCTTTAGAGTGTTGTCTGGAGATGGATTGCATTGATGTGACTTCTCAATAGCTATTGCAGGAAAAAAATTCAGTTCAAGTTTCCCGTGGGAAATCTCGGAAAATTCGATTTTCCAAAAACTATTAGAAAATTTGTATGAAATCAGCCTCTAGAGTGTTATGTCTGGAGATGGATTCAATTGATTTAATTACTCAATAGCTATTGCAGGAAAAAAATTTAGTTGAAGTTTCCCGTGGGAAATGTCGGAAAATTCGATTTTCCAAAAATTATTAGAAAATTTGTATAAAATCAGCCTTTAGAGTGTTATGTCTGGAGATGGATTGCATTGATGTGACTTGTCAAAAGCTATCGCAGGAAAAAAATTCAGTTCAAGTTTCCCGTGGGAAATCTCGGAAAATTCGATTGTCCAAAAATTATTAGAAAATTTGTATAAAATCAGCCTCTAGAGTGTTATGTCTGGAGATGGATTCAATTGATGTGATTTATCAATAGCTATCGCAGGAAAAAATTCAGTTCAAGTTTCCTGTGGGAAATCTCGGAAAATTCGATTTTCCAAAAATTATTAGAAAATTTGTATAAAATCAGCCTCTAGAGTGTTATGTCTGGAGATGGATTTAATTGATGTGATTACTCAATAGCTATCGCAGGAAAAAAATTCAGTTCAAGTTTCCCGTGGGAAATCTCGGAAAATTCGATTTTCCAAAAATTATTAGAAAATTTGTATAAAATCAGCCTTTAAAGTGTTATGTCTGGAGATGAATTGCATTGATGTGACTTGTCAATAGCTATCGCAGGAAAAAAATTTAGTTCAAGCTTCTCGTGGGAAATTTCGGAAAATTCGATTTTCCAAAAATTATTAGAAAATTTGTATAAAATCAGACTTAAAAGTGTTATGTCTGGAGATGAATTGCATTAATGTGATTTATCAATAGCTATCGCAGGAAAAAAAAATCAGTACAAGTTTCCCGTGGGAAATCTCGGAAAATTCAAAAAAGTTTCCAGCCGAAAGTAAGAAATGGATAAATAAAATCAGCCTTTAGAGTGTTATATCTGGAGATGGATTGGATTGATGTGACTTGTCAATAGCTATCGCAGGAAAAAATTCAGTTCAAGTTTCCCGTGGGAAATCACGGAAAATTCGATTTTCCAAAAATTATTAGAAAATTTGTATAAAATCAGCCTCAAGAGTGTTATGTCTGGAGATGGATTCAATTGAGGTGATTACTCAATAGCTATTGCAGGAAAAAAATTCAGTTCAAGTTTCCCGTGGGAAATCTCGGAAAATTCAAAAAAGTTTCCAGCCGAAAGTAAGAAATGGATGAATGAAATCAGCCTCTAGAGTGTTATGTCTGGAGATGGATTGGATTGATGTGACTTGTCAGTAGCTATCGCAGGAAAAAAATTTAGTTCAAGTTTCCCGTGGGAAATCTCGGAAAATTCGATTTTCCAAAAATTATTAGAAAATTTTACGAAATCGGAAAAATGAATTTTTGAAGATTTCCCACGGTAAACTTGGACTGAATTTTTTCCTGCGATAGCTACTGACAAGTCACATCAATCCAATTTATCTCCAGACATTACACTTTAGAGGCTGATTTTATTCATCCATTTCTTACTTTCGGCTGGAAACTTTTTTGAATTTTCCAAGATTTCCCACGGGAATCTTGAACTGAATTTTTTTCTTGCAACAGTTATTGAGTAATTACATCAATTGAATCCAACTCCAGACATAACACTCTAGGGGCTGATTTTATACAAATTTTCTAATAATTTTTGGAAAATCGAATTTTCCGAGATTTTTCAAGGGCAACTTGAACTGAACTTTTTTCCTGCAATAGCTATTGAGTAATCACATCAATTGAATCCATCTCCAAACATAACACTCTAGAGGCTGATTTTATACAAATTTTCTAATAATTTTTGGAAAATCGAATTTTCCGAGATTTCCCACGGGAAACTTAAACTGGATTTTTTTCCTGCGATAGCTATTGAGTAATCACTTCAATTGAATTCATCTCCAGACATAACACTCTAGAGGCTGATTTTATACAAATTTTCACACAATTTTTGGAAAATCAAATTTACCGAGATTTCCCAAGGGAAACTTGAACTGATTTTTTTTCCTGCGATATTGCTGCTTTTTCCCACGGGAAACTTGAACTCAATTTTTTTCCTGCGATAGCTATTGACAAGTCATATCAATCCAATCTATCTCTAGACATAACACTCTAGAGGCTGATTTATTTTCGGCTGGAATTTCAATAACATAATCTGCATTATCGACTTTTCACTTTCGGCTAACTTTAACAGGGTGAACTAACCTGCCTTTATTGAACATACATATATTTACATAAGATAAATTGGTCGAATTATATACATATTACCTGTTTTACATATAAGAACTGATAATACATGTTTTGCCTACTTTTTTTCAGGTAACTCGGGTTCCCGGGTATTTGCCAAATTAACTACCCGTTACCCGGCTACTTAATTTATGGGTAATTTACGAGCCCTAGAAAGAATCCACATGTGATTGTCGAAAAACAAATGCATCCACAACATGTCACTGTTTGGTGCGGATTTTGGATTGGCCTCATTGGACCATACTTTTTTGAAGATGAGCCTGTTCTTTCTGCCGAAATTGGATGACATTGATGTGGCAAGTATATGATTTCAACAAGTCGGTGCCATATGCCATACAGCCCATGAAACAATTCAATTACTGCATGAAACGTTTCCTGGTCGTTTACTCTCTCGTTTCGATGATCAAAAATTAGCCTCTTAGAGCGTGTGATTTAACACCATTAGATTTATTTTTATGGGGTTATTTGAAGTCAAAGGTTTATGTCAACAAGCTCACAACCACCCGTGCATTACAGGACCAAATTAAATGCTGCATTAACGAAATTCAGCCACATTTATGCAGATATGTCACGGATAATTTCGACAAAAGAGTGAGTATGTGCCAGAAAAGCCTTGGAGGTTATTTGCCCGGATGTATTGTCTTAAAAATAACCTTATGCTATGTATAACTATGCCTAGAAGTGTTACAGTGAAAAAAGGTGACAAAATCAACCTGCGAAATGTGTCTATTGCTGATGTTACTAGGATCAGGCATAGACACAAAAATGGTCCGTAGCCATACCACGAATAATTGTTTCCTCCAACTCATTGGAACCATTTTGAGCTGTTAATATAGCGCTGGATACTCGTGACTTCCATCCTACAGAGGTCCGTCAGGTCTTTGAAGAGGGCTGCCCCTAGAAACTTTAGTCTGTTTCGTGCCAGACGAGGGCAGGTGCAAAGAAGATGAAGTACTGTCTCGTCCTCCTTTTTGTCCTCGCAACAACGACAGTAGTCATATGAGAAGACACCAAGTCTACTCACATGCCTCCCTATGAGACAGTGCCCTGTAATCACTCCAACAACAACACTGATCTGACTTCGCTGAAGTGACATCAGCTGTTTGGATCTCGCCAAGTCCAATTTTGGCCAGACCTGCCGAGTTATTACGCAAGAAGTGATACTTGAACATTTATCATTCGTCAGCTTGCTAGATTCTTCCTGAAGCAGCAGTTTGCATACCGCAAGAGGCATTTCAATATCCTTTCTACTTTCTTAGAAGTGGTCCGTTGTACCACGTCGATTCAGTTCATCGGCGATTATATTCCCTGTACTTATGAATTGTCCTGGCATCCATAAAATGTGGATGTTGAACTGATCTGCCATCTTGTTAATAGATGAGTTACAGTTCTGAACTACTTTCGATGTGAGGAGGTGTGATTAAAGCGCTTTAATGACTGTCCGTATTTATGCGAATATCACAAACTGAAATTACATTATACCTGAACCAGTCTAAGACTTCCTTTATGGCAGTTACTTCAGCTTGAAAAATGCTACAAATTCGGGGAGACGGAAGGAGAGATTTAACAGAAGTTCCTCGCAGAACATTCCAGCCCCGACTTTCCCGTCCCGTTTTGAACCATCAGTGAAGAAGTTCATAACTCGTGGTTCCAAAACTGTACCCATCATCCAGTCTTCCCTGGATGGAATCCTAGTCCGGAACTTTGTGTCAAAAGATAGTGACGGGACAGTATAGTCGGTGATCTTAGGAATTTGTTTGTTGCACAAAATAAATGAGTGCTCTGTATTTTTGCAGGTCCACATTAAGATGGATTTCAGCCGTATGGCAGTACAAGCTGCCAACTGTTTCCCCAAAATATCTAGAAGAGTCAAAAATAGCACAGTCTCTAGTGCCTGAGTGGATGTGCTTCTCAGTGCACCACTGATCCACAGAGAGATTGTTCTCTGAACTTTTGTCAACATCTTTTGGTTGCCAGTTTTGCCCAGAGCAGGCCACAAGACTATTACCCCATACAAGAGTATGGGTACTACTGCAGTACAAAGCTAATCTACGATGCGGGGCTCCAGTCCCATTCTTTCCCAATGGCATTTTTGCAAGAGTATAGCGCTACCGTAACTTTCCTTACCCTTTCCAGAATATTAGGTTTCAAATTTACTTTGCTATCCAAAACGAAACCCAGAAACTTCGCTTCAACTGTAAAAGTCAAGCTGAACCTATTTAAAGTGGGAGGATTGATATGAGGAAGTTTATATTTCCTAGAGAAGAGAACCAATTCGGTTTTGTGTGGGTTCACATTCAAGCCACAGCCATTGGCCCATAATAAAAGAGTGCCCAGGGCATTTTGCATAAGCTCACTAAGGGTGGCGGGATATTTACCACGGACACCAATAGCAACATCAGCTGCATAGGCAACCACCTTGAAGCCACCGTCATCCAGTCTCAGCAACAGGTCATTTATGACCAAGTTCCAAAGTAGGGGGGACAGCACGCCACCCTGTGGCGTACCTCTGCTTGCAAATCTTCTGACGGAAGATTTCCCAAAACTGGCATTTATGATCCTGCCCCTTAGCAACTGATCTATCTACTCCTTGAGTGATTCATCCACTCCCAGATCTAAAAGTGCCTTAGTTAGATGCCCTGGAAGCACATTGTTAAAGGCCCCGTCAATATCCAAAAAGGTTACCATTGCGTAGTCTGTTTATTTGAGAGATTTTTTAATGAAAAATACAAGGGAATGAAGAGCAGTCTCTACAGCAGTAGGCATGTTGAGATTTAGACAGCTTTTCCGACACAATCGTGCCTCTAATATGAGCTTCTATTTGTCTTTCCAGTGTTTTAAAAAAGATGGAAGACAATCTAATCGGCCTAAGGTCTTTGGGATTGCAGTGTGAGCGTTTTCCCGCCTTAGGTATGAAACAACCTTCACTTCTGTCCATTTGCTAGGAATATGACATAGTTCTAGGCTGCCTTTAAAAATTACCTCTAACCAGGAAATTGTTAGATCCGTATTTGTTGAATATCCGCAGGGATAATATCATCGAGTCCAGGCGACTTATATGGTTTGAAATTGTTTATCGCCCACCCCCTACTTTCGGCTAATAATTTGGTCTATGAGGCTACTTGCCCTTTTACCTATTGATGTGCTCAGATTCGGAACAACCAGGAAAATGAGTCTCTATCAGAAGTTCCAGCAATTCCGCACTATTAGTGGTCCATATCCCATCCGGCCGTTGAAGATAACTTGGGATGGAAGGACCAGTTGCTAGTATTTTGCGTAGCCTTGAGATCTCTGAAGACTCCTGAATTTTGCCACAGTATAGTCTTCAAGAGCTGTTCTTGGCACTGCTCAATTGATATTTGTAAATTTTGGGGACTTCCTTATAGCAGTCCCAGTCTACAGCAGATTTGGTTTTTCATGCTGTTTTAAAGATTTTTTCACATTTTCGACGTGTTTGTTGAATCTCCTTCAATCACCAGGGTGGCCGAGATTTACCCCTAGGTCTGCTAAGGGGACTAGAGCCCAGTATCGCTTTATTAAAAGCACTGGACAACTTTTTCACCAAGCTATCGAGTTCTTGCGCAGTTTTTCGAGGTTTTGGAACCGAAACTGGTAGTGAATTACCCAGAATAGTTCTGAAGGTATCCCAGTTTGTTTTACTTCTGTTTCTGTAGATTTGACTTTTTGGAGAAGTTAAGTCTGTTTCAATTTGAAGATAACAATAATCAGTAAAGGAGTGGTCCTCCGACACTCTCCAGTTTAATAAACTAGTCGTCAGAAAGCTTGAAACAAGAGTAATATCCAATATTTCCTGTCTATTACTAGTTATAAAGGTCGGCTTATTGTCTATGTTACATATGTGAAGGTTAGTAATTAAAATGTAATCAAGGAGTAACTCACCTCGTTCATTTGTGTCCGTACTTCCCCACATCGTGTGATGAGCATTTGAATCACTCCCAAGGATGACTCCAACCTTGCGCTTCTGAGCCTCCAAGATTAGCTCACCTTTAATGATTAGTGGAGTATCCACTTTATCATAAGCTAGGTAAGCTGATACTAGCCAAAGGTTTCGTTTATCGACCTCAATGCTGACCGCTGCTACATCTCCATTACTGTAATTTGATAGCAGAAAACAACTTATGTTATTTTTAATGAGAATGGACGACCGAACCTTACTCTCTTTTTTCGCGTGCATTAATCTATAATAGGAAGTCTTGAGCCCAAGTAGCCGGTCTTCAGTGACCCAAGGTTCCTGGGTCAAGGCGATATCTGTCGCTTCTTTCCCAATTGTTAAAATTACAGCAGCTGATGCTGCCTTAGAGTGGTGAAGGTGGACTTGAAGAAATGTTAGTGTCACCTCTACAGCCTCTTCTTTACCACAGTAACATCAGAGTCATCCCCTGATGAGAAGTCTTCTGAGAGCCTCTTTAAGGACTCCATGGACGTTTACATCTCCGTATCGGTGGAGAGAATTTCTGCTTAGTTGTCTACCTCCGCGCACGTAGATGAGCTATCAAGCACCGCGGTGGTTTCTGAAGATGACTTCGGAGCCTCTGGCTTGTCCGCGTCCTCCTTGTACACCTTGAGCGTGACTGCAATGAAACTATAGTTGATTAAATCGTTGGTTATTTCTAGTGCAGTCAGTGACACCCTGTTTAAGATGATAACAGCTGACCTATTGTCAGCGTTTGTTTCCTCGAGCTTGGAAACTTTCCAATTGTGCGTTGGCAAATCTGGGTTGCCAACCTGCAACAACAGGAGTATCACCTTCGGATCACTAGGCTCCGAAGGCATGTACACCCTAGCTCTTGGCCTGCAGAGGATCTCTACCCTATCAATCATAGCAAGGCTGGCTCCGGGCCATACCTCGCCAAGTCTCCCTACTGCCTTCTTATAAAGCAGCAGGTACCTCTGTTCTGCACAGGCAGTCAGTTTCACCTGATTCCTGTGCGAGCCCGCATCTCTACAAGTCAGAGCAGGTCCTGAATTTTCCGGCAGGACTTTCAGGTAGGTGGTGGCTAAGGCCCCTTCCACCTTCCTCCAATTGGCGGGTGTGATACTGCCATTCTCTTGGGATTTGTCAGTGACTGCCACAACCAGCTGATCCTTGAGGACCTCGTTAAAAGCCCTCATAGCGGTAGCCTGGAGTTTTGTTTGCTTTGCGATCTTAGGATTTTACTTCTGAGATTTGTTTCTTTTAAGCTGTAAGCCAGCTGAAGGGCCTTCCGACTTTTTCTCGCTGACTTTTTTTGCCCACGTAAGCGTGGCTTTGTCTTTATTCGTTCTGTCTTCTGGCGAGATGTTATTGATCTTAACCAGGGCCCTCCAGGCCTTCCTCCTAGTATTATAGGTTGGTTTTGAGGAACCAGCTTCATTCGTGCATTGGTTCCGCTTTGTATTTGTACACTCAGATCTGGTGACCCGAGTGGAGGGACCAGCCTCGCTTGAACATTTGTCCCATCGATTATTTGTAGACTTAGAGGCAGCCTAAACACTCGAATCTCGTTGTCCACATTTTCCGGATATTTTAGAGAGCCGGACAATTTTTGTTGTTGTGTGCTTTTGTTTGGAAACATGATATGTCCCACGAGTATCGGAGAAAGAAATGTTCATCTGTGCAGAGATCCGCAGTACACAGATAAAGCTACTTAATTCGGAGGGTGCAAATTATCCGGATCCGCCGTTAGCGACTGAGCTAGTTTTAAAGCTGGGCCGCCCAGTCTGGTCGATAATCGGCACGGTCTGTTATCGGATCAAACCGACTTATTCGAGTATCGCTCATACGAATTTGAATTTTAGTAACTTAAGTGAGGCTGAACTTGTTGTAGCTTACTATGATGTATAAAAGTAAATTATACTTTTATTAAATTAAAAACAAACAATATATTTATTCTTTATTTATTAAACAAATTTAATTTTTATTATTTAATATATTTTTACACAATGTTTTTATTTTATTTTTAAATCACCATTTTTAATTAACTGGTACCACCGCGCGAAGTGGGTGGCATGTCACCGTATTAAAGCTCGAGAGCAGACTGAAGACAAGAGATATAGAAAGAATAGATCATGTTAATGTCAAATTTTTTTAAACCGCAAGAGCTACCATCTTTCGGGAAAGTCCGAAAGCATAAGCATCTTTCACACAATGCCACTAGGTGTCACTAAAGTTTTGCCGTCAAAAATTTTATGACATTTTTATGTGTGCATTTTGTAAACATAAGCAAAAATATTTTCGTGTCATAAACGTGATTATTATTAATACGTGATAATTAAATTGATTTTGATAATTTTATATAAACGCACTTTTGAAAAACGTCACTAATATATTTTCATCTAGTGGCAAACGCTCTGTACTTTTTCTTTGATCATGCTGCCTCTTTCGGAAAACATGATCTATTAAATTTATTTTGTTTGTTTTGGTGTTCGTCAACACGTCGTATATTTTGTTTTTCGTGTGGAGCGCGTTCAGATGTGGACGATGTGAGAGACTGGAAAGCGGTGAGACATATTTTTGATTGAATATGTTGTAGTGGTGGAACGAATGTATATGATTGAGCCTCTATAGATGATCTATTTTCTGCGTCAGAACTTTAAAATTTCTTTTTCGAGATTGTCCTGAATTTAAAAACTGTAATTTTTGGCAAGAACAACTACAGGCTCTCTTTCAAATTGCTCTCAAATATGGCGTTGCTTAAGTGGGTGAATACTATATATGGATTTAGCTGACTTGACCAAAAATAATTATTCCCAAAAATTATTAATCTTTCAGTTTCTCCGCTTGAGATAGAACGCATAGCTAAATATCTGAAACCTATTAAAACGCCAGTTTATGATACTCTTCCAAATAATCTCATAAACATTTTGTGATCGTTAGCCTTTGAAGTACTAGCCACTGTCTAACTAGTGCATATTTTCCCTCAGCTTGCAAAATTTCCAAAATTATTCCTATCATCAAGCCAGAAAAAGACCCCACACTTGCCAATAGCTATATACCTATCAGTCTCCTTGGGACGTTAAGTAAAATATTTGAGTATGTTATAAAAACTCGAATAATTTTGTTTACAGAGGCCACCAGTATCATCATTTGCTACGAACAGTTTAGTTTTAGAGAACAACATTAGTACACCAGATCCATAGAGTTCCAAAACATGTTAAACTAGCAAGGGAAAACAAAATGTCTACTGGTTGGTCCTCTTAGATTTTCAAAAAACTTTCGGCTCTTTTGGATAGCCGGACTGTTATTCGAATTACATTCCTATAACTTTCCCATCTATCTAATCATAATTATGAAATCTTATTTATCAGAGCGCAAATGTTATGTACAAGTGGCCAATTTCAATCAGCCAATATTATTCAATCTATTCATAAATAACATTCGAAAGTCAAATGATTGTCAGCTTGCTTTGTTTGCCGACGATACGGCGATCTTTTCATCACATAAATTGCCATCAATAATTGAAACTAATTTAAATTTATACCTGTTAGTTCTCGTTGATTACTTTAAAAAATGGAAATTAATGCTAAATATTGAGAAATGTAAAGTGATGTGTACTTTAGACGGTGTATGGAGCAGCTCGCAAGATACCATATTCACCTCTTAACATATACTCGTATGGAATAAATATAGAATGGAAAAGTCTGTTTATTGTCTTGGTATCTCCTTAGACTCGAGAATTACTTTAAAGCTCCATGTTCAAAATATATATGATAAATGTAACTTACTGTCTAAAGTGTTCTACCCACTTCTAAACAAAAACAATAAACTAAATTTGGAAAATAAATTTTTACAGCACCAATATGGTTAAGTGAAAATTGCAAGTGATTCAGAACAAATTTTTTAAAACTATTTTGAAGGTACCTATGCGTTATAGAACTTTGAGGTTGCACTCGGTTACTGACATAAAATTATTATTTGAAACAATAAATAACATCTTAATCAATAATCTATACATAACTTTTGCTACATAACATTTTCAATAACCCTATATTAGTTTATTATTTAGTTGTAGTTCAACTCACTTGTACCAAAGCATGAAAACACGAACCGGGGTAACACAGTTGCGTATAATTATTAAACTCACACTACCGTTTTTTTCACGTGGGACTACACATTACTAGTGGTAATTCCGGTTCCAGATATCAAACACGGTACTACCCTGTCGCACATTATTAGAATACCCGAGTACCTGGCCATAGATGACCGACGAGAGCACTTCGCTACAGTAACAAGAGAAGATGTGAACCGCTGCCAAGTTTTCCAACCAACACAATTTCTGTGCGAAGCCCTATTACAGCGGAGGAAGGAAATCAATACCGTGTACAATAGCAGAGCAGTAAATAGAACCAACTACTGATGGATCAAGCTTTACATCTCAAACCAGTAGATATTAGTCTTAGCCAAGGAAACCACAGTCGATATTATCTGTGATTCCACTATTCAACCGCACAAGTTCCATGGATTCGGGCTAGTGGAGATAAGCCCAGGATGCATGATAAGGGATGCTGAGTCACTAATCTTAGCCACTGGGACAGCTCACACCAACATCCATATGGCATTTCATAATCCACCTGGTCTGCTACACGTAGAAGACCATTTAAGCGAATTTTTTCCGCAAATCAAGAACAAGGCTATAGAAAATCAGCTAATCAAGTTACTGACCACGCCACAAGGCACCCTCCCCACTACCAAACCTAAAAGCGAGCTTAGCGTAGCCTGAGCTAGCCACTAACTTGCAAATTTTTGTAATTAACCTTTTTTTATCAATTGTCATGAATTATAATAAAATTGTCATAGTGCTCAACCTTTCATAAACCAACTTTCAAATATAATTTTTACTATTAACAAAACATAGAAAAAGTTTTATTTTAAAATTGAAATAAATTTTTAATGTAATTCTATATTTTTATTTTTGGAAACATCATAAATGTTAAAGTAGCAAAATAATAAAATAAAAACTTATTTGTCAACTTGACCAAGCGTATAATTTGATTTTGCTTTTAAATAGGAATCTTCTATTTTCCGTTCAACTCATATAATACAATATAATATTGTACATACATTGTACCTAATGTAAATGTTCTATACATATTTATGTATTACATCTTTTTTGTGTGCTGTAATTGAGTTTAGCATTATAATATGTTCATATTGTATATCCTATTTATTGTTTAGGTGAATATTTTTATCCCTTTATATCCTAATAAAAGTTACATGAATAGTTACAGTCTATGTGTATACAAAAAATTAGATGAATAGAATTTATAAATATTATTGTATTGTTCCTAGAATTTGCTGTTGTTATTTTAATTTTAAAATGTGAACCTGCTTTTAAAAGTTTAGTTATATGCTTTGCGTTACTTTATGTTTAGTCAGAATTTTAGTTTTGAATTGTTTTATTTAGAAACTACATCGTATGATTTTGGGTATATGCAGAAAATTACAATGCATTTAAGCTTTTCCGCTTTCCTAGTGTACCTCACTTATGTATACAAACGGTTCACAATAATCTGTTTTTGTGAATGTTTTTATATAGCTTTTAGCTATTCATTTTACTTAATGATAATTGATTATAAATTTTTAATTGGTTTTTTGTGTGCTAAGTTTTTAAACAGGGTCTATAAGATATCGTTACACAGTAACATTTGTGACGTGCATCCATCGCTGTTAAAAATCTAAACGAAAATGAAAAAGGATTTGGCAAAATAACCTCCACTAAATAACTCGTGCGTGAGTTTGAGATTTATATTATTCATTTGTGGGTGTGAAACTGACAGGTAATTAAGAAACTCCGTAATTTAGTTTTTTAATATTTAGGAAAATCATATAGCTAATCTAAGGATTTAAGATTCTAAAAAATCAAAAATATGTAAGTTCCTAAAATATGTGATTATAATGCAAAAGTTGGATACACTTTATGCTACAAGGTTGGATAAACTAACTTTCCAAAGTGCTGGAGAAGTAGCCAAAAATTGTTCCACCATTCATCCATACACTTAAAAATTTGGACTGGTAAGCGATACTTACTTCAAAAGAATACCGTAATGGTTGAGAATAAATTATTCACGCTATTAAAGCACGTTTTAAAAAAGAAGAAAAACTAAATAGCTAACGCTCATATTTTTGCTCAACTCAAATTATAATTCAAACTCAATTTTTAATTTAAGTTGCCATCAAGATTTCAATTACAGTTTGGAATTCATATTTTTTTATACATTGTGCTAACACTAAATAATTTTGTTGTTTTATTGCAATCATGTTTCAATTTTTACTAATTTGGAATATAAAACTTACTTTATTAAAATCGAGTTTGGAACTTAGCCTATTTATATTCAAAATTGTTTGTGAGAGTTCTTGACACACAATACACATCACACATTAACTTCCTCAACACATACTTTTCACCAAACGTCTCGCCAATTATCGTCAAATCCAATACCTAAAAGAAACAGAAGAGAACAACACAAGGAATCATCACTTTAATAACAATAAATTTACACTGTACTTATCTGAGCCAACAGCTGATCAGCATACTCGGGTCATTGTCATTGCCATCGCCGTAGAGGAAGATATTAGTTTCCGTTCCGTCTTCCTTGTCACAGCTGTACATGTAAACTGTAGTTATTCCCTTGTTAATTATCTAAAATTGTAAAGATATAAATTTCCTATTTCATATTCATTTAATTAATTCAATTTGCATTATATAAAAACTTACCATTTTGACAACCAAATTTATTTATTATATTTTGATGTATTTGACATTTATAAAAATAACAAAACTTAATTCATACTAAGATACAGAGACATCTATATTGCAATAGAGTAAATAACAATCATGAATATAGTCGTACTTATGCTGTGTGCCTCAGAACACTTTTCAAACTAAACTTTTCAAATTTTGAAGCTTTCGCTATTTCCTCATAGATGCTTGGTGAAAAGGCAGTTTACGAGGTTACTTTTCGACGACTTTTCAATTTGTATGACATACAGTTTAAAATACTTTATAGTAAGTAAATGTAATTGAATATCAAAAACAAATTAAATAAATATTTTAAAAAATATTTATTTTTATCATTTTTAATATTTTACACTTTAACTAAAAAGTAATTTTGAATTATAATTTATAATCTAAAAAATTCTTATCTAAGCTTTATAATTATTTTCCAACTAAAACTAAGAATTGCATAAAGAAAGGTTTTCAATTATTGCTCGTTGTCCAACTCCGTTGTATTACAATGTTGTTGTGTCTGCAACCTTATCTTTCACATTCTGCATCTTCACCTTTATGTGTTGTACTTTGTATTATTTTCAGTTGCAGCGTTTATGATAATATAACTCCTCCCGGGGGTAGAGAAAGAACGTCCGCGTTCTATGATCCCATTTTAAGGTTTGATTTTGAAAATGAACACTCCGTAGTTTTATGGTCATTGGATGTCGTTGGCCTGGATCTGATTGGATTGCCTATTCTTATTTGTGTGGCACGTATTTGGATAACTATATAGGCGAATAGACTTAATACAACCAATTGTTGATGGGGATACACCTCCTGATTGCGTCCATATCAAATATTGATGGCCCGTTTGTCTGAGATACACTTGTGACAGCTTTTTGCGATTTTGGATATTTTGATGTTTGATTGACTCGATATTAGTTTCGTTTGTAGGTACAATTCCTAAACGTTATTAGGAAATTGCATGTCAGCGTGCGGTTGTTTTTTGCGTTGTCTATTAATAATTTATCGTTTGACGAGACATTGCAATGACTTGTGGCCCCCATTATTAATGGTTTAAAACAGTCGTCCTCGAATTCCTGGGTTTCTGTAAGTCTCTGAACAAAGTTTTTATAGTTTAATGTTAAAAATAATTGTTGTTCTGACTTGATGAGATGCTGTGGATAGTTGTTGATAATCGTGTCTTTGATTGTTAATGGAGCGATCATTAATGCAGCTAATTTTGCCTCTTGTACTTTCGGCATCTCTAGTATTTACAGTAGTGTGTTACTTTTTTACAGCTATCTTCGGTCTTAGGTAGTTCGATCTTGAATATCCTCCAGTATGGTATTCACCGTCTCTGTGTTTATTATTAGCGTTATCGTTTCCAACTCGCTGAGTATTACCTTGTTGGCTATTGTATAGTACTTGTTACGACCTTATTTACGGTGCCTGTAGTTAATCGGAGTCAACCGGAATTGTTGGTTGTTTTCTTCAATCAACTCATTCATTGTGTTGTTTATTATTCGTAAATCCTTTGCATCTGGATTACCTGCCAGCCATTTCCAAGCTGAGCCTAATGCGTCCCATCGCTTGTATCTGGATGAAAAAAATTAAAATTTGGATGGTTCTGACGGGCATCCGTTTCATTTCCATGAGTCCGAAAATGAAACCCTGTTCCATCCTTGCTTTAATGACATGTGGTTTTTGGCCAATCCCAATCGGTTTGCTTTACGTGATGCATTTAAAGGAGGTTTCTTTTGGAGTTTTTTTTTCAATTTAAGATGCGTAGCATTGTTAATCACACTTCGAACCGTTGATAAGCTAGCTTTGACTCCGGTTTTTGCCTTAATTTTTCAGGCAGATAAGCATGAATTTTAAGCTGATCGAATAATTGCCCGTTTATCCGTGGGCGTTGTAGCCTCCGCAGTGCGTCCTTCACTATTTTTACCATAATTTTTAATATTATTGATAAAGGATCCAATAACGGGGTTTCCTCTATCAATTTTGTCCACTATTTGACGATTTGAGAATCCTCCTTCCTTCAAAACTCCTATCTTAATTGCCGGATCTAATGAACATTTAAATCCACCGACACCAAATAGAAAAAAATCCACGAGGCGAGAATGTTTGTTTGCGATATAATTGACTATTCTGTATGACCCTTTAGTAATGTACGGAACCCGGGGGTATGTACAACAAATATTAATAAATTTACCAGAATTATCGCATACTGCCATTAAATTAATAATGTAATCAAGTTTACGATTTTACAATGTAACGCAGTCGGTACAACAATTTTTATGTGTTTATTATCGATAGCACCTATAACGCTTTCGAAAATATTGAAGTGCCTGACCGTCGATTAAATTGTTTGCCAATAAGACTATATGAATCTAAACTTGGCAATTTTGTTACCTTTGGTGTAAGCTTCACAAATATATCAATAATTTTATGAACAATTGTTCTCTCATCAATATATCAATTGAAACTTATACCAGTTGCCCTATAGCTCGCTTCACTGGTCTGTCAATATAGAAACATAGAAACAAGGAGTTTTATTGAAAATTTGAAGCATTTAAAAGTTTTATGTTGGGCGAATCTAAAAGTTCTTAAGTGTTTGCAGATATTCCGCCATTTATATTTTTTGTATCAGAGTACCACATGTTATTTGACAGATGACAAGTACAAACATTTCGTTTAGTTAAAATGGATCGCTACACGAGTGAAAGTTATTCAGAAGTTGAAAGAAAATTTCGTTCAAAATACGATAGAGAAAATGTTCCGACAAACCGTGCTATAAAACTTATCATTGATAAATTTGAAGAAACTGGTTCAGTTCGAGATCAGAGAAGCAGAAGTTATTATCGTAGTGATCGTTCAAGCGAAAATGTTGCAGCTGTTAGAACAAGTGTTGCTGAAGAGCCAATGACATCAATTCGTCATCGTTCACAGCAATTAAGCCTCAAACCAACAACTTTTGTGAAGTCAATTGGAAGATATTGATATGCAGAATATATGATTTTAACAGGATTGTGCAACATGCCACACAGCAAACGAATCAATCGATCTTTTGAAAGAGAAGTTTGTTAATCGAATAATTTCTCGAAGAACAGACGTGAATTGGCCTCCAAGATCATGCCATTTAACGCCATTGAACCTCTTCTTATGGGGTTTCTTGAAGAGTTAAGTTTATACGTATAAACCTCAAACTGTTCAACACCTTAAAAACAACATCATCGAACAAATTTTGGTAAAAGATTGACAGCCTGCCTAGCTAGCAGAGGAGGTGACTTGAATGATACTCTTTTTCATTATTAATCGGAACCAATGTACTTTAATTTCCTTTTAATTTAAAATATATATATATATATATATATATATATATATATATATATATATATATATATATATATATATATATATATATATATATATATATATATATTATTTTGAATTTCATACTTTTAATAAACGACTCGGTTTATTTTTTATTAGACGTCATTTATTTAAACGAGACATTGAAAAAGTTTAGTTGGCTATAAGGCACAATTGAATACTTTTAGCCTAGTGACATCTATTTAAATATTGCATGAACTACTGGGTGCTACAAAAGTTTAGTTTGAAAAGTCTTCTGAGGCACACAGCATAAAACATAGAAAAAGTATTAATCTAATTTACAAAGGGTAGATGTCACTGTACTATAATTATTAAAAAAATTGTACAATTTTTGTGAAAGCAAAAAATTAAATCACTTCAAAAAAATACTTTCTAGTGTCAACAACAAGTGTTAAAATCAAGTGAATTAATTGGAGAAAAAGTGATTTTTATATTTTTTTACCTGCATTTTTCCTGAACATCCAAACATACCTACTTCACTAATTGACCCCAGCTCTCTACTCGGACACGGCAATCTATTGAATAACAATTTGAACCGCAGCATTCACTTCGGACTTTGGAAAATTGCTACTGTAACTTTACAACCCATGCTTTATGCAACGGACCCGAGAAAATATTCCGCTTACAATCAATCAGAGCGACAACAAGTCATCGGATTTATCGAATACGAATGGCGGACGAATTTCCCCAGGCTATCCCGCAGACATAATCACAAATATTTTTTGGTGCCGAAACCCGGGAATTTCAACTAAACAAAATCAGTTAAGTACAAATTTGTTCTAAGTATTGTACTTAAGTTTAAAACGTCCATAATAACGGGATAGTCCCGGTGCGAGATAGAATCCGCGTGGCATTATTATTTTATTTTTTGTTTTTGTTGTGCTCGATAAACCGGTTCTATATCACGCGATAACGAACGGAGTAAGACCGCGTGGTGAACAAACTTTATAATTTTGTGGTTAAGTGAAATTCAGTGAAAACGTGTTACAATAAACCATGGCCGACCGATTAATACAGTAACGTGATCGAGCTCTCACTCAAATACTGTTGGCATTGCGGTTTGCGGAAATAAATGCAGCTACCACAGTCGAAGATAGCAAAGCGAGATTGGAATTCCTCTAGAGTCGGTATGACACCTTCAGTGAACTCGAGTTACAGTTGCTCGAAAACCAAACATATATACCGATAACTGAAGAAGTGGACGAGTTATACCACAAGGCGCGAGCATTACTACGCGGAGCATGTGGTAACATTCAAGGTGAATCTAATGACACGCAAGAGTTGAATGGCACGTTAGGACAATTCATTGAGCAACAAAAAACTTTTTACGAAGGTGCAAACACATCAAATCATATTCGGTTACCCATAATTAATATTGAGCCATTTTCGGGTGACTATAAATATTAGGCATCGTCCCACGACTTGTTCAAAACCACTGTGCATAACAATCAAGGCATTAGTGGTTCCCACAAATTGCAAATGTTAAATGGCTTGCTAAAGGGGGAAGCTGCGGCATTAATTAGGCATTTTCCCATAACAGACAATAATTACGCAGAAGCTTGGGAAAAAATATGCAATCGTTACAACAAAATGACGCCTATAGTGACCGCATTAGTCCAAACCTTCTTAGAGCAGAAACCATGTGCACACAGTAACGGAAGAGACTTGCGGCGAATAAGTGAATCGTCTGATAAAGTAATTCGTGGGCTGAAAGCACTAGGACCGAACGTTGAAACACGCGATTCCCGGCTCATCCACATTCTATTAGGCAAAATCGATGAAGAATCCAAACAATTGTGGGCAACCGAATCTGTAGGAAAAAACTTTCCAACATGTGAAAACCTATTAGAATTCCTAAATAAAAGATGTGACGCCTTAGAAATCTGCGACGCAACGAATAAAATGATCACCACTAGGCACACCACAAGGAGTTTCGTATCAGGTCAGTCTAGTGTCACGTTTGACTGTGTAGCCTGTCATCAAAACCATAGAATATTTAAGTGTCCAGAATTTAAAAACATGAATTTGGAGGCTCGATTGAAATTAATTTCCGACAAAAATTAATGTAAAAATTGCTTAAGGAAGGGACACATTAGCGCGAAATGTTTTTCAAGGTCATGATGCCTCATTTGTAAAAAGTTAATACACCAAAGGAAAAACGAAGATCATCAAACAAGTCAACCGTCCACAAGTCATCAAGTGTCATTGAACCAACCACTTGATAGCCATCCAGATCCGAACATGAGACAACTTATCCAAGCTACAAAGTCTACAATTGAATCAACGCAAGAAACTAGCCAGAAGACACAAGTACTACACACACACTACTCCTCGTTAACCACGGTGCTTCCTACGGCAACGGTATAAATTCAATCAAGTACCGGAAAGCTTCAGCTGTCTCGAGCCCTATTAGACTCAGGGTCACAAACCTCATTTGTCACCGAGCCTTGCGCACAAAGCCTAGGTCTAAACCGAACCCACTCTACTGTATCAGTGTACGGCCTAGCATCAACACCAGTTGGACGAACGAAGGGAAAAATCAATATGACCGTTTATTCACGTACGGACAAAAATTACAGTCTCAATGTGACGGCTCATATTATAAACAATATTTCTAGTCTAATTCCATCAAAGCCAATCAATATTAATAAATTAAATGTCCAGTTAGAACTAGCAGATCCTCACTGAAGATGAAACCAAGCACAAGTGACGTGCCTCATGGCGCAGATGTGTTTTTTAAATTATTGAACCCAGAACAACATGCAGTTGACGGATCTCCAACTTTACAATCGTCAAAACTAGGCTGGATAATAGCGGGACCATTAAGTGAATCACATTCTAACCTAGTCAACCTGCACGCAACGACAGAACCCGTTACCCGTTAATCAAGAATTTAAAAGGTTTTGGGAATGGAAGAGATTCCATCGCAGAGCAATCCAGCTCTCACTACGCATGAATGCAACACCTTTTACGAACGAACAACAACCAGAGCTGACAATGGCCAATTCATAGTTCAGCTAACTTTTAAAAATCCAAGACCTACATTAGGTAGTTCGTACAAAGCAGCATATCAGCGGTTAATGGCAATGGAAGGGAAGTTCTTGAGAGATCCTGCGTTTTTTGACTCGTACAAATCCTTAATGCAAGAATACATTACGCTTCAACAAATGACATGTATGTCAGCAGAGGAAATTCTAAGTCAAGATGACAAATGCTACTACCTGCCGCACCATGCAGTTCTCAAATCCGACAGCAGTACAACTATGGGATGGTCGCTCAACGATGTTCTGCAAATTGGTCCTAATATTTAGACAGATCTGTCTAAATAACTATTAAGGTTTCGAAAACATCCAATCGCCCTGGTAGCAGATATCGAGAAAATGTACAGGCAGATTCTAGTAAGCCCAAACGACACCAATTATCAAATGATTTTTTGGCGTAATACTCCGACCAAAGAAATCAAAACGTATAAATTGAAAACGGTTACCTAGGAACTGCATATGCACCGTACTTAGCAATTAAAACGTTAAAAAAGATAGCGGAATCGTCTGAGGAATGTAACTCAGTGGCAGCACACGTAATCAACCACGACTTCTACGTTGATGATTTGCTAACGGGATGTGGTAGTGTTTCAGAAGCTGTAGCACTCAAAACCGAACTGAACGACATTTTGAGGAATGGCGAATTTAACTTGAGGAAGTGGAAATCTAATGCAGAAGAATTGTTGAACTCATTTGCTCAGGAAGAAATAGAAAATGTGTCAAAGTTAATCGAAGATGATTCATCCATTAAAACGTTGGGAATTACCTGGAAAGCTAAACCAGACACCTTCTCGTTTAAAGTGCAGAAAGACCCAGTCAATTTAAAGTGGACCAAAAGGAAAATATTGTCAACTGTAGCCAAGATTTACGATCCATTTGGATGGCTGGCACCAATCACAATTTTATTGAAAATGTTGTTGCAGAAATTATGGTTACTTAAACTTGAATGGGACAGTACCCTACCGAACAAAATCATAAATATTTGGCACAAACTCCACAACTCGTTACCAGAATTAGAAGCAATTGAAATTACGCGGCGCCTAACAGCATTACCAAACGCAACCCGATTTTAACTACATACGCATTTTGTGACGCATCCGAGGCTGCATATGGCAGCGTAATATACTTAAGAAGCGTGAACGTGTTCGGCGAAATTAGTATTAACAATATAACTGCGAAAAGTAAAGTTGCACCAATTAAACAAGTATTACTGCCTCGATTGGAGCTAAGTGGAGCGGTTACATTATGTAAATTGGTGCAATTTTGCCTTGAATAACTATCCTACAATGAAATAGAAGTTTTCGCATGGACGAATTCAATGATAGTACTCCATTGGCTATCTGACATGCCTCGGCGCTGGAAGAGTTTTATTGGAAATCGCACTGCATTAATACTGGAGACAATACGAAGACACCAATGGCAACAAATAAAATAACACAAAATAAATAAATCAAATTAACAAAAGAAAAACGAAAATTATGAAGAAAAACTATTACAAATTATTTTTGTTTCGATTAAATTACATTTGTCTGAATGAACTCGAGCATAACACAACAAACGAACACTAAAATGTATACAGAACAGAACGTCTATATACTGTATAACAATGAAAATTATATAAATGAAAATAACAATAAAATACGGAAGTAATTATGTTGTAACAAAAGACTGAAAATTACAAAAAGAAAATTAATTTTTTTTATAAGAAATAAATAAAATTATTTTATAAAGACGCTTTGCTTATTTATTTTCATTAATTTTCAGTCTTACCTCTCTGTTTTTCATCGTTTTTATTCTGTAAGATATAAACGAGATCGTTTGTGGCGATTTGAAGATTGTTGGGGGGTGAGGGGGAATATGTTTTGATTTTCTTTTGTACGTCTGTTTTTTCAATATACATTTTCGATTATCTAGTATGTATTTATCTCATAACTACGAATAATAATTCTCTATTTGGGTAATGGCAGATTTAGATTTGAAAGCATTTATATGAAAAAATATCAAAAACTTGGAAACAAATATCCTGGAATTTCAAAGTAAACCATAGCCTCACTTTTCATTTCATTTTGTATTGGTTTGTTTCAAATTCTTTTCTTGTGTCGAATCAGTTTGCCTCTAATTTTGATAAATGGAACTGTGAAACGAGGCTTTCGTGTATTTATTGAATTATTACGACAATATTTTGTAGATCTTTAAAACAAAATGTTTTGTCCATTTCGCTGGAGGATATGCTGGGTTAAGAACGTCAAAATACTTCTGTCGTCGAAATAAAATATTTTAAATAATTTTTTCGGCCATCAGAAAATCTACACTACGTTAAATTCCTTAGTCATTTCTATCATGCCTCATGTGGCGAAAAAATAAGGCCTCTTTAAAGTCGGAAACTCAATACACATTTTACGAGTTTAATTACTGCGACCTTATTTCGCGGAACCCTTCTAACACGTATAAAAATTTAAAAAAACATCGTAGTTAAGAGCCACAACATCAATCGCATAAAAAACTGCATAAAGTAAACATGAAAATAGAGCTATATATCCTCGTGTCCAAATAAGAGTATTACATCTGCAAACCACTAATTTTTTGAAGGAGTGTCTCAAGTTTTTAATGTTAAATTTGGCTTAATGTTTTTTGAATAAAATTCTTGCCCCACGGAAAGTACTTTATCTAAAAAACAATTCAGCCGAAATTAGCATTAACAACTTTAAAGCCTCTTCAAAAAAATAGCGATTTGTAGATGTAATACTCTTATTTGGACACGACGATATGTGCAAGTGATTTACCTCTTCTGTACCATCAATCTCCAGGGATTGCTCCCAATATCAGCAGCTGACACCTACCTATGCTTGGTATACCTAGTCTTAACGAAATTAAATTGGTCGCATTTGGTCAACTAAAAATGAGATTAGAAATTTGACATCACACTCGCGGACTAACACGGTCACATCGAATCACCAGACTGATTAATTATATCCATGACTGAATGTGTTATCCAAAACTTTTACAAAATCTAACTATAAAGTATACAGCAAAATTTATGGTTTTGTATCATCGATACGACCTAATATACGAGTGCATACATATAGAAATCTGTCTGAAAAGTACTAAAGTACTGAAATCCTGTCACAGATTAACAAAAAATTGGCGGGTCGAAAAGAACTTTTCATTACAGACATCCAGACGTCCATCTGTCTGGATGTCTATACCCATGGTATCTCGAGAACGGCTTGTCCGATTTAGAATTTTTTTCGCTAATCTGTTTCTATGGTCTATGCGGAGATTTTAAAAGCTTTTGAAACCTGTACGTCAAGACGTTCGGGTACCTGCCATACGAATTGACCCAAAACACCAGGTTAAAGAAATATTTACGAATTTTTTATAAATGCTGGTTTGAATATTGAGTTAGTCATTGAATTTGGGGTTGAGTAGAGGTTGAGTTGGAGTTGAGTTGGAGTTGAATTAGGATTTAGTGAGCCAATGTTTTATATATGCTGGTTTGAGGATTAAATTGAAAGAGAGTTTGCGTTTGGGTTGAGTTTGGGGCCATTTGCGTGTTGAATTGGGGTTGAGTTGGAGCTGAATTATTGTTTAGTGAGCATTTGAGCAATCTATATAAGTGAGTATTTGTATGTATGTACATCATAGGTGTATCGTATTTAATCAAATCCACACGCCTTGACCGATTTGTACCAAACTGTTCACAAATATTGGTTAAGACTTAAGAAATGTCACTGTTAATATCTCAAACCTAAAATTGAACCATTAACACATCAAATTGAACCTTTAGCAAATTAAATTAACGGCCAATTTGGATAAAACTTATCTATTTCTTAACGGATTCTAGTCAAATTTGACATCCGCTTTGGAAATGAGATTCTTAAATGATTTTTAGATGAAGTTCTTGAATACGGCTAAGTATGATGAAATTTTCCTATTTCTCAACCAATTGTGATGAAATTCGGCTTGTAGATTTGAAATGGGATTTTAAAATGAATTTTGGATCAACTTCTGGAATATGGCCAATTATGATGGAACTTGTCTATTTCGGAACTGATTACGATGAACTAAGACCTGTGCATTGGAAATGGGGTTCTAAAAGTATTTTTCAACCATGTTCTGGAATATGGCCAATTAGGATAGAACTTGTCCATGTTTTAGCGTATTTTAATGAAATTTTACATGTGCGATGGTAATGGAATTTTAAAATGATTTTTAGATACAGCTCTGGATGATGGCCAAGTACGACAGTAGTTTGCTATTCCTCCATCCGAAACTAATTTCTTGCAACCTCGTCTACAAATAATTTTTGGTCAGATTTCCTTCTATTCATTGGAAACATAAAAATTCATCATAATCGGCTAATAGCTAAATTATATTCTTATTGACCATAGTATATTACAGAACTTTATCCAAAAATCATTTTAGAGCACCATTTCCAACGCACATGTCAATTTTCATAACAATCGGTCAAAAAAAAATCGCCAAGCTTCATACTGGCCATTCATATAATTTGCTAAAGGCTCAATTTGAAATGTAAAATGTTCAATTTGGAATGTAAAAGGTTCAGTTTGAAGTGTAAAAGGATCAATTTGAATAGTAAAACCTGCATGACGGTATATTGGTATAATGGTATGTTGGTATGATGGTAATGTGGTACGATGGTATAATGGTACGATGGTATGATGATATGATCGTATCGTGGTAAGAAGGTATCAGAAGGTGATACTATGATTGTGTGATGTTACGATGATATAGTGGTATGATGGATTAATATTATTGTGTGATAGTGTGATGGTATGATTGTATATACGATATAACATACGATAGTATGACGGTATTTATTCTAGAAAGATGGTGTGATGGTACGATGGTATGAAGGTAAGATTATTATAGGGACGGTATGATTTTACGATGGTATAGTGGTATATAATGGTATGTTGGTATGATTATATTATTGTATAATAGTACGATTATACGATTTTATAATGATATGATGGTATGATGGTGTGGTGGATTGAAGGTAACGTATACATCATGGTGTGTCAGTGGGATGGTTCGACGTCACTATGGGAAAATGGTACTCGTGTTTAGGGTTTAGTAGGAGGTTAGATTGAGTTGAGTTCATACACGCATGTAGACTTCGAATCGAGTTAGTTTTGGAATTGGGATGAAAAATATGTGTAGATTTGAGCAGTGGGTTGGGATTTGAGTCGAGCTAAGTTGAATTATTGCATTTTTGAAGTGAAGCAAGATACTCCTTGTGCCATCTGCGCCAAATATGTTGCCCCTATGATTTGTTAAACCAGTTTTCATCACAAGGATATTGACAGTCTAGCATTGGGTATGCCAAGTGAGAAAATGGCCAGATGTTAAAACGTCAATTTGATTGGGTTGTAATAGACAAATTGACCTAGAGTTCAGGATTGCCTCTATCTGAACCACACTTGTATACAATCCTTCGCTGGTTATAAGGGTTATTACTCTCTTTAGGTAAAACTTCTTAGATTTTGCGCTTGTTTCTACAAAACCGTTCCAGTGACACCCATCAGGTAAAATATTTCTTGAAAATACAAGAGACTATGTTAGTTTTAGTAGTTAGTTTAGTTTTCAAATATAGGAGTAACGGAACTGGTTCCGTTGTCACTGTAATCATCGATAACTGTTCCTCTTCTGGACATCATGAGACTGAATGCACTGACAAATGCTTTGCAATTGAGATCAGATACAGTTTCTATATGTACCGCCTTAGTAGACAAGCACAAAAAAATACATATAAAAGCATTCGAATTTTGATCTCATCCTTTCTTAAGGTATTTGTTTAATGGACCCGCATAATCTATCTAATCAGCTACCTTCCTAAATGGTGGATAAAGCTGCACGCGATCAGCGGGTTGTTGACCGGTGCCTTATGCATACCACATATTTCTAGATAATTTTTTAAATAAAATGTTTGCCCCAATAATCTAATAGTTTTTCATTGGTGTAACTCTTTAGCAATGATATAGGTTATTCTTGAGTTACATATTATAGCAAAATGCTTGAATTCACGTGAAACATATACGATTATCGTATTCTGCCATCCATTTTGAGTATTCCATCACGATCAATGAGTGGTAAAAGTGATAGTAATGTGCTTTTTCTGTGCTGTGGCTGATTGTTTGACAAGCTTTCAATCTCTTTGAAAAAATACTCTCGTTGATGACAAGTCAACCAATATTGTGATCAGGCATCACATTATTGGGTGACTTGCCATCTAATGTCTGCAGATGTCCTTAAACCATTAAACGTTTCCATATTACTTGTCACGCTCCTTATGATTGCAAGAATTTTACAAATTTTATGGAAACTGGAATATTTTGATGGAATTTCATTAATATCGTTGATAGTTGTTTCTTTAGCTATCGGTCTCATAATTTTGCCAATTTGACCCTGCCCACCATTAAAGTTCTTGAATTAGTTGATTTGGTAACAACCCCTTGACGCGCAACCTGCCGGGTTTCATGTCGATCGGAAACATGATGCCAGTAATCTCTCCACAAAATTGACAAAATATCTGATGAACGATTGGCCACGTAAGTTTACAATGTTCGTGGATGAAGGAACAACCAGTCCAAAATAATGGCCGAAGCCGTTCATACAAACCCTTACTCCATATTTAATGTTAAATCGACCTTAACGTTTTCTAATAGATGTACCAATAAAGGGTCAGCACGTAATTCTAATTTTGGAACAGAAGTTTATTTCAAACTATGTAACTCTAATGTTATCGTCGCCGCTCTCTGTTCTACAATATACGACTGCAGCATATGCTGCCTCTGAGGAATCGGACACATGATTTGGATGGCGCGTTTCATGGTTTCAAAGCAATGTGTATTTCAGGTTATTCTAATTGATTAAGTGAACATCTTAGATTATTTCACTGTTCTCTTAGATTATCTGGAAGTTGGGTATCCCAATCCAGTTTGAGTAATCATTGTTTTTGAAACAATTACTTGGTTGCAATGATGATAGGTGACTCCTATGGGCTGGCTGGTGACAGCCTGTAGGGTCAAGGATTTTTATTTTTGTCGGTTGAATCGTCTTATCCAATTTTACAAACAATTTGAAAATATCACGTGAAGGATGCCACTCTATTCCCAATTGATGGCGGTACCATATTTGTCAAAGTGCACACAAAGTAACATTTCTCTGTGGACGTCCGATATGCTTGTTAGAAATTCTTTGTGAATGTTTATTTGAAAACCTTCAACGATTATTTTAACTCAATCAATTTTTAATAGCTTCACCCACCACTTCCAGCGCATTTATTCATTAATTCAGAGACGATGAGTATTTTTCAACTGTTGGAAAATCATCGGTTTCTCACAATTCTTGCTGGATTCTTAATTATTTTATGAAATTGAAAATTAAATGTGGGATAGAATTTAAGTTTCTTTAAAATTAAATTAAATTGAATCAAATTAGTTTAGTTTAGGAATTCATAATAAATTATTTATGCTGTCAGCTTCAGCTCTACTTAGGTCAAATGAATAAGTTCTGTCGTTAAATTACCGGTTAAACGGCATTCACGATCTCAGTTTGGCCATAAAAGTATACGGATTTGATGTTGACACGCCAAAATGTTGTCCTCAATCACCCCAAAATATACTTAATATACTTGTAATAAAATGTTGGCTTAAATAATGTTCATGAGAGAAATTCCAAAAGCCCCTTGGTATTTATCCTTATGGCGCTAGGATGACGAAAAATCATCATGATTCACTTTTGTGTTTCAAATATTGAACTCTTCGAAGCTATTTAGCATTTATCGTTGATCTGCTGTGCGCAAGAATGACAATGTAATTAATAAAATTTGAATGCGGCTTTGCTGGCAAAGTATTTTGGTTTAAATTTAGACCATTATAAAACTTATAATATATTTTGACGCTTGTATGGAAGGCAAATACAGAACAAACCGTCATTTGCTCAATACATTTACTTGTTTGGTTTTGGCCTTAAAAATATTTTATCGTGGATGTAGCTTATAGAGCCTAAATGTTTACATGAACTTTTTAAATAATTGTGAATATGATACTTAGGCCTGCGAAGCACAAGATTTTTTTATATGAAAGGAAAAATACTATCTATAAAGCTCTTTGCTACTTAGTACTAACAGTACACAAAAGCATAAACGAATAAATTGAATACTCTATTCTTATTCAAGCATGCAGAAATCTTTATGTGCAGATATACATATATATAGTATGTAAATGCCTTTAAAATAAACCGAACAACAAAATACTAAAGGATACTTTTCAATATCGAAGTAAATAGGAAAAATTCATGGGAAAATTCCACTCGCCATTTTGTTGTTCACTCTTCCGTTAAAAAAAAAATCCAATTTTATTCGAACAATTACCTATTGAAATAGATCAGTTGTTTGTTTAGATGTCTTTAAGTACTTCCGTTAATTCTTCTGTTTAGGAAAACAAACAGATGTATGTATATTTACATATGAGAACAAAAATAGCATCAATCGGATAAATAAATTCGTTCTTAAACGGAAAATCAATTTCAATGTAATCTTTAAGAAGGACACAAAAAAAATTTGTTGATATAAAAATACTATCTAGTTTTCCCATAGCAAGAGCTATTTGAATACAAACAACAATTACGTGTTGCTGGACTGCTGATTTCTTTTCTATAATAGGTTAGTTAGTAAGATCACATTTTGTAGGTGTGAATAGACCTTTATATGTCAATTTATGTTGGTGTGAACAGAACTTTATCTGTCAATTTAAGTTCAGTGTGATATTGGCAAAGTCAGTCATGTAAAACGTAAATGTATTAGAAAATAAAACTTTCTTTTCCGGTTTTGCTTATTGTACAAAACAGACGGGTTCTTTAAGCTCTTATTTAATTATCGAAGATCATTAGGTTATGGGCCCAGATTTCCATAAAATAGGTGTCGTCTAAAAAGGAAACAAATGTCTGATAAGACCGTCTGACAAGTGTATACCGAAAATATTAGTATGGCTTCGTCAAACATACTAATAGAAAAATTAAAAGGCCGTGAAAATTTTAATGTTTGGAAGATTGCTGCTGAATCATATTTAGTAATTAAAGGATTGTGGTCACAGGTCGAAAATGACTTATCTCAAGATGCAAATGATGCGACAAAGGCAAACGATTTAAAGGCAAGATAGGAAATTATTTTGTTGTTGGAAACGCAAAATTATTCGTACATCGCAAATGAAAAACAGCGAAATAAGCATGGACCGCCTTGACAAGAGCATTTGATGATAGCAGCTTGTATAGACGAGTAACCTTGCTGAAAGAATTAGTCCAATTGAAGCTGTCTGATTGCGATTCGATGGAATGATATGTGAATCGTATGGTAATGATTTCTATCGGTTGAAAAAGGCTGGTTTGGAAATCTCAGAAGAAATAATCGCATCGCTAATGTTGGCTAGGCTGCCCAACGATTATAAACCACTAGTAATAGCAGTAGAAAATTCAACAACAAAATTGACAACGGATTCAGTGCAAACTTTGCTAATGCAAGAAGTGAAATACGACTCGAGTAATAGTGATAATGCAATGTTAACTAAATGGAACTCGTGTGGACTTCAAATGTCATTCGTGTGGACATACGGAACATTTCGCCAGAGATTGTCCAAAGAAAAACGAGAAAAATAAAAAAAAAATGAAAACGTTTTGAATACGACATTTTTGGTGAATAATACAAATTCATGTGATTGGTTTATTGATTCTAGTGCATCGGCACACATGACACACTCTAAGTCAATTGTTAATAAAACTAAAGTGCCATTGAATAAAGAAGTTGTTGTTGCAAACAATGAAAAATTGAAAATTGATTGTGCTGGTGAAGTAAACATAACCCTATTGAGTGGAACGTCGAAAAGAAATGCAACGTTGACGAATGTTCAATATGTTCCGGGTGTGTGTGCAAATTTGCTTTCTGTAAGCCAGATGACCAAAAACAGCAATCTGGTTGCATTTGATAAAGAAAATTGCAAAATTTTCAATGCAGAAAATAATTTAATAGCAACGGCGACATTGGTCAACGAAATGTATCGGCTGGATTGTATATTACCGATATGTGAAAATAAAAACGAAATTTCAATGAATGAAACGGCACTCTGTGACAAAATAGATAATAATTTGTGGCATCGACGTTTAGGACACATTTTGTGACGAAAATTTATAAAAGGTGTCTGGCGCCATTATTGGTGTAAATTGGAGCGTAAGAAGCAACAACAAATGCATTGTTTGCATTAAAGGGAAGCAAACCCGCGCTTCATTTAAAGATGTTGGTAATCGTTCTGAACATTTGCTCGATTTGGTTCATTCCGACGTCTGTGGTCCGCTGCAAGAGCGATCAGTTGGTGGTGCGAAATATTTCGTTATATTTGTCGATGATTACAGCAGAAAGGTATTAATATTTCCGTTGAGAGAAAAAAAAACAAGTTTTCAATACGTTTTTTGGAGTTCAAGGCTCTCGTCGAAAATCAGTGCTCACGTCTCGTTTGACGATTTTTTTGCAAAATGAGGATTTGTACATCAAAAAACCGCACCATACGCTCCTGAACAAAATGGTGTATCAGAGCGTACCAATAGGACTCTTATGGAACGAGTTCGATGTATGTTAATCGATTCCAGCTTAAGCAAAAAATTTTGGGCAAAAGCTTTATCAACGGCAGCATATTTGATAAACCGAATACCATGCAGAAATATGCGATCGACTACACCAGAAGAATTTTGGTCGAAAACGAAACCAGGTTTGACCATGTTACGAGTGTTTGGTTGCAAAGCGATGGTACATGTGGCACAGGAAAAACGGCGGAAGCTCGACACGAAGTCAACTGAATGTATTATGCTTGGGTATAGCAATGAATCAAAAGCGTATCGGTTGTTCAACATTAGGGTGGCCCTTTTTTTCGAAAGTTCCAATATCTAATGGGACACCCCTTAGATATGTGAGGTTATGCTTAAAACTTAAACAGAAAAAATTTTGGGTCAATCGAAGATGGTTTAGAGGTTGCGACTTTAGCGTGAAGTTCGATAAAAACGGTATTTTGTTTAATTTTTCAATTTCAAACGAACATAAAAATTGTTTTAAAAATTTTCTCAGCCTAAATCAAAATTATGGTGAATAGAGGAGATACTCCTTTCCAAAACATCAAAGATATCAAACATCGGTTCACAAACAGCGACTTTATGGTCAAATTTCAAAATACAAAAACTAGACAAATTATTACTATTTTTTTTCTATTATAAACGCATAATGTTTCTTTTATACAATGATATTTAATTTTTATAATGAAAATAATCAATCTAGGATGATCTTCTACCTATTAAGGATGTTTTAGTATGGGTTGGGAACTTCTGTGTGTAGTCCTTTACGACTTGTAGTAAATACTGCATTTCATTTCCATTTTTTGTCAATTTTTTATTATAATCTTGTATTAACTTAACACCACGTTCTGCAATATCATTTACGACTTTTATTTGACTAATAATCTTCATTCCGTTCTTGAAATTATCATCCTGAGGCCACATATCCGTATCTTTGTTTAAGAAATCTGTGGAAATCTTGAACCGTTTAAAAAAGTCGCCATTGTTTGGTGTAACAAAATCTGCCAGTTGTTTCGTAATAAATGTTTCCACAACATCAATTTTCAACTCGACGCGCTTACTAGACTCGGCCTCTACATCCCTCATCATATTATACCTTCATTCTTAAATTTTACCATTCTTCTTTTCTCTGCACTATGGAGACGTTTTCGTCGAAAAAAGAGAATGCGATGCTTTCGTCGGACAAATATAACAAATGACCACACATATTATTATATTTAGTACAGCCATCGCCAACTTTTCATCAAGTGTTTTGTAGAAATAAATATCTCGTAAATAGTTCAAATCCAGCTTTGGTGCTTTAGCTGCTTTAGTGCAATGGAATCAAATTTTCACATAAAATCGTACGGCAAAAATGGAAATGTACCGTAAATTCTTCTGTTCTTCTGCTGTTAACTTAAATTTTTCACGAAATATAAATAATTTCAACACATAAATGGCTTTGAACATCCAGCGAGCATGATGCATAGGCCCTAGCAGACCGAAACGGGCATTTTCATTGGGTAGCATGTCCCAAAAAATTAGAGTGATTTCCAATAATTCTTTGTAATCATCCTGAGCATGTTCCTTTACCAATTTGTTCTTACAAAAACCCGCTAATTCCACTTTCACATCATCTAATTGTATATGAACGTTGGGATTATCTATGCTTGCTTTAAAATTATCTTAATTCAAAGAATTCCACAGTCATTCTTGAATCTCACAAATAACGGAACATTTACTCCTGATGTATTGCCTATTTTTGATTCAATTGCCGCACGCAATATAATTTCATATATGTGATGTCGACAAGGAAGATATAATAAACTTCGCTCCAGTTTCTGCTCTAGAATAATACCTGCTCCATTTAATCTTCCAGAATTTGAATATGTGGTATCGAAGCAAGCCGCCACGACATCGTCAGCTACTCTTCAATCGATTAAGCTTTGGAAAACAACCTCCGCCATTTCCGAACCTAACTTGAAAGTCGACCTAACTGAGGCTGTTATTTCTACTCTATTTGTGTTACTAAGACGCCTCAGTGTTTTTCGATTCAAAACTAGTTTATCAATAGAATGTCCAAAACTTTCGGCAACAGCACTGATTAAATGCAATGCTGCAAGATCACTAATCTTCAACTTATCCAAAGCTGACAATATTCTAGGAGTAATAAAACATTTGCTTTCTCTAGGGGCTCCTTCTGCGCTTAGCACGGGCAAATCAAAATTTTCGAAGCTCATGTCGTTATCAGGTATACTTTCGCTGTCACTCTCCGATGACGAAAATAATGCTTGTGAGTCTATTGGAATTGATTTACTTTTTTCTTCAAGATATCTTCGTTTACGATTTTTTTCTGCCTCCATACGTTCTGATGCTTTTATCGTTCAATTTCATATTGTCTGGCTCTAGTCAAATATTCGGGACGGCCTTTCTCACGCTGCGACAAGAGGAATCGCTTGTCGTCTTCACTGGTCATCAAGGACAAGGCATTGATATGTGCGATATATAAAATATCATCCAGTTTACTATTAAATGCATTTTCACTTTCACGGTAAACTTTTTAAGATTAATTTTTGTTCTTTAGGAGATTTTTCCACTCATCAAGCAATTTTTACAATTTTTCTATGGAATGTTGTTCCTTTGTAATTGGGATTCGTGCTTTTGACCAAAAAATAGACACTTCCTGAATTGTCAGAACTGCGCTTCCACAAATTTTTAATTTTACAGTACGGTGATTGTACAAAAAAAATACATCACTTGCAGTTTTGAATATAAAATCCAGGATTTAAAAAAAACCGTTTAGTATTTTAGTTTTTATTAGTTTCGAAAATTGGCAACAAAGTCGCCATTTGTTAACCGATTTTCGACATCTTGGATGTTTTCGAAAGGTAATTATATCTTCTATTCACCACAATTTGGATTTAGGCTGAGAAAAAATTCTAAATCATTTTTCTGTTCGTTTTAAAGTAAAAAATTGAAAAAAATACCGTTTTTATCGAAACTCGCGCTCAAGTCGCGACCTCTAAACCATCTTCGATTGACCCAAACTTTTTTCTGTTTAAGTTTTTAGCATAACCTCACATTTCTAAGGGGTGTCCCGGTAGATATCTCTACATTTTTTTTGCCCCATACAAACAAGGACCACCCTATTCAACATGGCAACTAAGAAAGTCGTGATAAGCAGAGATGTCTTGTTTATAGAGTCAAGCTTTCCTGAAAAGCCAAATCTGAAGGTAATTGAGCACGCAGATGCAAGTAATACTGTTAAAGTTAGCCGAAAGTTGCCAGCCGAAAGTGAAAAGTCGATATTGGAGATTGTGTTAGTCCAGCTAAAAGTAAAAAATGGTTATGTAGATTGTCTAATCCCAGCAAAAAGTAAAAAAGTCGATAATGCAGATTATGATAAAACATTACAGCCGAAAATAAAAAATTTAGTAGTTATCAGCCGAAAGTCAATAGGATACATAGATTTAAATAAAAAATTTTATAAATAAATTTACGTGTAAAACTTTGCTTCGTAGAAAATATCGGAAAATCAGAAGAATATACAAAATTGGAATAAAATCAGCCTCTAGAGTGTTATGTCTGCAGATGGATTGCATTGATGTGATTTGTCCATAGCAATCGCAGGAAAAAATTTCAGTTCAAGTTTCCCGTGGGAAATCTCGGAAAATTCAAAAAAGTAAATAAGTAGTTAAAGCTATGGACAAATCACATCAATGCAATCCATCTCCAAACATAACACTCTAGAGGCTGATTTTATATAAATTTTCTAATAATTTTTGTAAAATCGAATTTTCCGAGATTTCCCACGGGAAACTTGAACTGAAAATTTTTCTTGCGATAGCTATGAACAAATCACATCAATGCAGTCCATCTCCAGACATAACACTCTCCAGGCTGATTTTATTTATCCATTTCTTACTTTCGGCTGGAAACTGTTTTTGAATTTTCCGAGATTTCCCACGGGAAACTTGAATTAAATTTTTTTCCTGCGATAACTATTGATAAGTCACATCAATGCAATCCATCTCCAGCCATAACACTCTAGAAGCAGATTTATTTTCGGCTGGACCCTTTGGCTAACTTTAACAGGGTATGCAAGTACTAATTCTTCTTTTTCCCCAGTAATTTTGACCAGTGATGAAAGTGAAGTTGACGGCAATGTCAATTCAGGTGGCGTGCGTAATTTTTTTTTTTGCTTTATTTAATATTACAACTGATTTACAAATCATTTAGTAATTTATCTTTCTTAAATGAAGATTCACATTTGACGGGCAGGAACCCAATGGTTATTCCCGTTTAGAATTTTCATAGTAATTATTTTTCTCTATCCTAATTAAATACAACTGCCTAATTGCAATGGTTTCTACCTTTGAAGTCTTTTTACTGCATTGGTGGTATCCAACAAACTTCGTATGTCTGCATTTTGGTGCCGAGATATCCGCTGAATGTGTTTCTTCGCATGATTTTGTATTTCTTCACTTACATATTCTATGTTTAAGTCCCTATCGAGGTTATCATTTTTAATGTACCATGGTGCGTTTACAATGCCACGCAGCACATTGTTTTGAAAACATTGAATCATTTGTACATTTGTCTTCTTGGTACAACCCCAAAGTTGAATACCGTAGGTCCATACTGGTTTAAGTATTTGCTGATATAATAGCAATTTGTTATGTATTGTTAGCTCAGAGTTTCTACCTATTAGCTAATACATTTTCCTATATTTAATGTTCAATTCTTCATTTTTCTTTTTAACATGCTTTTTCCATCTATGTTTGCAATCGAGAGTCATGCCGAGGTATTTGGCTGTAATTGCATTTGGAACCGGCCTTGAATTAAGTTACACTGGAATCTAGTTAACTTTCTGGTTTGTGAAGTTTACGTGAACCGACTTTGCTTCGTTTATGGTTATTTGCCATTTCTTTGTCCAACTACTCACTGTGTTGGTTGCTTTTTGAAGTTTGGTCGTTGCTTTTGATATACACTTTCCATTCGCCAGAACAGCTGTATCGTCTGCAAATGGTGGCACCTTCTATATTTGGCATATCTCTGGTGTACACGATGTACAATATAGGACCCAGTACGCTACCCTGTGGTATGCCTGCTGATATTCTCTTTAGTTCAGAGTACTACTCGAAAATGTCGGTCTGCGATATAAGATTTAAGAATTTGATAGAACTGCCTAGGTAGATCTCGATGCAATTTAAATTCAAATCCTTGGTGCCAAACTTTGTCGAAAGCTTCTGCTACATTCAAGAAGACGCTGGAGCATATTTCTTATTCTCAAGTGCGTCTTCGATTATGTCCCTTATTCTGTGAACTTGTTCTATCGTAGAGTGATTCTCTCTAAATCCAAATTGGTGTAGTGGAATCAAATTTCTCCCTTCTATTATTGGCTTGAATCTCTTGAGCAGTAATTTAGGAAGTAGTGAAATCGGTCTGTACGACTTTTTATCGTTCGCTAGTTTGCCTGGTTTGGGGATCATAATTACTTCAGCAACCTTCCATTGTCGTGGGACATATTTTAGTCTGAAGACAGCATTGATAATTTGAACCAATTTTCGTAGTCCTTTCTCGGGAATGGCTTTTACTACTTGTCCAGTAATTAAATCATATCCTGGAGCTTTTTTTGCGTTCAAATTACACTTGATCTCATCTTTTAATTCCTGTAATGTTACACATCGAATATTATATTCATCAATCTTGCTAACTGTTATTATGTTTTCATCTGCTGTTTACCTAGGTAACGGTTGAAAGGTGCCTTCCAAGTGAGCCGCAAATAACATTGCTTTTTGCTTGTCGCTTTTGGCCCACGTTCCTTTCTCATTTTTTAAAGGCGGCACATGCATCTTGATTCTTTTTAATCCCTTTATACTTTCCAAAGAGAGTAATCAGTATCTTTATGTTCAGTGCGACCATTTAAGGACTTGTTAATAGTTTCGTTCCTAATTTCTTTTATAAGTTGTTTTAGTTTATTGCATAGAAAATTATGGTTTTAACTTGCATACTTTCTTCTTCTATACTGGAACATGCTGCGCTAGCCCGTTCGCGTTCCAGGTGACAATTCTTAATGTTCTGCTCATTTTAGTATATGAGGGCTGTTACATCGTTAATGTTTGATGCATTTATAGACGCCTATATAAAGCTTCTAGACGACGTTCTTGCTTTGCTAGCCGTATATTTATGGCTTATATGCTTTGATATATCCTTTCAAGGGGGTTATCATTCATAGTATTAGATGATTGCTGTACAATTTGTGAATAACTTTTCCGCTGTGAACCAATAACTGGTGGTTTTGGCTCCACTGGGTTTTATTTGGTTTCTCTCTGGTAACCTTAGGGTTTTGAGGAAACTGATGCATTTTGTTTCTTAGCCTTTGAAGTTCTTTGGCTACTTCACAGCCTCTTTAAATTGCAGAATAATGCCCTTTACAGTTTATACATTTTGCAGGGGTATTTCTACTTTCTGTACACTCTTTCGCGTTGTGTTTTCCAGCACATTTTACGCATCTTGGCTCCCGTCTGCAATAATTTTGCATGTGGTTGAAACCTTTGGCATTTTTTGCATTGATGTATTAGCCTCGTATTTTTCCTGATGCGTGCGTGATGCTGAATCTTCTATTGTCGATAAAAGAAGAATATTTAAGAGGTCTGATAAACAAATTGAAACGTCTGGTGAAGCCAATGTAAATGAGAATCTCAACGAAACCGAAGTAAACGATTTGAATATTGTAAACAACACAGTAAATCTACCGTTTACCAATGAGACATTCGACAGCAACGTTACAATTGATAGTGATCGTGACGATTTGTATATTTCAGATGAGTTTGTAGAAACACCGCAACAAGTTCGTAGTTCGTATCCGAAATATGGATATAATACATTATAATTTCTTGATTATATCCATATTTCGTACGTATCCGAAATATGGATATAATACATTATAATTTCTTGACAAAATAAATTATTGGAAATGATCCTGAAACTATTGCCGAAGCATTGTCGAGTCCAAATGCTGATTTGTGGAGAAAAGTTTGTTGTTTATACTACAAATAAATTAAATTAGTTGATCAATTGACAGACGATATCTATTCAGGGAAAGTGTTGGTGTGAATAGACCTTTATCTGCCAATTCAAGTTCAGTGTGATACTGGCAAAGTCAATCATGTAAAACGTAAATGTATTATAAAATAAAAACTTTATTTTCCGGTTTTGCTTATTGTACAAAACAGACGTGTTCTATAAGCTCTTATTTAATTATCGAAGATTATCACATTTTGTGTAGAACGGATGCCTTTGAAGTCGGTATATATTTCCAAAGCCAACCTATAGATTTGACCACAAACTCGATAATTTTTATTAATATGTATAGTCCCTTTAATTCATAGTACCTAATTGACATGTTCGTACAAAATTTATCACCCACAATGTTAAACTTAACCTAACTTTTCATTGGCTGTCGCTTTATTTGTATACATCGCTTGTACACAATTTTCACATAACATTTAATTTTATTACGCTATACGAGAAACAACCAAAAAAATTAAGTATTTTACTTATAACATTAAATGTAATGTCTACACACCCTTTAAGGTGATGTTAAATTTTTAACCAAACAAAATCAAACTAAAATTGAAACTGTCACATACATACACTATATATATATAAAATAAATAAAGTCGATAAAAAAACCAAATCTTCAAAATTTGGTGGTAACAAGAGGCCGGCACACCTAAAGTTCTATCAAAAAAAAAATATCAAATGGAAAATTTTGGTTTTAAGAAACCAAATTCTGACTCGTTCGGTTGCCAACTGTATGTTCGAGTATATAATTGGAAGAGAGCAAACATTAAGAATAAAATCAAACTAAATACAATACAAAGTAATGTCGGGCCAATGTACGACATACTCGTACATATTATGAAAAATAAAAGTAAAATCTTTTGGAACATCCATTAAGGATAATACAATTTTTTTTTTTATGACATACCTAAACTGTTACGTGTGTTTCTATTTCGGTGTTGTCTGTACATATGTTACACATATCCAATGTTGTATTGTGCGTCTCCAACAAATGAAATTGTACCCACAAACAGAAGTAGATAGAACAAAATAAGAGAAAATCAGTTTAAAAAGACATTTCATTTCCACTCTGTAATTACGTTATTAGATTGAATTTCCTGCGTACGTGTATTTATTGTGTTTGTTTTTTATTAGTTGTATTATCCTTTTATACATTATTTGTGTCCGTAAATCGACCAAACCAAATCACAAATGTCCATTTAATAGGTGCTTATTGAGCTGTATTCTAGATATGCGTAACTTTGGTTTGACCGTAATTAAAAGTTGGCATTTTTGGTGTTCATATTTCTTTACGTTTTTTTTTTTATTGATTGATTGGAGTGCACGACCAAGCGTTAAGCAACCGGAGCTTTGCCACGACACAATTCGGTTGCATGGAAGAAAGGATAGGAACAAATCTATTTTAACCATTGTGAAAAAACAACAACCGACAACATCAATGATTTAAGAAAAAACCACATTCGAGCAAAATTTAAACCAAATCAACCCTTAAAGTACCGATAAAATTAAAACATAAGTTGAGCGATCGATTGTTGAAAGGTCCACGGGAAATATACCACGAGTGAAAAAAACACTTGCACATTTACGCCTAGAGGCTAGTGTTAGGAAATCCAAAGCAAACATTTTTATGTAGCAGCAAATAGTACATTGTCAGCATTTACGAAGATTTCAAAGCCGATCAGGTGGGCAGGTGGCTGCCTAAAAGCAGAATATCTACTGTCAATTTTGACACGCATATGCGATTCGATAAGCACAACATTAGCCAGTTTACCGGAATAACGTCACAGTCAAGTTTACTAAATGTGTACAGCAAGAACTGGTGATTTATTTTATCGAATGCTTTAGGAAAACCGGTGTAAACTACATCAACCTGCACTTTCGAGATAACGAAATTGTTTAAATCATTAGGCAGGTTTATACTGAGCATAATCATGAACCGCCTCGTGTCTCTAAAGCAACATATGCTTCTTTGTTTTTGGTGATACTTACTACGCATTGCTTCAAGTTGCTTAAGTTGTTTTCTGAACCGTGGGATGTAAGATTTCTTAATTTTCAATTTTGCAACAAATCTACCAATAGCAAACAGACCAATACAGATATTTGCCGAACCATTGATATCCATATTCGAAAGTGTTCTTATGCAGTCTACATCAACTTAAAATTCACTTATTGAAATTTGGAATTATTTCATTCTCACAAGAAAATTCAATTGAAACTGGAGTGTGAAAAATACTTGATGAGCCGGCCAAACTCAAAAGATCGGTTATCGGCTATTCGCTATACTGTTGATATGGGAAGAACCTAAATTTGCCATAAGGTAAAAAATAAGGCAAATGAGTCAGCTGAATTACAGGTGGTTATATTTGTGATTATAATTATAATTGTAACGATAATTATTGTAATTGTAATTGTATTTGTATGTATATTTGTATTTGTATTTGTATTTATATTTGTAATTGTCAGTAATTGCAATTATGATTGTAATTGTAATTGGAATTGTAATTGTAATGTAATTGTAATTGTAATTGTTAATGTAATTGTCAGTAATTGTAATTATGATTGTAATTGTAATTGTTATTGTAAATTTAATTTTAATTGTAATTGTAATTGAAATTGTGTTTGTAATTGTAATTGTAATTGTAATTGAAATTGTATTTGTAATTGTAATTATAATTGTAATTTGAGAGGTATGACCGGAAATCACAAACAATAAGGGGATTTATACGAACATTCATTGACCAGCCTGTGGTGCAACACCCAATGCCATCAAGCATTCGTAGTTTATTGGATACATCCGACGAAGTTATAAAAGGACTTGCCGCTCTAGGTCCAGATGGAAGTTCTCGAGACCCGTGGTTGCTATATATTTTGGGTGACAAGCTACATCAGGAAACCTGGCATTTATGGGCACGCGAGTCCAGTGATGGTATTCCTACCTTGAAAATTAATACCTGCCTTGATACCTTGAATGAAATTTGATTCATTATCCATTTTCAATAATTTGTTGCGAAACAGCGCGTGCAAGACAGTGTCCCATATTATGGCGGACCCACCCACAGAAAATTTGTACAAAACTTTGAAATCGGCCCTGCTTACGCGTCTGGCTCCTTCAGACGAGCGTAAGGTTGAGGCGTTACTATCGACTCAAGATTTGGGATACAGGCGACCATCAGAGGCACTCCGCCACATCAAAATCCTAGCTGGCATATAATTTAGTACGATAGTGATCCAATCGTTATGGGTGAGAAGAATGCCGGAGATTATACGGATAGCCTTGTTGGCACAGTTCGACAAACGAGGTCTTGAGTATCTGGGTGCCATAGCAGACAAGATGCACGCGACAATGTCAAAAAATCAAAATCACGGTATTGCTGCCATAATACACCAGTCACGTTCCAAAGTCCGCATGGATTCAGTTCGACAGCCTGCTGCGAATACCACAAATGTCACGATGGAACAACGACTAGCAAAAATCGTTTAAGAGGTCGACGTTCCCCCAGCAATAACAACCGCCGTTATAACAAAAGTAGGTACCATTGGAAGTTCGGCGAAGCTGCACGAAAATGAGTAGACCCATGTAATTTTAAATTTAAACCAACATGGAAGTGGAAATCAACCAAAAAAACGAGTCACTCACGGGATAGAGCTGACAACATCTCACACCCATCACATAGGTCGATTATTTATTCACGACCACATTGATAAATTCATATTTCTTATAGACATTGGCGCTGACATTTCGGTCATTCCAGCAAATTATTATAAAAACGCGTTTTCATTCACAAAACGTTCACAACAATTTTTACCTATGGCATAAAATTGCTTCAAGTGGACATCGGACTTAAAACAACATTCACTCATGCATTTATTTTAGCTGATGTGTATCGTTCGATTATTGGCGCCGATTTCCTGTGTAAATTTGGCCTCCTGGTTGATATGAAAAACAAACTGCTGGTTGATACAGCGACTAAGCTGTCAATCAATGCTACAATGGTGCGTGATATGTGACACGTGGTGTCAAGACCACGTCGGCTAGATCAAGTGAGACATAAAGCCGCTCAATGCATCAATGCACACATTGACGACATTCTTGTTGCATCAAAATCTGAGGAACAACACAAACTGCACTTGGAACAATTCTTCGCGTTTTGGCGTATCCACTCTTGACTTCCTCAGTCACAAGATAACACCTAATGGTATTCTGCCGTCTGAAGACAGAATTAATGCCATTAGCGATTTCCCAGCCCCTACTAGAATTAAAAGTATACAGCGATTTGTCGGCATGGTAAATTACTACCACCTATTTGTACCAAAACTCGCTCAAACACTCGCACCAATTCACAAGTGGTTGTGGCAGCATTACTTAAAAAGCCAAAAACAGCCAAGAATTTCACTCGACCTGACGAATGTCAACAAGCATTCACATCACTAAAAGCTGAATTGGCCCAGATAACACTTCTGGCATACCCACTGAGCGACTCAAAGCTCAGCATAACCACTGACGCATCTAACACTGCTGTCGGTGCTGTACTATAACAGAACAATAACGAGTGTTGGGAACCACTGGGATTCTTTTCTAAGAAACTCTCAGATGCCGAAAAGAACTATTCCGCATTCGATCGGGAATTACTCGAAATTTATCTAGCAGTCAAGCACTTTAGATATTTTGTCGAAGGTCGGGATTTCACAATATACACGGATCATAAACCTCTGACACGAGCAATTCAGTCTAAAACTGAACGTATTTCGAGGCAATCTCGCCACCTGGATTACATAAGTCATTTTACCACGGATATTCAGCATATTCACGGACATGGCAATGTGGTCGCAGACACATTATCGCGCACAACAGACAATGAATTGGCCACAGTCAAGACACATATCGACTTACAAACAATCGCAAACGCACAAAAAGCAGACCTAGAACTACAAAATTTACTTTCTGGTTCCGATCGTCATACTAGTTCATCAATGAAACTAGAGCTTTTCAAACGGCCTGGCCCCGAAATAGTCTGCGAAATCACAGGTGCCAACAATCGCCCATACATCGCAGGCTCACTACGTCGCACCGTATTCAACCCACTACACAACATTTCAAATCCTGGAGTCCGTACAACTCGTAAATTGATTACAGCTCGACACATTTGGCGCAGTATAAACAAAGGCGTAGACAATTGGGCCCAGTTTTGTTTATCATGCCAACGTGGTAAAGTTTAACGGCACACAAAATCACCCCATGGGCAATTTGAAATTCCGCCTGGTCGATTTGAACATATCCATATAAACATCGTAGGATTACTTCCGCCATCTACTGGATACTCATATTTACTATCGTGTGTCGATCGCTTCACTCGCTGGCCCGAAGCATACTGCATGACCAATATGTCAGCTGCAAAAATAGCCACCACCTTTGTCAACAACTACGTATCATGATTCGGCGTACCGATTCGGATACGGACAACGGCTTATCATCCGCAAGCCCATGGCATGGTCGAACACTTCCATCGGTCACTCAAAGCCGCGTTAATGGCCAGAAACAACACAACCAATTGGAGTTCGGAAATACCAATCATATTACTTGGTATCCGAGCAACAGTGAAGAAAGGTCTTAAGTGCTCACCGGCAGAATTAGTTTACGGTCAAATCATCAAACTACCCGGTGAATTATTTATCGAATATCCTCTTTCACCACTCCCAACCACCGACACAATCATCGACCAACTGCGACAAACTATGCGCAACCTCATATCTAAAACACCACGTCAAATAAAACAAGGTGACATATTTGTTCCAAAATCGCTCAACAACTGCGATTTTGTTTTCATAAGAACAGACAAGGTTCGCACCACCCTATGAGGTCCGTATAAAGTTATACGCATACTTAGGAAACATTTCATCATATCGATTAATGGAAAAAATTCCAACGCTTCAATCACGCGACTTAAATCAGCTTACGGAATACTTAGTTCGGATGAGCAAAGTTACATCCACATTCTAGCTGATGAAGCAAAAAATACAAAACAATTGATGTCACGTTGCACGTACACCAAATCAACGACATCGGAATTATAGCTGACACAACCGAATAGATGTAATAAAATCACACATCACGTTGTGTCTACCAACGATTACATTTTACCGGAAAATTACCAGACTAACATGACACTATACATTCTGTCTAGCTGGCTAAATTATGAGTAGAATTTATATTAAAATTATATTTTAAGATCATTATTATTATTGTACTCATGAAGTTTATATTGTAGCTTTTTTAAATCTAAAATAAATAAAATATCGCTCTTGATAAAATCCAGAGTTTTAAAAAAATAAAAATTTTAAGTCGTGAAAACTATAATTGCAAACATCAAGCCATCGGGTTCACAAAACCGTTCGTATAGCTTGCACTAATACAATCATTCCCTAGGGAGGGAGAAATCACTCGCGGCAGAGTCCTGTAGCGACTCACTCAGAATTCAATTGAATTATTTATTCCTAAAATTCAATTCAATCATTCACATAAATATTCATCACTCGTTCTTCGCCACAATTCGCGCATTCGTATTCACACTCATTCACATGGACGTACCTTGTTCACCAACGCAACACACTCCATTCATTAAAATATACGTCGGTCAAAATCTCGCGTGCAATAAAATACAAAAAATATTCACCCTCTTGTTTTACTTCTTAAACAAAACAACAAGCAATTGAAAATATACTCAGATAAAAAACCCAAACGTTAAAAATAAATTTCGGGGTTAATAAATTCCTCTTGCCCACTATAATCACAGTTGTGTTATGATTATATATGGGTCGATTCAAATTGATTCTTAATGTTAATCCCATTTACGATGCCGTTATGATAAACATAAAGATTTTGGTTGTAGTCGTATTAAACGAAGAAATCAATTCGGTTGCCTCATAAACATGAACTTTCTTTATTTATAAACAAGGTACAATATTATTATTGTAGACGTTTGATTATAACTCAATATTTACACGGAAATGTCAAACTATAGTTTATTTTTATAAAACCAGGTGGTTCTTATCTATCAAAGAAATAATACGCATACTAAGATTTCAAAATTTATGTTTACCCAAGACTCGAACCATATTAAGGTATTTTCTGTCAAATAGTAAAGTATTTTTTTGCCAAAGATTCAATCCAAAAAGTAGTTCACCTTAATTCCGCTTTTTAACAAATGGCGTTTTCAAATAGTACGCTTTACTTAATTGGTTAATATAATGACATGAGAATACAGAATCGGTGGTTGAGTGAACTAGACAACTAATTTTGTCAGTCAAGGATTTTCTTGCAACAATTTGTATATATAGAAAAACTTTCTAATTTGATCTGTGCTGTTATGCCTTCCGATCACATTTATTTTCCCAATTCCCTAGGATTTGCTAGAACCGGGCGGAAGACATGAAGTTTTTATATTGGCTAAGGTATAGCTTTTCAACGTCAAATGGATTTCAGCGCCAATTTTTTAACAGGAGATTTTTTCCAACTAAATACACCTTTTTCTTTAAATTAGAATTTTTATGAACTAAAAATATAATATAAAAAAACGATTTTTTGTAAAATTATTTATTTTTCAAACCACAAAATTAGTACCAAATAAGAAAATTAGTCCTAAAACTAGTGCCAAATATGAATAAATTTGAGTCATAAACATTTTTTGTAACTATTGTATGAAAATTAGTACCAAAATAATAAGGCAACATTTTTTACTTTATTTTATTTTATTTTTAGGGATAACCTTGAAATCTTCATTTTCCAGATATTTATTTTGTTTTATTTTTATTTTATTTTCCAGGAAAAATAATGAAATGATTATTTTCAAAAATAAGCGCTTAAACTGTATATCTCACTGGATATCAATCAAAAAACGAAATGAGCATTTTCCAAAATAGGCGCTTGAACTGGATTCTTATACGAGTAAAATGACATTTTTCAGAAGTCAAGAAAAAAGATTCGACTTCATTCTTTATATTTCTATGAAAAATCAAATAAATCTTACGTCAAAATTTCCAATATTAGTGCTAATATTATAAAATAGATGGTACTGAATAGCAAAGTTTCCAAATTGACTAAACCAAAGACACAAACCAAATTAGGTAAATTTATCAAAGATTTGAACCATTTTAGTACAATTGCTGCGTTCCATTTAACGTGACAAAGTACACACAAGTACTTCTGACTGCACGCAGCTACTCTTGCTAAATTTTATGAGTAGTTTCCTTTTGGAATTTATGGCAACTTCGTTAGCAGAATATTTAGTACAACTAATCCATATTATTTTAATGCAATAATAATGTTTAACAACAAACAATAATGTTTAAAAACAAAATTTTAATGCAATAATAATGTTACGTAATTAATTAAATATTTAAAAAATCGAGCCTCAGACATTTTTACAAAATAAAACCCACGCCCTCTTTTATGCAAAACCAAATATTTCAGCACTTAGCAAAAACACTGTGTAGTAAATGTAGTACATATGCCCTAACAGAGATGTCACCATATCGACATATTATAGACACATTTGTTTTGATTGCTTAAAACCAACAAATGTATATTAAATTGTATATGATGAGATAGCCGCGGTAGTAAGGTGATAGAGTGGAGTGAATAAGGTCTGAAGTTCGAATCGAACAAAGTCAACCAAAAAATTTGTTTTTAGATGAAAAATTTTGAATTGGGGATAATCTGAGAAGATTAATCGGGATCGAGATCGCTACAAAAAAAAATTTGCTAAAATTCGTGGAAATAAAAAAAAATCAAATTTTTCCTTAAAAAAGAAATAAACTCGGAAGTTTCTAGAATCGAACTCCAAACCTTTCGCGCATCACTCCTTCATCTTACCCCCCAACTGCTCATCACTATATAATTTCTACTCAGTTTTTCGTTTAAATACTGATAGAGGCGAAAAATCGGATAAACACTTTTGTTATTTTACCAGGCGAACAGAATTTAAAAAACAACATAATTGTCAGTAACGTGACATTATTTTGTATCAAAGCCTGCCACTTCAAGTTATGTGACACTTGAACATACAAAATAATGTCATATTGCTGACAATTCTGCCTTCTTGTAATTTCTGTTCGCCTGTTAAAATGACAAAATTTTTTTGCGATTTTTGATGAAAAAAAAAAAAAAAAAAAAAAAAAAAAAATAAATAAATTTCTGCTCACCTGGTAAATAAAAATAAACTTTTTTTAATTAAAAAGGCAATCAATCATAAATAGCTCTAGCAATCACCCAAATAGAAAATTTGGAGCTTTTTATTACAAAAAGAAATCCTTCAGCCGCGAGAATCAAACTCTTACCATAAGAGAGCAAATTAAAACCATAGAGGTCTCGAGTTCGATCCCCGCACCTAAAGGAATTTTTTTTTGTAATAAAAATCTCCAAACTTTCTATTTGGGTGATTGCTAGAGTTATGTTTGCCTTTTTAATTAAAAAAAAGTTAATTTTTATTTACCAGGTGAGCAGAAATTTAATTTTTTTTCCATCAAAAATCGCAAAAAAAACTTGTCATTTTAACAGGCGAACAGAAATTACAAGAAAGCAGAATTGTCAGCAGTATGACTTTATTTTGTATGTTCAAGTGTCGCATAACTTGAAGTGGCACGCTTTGATACAAAAATAATGTCACGTTGCTGACAATTATGTTGTTTTTTAAATTTTGTTCGCCTGGTAAAATAACAAAAAGTTGTATGCGATTTTTTATCAAGTGCCATTTTATCAGAAACGAAAAAATGAGTAGAATTTTATATGGAGATGAGTGGTTGCGTGGTAAGATGAAGGAGTGATGTTTATTTGTAGTGCGATTCTTGAAACTTCCGATTTTTTAAGCAGAAATTTGATTTTTTTTTTATTTACACGAATTTATTTACACGAATATTTAGTACAACTAATCGGTAAGAAATGGCTGATCAGTTTTCAAATTAATAATTAATTTTCCAACTTTCCATGTTGCACGTAAATGTTTTTAAATTAAATTTTATTTTCGCAACTAATTTTCTGCGTTCCATTTACCATCTACTCCCAAGTACTTATTTGTACTTTGTCCACGTCAAATGGAACGCAGCAAATGTGTATCCAAAACTTAGCAAATACTCAAACCTGTTTGCATAGTTTCCAATTATTTCCGCTGTATGTAATTTGGCGCCACCGTCGTTTCTTTGACATTAAAATGTGCTACTTATTCCATATATTCAACGATCAAACTAACTGTTACACTCATCCGTCAGCTTTAAAAACAAATAATTTACTTAAGTCACGATAGTGTCGCTATCAAGGCAAACGGAAATATATGGAAATTGCGTCTTTGATACCAACGAGCCTGAATTACCATTTTAATAGGAATTTGTCTCAAATATATACTCATTTCGTGATAAGAGGGGAAAAAATCAAAAAAAAAAAAACCATCGTTTTGGAAAAAGTCGTCCCAATTTAATATTCCAATTAATCATGTTAAGCCCTAAACACTAATTCGTATTTTGTTAAAAAACACCAAACTTTCCAGAAAAAAAACATACACAAAAATTCCTGGTCCCAAGTGAGTGACAAGCTCAAAGTTTTAAAATCCTATACTCGTGTCTTGTGTCGTGACATTGACAAAATAAATTTTTCTATGAAATTTTAAACTCAATTATGCACCTTAAATTTTTCTACTTTGTTACTGTTTACGTGTATTTTTGTACTATGTGTGTGTGCTCATAAATAATATTGAAAGACGTAACCTAAATAAAAAATTAAATAAGAAAATATGTTTTTTACATAAATACAGTCGAGTGGATACCTCAGCACGTATTTGTATAGTAAATTTCATTGTCATAGCGGTTTCAATATAGGTTTTGATTTTTGTTAACTTTTTTAGCTCAAATGTTTAATATACAAATTGGAAAATTATAGGCATATTGTTTAATTTGCATGTAAAAAAATACTTTGCTATAAAGTAAGACAATCAATTATCATTATGTTTTATTGCGGTGCGGGCAAAGAACTAAAGTAGGTACATGTTTCTTTAACAACACAAACTGTACTTAACTGAACAATTTGCCCAACAATAAAAAAAAAAGTGGAAAATTCATTTTTCCTTTACAATCGCTTTTCGTTTATTTATTTTATTATCTTATTACAAATTTTAAAACAGACAGAACAGAATGGCACCAACAAATTTATAAACAGAAACACCAACCAAAGTACCAAAGTTTTGTTTAATTTATTTCTGTTTTTTTGTTGTTATGTATAGCAAAGTGTTTTCTAGATAAGAAACGGAGAAATGAAACTGTTTCGAGAAAGAAACGGAATTTTGTAATGTTTTAATTTATCGACTGATTAAAAAACAGTGAAACTTTTGGTGGAACTTTAATTTTTTATTAGTGAAGATTTTGTTCGTTCGTATTCTGTTTTTTTTTTGGTTTTTAATTTTACAAAGTAGTTTTTATTAATGATCATGGGATTTTATAATTTTTTTTATTATGCATATGTGTACGTGTGGTTTTAAAATATTTATGTTCTGAAACGACCTAATCATCTCTGGTGCATGTACTACATAATACATAATAAACACAAAATGTATGGAAAAGTAAACATAAAAATGAATCGGTGTTGTATTTTATTTTGCACCACTTCGGTAGCTAGATTTATGAATTTTTTGGTTATGTTTTGTGTAATGATCGCTATAAGGGGCCATTCTTGGTACGGATATGGTTTCGCTGTCTGCCGTTTGATTTTCTACTAAGAGAAGAAACTTTGCTTATATATTAGTTACAGGTGTGTTTTGCATTAACAATTTATTTAAAGAAAGTACTTAGCGCTCGAGTATAATACTTAAATGACTTATTTGGATTTAAATGCTTCCACTCAGCGAGTTATATAACGTGACATTCCCTACTTCTAAACCGATTGTCAAAATGTTTAGTACCGCCGCAAAGCTCATACTGAGTGCATATGGTATCACCTTCAAAGTAGGCCCCTTTCGAAATAATACACTTATGCCAACGAATAATTCAATCAACAAAACATTTTTCAAAAGCATTTTCCGGAATCGACTTTTTCTATATCGACTGAGATCGGGTGCCTCGAAGTGGTTATTTTAAGTTTTGGAAAAAGAAAAAAATCAGCCGAAGCTAGATAAGGTGAATACAGTGGTTGTTCGATGATATTTGTTGAGTTTTTGCCCAGAATTTTTTTTACAATGATAGCCTTGTGAGATGGTGCGTTGTCTTTTTCACCCAAATAATATTCTTTATATACCGACTGATCTGCTGGCAAGAATTCCGAGTACAAAATACCGCAGTAATAAAAAACAGTCAAAATTACCATGACTTTTGATCGACTTTAACGTGGTTTTTTAGATTTTGGCTCAGTTTTAAGGTGTCATTCCGAAGCTTATTGACTGGTTTGCATGTCAAACTCACAAACTCATGTCTCATCACCAGTTACAATGCGTTTTATGAATGTGGGATCAGAATTGACTCATTCTAGCATGTCTTCAGCGACCTTTTTGTGATTGAGTTGGATAGGAAGATTCAGATTTTTCGGAACTAGTGGAGCGGCAATGGTTTTCATGCGCAAACAATCCTGTACAATGGTATGAATTAATTCATGAGATATGATCATTTTCACTTTATTGATGTTAGCTTTAGTTGAAGACTGCTTTTGAATGCACTGTCGATTCGCTGTTCGATTATCGATTCGCTGTAATCCTTCGGGAACATTTTCAGCGATTCAGCGAATTTTTTGTTCGATATTTTTATTCATTGTAAAAATCGCAAAACACACTTGAGATGACCACACTAAATGACAGATCGCGGTCAAGCATCACATATTGATAGAGGACTAGTTGTGCCAACTTAGGCATACAATATTTGAATTTTTACGAAATACAATTTGTTTTCGACCACTCACCATGAATCTGTTTTCTTGTCTGTCAACAAAATTAAAAAATTATGATAAAGCGATGCAGAGGTCATTTCTTCACAACAGTTACACAATATACTGTACAATAAATACAATTTAAAAAAAAAAATATTAATTACAGTGTGCTACAATATCACAAGTTAACGAACCACTGATGAATATTGCAAGCTCACAAACTTCTGTTATTGATAATTGATTAGAAATCTTCTGTGTGCAAGTTTTCGGCATATCCTACGAAGACTATATATGAAAACCATTTCAATATGAATTACTCGATACTGTTTAAGTTAGCAGAAAGTAAAGAGTCAATAATGCAAATGCCACCCGAAAATTTAAAAAAAATCGGTAATGCAGATTGTGTTATCCCAGCCGAAAATAAAAATTAAGTCATAGTTAGTCGATTGTGCTAAACCTAAAATAACTTTAGATGTTTGAATAACATTAAAGACTTTTGTCAATATTCATGAGTAGCTAAACTTGCCTCCAGTTCCTCGTGAAAAATTGTAGAAAATTTACAAAACCCAAAAAAAACATTTAAAATTTGTATAAAATCCTCCTCAAGAGTGTTATGTCAATATCTAGTGCAATAATAAAATTCAGTAAAAATTTCAGTAAAAAAACAATCTATCTCCAGACTTTCTAGAAGCTGATCTTAGGAGTTTGCTTTGATTTTTGAGTCAGATGGTCGAATTATTTTTTTTAAACTAAATATTTTAGTAAAATCACATTCCTGTGACTGGTAAATCCAAGTTATCGCTGATGTATTAATGATTATGCATATATCCAGAAGCTGGAAAAATGGAGTATGTTATTACTACAGCCCTAACATTAGCCAACCCTTTCAACGGAGCAACTGAAGTTGCAAGTGCAGAAAGGAAAAATTACTCTTCTGCACAACCGCAAAGGAATAGTTCACGTTATTGTATGAAATTTTTGACGTTTGTTTCTTTTGGTACACTCATGGGTACTACTAAATGAGCTTTTGCTTAAAATAGAGTTTACCAAAACCTTATTAAATTAATCTGTAAATGAACTAAATAAATAAATTTTATAAAAGCTTCTTCAGATTTCCTATTGGAAACTTGAACTGAATTCAGGTATACACTCCAAAAGCTGCAATCCATATATCCTCTTTACTTTCGGGTGAAATCCAAAAATTGGATGAATAAAAATAGAAGAATTCTATGTCGAAAATCGACAGTTTCGAGTTATTCTTTAGTGACAACATAAAATATAAGCTAATTAGCAATGACAATTAGGCTCTTAATCCGATCTGGCAATCCATTGAAGAACGTGGGTAAAGCGGTGGAAATTACAAGGACGTAGCGGTGGAAATGATCGTTATTAAATCTGAGAATTCTGTACAGAATTTGATTGGTTTGCACGGAAGTTGTATCAAGCATCAAATCTTATTATATGCTGCCCACTACGCTTAGAAAATATTTTTAAGACCCTATAAACATACAAATGGCCAAGGTGAATCTGTCTTTGTCTTCCTCAGTATGGTGCGCAAAATCATTTTCTGTTGCAATGGTACATACAATGGTTTTAAAATAGTTGGATAACAACCACGCCAGCAAGATAAACCGTATTCCAATTTAGCCATTACCAAATACATTATACGTTATTTTTAAAACAAAGATTGGACATACATCGCGAAGAAGATAAAACATTCTAGATGCGGATGTAACATAATGTTTTAAATTCGTGAACTGGGTTTTCCAATTTAGCTTAGTATCTATACGAACTGCAAGATACTTAAATGAGTTAACTAATTCAATATTAAAACCATCTGTATGACAATTGGTGCAAGTACATTTAGAAACAATGTGATATGTAACTTGGTTGTTGTTAGGTTCGGTTATAATTCCAGAAATTTTAAACAACATATACTTGGTTTTATCACAGTCAATGGCCTTAAAAGCACCAACAAACAAACCAGCACAAACATTAACACAGTTCAGCCCATTATGTATAATATCTAAAAATTCTAACAGACCTGACTCAGTACTCATACCTTGACGGAAGCCATGTTAATATACACTAAGTATGTTAAAGTGATTTTAAAAAAAATTCAATTACTTGATTTGATGTACTTGAATTCAAGTTACTGAAATTCAAGTTCGTGCACTTAATCCGGTACTTGTTTAAGTGTCGTAGAATGAGCTGAAAAAATTAAATTTAAATCGAAAGATTAAACCGATATTCCACAATACTTTATTGGATTGTGGTAAGTTTCCAAAGAAAAATATGATTTCGGCAACTTCACTATTTTGATAAAGTATTTTCCACACTACTAAATTTTATAATGTGGTTCACCTCAGATGACTCAGCTTGAATACAAAAGTTGGAAGCTTCGGTAATTTACTTGAAACTTGAAGTTCAAGAAAAATGATACTTTCATATTGGTCAAGTAGGTTCAAGTTACTTTAATGGAAGTACTATGAGAATGAGGCTTAGAGATACTGAATCAGTTACTTTTGATTCCTAATTTTGATTCCATAGCTGAAAAAAAAATCAATTTGAAATTTCTTGATCTGTATTAAACCGTCAATAAATAATCAATTACTTTATCAACTAAACCACAATGATATGGGGAGAATATTTCCAGTAAATCTGATTTTGCAAACTTAAAAGAAGATAATGTAGCAATGGCAGAAAAAAAGAGAAAATCCCTGCAATTGTTTTAATTACTATACAATTCAGTGAAAAATTCGCAAAAAAACAAATTTACAATAAAAAAAAATCATCACTCACATCATAGTCAGGGTATTAGCATTTACCATTACAAAATCTCAAAATCCCAAATCAGGTAAACGTCAACAGACCTAAGATTCTTTACAAAAAATTAAATCAGGCCGTGAGTTTTAAGAAATTGGGACTTGGTTCCATTATATCTTAACTGTGAGATGTTTAGTCATCCTGCAGGCAATGTTCGAATTACCAAGAGTTAATTGCACGAAAATATAACATCGTCAAAGACAAGAAGAACAGAGATCGGCTTAGAATCAAATGTACGACAGATTCTACAGACTGGTATATACTATCCCATTCAAGGGTAGTAGCTCCTAGACCCACCAAGACAAATAAAGCCCCAAAAAATGACTTTATACCTATGTCCAGACCTTCTGCACAGAGGTCATCTTGAGACAAGACATGCATTGATATTAGGCTTCACCGGTACTTTTTATAAGTATACTACAATTCCCCCAACCCTCTCAGTTTTTCGCCAGTTGCATCAATCCTCAATGAATTGTCAATCAGTAAAATCTCTAACTAGTTCTATAAAAAAGGCAGGAGGCTTTCCCTAAGACTAAACTTAAACCTTCCCATAAGGTGCAGTTTTCGAATGACACCATCTACAGAAATAATAAAATCTTAAACCGGAGTGAAGGAACAGCGATTTTAAAAAGACCGGCAAATGACTTTGCTGTGGTAAGTGCTAGGCCTGACATAGATGCGGTCAATTGTAGCCTCAGCATTTCGAATTAAAACTGGCAACCAGGATGTGTTGGTTGTAAAAACTCACTCATTGTCACAGGTGGCGATCTGAATTCAAAACATATTATGTAGGAAAATACAATTTCAAATAAAACCGAAAAAAATCTCTTTAGCTGGTTTAATTTGGACTGCTTTACGGATAATCTGAAGTCCTATAAACGGACATCGCCACTTTTTTATAGAAATGGCATAACATACGTATACTTTAGAACTCTGCGTTGTGAGTCAGACCATTCAGGGCTTTGACTTTCCAGTCAACTAGTTGCATTTATTTTTTATTTTCCGTACAATTTTTCTAAATTATATTATTATTATTATTATTGGTAATAAAGCAAATACGGCTCACTCGTAACCCTGTATATTATGGAATGGAGTGGTGCGGTTAGTACTTATCCTGGTGGAGAGAAGAATAGCGGAGTTCGAAGCTATCTAAGTAATATTGCTTTGCTTACAAAGAAAACACAGCCCAGTCGTGACCCATAGTATTTTGAGGAGTAGAATCGGGGCGATTAGTACTTAACCTTGTGGACGTGGAGTTGGAGCTGCTCGTACCTAAGCGAATAATCGGCTGTATGCCCTTGGATGAATTTTTATTTTATATTAAATATTGCACGTTGGCAAATTACTGCGCACTCTATTGTGAATGAGCTTATGCTCAAAATAGGGTGTGCCAAAATTATAATAATAAATAAATAAATAAAATAAATAAATAAATAAATTCGAAATTTGACTGGCTTATGTTCATCGATCATTTAGCTCAATACTTGACAGATCATTGCCTAAGGAAGAGGTGTGTTTATTACTGCTTGATGTGTAAGAATTCCAGAACAATACTAATCAGTGCTGTATCCCCGCTGCAACACTCAATTATATTACGCAAATACCTCCTCCTTCTATAATTACAAAATTCAATAAATTTTAAAATGCTCTCTGTTTTAAAACTGCTCAAATCTTTTCTGAAATAGGTACCCATCTATCGAAAACGTTTTCAATTCTCAAATATATAACGCCAATACTGACATTAGGGAACTCATTCAAATTTATTATAAGGAATATTGGAAGAGAAAGGTGTTAAGCGATAAACTTAACAATGGCACCTTGGTTGAAGGACCTTCAAAAGCATACCGACCCTTACTACAACTGCAGCAGAAGAGAAAGTTCACGAAACAACGGGAAAAACCAATTTACTTGGCAAATATTTTAAAGTGGTTCTGAGAGTGTTGATCCAGATACAACCAATCCCCTCAATTTCAATACAAATGTTTTAAGATGCTACGAGCGTTACGATAGGATTCACTTCTTCTTAGTAGCCACTCTCCAAAATAGATCTGAATGCATATTTGGTTATTGTTTATTGATAAATATTTTGTTTATCCGTCAGAACATTGCCCATCTATACTTTCGCCGATATTAGAGTTCGTCTATATGGACGAACAGTACGCTAAAGGGAAGTTCATAGGAGTGAAAATGGGTTGGTTGATGAAAAGTTCAAGAGTGCAAACGGGAAATGTTGAATAGGCTACGGTTGTAAAATTCTCTGTGGATTGGTTGTCTTTTCTATGTTACCTAAAACTTTGAATATTTTTCATAATTAGTGAAATCCATTAAAATCATTTTTTACATTCGACGCAGACTTGCAAAAATAATCGTCTTATACTACGTTTACAATGAAAGCGAATCGAACTCAGACAGTCACGCTCTCAGCCCTCAGATCAACAGACAGTCACGCTCTCAGCGGGCATAGAGACGAACTCATTAATGATTAATATACAAGAAAATTCCTTTTCACTATAGGTGATAGTTTATAGTTTTATTCTTAGTAGTTAATTACTTCATACTGGCCATTCATAGAAGGGCAAAGGTTCACGAGCCAAAATTTTATTATTCTCAAAGCGATTTTTAGTACGTTAACCATTTTCCACCAAAAACTCGCATAGTGTGCAACAACAGGAGCGGGACGTACCTCGTTCGAAACCCGATATTTGTGTGTGTGTGTGTGTGTGTGTGTGTCTGTGTGTGTATGTGTGTGTGTGTGTGTGTGTGTGTGTGTGTGTGTGTGTGTGTGTGTGTGTGTGTGTGTGTGTGTGTGTGTGTGTGTGTGTGTGTGTGTGTGTGTGTGTGTGTGTGTTTTTGCGCATGTTCTGATTAAAACCTTTTGGAAATTTTCGCAGTTTATCTTCCACAACATGTTAAATTTATACCTTGGTAATTATATAAATTCAACTAGAATCTGCAACGGCGGTGGAAAAATCTTGATTTTAAATATCTTTATATACATTTATTGGCTAACGACATTTGTGCTTGCCACCGCCAAGCTAAAGTTGTGAGTTGATCAGGCTGACTGTCCCTACTATTTTTATACATTTGGAGATGCAGAATTTAATTAAAATGATGGAATACAAAATATTATAGCACCTATAATGAACTGTCAGAGGTTCTAAAGGAGCAAGACTATACTGATCAATGACTACTGCATAATTGTTAAGCAGGATTCTAATCTAACATTCTCTTTTATATGACATCACTTTATTCTAGTAATGTATAGAAAATGAAAAGATAAGATGTTCTGTGTTGTGTACAACATTTTTATAAAATATTTTAATAAGTACTTAAATTGCGCTAAATATAACTTTTAATAGTAATGATGGAGAAACAAGATTCATTACTCATCAATACCCGTTCGTAAAACTAAATTTTATATAAAATGAATAATTTAAGCAGCGTTATTTTAAATGATGAAAAGTTGAATATTTAATGGAACAAATCGACCTAAGGCACAAAGCATAAAAGTCTTTTAAAAATTGTTGCAACAAATTCTCTTTTCAGCTACAAAATTCAATGGATATGATTTTAATAATTTTGAATACATTTTAAAAGAGAAACCAAGCCAGCTCAAATGTCTTAAATTAATCGACTGGCAATAACAGATAACATATACAAAGCATCTAAATCAAAATTTTTATATACAAAAATTAGATTTGTACACCCACAAGTTGTTCACTCCATCCTCTCGTAAATAAAACCTGCACCCAAAACAACAAAGGCATAGTAAAACAACCGGATATAATAAAATAATCTAAAAATTAATAACCTCAAAGTAGATTTTCTTAGAAAGGATATTTTAGTTTTATTACAATGTTAGATACAGACAGGTGAAAAGTATTTGTAAGTTAATCGTTCGACCTGCCAAATACAATAATAACGAAATATGAAACTTTTTTTTTTGTATTAAATATAAACTAAAACATAATTGGGTTTGGGTGACGTACCTATATAATAAAAAAAACTAATGTGTAATTGAATCAAATTAAAACCCAATGTACATTGAACGATATAGGTTCCGTCCTCTTTCAAATCGTCTGTAATAATTTGACATATCCGGTGCAAATGAGATGTTTTTCCATTTTCTATTTGCAGCGATTTTATTTTTTGCTTTTTATATAAGAATATATAAGAAAACAAGAATGTTTCAAAGATATTTCCGGAACAATAAAATGGGTTTAAATGACAAATATAAGTGTAAATAGCTTTTTACAAATAAAGCTTTCTACCGATGTTTTTTTTTATAATTTGACGCGCTTTGTTATAAATGTTAGTCATTTCCAATTTATGCAGGTCAAATATATAATGTTATTGTATAGGATATATGAGTATGTTGTGTGTTGTCCCTAAGTGTGAAAATTTATTATGTCCGTTTTGAATGTCAAGTTTTCCGGTATGAAATAGAGATTTTTTTTTGTTTTTTTTTTAGAAGGGTTGGTTTTAATTTACTTATTTGTTTCAAACGTTTGATACAATTTGCACACTCTTTTCTCGTGACATGACATTTTAATAGGTATAGTGCTAATGCAACTTTTTATGATTTTTATTGTTTTGTGGTTAACATAATACAAAATCATACAGAAATAAAGACCAACTAAACAAAAACAAAACCCTTTATTATGTCATTCAAAAAAATAAAAATAAAAAAATTGTTGTTATCAGAAGCAAAAAAAGAAATAAACAAAATAAAACCTCAACTGGTCTCACATATACAATGATAATGACGACTGTCAAGTGAAAAAATCACTTAGAGCAAAATTATATTTTTATTTCACTTCTTGGTGTTTTATGCTGTTATTAAGACATCGATAGCAGCAGAATAGCGTGATGTTGCAATTTTGTTGTCTATTGAATTTATTTCCATTTTCTTGTTTTTGTAAAATATTGTTCGATAAAAGCTGGATAATAATTTTTTGAATGTAAAAGTGGGTTTAAAAAGAGCTCCAGTTTGGCACTCTCTTAAATAAGAGATTGACATTTTCGCCTACGATTATGAGGCGCCGTAGGAATTACAAAAAATTCTTTTGAATTTTAGATTTTCACGTAAGGTAGGTATTTTAATAAAAGAATTTATGAGTGAAAGAAATATTGTGTTGAATGGAAGTGGGCATAAAAACCGCAAAAAGGAATAGATGAAGTAATTGGAAAAATAAAAATGTTGAATTTAGGAGTGAATCCTAATAAACCATAAATTTTGTGAAACATAAATGTGGTTAAACGGATGAAAAATCCTAAAAGTGGCGTTCACCCTCCAAAATTTGATTTGGTATTAATGTGTATGGAAATGGTTCGAAAGGAACTTTTAGTCAATTGATGAAAGTAGTATAGGAGATTGGCAATAATATAATTTTTGTTGTGGACCATTGTGCGGAGCTTTACGAGCTTTAAGTTTAAAAAAACAAAAACTAAATAACAATTGCATTATTTCAAGTAACACTTTTGGTAATCCAGTATTGGATTCAAGCATTCTTTTAAGTAACCATTTCACATCAAATTTTAAATATAATCGATGCGATATTTTGTTGTTATCAACATCCTCAATGAAATTTAGTTGTTGTCAAATATATTAAAATTTAAAATGTTTGTGATTTATACCCTAGAAATACTGCGATTTAATAAAACCGATTTAGTGAATTTTTTGGGTTTAGCCGCAGTGTGTCAACATCGATTTTAGCTAATCCCTTTGTTTTTGCATAGAATACTTAAACTAGTTTAGATAAGTCGGTATATTAAGCCACAGTCTGCCTAGGGTATTAGGAGGCCTAACAATAATTTTGTTACGTATTTGTTGTTAGCAATAATATAATTTTAGTTATGGAACATTTAACAGAGCTTAGTGAGGTTTTAAGTTAAGGAAAAGCTAAAACTCATTAAATATTGAATTATTTTAAGTAACGCTTATAGTAATCCGGTATTCGATTCAAGAATTTTTTTTTATTAACCATTTTACATCAACTTTTTAATGCAATGATGTGATATTTTTAATCGATTGTCAACATCCGTCGAGTACAGACGTTCACAGTAAAAGTACACTGTTCTACAACAAAAGTCATATTTTTGTTAATACTAATTAAGTCAAAATAATAAAGCTCAAGCTCCAAAATCGGAAGTATTTCAAGTTTTAATAAATTTGACAACAATAACATTCAGATTTTGACAACAAAATATCAAACCGGTTTCATTGAAAATCTGATGCATAACGGCTGTTAAGAAATGATATTGACTGAAACCGTATTACTAAATAAGTTACATAAAATAATTTAATTGTGGTTAGTTTCCAGCTTTTTCTAAATTTAAAAGCTCTTAAAGTAAAGTACAATGTTCTACAACAAAAGTAATAATTTTGTTAATACTAATTAGGCCAAAATAACAAAGCTCAACCTCCAAAATCGCAAGTATTTCAAGTTTTAATAAATTTGACAACAACAACGTCCAGATTTTGACAACTACAAAATATCAAACCGGTTTCATTGAAAATCTGATGCAGAACGGCTGTTAAAAAGAAATGATAGGGACTGAAACCGTATTACTAAATACGTTACATAAAATAATTATGAGTGTTGGGACCCCTCCTCTACCTTATCTACACTGCGGACATACCTACAACGAATAAAACGTTCATCGGCACGTTCGCTGACGACACTGTAATTATGTCAGTAGACGAATCACAACCAAGGGCAGTGGAAAATCTTCAACGAGCAATGAACGACGTTACTAAATGGACAATTGACTGGAAAATAGTGCTTAATGAGCTCAAATCAACCCATGTGACATTTACGCTCCGACACAAAAATAACAGTCTACACATATACCTCAATGGGGTGCAAGTGCCGCAGGCTGAATCGGCTAAATACCTTGGTCTGCATTTAGATTCAAGGCTCAACTGGAAACATCATGTGAGACAAAAAGCTGAACAGATACGATTAAAACAACGTCAAATGTACTGGTTAATTGGGCATCATTCCAAAATGAACCTGTATTGCAAAAGACTAGTCTACCAGACTATCTTCAAACCAATATGGATGTATTATGCGCAGCTATGGGGTTGTACTCATAAATCCAATAGAGACATTATACAACGTAGCCAAAATAAATTTCTTCGAATGGTCACCAACGCTTACCGATTTGTGACTAACAGGGAAATACACAATGATCTAAAAATACAATTGATAGACGATGTCATCCGCGAATGTGCCATTAAACATGAGAAGAGGCTTCTTAACCACACCAACGTTGAGGCGGTACAACTACTGGACAGTACAAACGAAATAAGGCGGCTCAAACGAATCAAACCACATGAGCTAACCGTATGAATATTATATATTAAGGGAACTGGATACTGGGTCCAGCAGACCCACACAAGTTTATGCTTATCTCATAAGTACTAATGTCAACCTTACTAATGAATTAATAATGTTTAAGATTGTAGTAGCCATATCAATAAAGATGTTTTTAAAAAAAAATAAAATAATTTAATTGTGTTTAGTTTCCAGCTTTTTCAAAATTTAAAAGTTCTTAAAGCTAAGTACAATGTTGAACCGGATAATATTGTACAAGTTTTACGACTACAAAACACAATAAAAAAATTAAAAATCAAAACTCAAAATTTTTCACACATAATTGGACAACGCACAGCATACATTTTGGTTGCAACAAAATGCAACATTAATTATACATTGAAGGATGCAACAATAACATTTTTTATGCAACAAAATTTATTTTTTAAATTTATTTTTGTTAAACTAATGAATGGATTCTCCCTGCACATATTTTAATTGGTATGTATAAATTGTTATTTGTGTGAATGTGAAACATGAGTGAAAGAATTATTGTTGGTCAGATAAACATACAAAGTTTTTACGCAAAGAAAAGTATGTTGGAAAATTATCTGGCCAAGAATAAAGTGAATGTGATGCTTATAAGCGAAACGTGGGAAAGAATGAACAAGACGTTAAATGTGAGAGGGTACAGATTTCTTTCCAAACCAAGAAATGATGGTTATGGTGGAGTGGCGATAATGTACGCCAGAAATATTACGCTTAAAGAGGTTGAGTTACCCGCTTTTGAGGTGATTGAAGCAATAGCCGCATCAACAACGAATTTGGAAAGAAATCTGTTACTAGTGAGCGTGTATGTAACCCAGGTGCGTGATGAAGATGAAAGGAAAAAAGCCTTGAGTGACTTTAAAAAATTGTTTGAGTGGGTAAAAGACAAAAGTGACCTGATTGTATGTGGAGATATGAATGCGCATGCGAGAATGTGGGGTTGTTTAGACAATTGCGCAAGAGGAAAACAGTTGGCCGACCTGATTGAAGACTCTGATATAGTGCTCTTGAATGATGGAAGGCCAACTAGAATGGCGAATGTGGGAGGCACGGCCAGCGCAATAGATTTGTCTATGACAACTATTGAACTGGCCTGCCGGGTCACTTGGAATGTTGAAGAAGAGAATTTGGGTGGTGATCATTTCATGATCAAAATGATCATGAATGATAATCGAGTGTTTAGGAAAAAACGTGAATTAATGAATAATAGGAAATGGGTGAATCAAATGAATGAGATTCTCGGAGAAAATGAAATAAATCAAAGCTAGTTAGAAAGTGAAATTGAACGGGTAAATAAATTGTGTACAAAAATTGTGGATATGAAAGAGATTAATGTGAATGGTTGGTGGAACAATGAAGTTCAATACTGGTATGAAAGAAAGCGAATAGCCTTGCGTGAATTTAATAGGAATAAGAGTAGTGAGAATAAGATTATGTATGGTAAAATGAATGGAAAATTGAAAAAGGCTATTCGCAGAGCAAAAAGGAAAAGTTGGCGGGAATATGTGTCCCAAATGACACATAGAACCACAACTAAGGATGTATGGAGTTTGTTTAATAGGGTGAATGTTAAACATTTTAATGTGAGCAATGTGGTATGTGAGAACCGAGAAAAAGGTGAAGAATTTGTAAGAATGATATTGAATGTAAGGAATGATTTAAATGAAATAAATGAAGTTGATAGAATGAGGAGAGATGTAAGAATGGATTGTAAGTATGAATGGGGAGAGTTCCTGAGAGTGTTAGATAGATCAAAATCCACCACTCCAGGGACGAACCGAGTAAGTTATAAGATGATTCGGTTGTTGAGTGACTCAGCAAAGCATAATTTGCTTGAGATACTCAACAAAGTGTGGATGGGTTAAAAAATACCGGACAAATGGAAAGAGAGCAGGGTGGTTCCCATCCCTAAACGGGATAGAGATCCAAATGTGGCAACAAATTATCGAGGCATATGTATGTTAAATGTTTTTATAAAACTCTTAAATGGAATGATGAAAGAGCGCATGGAAGATTTTGTGAATGAGAATAATTTGTTGCCATCGACAACATTTAGATTTCGAAAGAACCACTCTGCAATTGAGTGTGTGGAAAAGTTTGTTTGGGAAGTAAGAAAGGATAATTTGAAAGCTGTTGCGGTATTTTTGGACATTGAAAGAGCTTATGATTATGTGGTTCCGTGGAAATTACAACAAATTCTATCGAATTTTGGATTTTCACGGAAAGTATGTATGTGGATAAAAGATTTCATAACTGATAGAAAAATGGTTCTGAATGGAAGTGGTTTTAGGTTGGAGGGAGTTGCAAATATTGGACTTCCGCAAGGGAGTAGAATATCTCCAGCTCTGTTCAACCTATATACCAGCGAGATACACCACATCAATACATACAATCAAATCGTTCTGCAATTTGCAGACGATTTTGTAGTAATTGGAAAAGGGAGAAGTATTGATGTGGCGGCTCAAAGAGCGCAAAAGGGGGTAGATGATATAATTCAAAAACTTAAAATGTTGAATCTGAGAGTGAATCCTAATAAGTGTGCTTATATGAGTTTCAGAACAAACGTTGCAAATGTTAATATAAGTGTTGATAGTCAAAGTATTGAACAAGTAAATGCGTACAGGTATTTGGGTATTTGGATTGATAGACGTATGAATTTTGGGAAGCATATGAAAATTTTGGCAGATAACTGCAAGGAACGTTTAAATGTGGTTAAACGGGTGAGCAAACCTAAATGGGGCGCTCATCCGAGTGTGACTGACATGTTAAGGAAGGCCCTTATATCCTCCAAAATTGGATATGGTATTAGTGTGTATGGGAATGGTTCGAAAGGGGCTTTTAGCCAATTAATGAAAGTAGAAAATGCATGTGCAAGAGTGGTATTGGGGGCGATTAACTCAACCCCAATACACACTCTGTGGTCTGAAATGGGTGATTCACCTCTCGATTACAAGAGAGAGTGGATCACAGTGAGAGAGTCGCTGAGAATGATAACAAAGAAAAATGAGTTTTGGAACGAGATGATAGTAAGATTACAAAATAGGACGGTGTACAAACCGACATATAGAACTAGTATTGCACTTGAAAACTTGAACATGTTTCTGAGTATTGGCAATGCTGGTCCGCAACCCGTTCCTAATAATCTTACTGTATGTTTGAATATGGAGGAATTTAATAAGGGAATGAATGAAGTTATCGCTAAAATTATGTTTGGGAAAATCAGTCAGCGGTATGTGCAAGATGATATAGTTTATACAGATGCTAGTGTGAATGAGAATGGAGTGGGTGTTGGTGTATTTATGCCTGGTAAGAATGTTGAAAAGTATTTTAAAGTGGACAAAAGCATCTGTATAATGAACGCTGAACTGATTGGAATGTTTGAAGGAATTAAACTGGCTGTGAATGAAGGGGAAAGGAAAATAGTAATATTTTCCGATTCCCAGAGTGGTTTATGTTTGCTAAAATGTGGAGGTGAAAGGGAAGGCAATGTGTATGTTGATTTAATTTTTGAATGTGTTCGAGACTGTCAACGTGATGTGACCATACAATGGATTCCATCACATAGACAGATCGAAGGGAATGAAAGAGCCGATATGTTAGCTAAAAAGGGTACATTGAATGACACGGTTCAGGAGTACGGAAGTAAGGATGCAAGAGATGTACTTCGAATGTTTCAAATGAATCTGTGGAGAAAATGCGAGAGTGAATTTAACGAGAAAAGTCTAACGAAAGGAATGAAGTACAGCGTGCTCCGTGGTACTCCTTTGAGAATTCCGTTCTTTAAGGAGCTCAAAGGAGATACGCGAATGTTGCGAATGGTTGAGAGAATCAGGCTGAACCATGGAAATTGGAAGGAATGCTTGTGGAAACGTCATTTGAGTGAGGACAAAGATTGTGAGTTGTGTGGAAGTGTGGAGGATGTTGAACATCTCATATTGGCTTGTCCCAGATATAGCCAATATAGATCAAAGTTCAACATCCTTCGGAATGCAAGAAATCTAAGTGATTTAATGAATGAGGGTGATTTTTTGGCTTACAAGGAAATGTATGAATTTATTAGGATGAGTGGAATAACAATTTAATACGAGATAATTAATAGCCGACGGAATATGTGCAGGAAGTAAAATTCTGTTTAAAATTCTATTTGTAAAATTAAGTTATGAAGAAAAATATGTAACAAGGAATTTATAAATTTGGATTTTTTGGCAATATGGCTCTATTTCATATAGGAGCCAAGCCTAATAAAAAAAAAAAAAAAAAAAGATTTAGGAGGTTTAACTTTATTTTTGTTGCATATTTGTTGTTAACAATAATATAATTTTAGTTGTAGACCATTGTGCAGAGCTTTAGAGCTTTCAGTTTAGAAAAACAAAAACTAAATAACAATATTGCATTACTTCAAGTAACAACTTTGGTAATCCAGTATTAGAGTCAAGCATTCTTTTAAGTAACTATTTTACATCATATTTTGAATATAATCGATGCGATATTTTGTTGTTGTCAAAATTCTCAATCAACGGTTTTATTGTAGAATTTATGAAAATTTTAAATATTTATGATTTTGGAGATTGACATTTATTTTGTGGCATATTTGGTGTTGACAATAACTTAGTTTTAGTTATAGAATATTTTAGAGAGCTTTCTGTGCTTTTAAGTTAGAAAAAAGCTAAAACTAAAAACGGTTAAATTATATAAAGTAACACTCTGGTAATCCAATATTATATTCAAGCATTTTTTTTTTACATCCAATTTTCAATAAATTCGACTTAGTATTTTGCTGTTGTCAAAATACTCAATGAATCGTTTTTATTGTCAAATTTTTTAAAATTTCAAATATTTGTGATTTATGAGATTTAATTTAATTTTTGTGGCGTAGTTGTTGTTAATAATAATATAGTTTTAGTTGTAGACAATTGAACAGAGCTTTGAAAACTTTTAAGTTAAGAATAAGCTAACACCAAATAACGATTGAAATATTTAAAGTAACTCCTTTGGTAAACCAGTATCAGATTCAAACTATTTTTTAAATAACCATTTTGCATTTAATTTTCAATAAAATCTCTATGAAACGTTGTTGTTGTCAACATTTTAAAATTTCAAATACTTGTGATTGCGGAGGTTAAGCTTTATTTTCTGGCGTATTAGGTGTTAACAATTATATATTTTTAGTTGAAGAACATTGTACAGAGCTTTATAAGCTCTTAGGTTTAGAAAAAGTAAAACCAAATACCGATTGGATTAGTTTAAGTATTTTTTTTTTTTTTTTTTTTTATTTTTATTAGGCTTGGCTCCTATATGAAATAAAGCCATATTGCCAAAAAATCCAAATTTATAAATTTCTTGTTACATATTTTTCTTCATAATTTTACAAATAGAATTTTAAATAGAATTTTACTCCCTGCACATATTCCGTCGGCTATTCATTATCTCGTATTAAATTGTTATTCCACTCATCCTAATAAATTCATACATTACCTTATAAACCAAAAAACCACCTTCATTCATTAAATCACTTAGGTTTCTTGCATTCCGAAGGATGTTGAACTTAGATCTATATTGGCTACATCTGGGACAAGCCAATATGAGATGTTCAACATCCTCCATACTTCCACACAACTCACAATCTTTGTCCTCACTCAAATGACGTTTCCTCAAGCATTCCTTCTAGTTTCCATGGTATAGCCTGATTCTCTCAATCGTTCGCAACATTCGCGTATCTCCTTTCAGCTCCTTAAAGAACGGAATTCTCAAAGGAGTACCACGGAGGACTCTGTACTTCATTCCTTTCGTTAGACTTTTCTCGTTAAATTCACTATCCCATTTTCTCCACAGATTCATCTGAAACATTCGAAGTACGTCTCTTGCATCCTTACTTCCGTACTCCTGAACCATGCCATTCAATGTACCCTTTTTAGCTAACATATCGGCTCTTTCATTCCCTACGATCTGTCTATGTGATGGGATCCATTGTATGGTCACATCACATTGACAGTCTCGAACACATTCAAAAATTAAATCAACATACACATTGCCTTCCCTTCCACCTCCACATTTTAGCAAACATAAACCACTCTGGGAATCGGAAAATATTACTATTTTCCTTTCCCCTTCATTCACAGCCAGTTTAATTCCTTCAAACATTCCAATCAGTTCAGCGTTCATTATACAGATGCTTTTGTCCACTTTAAAATACTTTTCAACATTCTTACCAGGCATAAATACACCAACACCCACTCCATTCTCATTCACACTAGCATCTGTATAAACTATATCATCTTGCACATACCGCTGACTGATTTTCCCAAACATAATTTTAGCGATAACTTCATTCATTCCCTTATTAAATTCCTCCATATTCAAACATACAGTAAGATTATTAGGAACGGGTTGCGTACCAGCATTGCCTATACTCAGAAACATGTTCAAGTTTTCAAGTGCAATACTAGTTCTATATGTCGGTTTGTACACCGCCCTATTTTGTAATCTTACTATCATCTCGTTCCAAAACTCATTTTTCTTAATTATCATTCGCACTGTCTCTCTCACTGTGATCCACTCTCTCTTGTAATCAAGAGGTGAATCACCCATTTCAGACCACAGAGTGTGTATTGGGGTTGAGTTAATCGCCCCCAATACCACTCTTGCACATGCATTTTCTACTTTCATTAATTGGCTAAAAGCCCCTTTCGAACCATTCCCATACACACTAATACCATATCGAATTTTGGAGGATATAAGGGCCTTCCTTAACATGTCAGTCACACTCGGATGAGCGCCCCATTTAGGTTTGCTCACCCGTTTAACCACATTTAAACGTTCCTTGCAGTTATCTGCCAACATTTTCATATGCTTCCCAAAATTCATACGTCTATCAATCCAAATACCCAAATACCTGTACGCATTTACTTGTTTAATTCTGTGACTATCAACACTTATATTAACATTTGCAACGTTTGTTATGAAACTCATAAAAGCACACTTATTAGGATTCACTCTCAGATTCAACATTTTAAGTTTTTGAATTAAATCATCTACCCACTTTTGCGCTCTTTGAGCCGCCACATCAATACTTCTCCCTTTTCCAATTACTACAAAATCGTCTGCAAATTGCAGAACGATTTGATTGTCTGTATTGATGTGGTGTATCTCGCTGGTATATAGGTTGAACAGAGCTGGAGATATTCTACTCCCTTGCGGAAGTCCAATATTTGCAACTCCCTCCAACCTAAAACCACTTCCATTCAGAACAATTTTTCTATCAGTCATGAAATCTTTTATCCACATACATATTTTCCGTGAAAATCCAAAATTCGATAGAATTTGTTGTAATTTTCACGGAACCACATAATCATAAGCTCTTTCAATGTCCAAAAATACCGCAACAGCTTTCAAACTACCCTTCCTTACTTCCCAAACCAACTTTTCCACACACTCAATTGCAGAGTGGTTCTTTCGAAATCCAAATGTTGTCGATGGCAACAAATTATTCTCATTCACAAAATCATCCATTCGTGCTTTCATCATTCCATTTAAAATTTTTATAAAAACATTCAACATACATATGCCTCGATAATTTGTTGCCACATTTGGATCTCTATCTCGTTTATAGGGATGGGAACCACCCTGCTCTCTTTCCATTTGTCCGGTATTTTTGATCACATCCACACTTTGTTGAGTATCTCAAGCAAATTATGTTTTGCTGAGTCACTCAACAACCGAATCATTTTGTAACTTACTCGGTTCGTCCCTGGAGTGGTAGATTTTGATCTATCTAACACCCTCAGGAACTCTCCCCATTCATACTTGCAATCCATTCTTTCATTTCTACTCATTCTATCAACTTCATTTATTACATTCAAATCATTGCTTACATTCAATACCATTCTTACAAATTCTTCACCTTTTTCTCTGTTCTCACATACCACATTGCTTACATTAAAATGTTTACCATTCACCCTATTAAACAAACTCCATACATCCTTAGTTGTGGTTATATGTGTCATTTGGGACACATATTCCCGCCAACTTTTCCTTTTTGCTCTGCGAATAGCCTTTTTCAATTTACCATTCATTTTACCATACATAATCTTATTCTCACTACTCTTATTCCTATTAAATTCACGCAAGGCTATTCGCTTCCTTTCATACCAGTATTGAACTTCATTGTTCCACCAACCATTCACATTAATCTCTTTCATATCCACAATTTTTGTACACAATTTATTTACCCGTTCAATTTCACTATCTAACTGGCTTTGATTTATTTCATTTTCTCCGAGAATCTCATTCATTTGATTCACCCATTTCCTGTTATTCATTAATTCACATTTTTTCCTAAACACTCGATTATCATTCATGATCATTTTGATCATGAAATGATCATCACCCAAATTCTCTTCTTCAACATTCCAAGTGACCCGGCAGGCCAGTTCAATAGTTGTCATAGACAAATCTATTGCGCTGGCCGTGCCTGCCACATTCGCCATTCTAGTTGGCCTTCCATCATTCAAGAGCACCATATCGGAGTCTTGAATCAGGTCGGCCAACTGTTTTCCTCTTGCGCAATTGTCTAAACAACCCCACATTCTCGCATGCGCATTCATATCTCCACATACAATCAGGTCACTTTTATCTCTCACCCACTCAAACAATTTTTTAAAATCACTCAAGGCTTTTTTCCTTTCATCTTCATCACGCACCTGGGTTACATACACGCTCACTAGTAACAGATTTCTTTCCAAATTCGTTGTTGATGCGGCTATTGCTTCAATCACCTCAAAACCGGGTAACTGAACCTCTTTAAGCGTAATATTTCTGGCGTACATTATCGCCACTCCACCATAACCATCAATTCTTGGTTTGGAAAGAAATCTGTACCCTCTCACATTTAACGTCTTGTTCATTCTTTCCCATACGTTTCGCTTATAAGCATCACATCCACTTTATTCTTGGCCAGATAATTTTCTAACATACTTTTCTTTGCGTAAAAACTTTGTATGTTTATCTGACCAACAATAATTCTTTCACTCATGTTTCACATTCACCCAAATAACAATTTATACATACCAATTAAAATATATGCAGAAAGAATCCATTCATTTGTTTAACAAAAATAAATTTAAAAATAAATAAATTTTGTGCATCAAAAAATATTGTTGTTGTATCCTTCACTGTCATAAACGTTTCATTTTGTTGCTCTATGCTGCGCGTTGTTGTCCAATTACGTGTGAATAATATTGATTTTTTGTTTTGATTTTTTTATATTGTGTTTACGATTACATCGTAAAACTTGACCATACTAAGTCCCCTCCGTTTTATTTTTTGAAGGTGGTGTTGGTGCAATAAAATTATTATTTTTTGCATTTGCACTCGTCATTGCCATATTATACTGTTCTGTGAACGCAATTCTATTTTTTGTATTTGTGTATCTTGTTTTTTTGGCGGGTCGACCGCGCTTACCAATATTTTCATCTACATCCTCGCTTTCCGTATCCATACACGATGAGTCGGTTTGCTGTTTTCTTGAGTGCAAATGATCTCTAATGTTAACCATTTTTTTGTAGATTCAATTTTGTTTTCGTCCTCTGTGTGTAGCATGTTGATTTTTGCTACATCGCTATATTTTATTGGTTCTTTATTGTTAGTCAATGGTAACGTATTTTTGTCGCACGTGCTTGTTTGTTGTGTGTGTTGTGATTGTCCTTGCGTTTGTAAATGTTGTTCATCTGGTTTTTGTGATGTTATTGTTTGTTGTTGTGCTTGTTGTTGTAGTGGCAACTCGTTGATTGTATTGCACAATAACGGACAATCTTGCTTTTTATGACTATCTTCGCCGCATTTAAAACACCTCTCTCTCTCATTCCATCGTAAAAAATTCTTGCTTTTATATTTTGGACGTATATAAATTGCGGAATTTCGCGTTCGATTTCCATGTAGATACCTCTCACACCCGAAAATACCGGTAACAGCGAGTTGGCAGCAAATTTTTCTCGTCTAGTGGACAATATATTGCCAAACCGTTGCATGGCCTCACACAAAGTTTTTTCGGAAATCTCTGGTGGTAGATTGAATACCCGCACATAACGCATTACACCACTTGTACCCTTAACAGTGACTTCTGTTGTTGTTCCATTTGTATATGTAAAGATCAGTGAGTTTTTTTCCAATATAAATTTTTGGTAATTTTGTTCGTTATTAAACTTGATATATATACACCGATCGTACAAATCTTGATACAGTGTGTGTATCTCTTTGCTGGTTAATCCCACGTTCACCACAAATTGCATCATTTCCAGCTCAGTAGGCTTTGGATCAGTCTTCTGGAACTGTACCCTCGCCGTATTTTGCCTTAAACTTTCCATATTTTTATTCCACAACCTTGTTTTAACAGGTATATATATAGATATTGTGTAATGCGCAAAATTGCGCTATTTGCCTTTTGTTTGCACTGGTTTACTTTTTATTATTTATTTGTTTTATTTTATATATTTTTTCACTGTGAACGTCTGTACTCGACGGATGTTGACAATCGAATGGTCGTTATTGTTAATAATAATATAGTGTTTGTTGTAGACAATTAAAAAGAGCTTTGAAAGCTATTAAGTTAAGAATAAGCTAAAACCAAACAACGATTGAAATATTTAAAGTAACTCCTTTGGTAAACCAGTTTGCATTTAATTTTCAAATAACCATTTTGCATTTAATTTTAAAAAAAATCTCTATGAAACGTTGTTGTTGTTACTATTTTAAAATTTCAAATACTTGTGATTGCGGAGGTTGAGCTTTATTTTCTCGCGTATTAGGTGTTAACAATTATATATTTTTAGTTGAAGAACATTGTACAGAGCTTTATAAGCTCTTAGGTTTAAAAAAAGCAGAACCAAATATCGATTGGATTAGTTTAAGTATTTATTTGATTTTTTTATTTAGTGAAAGTACTGTCAGGACGAGCTTATGCTTAAAAATGAATAAATGGATATACTGAATTGATTTTACATTCGCAGATGAATCACTATATTGATCAATTCCATTTATAGGCAAACAAGCCATAATTACCTGATTTAGTTTAAATGATTGACCTGAAATGAAAAGATTGCGACGCGAGGAGAAAATCGTGATTTTAGTTTTTTTACAAATTATATTCAGTCTATCAAATTTTTAATAACCTCTATGTCATACATAGCAGTTTGAGTTAGGCCTTTCAAAATGTTCGTAATTCAGATGTAAACGTAAGCATAAAGCAAAACGTCCCCTTTCAAATTAAAGAATGGTAAATCCATATCGTTGACATACATTAGATAATAGATGGTACCCAAAATCGAACCCAAACCACAATTCACGTCAATACGCTACTTTTAATGTATTCTATAATCACCTATTGTATCCTACGATAGATACAGTCACCGAATGCTTAGCTTAATGCTGTTTCATGGGTTACTGTTCTATATAGCTTTATAGTGAGGTCCGAAATTATAGCAACAACTAAAAAACTTCTATTAATTTTAGCAAAGATATTAGCAAATTTGAGATAACACTGGAACTAGTCAGATCGCAAATTTTCATTAATCAAGTCAAGACACTGTGGGCTGACAAGTTTACAAACATCTTTTTGGCCGGGATTCGATCGTAACCTGGAGATTTATTAAGAGCAAAATTGAATTAAAAAAAAAATGTAATTGATTTTCTCTACATTGGTTGGGGTAAAATCTGATAAGGAATTTATTTGAACCGTCAGCTGAAGATGTTTTCTACGGTAATAAACTTTTTTGTTATAGATGCTGTATTGGAAAAATTGTAAAATCAGCTTTGGTCTTGTTGATTAAGTTTTTTACGGTTAAGTTTCTTTCTAAGACAATTTTTCTTCTTCAATAAATAATAAGCTAACCGGTGGTCCAGCTGCACTACTGTATGTGAAGTAATCACCAGCAGTTAATTTAACTTAAGTATATGTGTTTGAATTAAATATAATACAATCAATTAAGCCCACAGGAAATGTGAAGACAGTTAGACTACTTTATCTCTACTTTACGTATAAATTTATCAAATTGGACAACATTTTTAATCCAAATTGAGTTTGAATTCTTTCCCAATCTTCAATAAATATAACGGCTGGTGTGCCATGAAAAAGCAAGTAATCCCAGATTCTTGATTTCTCGCCACTCCAAGAAAACATCTTTATTCAACGGTGTTAAAACTTTGTTAATAGATACATAATTGAGTCCGGAGTAATTCTGCTCTTTATACATGGATATCACAACTTTCCTCCCTTGATCGTTTTATTCTTTTTACTAACATTAGGTATTTGCATAAATAAAGAATCCCGCTTATTTCTGTATATTTTTACCAAATCAAAAACACTGACGATACCGAAATAGGATACGGAATAAAAACTATCTTGAAATGTAAGCATAAAGTATTACCAAAACTGTTAGATCTCTCTGTCGGAACATTTTTAAATTTTATTATTGGAAATAACAAAATTTCCTTATTGAACCAGACAATATATTTTAAAAATTATTATTTGAAATTAAAAATGTTTCTTTACTTTCTTGATTGGTGATCGATAATTTTGAATATGTTTGGAGAATGGGCCATTTTCTACACCTTAGCAAAAAATTCTACCTATTAATGGTTGTCGCTAGCGAAAATTTTATTCGTTAATAATTTTTTAGATCTCCATTTCCAAACTTAATTGTTGGAAAATGGAAAGAATATTTTTAAAATTGTTTCCCTTTTCACAAATTACAATTTATAATGTTTTTATTTTAAGCGCATTAAGGCCTTACTAAAAGCCGTTCTTAATTCGAACCAACCGAGTAAAATTATAACTTGAAATAATTTTATTGAAATTGACAAAATCAAGAAAATTTTGAAAACACAGTGAAACTTAACGCTTGGCTTCACTACAGTAGAAACGCATTGCCTGGGACCAAAATATATGACTGGAAAATTCATTTATAATCTCCCCAAATTATTATCAGATAATGCTAAAAGTTTCGGTATTAAAAAGCTTTTTGAGGAATATTAATTAAAACGATATTACTTAAAAGCTTTCATACATAATACCCAACTTTCCAAATTAAAATAAAATTTTACTTTTGATATTAGATAGAAAAAATAAATTTAACATTTTTATTAAAAATCATTTTTGTTAATTTTGTGATATCGGAAAAATGTCAAACATAAATTTTTAATTTTACTAATATCTATCTACCACGAACATAAACATATTCGACATACATATTATACAATAAACTTATTTATTATCAAACAAAACATGAACAACTCTTAAAATTTCTTATCGGTCTCAACTCTACTTATCTTGTAAAATTCAATAACATGGGATTTGGTATTTTTATATTTTGAAGACTAAAATATAAAACAATAATAATAATACCAACCACCCAACAAAAAGCTATATAAAATGTATTAAGCTGTTCAAAAATGAAAGATAAAAATGAAAATGTATATAACTTTTTTCAAATCATCCCTTGCGGAAAATCCCATAAATTAAAATAAATATATGTATGTCTTCTATATTATATGGATATGAAAAAAATATTTATTATGCTTAACATAAAGCTGCAAAAAAAAAATATTAATATCTTGATAGTTTATTAGTAACTTATAGTATATGGTGGTAGGAGCATAGTAGGGAGAAAATAAAACTTTTAACTTTTGTGTAACTATAATAATTTAAACAAGAATATTAGAATGTTTTAGCATCTGTTTGGAAAATTAAAAGTCAAACCCTTATTAACATAAATATACCTTTAGAATATGTTTCTTTCACAAATATATACACTATTACTACTAATTAGTAATAAGTATTCTAGATTTATGCTAATTGCTTAATCTGGTTGTTCATTTTGTAACGGGCACGTTGTCTACCTATATCCCATATTTCAAAAATAGTATGCGCATATTTTAAATGTATACGAAATATGTTTGCAGTACGTATTGAAGACCCAGTACTGAGGGATCCCGAATTATTAAACGATATTACGAATAATTAAAATAATTTTCGACTGAACTCGGGGCAAATACTTAACCGTCTAGCAGGTAACCATTTTTAATAAGAATGAAATAAAACAGCACAACGTCTACAAGTTGTATACAGTGTAAATAGTCAAATACTTAATTTTTCCAGCAAGAACAGGCCTGTAAACTACAGAACAGGCCTGTAAACTACTATTTTTTAAGTGAAAAAACATTCTGCGAAAACACCTACTCTAACGATGTGGAAACGTCCAAAGTTTGAAGTTTGTACAAAAATGAAACAATTTCTGGACATTTTTGCCGGCTCCTTATCCCCAGACGGAATAATCTGGTAAATTTTTTTTGTTATTTGTTTAGAATTCCTATTTATAAATGAAGGCACACATGGTAAACGTCGTTTGTGCTTATAACAATATTTTTAAATTGTTGTTATGTTTCTCAGCAACGCTAACCAGATTGTATCACGTTAGTGTTGAAAAACAGAATTCTAAATTGGTTATGCAGAAAAAATATTTACTTAAAAAATGTAGAGAGATGTAGAAAGATAATTTTTGCAGTATTTTTTTGTGGAATAACTTTTCCATTAAGTGAATTAATAGTAATAAAAACATGTTCAAGCTCAAGATTACGATGATCATTGAAAAACAAACTTTTGTAAAGATAATATTGTATATTTCGCAAAACAAGCGATTCTTTTAAGTATTTGATTTTTACAGGACAGTACAGTGACCGTACTTTGTTAAGGCAATAAAAATAGTTAAATGTTATCTCGAAAGACCTTAATAAATGGTTTTGAACCTAATTACTCCTAGTTACAGGAAATTTTATTTTTTTCTAAATTATCAAGTTTGTTTAGTGTTGGTTGCTCACAAATACATTCAAAATAAAAACTATTATGCAACAAAGTCCAATTCCAAAAGTTAGAGGCTACCCAAAAAAAGCCTTATGTGCTTGCCACTTTATAGACATTTAAAGGATTCTAAGCGGTTCTCTTTTATTTCTGTTTTTTAATAATATTTTGGTATACAATTTTGGTATAATTGATAAGGTAGTTATAGTTAATCAACAATTGGTTCGTCAGAGGCGACCTGAACATTTTAGTTAAAACAGAAGATACCTAGCTGACCCACTTCAATATATAGTTATAGCTTTCACAATTTAACAAACATAAAAAAAAACTTTATTTATTTAACTTTTTATTAATTATTACTTTCCATAACAGAGTTTGATTAAAAACTAAAAACTTAAAATCTAAAATTTAACTTTAAGATTAAAATTCTCACCGAAATGTTCTTAATCAGCAAAAGATTGGAATTTACTTATTTCTACTTATTTCTACCTAACTATACAACTCACGTTGTGTGTAGTCATCAGTTTGATTATTCTAGTTAAGTAATCCTACACCTTACACGCGCAGTATGTGGAATGTTGTTATGTATAATCTGTTGATTCAGTCCTTTATATGACCATAACTCCTCCCGGGGGTGAAGAAAGGGCGTCCGCGTCCTTAATTTTGATGCCGGCTTTTGTTAATAGGTCCGAATATGATGTTGCTGTCTCAGCTTTCTGAACTTCGGAGTTTCGGCTTTTCGATTTTTCAATTTTGATTGATGTAGAGTGTCTTTGCATGACAATATAACTGAATAATACCAATATGCCGATTGATGAGAGGGATACGCCTCCAGATAATGTCCACATCCAGTTCTGATGGTTAACTTGTCTTAGGTGTACATTCTTAATTTGATTTCTGTTTTGGATGTTTTCTTTGTTGATTACTTCGATGTTAAGCATTTCTACTAATTGACGGCTTGCCTGAATATTATAGAGGGCCCCTTGTATTTCTTCGATTTCACTCCTAATCTCGAAGGATTGGAATTTTTGATTTTTAAAGATTATAGTACAATTCCAGAAGGTCAAAAGGAAGTTTCCCGCTAACACTCTGTCGGAGGGTCCGCAGTTTGAGGACAATGTTTCGTTTTTTGCATTGTTGATTAAAAGTTTGCCATCTGAGATGAATTGCATCTTTGTGTCAGGTTCACGTGTTACATTGCAGTGGCTTTTGGTCCCCAACACCAGTGGTTTAATACAGTCGTCGTTGAATTCTAGTATGTCTGAATGTTTTTGTACGAAATTATTGTACTTCGTACTTGTAAACAGTTCTTGGTTGCGTTTGATGAGATACTGTGGATGGTCCTTTATGATCGTATTATTGATGATCAACGGTAATACCAGTATCGCAGTTGAATTCTCTTCTTCCAATTTTGGTACTTGAAGTATGTAAAGTAGAGTTTCTTCGTTTACCGCTATTTTAGGGGTGACAAAATCCAGAGCTTCATCCGGCAAGGTGATGTTAATACCCTGATTAACCATTAGGTTCTTTATTTGGATGATCTCATTCAGTGAAAGAATTTTGCTGCTTTGCAGTTCCACCTTCGTTCTTATTATTGCATCCTGGATGTCTTCCAAAATTGTATTAATGCTGTCTATGTTTACTATTGTGGCCAGCATTTCTATTTCTGTTAATACTATTCGGTTGGCCATTGTATTATTTTTTAACGCTGCATTTACTGTATCTGTAATTGTTTGAATTCTTCTGTCGATTTGTTTATTTACTTGGAATTGTTGGTTGTTTGCGTCAATTAGCTGGTTCATCGAACTGTTAATGATACGTAAATCCTCGGCATCTGGGTTTCCCGCTACCCATTTCCATACCGTTCCCAACGTGTCCCACCTTTTATGTCTGTTAGTTCGGGTAGGTTTAATTTGACGGAGATTGTTGTATAGTTTCTTAAATTTATTTCTTATTATTCTATTAAGTTCTAACTTATCATACAATTTATCTGTAATATTTTACTAATTGATTCTACAGCTATTTCTATACTGGTGAGATTTATAGGATGTATGATTTTAACATTTCCTATTTGTATTTTACATTGGTTTGTTTTAATTAATAATATGGGGTCTTCATGTAAATTTTTGATCTCTAATTTTTGAGCATTACTAATATAAAATATAATTGTGAAAATCACTAAATATGGTTTTTTAAACATTATTTTCTGTAAAAAATAAAAAAAATAGTTACAATTATTTATTTAAGTCTTTTAATTTTATTAACATTTCTCTTAATATTTCTCAATGTTCTAAAAGTTTTACCATTTACATCTTTTATCTTAATTTCGACCCCCCTAGGTTGTGTTTTCGTCCTAATGTTTGGTTTAATGTAAACTAATTGGTCCTCCCTTAAATTTGGGGGTTCCTCTTTATTATTATTCTGATGTTTCATCTTATTTATTGTCTTTTCTAAGTTAACCTTTACTTGATTAAAAATAGCATTTGCTTGATCTTGTATTTCTTTGGGGTTCAATAGGCAGTTTTGATTGAAAATGACTTCGTTCGGTGTGAAACCGGTTGAAGAATGTACTGAATTGTTGTACAATGCTACTGAAAGTTCAATTGCATTTGGAATACTTGAATTTGGGAATTTGTCTCGATTGGTATTAAAAATTTCTATTATTGTTGAATGTGTCTTTTCAACTTGGCCATTCGATTCTGAAGATGATACATATTCCAATTTGATATTCAATTTGTGTAAATATTCTTTAAATTGCAACGACTGGAAGGTTGTCTCATGATCTGAGAGAATAACTTTGGGAATCCCGAATTGGGTGAAATACTTCGTTAAGGCATTGGTTGTGTCTAGAAGATTCTTGGTTTCGATCGGAATCATCTGTAGATGTTTAGAAAATGCGTCTATTATAGACAAGAAGTTTTTTCTGTTGATGTTAAAGATGTCAATATGCACTCGTTCTAATGGCCTTTCAGTGCTTGGTCGTGGGGAAATTCTGATATTATATGGTTTCCGATCATATTTGTGTGCGTTGCAAATACTACACGCGTTGATATGTCTTTTAATTATATTGATCATTCCAGGGAAAAAGTAGGATCGTCTTAATTGACTTTCCACCTCTCTTTTTCCGCGGTGCGCTCTCTCGTGTTCTTTGACTACAGTTGTATTCTGACGCCCTTCATTGGTTACGTCTTCGACCATTTTTGTGGTGAAAACAAAATTGCCTTTTTCAGAAAAATTTTCTCGAAATGATTCTTGAATAGTTTGGTAAAGCTTTTCTGGTGCCAGGATTGCTGTCTGTTTCCCATTATGAAATTTCTTGAGGAAGTTAGTAATTTCTTCTTTTTTAAAAGATTTCTTTGAAATTATGATTCGTTTAAACTTAGGGAATATATCCTCCAGAATTATCGTATCTAAATTCGAGGTCTTGAGAATTAGTTGATTCCTATAATAGTTTATAGGACGATCGGAAAAATGGATATAGTAGTCATCGGACGTATCCGCAGAGTGGACAGTCTCTAAGTCACTATCATTGTCGGAGCGGTTTCCTGTTCTTCTTTGAGATTCATTTGAATTGTTACCCATATTCTCGTTGAAATTTAGTTCGTTATTTTCTGTTGGCATCCTGCTGAGGGCATCTGCCACTACATTTGCTCTTCCTTCTTTGTAGATTACATCGTTATCATAATTCTCCAATTCGAGTCTCCACCTCAGAATTTTTGAATTCTTTTCCGATGATTTTATAAAGGTCAAGGGTTTATGGTCCGTTATTAACGTAAACTTGTTACCGTACAGGTATGGTTGAAATTTTTTTACCGACCATATTATGGCCAATGCTTCTTTTTCATTAGTCGCATAATTTATTTCTGTAGAGTTAAGGGTGCGTGAAGCGAAAGCAATAGGTCTTTCAACGTTACTTTGAATCTGAGATAGGACTGCACCCATAGCGAAAGCTGATGCGTTCGTTGTTAAAATGAACTGTTTGGTGAAATCCGGGTACGCTAATATCTGATCAGTAGCCAGGATTCTTTTCAGCGTCTCAAAGGCTTTTATGTACTCGATGTCCTTAATATTGATGCTTGTGTCTTTTTTCAGGTATTTGGACATAGGCTTTGTTATTTTAGAATAATCCTTAATGAACCTTCTATAATAGCCTGCGAGTCCTAAGAATTGTTTGATTTCTTTGGGATTTTTAGGTAGCGGCCAGTCCAACATTTTTTGTATTTTGTCTGTATTTGGCTTCACGCCTTCCTGTGTTATTATGTGTCCGAGAAACTCGGTTTCCCGTTTTAGAAATTCACATTTATCTAGTTGAATTTTCAGATTGAAATGTGACAGTCTCGTGAGTACCTTATTAAGATTCTGTATGTGGTTATCCAAGTTATGTCCCACTATAATTATGTCATCTAAATATACGTGACATATATCTCCAATTAGATCTTGTAAGACATTGTTCATGGCACGTTGGAAAGTAGCAGGGCCGTTTTTTAGGCCGAAAGGCATTCTGTTGAACTCGAAATGACCTTTTCCAGTTGAGAATGCCGTTTTCTCCTGCGACTTTTCGTCCATTGGGATCTGGTGGAAACCGGATTTTAAATCTAAGGTTGAAAAGTACACTGATTTTCCCAAGTTGTCCAGGATCTCCTCTATTTGCGGAATCGGATACTTGTCATCTACCGTTTTTTCATTCAACTTACGGTAATCAATTACGACTCGGACTTTCCTTTTTCCGGAGGCATCCGATTTTTTTGGGACAACCCAAATTGGGGAGGAATAAGGACTTTTAGAGTGGCGGATTATGCCGCTTTCTAACATTTCCTGTATTTGCTCTTCAACATCTGTTTTGAAGTGATGTGGATAGCGATATGTTTTGGTGAATACAGGTTTTTCGTCCTTTGTGACAATATGATGTTTGATTATTGTTGTTGATGACAGCTTTTCTTTCTGTCTCAACAGAACTGTTTGATTTTTGAAGATCGTTTCTACCAGAGTTTTCTTTTCTTTCTCGTTTAAATGTTGTGTTCGGATCAAGTTTTCTATAGTTGTACTGTCTATGATTTCCTTTTCATATGGAATTGGTTTCAAGGTTTCTAAATTATTTATTTTAATTTTTAATTTGGGTAGATTATCAGGTGGAATCGGGCTATTTGTTAAGACTTTCATTGTAGTCTTAAAATTATCGGCCTTGTATAAACCTGGTTGAATTAATATGTCGTCGTTCAATTTTTTGAATTCCGACATCAGCCAGTCGCCGTTTTTTTCCGTGTTACACGTTACAATATGGTTATAGAAATTTTGCGCTGGGTAGTAGCGAAGAAATTTAAATGTTTGGTTCTTTAGAGATATCGTATTTGACTTATAGTTGATTATAGCATCCATTTTTGCTAATGATTGGGATCCTAAAATCCCATCAAAGAATTTGTGAAAATTTAATTCATAATAGGTTTGGTCTGGTAGGTTATGTCCTAGAAAGTTTATTTTACCTTTCCTCTTGAGTTGGTGGACTCCTAGAATATTTTTGACCATTGTTTGCTTTAATTGTGTGAGATTATTTTGGATAATGCCTGGTTTGATAACATTTTTGTTAGCACCAGTGTCTATTAACAATGTTATTGTCTGATGTGAATCGTTACAATAACACTGCAAGTAAGGAAGGAAATTTAACCTTCCGTATCCGAACTCAGGTCTACCTGAAAATTTTCTGGGTTCGCTTGATCGCTCTCTTCTGAATATTCGTCGTTTAAATCACCCTTGTCTTCCTCGGTTCTATCTGAAACTTCGTGATTATTTATCACTCTTCTATTAAAAGAATTTCTTGATCTAAACGAAGGATCCACCTCCATTGGTGTTGGTGCTTCCTTTACCGAATAACTTGGTTTGTTATTGTGATTTATGGGATTGAATTCTTTATATTTTTGTGGTTTTTGTGGTACGCTATTAAATTTATATTGTGTATTTTGTACGGTATTTACTGTTTTTCGAGAATTGTTTGATATTTGCTCATTTGAGCTAAATTTACACAAAAATGCGTAAGCTTCTTCCACATCTCGTGGTCTAGCCGCTTGCGCGTACCCGAAGTAAGGTTTTCGGAGGCCTGCTATGAAGGCGGCTAATGCGTCTTCTTTAATAAATGCGCTTATTGCTGGCCATGATCGGTTGTAAACCGCATTTTGCCTTGCTTGCGTTTTGATATTCTGTACAATTTCCTTAGTTATCTTAAAGTAAGCATGTACAGACATATTATCGCCCTGTTTTGTAGCCCAGAGCTGCGCTTTATAATACGACAGTTCCTGTCTATCGCCTAGCGCTTCTATATGTATTTCCTTGATTTCGGAAAACGTTTGGGGATTTCCAGCCAGGCACAATATGTCCTTGGCTTTCCCTTCAATTTTATTGCTAACACATTGCAAGTATAATGAAAATTGTGCTTCCGTCACCAACGGGGAAAACACTTTTAAAGTGTCCTCGGCTGTTTGAAGCCAAGCGGAAAGTTGTTTCTTATTTCCATCATATTTTGGGATGGATTTAATAGGATCAGGTATGCGAAATAGATCCGTTTCAATTTTATTCTCTCGAAATTCAACCTTTGGTTGTTCGTCGAGTTTTCGTCCTAGATATGCTAGCGCTGCCTCATGTTCAGCGGACTTTGCAGTCATTTGTTTCAGCTGCTCTAGGACAACATTTAGTTGTTCTGTGATTTGTTGTTCCATCTTGAAGGAATTTTCGTCTAAAAGGTCCGTATTTAATTGACGGTTATTATCAAACCTTTCAATCGACCATTTCTTCATACACAGAACTAACTTTTCTTAATTATTTATTGATTTATTTCCCGTGTCTAACTTGTAGTGCACGAGGAAGCGGTGTGTGGCTATCTAGTAGTTCCACACGTTGCTGGGATAGTAAGAATTATTTGACAAGTTTGTGTCTATCTAGTAGTTCCACACGTCTGCCAAAAAATTCACAATACAAAATCGTAAAAATTTTTTTTGAAAAGTGAAAAAAATTTGGGATAGTTAGAATTATCTGACAAGTTTGTGTCTATCTAGTAGTTCCACACGTCTGCCAAAAATTCACACAAAAAAAAAAATCGTAAAATTTGAGGAGAAAAAAAAGAAAAAAATTATTACCGATTTTTGTTGTCGTGTTGCTGGTTCGAAGATGTAGTAAGCTAGGTGAGTCGGCGGAATCTCTGCTCTTCACGGCGGTAAAAAAACCTTCAGCCGGAAATGTCACTTTTTAGCACAATAAAAAAAGTTGAAATAATTAAAATAAATTATTTCTGACGGATTCACTGTTATAATTAGTTTTTCTTCACTAATTTTATGCACTGTTACACTTCACTTAACTACACTTCACCGTTCGGCTGCGCCAGTTATAGGTTTCACAATTTAACAAACATAAAAAAAAACTTTATTTATTTAACTTTTTATTAATTATTACTTTCCATAACAGAGTTTGATTAAAAACTAAAAACTTAAAATCTAAAATTTAACTTTAAGATTAAAATTCTCACCGAAATGTTCTTAATCAGCAAAAGATTGGAATTTACTTATTTCTACTTATTTCTACCTAACTATACAACTCACGTTGTGTGTAGTCATCAGTTTGATTATTCTAGTTAAGTAATCCTACACCTTACACGCGCAGTATGTGGAATGTTGTTATGTATAATCTGTTGATTCAGTCCTTTATATGACCATAACTATATATAACGTTTTGGAAGAATTGAATGCTTTACTGAAATCGCAATAAGTTGATTTTTCGGCATTTTTTATAGACAAATATATTAATTGTTCATGGCAATCCCAATATTTCCGATATGGTAAATCAGAAAAATATAGAGGCTAATCGCAATGTAAATCCTAAATGATATTAATCTAATTTTCAGATTGTACTGCATCGCTATTGAAAATTTTGTAAATTTGACAAACTTTACTTATCGATTTGATTTGGAAAGTTTGCTGATGAATTCCCCGTATAATTTGTTATTTCAAATCTATCACCTGACATAAAAACTTCGGCAACTTTTGAAAATTTCCAATTACGGGGAGAAATGCCATGCTCCAGCGATCAATTATATAGAGGACTAGCAGCCTGCGGCAGCTACGCGTGTCGAATCTACAGTGATTAAGTAACCGCTTGCTTTAGGTTTTGCTTGGTTTAATGACAAATACTCGATATTCAATGGTGAACATAAAATTAAAATTTATTTCATTTATATAATATAATTTTTTATTTAAAGCACTTCTGAATAAGTTATATTTTTGGTTTTATTGCAGTCAGGTATTAGGATAAATCGTTACCGGAATTTCCAATTCTTGACAGACCCACTTATAATTGACCATTGGAAAAACATTCTAATCGCAAGTCTACCCCTATATATACTTAAAGGTTTGACCCTGTGATTTGTTGATTGTGATTGCGAAAGAAAGTTTAAATGGAAGATGATGCCTTTTAAACTGAAAAGGTAAATCTGTAGGGATCATTGGAATGCGAGGTACATATGCTAGTTCTCCAGCTGCTGGTCCTGTGAGAATGATGGCTTCAAGTATGTTATTTCGCATTGCTTTGATCTGCAATCTCTTGCCATTACACAAGTTGGGCGGATTCAGGTTGCGCAGCAATATAATTGGAGTCCGAACTTTCAATTTAAATTATATGGTGGGAAGCCTGCAAGATTAAGACTGTTCAAGAATTCTTGCGGATAATTCACTACATCATCCGTATTAATGTTAGTGTCGATAGATTTGTATTCTCGAGTTTCTCCGTTGAATTTGTGTAAAATAATGTGGTTTATTTCCTCTGCAGATGAGTAAAACGATTGCTCTTTCGCATAGCTAATGATATGGTTTCTGCAAAATATTTTCTATTTTTGGTTAAGCTGCCGAAATCAATACTTTTTTTTTTTTTTTTCTAAACAAACTTTATTTTTTTTAACATAAACTTAATCTAATATGGTTGCGCAAAAGCTGAGTAAAAAGCCCAAAGCGTGTACATAAATCTTAAGTAAACTCATTGCCCTATAGAAACTCTAATTTATTTTTTTTTTTTTTTATATAATTCAAGTTTTGGTCATTTACTTTAAAAAGTGTTATATAATCAATCAATTAACTTAATCTTACTTTCGGGAAAAAGGATCAAAAGCCGAGAAACAATTGCTATTGAAATGAGTCCATGCGTGATATTGAATTGATGTCGGCCAACTCGCTTCAATGTCTGTTGGCCTTCATCAATTCCACTCACGGCTCATCATTTCACTATGGGGGTTGTATTTACAGGTGTATATGTGTCAGTTCATATGGATGTTGTAATCTATTGTGAGGGGGTTGATATTCTAATCCGGTCTTAATGCTATGGGTTGAGCCACCAGTATTTAGCTTGTTCTGTATAATTTGATGCGGAATCTATCGGAGGTATTGAAAAATTAAAACGGGTATACAGTAGAATCCGTTTGTACCAAACCATGTATATAACGAACAAACGATTATAATGATCATATATTTTTGTCCCTTGAATTTGCATGAACAATTTTTTTTCTTATACACTACAAATAACGAACTACGTTTATAAGCGTATAGCGAACACGAAAAATGTCCGAAAGAGTTTAATTTCATACAAAACCCTACGGTTAAACCGAATGTCGATTCGGTTATACCTTTTTTTTGATTGTTTCCCTTTACACATAAAACTACTACAGGTTTATACATACATAGCTATACATAAATTTGTATTATACCTTTAAACATTTTCCTTAGTTTTTACAGGATTCCCCATTACTTTCGTCAGTTGAAGTAAATTAACACAATAGGAATATACAGCGATAATAAAGAAAATTTTCTTAATTTTTGTTACATTTTAAAAAGATTGGTGGTAAATTTGGTGTTAAAAATTATTATAATTTTCTAACTAATAGATTTTGTTGTAACTAATTAACAAATTTTAGGTTATGTATCGAAAACGATATTCTATATCGGTGGAAACAAAATTGAAAATTTTGAAAACGGTCAACAAAAAGCAATTTACCCACCAACAAATTGCAAGCAAATTTAATTGCGCGAAGAGTACTTTCACTGAAATAGTAAAAAAACGGGAAAAGTATGAGGATTTGAGTGTAAATTTTAAAACGTCAAAAAATTCGCCATGGAAAATTTCCAACAATGGCGGCTGCATTAATTATTTGGATAAAACAAATGCGAGTAACAAAAAAGTTCCTCAAAGTGAAATTCTTGTAAAAGAAAAGGCAGCGCAATTTGCAGAGTAATTGAATATTGAGTTTAAACCAAGCAACGGTTGGCTTGACCGCTTTAAGAATCGAAACGACCTTGTATTCAAAAATATTGTGGGAGAAAAGGCAGCCGTATCTTCGAAAGTTGTTAAAGAATGGGTCAATGAAAAATTACCTCTGCTTCTGGATGGATATAACAAAAGCGATGTATGTAATTTAGATGAAACGGGCCTCTTCTATAGGATACTTCCTAATAAAACCATAAAGTTTAGAAATAATGATTGCGCTGTGGGGAAATTATGCAAGAAGCGGATCACGGTTTTAGTTGGAATGAATTATTAAGGCTTATGTTCAAGTATAAGTTTTTTATAATTAATAAATGTTTTAATTTTATTTTTGAATAAACCGTTTTTGTTTTGTTTTTGGTTAATCTTTCTTATAACGAACATGATTCATTATAACCGAATATTTGATTAAAACGAACAGCCGGCTATAGTGAACAAAAAATGAAGTCCCTTGAGTGTTCGCTATAAGCTAATTCTACTTTAGTTTAAATACTCATCTCTGTTTAGAAAAATTGTTGAGTCGAATCCTTTGATGTTTTGTCTCCTCTCGATGTGGTATATCAGTGGATATTTTGTAACTGGATCTTCAATATATCCTCTTTTGTCCAAATAGATGAACGTCTCTGGTCCCGGGCTGCATGCTGCCTCATTTATCAAGTCCTCAGCATAGTATGGGGAAATATTAACGAATTTTAGCGGTTATCAGTCGCATTCTTAATATGGTCCCGTACTAATTTCAATATGTGGAGATCTATCCTATTATTACCATATTTTGTATATCATTTTTTATTTTTGATATATTTTTTATATCCTGATATGGCCGTTCGGAATTTTAAGTGACAATGCCGGAGGCATTTACGTTCAAATATTCTTAATTTCTCCATTGTATATGGCCCAAGATTCCACCATATGTTAATATTGGACGTACCAAGGACTTGTAACATATTTGTTTGACTTTCGTTGTTATATTAGATGAGCAAAAAATATTTCTATTTTTGTGTAATATTTTCCTTTTTTTTTTTTATTTGTGTTTCTATATGATCGTCTAAATATAGAAATTTGTCAGGGTTGTTGCCGAGATATTTAACCGAAGTCTTTTGCACACAGGTTGTACCACCTATATCGATTTGAAATTTTTTCCAATTATTTCTCGTATCTGATGTTGATAGCTGGTATGGCTTTCTGAATAAAATAGTTTCACATTTAGCCGGGTTGATCTTTATCCTCCATGTGTGCAAGTATTCCATGGTAAAATTGACTGCCTCTTGTATATTTTTTGTTATTGTATAGTCCCTTTTTTGCTGTGCCATATATAACTATGTCGTCGGCATATGCAATAGTTTGTACTTCTGGTGAATTTAGTTTATTATATTAAATCATTGCTTTTGTGTATAAACTAAATAGTATAGGTGCAGTGATTGACCCCTGTTGCAGTCCATTGTGTATTTTGTATGTGTTTGAGGATAATTCACTTTCATTCGTTGTTTTAAATTCACGTTTATATAATAATTCATATAACAGTTGTAGGTAATATATCATTATTAAACTTCATTTTTACCATTTTATATAATAGTCCATCTAACCATACCGACTCGAAAGCCTTCTCCATATCAATTAGGATCGTACCAGTACAATTCGTTGGGTTTAGGTTTCTACAAACATCAGCTGTGAGCTTTGTGATCGCATGTATCGTAAAATGTTTATTTCTGAAACCAAACTGATTATCTGGTAATAGAGCATTTTCACTAATATGATCTTGGATTTTATCATATATTATGATCTCAAACACTTTACCAAGGTTTGAGAGAAGGCTTATCGGTCGGTAATTTTTTGGATCCAACTTTGATTTTCCTTTTTTATGTATGGGATAAATTTTGGCCATTTTCTAGATATTTGGGTAGATTTTATTATTCAGACAGTGATTTATTAGACAGCAGAGTTCTTTTATTAACTTCTCCGGTAAATGTTTTAATACTATGTACGACAGATTATCAAGTCCGTAGGATTTCTTTGTATTTAGGTATTTTAGTATTTGTGATAGTTGTGTTATATTTATAAAGTATGTATTATTATTGTAAGTTAAATCTATTGCTGAGTTATTATTGTTAAATTGAGTTATAGTGATGTTGTTATTTTTATTATATTCGAAATTATTTATTAGTTTTTCTATTGTTTGTTTTATTAATTGAGCATGTGCTGGTTTCCCTAGCTGCGGATGAGGAATAGTGGTTTTTTGTATGTAATGTCCTAATATATTTAGATTCTGTTTATGTTCATAGATATTATACATGCTGCCTTCCTTTTCCATCTGCGTCCAATCAATGTCCATCTCCTGCATATTTGTTTTTTCTGTTTCATCCACTTGAAGTTGTTTAGCGTTGAAATCTGTTGTATCCTTATTGCTTATATATTATTCTTTTATTTGAGCAAACATTTTTGGACCAGGTTTTATGTTTATCATATGTTCTGTCCATCTTTTGTTTATTTCTATTTTTATGTTTTGCTCAATTAACCGATTTGAACCCAAAGTACCAAAAATGGCTCCTCAATAAAAATGAGGTTTTCTTCGTATAACTCGACTATATCTATCTCAAAATAAAATTACTATAAAGTAAACACAAAGAGAAACACACGATAAATTGAAATAGTCAAAAATAATCTGTAAAAGCAAGTGCACGTGCAACCGAAATTTGACTGTTAGGAATGTATTCCAATTTCTATATGTAAGTATATAACAGGTTATTTTTATGTCAATTGTTTGAGTTACTAATCTTTAAAAATAAGTGCGTTATTAAAATAATATATAATCCTGTTTTTGGAAACTGCTCTTTTCTAGAAAATAACTGTTAAAGTGGTGTAACCAATTTTGGTACTTTTGGTCTTTGTGTATTATAATTATATTTGTTTTTTATAGGCGAAACCCGTTAACGCTTTAAGAAGTTTTAGACGAAATTGAACGCTGGAGTGATGATGAGGAACCCTCAGAGGCTCAACATACCATTTTTATTAGCCCACCAGCAGATGGTAATGAAACTGAAGATGATTCAGGAGATGAAAACTGCGCGGATCACAATAATCTGGGGCCCAAAATGCATCAAGTAGAAGCATTTATAAGAGAGAGGAATGCAAATAATATCCGGGAAAGTGCTACTACTACAATAGAGGTAGACCGAAGTTATAAAAGAAAATGGACCAAGGGGGATATCCAAGATATTACCAATATCAAATTGACAGAATGGGAAAGTCGACCACCGCCGCTGGCTCTATCGAACCAATCACATCCCCTAGAGTTTTCTATGCTTTTTTTCTCAAAAGGACTTATGGAGGAATTAGTAAAGTACAGTGTTAGTTATGCTGCTTTCAAAAATCGCTCATTTTGTTGCTCTGTTGAGGAACTGTATGCATTTACGGGCATTTTAATGATAAGTGGATACTCACCAGTATCGAGACGAAGGATGTATTGGTCCAATGAGTTGGATACAAAGAACTTCATGATTTCTAACACAATGAGAAGAAACCGATTTGATGAAATTATGCATAATTTACATGCATGCGACAACAGCAGCTTACCTCAAAATGATAAAATAAAAAAGACTAGACCATTGATTGAGCATTGAACAAAGTTTTTTTGAAATATTGCCTTATTCAAAGTACACTTTCAATAGACGAGTCTATGATCCCATATTTTGGTAGACATGGCTGTAAAATGTTTATCAAATGTAAACCATTAAGATTTGGGTTTAATGCTTTGGTTTAAGCAACCCAGTATGAATATTGCGTTAATTTTGATATATATCAAGGAAAATCAATCCAAGCAACAATTACCGATAGTACATTTGGAAAAGCAGAATCCGTTGTCATCCAATTTCAAGAAATATTGAAAAATAATTTTCCTGACTTAGATTTTTCATTATATGTTGACAATTATTTTACGTCACCACGCCTAATCAACCACTTAGGAAAGCATAACTTCGGCGGAACCGGAACAGTGGCAGTTGGAAATTTACAAAATAGCTATGTATCCAAGTCTTTTAATGTTAAATGAGGTTTACTATTTAGTTTTGTTTTACTCAGTAGCATTATGTCTGGATTATTATTTTGTATGAAAATTAACAAGTTTATTCGTCGTTGAATGCTTATTATTGAATTGACGTTTATTGCTATTATTTTTAGTCCACTTGTACAAGCATGTGAAGTTATCCCAGTTTTTCATCCCAGAAAAAATTAAAATGTTCATCAGGTAACACTATTCCATCATATCCCAGTTTTTGTCTTTACGTTTATGAAATCAAAGCAAAAAAATATGAAATTTAATTTTTTTTCATCCCATCCCAGTTTTTTCTCATATACTAAGAAATTTAATTATATTATATTTTTGTTTATAATGATTCTTTATATTCTAACTAGACAACAGTAAGAAATAAAACTAATAGGTATCCCAGCACCAGCCGTATATTGTAATTTGCACAATCGGCCAGCTTCCAAATGGTTCCATATAAATTCATTATAATTTTAAATACATTAGAGTCTATCTCTTAAGATCTTGGAGGGCCGGAAATGATTCTTTATGTTTTGAGTTGGAAATGATAAGAGTCAACTCTGATAAACATAAGAGCACCAGCCGTTCATTGTAATTTGCACAATCGGCCAGCTTCCAAATGGTTCCATATAAATTCATTATAATTTTAAATATTTTAGAGTCTATCTCCTAAGATCTTAGAGGGCCGGAAATGATTCTTTATGTTTTGAGTTGGCAATGATAAGAGTCAACTCTGATAAACATAAGAGCACCAGCCGTTCATTGTAATATGCAAAATCGGCCAGCTTCCAAATGATTCCATATAAATTCATTATAATTTCAAATATTTTGTAGTCTATCTCCTAAGATCTTAGAGGGCCGGAAATGATTCTTTATGTTTTGAGTTGGCAATGATAAGAGTCAACTCTGATAAACATAAGAGCACCAGCCGTTCATTGTAATTTGCACAATCGGCGAGCTTCCAAATGGTTCCATATAAATTCATTACAATTTCAAATATTTTATAGTCTATCTCCTAAGATCTTAGAGGGCCGGAAATGATTCTTTATGTTTTAAGTTGGCAATGATAAGAGTCAACTCTGATAAACATAAGAGCACAAGCCGTTCATTGTAATTTGCACAATCGGCCAGCTTCCAAATGGTTCCATATAAATTCATTACAATTTTAAATACATTAGAGTCTATCTCTTAAGATCTTGGAGGGCCGGAAATGATTCTTTATGTTTTGAGTTGGAAATGATAAGAGTCAACTCTGATAAACATAAGAGCACCAGCCGTTCATTGTAATTTGCACAATCGGCCAGCTTCCAAATGATTCCATATAAATTCATTACAATTTTAAATATTTTAGAGTCTATCTCCTAAGATCTTAGAGGGCCGGAAATGATTCTTTATGTTTTGAGTTGGCAATGATAAGAGTCAACTCTGATAAACATAAGAGCACCAGCCGTTCATTGTAATTTGCAAAATCGGCCAGCTTCCAAATGATTCCATATAAATTCATTATAATTTCAAATATTTTGTAGTCTATCTCCTAAGATCTTAGAGGGCCGGAAATGATTCTTTATGTTTTGAGTTGGCAATGATAAGAGTCAACTCTGATAAACATAAGAGCACCAGCCGTTCATTGTAATTTGCACAATCGGCCAGCTTCCAAATGGTTCCATATAAATTCATTACAATTTTAAATATTTTAGATTCTATCTGCTAAGATCTTAGAGGGCCGGAAATGATTCTTTATCTTTTGAATTGGCAATGATAAGGGTCAACTCTAATTATCATAAGAGCACCAGCCGTTCATTGTAATTTGCACAATCGGCCAGCTTCCAAATGGTTCCATATAAATTCATTATAATTTTAAATATTTTAGAGTCTATCTCCTAAAATCCTAGAGGGCCGGAAATGATTCTTTATGTTTTGAGTTGGCAATGATAAGAGTCAACTCTGATAAACATAAGAGCACAAGCCGTTCATTGTAATTTGCAGAATCGGCCAGCTTCCAAATGATTCCATATAAATTCGTTATAATTTTAAATATTTTATAGTATATCTCCTAAGATATTAGAGGGCCGGAAATGATTCTTTATCTTTTGAATTGGCAATGATAAGGGTCAACTCTGATAAACATAAGAGCACAAGCCGTTCATTGTAATTTGCACAATCAGCCGGCTTCCAAATGGTTCCATATAAATTCATTATAATTTCAAATATTTTATAGTCTATCTCCTAAGATCTTAGAGGGCCGGAAATGATTCTTTATGTTTTGAGTTGGCAATGATAAGGGTCAACTCTGATAAACATAAGAGCACCAGCCGTTCATTGTAATTTGCACAATCGGCCAGCTTCCAAATGGTTCCATATAAATTCATTATAATTTTAAATATTTTAGATTCTATCTGCTAAGATCTTAGAGGGCCGGAAATGATTCTTTATCTTTTGAATTGGCAATGATAAAGGTCAACTCTGATAAACATAAGAGCACCAGCCGTTCATTGTAATTTGCACAATCGGCCAGCTTCCAAATGGTTCCATATAAATTCATTATAATTTCAAATATTTTATAGTCTATCTCCTAAGATCTTAGAGGGCCGGAAATGATTCTTTATGTTTTGAGTTGGCAATGATAAGAGTCAACTCTGGTAAACATAAGAGCACCAGCCGTTCATTGTAATTTGCACAATCGGCCAGCTTCCAAATGATTCCATATAAATTCATTACAATTTTAAATATTTTAGATTCTATCTGCTAAGATCTTAGAGGGCCGGAAATGATTCTTTATGTTTTGAATTGGCAATGATAAGGGTCAACTCTAATTATCATAAGAGCACAAGCCGTTTATTGTAATTTGCACAATCGGCCAGCTTCCAAATGGTTCCATATAAATTCATTATAATTTTAAATATTTTAGAGTTTATCTCCTAAAATCCTAGAGGGCCGGAAATGATTCTTTATGTTTTGAGTTGGCAATGATAAGAGTCAACTCTGATAAACATAAGAGCACCAGCCGTTCATTGTAATTTGCAGAATCGGCCAGCTTCCAAATGATTCCATATAAATTCGTTATAATTTTAAATATTTTATAGTCTATCTCCTAAGATCTTAGAGGGCCGGAAATGATTCTTTATCTTTTGAATTGGCAATGATAAGGGTCAACTCTGATAAACATAAGAGCACAAGCCGTTCATTGTAATTTGCACAATCAGCCGGCTTCCAAATGGTTCCATATAAATTCATTATAATTTCAAATATTTTATAGTCTATCTCCTAAGATCTTAGAGGGCCGGAAATGATTCTTTATGTTTTGAGTTGGCAATGATAAGAGTCAACTCTGATAAACATAAGAGCACAAGCCGTTCATTGTAATTTGCACAATCGGCCAGCTTCCAAATGGTTCCATATAAATTCATTATAATTTCAAATATTTTATAGTCTATCTCCTAAGATCTTAGAGGGCCGGAAATGATTCTTTATGTTTTGAGTTGGCAATGATAAGAGTCATCTCTGATAAACATAAGAGCACAAGCCGTTCATTGTAATTTGCACAATCGGCCAGCTTCCAAATGGTTCCATATAAATTCATTACAATTTTAAATATTTTAGATTCTATCTGCTAAGATCTTAGAGGGCCGGAAATGATTCTTTATCTTTTGGATTGGCAATGATAAGGGTCAACTCTGATAAACATAAGAGCACCAGCCGTTCATTGTAATTTGCACAATCGGCCAGCTTCCAAATGGTTCCATATAAATTCATTACAATTTTAAATATTTTAGATTCTATCTCCTAAGATCTTAGAGGGCCGGAAATGATTCATTATGTTTTGAATTGGCAATGATAAGGGTCAACTCTAATTATCATAAGAGCACAAGCCGTTCATTGTAATTTGCACAATCGGCCAGCTTCCAAATGGTTCCATATAAATTCATTATAATTTTAAATATTTTAGAGTTTATCTCCTAAAATCCTAGAGGGCCGGAAATGATTCTTTATGTTTTGAGTTGGCAATGATAAGAGTCAACTCTGATAAACATAAGAGCACCAGCCGTTCATTGTAATTTGCAGAATCGGCCAGCTTCCAAATGATTCCATATAAATTCGTTATAATTTTAAATATTTTATAGTCTATCTCCTAAGATCTTAGAGGGCCGGAAATGATTCTTTATGTTTTGAGTTGGCAATGATAAGAGTCATCTCTGATAAACATAAGAGCACAAGCCGTTCATTGTAATTTGCACAATCGGCCAGCTTCCAAATGGTTCCATATAAATTCATTATAATTTTAAATATTTTAGAGTTTATCTCCTAAAATCCTAGAGGGCCGGAAATGATTCTTTATGTTTTGAGTTGGCAATGATAAGAGTCAACTCTGATAAACATAAGAGCACCAGCCGTTCATTGTAATTTGCAGAATCGGCCAGCTTCCAAATGATTCCATATAAATTCGTTATAATTTTAAATATTTTATAGTCTATCTCCTAAGATCTTAGAGGGCCGGAAATGATTCTTTATCTTTTGAATTGGCAATGATAAGGGTCAACTCTGATAAACATAAGAGCACAAGCCGTTCATTGTAATTTGCACAATCAGCCGGCTTCCAAATGGTTCCATATAAATTCATTATAATTTCAAATATTTTATAGTCTATCTCCTAAGATCTTAGAGGGCCGGAAATGATTCTTTATGTTTTGAGTTGGCAATGATAAGAGTCAACTCTGATAAACATAAGAGCACAAGCCGTTCATTGTAATTTGCAAAATCGGCCAGCTTCCAAATGGTTCCATATAAATTCATTATAATTTCAAATAATTTATAGTCTATCTCCTAAGATCTTAGAGGGCCGGAAATGATTCTTTATGTTTTGAGTTGGCAATGATAAGAGTCATCTCTGATAAACATAAGAGCACCAGCCGTTCATTGTAATTTGCACAATCGGCCAGCTTCCAAATGGTTCCATATAAATTCATTACAATTTTAAATATTTTAGATTCTATCTGCTAAGATCTTAGAGGGCCGGAAATGATTCTTTATCTTTTGAATTGGCAATGATAAGGGTCAACTCTGATAAACATAAGAGCACCAGCCGTTCATTGTAATTTGCACAATCGGCCAGCTTCCAAATGGTTCCATATAAATTCATTACAATTTTAAATATTTTAGATTCTATCTGCTAAGATCTTAGAGGGCCGGAAATGATTCTTTATGTTTTAAATTGGCAATGATAAGGGTCAACTCTAATTATCATAAGAGCACCAGCCGTTCATTGTAATTTGCACAATCGGCCAGCTTCCAAATGGTTCCATATAAATTCATTATAATTTTAAATATTTTAGAGTCTATCTCCTAAAATCCTAGAGGGCCGGAAATGATTCTTTATGTTTTGAGTTGGCAATGATAAGAGTCAACTCTGATAAACATAAGAGCACCAGCCGTTCATTGTAATTTGCAGAATCGGCCAGCTTCCAAATGATTCCATATAAATTCGTTATAATTTTAAATATTTTATAGTATATCTCCTAAGATCTTAGAGGGCCGGAAATGATTCTTTATCTTTTGAATTGGCAATGATAAGGGTCAACTCTGATAAACATAAGAGCACAAGCCGTTCATTGTGATTTGCACAATCAGCCGGCTTCCAAATGGTTCCATATAAATTCATTATAATTTCAAATATTTTATAGTCTATCTCCTAAGATCTTAGAGGGCCGGAAATGATTCTTTATGTTTTGAGTTGGCAATGATAAGGGTCAACTCTGATAAACATAAGAGCACCAGCCGTTCATTGTAATTTGCACAATCGGCCAGCTTCCAAATGGTTCCATATAAATTCATTACAATTTTAAATATTTTATAGTCTAACTCCTAAGATCTTAGAGGGCCGGAAATGATTCTTTATGTTTTGAATTGGCAATGATAGAAAGAATCATTTTCGGCCCTCTAAGATCTTAGAAGATAGACTATAAAATATTTAAAATTATAACGAATTTATATGGAACCATTTGGATGCTGGCCGATTGTGCAAATTACAATGAACGGCTGGTGCTCTTATGTTTATCAGAGTTGACCCTTATCATTGCCAACTCAAAACATAAAGAATAATTTCCGGCCCTCTAAGATTTTAGGAGATAGACTCTAAAATATTTAAAATTATAATGAATTTATATGGAACCATTTGGAAGCTGGCCGATTGTGCAAATTACAATGTACGACTGGTGCTGGGATATTATTAGTGTTATTTCTTACTGTTGTCTAGTTAGAATATAAAGAATCATTATAAACAAAAATATAATATAATTAAATTTCTTAGTATAAGAGAAAAAACTGGGATGGGATGAAAAAAAATTAAATTTCATACTATTTTTTTGCTTTGATTTCATATACGTATAGACAAAAACTGGGATGGGATGGGATAGTGTTACCTGATGAACATTTTAATTTTTTCTAGGATAAAAAACTGGGATAACTTCACATGCTTCACTTGTACTGCTCATTTTGTTAGTTCTCTAATTAACTCAATGAGTTGAGCTATTTGTTCCCCTTCCTGAGCTATTGTATTTGCCATCTTATCCATTTTAGTTGTTATTGATTGTATTGTTGTACTTTTGCCATTTATTGTTGTTGCTGTTATTTATTGTTTTTTATCAGATAATAATTTTGCAAATGTTCCATTTTCTTTATTGACGAATGTGTTCTTTGTAATTTCGATTTGTGCTGGTTTATGTTGTGTTCTTTTTTCAATGATTTTCTCCTTTAATCTGGCCACTGTAGCCAAATATACTGGGCATCTTTTGTATCATACCGGATGACCTTTAGATTTGCAGTTGGCGCAGTAGATCTCCTCTTTAATTATTTCTGTTTTTATTGCGCATTGTCCAGGTTCATGATCCAATTCACATTTGACACACCTGTATTTTAAGTTACAGTTTGCTGCTACATGACCAAATCGTTGGCATTGATAGCATGCTACATGATAGTATCTTTTTTTTTAGGTTTTCCCAAGATATCTTTAGGTAATTTATTGCATTTATGTTGTAAATTAGCCCCATGTTGATCTCGGGTGCGCATTGTACAAGAAATAGTGGAAGTTTAATATTTTTCTTCATAGTATGTTTGGTTTTTAATTGTGTTACACTAATTACTTTAATGTTGGTTAGCCATTGAACAACAGCTTGTTTAATTTCATTTGTGTCTACTTCTTCGTGTAGACCTTTTAGAATGATTAATTTTGGTTTTCGGTTTTAGGTGTATATGTGAAATATTTAGTTTCAATGGCTGATGTTGTCTTATTCTTTGTATTTGTTGTATTTGCCGCTGTACCGGATGGTTTTGGCTTTATGTTTTGTTTAGGTTGTTGCTGTAATTGTTGTTGTTTACCAGCTGTTATTTTTGTAGATGTTTTAATTGTATTTTTTTTGCACTTTCTTATTTATAGTTATGAATGGAGCCTCGTCATCGCTGGTTGCAGTGTCATCCTCCGCCAGTCAACGACAATCGTGATACCCGCGTCCTTTGTTGTGGTTTTGTAGCCTCATGTTTTTTTTCCACAGTCTGCCTGGTCTCCCCCTGTAGTGTTGTCTCATTATTTGTACTCATGTTTGTTTTGTCTTCGTCATCAACGATATAAAATTTGTTTAATATGTTCTTGTAGTCTTCATCAGTATGCGCTCGTTTAACTGTTGTTGATGAGCCGGCTTGTGCAGCGTCCGTTGACACTGTATTTAAATTGTTAACCCCTGCCACGTTGGTAAGGGTTGTTTCACTTGCTTTGATTTTATTTTTATTGTTTTCCACTATTTAATTTTACTCACAAAAATATCACACGAAAGTTTGTGTATAATAAATGCTATATAAAAAAAAAACACTAAAAATCTTTCACTATTTCACTAAAACCGAGTTTATATTTACGCCATAGAAAAATTACAAAGAGAACAGAAACTAAACTAAAATAGTGAAGCAATTTATAAACCAAGATGGCCGACAAAATCATTGTTGTTGACAAAACCATGATGGCCGACAAATTATTTTGTTTTCTTTTTTCCAGTGGCGTTGCATTTTTTTTTTTTAATTTTTCCTATTTATATTATAAAATATCTATCTCAATATAAATAAAAATGTTTTAACAGTTATACGTGTCTGTTAAAAGCAAAACATACTCTTCCACCAAAAAAATATTTTTTGAGATATAGATGGCGTTGGAACTGTAATGTTAAAACCTATCATATGCAATCTAATATAGGTTACAAAATCAGTCTTATCCCTTTCAAAAATTAAATAGAAAACTGCTACTAGAATCAAAACCTTACCTTATCCAACACTGAATTTACAGCAAAACGTTACCTTATCCACAAAAAAAACTATCCGTACAACAAGCATAATATATCTTATCCCTTATACGCTTTTTTCTAAATGTATTTTGTACAGCAAAATAAACCTTATCCATCAAAATTAACCCGTTACTAAAAATTTGTTTACTGCACGTGTGAGACATTATGCAGTTATAGTTAGTATTATTATGGTTGTGAAAAGTCGCAGTTTTAGTAACTATTTTTTATTTTTATTTTTTTTAATAAACCGTTGAAAAATGAGTGATAATAATTTCGCACGAAACGTTGTAAATGGTGAAAAGGCACGAAAAGCAACGGTCAACAAATCGAACTGGAAAAGGGAACAGCAAAAGTCAAAATGGTAGAAACAATTTAATTAAAAATATGGTTCATCCCCTAAATATTTAAATTTATTTTAGGTATATTCGTAAAGCGTTACCTAAAATGCCAAAATGCTCTTATAAGGCGGCCATTTTTCACTGTAAAATGATAAAAGGATTCGATGCGCTAAGCTTTTCCGATTCATTTTATGCATGTAAAGATAAAATTTCACATAATGCTTTTATTTTAATGTACACGAAAATAAGTTTACCGAAACGAAACCGAGGAAAAGGTGGGCCCCCCAAAAAATTCAGTGTGCAATATTTAATGCGAAAACAAAACTCAAAACTCGTTAGAATATGTCAAACCAGCTTTGCGAATATTTTGGGAATAACTAAAGTACGAATTAAAGGAATAACGAAAAGACATTTTGTGCAGAAATCAGCACCTGTTGAAAATAGAGGAGGCGATCGCATATCTAAGAAATTTGTTGAAAAACGCGAGGCTATAATTAATTTTATCAAACGATTTCAGGTATTTAAATATTCTATAGATTGATTAGCTTATAGATATGCTTATTTTAAATTTATTTTAAAGGTTTTAGAAATTCATTTATGCCGATCTCGGGTACAAAGGCAATACATGTCTGGGGAGCTTTCGATTAATAGACTCTACAGAATGTTTTCAATTGATTATTCAGCACTGGGAGTCAAAAGGAGCTATTTTCGTTATGTGTTTAATCGCAATTTTAATATCGGTTTTAAAGCACCATCATGTGATATTTGCAGTACTTGCCAATCTTTCAAGGACAACTAAAATCGGAAATGGACACGCAGAAAAGAAATTTGTTGATGACGTCATTACGAGTGCATAAATTGCGCTCAAAAGCATTTTACACATTGGCAAAAGAGGAAAAGGAAACCATGGAAACATTTTCCTTTGACTGTCAAAAAAACATGCCGAAAGTTGCCGAAAGTGGCTGATCAGGCAGCCTACTACAGCAGACAACTATACCTTTACAACCTTGGTATTGTTCAAGGGACTTCAAAAGCACACCTTAGAAACGATAATGTGTTCCTCTATCTTTGGACAGAGAACGAGCGGCCCAAGGGTTCTAACGAGATCGCATCAGCAGTCTACCATAGACTTCAAAATACTACGTTTAATAGTCAAATTACGACAGTTAGATTTATTTGTGATGGCTGTGGGGCGCAAAACAAAAATACCACAATGATAGCAATGAGTTCTTATTGGTTAAGCTTGGAAGCTCCTAGTCACATCAACGAAATAGAAATTATATTTCCTGTCCCTGGGCACTCCTTTATCCCCCCGGATAGAGTTTTTGCCCAATTGGAAAAGAAAGTTAAACGAATCCAGACAATAATTCAACCAGAGGAGTATTTCGAACTATACAAGGAAAATGGGCAAATTATTAGACTAGGAACTCCTGATTGTAGAGTAAGAGATTGGAAAAACGCGGCAGCTACTATATTTAAGCCACCTGGGCAGTGGCATTTTAAATTTAATGCATCGAAAAGATTTATACTAAATCGACTTCCAAACAAAACAATCGTGATTCGCGGCGAGGCAGCTTATCTCTCAGATCTAGGTGTGGCAAAATCGGTTCTAAAGAAGGGGAAATCATTACAAAATATGGTAGTATCTATATTACCTCAAAATGTGCCAGTAAAACCAGATAAACTCAAAGACGTCGAAGAATTGCTCAAAAAACACTTTGGTGAAAGGCAGTCAAACGAAGACCTTGCCTTTTATAAAAATATTTTGGAAGGAACACATTTATGGCTCCTAGATGAAGAAACATGTGAGGCACCTGAGGAAGAAGTAGAATTAAGAATATAATAAATAATACGTTGTAAGGAAGTGTAATGGTGTCTTAAACACTATTTTCAGTTGGTTTTAAGTTAAATGTGAAATGAATTCTAATATTCTATGTTAAGTTGAATTAAGTTTTAATCTGAGTAACAAAATTTGATAATACTATACTCGTAGTAATAAATTATTACAGAACTGAAATTTTTATTATATTTACGGATATACTGAATAATTTTTAATGAATAATTTTTTATAATTTAGAAAAATAAAATTTATTTTCAAAAGCTTAAAAATTTTCATTTTTTTAATATACAATAAAATCAAATCAAATTAGACCTTATCCCGGTCAGTTTATTGCAAATCACACCTTATCCATAGGTGAGTAGCAAAATCATTCTTATCCATTTTATTTTTAATTTTTCCGCAGATTTAATTAATTTAAAATATCTAATACATAATTTTTAAATTGCAATTTACCGTCATCCGTTAATAAAATATATAAAAGTCGTGTATCTATTAATATTTTAGAAACAGGAAGTCTTTCTCATTTATCTCATAATTATATAAAATGGACAAGAGTACGTTTTGCTTTTACCCAACACATATATGATGTAGGGTAATACATTTAAAGGAGTATAATTAATATAAAAAAAATATTGTTATAAGTGTACATAATTATGATAATGATTCTTATGTGTGTTGTGTAAGTATGCCACACAAAAGTATTTTTATCATAATAGTTTACAGTTTCTGCAATGAACATAAAAATAACAATTTACACCGTAGCTAAAGTAATGAAACTTTTAAAACTTGTAATAACATTTTCTCATATGATTTTCTCGTTTATTAAACTTTCATAATATCGAATATAATGAGACGCCTATGGTCTTTTTCTTTGCTTTCGTCATATTGCAATGGCGATTCATATGAAATGTCAAAATAAGATTTTTGTTCGAATGAGACTTGAAATTTGGACTTTAATTACAATTTTATGAAATAAATTTTTTTTTTGTGTCTGTTTAGAACATTATAAAACATAGCGAATTTACTGATGTGTATAAAATAAGTGTACAAAATTCGAAAATATTTAAAATCATTGTGTACAAGTGATGTAAATATTTGTAAACAAATAAAAATGTACTTACCGGTGAAATGTAATCCCTTTTTTCTCAATTTTTGCTTTATATCGGGTATTTTTGGACTTATACACACAACACTTATACATATTTTTAACAAATAAGTTTATATGTAGAAAGAACACTTTTCTTTTTTATTCAAAATTTGCCTTGTAAAGTTTAAGAAACTAAAACATCAAATTTAACAATTTTTCTAACCAATATGGCGTTGGTAAAAAAGAAAGACAAAAAACAAACGAAAGCCGCTTCAGTTGTTTTTATGATTTTATATGAAATTTTGGTTTTACCTTCTATCCTTTCGTTCATATCTGTGATTTACGCATAATAATTGTTTTCTTACAAGCTAATTGAGTCAAGCAGATTAACTGCTATACTCTACCGTTACAAGCACGTTTTGTTTAAAAATAAAAATTTCCAAAACATTTTTTTTTTCAATTAATTCAAAATGTTTGTGGTACCCCACTGTATTCACTTATATATATATGTAGTACAAAACGTTTTTATTACGCATACAAATTGTTGCGTTCCAAAAAAATTATCAAAAAATTTATCAAATAATGAGCTTACCGCTATTCATACCAAAAGGTAAAACGTTGAAAATCGAATGTTCGATTTTACCGTTATTTTTTATGTCTATCATGCGAGTTTATTCTCGAGTACGTTTTTTTTATCACTATTTTCACTGTTTTTCCACTTTCACTATTGATTTACTACACGAATGTTTGTGTGTAATCATTTAACACTAATATGTACAGCACTGACGTTTGTGTGTATCACTATTTTTTTGAACACATGTAAACTTAAAACTTTAATAACTCTAAAACTACCAAAGATGTATTTATCCCGTTTGCTAATTTAGTATCATCTAATTAAACACTACCCATAACCATCACCAAATATTTAAATATCTAAAAATTTTTTGTATATCAAAAAAATTTTCATTAAACTATCACTTAAAAATCACTATATATTTAATTCACTAAATTATCACTATAATAAATGTCTTATTGTTCATTTATTGCTTATCTTAACACTATAAAAATGACTTATTGTTTATTTTTTCTAATAATTATTCACAAACCACATGTTTTAAAAAAAAAAATTTTTTTGTTGAAAAAAAATTTTTTTTTTTTCATACCGGTAAATTTATTATTTTATTTTTTTTTAAACGCACTAATTGATTTTATGATGTTTATCATCCGACGATCGATCACAGAATGCCGAAATCAATACTGTTACGGTGGTAACTATGGTCCCTATTTGGTGATCAACTGTGATGATAGAATTTATATTTTAAAATTTTTCATCTCCGATTAGAAGTACTTGCCGGGAGAATTCGGAACTACCTCCGCCAAGTTACGCTCTCATGTTTGTTCTCAAACTCAATTTCTCTACGAAATTCCAGATATAGACGCCCGAGTTCCTTTTGGTATAACTGGTAGAGTCTGGCGGAAATCCCCAGCAAAAACAAACGTCACGCCGCCCATTAGTTTCCTGTTTGATTTAATATCTTTTAGGGTTCGTTCGATGGCTTTAATATGTGCTCGATGACTCATCGTACACTCATCCCACACTATAAACTTAGTTTCTTGTAATATTTTTTGGAGAGGAGCATTTTTTCTGATATAGCAGACCGATTCTTGTTGAAGAGAAACGTTTAGAGGTATAGATTAAATGTGGAATGTGCTGTTCTACCACCGCTGATTAGTGTGGCGGCAATACCTGACGATGCAACAGCTAGGGCCATACTACCTACAGGAGCATCTACGAAAAATATTTTACCACGGTTGTTGTTAACGCTATAGATGATTTTATCAAAAGCTCGTTGTTGATCAGATTCCAATTTAGGAACATTTTCTTGAACGTAATTTCGCAACATAATGATATCATAAGAACGTCTTAAATTACCTTCGTAGAAATAACTGGCATTTTGCTGTCAAGTAAATATTTGTCACTCATACTGTAAACTTTGTCTGCTATTTCAATGAGGCATTGGTTAAAGATATCTGTGGAAAATGGTATAGTATTATCATTGCATCGTATCCGCTCTGTGTGAAGAATGTCATCACATAAATTTTTTGGAATGTTTCCCACAATACATTGGGTTGGGTTGGGTTTGTTGACAGAAAATCAAAATAATTGCGAACAATTCTCTTAACTTGTATGACGACTGAAAGACTGCGGCATCTGCAAGTGTATCTCTCCAGTGATCGTCATTTTCTAGAAGGCAAAGATCTCCGCAAGCTGCCTGGAAAGTTGGGTAACCTATATCATTCACAGTTCTCAACCTCTCAAAAGAAGTTGGCTTTTAGACATGATACAGCAACATACGTAAATAAAAGCACTCGGTTTGATTTGGGTGGATATTATCGACTCTACCGAGAGTCGGATCCTTTTTAATACCTGGATGTCCTTCCAGGTTTCTACCACGCTTTCTTCTGGAAAATACATGCTTGTTCCACGTGAAGTAACCTGAAACCTCGTGATATAATAACGTTTTGGCAAAATCATCCACATGGTTAAAAAAGCCAATAAGCGTAGTTTTTGGTGGATTTTGCACGATTTGGTGTATGTTGTCCTCCGTAAAATACACACGTTGACCATTTTCAAAATGTACAGCCATATGAATGACATCGTTCATGGATGGGCTTATATATTTGATTGCATGCACGTAGTGACAGTATTCAACATTTAAATGAGTACTGAAGCATCGTAGCAATATTGGGCAATGCGGAGCAACTCATCTGTTGTCTACTGTAACCGTTTTTCCATGTACTCTAAGTGTGGTAGTTTGCCCTCTATCTTGAGGAGCCCTTCGCTTGTATGTGGAATAGCCATCATCACCAGTTTGTGTTTCGGGAATAAATTGTCGGGGATATCTCTTTGAACACTTGCCGTTTGTCATGCATGGTGAGGCTCGGTTCTGCTCGCCGCAATGTCCATGTAACATGTTTTTGCACACTATCTCATATAAAAGAGGGTCACGTTCCCTGTCAGGGAGCTCAGCACAAAATTACATTATTAATTTCGTCCAGCTGAATTTTTGGCTGCAACCACATGGGAGTGGGGCAAACCCCGCTTTTGCCATTCTACACTCAACATATAACATTTTACCGAACCAAATATTTCATTTTTGGTAAGTAGATTAAACAAATTCTCGAACAAATGTATTTGAATAATATTATTTGCTCTAACCATGAGTCTGTACGAATAATATTGCATGCAAGAGACCATTTTGGTTTGCGCTCGATTTGGATTATCTTGTTGCGTTATGGGTAGGTAGTAGCCGACTTCTCGTAGGAGCGATGCAGCTCAGAGACACGTTTTAACAGCCCGTCTCGGCAGTGCAGGACGATGTCTCTTGGTACCTTGGTACTGTGTTGGTTCGCTGGTGCTCGGTCAGCGTGAATCACTAGCTGAAAATCATCTGTTCCTCCTCTGGATCTATTATCAAGATTACATTTTAAACGTTGGATGCAGCAATTGTTTTCTTGCAAACATTTTTGAAGCAATGCCATTAAATCTAGTTTTAGGCTTGGCATAGTATTTGAGTGAAGTGATAATTGATCATCGTCCGAAACAAAATAAATTTGTAGGAACTGAGGATTGTTATCAATAGTTGGGAGCAAACTTCCAATGTAATGGTAGATCTGTGCTTGAACTTTAAAAGTGGGCATGAAATTACCTTCTCTTACTTCTTTAGCATCAAAGAAAGTCATTTGGAATAGAGTATTATCAAATACAGTATTATATACGTATGTGAAGTTATCCCAGGATTTCATCCCAGTAAATTGCAAAAACTTGAATCAGGCAACTCTAAAAAATTCAAAACCATATTTAATATGTGAAAGTTAGCCCAGCCCACTAAGTGTGCGTAAGCAGCAACTCCAACCTAACCTAACCTAACCTAGCCCAGCCCAGGATTTTATTAAAATTAAATTAAATATCGAAATTACATAAAATCGAATAAAACAAAATCCACATACAAAATTATTAAAATTTAAATCATCACTGATATTTTTTATTTATTTGCAAGATTTTACGTAGCACCTAAAAATTTATGCATGTTATAACTATTAGTTTATTTTGCCGCAAATTAAAAGTCTCGTATTAGTGATAAAAATTTTCGAGATAGAGATACAATTAGCTTAACTTAGAAAATATTTCATAAAAATCGTATTGTTCCAAGTGCCCGAAATATTGCCATGGGCTGAGAAGTTCCATTCAATTTTATATTTCGATACAATATTCGTCTGGTTTGCCAAAACTAAAAATGTCTCGTATTAGTGATTATTAGTTTTGATGAATGAAATATAAAAATGAATGAAACTTCTCAGCCATGGCTATATTTCGGGCACTTGGAACAACACGATTTTAATGAAATGTTTTCTAAACTAAGCTAATGGTATCCCCATCTCACAACAACTAATCACTAATACGAGACATTTTTAGTTTTGGCAAACCAGACGAATATTTTATCAAAATATAAAAATGAATGAAACTTCTCAGCCCATGGCAATATTTCGGGCACTTGGAACAATACGATTTTAATGAAATGTTTTCTAAACTAAGCTAATGGTATCCCCATCTCAAAACTACTAATCACTAATACGAGACATTTTTAGTTTTGGCAAACCAGACGAATATTTTATCGAAATATAAAAATGAATGAAACTTCTCAGCCCATGGCAATATTTCGGGCACTTGGAACAATACGATTTTAATGAAATGTTTTCTAAACTAAGCTAATGGTATCCCCATCTCAAAACTACTAATCACTAATACGAGACATTTTTAGTTTTGGCAAACCAGACGAATATTTTATCGAAATATAAAAATGAATGAAACTTCTCAGCCCATGGCAATATTTCGGGCACTTGGAACAATACGATTTTTATGAAATGTTTTCTAAACTAAGCTAATGGTATCCTCATCTCAAAACTACTAATCACTAATACGAGACATTTTTAGTTTTGGCAAACCAGACGAATATTTTATCGAAATATAAAAATGAATGAAACTTCTCAGCCCATGGCAATATTTCGGGCACTTGGAACAATACGATTTTAATGAAATGTTTTCTAAATTAAGCTAATGGTATCCCCATCTCAAAACTACTAATCACTAATACGAGACATTTTTAGTTTTGGCAAACCAGACGAATATTTTATCGAAATATAAAAATGAATGAAACTTCTCAGCCGATGGCAATATTTCGGGCACTTGGAACAATACGATTTTAATGAAATGTTTTCTAAACTAATCTAATGGTATCCCCATCATAAAACTACTAATCACTAATACGAGACATTTTTAGTTTTGGCAAACCAGACGAATATTTTATCGAAATATAAAAATGAATGAAACTTCTTAGCCCATGGCAATATTTCGGGCACTTGGAACAATACGATTTTAATGAAATGTTTTCTAAACTAAGCTAATGGTATCCCCATCTCAAAACTACTAATCACTAATACGAGACATTTTTAGTTTTGGCAAACCAGACGAATATTTGATCGAAATATAAAAATGAATGAAACTTCTCAGCCCATGGCAATATTTCGGGCACTTGGAACAATACGATTTTTATGAAATATTTTCTAAGTTAAGCTAATGGTATCTCTATCTCGAAAATTTTTATCACTAATACGAGACTTTTAATTTGCGGCAAAATAAACTAATAGTTATAACATGCATACATTTTTAGGTGCTACGTAAAATCTTGCAAATAAATAAAAAATATCAGTGATGATTTAAATTTTAATAATTTTGTTTGTGGATTTTGTTTTATTCGATATTATGTAATTTCGATATTTAATCTAATTTTAATAAAATCCTGGGCTGGGCTAACTTTCACATATTAAATATGGTTTTGAATTTTTTAGAGTTGCCTGATTCAAGTTTTTGCAATTTGCTGGGATGAAATCCTGGGATAACTTCACATACGTCATTTGCAGGGATGAAATCCTGGGATAACTTCACATACGTCATTTGCTGGGATGAAATCCTATGATAACTTTACATACGTGTATTATATCTTCTTGTGTTGTCGAGAAAATGTCTAGAAAGTGGATGTAATCCCAGAATTAGACTCCTGATTGGTTCTGGCGGTTCCTCGAGTTCTGGACGTACTACTTTGCCCCCAGCACAACAAAGTCCAGGTGCCTCCTTAGTCCATTTTTTTGCAAAGCAATGGTAACAAATTGTATCCATATTACCTATTAGTACATCATTATTATGTACATAATCCCATCGTAGAACGCTAAGAAAAACTTATTTTCGCTGATTGCTTAACTCGTTCCTAAAAAAGCCCGATCAATAGCCTAAAACCATCCTGAGGCTAAAAGGAAGCCAACAGTGAAAATTTGGTGAAAATTGCTCTAGTAGTTTTTGAGATTTGTGCTCACTTACATACAAACTATCAACTTTATAATATTATATAGAATAACTAATAGTAGGACTAAATTATAATTAAATCATTCTAAAAATTTTGAAAGGATATCATTATGATAATATTTACATCAAATTCTTATTTGTTTCAACGTAGCAACGTAGGGAATTAATGACTCTTATGAACAAAAATAAAATGTATTAACAAAAATTCATTTTTGGTATCGCGAAAAAGTCCAGTTTTTTTTTAGTTAAGCTGGAATCCGAACAATGGCATTCGCATCATATTCGCCGATGGGGAGGGATAAATAAAACACTCATTTAAATTCAATAAAACTAAGATGAAATTGGTGTAGTCCATATGCGACTGTTCCAATCCTACCTTTGATCACGCATTCTAAATTCGATTCTCTCATAGTGCTTAATAAATCCATGCCCTTTGAACTTTGAAAAGGTCTTGTTTAACTTACTTAATATCAGTTAGTAAGGAGGAAGACATATTACACAGTTTTGCACTGCTTAGATCCAACCCTTCACTGGATTGTTTTAAAACAAAATCATACTGACTTGCCTTCCAGTCAGTTTACTGGCTTGACGTGCAATGTTTGCACAAAAATGTATACAGACAAATTTTATTATTTGATTGTAAAAGTAGTGAAAAATGATGGTTTACTTTTCCCATCCTACCTGAAAAGTATTTCAGAAATATTGGAAGCTATTTGACAGATTCCCATTTTTTCGTCCGCTGGAAAATCAAGGAAAACTGATTTATTTCTTTGAATGATTCTTACAAGAATTACAATCAAAATCAGCCTAAATTATGTAATTAAAAATCGGGGACTTTTTAATATATATATATATATATATATATATATATATATATATATATATATATATATATATATATATATATATATATATATATATATATATATATATATATCGATTTACTAAATTAATCAGAATTGTTTATCAATTTGGGCTTGCGTGGTTTCGAAGATTCGAAGATAACCCCAAATTCGTAACAATACAGTTTACAAATTATTATTTTGTTGTGTACGAGTTTGTTATAATCAATTTATGACTTAATTGTAAATGACTATTTGAAATTCATTAAATCAAATAATTTAAATTAAGTTCAAATAAAAGCGGAAAATAATATTTCATTAAAAAACAAAGGATTTCAAAAATCAAGCTTATTATTCTGCAAGAATAACACCTATACGTATTGCACCTCCTTCCATTTATAAACCAATATGAGTAAAATGTTTTTACATTTGTAACAATAACAAATATAAAAAATCTAACAATTTCCAATATCGATTAATTTGGATAAATTTCAAGCCAATATAATATTGTACAATCTAAAACAAATATTTAATTTTTAATAGAATGACAGGAGCTCTAAATTTATTAATAAATAAAGGCCTCCCGGCATTCAGCGCATAATAATTAATATTCGGCTATATGTATACAGATAGTTTTAGTTTACACGAAATTTTTCAATTAATGAAATGACCAATAAAAATAAAATTCTATAAATAAATTAAAAGAGGTTCAATATTTGTTAGTTAACTATTAGAAAATTCTTTCAATTGGTTGAATAATTTTCTATTTGCTTTATATTGAAATAGGAAACAGTAATTAGGGTGATTTTTTCTGCTCTACCTCAACATAAAAGCGCTTTATACATACATAGTTGTTGTTTTTTCTAATACGAATACAATTTGAATTCCCTGTAATTACGATAAGCATAATAATGTAGTGTTTTTTTTTGTTCCTAGGTGTTTGTGTTTGGTGTGTACTGCTAATTGAAATATCGTGTTTTTTTTTTTTGGTTTACTACACAACAAAAACAATAATTTCTAAAATCTAATTAATTAAAAATTATAAAGAAATCACATTATATCTATATGTTGATTACTAATTAGTTTTTAATTAGCCATTTTTTTATCGACTATATAGCTACGTATTTGTGTAAGAGAACAGTAAAAAAAAATTGTGTAACGTAATTAGAATTAATTAGAGTTTTTGTCCCATTTGGATGAATAGAACTAATCTGATAACATATTTTCTCTCCATTTATTTGAAAACGGTCAGAAATATGTAGGTACAATAACGAATGACTAATTTGAAGCCATTTTTATTGAATTCCTTTAGTTTTTGAGACAGATCAAAACCTATAGAGGTAAGTATATTTTTTTGATTTTTAATTCGCTGATGCTAAAGAACTTTAAAATTGGTAGACAAAAATTTAGAATTATTTAATGTTTCAACTTTTGATGTAAAATTAATGTATCAGCATCTCTTGCACGCTTTATAACAAATATTTATAACAGTAAAGGAGAGGTTTAGAAGTTCCGATTTACGATGGTTGATGTAAGTTATCCAAAGCTTTGGATGTATAGACAAAGCCGCGTAAATATTAATAATTTTCATCCTCAATGCTTCCTTTCCAATCCTTAATAAATCGACTAAAAATAAAGCTCCTCAGATCTGAAGGAGATAGGTAAATTTTTTTTAATTTTATTGGAAATTTGTTGTTCGATGGTTATTTAAACCAATGCTTGAATGTTTATCAATTGTGTTTAAGGCTTGTAGTAGGATAGTATTAGGTGATCATCATATTATTGGTCTCAATTGTTGTTAAATATTTTACATTTTTATGTGGGCCATAATTTTTTGGAAATAATGCGACAGCTGCCACCCAAAATTGTATATAAGTTTCGTTGTATGTTAAGTTTAAAACTTATTTCTCCAATTTGGGTTAAAATTTTGGCTTAAGTCTATTTTACTGCCCAACTTCTGATTTTTATCAAAAATTGATCGAATGAATCGTGAATATTTTGGTATACATTTCTGGCGGAAGTGATTGGTACGCGAGATATATTGATTTTAAAAATATTATTTTAACATATAAAATTGTGAACCTTCAGCAAAATGTTTTTCACGTATAAGTATAATTTCATCGGACCAATTTTCAAAAATACAAAAATTAGTGGTTATCATCCGAAAAAATAGGATAGATGGCTTGCAATAAAAATTTTAGTAAATAGTCGGAGAGGAAAACTCGGTTCGGTAGGAAAACTTTGTTTAACCTAGTCGTGGAAAATATCGAAACATCAAAAGAATCTACAAAATTGGAATTAAATCAGCCTCTCGAGTGTACCTATATTTGAAGTTAAGTCGTTTTCATGTAATTTGTCAATAACTATTGCAGAAAAAAATTCAGTTCAAGTTTCCCTTGGGAAATCTCCGAAAATTTGAAAAATTTTCAAGTCGAAAGTAAGAAATGGATGTATAAAATTAGCCTCTAGAGTGTTATGTCTGGAGATGGATTACATTGATGTGACTTGTCAGTCAATGGCTATTGCAGGAAAAAATTCAGTTCAAGCTTTCAGTGGGAAATCTCGGAAAATTCGATTGTCCAAAAATAATTAAAGAACTGGAAAATTTTTCAAATTTGCGGAGATTTCCCAATGGAAACTTGAACTGAATTTTTTCCTGCGATAGTTATTGACAAATTACATAAAAACGACTTAATTTCAAATATAGGTACACTCTAGAGGCAGATTCAATTCTAATTTTGTAGATTCTTGTGATTTTCCGATATTTTCCACGACTAGGTTTAACAAAGTTTCCCACGTAAGACTACAAAAATTTTTATTTGAATCCATGTTTTCGATTTCGGCTGATAACAACTACATTTTTTATTTTTATCGGCTTTTTACTTTCGGCTGGAAACTTTCGGCTTACTTTAACAGTATCAACCAGATCCAGAAGTTTATGGATTATTGTTTCTTTAAAGAAATTTGCAGTAATTTAAGCAAATTTGGCAAAGTCTCTCAATAGACCGGTAAACAAATAATTAATCTTTGGACTACCAAAAGTTAATAAAAGAATAATTTAATTTCTTTGCTGTAATTATCGATATTATACAACGGTTCCACACGATTGTGTGATAAGTCAACTGGTGAGTTCGCATTTTTTTTTTTCAAATACTATTTCGAATGGTGTATAACCGTGTACAAAATTTGGAGTTGTGTTATAAAAAAATTCGTAAAAATAAATCCAATCAACCCGATCGGTCAAATCATCTTTAATGTATTTGTTCTCAAGTATTCATTTAAGTTCCCATGGTTACGTTCCAAACCACCAACCGTTTGATGATCATATGGCGTTGAATGTGAATGGCTTATTCGGAGATTATTTACGATATTTTCAAAAATACTATTAAATACTTAGTGCCCATATCATATTTTATTTTTTTAGGTGCACTAAATGATTAAATAAATAATTCAATGAACGCTTTTGCAATGGCTATCCTTTCATTATTTGGTATAGGATGCAGTACTACGTATTTTTTCAATTCATTCTGTATGGTTAACACAAACCTGTTGCCATTACATATTTGATCTTATTAAAGGACAGTGTTAATCGAAATAGTATCAAAACTTGTTGAAGGTGTGTCTATAATTTGCTGCAATTCTTTGTGCGACTTCTAATATTAGTTTAACTTTCATGGAAAACATTTCGAAATAAACTTGTAGATTTTTTGTAGTAATTTGGATATAATTCATTTTTAGGAAAGTTTATTGTGCAATCGTGTCACTCCAATGTGACCTCCAATTGGGCTGCAATGGTTAATCCAAATTAATTCGTTAATGCTATTTTCATTATTTATATACGTGCGTGGTGGACGAATAGCAATTTTTAAACATTTTAATGCCATATTGCTAATAATTTTGAATCTGTCTAAACTAACAATTTTTTTAAAATCATATAATTCTCCAACGCAAGAAGTGCTCGCTCTAAAGCGATTTTCATCAATTATTTACACATAAATATTTAGAATTATTTTATTCTTGATTTGATTAGTAATAGTTTCATACATTTTGGATAACCATTATACACGCCAATTTCGAGTGCTCGGAAATTTTTGGTTTCCTTAATTGACAAAGTATAGAGTAAATACACAAATCCTTATGAAGCTCAGAAAGTTGATCAGGCCTTTGAAGATTAAAGGAATTTGGTTTATTCGACGTACTTCTGGTAACCATTGTGTTAATTGAAATATGTTCTAATTCGCCACTTTCAATTGATATGCGAGATAGTGCATCCGCACATACAATAATTTTTCCTTTTATATATTCGACTTCAAAATCAAATTCCTCTATATCAAAGAAATGCGGCTTCAGGTAATAATCCGGACATTTTTGTATTGATTATTCGTTGAAAACTGTTTGGTGAAACTTTTAGCCAAATGGCAATCTTCGAAAATGATAATGTCCCAAATTTGTTGAAAATGCTGTAACTTCTCTTGATTTTGGTTCAACTTCAATCTGATGGAAACCAGATTTCAAATCTAAAATTTCAAAAAAATTTCGCAATGGCATCGTCTTTGTTATGGAATCAATTATATGGACCCTTTTGGTGGGTTTAAAATTTCTTGAAAAATTTCCTCGTTTATCATGGTTATAATTATTTCTGTGGCGAAAATCTCGTTTAAACTTCGATTGTAATGTTGGTTATAATTTCTTAAGTAATTCGCATTTTCGTCACTATTATACGGACAATAAATCGAATGGCTATGGATTGTTCTTTCATTTGTAGTTCCTAATTTTGCTTCCGCCTCTAATGCAAACTGAATTGCTTCAGATAATAAAGTTTGTTCTCTATATATCATAGCTTGACGTATTTCGGTATGTTTCAAACGTCTAGTAAAAACCTGGACTGCTAATTCTTCAACCTCACTTCTAATTGTTTATCGGTCGCTTCATTCTTTTACATTTTCAGTTTTATCAAATCGACACAAACAACTTCTAATTTAGTTGCAATACCCATACTGTAAAAGTTAGCCTAAAGTTGCCAGCCGAAAGTTAAAAATCGATAATGCAGATTGTGTTAGTCTAGCCGAAAATTAAAAAAAAATTGTAATGCAGATTGTTTAATCCCAACCCTGTTAAAGTTAGCCGAAAGTTTCCAGCCGAAAGTGAAAAGTCGATAATGCAGATTATGTTATTGACATTCCAGCCGAAAATAAATCAGCCTCTAAAATCTCGGAAATCTCGAAAAATTCGATTTTCCAAAAATTATTACAAAATTTTTATAAAATCAGCCTCTAGAGTGTTATGTCTGGAGATGGATTCAATTGATGTGATTAGTCAATAGTTATAACAGGAAAAAAATTCAGTTCAAGTTTCCCGTGGGAAAACTCGGAAAATTCGATTTTCCAAAAATTATTAGAAAATTTGTATAAAATTAGCCTTTAAAGTGTTATGTCTGGAGATGAATTGCATTGATGTGACTTATCAATAGCTATCGCAGGAAAAAAAATCAGTACAAGTTTCCGGTGGGAAATCTCAGAAAATTCAAAAAAGTTTCAAGCCGAAAGTAAGAAATGTATGAATAAAATCAGCCTCTGGAGTGTAATGTCTGTAGATGGATTGGATTAATGTGACTTGTCAATAGCTATTGCAGAAAAAAAATTGAGTTCAAGTTTCCCGTGGGAAATCTCGGAAAATTCTATTTTCCAAAAATTATTAGAAAATTTGTATAAAATCAGCCTCAAGAGTGTTATGTCTGGAGATGGATTGGATTGATGTGCTTGTCAATAGCTATCGAAGGAAAAAAATTCAGTTCAAGTTTCCCGTGGGAAATCTCGGAAAATTCGATTTTCCAAAAATTATTACAAAAATTTGTATAAAATCAGCCTCAAGAGTGTCATGTCTGGAGATGGATTGCATTGATTTAATTTGTCAATAGCTATCGCATGAAAAAAATTCAGTTCAAGTTTCAAGTGGGAAATCTCGGAAAATTCGATTTTCCAAAAATTATTAGACATTTTTTATAAAATCAGCCTCTATAGTGTTATGTCTGGAAAAGGATTTAAGTGTTGTGATTACTCAATAGCTATTGCAGGAAAAAAATTCAGTTCAAGCTTTCCGTGGGAAATCTGGGAAAATTCGATTTTCCAAAAATTATTACAAAATTTTTATAAAATCAGCCTCTAGAGTGTTATGTCTGGAGATGGATTGCATTGATTTGATTGCTCAATAGCTATTGCAGGAAAAAATTGAGTTCAAGTTTTTTGTGGGAAATCTCGGAAAATTCAATTTCCCAAAAATTATTACATAATTTGTATAAAATCAGCCTCTAGAGTGTTATATCTGGAGATGGATTCAATAATTGAGATTACACAATAGCTATAGCAGGAAACAAATTCAGTTCAAGTTTCCCGTGGGAAATCTCGGAAAATTCGATTTTCCAAAAATTATTACAAAATTTGTCTCTAGAGTGTAATGTCTGACGAGGAATTTCTTTGATGTGATTACTTAATAGCTATCGCAGCAAAACAATTTAATTCAAGTTTCCCGTGGGAAATCTCGGAAAATTTAATTTTCCCAAAATCATTATAAAATTTGTATAAAATCAACCTTTAGAGTGATATGTCTGGAGATGGATTGCATTGAATTTATTTGTCAATAGCTATCGCAGGAAAAAAAATCAATTCAAATTTCCCGTGGGAAATCTCGGAAAATTCAATTTTCCAAAAATTATTAGAAAATTTGTAGAAACTCAGCCTGTAGAGTGTTATGTCTGGAGATGGATTGGATTGATGTGACTAGTCAATAACTATCACAGGAATAAAATTCAGTTCAAGAAATCTCGAAAAATTCAATTTTTCAAAAATTATTACAAAATTAAAAATACAAATAACTGAAACACAATTAATTTATCAGATTAATCTCCGTATTCAAAAAATTCCTATTGACAAGTCAAAATTTCCTATTGACAAGTCGCATCAATGTAATCCATCTCCAGACAGGGGCTGATTTTATTCATCCATTTCTTACTTTCGGCTGGAAACTTTTTTAAATTTTCCGAGATTTCTCACGGGAAACTTGAACTGAATTTGTTTCCTGCGATAGCTATTGACAAATCAAATCAATGCAATCAATCTATCTTCAGACATAGCATTCCAGAGGCTGATTTTATACAAATTTTCTAATAATGTTTGGAAAATCGAATTTTCCGAGATTTCCCACAGGAAACTTGATCTGAATTTTTTTTTGCGATAGCTATTGGGTAATCACATCAATTAAATCCACCTCCAGACATAACACTCTAGAGGCTGATTTTATATAAATTTTGTAATAATTTTTGGAAAATCGAATTTTCCAAGATTTCCCACGGGAAAATTGAACTGAGTTTTTTTTCTACGATAGCTATTGAGTAATCACATCAATTTAATCCATCGCAATAGGTATTGAGTAATCACATCAATATAATCCATCTCCAGACATAACACTCTAGAGGTTGATTTTATACAAATTTTGTAAAAATTTTGTCACATCAATGCAATCCATCTCCAGACATAACACTTTAGAATTTGATTTTATTCATCCATTTCTCACTTTTGGCTGGAAACTTTGACTGGAATTTTTTTTGAATTTTTTTGAGATTTCCCAAGGAAAACTTGAACTGTATTTTTTTCCTCCGATAGCAATTCATTTCCAGACATAACACTCTAGAGGTTGATTTGATACAAATTTTGTAATAATTTTTGGAAAATTGAATTTCCCGAGATTTCCCACGGCAAACTTAAACTGAATTTTTTTCCTGCGATAGCTATTGACAAATCACATCAATACAATCCATCTCCAGACATAACACTCTGGAGGCTGATTTAATTCATCCATTTCTTACTTTCGGCTGGAAACTTTTTTGAATTTTCCGGGATTTCCCACGGGAAACTTGAACTCAATTTTTTCCTGCGATAGCTATTGACAAGGCACATCAATTGAATCCATCTCCAGACATAACACTCTAGAGGTTAATTTTCTACAAATGTTGTAATAATTTTTGGAAAATTGAATTTTTCGAGATTTCCCACGGGAAACTTGAACTCAATTTTTTAAATGCGATAGCTATTGAGTAATTACATCACTTGAATCCATTTTCAGTTATAACACTCTAGAGGCTGATTTATTTTCGGCTGGAATGTCAATAACATAATCTGCATTATCGACTTTTCACTTTCGGCTGATAACTTTCGGCTAACTTTAACAGGGTGCAATATTCTCCAGATTACTATGCTGCCTTAAATTTTGTAATTCTTCCATTTTCTCATTTTTTGCTCTTTTGTGATTTTACTTGAGAACCTATCGATGATGACACTTTTAAATTCCTGAAATGTTTCTAGTCTAGATTTACTGCTAAGCTTAGCTTTAACGTCTCTCAATATTTTGATTTTTAAAAGAAATTGTAAAAAATTGACCTTATCCTTGACTTTCAACTGATTTTCATAAAATTCACATTTATCAATAAAATCTTCGACATTTCCGACACTACCAATAAAATCGGGAATAATAGAATTTGCTAACTTTAAATTAAATCGCTATAGGTGCGGTATGCAAAAGGGATTTTTCATCATCTGATTACGATCGGTAATGAAGATGAACACATCTATGACCCTCTGTTGAAAATGTAGAATACATGGGCCGACCCACCTTTCATGTCAGCACTATAGGTTGCCATAAAGCAGAGTTTTCGTTTTTATTATATCAATTTCAAATATATTCTATTTTTCACTATCACTTGATTCTATGGCAGACCTTGTTGTTTCACTAATCTCATCTAACAAAAGAGTAAAAATGAAATTCGATTCATAATCGAAACTGAGGGATTCAACACACTTTTTGCATTTAAGCTCAATGGACGTTTTCTGACAATATGTTATGGTTTGTTTTAATTCAGAATGTTCCTTTATATGCCGATAAAAATATTCGCTATATAGATCAGAAAGATTTTTCAAATTTTTTATTGCTAAATATTTTGATTCATCAGCTGGTCTTTAATTAATTAAATGATTTCATTATAATATGTCGCTAACTTTCGTTCAGAGCGCATTGAAATTTGTGAAATTTCTACAATTGTATTAAGCGAACGGAAATTATATTGTGCATGAAATTAAAATTAATTTGAATTGCACTTGATTAAGTAATAGTTAAGTACCAGTAAATGTAATAATATAAACAGCACTTTTATCTTTTATATTACTTAATATTTTTCAAAAATACATTTGTATTGATAATTAGCATAGAACTGCTCTTTCTGCCTACTAAGAATTGTACATAACATAAATATACAGGGGTACACCAAAAAAAAAATTAATCAATTTCCCCCAAGATCCTGTTTAGATTGGACCGCTTGGGCCAGAATGACAAGAAAATGTCAACCAAATTTCACTAGCTCCTATCATAAAATTAGGGAGGATCCTTTTGTTTGGTGTCTGAAGGCACTTCACTTTGTGGCCTTTGTACATTTTTTGAAAATCAGGCTAATGTAGTGGTTTCTGGATTGCTCAATAAGCCTTCAGTCAAACTTCCAATATATTCAATACCCACCATTCCTTTAAGTAATACAATTTATTAAAAATATAAAAAATTAATTAATTTCAATTGTTAAACTTTAAGTAAATTAAAACCTAGGAGACTTTTCTAATAATATTACAATAACAACGGTCGTCGGTAATTTGTAAAATTAATTACATATATGTATGTATGCAAAAATTAATAAAAATTCGAAAATAAATAATTTCAAAATTATAACGAATAATCAAAATTATATAGATCAAAATATGATTGATTGTGCATTAAATTGATCAAAATTGTATCAAAATTAATTTTAAATTCGAGATTTTGTATAATATAACCTTATCAATTTTGTACCTTCGGGATTACGATTCTCGGAATTTTGTTGTTCTAGTTAGTGATGTGGCTTAATTTAAGTTGAATGTAAACGGAACACTATATAGTTTTGCTCTAACATTGCCAGTGACTTTTCGATTAACAAGAAATTTGAGATATTTACATTGCACACAAAATGCGAACCTTAGGGTGCGACTCCGGTCCTACTTCAATCGGTTACACCTATGCTACTTTTTTGAAATGATTCGAAAATTGCTTTTTGACATCAGTAATTTCGTAGCGTAGAATCCGTTAAATAAAAACTAATGTGAACTTTAAATTTATATTCCAACGGTTATCTAATACAAGTATATGGTAGCAATGTGGCGATAAGCAATGTGTACCATGTCATTGTTTGAATTTTTATATTGTGAACTGAAAAAAAAATATGATGGCCGATGAAGAATTTTTAATATCTTAAAGTTTTCAAAAAACAAAAATAATAATAATTTGGAACGAACCTACATATTAAGTTTAAAAAGAAAAGTTTTTTGGGAATTTCAGCACGGCAGACAAATTTAATTTTAAGCCTCTTGTATGCATTTTTTGAAACATAATGAGTTACATGAAAAAACCATAACGGACAATGCGATAACAAACACAAATAATGTCAATGATTTTTTTTTTTTTGTATCGATTTCATTCTTTGTTCTGCTATTTAGCGTTAAGCTATTTACTTATGTTCACCTTTCCGCTTATTTCTTTTTATCCGTCTACTTTCATTTATTAAAGTGGCAAAAAATTGAATGAAATTATATTTTAAGAATGGTTTGATTATATCTCTCTAAGGTTTTTATATAAGACAATATCTAATTCTGAGATATGTACATAATGGTATGGATATAAAGATAAATTCAGGATATATTTAACAGGTATTAGTATATTGATTTCATTGTGTTATTATGAGCATAGAACAATGAGACAAACAAAACAAGATAAATGATTATAAATTAATTGTGATTGTCAAGACGTCAAACATGAAAAGTTATAAATTTCGATATACCAGGATAAAGTTTTGATAATTGCCATTGTGGAAATAAATAAATATTTTATTGAAGTATTGATTACTGTAACAATTATTTGATTTTATTCTAAATTTGTAATATTTATTGCTTCATAGTTACTACAAGACATCAAATTCTAATTTAATTGTTGTGGTTCGCTATGTAGTTTTTAATAGCCATATAAATAGTGTAAAAATACGACTAGATTTTTACTACACTACTAAGCTACTAAACCTCACTATACGAACTTAGTTATATAACCAGAGTAAATTTTAAGCTAAAATAACTAAAGTCACACTGTGGGTATTACAAATTATTCCGAATTTTATCATGGGGATCGCTTGGTCTAATTTGAACGTAAATTCCTTTATTGTTGCAGAGGAGGTTGCAAACAACTACATTAATCATATTGTTACGTTTTTGCCTTATCAATCAAGGTTGGTATCACTGGATTGTAAATAAAACAAAATCAATTTAATTTATCGCCAACGAATTTATTTATTTCACACAAAAATTATTACAACACAATTTATCAATAAAAATTCACAAAATCACTTTATATAAATTATTCTCCAATTTCACAGTACACTTTTAATTTTTATTTGCACTAAAACACTTTTTAAATCACCTTTTAATTCCTCTTTAATCTTCACACTCTCGCTTTCTAAATACTAATAATCCAATTTGATCCTGTTCGTCTTTTTATATACACAAACCAATCTTTTTGAAAGTTCATGACTATCACACGCTAGGTGTCACCGTCACAATATATATTGTAACGGTGACACCTAGTGTATATTAGAATAAGTTAAATTAATAGCTCAATGTTAAACTCTACTAAAATGGAATTTTACATGATAAAACTGTTCTACACTATTCTAACTAGAAAAATCATGAGCTATCTAGAACTTTGGTTTGGGTATATAAAAAGGCGAACGAAGTCGAATTGGAGTAGTAATATTTGGTGAGCGATAGTGTAAAGATTAAAGTGATTTAAAAAGTGTTTTTGTGTAAAATAAAAAGTAAAAGTGATCAATAAAATTTAAGAGTAATTTATATAAAGTGATTTTGTGAATTTTTATTAATAAATTGTGTTGTAATAAATTTTGTGAAATAAATAAATTTGTTGGTGATAAATTAAATTGATTTTGTATTATTCACAATCCAGAGATACGAACCTTAATTGATAAGGCAGAAACATAACAATTGGTAACAGCGGTGGGATTGTGAATAAAAAAGATAAAGAAAATGATTCTCAACGAATTAAAAGTTCCAGAATTAAAAAGAGAACTTGAGAAACGAGGTTTGGCCATTGATGGTAGCAAAGCAGCTTTACAAGCTCGACAACGTGGTGTCATAGAGAAAGATGGGTTAGACGCACATTATTAGACGCAGATCAACATGATTTTGGCGTGGAAGTAACGGATGCGGCAACTGTAGAGAAGACAGGAGATAAACAGCTGTCAGTCGAAACAACACAACTACCATCTGGAAGTATACAAGTACATCGGCCGATTATATGAAAAGGATAAAAATTGACGCATTCATTGACGGCATTCGAGATCCAGAGACACGCAAGGCAGTAATGTTGTCACATAAAGCCACGTTCGCGGAAACTATGGCTTGCACGTTAACGAGTGAAACTGAACAAGCCATCACCAAACCGTCAATGAAAATACGCCGAGTGGAAATTGACACTAGCATAAACACCGAGCCGTCAACTCCAAGATACCGAGACGGAAGCGGCTAAGTCAGATGTTGGGCATGTGATAGGTCGGTCACATCTCTCGTAACTGCTGGGAAATAAGAAGAAAACAGGACACATCACCATCTCCTATTCAGCGACGACCAAGCGGAGCACAGGCAGTGGAAAAGCAAGAGGGCCAAATGGCGACAGAGTCGTTAAACTTGAACGAGTCAGCTTAAAGGCGCAGAACCTGAATCCCACAACCGATTGCCCATGACCTCCATCCGCGTTTCGAAAGTAGCAAGATGCGGTGACAGCTTAACAATCAAAGGCGACATTAATGGCACGGACTGCATCATCACCCTCGTTATGGAAGCAAATCACACGATTGTCCGTAAAGATCTGATCGATGGAGCTATACAACCAGCTAATGGATTGAAGTTACAAACAGCAACTGGAGGTAGTTCAATAATAAAAGGCGAAAAGATTGTGAAAATAAAGATCAGGATAACTCTTTTCTAACACGAAGTGCTGACTGCTGATATTGTGGATGAAGTCATTATGGGGATGGACATCATGAGAGCAAATGGCTTAGTGGTGGATCTTGGACGAGGAGTGGTAATTTACGATAACTTTAAGTGGCCACTTCAATCTAGCAGTACAGCTGCAACTACCAGGCGAATTGCTATTGATCATCGGGAGAAGCTGCCACCGAACTCGGAGACGATCGTGTGGGGAAAATTGGAGGGATGTTCTGGGTCACCCAGGTTGTGGGATGTAGAAGCTAATGAAGAGGAGAATGGAGCCAAGGAAATTATAATCGAAAAAGCCCTAGTTAAACCAGGCAACGATTATAGAGTACCAATTAGGACTCCAAATCTCTCGGATAAGACGAAAACCATCAGGAAAGGGACAGTCATCGGCAAATGTAACGAAGTTTCAACTATAGTAAAGTATGAACAGAAAAGTCCGATTGGCAAAGCCGACATGAAAGGGCAAAAAGAAATTGTAGAACAACTCATGCAGAAATGGACCGAAGATCTTACTGAGGCACAGAAAGATTCTGCACATTAACTACTCAAACGGTACACGTCCATATTCTGCAATATATCGAATACTAACGGAAGAACTTCAATGGTAAAGCACCGAATTGATACGGGAGCAGAGATGCCAATTCGTCAATCACCCAGGAGATTACCATTGGCAAAACAACAAGAAGTCGATCATCTAACAGCCCATGGAGCTCACCGGTAGTATTGGTCGAGAAGAAGGACTGTAGCATGAGATTCTGCGTTGATTACCGAAAACTGAATGTTGTGACGAAAAAAGATAGCTACTCACTGCCAAGAATCGATGACACGTTAGACACGTTATCGGGTGCTCGAAAATTTTCGACATTAGATCTACAAAGCGCCTATTGGCAGGTGAAAGTCCATGAGGAAGAGCGCGAGAAAACGGCTTTCAGTGTGGGTAACAGACTTTGGCAATTTAATGTTATGCCGCTCGGATTATGTAACGCCCCTGCGACTTTTGAACGATTAATGGAGCGCGTGTTAAAGGAATTACATTGCAAGACGTGTCTTATATGTCTGGACGACATCATCGTCATGGGTAAGGATTTCGACGAACATCTAAGGAACTTGGCAGAAGTTTTAGATCGGATAAAAGCCGCCAGATTAAAGTTAAGCCCAAAGAAGTGTAAGCTGTTCAGAACTGAAGTAAAATATTTGAGTCATCTAGTAACGACTAATGGAATTGACACCGACGAAGAAAAGATCGCAGCGGTACAGGATTGGCCAAGATTAAAAATTTACACGAATTACGAAGCTTTATTGTGCACCTATTATAGACGCTTCGTGCCATGATTCGCCAACATCGCCAAGAGCTTACATGAGTTGACAAGGAAGAACGAGGCATTCGAATGGAAGGATGACCAGGAAGAAGCATTCGTGGAACTAAGGAGACGGTTATGTGTCGTCTTGGACACCGATGCAAGCAATGACGGTATAGGAGGTGTGTTATCACAGGAAATTAATGGCCAAGAACGAGTTATTGCGTAGTGCTCCAAAACATTATCAAATCCGGGGCGTAATTACTGCGTGCTACGGAAAGAATTGTTGGCTATAGTGGAGTGTGTGAAGCATTTCCATTAGTATATGTATGGCCAAAAATTCCATTTACGGACAGATCACGGCGCTTTACGGTGACTGTTGCAATTCAAGAATTCAGAGGGAAGGTAGCCCGCTGGATCGAACGCCTTCAAAGCTACGATTTCCAAATTGAACATCGGAAGGGAAATGCACATGGAAATGCCGACGCATTATCAATACGGCCGTGTCCAGTAGAATGTAAACATTGTGGCCATGTTGAAGCAAAGGAAAGCAGCATTGACGTTAGGCTTACTCAAGTGCCGCCTCATGAGGATTGGACCGACGATATGATCAGAAAAAAGCAATCGGAAGATACGGATTTATCAATTATAATGGAATGGAAGGAAAAGGAACACCGGCCAACTTGAAGCGGGATGGCGGACAAAACTTCCATTGTCAAGGCTTATTTAGCTCAATGGGATGGCCTCCGTCTTGAGAATGTGTGTTGAAAACGATTGTGAGAAAGCACGGATGGCAAAGTGAAGCAATTGTTGCTGGTGATACCAAAATGGCCGGATTGCAGAAATCCTGAAGGTGTATTGTGGAAGAGCAAGTGGGGGCCACCTAGGAATTAATCAAACACTAGCAAAGATACGTCAATGATTCTACTGGGCAGGATGTATGCAGCCTGTAATAGGATGGTGCCAAAAATGTGACCAATGTGCGGCGGTGAAGGGACCCGCAAGCAAACGGATGTAGCGGGGCCATTTCCCACCACTGAGAGCGGCAACAAATATGTGCTAGTAATCATGGATTATTTCAGCAAATAGCCGGAGGTGTACTTCATTCCCAATTAGGAGACGACAACAATAGCTATTGCCGTGATAAACAACTGGATTAGCAGATTTGGCGATCAAGGAAGGAATTTGGATCGGTGGTATTTCAAGAAATATGCTAGATGCTCCGTATAAATAAAACGAGAACAACGCCTTTGCATCCACAGTCTGATGGTATGGTGGTAAGATTCAATGGTACATTGGAAGAATATCTACCAAAGGTCGCTTAAAAAAACCAGCGCAACTGGGATCGTCATATACCGATGTTTCTGATACCCTATCGATCAGCAATACATGACATAACCGGAATTACACAAGCTAAAACGTTATTTGGGGATAACCTATCATTACCTGGAGATCTAAAGTTTGGGTCTGTACCATTAGCGGCTTTATATGGACAGGATTACGTAGACCGAATGAAAGAGGGACTTAATGAGATTCATAACTTTGTACGGGAGAAAATACGGATGTCAAGTGATCGGATGTAAACTCGATATAACATACCAGCAATAAATAACCAAAGTTTCCAGGAAGGGCAATTAGTATGGCTTCACAACCCGCAACGGAAAAACGGATTATCACCGAAGCTTCAACCAGCCTCACCTTACACTGTCATCACAAGAATGAACGACGTGGTTTATAGGATACGAAAGGTTAATTGCGGTAAATCAAAGGTGGTACATTTGGAGAGGCTGGCCCTATACAGAGGAGGTGATGGGGATCGGGTACCGTGGGTACGGATCGGGACGAACGGGCTTTGGAGGGGGTAGTGTAACGGTGACACCTAGTGTATAATAGTATAATTAAAATTAATAGCTCAATGTCAAACTCTACTAAAATGAAATTTTCCATAGTAAAATTGTTCTACACTATTATAACTAGAAAAGTCATGAGCTTTCTAGAAGTTTGGTTTGTGTATATCAAATGGCGAACGAAGTCGAATTGGATTAGTAATATTTGGTGAGCGATAGTGTAAAGATTAAAGTGATTTAAAAAGTGTTTTAGTGTAAAATAAAAAGTAAAAGTGATCAGTAAAATTTAAGAATAATTTATATAAAGTGATTTTGTGAATTTTTATTGATAAACTGTGTTGTAATAAATTAAATTGATTTTGTATTATTCACAATCGAACCTTAATTGACAATAATTAAATAAAATGATAAAAATAATTAATTAAAAATATAAAAGTTTAATAAAAGTGATTAATTTTTGGTGAAAATATTTATAAAATTAGTTTTGTAACAATCGTGATAAAAACCTTGGCAATTTTATGTGATTAAATAGTAAAAAAACAGTTTAAAAAATAACCAAATAAATAATAATGATACATAAACTATGAAGAAGAAGTGTCAAATTAAATTAAATTATAAAATACCTTTTTGTTACTCAGGGGAGTTAAACTTTTAATTAATACAAATTGCATGTCTATGTGTAGTGTATGTCGGCAAACAACAAAGAGGAATCATGGGAATGCTAATATTGACTGTTCAGTATGCAAGTTTTTCTTTCACATAAATTGTGTTAATCTCGAAAAGCCAGATGTCGACTTTTTAAAGCAAAATCTGGAAGCTTGGTTTTGTCCTTCCTGCAGTGACCTAAAAATAAAAGAACGAATTTCTCAAGGCGATGATAGTGTCATCAATCTACCTGATCTTACCTTTCAACCGTTACCTAGGCAAACAGCAGATGAAAACATAATAACAGTTAGCAAAATTGATAAATATAATATTCGATGTGTAACATTGCAGGAATTAAAAGGTGAGATCAAGTGTAATTTGAACGCAAAAAAAGCTCAATGATATAATTTAATTACTGGACAAGTAGTAAAAGCCATTCCCGAGAAGGGACTACGAAAATTGGTTCAAAATATCAATGCTGTCTACAGTAATTATGATCCCCAAACGAGGCAAACCAGCGAACGATAAAAAGTCGTAAAGACAGATTTCACTACTTCCTGTAATTTCAAAACTATTTGAAAAATTATTGCTCAAGAGACTCAGGCCAATAATAGAAGAGAGAAATTTGATTGAACCACACCAATTTGGATTTAGAGAGAATCACTCTACGATAGAACTAGTTCACAGAATAACGGACATAATCGAAAACCCAGTTGAGAATAAGAAGATATGCTCCAGCGTCTTCTTGGATGTAACACAAGCTTTCAACAAAGTTTGGCACCAAGGACTTGAATTTAAATTGCATCGAGATCTACCTAGGCAATTCTATCAAATTCTTAAATCTTATATCGCAGATAGACATTTCCATATAAAATAGAACGGAGAATACTCTGAACTAAAGAGAATATCAGCAGGCATACCACAGGGTAGCGTATTGGGTCCTATATTGTACATCATGTACACCAGAGATATGCCAAATACAAAAAATGCCACCATATCAACATTTGCAGACGATACAGCCATTCTGGCGACTGGAAAGTGTATATCAGAAGCAACGACCAAACTTCAAAAAGCAACCGACACAGTGAGTAGTTGGACAAAGAAATGGTGCATTAGCCTAAACGAAGCCAAATCGGTTCACGTAAACTTCATAAACCAGAAAGATAACTTGATTCCCATGTAACTTAATTGAAGGCCAGTTCCACATTCAAATACAGCCAAATACCTCGGCACGACTCTCGATTGCAAGCTGAGATGGAAATGCATGTTAAATAGAAAAAAAGAAGAATTGAACATCAAATATTGGAAAATATATTGGCTAATAGGTATAGAAACTCTGAACCTACAATACATAACAAATTGCTATAATATCAGCAAATATTTAAACTAGTATGCATCTACGGTATTCAACTTTGGGGTTATACCAAGAAGACAAATATTCTTGGTTGCACCAAGAACAGGTTAAACTTAAAAAAGTGTCAACCAAACGATAAGAATGACTGTATTTGTTTGTTTTGTGAGTAATTTTGCATAATTTACTTATTTATAAACTAACTTATTATTAATTATATTTTCAGACAAACTAGAAGTGATCAGCCAACATTATCTGGGTTAAGTAGAATTAAATTTAACAATAAATAAACTATTTAGAACTTATTTCCCAATTACAGGTAAAATGTAAACAATCACGACCAACATCTACAATACAGTGAACCAATTAAATGCAAAATATCAAGTCTATAAATATTAAATTTATGAGTTACAAAATAAAATTAAATATAAATTAGAATTTGTCTTAATTGACTGATAATTGATACATCTCTATTCAGTGTTGAATTGTGAAAATCAAAATGGGCACAAGGAAAATCAAAAGGCATTTCACCATGATAATATTCTAACAAATTTCAGAAAACTGACAACTGATTGGTCTAAGAGAAAATCATCATGAGTATGGTGCCAATAGCAGAGAAGTGAAAAAAATGCTCAGTTGAATTGCGAAAATCAAATTAAATACGATTCACGATCTTTACGGCCATATTTGAACATGTCCCTATGATAAAATTCAAGAGTATCGATTGGTTGAATTGCGATAATTTAAAAAGTTCTCCTTAGTTATTCGAGTATGTTTCCTTTCCCATGATAGTTTTCTTTGAGCTGTTCTAGAGTCCGTGATTTATTTGTACTTATACTTTACCTTTCAACTAAAATCCTGTTGGCCGGTGTTTGTCTGGCTACCAGTGGGTTGTGGCCTCACCTTCTTGAAATAATATATTAAATAATCACAATTATTAAATCTTGAATTGAATTTTATGATTAATTGCTATTAGTACCAGCGTTCATTGTGCCAGTAACTGTGCCACAATCTTCATTTTCCTTAAAATATAAAACCATCACCAATTATGAACTTAAGATGAACCTGTACATTTTTAGAGTAGCTTTTGTTTCAAAACTTGTAGTTGTATTCTAATCAGAATTAGGCGTCTCCGAACGGCAGATTACGACTAAAGTGCCGTCTGCAAAATTCTCTTTTTTCTAGCTGCTAGCATCAGTATGCATGATTTCTCTGCGTTTGTGAAATGTTCATTCTCAACGGGGATGGTACTCCTGCACTTTTTTGCATTTTATTAGTTTATCCCTATTCGTTATTTGACGTCAAAGGTCTATATCGTTGCGAAGTCCAATTATTCATATTGGTATCTATGAATAAAACTTCTAAATCAACTCACATTATTTAAACAAATTTCAGCAAAGCTTAGCTAATAAACGACAACGTAAAAATTAGCATCCGGTATTTTTAAAATTAATTTATACAACGATTCGTCATAAACATCCCATCGAGAAATACATAACTAAAACAATGAACTATTTTCCACAAGCAAAATTCTGTATACATGAATAAAATATGAAAATAAAAACTCACCACATGATTTTCCACATTTTTCATCTACGGGTTTTTTAAACGAATTAACAAAACAGAAAAAAAAAAAAATAAAAAATAAAAAATTGAAACGAATCACACTATAGGTGGTAGAAATGCGAATAATTTTTCTATTTTTTAATAATTACACACACTAACAAAAATTAGAAAAACACATAACGTACCGAAAGCAAAAAAAACACAAAACAAAATAAAATTCAGGGAAATTTTCATCACTGTGAAAACTAATGGTTTTTCTAGATTTTCTGTTTTTTTTTCTACTGTACTAGGAAAATCATATTTTATATATGTATCTGACTAGCTATCTCCCATTTTTTTTTTGTGAAATATATGCTGCTCGTTTTACAATTTTTTTGATGCTAGGTTTATCCGAGTACATAGAGCTAAAGTATATGTACATATTATGTTGCTTATGTTTTTATAAAAATAATTTTCATATTTTCGGAAATGAGTACGACTCTAATAATACAAGTAGGTAATAATGAAATGAGAAACATAAATAATTATGATTTTAATTTGTTCGAGAAATGATCATTAATATAATGGTACACTGTTGGCTTTTATTATTGCACTGTATACGCTTATATTTTCTATAGTATTATGTGGTGATGGTATTAACTCCTTAATTTATTTACATGCTAGCAATAAACAGTTAAGATAAAAACTAACTTAATTAAAATACTCAAAAATTCAGGCTATTCTGAATTAGTTTAGAATTGCAAAAGTTTTTTTTTTTAAATTAAAACATTTTAATATATCACCAGATGGGTCTGTTTCTATTTGACAGATTCAGTATTGATTAGTGTAAACCACAACTCTAAAATTATAAATGTTAAACAATTATTTTCAAAATTAATTGTAAATTACATCTAAAGCGTTCATTATTATTTTTAATGTGAACTAATAAACAAAGAAACCTAAAATTTTAAATTCAAATTATAAATTTGAAGAGCATGCTACAAGTGCATACTACATTTACATACAAAAATGGTGTAAAAAATGTATGTGCGCACATCAGTTGAGAACGGCTGAACCGATTTGGCTCAATCTTTTTCTATTATGTTTGAAATTGCCAGGAGATGGTTCTTACGAAAGAAAATTTTGGGAAAATCCTTCGGAAAAGTCGGAAAATTCGGAAAATCAAAAAATTATGTTTTTGTACGGGATTTGGCGCGTATCCAAACCAGATGGTCTTTTAGAAGAGAAAACTTTTTGAGTAATCCTTCTTATTTTAATACAATCAAATCGTACTAAAATCATACATACTTTATCTTTTGGAAAAGAACGAAAAGATTGAATGTAAATTAACTAGGCGTTGTGCAATTTGTCTTTTTAATTGTCATTTTCGGTTGTGTGAACGTTATTTTTCTTACCATTATTACAATCATATGAAGTTCGGTGTGATTTTTACGATTTCGCTAATTTTCTCCAGAAATTTATTGGTGCATGACAACTGAGGTTATCAAATTGGATTGCGGGATTCAAATTGATTCGATCAGTAAGTTCATTTTTGTGGATTAATGACTTCAAAGTAAATTAGTCAAATGAATCATTGTACTTTTTAGGATTTGATTTTTGAATAAAATGCCGGCTGTCAGACGATCGACAATAGGACGAAAAACCCGTAATTCGCAGAGAATGCACGGTGTCCGTGAAAATGAAACGCTAGAGCAACACGTAGAATTAAATGAACACAGACGTGCTCATATAGGACAAGTTCGCGCTGCACGAACACCAGCTCAGGTTCGACGAAACGTAACTCGACGAAGAAGTGTTATGAACGTCGACTTGAATCGCTCTGCTTTCAATTATGATTCTACAATCGCCTACAGAGACCTTCGTTGCGTTGATATTGGCGCATTGTCTGCTGTGTGCCGACATCGCCAAGCGTTGAAGTTCCAAGCAGAAACGCCAGGGTGTTGTTGTGCTGATGGCAAAGTTAAATTGCCGGTTTTGACTTCGCCATTGGAGCCATTGCGTACTTATCTCTATGGAGATACAACGCTATCCTGACATTTTCTGAAACACACACAACAGTAAAATCAATGCTTTAACATGACGTCATTTGGGACCGATTCTGTTGTCCGTCAACTCGGCTATAATCCCACCTATAAGGTAATGAGGTCACCACGTGTTAATCATTTCGATAATGTTGAACGATTGTACTCATCATATTAAAAATTGCCCTTTATTTTAAAGATTCTAGGTCAAATTTATCATCGAAGCGGAGCGTTGATGCCACCAGCGAATGAAGAACCCAAGTTCCTTCAAATTTATTTCGTTGGAAATTCCGAATTTGAAGTCGGTTATCGTCTTGCGCTATTCAATGCGTCAAAACGAGAGATAATCGGAGAACTTCAATGTCTTCTGTATGAACACAATGCGCTGGTTCGTTTATTTAAAGAGTAGACAAAAGACCAACCGGAGGCCATGTACGTCAGTACAATGCTCCCACTATCGACGAAGTCGCAGTTGTGATTGTTGGCGAAAATGTGGAATCGCGTGATATTGTGATTAAGCGGCGTGATGACGGACAAGTACAGCGCATATACGAAACACATCGATCATATGATGCACTTCAATATCCATTGATGTTTTGTCATGGGGAGGATGGCTACCACTTCCAGATAAAGATGGTCAATCAGCTGACCGGTTAGTTATTGAGCTGTCGATTGTACTTGCATTGCTATACATATAAGATATTCATTTTGCAGGTGAAGAAACGAATAAGAAGGTCAGTTCCATGCATTTTTATACCTATCGGTTGATGATGCGACAAGGCGTGGACAATCATCTTTTGAGATATCGTCGATTGTTCCAACAGTATTGCGTCGATATGTACGTTAAGATTGAAACGGAACGTTTAAATTTCATCCGCTTCAATCAATCTAAACTACGTTCAGAGCAGTAAATTCATCTGCGCGATGCCATCGTTTCGGATGGAGATGCAAATAACGTCGGTCAATTGACTATTCTCCCAGCGACATATGTTGGCAGCCCACGGCATATGCATGAACATGCGCAGGATGCTATGACGTATGTGCGGCATTACGGGCGGCCAGATTTGTTCATCACGTTCACTTGCAATCCGAAATGGCCTGAAATTACCTGTAATCTACTGCCAGGACAAACTACCAGCGATCGTCAAGACATCACCGCACGTGTGTTCAAGCAAAAACTGAGGACGCTAATGGACTTCATCGTTAAGCAAATGGTTTTTTGACAGCCACGTTGTTGGATGTACTCAGTAGAGTGGCAAAAGCGTGGATTACCACATGCACACATTCTGCTGTGGTTAATTGAGAAAATCAGACCAGATCAAATCGATTCAATTATTAGCGCCGAAATACCAGATCCAGAAGCCGACCCGGAATTGTTCGCGGTAGTCGCAACAAACATGATTCACGGTCCGTGCGAAGGTCACAATCCAGATTCACCGTGTATGGCCACTGGGAAATGCTCAAAACAATATCCGCGACCGTTGCTGGCATACACAATTAGTGGAAACGACGGTTATCCATTATATCGGCGTCGTTCACCCGAAAATGGTGGCAGAACAGTCACGATGATGGTGAAAGGAAAAGATGTCGTGGTCGATAAACGCTGGATCGTTCCGTATTGCAAGCTTCTACCGTAAACATTCGCAACACACTGCAATGTTGAGTACTGTAACTCCATTAAGTCCAATAAATACATCTGCAAATACGTGAACAAAGGTAGCGACCTGGCAGTGTTCGGTATTGGTGCTCCGGGTGCAAATAACGAAGTGTCAAGATTCCAATTGGGCCGTTATGTCAATTGCAATAAAGCGATTTGGCGTATTTTCTCATTTGCAATACACGAAAGTCATCCCACTGTTCAACATTTGTGGGTGCACTTGGAGAATGGACCACGTGTCTATTTCACGGAAGCTAATGCAGCACAATGAGCAGAACAGCCACCAGCTACAACACTTACGCAATTTTTCGAAATTTGCCAAAGCGATCCGTTCGCACGAACATTGCTTTACTGGGAAATGCCACGCTATTATACTTGGAATCAGTCGAGGAAGAAGTTTCAACGACGAAAAAAAGGTCAACCTGTTTCAGGATACGTCGGTGTGTATTCGACTGATGCGCTTGGCCGTGTATGTACCGTTCATCATCGACAAGACGAATGTTTCTATTTTCGTTTGCTTTTGTTTCATGTTCGTGGTCCTACTTCGTTCGAATCGCTTCGTACTATAGATGAAGTGTTGTGCGCCACTTATCGAGAGGCTTGCCAACGCCTGAATTTGCTGGAAAACGACTCACACTGGGATTCACCACTCGCCGATGCCACTGTTTCTGCGCCGGCAAATCAAATTCGTACATTGTTCGCGATCATCAATGCGACATGTCATCCATCGAACGCATTGTAATTGTGGAACAAATTCAAGGACGAAATGTCTTGAAATGAACGACGAGATACGCAACGAAGCTTTGATCATGATCGAAGACATGTGCGTGCTTATGTGTGGCAGCCATTTGTCGAAATTGGGCATGCCAGCACCAATTCGTCCGATGCACGATGCATTTAATCATGAATTGCAACGAGAGCAAGTGTACGATCGAGATTCAATGAGCCAAATAGTACGAACGAATGTCCCGCTTTTGAATGCACATCAAAATAACGTGTACGACGCATTGATGACGGCAGTTGACGAAGGAAACGGCGGAATATTCTTCCTCGATGCTCCCGGTGGAACAGGCAAAACATTCCTGATTTCATTGCTTTTGGCCACAATTCGCTCGAGATTTCAAATACCGTTAGCTGTTGCATCATCGGGAATTGCAGCTACATTGCTGGACGGCGGCCTAGCAGCTCATTCTGCATTGAAGTTGCTGATGAATATCCACACGAATGACAAGCCAGTGTGCTCAATTGCCAAGAACTCGGCGATGGCCAAGGTATTGCAAGAATGCAAAATCATCATCTGGGACGAGTGCATAATGGCACACAAACGATCATTGGAAGCGTTCAATCGAACGATGAAGGATTTACGAAGTGACACAAGACGTTTTGGTGGAGCGATGATTCTGTTGGCCGGCGATTTTCGTCAAACGTTACCTGTCATTCCAAAATCGACAGCTGCAGATGAACTCAACGCAAGTCTAAAATCGTCGAGTTTGTGGCGCTATGTGAAGAAGTTGCAGTTGACCACGAACATGAGAGTCGCGTTACAGAACGACTCATCAACTACTGATTTTTCTAAACAACTGTTGGCGCTTGGCAACGGTCAAAGTCCTGTTGATGTTTCGACCGGATTGATTTCATTTCCCTCCAATTTTTGCATGTTTACGACGTCAAAGGAAGAGCTTATCACGAAAGTGTTTCCGGACTTCGGCCAAAATTATGTGAACCACGATTGGTTCAGCGAACGAGCAATTTTGGCAGCAAAGAACAAGGATGTAGACAGTCTGAATTACTTGATTCAAAACCAAATTGCTGGGGAAACCCATTGTTACAAATCCGTTGACTGTGTGACCAATCAAGACGAGGCAACCAATTATCCGACCGAGTTTTTGAATGCGCTTGATTTGCCAGGAATACCACCGCATAACTTGATGCTCAAGGTTGGATCTGTAATAATCATGCTGCGCAATCTGAACCATCCGAAATTGTGTAACGGAACGCGATTGAGTGTGAAGAAACTGATGAACAACGTGATTCAAGCGACGATCATCAAGGGCAAATTCAAAGGAGAAGATGTTCTAATTCCGAGAATTCCTATGATTCCAAGTGACACACCGTTCGACTTCAAGTGCATTCAGTTCTTCGTTCGTTTGGCGTTTGCTATGACGATTAACAAATCGTTGGAAGTGTGCGGAATAAATCTAGAATTTCCGTGTTTTTCTAATGGTCAGTTGTACGTCGCGTGTTCAAGAGTTGGCAAACCATCATCGTTGTTCATTTATGCGCCGGAGAACAGAACGAGAAATATTGTTTATCACAATGCATTGTATTGATTTGCGTCTGTATTCGATTTAATTCCACTCGAATAAAATACCTTGAATTCTTTTGAATTCCAACTGTCCCAATTCATTTCCACAATGAGAGAAAAAATCCAAAACACAACTCAGTTTTCGAAAGATGCCTGAGTTTGAATCGACATTTCATTGACTTTTCAATACATTAGTGTTGAATTCGATGAAAATGGAATGGAATGTCCACTCAACTCAATCATCTATTGAGAATAGAGTTGAGTTGTTTAATTTTTTCTATCATCAAAATTAATTTTCGTGAAGGACAAAAGTATTTGCTCGAAACGAAGTAATTTGAGGCGGGACGAAGTTCGCCGGGTCAGCTAGTAAAACATAAAAATAATAAGTTTTTCAACAAAAAAATAGCATTCACAAATTTGAATTTGTTTGGCTTAGAATTTGCTGCTTTCTTTTGATAAGATGATTTTCAGTAAAAGTCGAATTTTTTAAGAAATTTCTGGAAATAATCAAGCGCGAACATACCATGAAACCCAACTTTAAAGGTATTAAGAACCGCAATCGGAGCGCAATTGCAGGTTTTTGTATTTTTCTGGCTTAGAATTTGTTGATTTATAGCGAGGTGATTTTAAAAAAAAATCAAGTTTCTAAAAATAGGCGAAATTGCCGGTCCCAAAACCGACCTTTAGCAGTATTAGGAACAGCAATCGGAGAACAATTGAAGATTTTGGATTTTGTTGGCCTAGAATTTGCTGATTTATGGCATGATTTCCAGTAAATATCGAATTTTTTAAGAAATGTGGGAAAATATTCAAGCAATCTAAATGCACGTTGTTTCAGCAAATGCAGGTCCTGAAACCTAGCTTTAGAGGTATTAAGAACCGCAATCGGAGCACAATTGCAGATTTTAGATTTTTTTTTTGGCTTACAATTAGCTGATTTATAGTAAGGTGATCTAGATTATTTTGGTTTAGAAGTTTTTTAAGAAATCGTCGTCCCAGGACTAGATTATGCTAACCACCAAATTGACATTTTCCGGGTTTTGACGGTTTCTTAGGTTTCAAACCATCCTCTTTCGTTTGCGCGTATATACGTTTTAATCAGACTAGCCGTTGCTGAGGAAACTGGTGTTGTGTTTTCTGCTATCCACCATTTTCAACAGTTTGTTGCGACTAAATTACGCCAAATCCGGTTTAACGCTAACTCCACTTTGGTTTTTCTGATTTTTGCACTAAGTATATTATATAATCTAATTCCACAAAACCAAAACAAGCTATGCTTTATTTTGCGCTATCTCCAAAAGTTGAAAACCTCACAATAATTATTGTTCAACAATTAAACGAATTTTTAAGCCAACCCCATGAAAATTATTTCAAAAGCAAATTACGCTAAAGCTTATTTTACGCTAACTCCACTTAGGTTTTTCTGATTTTAGCACTAAATACATTACAATTGAATTTTTTTAGGCGAACTCCAATTTACATTGTTTTTTAGAAAAGCGATATCGTCGTCCCAGTGTGACTAAGTCAAATCGATAAAATTAATCGATAAACTATTTAAGTGTGGTTAAATATTGTTTATTGTAACATTAAATTAAACAATTGTGTTTTTATTTAATAAGCTATATTCGAAAAAACATTTACCTTATGTTTGGAGTATCTAAAATTAAAAATTAAATTATTAAAATTAAACTCAAAATCTCATGATAATAAAATTGCAAATGCTTACCCGTAATTATTTAGCTATTGTAAAAACATTGTAACCAGTATGAATACGTAGAGGCAACAGTTTTATTAGAATTCATGTCAACAAATCTAAAATTATTAAATTTAATTACAAATTATTCTGTCAATTGTCAAATTATAATTGTAACCAAAACCATTTAATGAAATAACAAGTTTACACCTTGCTTACAAATTATGTTAATTAATCGTAATTTACCACTGTCAGAGTTTTTGCTAGTGTAATGTAGATGTCAGGAATAAAAAAAAATAATTTATAGTTGTAGCGTTTTTTTATTCGCTCCGGATAGCTGCTATCGAGAGCCGTCATTTTTAAATGCCTAAATTTAAATTTGACGCGCTATTTATTGGAAAACTAAACTTATTTAACATCAAACTATCATGTTTAATTCAATTGTTTAGCGAAAACTTGATATAAAAAATATTTGGCTCTACCTATTTATACGGAGCGCTATCCGGAGCCACTTTTCATATGACGGCTCTCGATAGCAGCTATCCGGAGCGAATAAAAAAACACTACTTATGGTACTCGTTATAATCGTTACGCAGTGGTGGCAACTATTTAACATTTAAGAAACCAAATTGTAAAAAATAAAATTGAAAAAATAAAATTGTCATTGTAAAAGAGAATTTAGACAAGAAAACAAGTGCTTAATAATCCTTTGTGCCAAGGGTATTTTATTAAATAAAAATTCGGTGGTTTAAAGTTGTGGATCGACAAATAAAATTAAAATAAATAGAACGCCATACAAAATCTATTTAAGTGGAAATATACAAATCTTTTACTTTGGAATATCAACAAACATTTTGGTGCCGAAAACCCGAAGCTGAATGGAACACATGTTCTAGAAGTTTAGTCAGTTAAGTAGCCATTTCAAATTTTCACTTTATTTTCTTAATATATTTTTTCACTACCTTTTATAAACTATTTTTGTTAAAATTTGTAACTCTATATATATATATATATATATATAAGAACATTTAAAATAAAAGGTTCATTAAAATTAAGCGTTATATTTTGGCTACTATAAATAAAGCTATAAATAAATAAATCGGTGTTCGAAGTTCGAATAGTGAATATTTAAGTTGATAAAACTATAAAAACTATAATAATACCAAACATATAATTCGGTGTAAAGTGAACGCAATTAAGAAAATTGTACTTTAGTGAAAGTGTGCTTGTTCATAAAATTAGTGAATTTAGATTTTCATAATGGATAGAGCCTTGAGAGCGCGAGATCGGACCGTTAATCAAATTAAAGCAATTAAAACCTTCAGTGAGACAATTGATAATAATACCACGCTAGAAGCATTACAGACACGTGAAGAAAAGATCGAAAAACTGTACAAAGGGTTCAGTGAATACGAGTTAGATTTACTAGCAGTTGAAAATTATAATCCCATCACTGAACAGATAGATGAAATATACTTAAATACTACAGCGGTTCTGAAAGCTGCAATAAATTCAAAATCTCAGTGAAAAATGGTCGAAGTTCAAGATTTGAATGCAACGCTTGGGCAGTTTATTGGTCAACAGCAAAATTTTCTGCAGGGAATGAACCAATCCCACAGTGTGCGATTACCAAAGATCAATATAGAGCCATTTGCTGGAGACTATAAATTATGGCCATCATTCCACGACCTGTATGTGACATCGGTGCACGACACATACTGCTTTGAGCCGAGTGCATAAGTTACAGATTTTAAATGGACTGTTACGGGGTGATGCAGCGGCTCTAATAAGGCATATAAAGGTTACGGATCATAATTACGAAGAAGCTTGGGAGAAATTGGTGGCTTGATATAACAAGCCAAAGTCGGTAGTGTTCTCGCTTATTCAATTGTTCTTAGATCAAAAGATTTGCAGTCAAACCAATCATCGGGAGTTAAGAAAACTATGTGACATTTCGGATGAAGTTATTCGGGGATTACGGGCATTAGGAGATCAAGCTGAATTACGGGATCCTTGGCTAGTACACATCCTGGTCAATAAAGTAGACTCAGAGACCAGACAGTTATGGGCGAAAGAGTCAGTCGAAAAGGCGTTTCCCACATTACAGAATTTTTTGAAATTTCTCAGTACAAGATGTGATGCCTTGGAATCGTGCATGCCAGGGACAAAATCTACAAGTCAAAAATATGTTAAATCCTACCATACCACCCAACCAACCAAGTTTAATTGTGTCGCATGTAACAAGGATCATTTCATTTATAAATGTCCGTTGTTTAAAAGCATGAACACCGAAAATCGAACCAAATTAATAGAAAATTCGAACAGTTGTACTAATTGCTTACGTCAAAATCACACACAGCCACAATGTTTTTCACGTTCTCTGTGTTTAATATGCAAAAAGCGTCATCATTCGTTACTGCATAAAGAGCTACCATCAACAAGCCTACATACAACAATCGAACAGCACGACAACATCAACACTATTATTGCACCATTAGCTTCAACACCAACAGCTCAACATTCTTATCAATCATCAAGCAAAGAAAACCTACAATCAACATTGTCATTACAAATATCCACTAACAATATACACACAACATCCTTGCACGACTATCAAACACCTCTCAACACGTTGTTACCAACCGCCTTGTTTATGTACAATCAAGCAAAGGACAACAACTACCAGTACGGGCGTTATTGGATTCCGGATCATACAATCCACATTTATTTCGAAATCATGCATTCAACGTTTAGGCCTAAGGCGAAAATATTCACAGATTTCCATATACGGCCTAGCTGCCAGCTCAGCAGGTAAAACGAGAGGTAAAACAACGATAACAATACAATCACGTGTAATCCCACATTACACAAAAACGATGACAGTACTTATAATAGAGAAAATATCGTCAAGTCTTCCAGCAACTAAGATTAACGTGCCTGAGACCAACTTAATATGGCAACTGGAGAACTCAATGTTGAAAGAACTCAATCCGTACAAGTGCTTGACCGTGACGTATGGAACCGCATGTGCGCCATTCCTAGCCATTCGTTCACTGGAAGAGTTGGCCAGAAAGTCGGAAATAGAATATCCAGAAGCAGCCAGAGCAATTTGGAATCATTTATATATGGATGATCTATTAACTGGAAGTGCTACAGTGGAAGGAGCTGTAACGTTAAAAAATCAAATAACACAAATTCTAAATACTTGTGGTTTTAAATTACGCAAGTGGAAGTCTAATTCGCCGATTTTCTTGCAGTCAATAGCAGTGCATAACCAAGTAGAGATTGCGAAATTAATCGAGGACGACACGAGTACCAAGACACTTGGAATTATGTGGTATCCGCAACCTGACACTTTTACGTTCAAAATAAACAGCCTGAGTGAAAACGTAATTTGAACAAAACGTAAAATGTTGTCCGAAAGCTCAAGACTCTATGATCCGTTGGGCTGGTTATCCCCGATTATCATTAATTTCAAATTATTATTGCAGAAACTGTGGCTAACCAAAACTGATTGGGATGAAGAAGCACCTAAACACATATTATGTTTATGGAGCAAAATTTATTATAATTTACCACATTTGCAACAAATTCAGATTCCTAGGTGTCTTATGAAATCCACAGAACCAACCTCAATTCAGTTGCATGCTTTCTGTGATGCTTCCGAGGTCGCCTACGGCTGTGTAGTGTATCTCCGATCCAGCAATAATCACGGCGATATAACCTGGCGCATTGTATGCTCAAAAAGTAATGTAGCACCACTAAAGAAGATAAGCTTACCAAGATTGGAACTCTGCGGTGCTGTACTGTTGGCAGATTTAATAACAAATTGCAAATTAATATTCAACATCGACAACACAAATATCTATGCATACACAGATTCCATGGTGGAATTACATTGGTTGTCGGACATTCCAGCTAGATGGAAAACTTTCGTTGCAAACCGCACTAGCTCTATTCTGGACCAAATTCCAAGAGAACAGTGGAACTTCGTCACGTCAAAACAAAATCCAGCGGATTATATCTCCAGAGGTGTAGACCCCCAACTAATTAGTAATTTATCCAATTGGTGGCACGGTCCTAGTTGGTTACAGCTAAATGAATCCCAGTGGCCTAATTGTAAAAGTAAGCCCCCCCAGACGAGGTTGATACTGAAGAACGTACCAAAGGAGTGTTCGTACTAATGAAAGTTGCACATAATCAAATCATTGATCAACTGTTAACCAAACATTCATCTTGGTTTAAAAAAAAAAATTATGGGTTATATACTACGTTTCTGCCAATTGCCGAAATCTAAAGATGGAGAAAACAATAAAGGGAGCTTAAGTTACCAGGAATACCTCGCTGCCGAGTGTTATATTGTTCGTACAATCCAAGCCACGAATTTTAGTCGAGAGATAAGCCAATTGAAGAAGAATGTAACATTGGAATCAAATAGACCATTAATAGCGCTAGATCCATTTATTGACCAACAAGGTATCCTTCGAGTAGGTGGAAGATTGCAAAATTCAAAATTAAGCTACGCTGTTCAACACCCCATCATTTTGCCGAAAAATCATATAGCAAACGAGCTTATCATCAAAGAAGTACATATTTGCAATCTACACGCAGGCAATACACTAATGATGAGTATATTACGACAAAAATTTTGGATCGCAGAACCAGTATACGAAGGCATTCCAGTGTATAAATTGTCAAGATGTCAAAATATTCAGCGGCGGATCCAGTCGTTCTGGAAATCATGGTCAAAGGACTATCTACATACCTTACAAGAACGAAGTAAATGGAAAAGGGGAAACTGTCCAATCAATATTGATGACATCGTTTTGGTCAAAGAAGAAACTCTACCACCCAATCACACATCTACTGGTGCAGAAACTGATGAATCTAAATTACGTCGGGCGAAGGCTAGAATTGAGTTGAGTGTTGATCCATCAGTATATGTTCACATAGAAAAATCAACAACAGCTGCTGAAACATGGACAAAATTACAAGAATTGTTTCAGGACAGAGGCTTATCGCGTCGTATTGGACTATTGAGGAAATAGGTGACGATTCGATTGGAAAGTAGTGACTCCATGAATCAATATATTTCTCAGATGTTTGAAACTGCAAATAAATTAAACGGTATCGGGTTTCCAGTTGATGATGAATGGCTCGGTAGTATTTTATTGGCCGGTTTGCCTAATGAATTTGCTCCAATGATTATGGGACTCGAAAGTAGTGGTGCTAAGATTACGGCAGATCTAATTAAATCTAAATTACTTGATTCGGAGTATAACGCAAAATCAAACGGTAGTGGTTCGGCATTTTTTGGAAACGGTGGAAAAACGAACAATAACATAAAATGTTTTTCGTGTAATAAACGTGGTCATAAAGCAGAGAAGTGTCCACAGAAATTCGGTTCCAAGAAAAACGGTAAAAATCCTAACAAGAACGGTAAAGACAATAAAAAAGGTAATGCTACAGAAAAATCAGCATTCATTGTAACTGCTGAAACGAATATTAATACAGCGTATTACACCAAACACTGTCATGAGGACGAATGGTTTATTGACAGCGGGGCTTCTCAACATATGTCACCGTTTGAAACATTATTTGCAGAATTAAAGTCAACGCCAATTAAGCAGATTTCGTCGGCAAGTTCGAATAAAATTGCAGTCAAAGGAGTCGATAATGTGCCGGTAGTAATTGGTGACCGTGAAATTGACTTTAAAGAAGTTTTGTGTGTCCCTGACTTGACTGCAAACCTATTGTCAGTGGCGCAAATTGTTAAAAACGGGAATACGGTCACGTTTAATCAATCAGGCTGTCATATTTGCAACGAGAAGAAACAATTGGTCGCTGAAACCAACGAAATAAATGGTGTATACAAGTTAAACGTTCAACGTTCGAAATGTTTTGCGACGATGGCTCAATCGAAGAGTGGTTTAATGTGGCATCGTAAATTAGGCCATATTAATTTCGCCGACATGTGTAAAATGAAAAACGGTCTCGTAAACGGTATAATTTTCAACGAACGAAATGAAATTGAAATAAAGAATTGCGAGGTTTGCAAGGAAGGAAAGCAAACGCGTCGACCATTTCCGATTAGCACAACGCGCTCCGATCATATATTGGATCTCATCCATTCTGACCTTAATGGACCCATGGAAAATCGTTCGATCGGAGGTGCTAAATATATCCTAACATTTATTGATGACCGCTCCAGAAAAATTTATGTGTATTTTTTGAAGGAAAAATCCGAAGTGTTTAATCGTTTTGTTGAATTCAAAGCGATGATTGAAAACGAAACAGGCAGAAAACTGAAGGCTTTACGGTCAGACAATGGCACCGAATACATAAATAAATCGTTTGAAGAGTATTTCAAGAAACACGGAATAAAACATCAAAAATCCGTTGTATGTACTCCAGAACAAAATGGTATTGCGGAACGAGCCAACCGCAAGTTAGTCGAGAAAGCTAAATGTATGTTGTTTGATGCAAAGTTAGACGTATCATATTGGGCCAAAGCTGTCAATATGGCCGCATACATTTTAAATCGATCTGCCAATGCAACTTTGGATAATGTTACACCAGAAGAAGTTTGGTTTGGCAAGAGGGTCGATATTGGTCATCTAGAATTGTTCGGAACTAAAGTAATGGTCCACGTACCAAAACAAAAACGCCGTAAGTGGGACAAGAAGTCAAAGAAGATGGTCTTTGTTGGTTTCCAAGAAGGCGTTAAAGGTTATCGTTGCATTGATCCAGAGACAAAAGAAATTCAAATCAGTCGTGATGTGGTTTTTCTTTACGAAAATGGTTTCGAGAAGAGTGTTTCATAGAAAGATCTAGTTGCAGTCGATGAATCAGTGGTATCAGCTGAAGTGAGGGATAATGTTTTAACATTATCAAACAACGACGAAAAAACCGTTACGAGTACTCCAGCAAAAGCTTCAGGTCGGGATGATTCGTCAAAAGATGAAAATTTCAGTGATGCTGATCTGACAATAAATGAAACTGAAACTACGTATGAGGATGCTAACGATACAACGTTTGTTCCAGACGACGATGTTGAAGCAGTTCAAAAATTACGACGATCCGAACGAGTACCGAAGCCGCGAAATTTTGATGGGTATGTTATGTATAAGGCCTATGGTTTTCTTGCTGTTGAAGAACCGTCTTCATATAATGATGCAATTAAACATGAAGAAAATTCAAAGTGGAAGGCGGCTATGAGTGAAGAAATCAATTCCTTGGTGGAAAATGAGACCTGGCAGTTGGTTGAATTACCGGCAAAACGTAAACCAATAAAGTCTAAGTGGGTCTACAAAATCAAACGTGATGAATCCGGTAATCCTGTTCGTTACAAAGCCAGATTAGTAGCCAAATGTTGTTCTCAAATATACGGGATTGATTATCAAGAAGTGTATTCACCGGTAGTTCGATATTCGTCAATTCGGTTCATTGTGGCGTTGGCAGTTAAAAATGGACTTAAAATTGAACAAATGGATGCTGTGACTGCATTCTTGCAGGGTAATTTAAACGAAGACATTAACATGGTCCAGCCAGAGGGTTTCACAGACGGTTCACAAAAGGTTTGCCATTTAAAGAAGGCTATATATGGTTTAAAACAAAGTGGACGAGTGTGGAACATTAAGCTAACGCAAATGCTGAAATCATACGGTTTGAAGAAGTCATCAAGTGACCCATGTGTATTTTTCAAAAGTGATCTATCATTAATCATTACGATCTACGTCGACGATTTTTTAATATTTTGGAAAAATCAAGAAACTTTGAAGAGTTTGAAAGTGGCGTTGTGTAATGCATTTAAAATGAAAGACTTGGGTGTTGCGACGTCATGCATTGGTCTGCATATCACATATATTGATGGGGGCATTGCTCTTGATCAAAAAGCTTATATATCAGAGGTGATCGAACGTTTTGGCATGAAACATGCAAATCCAAGTACAACTCCGAGTGACACAAATCAAAAATTGTCAGTGTCAATGTGTCCGGTATCTGCTGAAGAAAAACAAGATGTTTCTGAGATACCATATCAGTCATTAGTTGGCTGCTTATTGTTTATTGCTGGGGGTACAAGGCCTGACATTGCATTCGCAGTGAATGATGTGAGCCGATTCAACGCTAATTTCGGTCGGCCTCACTGGGTTGCAGTAAAACGAATTCTTCGTTATTTAAAAGGAACGTTGGACTATAAATTAAGGTTCAAGAAATCAAATGTCGACGATGAATTATTTGGTTATTGTGATGCTGATTGGGCATCTGACGTCGACAAAAGACGTTCATGCACTGGATATGTTTTCCAATTAAGCAACGGTGCTATCTCATGGAATAGTAAACGACAAGATACCGTTGCTTTATCAAGTACAGAAGCGGAATATATTGCTGTATCCTGGTCGATTCGTGAAGCAATATGGTTACAAAATTTTGTTCAAGAACTTGATAAAAAGGTAGTCAAGTCAATCAAAATTTGAGTTGACAATCAAAGTGCAATTAAATTGTCAGAGACGGATGGCTATAATCAACGTACAAAACATATTGATGTGCGTTACCATCATCTACGTGAGAAGATTGAAGATGGTACAATTCAACTCGAGTACGTGCCTACGGAAGAAAATGCAGCGGATATTTTAACCAAAGCTGTTAGTGGTCCCAAGACGAAACTGTGTTCGGTAAAAATGGGGTTAATAGAGATGCATTGAAAATTAAACAAACATGAATTTTTTTTACTAACTCAAAAATGAAATGTATTCAAATTAAATTTAATATTTAAATGAGTGAGGGTGTTCTAAATATTTTTATTTTTAGCACCGCCCTATATAGGTACTAAAACTAACCACTAACACTATATTAAATAAATACTGTGACTAAGTTCACTTGCAATTATGTAATTGATCAGAACGAACGTGTATTTGTTTCCTTAAACTAAATAACCCTATTTCAATTGCACAGTCGATAATAATAATTTATCAACAAACGCCATACAAAATCTATTTAAGTGGAAATATACAAAATCTTTTATTTTGGAATATCAACAAATACCTTATTCGGCTACAATTTAAAAAACGCTATATCCAAACTCAAATGTAGTTGTGTTGGTATTTTTATTGAGTTTTGTTCAGCTATATCCAGCCGTTGATATAGTTTTCGAGTTTTTGTCATTAAATTTATCTGTCTAACGGTGCAAACTAAAATCTTTATAAAAGGGAATTTCAGCTCGAAAAAAGTTCACTTTACAAGAGAAATTTGAAAGAGTGGGTCATAAAAGACGTGATTAGATTTGTTTCCGTAAATTATTTCTTAGTTTTAAATTTAAGTAAAAATGGATGGCTGTATAATCAAACCAATCCAAAATCGTGATAAAAGTAGTTCACCTGTACCAGAATTTGATGTTGATCAAATGAGGTAAGCGTCAGAAAATGAGTAACTAAAATTTAATTAAATAACCTCCTTTACGGTTACTTTAGAGCGTTTCGTTCATTTGAAAATTTATTGAATAAGCTTGATGAAAATGATGGTTCAATGCATACCTCTTGTATACCATAATCCCAGCAACACCTGTAAATAGTCAAGGTTCGGTTAGCCCGACTATAGAGCTTATAAGTGTAAATCAAACTTTGTTGAATAAGGCACAACAGCACGATTGTTCAATGCGTTCTCCATGCACTATAATTCCACCAACACCTCAAAATAATCAAAATTCGGTGAGCCCGGCTATGAAACTTTTAAGAGAAAATGAAGATTTTGATTCCAGGGGTATAATTTCCAATTCCAAATATTTGGATGTATTATCTAAGTTCTCTTGCAATTTATAGAATCATCGGTTCTTGATTCCAATGCCGACCCTGAATACTTTCCACCTGATCCTGAAAGAATGATTGATGATGTCTTGCGTAATGGTAAGAAACTTGTAAAATTGAATGTTATGACTAACTTTGCTAATAATCTTAGATGTATACCAGGTTGCACTAAAACATTGACCAGTAAAAGACTTAGGTGTCCTGAAGAATGGGAAAAAATGTAAGAACGGTAAAATTTTAGAGAGAGGACCAATTTACTGATAGTTTGGGAATAAATCGTAAACGACGAGAAATAAAAATGGGTTGTGGGGAAGCTTGTGCATAAGGCTGCCATGAAGAATTTAATTTGTCAGAGAGAACATTCATATTTGACATATTTTTTTCAATTAAGTTCAAAATCTAAAGGCGAATTTTTCGGCAATTTATTGTTTAAGGTTCCAGTAGAGTGATCAAGAACCACTAATAACAACTCTCGCAGAAAGAATACGTTCATCTACCATTTTCTAAAAGCCGGTAAACTGAAGAGAGTCTGCCGATTGTTTTTTACCAGTACATTGGATATAAATAAAACGCGAATTCATTACTATTTCGCACAACTAATAGATCCAAATACTACTAAATCAAAGTCCCCAACTAAAGGAAGACACAAGAAGAACGAATTGCCACCAAATAAACTGGATGAAGTTGCAAGTCAAATCAGTGGATTTGCAACAATGGATTCCCATTATTGTCGTTCCTCATCTACCAAAAAGTATTTAGAACCACATCTTAGTATAAGGAAAATGTACGAATTATATTGCAACGAAATAGAAGACCCTATTAAGTTTTGGGCATACAAGCATATATTTGAGACGAAATTTAATTTAAGGACTTGTGCAACAAATGCGAAGAGCACAAGACGAAGGTGAATAACGGTGAAATATTGAGTGAAGCAGCACAAAATGAATTTTCGAATCATATGCAAAACAAGTTGGCCGCGAAAGCGGAAAAAGATGTCGACAGAACAAATTGTGAGCCAAAAACTCGAATCCTTGTCGTTGATTTGCAAAACGTTTATGCATTACCCAAAGCAGATATCAACTGTTTTTATTATAAAAGAAAGCTGCTATGTTTCAATCTTACTGGATACTGTCAGGATAATAGAACTACCTATTGTAGTTTCTGGAATGAAACAATGCAAGGACGAGGTGGAAACGAATTAGCGAGTGCTTTTGTGAAAATTTTGCAAGCAGTGATGTCAGATTTTCCACAAACAGAAAGAATTATTATTTGGACCGATTCATGCGTTCCACAGAATCGCAATTCAATTGTGTCCCTAAGTTTTTTAAAATTCATGACGGAAAATCCTCATGTGAAGTTAATCGAGCAGAAATTTTCAGAACCCGAGCACTCTATGTTGCAAGAAGTTGACGCTGTTCATAGTACGTTAGAAAATTACTTGAGAAATATGGAAATCTGTAGTCCAATTGGATTAATACGGTTACTTTCTGATGCTAAGTTTCCCAAAGTAAAGTTGAAAATAATGCAAATGCAACCTAGCGATTTCAAGCAATACAGCTAAGCGATCCAAAAATTTAATTTTTCTTGCATTCCGTTTACTAAAGTACGACATATAAAGTACGAATCACGTAATATAATAAATATTTCATATAAGCGGTCATTTAAAGATGATTTTAATACGGATTCTATAAGTAAATCAACAAGTTCACTGATTGTGGTATGATTTCCAGTAAATGTCGAATTTTTTAAGAAATGTGGGAACATAATCAAGCAATCTAAATGCACGTTGGTACAGCAAATGTAGGTTCTGAAACCTATCTTTAGTGGTATTATGAACCGCAATCGGAGGACAATTTTTTTTTGGCTCACAATTTGCTGATTTATAAGGTGATTTATAGAATATCGAATTTTCTAAGAAGTGGTGTTGGCATAACAATAGCCGGTCTCGAAACCTGTCTTTAGAAGTATCGAGAACTGCAATCGGAGAACAATTGCAGATTTTGATGATTGATCGAGATAGAAGGCTTTTTGTGATCTCTGCTATCCTAACGGTGTGATTGTTTACTTGCAGCTGAAAACAATGACAACATTTTTTTCCTTTTCTTAGTCCTCATTTTTTGCTTTGATCCATCTGTTGAAACAACGCAACATTTAGTATAAAATCAGCAAAAGAGAAACAGTATAGTGAAGAATCCAGCAAAGATCAAATCAACTACGGAAGAAGCAATCTACACGAAATTCGACCCATATCCGGTTAACATGAAGGACGAAGTGGAGCAACAAATTGACAAACTTCTAAAGGATCGAATCATACGACCTTCGAGGAGCCCATATAAATCACCGATCTGATTGCCGGTCTCGAAACTTATCTTTAGCAGTATTAGGAACAGCGATCGGAGAACAATTGCAGATTTTGGATTTTTTTGGCCTAGAATTTGCTGATTTATGGCATGACTTCCAGTAAATGTCGAATTTATTAAGAAATGTGGGAAAATAATCAAGCAATCTAAATGCTCGTTGTTTCAGCAAATGCAGGTCCATAAACCTAGCTTTAGAGGTATTAAGAAACGCAATCGGAGCCCAATTGCAGATTTTAGATTTTTTTTTTGCCTTACAATTTGCTGATATTTAGTAAGGTGATTTAAAAAAAATCGAATTTTCTAAGAAGTGGTGTTGGCATAACAATTGCCGGTCTCGAAACCGAAATGTATGGACAATAAGAAACCTGTGGACAATATGAAGCAATCTAAATGCACGTTTGCACAGCAAATGCAAGTCCCGAAACCTATCTTTAGAGGTATTAAGAACCACAATCGGATCACAATTGCAGATATAATAGTAAGGTGCCCAAACCTATTTTTAAATGTATTAAAAACCGCAATCGGTTCGCCATTGCAGATTTTGTATTTTTTTGGCTTAGAATTTGCTTATTTATAGTAAAGTGAATTAAAAAAAAAATCGAATTTTCTAAGAAATGGCCTTGGCACATCAATTTCGGGTCCCGAAATCTGTTTTTAACAGTTTTCAAACCGCAATCGGAGAAACATTGCATTGTCATGACGCTTTAAAACCTCAAAAGGTCCGTCATACGGTTGTTGGAGAGCCGCACGGACTAATCATTTCAAACGAAAACGTGGGTGCATGGATCGATGTATGCATTGGCTGGAAAGCGCACATGGTTTTGTGAAAATTGCTGATGAATTCCGATTGATGCACTGCTTTCTTATCGTCTTCGAAAAATTGTCAAGGCAGTCGTAGCGTTTGCCCGTAAAGTATCTCTGCAGCTGTAGATTTAATGTCCAGCTTGTTTGTTTAATCCAAGTAATATTACTGGTAAAACACTTGACTAACTGGATGTTTATTAATTGCTGACTTTAAGGCCATGTGTAGCTCGTAGTTTTATGGTGATGTACATATATTTAAAAGCTTCGAAAATTCATGAAATAAGTGTGATACAACATGTCGACTCTGATCAGTTGTAATCTTCTTGGGAATACCAAAACGTGCGAACCATCCCGAAATCAAATTTTTAACAACGGTCTCCGCCGTCATGTTTGGAATTGGAATTGCTTCCGGCCATCTGGTATATTTATGTATATACTGGTATATGTACTGGTATAGCACTTCTGATTCATTATGTCTTGTGGTTTTAGAAGGTTGACACACAAAAAAGTTTTTTACGAACATCAGACAGTTTTTCCACATCTCTTTCCAAACGTATCTCTCCTGTACCATTCTTTGAGTTCCTCTCACACCACGGTGTGAAAGATTGTGGAGACTTTCGATTACTTTACTTCTGAAATTTAAAACAGCGGTGAACTTGAACCTGGAAGAGTAATTGTTTTCAGGCTTAATGTATAATTACCATATCTTAATATTAATCCCAGTTCACTGCACGACTCACGATCCATCGCCAAATCATTGTAATCCATTGTGGTTTTATAAAGTATCCCATTGATACGAGACAGAAAATCTGGTGGTATATTTGATGATCCAGAAATATAATCGATTTAAGTTTAAAACAGTGATACGAAATCTAGATGTCGAATCTGCCTTGGAGAAGCTTTGTTTAGATTTTGCCGGAATGCATAAATTAAAGGTTTATAATCTATGTTCAGTTATTACCTAAAATAAAATAAAATTGGTTTCTATATTTCTTACAGGCAGTAAGAAATAAATTATTATTTTAACCTGAATTAATTATAATTACAAGATACCTACTAAAATATGGTCGCGAAACTTAATGAATGGATTAGAAAGCGTGGTATAAAAAAAGCTAACGGTACGTTGAACGACAGTGCATTGATGAACACAAGTGTCACGCATCCTTCACCAGGAGTAAAATTAGCAAAGCTACAGCTGTCCACGTTTTCCGTGGGTTATACCGAATGGCAAAGTTTCTACGATTTTTTCGCATCCACTATCTATGAACGTGAAGACATACCGCCAGCTCAGAAATTCCAATAACTTAAGGGGTTACTGAAAGGAGAGGAGGCATACAACCTAGTTAAACATTTTCCGGTAACCGAGGCTAATTATGTTGAGGCGTTATAGAAACTGAGACAGCAGTGTGATCGTAAAAGACACACGATCAATGCATTCATTCGCACGTTCATGGATAAACCGTTTATAAACTCAATTACCTCAGCTAACATTAGAAAGCTGTTATAGACACATCCGATGAGGTTATTCGTTGCTTAAAGGCGCTCGGAGAGTCAGCTGAAGCCAGAGACCCCTGGCTAATCTATCTTTTAGTGCAAAAGTTGGACGATGAAACGCAGGCACGAGCAAATACAGAAGACAAGTTTCCAACTGTCCAAAAATTCTTCATCCTTGTCGACAGAACTGATGCCCTGGAGTCTTTGAATTTAAAGTCGCTTTGACCTACACGTTCCGCCATACAACAGAAATCGACAAAGATCCTGGCTGCAACTGTTGACGCACACTCTATCGCTTGTCGTGAGAATGAGCATAGATTAAACGAGTGTGATTCATTTAAGGCAATGCCTTTAATTGTTTGAATACAAATCATGCGGTATTTAACTGTAGAGTGAAGGTGAGGTGTCGTTGTTGCTTTCGCAAACATCATTAATTGTTACACTTAGATGACCAGTAAGCACATGAGGATAATACAGCCCAAGTCCATCATTCTCAGCTCCAGCACGAGGCATCCAAGAGTCAAACCATTTTGGCAACGGAATTAATACGCGTAGCTGATAATCAAGGTACAACTAGATCATGTCTTGCTTTGTTAGATACTGGTTCACAAGCATCATTTGTGACCGAGGCGTTGGTACAAAAACTTAGCTTAAAAAGAAGTAATGGAAGAATGCTTATATCTGGAATCGGGCAGGCGTCAGTGAGAAAGTCGAATGGAGAAACAACTTTCGAAGTAACATCCAGGTTTAATGTCAAGAGAATCCTTCCTACGATTGCGTCAGTAACTCCTAGTACCCAAGTTAACGTCAAAATATTGTAAAATTTTCCTGAACTAAATTTTGCTGATCCATGATTTGTTAAACCGCAACCCATAGATATACTGTTAGGAGCCAACATAGTTTTCAAAATTTTTCGGGATGGCATTATAAAGTTGGGTGACAATTTAACTGCGCAAAACACTCAATTCGGTTGGATCGTTAGTGAAAGATGCGAAATCGACACACAAAGCAGCATTTGTACGTATGCGACATCTTTAAACGTTGATGAAACACTACAAAAATATTAGGAGCTCGAAGAATATCCCAAGTCCGGCACAAAGTTCTACACTGCTGAAGAAGATAAATGCGAAGAGTGGTTTAAAGTTACCACGAAACGAGCGGGCGATGGAAATTTCATAACGAAGCTTCCGTTCAAAGACGAAAGACAATCTGAGTCCTTTTTAGGTGCTTTGAGAACATTTATTAGACATCGAGGTCTTTGTCATACAATTTACTGCGATAATGGTACCAACTTTGCGTCGGTGCGAAGAATTATTTGAAAGAAGCATCGGAATTTTTAGATAATATTCTCTTTTAATTTATTAAAGCATAGCATAACCTGGCGTCTTATACCACCGGCTGCACCACATCAAGGGGCTTATGAGAAAGCGCTGTCAAATCTGCTAAAACGCAACTGCAAAGAACAGTGGGCGAAGCCATACTTACGCTTGAGTATCTGTCAACGCTAATTGTTTAAATTGAAGAACTTTTCAACTCTCGACCAATATGCTCCACAACAAATAATGACGAAATTGATTATCTCACACCAGCACACTTTTTAATTGGCCGTCCAATGAGCCCGCTACCTGAGGGCCTTTCATCACAAACACTATCCTTAAATACTCGATGGGATATTGTTAAAATAATATATCAGCAATTTTGGGAACGTTGGAAGGTAGAATATTTGACATCGCCTCAGCGCCGATCGAAATGGACCGACCCACAACCAAATTTACAACTGATGTCGTACTGGTCTATGATAATAATTTATCATCTACCCAATGGTTATTGGGTAGATGATAAATTAATATACTATTCAGATTAGAATAATAATTTATTTATTATTGTAATTCAGATTACAATAATAAATAAATTATTATTGTAATCTGAATTAATTATACTTACGAATGACCTTGACATTATTTGTTGTGATGAAAACGTCATATAATGTTAGGATGGGTAACAATTTAATAATATTCTAATTAGAAACCGGCATAAATTTTTGTTTCCAATTGGAAGACTGTAATCGGCAAAAATAGGGGACTACAGTTTCCACTTTTGTTTGCTGCATTGATAAAAAAAAAGATTTTATGACGAGATCATGCTTTGTGAAATAAATTTTTATTATTCTTATTTGGGCTTTTATGAAATATTGTAAAAGAAAAAAAATTAATAAGTTTATATTTGACTTTAAAAAGGTAAAAATTAATCAAAGAGCTAATACAAGTGAAGAAGTAGCACTGTGAAGCAATGCAATGGAACTACATGTGAAGCGGATAAATCATAACTTGCTAGTAATCCAACGGCGCTAATACCGGATTTATAAGATACCAGTGTAAACCATTACGCTTTGGACCTTTCCAGAATTTGGTGCAATTGTAACGAAAAGTGATTTTGCAGTCTAACGGCTTTTTCATGGTGGCGCCCAACGTGGGGTAATTTGTAGATACACCACTGTCTACACTTAATCATATACCTGAAATATTTTAGGCCTAAGAACATTGCCATTATCTAACGGTCGTACGTGCTGTCCTTTTGTTAGGTATTATCTAGTTTCTTTGAAAGAAAATCTAGGGTTGAAGTTGCTGATTTGCTATTTGATGCAATACGGCTCCTACTGCATTGTCTGATGTATCAATTGACAATGCTAATCAGGTGATGGATAATAAAGTAAGGTTGATGTTGACAAGCCATCTTTGCAATACTTAAATGCCGTAATAGTGATGTCATCCCAGACGAGCGGTGTCCTTGTTGCTTGTTTTCTATTGCCCTTGATCATTTTCTGCAGTAATATTATGATGATTGACGACATGCGGGATACATTTTCTGTAGAAATTCATCGTTGCCAAAAATGGTTTAAGTTTTTTGGCATCGTTGGAAGCTTAAACTGCCGAATAGCTTCAATGAAATTCGCTTTCATGAAATTCGATGGCCCAGGAAATTTATTATCGGCATCCTGATCTCACACTTCGATGGATTGATGCATAAACTAAACTTCCGCAGACTCTCTTATGCACGTTCGCTGAATCGATCGGGGATTTCATGGGAAGGATTTTGTAGATCAAGTTTTGAAAAAACTGTTTTTCAGTGCAAGATATGCTTGCAGTCTCCAAGAACTGCCTTTCTTTAAAATTGCGATCTGCAAATTCCTTGGCACATTGATTCTTCGAATTCGGATCTAGCCGCTTTAAATTTTTTTGAAAAAAGAAGTTTCGGCTTTAAACTGATTGGATGACCTGTTGCCTCGATTTGTTGTGTAATACCAGAGCCTTCTAGAGTATAGAGCCATAATCTAAATGACAAATTTTTTAGAAGCTTTTTTAGTGGTATAACTTTTCACCGATTTCCATAGGAATCCATAGTAAAAATGGTGTTTTTTAGCTTCAAGTTTTTCAATGAAAAAAACTAAAATATTATAAAATGTTTATATAAAAGTTTTCTACATATCTTTAAGAACAATATACAAGAAGGCCATATTGGTATTAATTAAATATTAATTGCAGATATATTAAAATTAAATTATTTCTAAAATATATTTTTTCGAACTTTCATTTTGAAAAATACATCAAAGTTGGCTCTGACAAATTAAAATAATACTTGCTAAATTTATCTTTAGTTTTACTAGTGTACGTAAGATGTCTAAAATAGTTACAGAAAAATACGAAAAAAAATTATTTAATCGCAAAATTATCACACGTTCCTATATTTTGTGAATTTGGTTTGCTTTTCCTACAATTTTTGAACTTGAAATTTTCCCAGGTGGTAACTTTTGGTACGATTTTTCCAAATTTTTACGGCCATCACTGCCATCTATGTAATGTATACTGACTTAATGACCAAACGAATCGTAGTAAGCTTTTATTTTAATTTGACCAGAATGCTGTTGTTATGAAATTTTTTTTATATTTTGGTTTAAATAAATCAATTATTACAAGAAAATGAAAACGATTTACTTAAACGACATTCATATATGTTGAAATTCAAACATTTATGAAATTATTTCAGAAATCATAATTAAGAATTTGTAACGTTTTCATTTAAAAATTTGTCTTAGGAAAAAAGTGAGTTCCGTTTTTTCCTCGTTTCTAATTCCCTTATAAAAGCTCAGATTTTTGATTATGGCTCTATAAAATACAGGGTGCTCTGGTAATTCTCGTATTTGGTATACTGATGAAAAGAGCCGCAAACGGGTGGTTGTTATCGTATACGTTTTTATTTATAAACTACCGATATTAGTTTAAACTCCACCCGTTTCATATGACGTGATGCTGTCAATTAATTTGTTGTTAGCAACATCCACAAGTAAATTGTAGTGCAATAAAAAATATAACCCGATTATTAGTTGTTTAACGTCACGAATCGTGAACGTCCAAAGAAGTAATCTTTTTAGTCCCAAATTTAATTTTAATCCCTTGTCACCTAAATTGGGGTAGCTGAAGGTAGCACGTAATACCGTAGAAGCACCGAAAGTTGATTGACATTAACTACGTCCTGCAATTGTGTTGGTGAATTCGATTGAATAATTTTTGAAATATTCTCGAAAGAAACGTCTACTTTCGACCATATTTTAAATTCAATACTACTTAAAAAATTAATCATTGAAATTATTCCTCAAAATTATTTTTAGCATTCAAACTAAATCCCCAAATTTTGGGGATTCATTTCTTATAATATATATACATGTTTCCAATTTCCATAGTAACATTGGGGACTTAATTCGTTTATCGTTTGGGAGTAATGTCCTGGAGTTCCTAATATAATATACCACCCTCCCCCCAAAATCGACGTAAGTCCTAGTATTAAATTGTTAATACTGCTATTAACTATGTGCTGAACTATATGCACTTAATTTTTAATACGATCAATGATGATGAAATTAAAAAAAATCAACAAAACAACAAAGAAGCACCAATAATATTTTAATATTGCAGATCCTTTTAATTTTTAGAGTTGACAAAAAAAGGAAATTCACTTTTGCATTGATAGTCATCAAGATATGATCCAGATAACCTATGTATTATAAAACTTAAGGAATATTTTGATATTTCGCTTATTGTTTGAGAAAGCCAAATCGTACAATTGCTTTGAAAATATTAAACGCAATACAGATTGTGAACTCCTAGGAACCTAGTACTTACTAACATAGAGTCATATTGACCTGTCCCACCCCAGACAAATGCTCATAATCACGTAATAGAGTAGCAGAAGGTAATCTAAAATATTTTAATGATTTGTTATTTAATAATTTTTTTGTACAAATAACTACAAAGATTATTTGAAAACCAATAAAAATAACTGTTGGTTTTTTTTTTTTTCAAACCGACAGTAGGTACATGTACATCCAAAACACATTCCTATTAAAATTCAAATTTCAATCAATAAAATTTTATTTCTAAGCATACAGATATTTGGCATTATAGTTGTGTACACATATTTTGCAATATAAATTTGAATAATTTGCAGAAAAGGAGAACATAGTAAACGGTATACATATAAAGTATGATACATCCTACATAGTACTTGTTACGACAATATACAGAACAATTCAATTTTAAGAAATAGTTAAAATTCCTGATACTATTTGTGTTTACGTATAGTACATAAGTATAATGTAAATACATACTCGTTTACTATATTGATACAACAATAGGAATAAAGTGCAAATGAAAATTGTTTTACATATAATTGCCTTTTGTTACTGTTGGTATTGTTACAATTTGTAAATTGCAAAATGTACATATAAAAGGAAAATTGTAATACACAATTATCCTTTTGCCTTACAATAAATAATTTTACTGTATTCATTTTTATTTATTGATATAATCCAATATTTATTTGGATTTTTCAGGATCAATTATTTCAATATTATTTGTTTTTTTTTATTAATTCAACAATTTATTTATAGACAAATACATAGTTCTTTGGTTTTTTGTTCAATTCTGTATGTTCTATATACATATATATTTTAGGAAAGACTGCCGTAGGACATTCATTGATCGAGATAGAAGACTTTTTTTTTGTAATGGGCGAAATAATAGTGATCTCTGCTATCCTAACTGTGTGATTGTTTACTTGCTGATGAAAAGAATGACAACATTTTTTTCCTTTTCTTAGTCCTCATTTTTTGCTTTGATCCATCTGTTGGAACAACACAACATTTAGTATAAAATCTGCTAATGAGGAACCTTATAGTGAAGAATCCAGCAAAAATCAAAACAACTACGGAAAAAGCAATCTAAACGAAATTCTACTCCTATCCGGTTAACATTAAGGATGAAGTGGAGCAACAAATTGACAAACTTCTAACGGATGGAATCATATTAAAAAAAACTGGATGTTTCGGAAACACAAAAATATAGGAGGATAGTCATTGATTTTAACCGATTAAACGCCGTCACCATCTCAGATATTTACGAATTTTTGTGACTTCTCTTTGGACTTAAAAATACACCAGCTGTCTTCCTGAAGATGACAGATGACAGCAGAACCCTAAAAAAATCTTACAAGAAGTTAGCATGCCTAGATTAAAGCGAAACAATCAAAGAAAGAAAAAATTAGTCTCGATCAAGAGCAGATTAAAGCATTTCGTTATATTAAGGAGCTACTGACATCAACGGAAATATTGGAATTATCTAACTTCGAAAAACCATTCAACCTGACTACCGATGCCTGGAACACGGCAATAGGAGCCATACTATCCCAAGGAGACATCGCCAAAGGTAGTCCAATTACGTATATTTTCCAGATCTTTAGACAAGACAGAAGAGAATTATGTAACCTATAAGGAGCAAAGAAAATTATAATCCTTTCGGACTACCAACTCTTGACGTTTGCTCTTAGCAATAAAAACAATAACCCTAAGTTAACACGATGGAAGACACCCCTGGAAGAGTATAATTACGAACTTGTTTATAAACCTGAAAATAGTAGCAGACACGTTGACCACAGAAGGAACCATTCGCAGCACCGAAGAAGATTCTACAATTTTAATAAAATACCGAGAAGCACCAATTAATGGATTCAAAACTCAAATTATATTCAAAAGAGGCAAGGAAATCTACAAACCATAACTTCTTTTATAGCTTGTTTCTTGTACCAACATGCCTTGTAAATTTTTTTTCCCCCTTGTTTTTATTTTTGCTTCCTAAAGAGGTAGTACCGCCCGTGTTTATGACAAAAAAAGAGAAGGATCTGTTGAACATCTGGTGATTGTGGGTGTTTATGTGCAAAATGATATTAATTATGGATTTACAATGAAGTCGTAAATTTTGTCGGGATCAATTTTTTTCGTTTGGTAAAAGTGGGTTATATCGTTCTTTGTATATTTCCAGTTGTTCTAATTTATTCATTAGTAATCATTTTCGTATTCTGTTTTTCTGTAGTCAAGTCTTGTGTAAACAAACAACGTAACATAAATACACCAGTAGACGCCGGAATCATTAAATATTTGTTCGATGTTGAGAAACGGGCTGTCGAAAGGCCGAATGTCGAAAGGCTGAACGGCGAAAGGCCGAATGGGTCGTAAGGCCGAATAGGTCAAAAAGCTGAGTGTGTCGAAAGGCCGAATGTCTAATGGCCGATTGGGTCGAAAGGACAAAAGTATTGAAAAAGGCCGACTGTCTAACGGCCGAATGGGTCGAAAGGCCGAATGAGTCGAATTGTCGAACGTGAGGAAAGGCCGATTGGGTCAAAAGCCGAATTTTTGTTAGATTTTCTCTCACTTAGTGAAATGATTTAAATACATTGGAAATACATGCTAATAAATCCTGTGTATGTAGCATAATAATTTCATCAAATTTTGTCAGAAAAAATTTATTTATTTTGCTTTATTTATTATAATTAATTTATTTTTAATTAAATTACAAAAAAAAACGTAAGAAGATTTTAATATTTAGGGCGATTTACTATTAAACATTTTTATACAAAATTTTTGATGAAAATATAAATTTTTGTTTTCATAAAAATACAAATTTTGGAAATTTTCATTCTTAAAAAGATGAAAAATTAAAATCAGTTTCGACACATCGGCCTTTCGTCACATCGGCCTTTCGACATTCGGCCTTTCGACCTATTCGGCCTTTCGTAGTTCGGCGTTTCGATAATCGGCCTTTCGACCCTTTCGACATTCGGCCTATCGACATATTCGGCCTTTCGGCACATTCTGCTTTTCGACATTAGGCCTTTCGGCCTTTCGACCCTATTCCAAAATATCAGCGTACATTTACGGCAGATCCTGTAAACCTAAATGAATTTATACACTAATTTAAACCATTCTAATGGGTAATTATGTGAGAAGTTTTAAGTGCATTCTAATTTTTTACATCTAAACTCTACAAATTTCATCGTAACATATCGTATTTTAACTAAAATTCATTTTAATTTGTTTTGCAGGTTACTTATGCTTCTACTTGAGATCGCCACACTTTCATTTTTAAAGTTTATCTTGTAACATTTAATAATACTTATTTTAAAAAATAAATTTATTTAATCGTGTAGGCTAAGGGCCATTGACTTTTACTTAATGTTTTGAAATGGGAATTAGAATCAAAAAATATAGATAATTTTGTATACTCGTTTATGTTAATCCAAATATTTATTAAACAAACTAAACTTAGTATTTAAAGTAATAATCTAATATGTGTGAAGTTTATGCTTAAAAAAAAAATAACAAAAAATTACACTGTTAAATTAGAAATTTTTCCAATTGGAATTAAATGATAATTTTTTGTAATTTTGGATTTTTCCTACCACCAAACGGATTCTTTTCATCAGGAAACATCAGGAAACTTTTCATCGTTTTCAAATAGCTGGACCATCTGTTTATCTCGCTAACCAAAAGCATCAAATTGTGTTGAACATTACTATATTTCAGATAATTTAAAAGTTGTCTGATTTTTGATGGTTAAAAAATAATTATTTAGCATCGATCCTGGAAATGCCAGTCTACGTGGCCAACCTGATCCAATTGTGATGAACTCTCCTATATATTTCGCCAAATTTAGAATTTTTAATAATTGCGGATGGTTTTAAAAATTGTTGTATCTCCGATCACAGATAGCTTGAGTTAGTAGCAATCTCTGTGGCCAACGTGATCCAATTGTTATGAACTTTACGCTTTTACGCAGAATAACAAATTTTCATTAAATAAAAAAATTTGTACCGCCGATCATAGAGATGTTCTCAAAGTTTTGCCTAAATTTTACCGGATGACTTGGCCATATAGTAGTCTACGTGGCCAACCTGATACCGTTGTGATGAACTATACTATACTTCACAAAATTTAGAATTTCTAATAATTTTGATAGTTTTAAAAATTGATGTGTCTCCGATAACAGAGATGTCCACAAGGTCTTACCCATATTTTCCGATAACTTGGTCATGCGCAAGTCTACTTGGTCAACCTTTTCCAATTGTGATGAACTATACTAAACTTCACAGAATTTAGAATTTCTAATAATTTTGATGGTTTTAAAAATTTGTTTATCTCCGATCAGAAAGATGTCCACAAGGTTTAGTCCATATTTTTGGTTAAATTGGCCATGTGCCAGCTTACGTGGCCATTGTGAGTCACAGAATTTAGAATTTCTATTAGAATTTTAAAATTGTTATATCTTCGATCAAAAAGATGTCCGCAAAGTCTTGCGTATATTTTCGGATAAATTGGCCATGTGCTAGTCCACTTGGCCAACCTGATCTAGTTATGATGAACTGCACTATACTTCACAGAATTTAAAATTTTTAATAAGTTTGATGGTTTTAAAATTATTGATTATTGACAGAGATATCCACAAGGTATTGCCTAAATTTTCGGATAACTTGGCCATTTGCCAGTGTACAGGGTCAACCTTATCCAATTGTAATGGACTATACCATACTTCACTCAACTTAGAATTTTTAATAATTTTATTGGTTTTAAAATTGGTTGTATCTCTGACCCCACAAGGTCTTGCCCATATTTTCGGATAAATTGGCCATATGTTAGTCTACGTGGCGATGCTGATGCAGTTGTGATGAACTATACTATACTTCACAGAATTTAGAATTTTTATTAAGTTTGGTCTATGGCCAATTATGATGAAACTTAGCTATACCTTAACTGATTGTGATGGAACCTGACATGTGCGTTGGAACTGGGATTTTAAAATGATTTTTTAAGTTATTTTTTAAGTTCTGGAATAAGGCTAACTAGGAGGGAATCCATCTATTTTGGAACCGATTTTAGTGGCATTTGTGATGAAAATGGGACCTTAAAATTATTTTTAGGTAAAGTTGTGGAATGTGGCCTGCCTCAACTGATTTGGATTAAATTTAACATGAACTACCTACGGAAATGAGATTCTAAAATGATTTTTCTATATCCGGGACTCTACGCTAACTGTAGAAGTTTTAGTAACGCTGCTTGTGCTCTCACTCATTTTTTCTTATTTTCCTTTGATTAGGATTAAATTTCCCCGCAGATATATAATAAATATATCATAATTTAACTTAATACACCAGTTTTTCAATTAATAATAAATTTATCAATATGAGAAACTTCAACAGCTGCTAAATTCTCAAAAATATCAACAGACATTGTCATAAAAGCTATTGTCTGTTGTAGGTTTCATAAACTATGCAGCTGTCGAGGTTATCTGCTTTGAGGCAGATCGAAAATCAGTAAAAACATAATCGGTAATTCCCATACTAATAAGCCATATTAAAGAACTTTATCTAAAAACTATTTTAGAATACCATTTCGTCGACAAGAAGCTTCCTAATACCTTCCACTACAATATTGTCCGTTGCTATATCAGATGCCGTTAGACTAAGGAGTATCAGCGATAGAGCTTCTCATTGTCGAATACCGCAGGAAATTTCAATGCAATGCGCCATGTGACAGATTTTATGTCATTTTACTTAAAGTACTAAATTTGTAGAATTTATTATACTATAGTTCATCACAATTGAATAAGATTGACCACATAGACTGGCATATGGCCAATTTATCCGAAAATATTGGCAAGACCTTGTGGACATCTCTCTGATCGGAGGTACAACAATTTTTAAAACCATCAAAATTATTAGAAATTCTAAATTCTGTAAAGTATAGTAAAGTTAATCACAACTAGATAAGGTTGGCCATGCAGACTGGCAAATAGCCAATTTATTCGAAAACATGGGCAAGATCTTGTGGACATCTCTGTAATCGGAGATACAATAATTTTTATACCAACAAAATTATTAGAAATCCTAAATTCTGTGAAGTATAGTTTAAAACGTAGACTGGTATAAGGCCAATTTATCTGACAATATGGTCTATCCGAGGATATGTGCAAGACCTTGTAGACATTTCTGCTGTCGGCTATATAAAACTGTTAAAATAATCCAAAATTATTAAAAATTCCAAAAACCGTGAAATATATTATAGGTAATCATAATTAGATCGGCTTAGTGATATTGACCAGTTTTTGGCTTAGCTATTCTAAGAAATGTGCGGGCGGGGCCTTCGGGACATTTCCAGGATCGACGTTATATAATTATTTAAACCATCAAAAATCAGTCAACATTAGTCGTGTTTTTTTATTCTCTCCGGATAGCTGCTATCGAGAGCCGTCATTTTTCTACGCTTAAATTTAAATTTGACGCGCTATTTATTCGTAAACTAAACTTATTTAACATCAAACTATCATTTTTAATTCAATTGTTTACCAAAAACTTCATATAAAAAATATTTGGCTCTACCTATTTATGCGGAGCGCTATCGGGAGCCACTTTTTATATGACGGCTCTCGATAGCAGCTATCCGGAGCGAATAAAAAAACACTACTTTTTAAATTATCTGAAATATAGTAATGTTCAACATAATTGGATGCTTGTGGTTAACGAGATAAACGGATGGTCCAGCTATCTGAAAACAATGAAAAGAACCTGTTTTCTGATGAAAAGAATCTCTTTGGTGGTAGGAAAAATCCAAAATTACAAAAAATTTAAATTTTCATATAATTTAAATTCCAATTGGAAAAATTGCTAATTTAACAGTGTAATTTTTTGTTATTTTTTTTAGCATAAACTTCACACTCACATAATCCACAGGGTTTCAAATAATTAATATTTAAAAAAAAGTAACTAAAATAATAAAAATAAAAATATTTATTTTAAAACAATATGACTGATTGCCTTCGATGCTATTTAACTTCAAAATTAAATTATTTATTTTGCAAAAATTATTCATGTGCTTCTTAAATTCACGTTCGTTAGAAGGGTAATGTTGCAAAAAATACCGAACAAAAAATTCCATGGTTTGAGAAATTAGTTTCGGATATAGCATGTGAAAGTTATAAAAATAAGCTATTATGAGGGCCATAAGAACCAAAAAATTTTCATTTTCATACAATCTCCTCACTTGAATGGAACTTTCTGCAAACAAAATAAAAATATTATTTGAAATAAAAAAAAATCGTTGAGTTAAAGCATACTTAACAGACAACAGTATTTTGAGAATGGAAGGTAATTAGTAGGATACTTGTCGGAATTTGTTTTGAATAAGTTCAAATTTAGCGCATTTTTTTCAATTTCGTTCATTATGCGGAACTCAGTGATGTGCGACGTCAACAAAGGGCAGTGCCGACAATAATTCTTGATGTAATGTCACTTTGTCGACGAGTCAACAATAAAAAAATTAATTTTATAAATTGTTTTGATCTGTGCTGGGATGTTCTAACATCACTATTTTCGATGTTCGATACGCTTTATGTCTCTTATGTCTCTTTCATGAACAAAGTTGCCCATTATTTCGCTTCCTCAATTTCGCTAATCTATTGCGATCTCAGCCTATTAGAATAAATTTCTTTACTATCCTTTTTCAACATAATCGACAAAGTATCACAAAAATTGTTTGTAGTGATAAAGTGACGAATAAGAAATAGCAGGCTGAATCGAAAATACTTAGACAATAATAGGAAAAACGTCATTAAATAAGTGAAAGGTAATGCGATTTTGTTCTTGAAAAAAGAAACGTAAAGTGTATCGAATATCGAAAATAGTGATGTTAAAACATCCCAGGTAGTTTGGCTTCTATTGGAGGGGGGGATCAAAGTTGAGTAGATTAATCTACCAGCTCCGTAACCTTCCAGTAGGGTGCGCATCACGTGAGCTGTTCTGGTCTTGTCATTAGGCAGCTGCTTGATGGGTACAATTGTGTAAGGGGTAATCTCTTCACAATTCGCAAGTGTACGTACTGCCTCCTCGTGGTTACCACTGGTAACTAAGGCCACTTGGCACATTTTTGGCCATTTGGCAAAGGCTAAAGTACGGCGCTAAAGGAGAAAACCTTGACAAAAAACCCTGATCTAAGGTGGAACAGTATAAGCAGAAAGATGAATGGCTGATAGGTTAATCAGCCCAAAATATGCGGACTCTGGATACCAGGCACCCTCAAGTTTTATTTAGCCTTCCTGTAGTAAAGCTGGGTGACCTACAGGTGATTTGCAATTCCCAGCAACTCGTAAGAGTAAAATCAAACGAAATACGGGGCAGGAGTAGGAATATACGGGAGTGGGACAACCCTCTCGAGGTCCTTGAGCTCCAATGCTACTGTCTTTCTAGCGGAACTACATGCTGTAGTAAACATCTAGGAGGGAGAGCAATAAGCCCAGATAGTATGTGTCACATACCGGGAGGCAGTATTGTCAGGTTCATAAAGAACCTGAATACTGACGGGATGGATAATTAATCAGGGGCCAGCACAATAGATCTTTTAGGTCGCAGTGCGAAGTGGCTGATCGCCCGCATGCCCCCCCCCAATAATAATAATAATAATAGAACATCCCAGCATTGGTGGTTTCCAAAGTTTTTCCAGTAAATGGTTTTCGGATTGTTCGGCGCTGATCAAATTATATTGAAGATTTTGTACTATTAGACTATTTTAGTTAAGGAAAAATTAAAACTTTAGTTGACCGTTTTGGTTACAAAACCAAAACGGCCATCATACAATCAGATCGTAATTTCGTTAAGCGATTGTGGTTATTTTTTTTTGTTAGGTCAATTTCGTTGGTGGGTCTCTGAGACATATTTTAAATATTTCATATGATTTATTTCATCATTCCATTTTTGCGATTGTCGTTTTTATTTACACAGCAGGAATTTATCGAATTGGATCTCTTAAAAAAATCACAATATCTCAAAGTTACGATCCCCATTATTTCAAAATCTTCTCTTAATTTCTACTTGGTCTTCAAAATATTAAGGTCGAATGCTAGAAAATATGTTTATTGAAATTAGAATAATAGTGAAGTGAGTTTATATGTCTTTGACGGACTTAAAAGTGTAACGGTAACGAATTTGGAAATTTCATATTAGCTGTTTAAACTCAGAATTTACCAGTCCATTTAGTAAAATACCGTCAGTGCCGAACATAGTAAACATTTTTTTTCGATATGATCAATTGAGCTTACTTTCAATTTAAATCCAGAACTTATTCCGTAAACCAAGAAAAGTTAAATCGCCCGGAAAACAAAAATGGAAAATCAACAAAAATGCGATCAAATTAATTTGTTTTGAAATTGAGTCATTTTCGACGAAAAGTGATGACGACATAATGTTGACGCATTATTGACAGGTCAGCGTCGATAATAATTACTAAAGATACATGTTAAACCCAAAAGTGCATGACTGAGCTTTGACACAGCCCACTTGGGGTTTAACATAAATCTTTGCGAATGACCCAGCCCTAAACTTTTTCAATCTATTCAAGTCAGGTGAATACGGCGGCCGTAGGAACAAATCGACATTTTACTCGGAATTCAAGCTTTTACGGCACGGGTGTTGTGTAAGGGCGGAATAACTTGTTTAAAAATTCATACCGCACGTGGTACACTTTTCTGTGTTTCTTTGAGGCAATTTGCCTTCCCTCAGAAATTTCTTTCCTGTGGCAAAATCTAGATAACAATACATAACTATGCTGTGATGACTGTTCAGTCTCCTCATCTTACTATTTATCTTCTTCTTTATTCCGAAACGAAGTTTTCACAGAGAGAATTGTTTTGAAGGCTCGGCTTGAGCGAGGTTGTAGAATAATTACTACAATTCGGTTGAGTTCAACCCCAACAAATTTCAATCCAAATTTATTCACCATCCTTTGTGATTGGGCCTTCCAGATTCCCTAAGGTAGGCCCCAGTCGTTTGAGATTAGCAAACAAACAAAATCTCGTAAGCTGAATAAATAACTAAAGAATGTATTGAACGCAACGTGCAGCTAACTGTCTCGGTTATTTTACTTCACCGGCAGAGAAAACGTAATTTAGTTTTTTGACTTTTTCTAAACAATACGCATACATTTTCAAATGCGGACACCCCTTAAACCACACTACTTAGCTGGAAACATGAAACAAAAACCAAATGTTTGTGAAAGATTTTAAATAAAAAATAGTTTATTTTAAGAATATGAAGACGCAGGTATTTCTCGGTGATGCCATAATACTAAAAGGGTCGTCCCAAATTGTCATCACACATGGAATGCGACCTGTCTCGGAGATTCGTGAAAATACACATTGCATTATACCACGGGAAATCTAGAATCTGTAAACATCTTTTCATTAGCTTCTTCCATCTTCCAATATAGCCCCAGGTTACAGTTCATGAAGGCAGATTATCGTTTTTATTTTTTTCTTGAATTTTTTCCTTTTCCGTTTTCAAATTTTCCTATTCACATTACAATTTTATTACTGCATTTGTTACGGATTCGGTGGCCGATATGTCAAATGTTCTATAAGGAAATAATTTCGTCAAATTCTGTAAGGATTCTTAATTATTGGGTGGCTCTAGCTCTCGGCAGTATTTTCGACGTCCGACTGTTAGTGTTCGTCAGCCAAAGTATACTGAGAAAACAGTTAATTACTGTGCCTCAAAAATAATGGTATGTGGGTGTTTTTTCATATTAAGGTGTAGGTCCCATATACAAAATTGAGGGCATCATGGACCAAAGTATTTAGTACAAATTTCGGAAAATTTTATGTTAGTTTACAGTAGCGAAGAAATAGCAATAAAATGGATCATCCAGCAGGATCCAAAGCACGCGAGCCAAAAGGTCAAGGACTGGTTTCATCTCAATAGGGTTGAGGTCACGGAGTCATAAAGAAAGCTATGCACGATGCTAAACTGACCAATAATCATCGGCTTTGGGAAGTTGCCCAAAACGCTTGACTGACAATACTACCAGTTTCTGAACTAAAATAACGTATTACTCATACTTATATTAAGCATTACAATGGAGTAAAACAAGCATTTCTAGAGCATTATAAATAATTACTCCGCAACTTCAGAAATCACCACTACGTACTCTCGTTACTTTATTCTAAAATTCATTACGATTAGATCAAAAAAAGTCTTACACTCGGTTCCTTAAGATTACAGTTTTTAATGCTAATTTTACTCATTAAGTTATGTTTGAAATGTTTCCGTAAATGTTTTTTTTTTACAATCTTACTGTGGAGGGCACTATTATTTTATAAAAAAAAAAAATGTTTTTGTATTTTATGCTAAATTATAATCGTCAATTCTTATTTTTATTTACAGCGTCGACAAGAAGAATTAGAACGAAAAGCAGAAGAACTAGATAGAAGAGGAGAAGCGCTACGCAGCGCTGGCACAGAGAGACGCAATAATTGGCCACCGCTACCAGAAAAATGTTGTGTCCAACCATGTTTTTATCAAGATATAAATGTAGATATACCAACTGAATTTCAAAAAGTCGTCCGCAAATTATACTATCTCTGGGCATTTTACGCCTTAACCATGAGCGTAAATGTGATTGGTGCAATGCTATTAATGTTTTCTGATGGCCAAATTATTATGTTTGGCCTGGCAATATTCTATTGTTTCCTATTTACGCCAGCATCATTTTTATGTTGGTACCGTCCTGGTTACAATGCTTTCCGTTCTGATTCTAGTGTTAATTTAATGATTTTCTTTTTTGTATTCTTTTTCCAAACCCTTGTCACAATATTTCAAACAATTGGTTTACAATCGACAGGCACATGCGGTTTTATTGTTGCGCTAGAACAATTTCATGGTTCAGTTGGACAAATATTTATCGGTATATTTTGTTTATTAATTGCGATATGTTTTGGTATATGCGCTGCCGCCTGCCGGTGATGTTATGCTATTAACAAAAATTCATTCAATTTATCGTAGTAGTGGCGCAAGTTTTGCAAAAGCACAAGCCGAATTTACCAATGAATTTGTTAGTAATCGTCATGTTTAACAAGCTGCTGCATCTGCGGCAACAGCCGCTGTTAATACTTCACTTAATACACCGCGTTACCAGTTATTAAAAATTTAACAATATAAATATTAATAATACATAATAATAAAAATAAAAATTAATTAATTAATAATTTTCGTTTAATTATGATGATTATTATTTTTTATTTTTATTTTTTAACTTTAAAAATAAAATTATATTATAAAACTACATACGTACATTGATGAATATATAATAAATTTTAATAATGTATTTTTTTGTTAATGTTGATGCGATGCTCTAATTTTGTAAGGTCTCATTAGTTCTTCGAAATGTTGGAAGATTATAATTTTCGCGAAAAGAAACGGCCACTCTTTATATCTTCAATGCTCGGAATATTTTTTATGGCATTAAAGTATTTTCGCTGCACTGCAAAACAATCTTTCATTAGCTTTAAAGCTATGTCTCGATCATCAGATGTTTTATGCTTCTTTTAAGACAACGTTTGTAAGAACGTTTGTTTCGACTTCATGCCGTTCACAGTTCACCGCAAAGCATTTTATTCGGTTGCCAGTTTGCCCACCTTGTTAAAGTTAGTCGAAAGATTCCAGCCGAAAGTAAAAATTCGATAATGCAGATTTTGTTATTTACATTCGAAAGTAAAAAATTTGGTGGTTGACAGCCAAAAATAAATAATGATTACAATAAAAACTATTGTAAATAGTCTTACGTGGAAAACTTTGTTTAACCTAGTCGTTGAAAATATCGGAAAATTAGAAAGATTCACCAAATTGAAATAAAATCAGCCACTAGAGTCTACATCTGAAGTTAAACTGTTTTTATGTGAATAGCTATCGCATACAATTATTCCGTTCAAGTTTCCCGTAGGAAATCACGCAAAATTCGATTTTCCAAAAATCATTAGAAATTTTTTATAAAATCAGCCTCTAGAGTGCTATGTCTGGAGATGAGTAGCATTGTGTTGTCAAAAGGCATGGAAGGAAATAATTTCAGTTCAAGTTTCCCGTGGCAAATCTCCAAAAATTCGATTTTCCAAAATTTTAAAATTTCCAGATTTCCCACGAGAAAATTGAACTGAATTTTTTCCCTGTGCTATTGACAAGTCACCTCAATGCAATCCATCTCCAGACATAACACTCTAAAGGCTCATTTTATACAAATTTTGTAATGATTATGGGAAAATCGATTTCCCACGGTAAACTTGAATTAAATTTTTTCCTGCGACAGCTATTGACAAGTCACATCAATGCAGTTTATCTCCAGATATAACACTCTAGATGCTGATTTTATACAAATTTTGTAATGTTTATGGGAAAATCAAATTTTCCGAGATTTCCCACGTGAAACTTGAACTAAAGTTTTTTTTTGCGATAGTTATTGACAAATCTAACAATGCAATTCATCTCCAGACAAACCCATGTTAAACTTGAATTGAATTTTCTTCCTGCGACAGCTATTGACAAGTCACATCAATGCAACTAATCTCCAGACATAACACTCTAGAGGCTGATTTTATATAAATTTTCTAATAATTTTTGGAAAATCGAATTTTCCGAGATTTCCCACGGGAAACTTAAACTGAATTTTTTTCCTGCGATAGCTATTGACAAGTCACATCAATGCAATCCATCTCCAGACATAACACTCTAGAGGCTGATTTATTCTCGGCTGGGATGTCAATAACATAATCTGCATTATCGACTTTTCACTTTTGGTTGCAAACTTTCGGCTAACTTTAACAGGGTGTGTGTCTTGTAGGTTAAAACTATAAACCGTCCTGTAAATTTTCTGAGGTTTCTCCTAGAAAATTTTTATCTTCAATGGAGGTTTCAATATTATAGGCCTTTCCTTTTTCGATATAAACTTGAGCATAAGGTTTTCCATACTTATTTGGATTATGTGTTACATATTTATTTTGATAATGTTTAGTTGTATGTGATTTGTTGTGAAATTGTTTTTGGTTTTTATTAGAAGTCTCTGGTTCGTTTTTAATTTGTTTATTACTATTTTAATTGTTTGGACTATCTAGATGGACTATTTGGGTACCGTGTAAAATTTCTATATGGTTTTTTGTACTGTTCAAGTGTTAAACCTTTCAGTGATTTTATGTTGGTTTCCTTGACAACGTGTACATAAGCATCTTCTAGATTTTTAGGATCTCTTGCTCTGAGCCAAGTTCCCAGCGGTTATTTTAAACCTGCCTTGAATATATAGTCAAGCCTGTGCTTCGACAATGTTGTAATTGGTATTCAACTATTTCATCTGTAAGGTCTTTTATTTTTAATTGATTTGACAATAAACTATTTAATGAACATATTTTATTCTATAGTAATTTAGGTTCCAGATTCTATTTGAATGGTCCGTACAATTCGAACAATAAATTTGCCTTATCGCGTTTGTCTGCGAATTGCCAATGAGGTGTTTTTGGATCTTTTCCCAGTCATTCGATATATTGTGGTTTGTTAACGACTGGTTGGCTTTACCAGTAATCTTTTGTCTGATATTCCTTTGGATTACCTTGAAACAATCCAACTCTTTTATGTCCGTACATAGGAGAAGAGTTTCGTCCACTGATTTAATGAAATTAAATATTTGTGATTTGTCTCCGTCAAAGGAATTTAAATTTTTGGTGATGTTATTCACTTTAAACAATTCTATCACTTTTTCCATTTTTATTTTATCTTTGTACTTTTTAAATAATTTACCTAATGCTATTCTTTGTATCGGAGAACTAGCTTTAATATAATTTTCTGGATTTTCTACAAATCCCTGAAATTCGTCTTTATTTGCGTGCTCCTCAACAAAGCTTTGAAACGTAGGTAGTTCCATATTATACAATTTTACTTCGTTTTCAAGATATATAGATTCACTATCTGGATTATTTCACCCGTTCTGATCAGACATAGAGTATATAAAAATGCGCTCTGTATATTTAGATTCATTAACTAATAATTTTAACTGTAACGTGAAGTTCGGTACTTTCGTCACAGGAATGTAAATGATTTTAAAATATAATTTTCTAAATAGCATTTACTGAGTGGTAGCTAGTGATAACGTCTAACAGCTTATTCTAGCGCCGTATGTTAAAAATGTTTTACAAGCACCAACATTGGCACTTGGAGAATTAAAAACAATAATTTTACGCACATTAGCTTTAGTTGAAACGAAATATATATATAGGATATATGAAAATTTTGTACTTTGCTAGTAGTAACATTTTGTCCATTACACTTATTTTTGGCGTGCACTCCTTAAATTTGTGGTATGTTAAAAAATGTCTTCACTTTCACAAGTAATTATTATATGTAAATTATTTTCCAACTTAGTTAAATTAAGTTTTACTTTATATTAGTTTTATTTTAAGTTTTTTTTGTTTATCAAATGCAACAGTTTATAAATGTATATATCACTTGAATTTTTTGCTTAAGGATGTTTCAATTGAATATTCTAGGTATTTCCTTTTGGGGTGCCAAAGTAAAATAAATAAATAAAATAAAACAAAACTAACTTTGACACTATAATTCGCTTCATACGTATTTTACATTTTAATTATTGTGTACAAGACAGTACCACTTGGTGAGCAATAAACTCGCAGGAAATTTGAATAGATGTTTTTCTCGTCCTGATATGGTTGCTCACGATGTTTCGTTCAATTAAAAATGAGTTCTTTATGAGATCAAATACGACAATTTATTCTATATTTAATTTTTCTTTTAATATAACTTTTGCTGTATTAGATATTGACGCCGCTGTGGTTTCGAAGATAAGGGGAGAGAAAATAATTTGTACCTTTTAATTTGTGCTCGAACACAAAAGCCTTTTCGTTGTGAATTAAATGCCACAAATCAGATGTCGCGTCGAGCTCAAATTCGAAGACAAATTTATTATTTTAAAATTCGACTATATATTGACATTTACTGTCAGATTGATTCGCGCGAGACGTCAACAAATAATAATAATAATAGCCAAAATCTAAGCTAAGTTCACATTTTATAATAAATTTACTATTTAATTACTAATTTACTTTAATTTTTGATTGAGTATCATCAAGAAAACATTAATTCTACCAATATACAATTATAATTAGTGATTAAATTAAAGAAATAAATTTTAAAGAAATAAAATTATGTTGTTTGTAGTTTATCAATTTTTCGGTTCAGGTGCAGTTTTTGTAGAGCCCAAACAAATGTTTTTAACTATGATTATACTTATGCTTAAGAATATTATAAAATAACATAATTTTTGTAATTGCAATATAGTAATCTAATTAAAAAAAATACTTACAATAAAGTTCCAATGAGTTTAAATTTATTACTTGGAATTTATTATTTTATGATATGTTTATAACTTGTGGACTAAACCAATTGACTAATAAACGTTGTGAGGTGATTTTTTATAAAAAATTGTTCTTGTCAATGAAGGTTTTTGGGAATAAATAACTTTAATAATCGTTTGACTACAATTCTAGCTGGAATATATTACCTCTAAACTTAGTGGGATGGTACTAAATATAAATTTTCCAAGCTTATTATAAATATTTTTCGTTAAACATTACAAAACTATAAACCGTTTTTAAAATATTTAAATTGTTTATTTTCCGAACAAATCAAATTAAATTACAATTATAGTTATTTACTAAAAACTAAACCCCAAAAATAACAAAACTAAACAAAAAATCAAAATGGGATGGATTAAAATAGTATAGAGTTAAAACATTCTTACTAAATTGTATAGAGTATGAGTATGGATGCTCGGAAGTGAAAATAATTTGTAAAGGAACAAAGAAAACCAGTTATACTACTACGTACCTAAGTACCTGAAATAATTTTTATAACGGTTCTTTTAAAACATACACACACATATTCTTATGTACTTATATACTTTGTCTAGCAACTGTGAAGGATTATTATTAATACTCTTATTTTAATGTCTAAAATCGTTAACATTAAAATTTGCTATATGTACATACCTTTAAGGGTTGTACAAAAAAAAAATGGAAAATAAAACTCCCGTGTTCCTTGTTTTTATACGGCAGATTACTCGATTTGAAAATTTTTCTTTTGTAATTAAATTTAATTAGATTCGTATTAATCTGTAATAATAATTTTAATTCTCAATGCTGAAGGCATGGATTATTGGTACTAATACCAATAATAAAAATATAATTTTAGATGAAAAACTTTTATTATTGTGCAAAATTGTTGTACTAGAAATTTAATCGAATTTTCCCTGTGTATATTGCTGGGGTTGTATTTTGTTTTTGTTCATGTTGTTAACAAAAATTTTCATGTTTCCGTTTTCGAAAAAAAAAAAATAAAAAAAAATAAAATCTGGAATATTCCGCGCGCAGATCGGAAACGTGACATGGTAATAAATGGTTATTTAATTATTGTAAACATGACTTTTTTGTTGTTTTTTTTTATTGTTATGTAATATAGCAATTTTTGGGGAATGAAAGTATGTTCGTGTTGTGTCGTCAAATCCAACATTTTTTTTTATATTTGATGAAAGACTATGATTTTATGTTGTAATATTCATGAAGGTGTAAGCAATTCAGTATTCAATTACTAAATAAAGTATGTCAAATCATATAATGCTGGAGGAAGCTTTTCCTATACGAGTATGAAAGTCTGTCTTTCTTTTGTAAATCGAATTAAAATTATATAAATAATTTTAATTTAAAAACAAATTTATTGCAAAAATTTTAATATAATTTTGTGTTTTTTTTTTGTTGTGAAAAATGTAATTGAAATTCGGTTAGAATCTAACATATTGTTGTTGTAAAGTAGTTTGAGTATCCAGAAATGAAAATCAATATAAACATTTTTCTGAAGCTATGAATTTAATTTTATTTTATTTTTATTTTTTTTTACAGAACTCTCGGATTGAATTTACCAAAAATAAAAAATAAAATAAAAAACGAATTAATGGGATTTTAAATTACAGTTTTTCTGTTCTATACTGCATACTAGCATTGATTGTAAATGGATAGAGGGAGAAATTCGAATTCGATTGGAATGAAAATTATTTTACTTATGGAATTTTCATTTATAGATATTGAACAAAAATCGGAACTTGGAAATGAAACGATTGAAAATTAAATGTTGATGATTGCATTTATTGTTTTATTTTTCTAGTTTTCAAATCTCTTTTGTGTTATTTCGACGGTATTTGATTTTGTACTAGTTTTGACTTTTACAACTACAAGTTATTACGAATTGATTATGCATTTGAGTATGTACTTACGTACAATGTAGTGAACAGTTGAAACATCTGTGTATTTTCACATATCAAATCAGTATGACAGCAGCCTGCGGACGAAATACTTCTATAGTGTTTAAAGTAATTTATATTAATCAATCGAATACACTTAACTTACTTATGACCGAATTGAAGTTCTTAGCACATAACAAACATTGAGCGTGTTTTTTTATTAGCTCCGGATAGCTGGTATCCGGAGCAGCAAATTTTCTGTTATAAAAGTTATGTTTTACAAGCTATTTATACATATAAATAATTTATTTAAAACTAACCTATAATTTTTAATTCAACTTTTTAACTAAAAACCTATAAAAAAATATTTAGCTCTACCTATTTATCTAGAGCTGCTATCTGGAGCTGCTATCCGGAGCTGCGCTATCCGGAGCAAAGGGTAATTTGAAATATTTTTGAGTTTTGTACAACCCTAATTGTGGCAAACTTCATTTTGGTTTAAAAATTTTGATAGATGTAAAATTCAAATGTCATATGGTTGTATGACGTTTCTTCTAAATAAAAAATCATCGGGAGATTGGTGAGGAATACGTTAAAGTAGAAGCTGCAAAATATTTTTAAAAACTGGAAAGCAAAACGATAATCGAGATGCATCGTTGTCGGAAGGTGCCGAAGATGAATATAAATAATATTTTAATGAAATGGACATGCCTGGTATAAAAGTCAAGTCGATTCAAAACAAAGAATTACTGTACGTATTCTACGTATACGTGAAGACACAGCTTAATATCACAGAAATTTGAACCCCAATTCGGGATATTATGATCCAACACGTTCTATGAGGGATATTCCTGATCCAAAATCACATCCTGGGGCCCTATTCCCGAATTCCACATCCATTTTCCACATGCAGACCTTGTTACGGTTTGATAAGTGTATTTTAATGATGATATACATATATGTACGAGGAACAGCACAGTAGACAATCCAGTTTGGGGGACCAAGATTATTGACCTCGAACCCAATACACCAATTCCCTTCAGTAGTCAAGTTGCCCAGACTACTCCTAGAAAGGAACTGGGATCAGGAACGAGTCCGCACCCGGTCATCGCTGAACCCCTAATCCGGTCATACACTTCGTGTCGCACGTTGCCGTGGAAGAAACCCTAGAAATGTATGATGGACGAACTGGACTGTCCGCCGCGTGTCCTCGCTCCTCCCGCAAACAGATATCTCCGCCGACATCACCGCGGCTTGTTGCTCTGACTAGAATCAGTATGTAGGGGTGGTGATTTGATGATGCCGCACGGAAACTTCAATTTAAGCCGCTATGTTATGTTTTGCTGCATTTTTTTTTTTTTTGGTTGACCACACTCAACACTCACTTACCTGAAAGTGAACTTGATGAACTAAAGCACACACACATATCTTCACTCCCACCATCGCTCCCTGAAAAAAAATGAATCAACAACACATGATGGTTTATATTACGTTATAAACATGAATTGTATTATAAAAAATTATCTTTGGTGTTATGACATAAATATTTGTTGTTTATATATATTTTTTCTTTATTTATTGAAATTTAAAAACGCCGACACGCAAAACACTGGACATAAATTCTTTTGAACGCCCTGCTGTAGATCCGTATTGACACAGCGTGGTAAGTTGAAGTGGTTTACAGGTGATCTCCGGATGAAGAGCTCTACCTCCGCAGATCCCTAGAAAGATACAAGAGAAACAACAACAAAAAAACGCCCGCGCCACACTAAACTGGTGTCTACGGTCCAAAAGCCAACCCTCACCGAGACTCAGACCAATACCTGCGCGGATCTTATGATTTTCCTTTCCTTTGTTGAACTGCCCTCCTTTGCAGGAACTGCACTCCTTTGCTTGAACTGCACTCCTTTGCTGTAACTGCACTCCTTTGCTGTAACTGCACTCCTTTGCTGTAACTGCACTCCTTTGCTGTAACTGCACTCCTTTGCTGGATGCAAGGTATGGAACAAGGTACTCCCTTGTTTTTTTTTTGTTGTTTTCTTTCCTTTTTTTTCCTTTGTTTTTGGACCACACTGTTTTTGTTTCGTTTTTTTTTTTTAAGACCACACTGTTTTTGTTTTGTTTTTTTTTAAACCACACTGTTGTTGTTTTTTGGTTTTAGGTTTAGCCGGTTAGTCTTAAAACTGGTATTATTATTCGTTTATTTTTATTTATTTATTTATTTTTTTTTTTAAATTTTTTGTATTATTAATATGTATTTATATAAAAAAAACAAAATGTGCCCTGAATGAATAGGCTGTGGCCAAAACTTCTTTGTGGCTCCTGTGTATGTCTTCTTGTGGTGGCAGATCCGTGATCAAAGAGAGCGAATCACATTATTCATCCGCTTTTATACTTTTTTTCATGGTACAACAATAACATGGCTAAAAAAATGTTTTTTGGTGATCATCACGCCTCTAAAGGTAAACACCTTGAACATACAATTGGGTACGCAACCAAAAAAAAGAAAAACACAAAAACCAAGCCAGTCACTGTCATCTACACAAAAGTTACATAAAACAAAATATACCACAATACAGCACCAGCTGGCGTTGGTGATTTTTTTTTGTTTTCATTGTTTCGGTCGGTGTGTGGTGATTGTTGTGACATGTAAGCTAGTTTTGTTGTTGTGGTTTTAATTAATTGTGAAAATTTTAATAATGATTATAATAAGTTTTATTTCTTTCAGAAAGTAATGAAAAACAAAGAAAAAAAAGGAAATTGAATCGAGAGTAAAGTGAAAAATAGAAAATGAATCAGATAAGTATAAAAAAATTTAATAACAATTGCTTTGTGTAACTTTGTGTATTCTTGTGTTTTAGGTTAGACATCCAGCTGGATGTATAAAATTATGTAAGGTCAACTTGTTATTATTTCCCGTGTGCGAATGGATACGTGATGTCACCCCAGAACGGATTAAATAATTTGGAATAAGGTATATTTCATGAGTTTACTTTAATTAGAATGTGATTTTTTTTTTTTTTTTTCATTTACAGATGCTACAGTCGAGGAAATTTTTGTACGGTGCGTGAAAAAAAAAAAAACAAAAAAAAATCGGTAACAACAAAAAACAATAAATATGAAATGGAAAATTAAAAAAAAAAAAATGTAGGTGTTTTATTAAATCAGGACGATGCCTTGCATCGTAACAACCTGTCAAAATTCATCAAAACGTTCGAAAATTTTAATTGGTATATAAAACACTTGATACATGGCCATTTTCCTATATGGAGAATTTCTTCTACCTGCTTATACCCATTCGAAAATATTCCCTTAGTACCAAAAAAATTCCATTTTTATGAATTTTGACTGATGTCCACATGTAGAAAATGGATGTGGAATTCGAGAATAGGGCCCCTGAAGAGTAAATAATTTTTGTTCACTAAGTTTAGAATTAAATAAACTAATTAATTTTATTATTTTAGAGTTGAGTTGTGTACTGGAGACATGGAAAAACATTCTAAAGCAGAACTATTTACTTATGAAGCTTATGGTAAAATATTCTCGAAGTGGAAATATCATTAAATGACAAGAGAGCCAATATGAAAAGATGTACATATATATATATATTTGAATAATCACTGAATATATTAAAAATAATCCAACATGTATTTATGCTTCTTATCTTCCACGATTTCCAGTAAGGCTAATTTATTTTTTTCAAAGATTCAGTTTTATTATATCACAATTTAAATCGTCACTTAAATCGTTTGCTTGCTGTTCGTTAAACAACCTTGACATGTTACATGATCGCAAATTAAAATTTTGTACAAGGTAATTCCGCTGCCGCTAGATAGTAAACATTTTACAGCAATCCGAGTAACAACCTTCGCCTATTTCCCTTTACCTTTCACAAACTCTAGCCTTTTTAATATTTTTCATGGCATTTAATACTAATAATTTAAGAAATGGATACTCGATATTCAAAAAATGAAAAACAGCTGAAATGGATGAAATTTATTCAAAGTGTGCGCCAAAATTATTGGCTTTGGTAGCTCGCGTTTTTGATCGTAGAAAATGTTCACCAAGAGATAGGTATTCAGGTCTTTTGAATCTAACTAACAGAGACTCTCTATTTTTAGTAGTATTTTAAACTAATTGAATTTATTGCAAATCCCGGTGCAGAATGGGCCTATCTAGGATGGAATAACGCCGCAGTTATGTCTGGCCAATTTAATGGGGTTCAAGCAAAATTAAAAAGGCTAGAGTTTGTGAAGGGGAAATAGTTGAAGATTGTTACTCGGATACCTAGCGGCAGCGGAATTACCTTGTACAAAATTATAATTTGCGGTCATGTAACATGTCAAGGTTGTTTAACGAACAGCAAGCAAACGATTTACGTTTGTAAGTTATATTCGAAGGAGTATACTAATTGTGATATAATAAAACTGAATCTTTGAATAAAATAAATTAACCTTACTGGAAATCAAATCGTGGAAGATAAAAAATTTTTAAGAAGCATAAATGCATGTTGGATTGTTTGTAATATATTCAGTGATTATTCATATGTACATCTTTTCATATCGGCTTCGAATGATTTGTTTCTCTTGTCCTTCAATGATTTTTCCACTTCGAGAATATTTTACCATAAGCTTCCCAAGCAAATATTTCTGCTTTAGAATATTTTTATATATTTTTATTCTCCTATATTTTTATTCGTCATACAACTACATGAAGTTAGGTAAAATTTTAGTTTTTTGTTTAATAGCGACACATGTGTGTAATAGCAAAACTTTCAATAGACATTTCCCATATGCTCCCGATAGCTTGCTTTTCGGAGCTAATAAAAAAACGCGCTCAATGTAGTAGTGTGAGTAAATTAAATTTAGGGGATTTTTGTATCGTTCAACAAACGATGAAGTGAATAAAGTTATCAATAAAAATCAAAAATCGAAAAGTCATATGATTTTTCTCGAATGTCCGTTATATGCACTTGATTCAAAAATAATAAAATGGCCGGACCGTAGAGTCGGCCATATAAATAACAGGCAGTTTTTCCATCAAATATTGTATGATTTTGCGCCGATAAAATTTGTTCAAAAAAATGAAAAGTCCCAAAGTCAAATAATTTTTTTTGGAATATCCTTAGTATTTACTTGATGTTAAAATTATCAAATGGGCGGTCTCTATAAATTTGCATCAAGTCCATACAACGAACATTCGACAAAAAACATGTGGCAGCACCATCGTGGAATTACCAAGGCACCAATATCGAAACGTACAACAGGTAACACCAATATAGAGCCAATAGCTGTGCATTTGCTTGGCAGTTTGACGAGTTCCCAAGTGTCGTTTTCCTGAAGCGAGGTTATTTCATTCGTCATCGCTTTGATCCATTTATCTTTGTTGAAACTTGTAACGGGTGCTTGTCATCCCAGTTTCAGTAAATAAACATAAAACTATTCTTAACACATACTCGTACGTGTGTGCATAAAATTGTTTATTTTTTGGTGTTGTTGCTATTTTCTTTTGCGTTTATTCGTCTGAGGTCATTGTCAACTGGGTTGAATTCCATCAGGTGAAAACACTGTTTTTTATGCAATTTGGGCAATTCATGTGTTTACACATGGAACAAAAACGAGCCAAATATTTGCAAATATTTGCATATTAGCTTATCAACGAAATATTGGAGGAAGGAAGAATGCGTTTTTCGGTTGATTGGCCGATACAGAAAATAATTTTTCTTTTTTGGTCAATCAGCAGAAAAATTGTATAAAAACTTCGCCAATGTTTTATTGGGGGCATTCAATTTTCTTTGTTACATTGAGTTAGAGATTTTTAGTTGATTCACCGAGTAAAGCGTAAATTTTTTACTTTATAACGAAATATATAAAAAAAGTCTGTTAATTTAAAATTTTTTTTTGTTTTAAATTGGGGTTAAATCATATATACTGGTAAGTATATTTATAAAAAAAAAATGATCTGCTAATACAAAAGGGCACCGACTGGTCCGAGGTCTGTTGATAGCCTCGCAAGAGGCAGGCAAGGGAACGCATGGTGTTAACCACCACATTCGCCTTTCTGTCAACAACGTCTGCTAGTCTATTACAATACTAACACACAATTAGGAACCAGTGGCCACTCTAACCGCGGCCAGTGGTCAAATTTTATTTTCGTAAATTTCAAGCTTAGGGTAGCCATGCTACCCTAAATCCGGGGGATTTAGGGGGGGGGGGGATTTTTTTGCTGTTTTACTGTTTTCATCCTCCTCTTCTCCGAGTTGCAATTAGCAGCTCACGTTTTGGGTGCTTTAGCTCCATCAACAAATTATCCTAAATTAAGCAATATGCTCACAATGTTCTATAGACGGTAGACTAGATCTTACTTGCGATACCTTACTCACTCCAAAATCCTCTACCTGGCTCAGCTGCAGGAATCATGCCGCCTGGTATCACAAGCAACTAAGATAAAATCGATGTAATGAGTGGAAGCTGGCTTTCAGCCAAACCCCACTCGTTACAAACTTGACATTGCTTTTTTAGATGATCTTGGTTCACCATTAAAAGCAAGGAAACCAAACTGTGCGTTACCATTTCAAATTCTGTGAGCAATCTTTTTGGTGGAATGGCTTTTGTCGATCGATCAGGTCGTCGCTCCTGCACTCCACTGTTTAAATTTGCTGGTTTATCAGAGTGATGTGGCATAATTTCACACGAACCTTCATTGTTGTCAATGCCATCATCGATTAGCTCGGTTTCGGAAACTTTAGGTGCGTTACTCAACGGAACAATCGAAATTTCGACATCAGCTTATGAAACTTCCCCGCACTTATTTGTTGGAATTTTTGATGTTCGTTTCAACTTAGTGCCATCGCAAAATTTAACTATGACTATTTTATTTTTGCCCATTATGTAACATTTATAAGCTTTCGCGCCTCCATGGAAAACCCGAAAAAATGGCCTCTTCCGCCTTCGGATCCAATTTTCTTCGATTGAAATCCTGGATGCGAACTAAACATTTTGCTCTAAATCGTTGCAGGTTTGTGTAGTTGTGCTTTCTACCGTCCCAATATTGAAATGGGGTACGATCAATACCTTTACAGGGTAAAAGGTTTTGCAAAGACTTTGCAGTAGTAATTGCATCGCCCCAAAATTTGTTGGGAAGATCAGTATTAAACAGAAGACATCTTGCCATCTCCACCAGCGATCTGTTTTTCCTCTCGGCGACACCGTTTTGTTGTTGCGAGTAGGGCGCTGTGCGTTGGACTTGAACGCCATGTGATTTAAGAAATTGCTGAAATTTCTTCAACAAATATTCGCCAAAGCCATCATTTCTGAGCACTTTCAATTTTTTAATTTAACCAGTTTCGCGTCATTTCGAAGTATTGTTTGAAAGCATCGAAAGTTTCTGATTTTTGTGACAGCAAATAAATTGTTGTGAAGCGGCTAAAATCATCGATGAATGCTAGATCATACTAAGCTCTACTGGTCGCCTCCTTTGAAAATGGTAGGCGGGACATTTTGCCCTTCACACACACATCGCAATCAGTGGTACACATGGAACTACATTTTTGTATTTTTATACCGTCGACGAGCTGATTATTTGGCAAATTTTTGATCAAATTCATGTCGCGATGGCCGAGAACCCGATGCCAATCATGAATACACATATTTGTTTTATTCTGAATAAAATTAATGGATTGTTTTTCACTTAACTTATATAAGCCGTAGATGAAGTTGCCGAAGGCGAGTTGATCACCGCTTGCTAATAAAATTTCATATTTATTTTCGGTAAACTTAACATGCAAGCCTTTTTGTGCCAAACGCTTCACCGAATTGAGATTACCACCAATCGATGAATAATACTCAATATTCACTAGTCCGCGACCCGATGACATGATCCTATTTCCATTCGATTTAAGTCCAATTCGGAAAATAACTTCGCGTCACAACAAGTATAGCACGTAGCACCTGAGTCTAAAATCCAACCAGTAATTTTTTCGATGACAAGGAACATGTTATTATTAAATTTACCGATCATATTAGCATTATTTGTACTTTTATTGCATTCTTTGTCCTTTAACCACTTCGCGAACTTGCGGCCATTTTTCTTCTCATGACCAAATTTCTTGCAAAACGCACACTTAAGACCTTTGCGAATATGCTGATTGTTGTTTGATTTATCGGAAGACACTTGCAACGCGGCTGTCGCGGTCTAGCCATCTCTCTCAATGCGTCGTCGGTATTTTTGAACGATTTTCGATCGAACGAAAGAAGAGGTTAGTTCATCCTCTTTTCGGGCTTCGAGTGCGGTAATAAGGCTATCATAGCTAGTTGGTAGCAATCCCAATAATGTTGTGGACATCAAAAACTTGATTTTTATGTCATTGTCTAGAGACAAGAGTTATTGGAAAAGTTCAATTACTTTCTGAACATACTCCTCGATATTGGCGCTCTCATCGGCTCATTGCTTCATTATTGTTCGGAGAATGCGTACACGGCTACCAGCAGAATCCTTTCCGTGAAAATCTTTTAGCATATTCCATGCCGATTTGGCATTTTTGCAAGCTTGCACGTGTTGCAACTGGCTGTCATCAATTGTGAGAACAATTGTAGAAAATGCGTTTTCATCTGCTTTCTTCCATAATGGGGTAACAGGAAGTAGTTCTTCTTCAATGATTGCTGTCCATACGTCTTTTTCCTTTAATAGCATTTCAATTCGGGATTTTCAATTAAAATAATTGTCACCATTCAATTTTGGAATGATGTACTTGTCCGTTGAGGCAGCCATGATTTTAATTTTCGGATTTTTATTTTTATTTTGTCTCACAAAAAAAAATTTCACCAAAACTACAATTCAACTTTTAACCACAAGTGATCCCTGGGCCCATAACCTGATGGAATCGGAATACAAACAAGTATTTTAGTTAATTATAATTCGGATGATTCAGGATTAATATTTTGTTTTATACAAAAGTTTTTACGTGTGTTGTACATGTAGAAAGTAAGGTTACAGAGTGAATGATAAGTCAACAATACAATAAAATGATATACCATATAGTAATAGGGAAATTATACAATAGAATGACATGTAGTAATATGAATATTACACTTCTAACTAAGTTCTTTCTATCTCCACAAACAAACAAACAACGGTGAAATAGCACCAGTGTCTATCAAAGTGCTATCATTATAGGTGGAGTGTCCCGAAATTTGGTTTGCTTAAGTAGGGGCGCAATTCGAGACATGCAAAGTGAAGTGTGATTTAACGAAATTTAACATAATCGTGGGGGAGTCGAAAGGCACGTATTAGCGCAGATATCGGAGGTTATATTAAATCCACCTGCTCAAGAAAAATATGAAAATTTTAAAAAATGTGTTTTGGAGGTATATAGTATAGTTTCTCCGAGCAACGAAAAATGCGAAAACTCTTATCAGGTGCCGAACTGGGTGATCGGAAACCTTCACACCTTTTAAACGAGTTACCGTAGCTTGCTGGCGCAAAAATCAATGTAGATTTTCTTCGAACCATCTGGCTGGAACGACTTCCACCACAAGTACGAACAATTTTGTCACCGAGTGAGGTTCCACTTAAAACAATCGCGACATTAGCAGATCGAATCATGGACGCAGCTGGTTCCTCTACATTTTTTATGGTCAGTGAAGATGTGCCGCCGTCAAATGCGACGAATCAAGTGGAAAAACTGACACAGATGGTAAGCAATATCGAGGGAAGAATTGAGATGATGGACTTACATTACCGGCAACAACGGGCCAGATCACGAGGCCGATTGCAAAATCGTCAGCAATCGCCTAGTCAATCACGAACGCCTAGCCAGGATGAATTATGTTGGTACCATCGAACCTACGGAGACAAAGCAGCTAAATGTCGAGAGCCTTATTCTAAAAGACAGGCGCCTAGCGTAACCTTTCCAAAAAACTAATAGGGAAGTCGCCTAATACAGACGCGGGTCGTTCAATAGCGCGACTTGTCGCTATTGATAATTTAACAAAATCGAAATTCTTAGTCTACACAGGCGCGGATGTTTGAGTGCTTCCGCCTACGATCAGCGAACAGCAAAAACCTCCAGCAGCGGCCAAACAATTTGCAACTAACGGTAGCGAAATTGAAACATAGGACACCAAACGTCTGACTCTCTCATTAGATCTACGAAGAAGTTTCACCTGCGGGATTTCAGCAGACGTTACTACATCGATCATCGGAGCTGATTTTTTACGCCATTTCGAACTCTTGGTGGACATCAAAAACGGTCAGCTGATCGACAGTCTGACCAAATTATCAGCCAAGGCAGTTCAACAAAGGATAGGTGAGCAAACTTTGAAAACCTATGATATTAATTCCGAGTTTGCAGATTTATTGCACGAATTCCGCGACGTAACTGTCTTCACGAATACTAAGAAAGGTAAAGTTAGTACGACGACTCACCACATTACAACGGCAGGTCAGCCAGTCTGTGCCAAAGCACGAAAGCTGTCGCCCGAACAACTTAAGTAAATAATTTTTGTTCACAAAGTTTAGAATTAAATAAATTAATTAATTTTATTATTTTAGAGTTGAGTTGTGTACTGGAGACATGGAAAAATATTCTAAAGCAGAACTATTTACTTATGAAGCTTATGGTAAAATAATCTTGAAGTGGAAATATCATTAAATGACAAGAGAGCGAATATGAAAAGATGTACATATATGTATTTGAATAATCACTGAAAATATTAAAAATAATCCAACATGTATTATGTAGCCAATAATTTTGGCGCACACTTTGAATAAATTTCATCCATTTCAGCTGTTTTTCATTTTTTGAATATCGAGTATCCATTTCTTAAATTATTAGTATTAAATGCCATGAAAAATATTAAAAAGGCTAGAATTTGTGGAAGGTAAAGGGAAATAGGCGAAGGTTGTTACTCGGATTGCTGTAAAATGTTTACTATCTAGCGGCAGCGGAATTACCTTGTACAAAATTTTAATTTGCGGTCATGTAACATGTCAAGGTTGTTTAACGAACAGCAAGCAAACGATTTAAGTTTGTAAGTTATATTCGAAGGAGTATACAAATTGTGATATAATAAAACTGAATCTTTGAATAAAATAAATTAACCTTACTGGAAATTAAATCGTGGAATATAAAAAAATTTTAAGAAGCATAAATACATGTTGGATTATTTGTAATATATTCAGTGATTATTCATATGTACATCTTTTAATATCGGCTTCGAATGATTTGTTTCTCTTGTCCTTCAATGATTTTTCCACTTCGAGAATATTTTACCATAAGCTTCCCAAGCAAATATTTCTGCTTTAGAATATTTTTAGATATTTTTATCCGGTTTTTTATTCGGAAGAAATGTCATACAACTGCAAGAAGTTAGGTAAAATTTTAGTTTTTAGTTTAATAGCGACACATGTGTATAATAGCAAAACTTTCAATAGACATTTCCCATATGCTCCCGATAGCTTGCTATCCGGAGCTAATAAAAAAACGCGCTCAATGTAGTAATGTGAGTAAACTAAATTTAGGCGATTTTTGTATCGTTCAACAAACGATGAAGTGAATAAATTTATCAATAAAAATCAAAAATCGAAAAGTCATATGATTTTTCTCGAATGTCCGTTGTATGCACTTGATGAAAAAATAATAAAATAACCGGACCGTAGAGTTGGCCATAAAAATAACAGGCAGTATTTCCATCAAATATATGCATCAAAAAAATGAAAAGTCCCAAAGTCAAATGATTTTCTTTTGGAATATCCTTAGTATGTACTTGATGTTAAAATTATCAAATGGGCTGTCTCTATAATTTTGCATCAGGTCCAAACAACGAACATTCGACAAAAAACATTTGGCAGCACCATCGTGGAATTACCGAGATACCAATATCGAAACGTACAACGGATAACACCAATAAAGAAAGGTACAACAGGGGCCCTATTCTCGAATTTCACATCCATTTTCCACATGTGGACATCTGTCAAAATTCATACAAATTGAATTATTTCGGTACTAAGGGAATATTTCCGAATGGAATATAGTTTTTCTTATGTGCGTCCGCGATTAACACGTTTAAATATATCGACGAACAAAAAAGATTTTAAATTCTTAACGAGTGTTGAACTACGAGTCTTGCATCATTATCACCGATCATCATCATTGTTAAATTGTTACAAATAAAACTTTATACTGTGACGCAATTAGCGTTTTTCATTTTTAGTGAAATATAGCTACACGTACACACTACCGCACGATTATCGCCATTTTTATCAACTTCGCCATGGTTGATCTCACTACACTTCGAGCATACCATAGCTTATAATTGGTGAATCCTACATTACTACAGCGATCTCCATAATTGGTGACAACCGACGCATATTTTAAAGTGAAATTATCAAATAAAGTTTTATTGTGAGTGAATTCGACAGTGCGCGATTTCTTTTTTCGCATATTAAGTGTATACAGTACGAGCACGCGGTAACAAAGCAAGTAACGGTAAAAACACGCGTAATTGTAGGCAAGAGAAATCGGTTAGTTAATATACTATTATTAATTATCAAACGATATATACTTTTGTTGTCGGTCGACAAACACGAAATAACGCTTAGTTTTTTGTCAATTTATACCGATTCGATTTATACAAGATATGTCTGAGGACGACGAAAAAAACGTTCACAAAACAAGCAACGGTGAAATAGATAGACGCGTGTCTATCAAAGTGCCACCATTTTGGGTGGTGTGCTCCGAAATTTGGTTTGCCCAAGTAGAGGCGCAATTCGAGACATGCAAAGTGACGAGTGATTTGTCTTTTGGAAGTATGTAGTTTCTCCGAGCAAAGAAAAATGCGAAAACTCTTATCAGGTGCCGAACTGGGTGACCGAAAACTTTCACACCTTTTGAACGAGTTAACGAAGCTGGCTGGTATAAAAATCGGTGAAGATTTTCTTCAAACCATCTATCTGGAACGACTTCCACCACAAGTACGAGCGATTTTGTCAACGAGTGAAGTTTCACTTAAAACAATGGCGACATTAGCAGATCGAATCATGGACGCAGCTGGTTTCTCTACAGTTTTTATGGTCAATGAAGATGTGCCGCCGTCAAATGCGACGAATCAAGTGGAAAAACTGACACAGATGGTAAGCAATATCGAGAGAATAATCGAGATGATGGCCTTACATTACCGGCAACAACGGGCTAGATCACGAGGCCGATCACAAAATCGTCAGCAATCGCGTAATCAATCACGAATGCCAAGCTAGTATGAATTATATTGGTACCATCGAACCTACGGAGACAAAGCAGCTAAATGTCGAGAGCCTTGTTCAAAAAGACAGGCGCCTAATGTAACCATTCAAAAAAACTAATAGGCCAGTCGCCTAATACAGGCGACGCGGGTCGTACAATAGCGCTATTGATAATTTAACAATGTCTAAATTCTTAGTCGACACAGGCGCGGATGTTTCAGTGCTTCCGTTTACGATCAGCGAACAGCAAAAACCTCCAGCAGCGACCAAACTATTTGCAGCTAACGGTAGCGAAATTAAAACATATGGCACCAAACGTCTGACTCTCTCATTGGGTCTACGAAGTAGTTTCACCTGCGGGATTTCAGTATAGCAGACGTTACTACATCGATCATCGCAGCTGATTTTTTACGCCATTTTGAACTCTTGGTGGACATCAAAAACGGTCAGCTGATCGATATTCTTACCAAATTGTCAGCCAAGGCAGTTCAACAAAGGACAGGTGAGCAAACTTGGAAAACCAATGATATTAATTCCGAGTTTGCAGACTTATTGCTCGAATTTTGCGACGTAACTGTCTTTACAAATACTAACAGAGCTAAAGTTAGTACAATGACTTACCAACTTAAGACTGTTCACAATGAATTTCAATTCCAATGGATCGGGGAATAATGCGCCCTTCCAAAAGTAGTTAGTCAAGTCCTATGCATATGGTCCCGAAAAAGAACGGCGAGTTCAAAGCTTGCGGAGATTACAGGGCGTTGAATGCGAGAACGATACGAGATAACAACCCCGTCAGTTTTATACAGGATTTTACTCATTTCCTCGATGGGACCGAAATTTTCACGGTACTTGACCTACAGCGTGCCTACCAACAAATCCCGATCGAGCCAAACGACATACAGAAAACGGCCATAATTACACCTTTCGGATTATACGAATATGTTTACATGACTTTTGGGTTGTGTAATGCGGGCCAGACGTTTCAAAGGGTTATTCGATATTTTTATTGTTTCGAAAACACCGGTGGAGCATAGATGTCACGTCAAGATGGTACTTCAGCGATTATCAGAATACTGCTTATGCATCAATACAGCGAAATGTCAATGGGGTAAAACAGAGGTACAGTTCCTAGGACATCTGGTGACATCTAACGGCATTAAGCCAATACCAGAAAAAGTATACAAGCCATTGACAACTTCCCGAAACCGAAGACAGCGCAACAACTAAAAAGATTCTTGGCCATGATAAATTTTTATAGAAGATTTATACCACACGCCGTTGAGAATCAGATGACACTGCAGAAACTGATAGTTGGCAACAAAAAGAATGACAAGACCATGATTCCAGGGACAGACGAATCAACAACCGCATTTCAAAATTGCAAAAGTGATCTACGAAACGAAATATTGCTTGCAGATCCGAAACCGAAATCCAAATTATCACTTTACGTCGACGCATCAGATGTGGCAGCAGGCGCTGTCCTCCATCAACAAGATGAAGCAGGAGTTATCCAACGTTGGATTTCTAATAAAAAAGTTAACAGAATGTCAGCAAAGATATTCTACGTACAATCGTGAACTTCTAGCGATGTATCAAGCAGTAAAACACTTTCAGAACATGGTTGAAGGACAAGATTTCTGCATTTATACGGACCATAAACCATTGGTTTTCATGTTTCGTCATCAGAAACTAGAGAAGGCGTCACCGCGACAGGTCCGTCATATCGACTACATTGGGCAGTTCACAACCAAATTTTTCTCGTCGCTGTCAAAGGTAATGTAGTAGCGGATCTACTGTCAAGAATCGAAATGATTGAAAACAACGTTATTATCGATTTCAACGCAATAGCAGAGGAGCAAAAGAGGATCCTGAATTAAAAACCTTATTGGCAGGTAATAATTCTAATCGTGTTCTAAACTATTTTGCCATTCCAGGATCTAAAAGAAACATTGTGCTGTGATGTAACCCACCAGTTAATCAGACCATTTGTACCCAAAAGGTTCAGGACTCTGATACTAATTCGACTTCACGGTTTAGCACATGCAGGTATTAGAGCAACGAACAAATTGTTACGACAAAACTTCTTTTGGCCCAGCATCAACAAGGATTGCAACGGATTTGTAAGAGCTTATCTAGCGTTTCAACAAGCTAAAGTTCATCGACACAACAAAACGCCAGTGTCCGATTTCATCGTACCGGATAGCCGATTTCAACACGTCAATATGGATATCGTTAGGCCATTACCGATCAGTTCAGACAAGCGTTATATTTTGACATGTATCAACCGTTACACTCGATGGCCAAAGGCTTTCCCGATGTCTGACATGACAGCTGAGACGATCGCACGAGAGTTAATATCAAACTGAGTCCGAAATCTTCAGAGAGTGAACGAGATGTTTCGAAATTAACCATCTTAAGACGACGCCTTACCATCCCCAGTCGAATGGGATGATCGAGAGTTGGCATCGAACGCTAAAAAGCGCATTCAAAGGATACCAAACTATCGACTGGATCGATGCATTACCTACAATACTACAAGGGTTGAAGTCAACGTTCAAAGAAAGCATCAAGGCAACGCCATTAGAATTGGTATATGGGATGTCACTGCGGCTACCCGGTGATTTCTTTCACGAGGTTTCAGCAGGAGAAAACGAATCTGAGTTTCTGAAAAATCTAAGGCGAATGATGAACAAACTTAGACCGAAACCTGCAAGCCATTACGACCGGTCGAAGTTCTTTGTGCAGAAGCAGTTAACAGATTGCACTCACGTTTTTGTGCGAAACGACGCGGTGAAAAGTCCACTTCAGCCACCTTACGACGGACCATACGAGGTTGTGCAACGATTCGACAAGTATTTCAAAGTCGTTTTTTCTTAGACGATCAGCCTATCGAAGTGCCAGTGGAGAAATCACACGACAACGAGCAACCTACCCAACCTATCGAGGTTCCAATGGAGAAACAGCACGATGGTGGACGTCGTGTTCAGAATCCTCTCCGTTACCGATAACCCTCCGTTACCCTACCTTATGGCCGACGCCAGGGACCGGCCATTTGATAATTTTGTATCGAGTGGTTACGCAATTATTTATATGTCCGACTTCATGGACCGGCCATTTGATAATTTTTAAATCAAGTGCTTACATCGGACATTCGAAAAATAATCATTTGATTTTTGTTGAACAAATTTCGTCGGCAGGAAACCGTACAACATTTGATGAAAATAATGTTTTTTATTTATATGGCCGACCACAGGGGCGGGCACTTGATAATTTTTGCATCAGGTGCGTGTAACGGGCATCATTTCGCTTTGGGACTTTTGATTTTGTTAAACAAATTTCGTTGGCCGAAAATCGTACAACATTTGATAAAAATATTGCTTCTTATTTATAAGGCTTACCCCTGAGACCGGCCATTTAATAGTTTTTACATGAAATGCATACTTCGGAAATTCGAGAAAAATCATTTGACTTTGGGACTTTTAATTTTTATTGAGGAAATTTCGTTTGAACATTTGATAAAAATATTGCTTGTTATTTATAGGACCGACCCCATGGCCGGTCAGTTGATAATATTTTCATCAATTGGATACAACGGAAATTCGAGAAAAATCATTTGATTTTGACTTTTGATTTTTGTTGAACAAATTTCGTCGGCGAGTAATCGTACAACATTTGATGAAAATACTGTTTGTTGTTATATGGCCGACCCCAGGGACCGGCCTTTTGAAAACTTTTGCATCAAGTACATACTACGGACATTCGAGAAAAATTATTTGGCTTTGATATTATTGATTTTTGTTGAACAAATTTCGTCGGCAGAAAATCGCAAAAAATTTTGATGAAAATAATATTTGTTGTTTATATGGTCGACCCAGGGACAAGCCATTTGATAATTTTGGCCTCAGCTGCATACTTCGGAAAGTCGAGAAAAATCATTTGACTTAAAAACTTTTGATTTTGTTGAGCAAATTTCGTCGGCGGAAAATCGTACAACATTTGATGGAAATAATGTTTGTTGTTTATATGGCCGACCCAGTGACCGGAAATTTGGTAATTTTTGCATTAATTGCATACATGGGACAGTCGAGAAAAATCATTTGATTTTGGGACTTTTGATTTTTGTTGAACAAATTTCGTCGTCGAAAAATCGTACAACATTTGATGAAAATAATGTTTGTTATTTATATGGCCGACCCTAGGGACCGTCGATTTGATTATATTTTTATCCACATTCATGCATATAATTTGTATTACCATTACAAATAAACATGTATACGTAACGTAGAGATTAAGAAGTTAAAAATTTATTTTTTTTTGCAATGTTCTTCACAGGCATTACCTATGAACCTTGAGGAATATTTTTAATTAATATCAAACCAGGTTCATATAACGATTTCAGAATCATGCAAAACGTTAGATCAATCGAAAGACAGATAAAAATAACAGGTTCATTATTTGTGAATATGAATTCGAAAAAACGTCTCGGTGACTCTCCCAACCTCTTTTCGAAATTGAGATTATCTTGATTAGCTTATCGCATATATTTTCGATATGGCAAGTAAAAAATTCAACGTGGAAAAACGGTTATTGGAAAGTTAATGAGCCAAGTCAAAAACAGCATTAAGGAATATGGAGCATACAGAAAACCGAAAAAATACTATGAGGAACGACTCATAAACCTTCAAATACTTTAACAACTATCAAAATACCTAAAGGGCACAAAATTAATATGACCAATTGAAGGTAATATATGAATAAATCAAAACATCTCTTCTTGGCGCAAAAGATAAGGCATGAAAATAATATTCAGGCTATAGTACGATTGCATCGAGAAACCGCCGATGTTTCCTCATAGATATTGGATAAATTGAAATACCAGAGTCAGTGATTGTTACATTAAAATTCGTAGAGCAAGCAAAACGCTATAAGGCGATTTTCTTCAAATCGAATTTTCTGTGAAATGTATGGAAATAATCAACCAATTTTAATAAGGTTTGGCATATCAATTACAGACCTCGAGACCTATCATTAGACGTATCAAGAACCGTAATCGGAGCACAATTTCAGATTTTGGATTTTTAAACCCCTGAGTCGGCTGAGCTATAGTAGGGTGATTTCCTTCAAATCGAATTGTCTATTAAATGTATGGCATAGCAATTAAAGGTCCCAAAACCTATCATTAGAGGTATCAGGAACTGCAATCGGAGCCCAATTTCAGATTTTAGATTTCTATAGCCCTGAATAGGCTGAGCTATAGTAAGGCGATATTCTTCAAATTGAATTTTCTGTGAAATTTATGGAAATAATTAACCAATTTAAATGGAGTTTGGCATAGCAATTACAGCCCCTGAGGCCTATCATCAGACGTATCAAGAACCGCAATCGAAGCGTAATTGCAGATTTTGGATTTTTAAAGCCCTGAATCGGCTAAGCTATAGTAAAGTGATTTTCTTCAAATCGTATTGCCTATCAAATGTATGGCATAGCAATTAGAGGTCCCTAGACCTATCTTAAAAAGTATCAGGAACCGCAATCGGAGCCCAATTTTAGATTTTAGATTTTTATAGCCCTGAATCTGCTGAGTAAGGTGTAAGGCGATTTTCTTCAAATCGAATTTTTTGTGAAATGTATGGAAATAATCAACCAATTTATTTGGGGTTTGGCATAGCAATTACAGATTCCGAGACTTATTATTAGTGGTGTCAAGAACCACAATCAGAGCGTAATTGCAGATTTTGGATTTTTAAAGCCCTAAATTGGCTAAGCTGTAGTAAGGTGATTTTCTTCAAATCGAATTGTCTATGAAATATTTGTCATAGCAATTACAGGTCCCGAGACCTATCATTAGAAGTATCAGGAACCGCAATCGGTGCCCAATTTCAGTTTTTAGATTTTGATAGCCCTGAATCGGCAGAGCTATATAAGCTCCGACTTGCTAAAAACTAAAATTTTAAAAGCAACATTTTAGAAGCATGTTGCAATACGGCGAAGCTAGCAAATTTGGCAACGTTCACTGTGAGTTAAAATTTAAGCAGCCCACATATTTCTCGGCTGCATTGAGCAGCAATCATCAAAAAATAATGGCGAGTAGGTGAAGTATGTGGTTGAAACTGTTATTTTGCACAATATTTATAGTAATATTAAATTAGCATTTCTTGTTAATGTTTAATGTGAACGCAACCTAAATTTGTCAAACAAATTATGTAAAAATATTTTAATAATCGTGCAAAAAGTAATTCTTAATCATCAGCTCAAATGAATAGAAACTGTATTAAAAAAAATACAATTATCAAGGCATTAATAAGAAGATCCGAAATAGCCTTTTACAGTTTATTCAACAAATATATATATATATATATATATATATATATATATATATATATATATATATATATATATATATATATATATATATATATATATATATATATATATATATATATATATATATATTGCAACGAAAACCTATCCAACGACGAAAACATCTATGTATACCTACTCTCTTCGGTTTTAGGACAAGTACCGTAACTATTTAGTTACTTAACGCTGTCGAAAGGAAATTACCTGACTGCGTGGAACACCTCACCAGATATGAGCACAAACGGAGGTTGATCAGCAATCATATCAATACACTATTGGACTTACCAGCTTAACAGCAAGCAGGATTACAACAGGATACAATAACATGTAACAGTCAGGATACAGAAACATGAATAGTCATTTCAACGTATTTCTCTATGCTGAATGTGAATGTGGCCGCAGAACTTTACCCTATCACGTCATAATTTCGGGATATCCTAACCTATCAGTGCAAAAAAGGCTGTCTTTCCTATTTTAAACGCCTAAATATATTATCTATGGCCAATTTAAATCAAATAATTAGCGCATTTATAAATTCGCATATCGTGTTTATAGTGTGTGACAATAAGTTCTTACAAAAGTCTTAATACTTTGATTTATAGTATCTCGGGAACAGATAAAGATATTTAGACGTTTAGATAAAAGGGGATGGATGATACTTTACGAAGGCAACATTGGTTTTAACTGCTGAAATTTTTTAGCAATAAACATTAAAATACTGAAAACACATAAAAACAGTCTTTTTGAAATTTTTGGTTAGAATATCTCAAAATCCTGAAGCGATAGGGCAATTTGGTAGAGATGGAAATGTCGGAAATCACGTTTCTTATTTCGGTATCTGTTTTTTTGTTTGGCTGTGTTATTTAGTCATACAGTCAAAAGACTGGGCTAGCTTGGAGATAGGCATTTTAATAAGGAAATTAGATACTGAGAGACTTATCGCATATACGAATCAACGGTCAAATATCTAAAAGAAATCTAATCAATGGAAAGTTTCTTTGACATCTTGGAAACAATAGAAAGGCTAACAAGAAAAAGGATATACCACAAACCAATTCCAAGAAAACAACACGTGTTGTAATGACTAATCCATCTCTAAGCTGTGAGAGGGCGGCAAATAGTGCCATGAGCCCTCCTGCCGGAAGAAATGTAAATAATGTCATAAGGCTTATCATAGCTTACTCCACGACATTCAAAAGGAGCAAGTTAAGAAACCTTAAGCTACAACCTAGGCAACCATGCAAGCCACCGCCAATTCTATTCCAGGTAACATCTTATTGGCTATGTTGCTATTTAGTTTGGATTCTGATTGATTCAGTCTCCCAAGCCACTTTCATCACCAAAAGAAGTGGCAAATAATTTCTGGTTAACAAGAGGTAATTCTACTGCAGAATTAACCATGATAGTTCACTGAGAGATGCACCAACTGATTCAATTGCGCAATAAGCCAAATTAGGTTGGACCTTAATACAATTGCCAATCTAAGCATGATAATGACTCGTGCTATTTTAGAAGGTTCATAAAGGGCAACTCAAAAATTAGTGGACCTCTATGACCAAATATCTTAATAAGGCTAAAGCATTTAATACAAAAGACTACGAACAGTGGCGTAACTACAAATGTCGGGCTGCCCTAAAAATGATTATTGTACCTATGAGCAAGTAAAGTTTTAGTTAAAAACTTATTTTTTCTTATTGTCCAGCCTTCTATTAAATAAAAGTGTCTGATTTTGAGAGTATGATAACGAAATTTCTTGCAATCGAATCAATTCTAGCTCGATTTCTAAATATAATTTGAAAACTGTCAAGAATTTCAAAATAATCTCAAAAATGTCCAATTTTTAAATTAGTAGTAGTCTTTCTAAGTTATCAAATATCGAATTAACCGTAAGTATGTAAAACCAAAGGAAATCCCAGTCGCGCTAAAAAAATGTAAATAATCTCTATATTCTTGAATAATTTTGCATAACCTATCAAATTGGAAAAAATATCGAAATCGTAATTCAGATTTATATGTGTAAAGTTCCCACAAATCAAAGCTACGAAAAATTACCAAAATTCGTGTAAATATCGAAATATTTCTCAAGTATAACTTAATGTTACTAATACTATACTAAGCAAGTTAAGGCTAAGTTCAAAAAAGCAACTTGATGAATAATCATATTCTTCGAATAGGCTCTAAGATCCTCGGGTAGCATCGAACTATCAAATACTCCAAACAATTTTAAACATACTCGAGTAATCTTGAAAATCTGGAATATCCTGACAGTTTCGAAAAACCGAAGCACCAATTAAGTCTCGCACCATTCACGCATCCCATTTCCATGCTATACTCCAATAAACTGGAGGAATTTTAAAAAGTGGTATATGAAACGAGTTTAAGCCTTAATTTACTGTTTCCCGGTAATAAAAAAGTTTCGTTAAATGTATACCTTTACGGTATCTTTTGCAAATCGAATTCAACCTTTAATAAAAACTTGATTTTTAAAAGGTTGAATTTGAAGTGCGAAAGTGGTGAATTTTGAGGGAAAAACATATATTACAAATAAATGAACACTGAAAACACTAAAATCGTTATCGTTTGATGTTACGGCTTTGATTTAAAACGATTTTTGGGAAATTTTTTTGTATTCTAAATATCTGTCAAAACCTAAAGCCATTTTCATTTTTATGGTGTCAGCTTATACCTCGGCTTATACATGTAATTACTCTGAAGAAATTATTGGGCTAATAAATTATTGGACTTAAGAAAATATTTAGTGGCAACTGGAATGATCTTTTTTTCTCTAATAACTAGACCAGCGGGTTTTCGTCAAAATTTCTTAGAAATTTCCAGATTTAAAAATTTAAATGGGTGAGCTACTTTAAGCTTAATCGGAGCTACCATCTATCTGATCTTGACTTTGGACTAATATTCGAATGACTGATAATTCTCATGGGCCCTGATGTGGGTACCTAACTACGCCACTGACTACGAATATAACAAAGCTTACCCCGATTTTAAACAACAATTTATTCTGACTAGAGATTCATCAGTTATCACGCCTCTTGGACACTAAACTAGACGTAATTAAACTTTGCGACGAATGAGGATATGATATATGAACCGTAGAAAGAGCCAATTATACCTTCACTTTATCTTTACCTTTAATTTATGTTGGTAGCCGGACACAAGCCTCTAATCTTGATCAAGTCGTCGAGGAAATACTCCAAAATTTTATGATGGAGACTTGATCTAGAGGACTACGACAATTACGCAGTCTTTATAGAGTTTATAACATATTCAGAACTGTATCTAAATGAGGGAACGGATAACACTACACGTGAATCAAAAGAAGTCGCGGGAAACCCCCCAAATGATAATAGTGACAAAATACGAACAATCCACTAAGCGGACACACCAGACACCTACTTTATTCACTCCGCTAATAGACCAATTAATTACTACAGGAATCAGTTAGTCTTTAAAATTTCAAATTTAGACAGTATCATTTCTAAAGATACCATTACCAACCATTATTTTAAAAAAGCCTTCGAAGAAAACCACATCACCGCCTTTCCTTAATTTCCTAGAAATTACCCGTTTTGCTAGTTTGAAAAGGTGGCCTACTTTAAGTTTAATCTGAACACCAACTATCTAACTTTGACTTTGAACTAATATTCGAACGCTTAATAAATCTCAAGTGCTGCGAGTACCTAGTTACGCCACTATCACGCACCGATTCAACAAAGGTAACGTATACATGCCAGATTTTGGCCTAATTTTTTCACTGAAATTGTTATTTTAATGGACCGACGGATTTCCCAACAATGGACTGTTTTTCAACGGTCAGTTCTTAATAAAAATATTTTTCTTTCTTGTCGCTTGTTAAGTCCAGAAAATAGGAGAAACGAAATTATTTATTGATTTTTATTTATATCTTGATAATGGATAGACGCATCATTATTTCAACAAAAAACATTACAAATAGCTCCAACTATACCCCGCCCCCTCCCATGGAAATAAAGATTTTGTATGGACGGTAAATTGAGTTACGGTTTGGACGGTAAATTGATTTTCAAACTCGGCAGCAAATAATTTGAAGACAAGGTAAACTGAGTTTCGTTCTTTATTACAATTTATTGTATACGTTGGTGTTATTTTAATTAATATTATAAAAAATTACAATATTAATGTTTTCTTGTTACACTATTAACTTGTTGGAAAAAAGAAGTTGTTGATCCAAGGTGTCGAACGGAAGGAAGAAAGAAATTTTTATTTTCTATTTTGTCAGAAATAAATTTTACAATATACAATCTTTGATTATCAACCGAGTGGCGCCTTTACATTTAGGAATCAAAAACTTTTGTCGACTAAAGGTGGTCATCAGTGTTGGGCCGGCGTGATTATTAAACTTGTGTTCATCTATGAGTATAAGAGCAGCGCACCTTGAATTTTGATGCATTATTATGGGGTTTTTCACGTTGTACGGTGCTCACTATAGTCAATTCGGCCACCCACTCGCATGATACCATATTTGTTTAAGAACGGATTAAGCAATAACAAATGGCTGGTATAATGAACTTGTTTTGTAGTTTTGAGTGAGTTCAATTCGGAATGATAAAATTGAGCTTGCTCATACCTGCAGATTCTTCTCGTTGCTGAGAATATTTCTTCCATACTTAGATATTTTCCAATTGTTCTTACAGCTTTGGGTGCAGCTATATTGTTGGCAAAACTCCATATGTATCCGAAAACCAGTATTGTTTTGTGAAATAAGTTGAATTTGTTCATTAGTTCCACTAATTAGTAATTTTTTGTACTTCCTGTGAATGCAAATAGTTCGTTAGATTCTTCTACAACAGTTTCGTAGTTCAAATGTTGTTGTGGCCAGTGATTTTAAGACAGCCATAGCCAAGTAGGACCCTTCCACCATAATTCATGGGTTGACAATAGATTAGTTGTGAGTCCACGAGAGGCGCACTCAGCGGGATTGTCGCTAGTAGAGACATGTTTCGCCTCGACGAGGGTTATTTAACTAGGTAATTAAGGGGCCTATTCCATGTGCTAGCCAAACCTTTGTCATCATTGTTGGCAATGGCCAGTACTGACCCTTGAGTGTTGAGTGCGATTTCAAAAAAAATAATTTTGTAGAACTTTTATTAAACGAACGATTCGTATGGATTAGGCTAATTTAACTAGGTAATTAAGGGGCCTATTCCACGTGCTAGCCAAACCTATGTCATCATTGTTGTCAATCGCCCATATTGACCCTTGAGTGTTGAGTGCGATTTCAAAATATTAATTTTGTAGAACTTTTATTAAACGAACGATTACCTAGTTAAATAACCTTAATAGATTAAGGTTATTTAACTAGGTAATTAATGGGTCTATTCCATGTGCTAGTCAAACCTTTGTCATCATTGTTGGCAATGGCCCATATTGACCCTTGAGTGTTGAGTGCGATTTCAAAATATTAATTTTGTAGAACTTTTATTAAACGAACGATTCGTATGAATTAGGGTTATTTAACTAGGTAATTAAGGGGCCTAATTCATGTGCTAGCCAAACCTTTGTCATCATTGTTGGCAATGGCCAATATTGACCCTTGTGTGTTGAGTGCGATTTCAAAATATTAATTTTGTAGAACTTTTATTAAACGAACGATTCGTATGGATTAGGGTTATTTTACTAGGTAATTAAAGGACCTATTCCATGTGCTAGCCAAACCTTTGTCATCATTGTTGGCAATGGCCAATATTGACCCGTGAATGTTGAGTGCGATTTCCAAAAAATAAATTTGTAGAACTTTCGATGACTTTGCCATCATTGTTGGCAATTGCCCATATTGTAGGATCTTTTCAAGAATTGAATTTGATCGCTCAATGCTGCAGAAAAATTGAATTGGTCGCTTTAGCGATTCCAGTAAATGCTGACAACTTTAGTTGTGTCGGATGACTTAATCCCGTTGATAAATTTCTTGTTTTCAGTATCTTTATCTTCGATAGGCACGTCATCTAATACTCGAATACTCTTTGATTTCCACTTTTTTAGAGTAATTTCAAATTGGCTGAGTAACTGAATTAATTCTGCTTTTAGTTTAATAGCTTCTTCTTCGGTATTTGCACCGGTCATTATGTCATCAACATTAATATCTTTATTGATCAGCTCAGCGAGATGTGGTGATTTGTCACGAATGCTATCACCAATGAATTTGATCGATCGAATTGCTAGAAAAGCAGATAAGGACAACCCATACGTAACTCTGAGTAACTTATAATGCTTCATTGGTTTTGATGGATCCTTTCTCCATAATACTTTCTGATATTTTGTGTCATGATCAGCGACTGGTATCTGGCGATACACTTTTTCCATGTCTGATGAGAATACCACTTTACGTTCGCGAAACCGAAGCAGGATGGAAGACAGCGTTGGTTGAATAGTTGGGCCCACAGCGAGACATTTGTTGCTCGATTCTCTCCGCGACATTACCGCGGGTCCGTCAAAAATTACGCGTATTTTCTTGTTGCCATTGTATAGCCTTTTCAGCACGCCGTGATGTGGACGAAAGTTCCCGTTATCCGATAAATCCTTAAGACGATTGATGTTGGATGCAGTTGAGTTATGAATTTTTGCCATAAGGGATCACTTCACAAATTTGTTGTGATAACTGAAACCGCCTGTTTCAGATTGAATTGGAAAACGAAAACTCTTTTGACTTAATCACACGTTTTTATTTGAACTGGAACAAATCTCGACTAACCTCTATTTTTCAAACTCGGCAGCAAATAATTTGAAGACAAGTTGAAGACAATTGAATTTCGTTCTTTATTACAATTTATTGTATACGTTGCTGTTATTTTAATTTTAATGTTATAAAAAATTACAATATTAATATTTTCTTGTTAGACTATTAACTTGTTGGAAAAAAGAACTTGTTGAGCCAAGGTGTCGAACGAGAAGAATAAAGAAATTTTTATTTTGTCAGAAATAAATTTTACAATAAGGAAACAGTGACTTCTATGGGCTAAGATCTTAACCCAATTTTTACCCAAATTATAATGTGAATGATACAATATTAGTTTTGCCTTACAATCATTGTTATGCCAATAAATGACACCTGAACAATTTGTCAACAAAAAAGAGAATTCTACAATATCTTAAAGATAAGTAGCTGCATATTATTAAATATTATTTAGTTAATTGATTTGATATTATTTCTTTATTTTCAGGTGAATTATATAAACATCAACCTCAGCTGCTGCGATGGGATTATGACAGTGTCTCGCCGTTGGGTACACCTCAGCAGCTTCACTGAATTGTCGCGCAAACAGATTTTATCAGTCAATCGTTAGTAGACAAAAATTGTGGATGCACAACATACTAAGATATTTACGAAATAAGTTTTAATTTAATTTACAGATAAATCTTTTATTTATTGTATTTTATTGTTTTCTTAGTGATGCTTTGAGAGACTAGACTTGGAATGGTTCAGAAACAAGATAAATTGTTCGGTTGTTTTCCTTAAAACATAAATAAACATTCTGTTGGTTTCATTGAATGTTCCTTATAAAAGGCCTGACTAGCCATTCAAACGACAAAAACTTTTATACGAAAAATGTATTATTCCCAAAGCGATGCCCTTAACGGAGCCAGTTACAATCAATAGCTCACACTGGTACAGTATATATATAATTAAAAATGTACATTATAAAAGCGACAAATTTATTCAATTAATTTGTCAAATACTACCTACAAAAAAAAAATAAATAATTAGATCGATACATCGTAGTAAAATGAAATGATAAATTGACTTTTTAATTATATACATAACCGACTGTAAATCAATAAAAGCTACACACATACATAAAATATCAACTTGCGCTGTCACATAAATTATTCATTTACGTTTTAGATAATATCCCATTCGACAGAACGTGTAATTAAATTTTGAAATGAAAAGCTCGAAACCATTTAAAAATTTATGGACGGAATACAGAAACTTTCACGACATTAATTTTTATTTGTTGTATACAAAAACTAAAATTATCGTTTGCTGTGTACGAGCTTATTATAATTATATTAGATTAGAGTTTTTATTTTTAGAAAAATTAAATTAAAAATTTGTTCACAATGTAATTTTGTTAGAAATGTAATATACCATAGTTAACAAACGGATATGATTTTCATCAATTTGTTATCATTGTCGCGTTGACGATCTTGCTTCGAGATAATGTTTTCTATATACAATACCGAAAAATGTAATATGTAAGTCGACAAGTGGTATACATCTTTGATTTAGTACTTATACTATGCCAAAGCTTAGACAAAATTGAATTCAGAGTTGTTATAAAACGTTATTGACGTTACATTTTTTTTTTTTTGGTGAGTGCTTTACAATTTTATTATAGTAAATTGATTTAAAATTGAAAATTTATTATTTTCGAATTTCATTTAATTCAATAAAATCTTTGTAATTTTTCATGATTTTCTCAAATGTTATTTTATTTAATGATTTTATATTTAATGATTTTCAAATAATTTTGACAAAATGTGTACCAAATTAATATGTATGGTGATTTATGATTTACATTATTCGATGGCTATTGTAAACGTTTGTCAAGATGGTTTTAGACAAGTGACTTGATAAATGTTTATTTTGGACCTTCAATAGTTAACTAATTGATTTTGCAAAACAGAACTCATTCTGTCAGTTCTATACATTTCAAAATAATGAAATTTTCATTTATTTAGATAAATTTGCGATAAAATAACACTTACATATTCTAAATAGCTATAAATTTAGATTTGAAAAATGTAAATCTAAAATGGTTCAATAATGAGCTAGTTTGGGGCCTAAATTTTACCTTATGACGAGTCCGTGCCACCGCCCCGACCGTAGTCTGGACCGTAACACTCTATGCTTCAGCGATGGTCGTCCATGAATATACTCAGACATGGCTATTGCTTGAGTAAAATGCAATCATTATAATTTCGTGCATAAACTGTATAAGAAACTGACATGGAGAAGGCAAAAGGAAAGAGAGTGAAGAATATGGAAGGCCGTCAACCTTCTCCCGATAACGATGTGAAGCATCGGCTGAATACTAGAAGCAAGTGCAGTGCACTATAAATGAGTGATTAGCGACACAATTGTACAGTAAGCAATAAGAATATGTCCAACTAACCAGGTAAATATCAACAAAAAGTTTTTTAAAGGCGACTAAAAGTTTTTTGTTAAAAATGCGGAATACTTTGCAAAACTGTGCAAAAAAAAACAACAATGAGAAAAATTGGGCTGAAATCTAGCCCAATCAACCAAAAAATAATTTTTTTATTGTAAATTATACAAGTTGCGCCATTTACAAAAATTAAATTATCACATATCTCATGTAATCGTAAAAATCCGTTTGTTTAATAATGAGACTCCATTTTGTAATTTTTGTTAATACAGTAACCAATAAGAATATGTCCAACCCACCAGAAAAATATAAACAGAAATTTATAAAGGCGGTATAAAATAAATCAGTGGCGTGCTTAAAGTTTTCCGTCAAAAATGCGGAATACGTTGCAAAACTGTGCAAAAAAAGAACAATGAGGTAAATTGGGCTGAAATCTAGCCCAATCAATCAAAAAATAATTTTTTTATTGTATCTTATATAATATCTCATATAATCGTAAAAATCTCTTTATTTACTAATGCGACTCCATTTTGTAATTTTTTTTGTACAGACAAAAGAATTTAGGACTAAAGGAGTTGTATCTACTACCAATGTTTGATTGTTTGGAGTTAACAGAACTTCGTTTGATTTAAGTGGAGTTACCATAAATCATTCAGAAATATCCAGAACCATTCGGCTTAACGTATCTGCGTTACAATTTCATTTTACTGATTTATGAACGGTTTTGTTATCACACCCTTCCAAGTTTATTCTCCATCTGGCAAATCTGGGAAAAAAGTTTTTTAATATTGCAAAGCCATATCAGTGGTTTATGAACACTTACTATTTTAAAGCTTCATGCATAGATGTATATGGTCGAAAATAACAGATTATAAATTACAGATAGAATCATTTTAGTAGATCCGTTAGACTCTTTCTTATTTTGAAAAATTTGGGCAAACTTATGGTAATATCTTGCGAGACCAAGAAATGATTTTACACAACTAAATATTTTTAGCGTCGGGTAATGCTATATTGGGTTAACTGTAGTTAGATTTGGTTAATACCTGATGTAATTAGTAAATTCCATAAATAAGAAATTTCTGAAAAGAGAAATTGGCATTTTTCAGAAAATTACTCGAACTTTCAGATTCTTAATCCTACAACAAGATAAAACTTCTTCTTTAATTTTGATTGTGATCAAGAAGTGTTTTCGGAGTATTACGAAGTGCAATACTCATTCGACTATATTGATAATATCGATTTTCGGTACTAAATTATCTCTGTTTGCCGTCACTTTGATCTACAGAAACTTGATGGTAACCATGAGCAAGGTCGATGGTGGAAAAATAGTGAGAATAACTTAATCTATTCAAAATGTCTGTAATGTTAGGGAAAGAACAAATATCAAAAATAGTAACGTCAATTAATTTCCTGAAATATACAAGATGTGCCTTCCTTTCATTTGACTTTGATTTTTTTGGTACGCAAAGCAGTGGAAAGGTTGATGGAGATTTAGAATCTTGCACTATCATCCGTCATTAGCTTTCATGTCGAAAACTTGTTTATTTACCTCAAGTTCAATAACTTCAGGTAATTGATATAGCTTGCAAAAAAAGGACTAGAATGTGGTAAAATGTTAATTTGATCTGAAGTTGCGTCTGCGGCAGACAACTTAACTTCATCAAGTAGAAATACACCAATTAATAATTGACATACATATTGGGTTATATTTTCTGTGCTATCGGCAGATGGTAGACGGATATTAATTCTGAACTGCTTAGAAATTTTTCAAAATTAAATCAAAAATTAATTTTGCAGTATCATATCCATCGCACATGTCGAATCCCATCATAATCAGTTAAGAATAGGTTAAGTTCCATACTAGTGGGTCATACTCCAGATCTTCATCCAAAAATCATTTTACAATAATATTGCCATCCCGCATATCGAATTTCATTATTATCGATTTATAAATGGCCAAGTCCTGTCTGGCCAGATTCCTTCATCAAAAAATGAACACGTGAAGTAGGGCATGGAGATTAACCGGTTTCCGAAAAAATCGGATATGCAATTTGACTTGCGCCTTAGAAAATGGATCCTGAAATGATATTTAGGTGTATTTTTGGAATATGGTCATTTGGGATGGAACTTGCTTGCCTTTCTTCTAAGAAATTTAACATATTTTTTGAAAATGGGATTCCAAAATGAATTTTGGATAAAATTCTGGAATACGGCCAATTATGATCGAACTAGGCTACTCCTTAACTGATTATGATGAAATTCAACATGTATTTAATATTTTAGAACTTTATCCAAAAATCATTTTACAATCCCATTTCCATTGGACATATCGAATTGCATCACAATCGTTTAAGGAACAGCCAAGTACCGATGTAGTTGGTCATATTCCAAAACTTCATCTATTTCAGTTTTATCTAACTTTCTGTTGTCCCGTAGGTGAGTATTACACAAAAAGCTCTCGTTCCTTAAGGGTTAATAAACAAAATTTGTTCAAGTTGAAGTGTACATTGTTCAATTTGAAGTAAAAATTTTCAATAGTTGTAACTACCACATCCTGATATGGCCGTCCATAAATTAAAAATGAACAAAAAACTTCAGCATCGATAATTAGCTGATCCTTCATGTTTTAATAAGAAAACCGTTGACGGTCTCATCGGTCCCGATCATTTCTTTAATATTATGAGAAAAGGTAAATTTACCTTCCCCATAAAATTTGGGACTACAGCACAAAAGACTGGTTTTATCTGGATGCCAAGATGATGATGTTGAAAATTTACATAGTGTTAATTTAATCGCATCGAAAGAACCAGACTTAGATGTTCACTCAAAAAAGTTTAGGAGCAGGAAGAAACCATCTTTTTCGAATAACTCGTATAACAAGAATACAACAAATCTGGTAACCGATAACAGTAACAATACAACAAATCTGGTAACCGATCCTCGATTGGATCACATTTTTTAGAAAAACTTTAGGCTATCGTTTGCAAACATTCAAGTTCGGAATAATCATTATATACTTATGGAGTGACTCAACAGTTATTTTGTCATGGCTAAAACTCGGTTTGGACTGCGGAAAGGTCTTCGTGGAGATTACCCTTTTAATTTAGCTACGAGAGGTGTTAAACTAAGTAGTTACTGTCGAATGAGCTTTGGAGTCAAGGACCAAAATTGTTGTTTACGTGCGATGTATCTTGATCTAGTTTGATGAAATTTACGAAACGAATAAAGAGCGAGGTTTTGAAGTGATCAAGTCACTGTTAATTCCATATACAAATTTTACCATAATCGTTGAAATAGTAGCAAAGATTTCTAAACAATAAACCGGAATAATACGATAAGCACATTCAATTTAATTAGCTTCCGAAATAAGCAATTTTACCAACAGACAAGCAGTGAAAGTCGTAATCAGCATTATTAACATTATCTCGTTCATCGATCTAAAAGTCATATTAAGAATTTACGCCATAAAATATCCGCTGATCTTTCCGAAGGGTCGTAAGAGAATTTTCGTTACTTGTAATCTCGATTAAATTACTGGATTCTGGATGTACGTCAGGAATTATAAACGGAAAATGCATTACCTGTGTCCGACATGCAAGTCACACATCTTAACAGTTAGTGGTAAGCATACATTATCAACGGGCCAATTATACTAGTACCAAAGGTGGGATGGGCTCTAAACTAATCATAGGTTAGATTGTTATTTTCTTATGCTTTTGCACAAAAACTCTTCATATGCAGTAGCCGGTAAAACATTTATTATCTGATATTTACGGAGTATGCCAGACAGATAAGTACAACGATGAAATCCACTAATACGCAACAGACAATCAACTAAAATAGTCATTCATTCCACCGTTAGCAGCAAATTTTGGCGAAACTTGGAGTACAGTTCGAGTAATCAAGGCACATCTGATGAGAGTATTTCACTCGTCGCACTTAACGTACAAATAAGTTTAAACAGTATTGGTACAGAACGAAGATTCGTCAAACATAGATGCATTAACACCCTAATATGTTTTGATAATTGGGACAAGCTCGCTGATACCCGATTGCATTTATACGCAGACACCGATTTTGATACTGTCACGATGAACCCATGTTCAACAATTGATTCAGGCATATTGGAGGCAATATTCAAGAGAATATTTACGCAAGCATAAAAAATATGATTTGCTTCCATCATAATAATCCGGCTTATTTCACTCATTTTGGATATTTCAATAAGGATTTACATTGATCAGAATTATCATTCGAATGTACAAAATTGAAAAATTTGTTCATCGTTCACCAACATAAATTATGATGTTGCTTTACATCAGATGTTGCTTTACAAAAAAATATTTGGTGGTGCTCAATTTATAGTTCAAATAAACATCAGAAGGCCAAAAGTTTTCACTAACCCAAATTTATGAATTTTACTAAATATAGTTGGTAGCCTATCATTAAAATAATTCCAATCATTGAGCATCCAAATAGATTTCTGGTAATAACACAAACAAACAGTAAATTAAGCTCTAACCAACCAACCAAATAATGGAACAAACAAAACATGAAAACCAACGCCATACGTACATTCGTACATAAATGTATACGCTGTACTCTCGTACCTACTATAATAAAGCTTTATTGTCTGTTTATATAATTCAAAACCTTTGCACACCTTTCGATTTTTTATTTTATTTTTTTTTTTTTGTTAATTTTCATCCAAATGAAAAAATAAATATAATCAAACACAATAAACATGAGTTTTCATTTTCATTTTGCTTTTTCACAGCTGCTTTGTGTTCTTTTGGGAAAAATATGGAAAATCGAAAATAAAAAAATAAAAAAAAATTAAAACATTTTTTTGTTGTTTATTAAATATTTATTTATTATTGTTATATTATATATTTAGTGATAGATAATTAATCAAATTGACTAATGGATGGTGTTGTCTATTTTTGGTGTTAGTATTTTAACCCACTAATCCATATTTTTGTATAGGTAGTTTAGGTATATATACTATAAGCTTAATAGTACCTATGGTGAAATGGATTTATTGTCTTGTCTTCTATTATATAAAAACGGTTGGAATCTTGTCCATACAATGTATAACAATATATTACATAAATAAACCCCCAATTGGGGTTTATTTCTTAAGTCTATATACACAGTAGTGTTTAGAAATGTAATTATATTAATTATAGTAAATTATTTTATCTACAAGTTAGACAATAGATTAATGTTTATTTATTTTCACCTTTTTGTTTCTACAAAATTATTTATGTAAATTGACAATTTATTGACTGTACGTATGTATAATAATAGAAGCAGATAATAAAAATTGGGTTAATAACATTTGATTCGCTTTAGAATAAAAGCTTATATTAATTGATGGCTGCAAGTTTGTAAACATTTTAGCGAATTAAAACATGTTTTGTGATTTTTTTTTTTTTTGATTTCCAGTAAGCTACCGTTAGTGAAGTTGGGGCGAATCGGTAAATCTAAACTTTAATTTCAATTTTATTTACTTTAAAGTGGCATTTACAACTGATGTATCTGTCATAGAACCCGTTGTTTAGAAGATTAGCGAAATTTTCAATCAATCACGTAAATACACAGTAAGGCTATCATTTAATAATACCGCATTGCATATATTGTAAATATGGGTAACGAAGAGCTGAAAGAATTATTACAAATACGAGGTCAGTATTAGGTAAGTTCAAAAAAGTTAGATAAAGATGGCGAATGACCTAGCGATTTTAGAGCGAGAATGGGAAAATGATTAAACTTATTAAATTATCCGGAACAAACTTCTGATATAGACGATTTGGAAGACGTTGAATGGGTGTACATATTGGTCATCGGGAATCTTAAGCACAAATGTTCCTGAAGGTCGTCGATCTTAAAAGTCGTCAGATCGCAGTTTCTCAAAACTTGGTGAAATTAAATTACCACGAATTAGCTTATTTTCATTTTCTGAAAAGTATTCGCGCTTTCTTTTAGAGCTAATTAAAAAGGTTACGACAGAAAATGAGACGCAAAAAAATGTTGTTAAAAAAATTGTGAACATAACCACTTTTGAATCATGACATTAATTTCGTGTGTATAGCAGTGCAAAATAGATGATCTTTTGATAAAATATGAGCAGTTTGACGAAGTAACGTTTTGGGTTTCAATTGCTTGGACATATCACACAAACAAACAAGTTCATGTGGAGTAGACATAGCAATATTTGGTGACGACGCCATCATATCATGCCACACTAAGCTTTCAACGGGAACCATAAAACAAGGTTAACTTGATCCAGTCTAGCGTCGACTGTGTCGAAAATGGTAAATTACCTCACATATTGAGAATAATTTCTAGTCAATTGCCGTGCAATGCAGTTCGGATCGTGCTAGACTCTAGATCACAAGAATCTTATATTATTCCTGGACTGGTTACTTCTAATGTATAGTCACTAAAGGCAAATCCAAAATACTTTCCTTCACTCAACTAGTAACAAAAGCAGTTAATTGGAAATTGAAGCACTCATATTGAAAAATTGACTGCAGAATTTCCGTCTAATGATCTCTCAACAAATAGTGGGGAGTATTGTCATCATAATCGAAACTTACAATAATTAAGTTATCTTTAAACCAATTTTCTGTAATACGGTTTCAAATTGAAGCGATTATTATAAATTTACATTTTACATCAAATTTAAATATTAGTGTCTTTTATATTCAGGTCAACTCTCATGATTTAAACAAAATTTACTTTCTTTTCTAGCTTTATAAGCTTTCAAAGTTAAGAATAACCTTGAGACCAACAACGAATAATTTATCTTTAAATTAACATCGAGTAAATCGGTTTTATATTTTAATTAAATCGGTTTCATCATTCGATTGTCAACATCCGTCGAGTACAGACGTTCACAGTGTAAAACAAATTTAAAATAAAAACAAATAAACAATAGAAAGGGGGTACAAATCAAAAGCAATTAGCGCAATTTTGCGCATTACATAATATATATATATATATATATATATATATATATATATATATATATATATATATATATATATATATATATATATATGTATATATATACCTGTTTCAAGGTTGTGGAAAAATAATGGAAAGTTTAAGGCAAAATACGGCGAGGGTACAGTTCCAGAAGACAGATCCAAAGCCTACTGAGTTGGAAATGATGCAATTTGTGGTGAACGTGGGATTAACCAGTAAAGAAATACATACACTTTATCAAGATTTGTACGATCGGTGTATCTATATCAAATTTAATAATGAACAAAACTACCAACAATTCATATTGGAAAAAAGCTCATTGATCTTCACTTATACAAATGGAAAAACAACCGAAGTTACTGTGAAGGGTACAAGTGGTGTAATGCGGTATGTGCGGGTATTCAATCTACCACCAGAGATTACGGAAAAAACGTTGTGTGAGGCCATGCAACGGTTTGGCAATATATTATCAACCAGACGAGAAAAATTTGCTGCCAACTCGCTATTACCAGTATTTTCGGGTGTGAGAGGTGTTTATATTGAAATCGAACGGGAAATTCCACAATTTATTTACGTCCAAAATATCAAAGCAAGAATTTTTTACGATGGAATGAGAGAGAGGTGTTTTAAATGCGGCGAAGATAGTCATAAAAAACAAGATTGTCCGTTATTGTGCAATACAATCAACGAGTTGGCATTACAACAACAAACAATAACACCACAAGAACCAGATAAACAACTTTTACAAACGCAAACACAATCACAACACACACAACAAACAAGCACGTGCGACAAAAATACGCTACCATCTACTAACAATAAAGAACCAATTAAATATAGCGATGTAGCGAAAATCAACATGCTACACACAAAGGACGAAAACAAAATTGAATCTGTTAAAATGGTTAACATTAAAGATCATTTGCACACAAGAAAACAGCAAACCGATTCATCGTGTATGGATACGGAAAGCGAAGATGTGGAAGAAAATATTGGCAAGCGCGGTCGACCCGCCAAAAAAACAAGATACACAAATACAAAAAATAGAATTGCATTTACCGAACAGTACAATATGGCAATGACGAGTGCAAATACAAAAAATAATAATTTTATTGCACCAACACCACCTTTAAAAAATAAAACGGAGGGGACCGGATAGTATGGTCAAGTTTTACGATGTAATCGTAAACACAATAAAAAAAAAAATAATAAAAAAAAAAAGAGAAAATCTATATTCATCACACGTAATTGGACAACAACGCGCAGCATAGAGCAACACAATGCAACATTTATTACATTGAAGGAAATAAAATTTATTTATTTTTAAATTTATTTTTGTTAAACTTATGAATGGATTCTCCCTGCACATATTTAATTGGTATGTATAAATTGTTAATTGTATGAATGCGAAACATGAGTGAACGAATTATTGTTGGTCAGATAAACATACAAAGTTTTTACGCGAAAAAAAGTATGTTGGAAAATTATCTGGCCAAGAATAAAGTGAATGTGATGCTTATAAGCGAAACGTGGGAAAGAATGAACAAGACGTTGAATGTGAGAGGGTACAGATTTCTTTCCAAACCAAGAAGCGATGGTTACGGTGGAGTGGCAATAATGTACGACAGAAATCTGACGCTTCAAGAGATACAGTTACCCGCTTTTGAGGTTATTGAAGCAATTGCCGCCTCAACGACGAATTTGGAAAGAAATCTGTTACTAGTGAGCGTGTATGTAACCCAGATGCGTGATGAAGATGCAAGGAAAAAAGCCTTGAGTGATTTTAAAAAAATTGTTTGACTGGGTGAGAGATAAAAGTGACCTGATTGTATGTGGAGATATGAATGCGCATGCGAGAATGTGGGGTTGTTTAGACAATTGCGTAAGAGGAAAACAGTTGGCCGACCTGATTCAAGACTCCGATATGGTGCTCTTGAATGATGGAAGGCCAACTAGAATGGCGAAAGTGGGAGGCACGGCCAGCGCAATAGATTTGTCTATGACAACTATTGAACTGGCCTGCCGGGTCACTTGGAATGTTGAAGAAGAGAATTTGGGTGGTGATCATTTCATGATCAAAATGATCATGAATGATAATCGAGTGTTTAGGAAAAAACGTGAATTAATGAATAACAGGAAATGGGTGAATCAAATGAATGAGATTCTCGGAGAAAATGAAATAAATCAAAGCCGGTTAGATAGTAAAATTGAACGGGTAAATAATTTGTGTATAAAAATTGTGAACATGAAAGAGATTAATGTGAATGGTTAGTGGAATAATGAAGTTCAATTCTGGTATGAAAGGAAGCGAATAGCCTTGCGTGAATTTAATAGGAATAGGAGTAGTGAGAATAAGATTATGTATGGTAAAATGAATGGAAAATTGAAAAAGGCTATTCGCAGAGCAAACAGGAAAAGTTGGAGGGAATATGTGTCCCAAATGACACATAGAACCACAACTAAGGATGTATGGTGTTTGTTTAATACGGTAAATGGTAAACATTTCAATGTGAGCAATGGGGTATGTGAGAACCGAGAAAAAGGTGAAGAATTTATAAAAATGGTATTGAATGTAAGCAATGATTTGAATGTAATAAATGAAGTTGATAGAATGAGTAGAAATGAAAGAATGGATTGTAAATATGAATGGGGAGAGTTCCTGAGAGTGTTAGATAGATCAAAATCTACCACGCCAGGGACGAACCAAGTAAGTTACAAAATGATTCGGTAGTTGAGTGACTCAGCAAAACATAATTTGCTTGAGATACTCAACAAAGTGTGGATGGGATCAAAAATACCGGACAAATGGAAAGAGAGCAGAGTGGTTCCCATCCCTAAACGGGATAGAGATCCAAGTGTGGCAACAAATTATCGAGGCATATGTATGTTAAATGTTTTTATAAAAATTTTAAATGGAATGATGAAAGAACGAATGGAAGATTTTGTGAATGAAAATAATTTGTTGCCATCGACAACATTTGGATTTCGAAAGAACCACTCTGCAATCGAGTGTGTGGAAAAGTTTGTTTGGGAAGTAAGAAAGGATAATATGAAAGCTGTTGCGGTATTTTTGGACATTGAAAGAGCTTATGATTATGTGGTTCCGTGGAAATTACAACAAATTCTCTCGAATTTGGGATTTTCACGGAAAGTATGTATGTGGATAAAAGATTTTATGAGTGAGAGGAAATTGGTTCTGAATGGAAGTGGTTTTAGGTTGGAGGGAGTTGCAAATATTGGACTTCCGCAAGGAAGTAAAATATCTCCAGCTCTGTTCAACCTATATACCAGCGAGATACACCACATCAATACAGACTGATTGTCTGCAATTTGCAGACGATTTTGTAGTAATTGGAAAAGGGAGAAGTATTGATATGGCGGCTCAAAGAGCGCAAAAAGGGGTAGATGATTTAATTCAAAAACTTAAAATGTTGAATCTGAGAGTGAATCCTAATAAGTGTGCTTATATGAGTTTCAGAACAAACGTTGCAAATGTTAATATAAGTGTTGAAAGTCAAAGTATTGAACAAGTAAATGCGTACAGGTATTTGGGTATTTGGATTGATAGACGCATGAACTGTGGGAAGCACATGAAGATTTTGGCAGATAACTGCAAGGGACGTTTAAATGTGGTTAAACGGGTGAGCAAACCTAAGTGAGGCGCTCATCCGAGTGTGACTGACTTGTTAAGGAAGGCCCTTATATCCTCCAAAATTGAATATGGTATTAGTTTGTATGGGAATGGTTCGAAAGGGGCTTTCAGCTAATTAATGAAAGTAGAAAATGCATGTGCAAGTGTGGTAATTGGGGCGATTAACTCAACCCCAATACACACTCTGTGGTCTGAAATGGGTGATTCACCTCTTGATTACAAGAGAGAGTGGATCACAGTGAGAGAGTCGGTGAGAATGATAACTAAGAAAAATGAGTTTTGGAATGAGATGATAGTAAGATTACAAAGTAGGGCGGTGTACAAACCGACATATCGAACTAGTATTGCACTTGAAAATTTGAATATGTTTCTAAGTATAGGTAATGCTGGTCCGCAACCAGTTCCTAATAATCTTACTGTATGTTTGAATATGGAGGAATATAATAAGGGAATGAATGAAATTATCACCAAAATTATGTTTGGGAAAATCAGTCAGCGGTATTTGCAAGATGATATCGTTTATACAGATGCTAGTGTGAATGAGAATGGAGTGGGTGTTGGTGTCCTTATGCCTAGTAAAAACGTTTAAAAGTATTTTAAAGTGGACAAAAGCATCTGTATAATGAATGCTGAACTAATTGGAATGTTTAGAAGATTAAAACTGGCTGTGAATGAAGGGGGAAGGAAAATAGTAATATTTTCCGATTCCCAGAGTGGTTTATGTTTGCTAAAATGTGGAGGTGGAAAGGAAGGCAATGTGTATGTTGATCTTATTTTTGAATGCGTTCGAGACTGTCAACGTGATGTGACCATACAATGGATCCCATCACATAGACAGATCGAAGGGTGTGATAGAGCCAATAAGTTAAAAAAAAAAGGGTAAATTGAATGACATCGTTCAGGAGTACGAAAGGGAAGATGTAAGAGACTTACTTCGAATGTTTCAGATGGATCTGTGGAGAAAATGTGAGAGTGAATTTAACGAGAAAAATGTAACGAAAAGTAGGAAGTACAGAGTGCTTCGTGGTACTCTAGAATTACGTGGAAATACACGCACAACATTTTTTAATAATTCCAGTATAATTACGTGGATTTCGAAAATACTTTTGATTTTCCATGTTCAGATTAGTTCTTATGGTACGCATTGTTCAAATTTTAACCTATTTGCTTTCTTTTTAAGATGTTTACGGAGCCTTTTAAGTTTTTAAGATTTAGAATTTGTTAGAAATTTACAATGATAAATATACATGAAATGGGCCCAATCGAGGGATCGTTTTCTTTCAATTATATACGCACAACTTTACGAGATGAACCATAAAGTCGTTAAGCGTTTGGCTTCTATTCCCTTTTGGCGGGAAACCAAACAAACTAGGTCGTTCTTTTTTATCTCCGCTAATTGCGGGTTTTTATGAGGTATTTCGTGGAATTTTAAAATTGAAATAATTTATTGAGTTTTCAGATATCAAACAATAAATTTGTTCTAATAGAATAATATTAAGTGTTAAAATTAGAAGCTGAACTTTATTAAATACATTAAATTCTTTGCTGAAATTTTAAATAATAAACTGTGCTAATAGGAAAAAATATTATCTTTAAAAATTAAAGTTCGAATCGTATGAAACTTATTAGATTCAGTGATCAAATTTCACAGAACATATTTGTTCCTATGGAAGCATGTACGATGTTTTAAAAATTAAAGAAAAGTTTTTGTTTATAAATAATAATTTGACTCATATCAAATATATATTCTATGTAATATGTGTTCAACTTTCAAACATTGTTGGTTCTTATAAAAGTATCATGTGTAAAGCTTAAAGTTTCAAAATTTATTGGCTGTATTCAATTTGGGTATGTGATCTTTTTTTTTGTTTAATGATAATTGCTGGATTACTCATATACGACAGATAACCAAGTTAGATGTAAATTAGTTAACTAAAAATACAAATAAAATAAGAAGATTTTATACACAAAATCTTCTTATTTTATTTGTATTTTTAGTTAACTAATTTACATCTAACTTGGTTATCTGTGGTATATGAGTAATCCAGCAATTATCGTTACACAAAAAAACAAGATCACATACCCAAATTGAATAAAAATTTAAGTACTTGATAAACATTATTGTGTAGTGATTTATAATTGGATGTTCAATTGCGTTAAAATTAAATTTGAAATACTGAGCGTAAGAAGACATTAAACGATTGATCACATCTGCCTATTGATCAACTAACATTTTTTTTCGTGCTGATTACAAATGTATTTTTTCAGGGCAAGTGAGGTTAGTCGATGTGAGTAAGAGTAACCCTTTTTGATTCATAACCTAGTTGTTATGTAAAGTGCCAGTATACAAACATCCCGATTAATTTAACCTCTCCGCTCATGCTAGAAGTTTTCTTATATATTTTTTTATAACGTTACATTCTTCAATTCTCAACTAATTTTGAGCGTAGTATACTTACTAATCAGCAAAAAAAAAAGTAAACGAAGATTAATCAGGAACGTAAACCGGGCATTAACATCTTTCCTGATTTAGTTAGAGTATCGTCTGATAGTTGGTTTCAGTTACACCGTTTTAATCAATAAAAATATTTACTCGTAACACAGCCCTTTCGCTGAGAATCCTTATGAGAGATTGTTACGGTAATTTAAAGTTTTCTCTATTATTGTACTAGGAAATACAAATAATCGCATACCATATTAATTGCACATTTGAATCTGTTGAATAATGAAAATTCATTTTATATATCAATATTAAAAATAAAAAAAACTTCTTCCTATTCTCTTCACTGTTCAGTGTTTATATTATAAACGTTTACGACTAGCATTGTAATACTTTAATGCAGATAGAAAGCTTTAATGGCTTATTATTACTTCTACGGTTACCACAATACTGTATTAGATTGTTTTTCATATTCAAGCTTACATTATTCTATAAGCTCGCTGTTGTGTTATATTTTCATTTTCGTTTTCATATGTGTTTAGGGAAATTAATTGTTAATATGTTTTGGGATTTTGTTGTTGGTATATATATTGTATATATGTACCTACATATGTATGATTGTTTATAAAAAGAGTTTTGAATTTAACGAAATTCCCATTTCTGTATTTTTCGCTAAAAAAAATAATTTTCATATGTAGCATAAAATATAAAAGCAAAAACATCATAAATTAATTTAACATAAAATATTTTTTACGTACGTAGCTATGTACTGTAATAAAATAAAATAAAATTTTATTTGAGCGCGTGGTTAACAGTGTTTTTATACTTCTGTATGGAACTTAACATGAGTTTCATTCAGGAAATAATAAATAAACAACAAAAAAGTCGTGTGCCCAATTTAATGTGAAATTAAACATAAAGCATGTTTACATTTAGTATAAATTTAACTGGGTGTGGTAATTATGTATCTTTAAAGTATCTAACTAAATTACACGTGAATACTTGTACACATAAATGTAACTATAACTTCAAACTCATTTAAAACATGGTAGTTTTCCAGTATACAGAACAATGAAATCACAAAATAAAACAATAATTAAAAAAAAAAAATGTTTTTTAAAAAAAGTTTGCTTTTAATTAAGCGCAACAAAATATACAAGAAAAATTTTAAAATCTCAGCTTGATACTAAATTATCAAAACTAATTATAAATATTAATTATTAATTACTAAAAAAAAAAAAAAAAAAAAAAATTTTGCCGAAGTTTTACAAATGGCTAGATGGTCTGCTTCATGCAATAGAAATTAATAAAGCTTAATATGGACAAACAAAACCTGTAACAACACTGACTGGGTGGCAACCTTTAATAATAAAATATAATAAAAGCATGATTGTTACAAATATTAATTAGCATAGACGCTGTAGAAACTATTCTTTGGGAACGCACTTGGATTAAAGGATTGGAAACTTCTCTTAAAATTACTTACCAAGGAACAAAATAATTTTAAAATTGCATTGGTATTATGACATTCATAAATTTGATGCAAAGAAGGTAATTTGAAATATTAAATAATTTATTGGGTGCTAGCTGAATTAGACTACATCACCAGAGAGCGTCGGCCGAATGAGACGACCCAAGCCGAATTTATGAATAAACCTGCGGATTCACTAGAACATTACGAACCAACACCATAACCACCGCAATCACGATCTACCAACATTCATTATTGCGATCAAGACTTGATATAATATCGATAATGAATGTGTCAAAATTTAATCTCCGTAAGTGGCTGGCCAATTATCTTCCTCACGTAGATCAAAGGTACTTGGCTAGGATGCTTTACCTTTATGCCTTTGATATTTTTACCTACAGAGTTTCACTATACCAAGCGCCAACACTCACCAGGCCTTTGGTTCCAATAACCATTGACGTAAAAAAAAATTTCGGAGAACATGGGAAAAGGCTTTAGATTGGCATGACCACCCGCCACAAGACATTTTAAATGATTGTTGCAAATTACGTAGTGAGCTAAAATGAATCAAATCAGTTATCATACCAAGAGGGCTCCTATAAAATAAGCTCACATGATTTTTCAGATGCTTCACAAAATGCTTGTAGTGCTATTGTATATTCTATATGTTCTAACGAATGGAACCGAAGCACAGTTCTGATTGCACCGAGTGATCTAAAACACAGTATTTTAATGAGGAGTGATTCTATAATTGCATTAACATGGATAGAAGCAGTACCTCGCTTTCTTTACAATTTCCTCGAAACCGTGTTCTACAAATTAATATAAACCATCTCAGGAAATTTTGGCACAACATATCCACAAAGGAAAATCCAGCAAAGTAATTCTAAAGATCTGTTTATAAAATATGTGCAAGAATAGAATTTTCGTACTGAATTAGACATTAACTCAAAATTTATCAAACTTAACTATAATTTCTCAAAAAACGGGACACTAAGATTCTGTTTTTGTCTCAAAAGTGTGGCCGGAAAATCCCAGAATTTCCTGGTTATCGATTTTTTTGTTTTGTTTTTATACCTATACTATTTTAACTCTACAACGGCGTATCAATAATTAATGATAGTAGAACTTCGGTTACATAGACTAATTGCGGATTGCTTTTAAATGGTTTGTCTGGAGAATAGTTTCGGATTTTATGCTAGCACAAATCAAATTTTTATGGTTTATAAATTCCAGATTTTCTAAGAATTTTGGAAATTAATTCTTACATCTGTCGGCCTTTTAATTTTCATTCCTGTATTGTAATTTTTACGTTCGGTAATGTGCCGATAAAAGATATACTGACCGATTAAACTCAATTTATTCAAGAGATATGGTTCTTAAGTAAATGGCAAAGCGACGCCCGTTTGCATCGGGTAATATTCCAACATTTTTTGGAAAAAATTCCATGCGGTTTTCACTTTACTAAAACAATTCATGGATCAACCGACGCTACAACAAAGTTCAGCCAAAGGCCTTCGTATTATTACTGATGTATCAAGCGAAATTATTCGTGGTTTATATGTTCTCTGGGCTTATGAAACTGCTGAAGAAGATTTTCCTCTAATTGAACAGTTTTTCTAATTTTAAGATAGAAAAAGTAATGCTTCAGTGTCAAAAAAAGTTGGACTCATAACAATCAATGTGTGTTTTGTTCAGGAGATCTCTGTATCGATAAATGCAGCAAATTCATTTAGTTACCAGGTTCTGAACGTAAACAGCTAGTTGCTAATAAAAAACTTTGTTTTAATTTCTTGTCATCGAATCGTCAAACAGTTGTTTGTCGTTCCAAATTCACTTGTCGTAAAAAGATGATTCTAACGTTGGAGATCGGAATGTACCAGGGACATTGGAATCGAACGAGTCATCAGGTTCTACTATGTCAGATGCGTGTGTCGCAGTAAACTCACAAAATTGTTTGTCGGAATTATTTCAAGCAATATTGCTATCTGCAATTCTTTTAGTAGCCGATAAATTTGGTCAAATGCAGAAGTATCGAGCTTCATAGACGCTGACTCACTATCATCATTTATGTCGAAAAGCTGTGCCCAGAGGTTGTACCTTCTAAGTGAAAAGACGAATATACGACGATCGACTTACTAATCGTAGCTTAATTTTTTTTGAAATGATAGAGAGCGGACAAAAATGATTTGATTATTCTAAGAACAACCATTACCAACAACAGAGAGCACAACAACCTTTATCTTGTAAATTAAAGGTGATACAAACTTTGCGTAAATTTTACTACATCGAAGGTTTGCCAAACAGAACCAAATTGACTCCTGAAGAAGTAGGATGCGAAATGTTTTTATATATACTCATAATAGCAGAGCGAATGGAAGATACGTGCTAGAATTACCGTTTAAACAGCAGTCCGCTGATTTATGAAATACACAGCAACACAAGCAGCAACGGAGAAAGGAACATTTATTGCTTACCTCATCAAACAAAACCAGTAGCGGGGTCTCATTGAACGACTAGTTGATGATAGGACCAGCAATTCAACCAATATTATGGGCTATAGTATTAAGATTTAGAGGTAATAAAATCGTGCTAAAGTATCTTAAGAGCATCGGAGCTTTCAGACAATTTTATGAAAAGAGAATCCAGAAGAGAAAATTAAGCGCTTTTGGCCTTGTCTGCTCAGCGTTCCAAGCCATCAGAAAAATGCAACGACTTGTCGTTAAGTCCGGGAACAATGAGGTAAATAAAACATTGCTGTATGATTTCTATGTAGACGACCTTTTGACAGGCAGTCAAGACTTAGAAGAATCTATCAGATTAAAAGAAAGTTTAATAAGTGAATTAGCCAAAGGTGGCTTTTCTTTGACAAAATGGCAATCAAACGACTGGTATTTTTCTAAAACTTCGGACGAGGAGCTTATCTCTTTTTTAAATGACATCCTTCAGATGACATATTCAAGTTTGAAGTGCACACAGAAAAATATGGTGTTTTTAGCAAACGTAAAATAACACCCGAGCAATAACATTTGTTTGACCTTTTAGCTTTTCATTCTCCATCCATTATTACTCGAAATATATTATTTCCAAAATTAAGGCTCATGAAAGTGGACTTGGATGACAACTTCCCGAGTGAATGCGTGGAGGAATATATCAGAATTCGAAGACAATTTAAACATTTTGAATTCCAAGTGAGATAGCTTACTGCGCGATTATTTACAGCAGAATGGACACAGTATTTAGACGAATTTTTAGCTAAATATTGACATCCAAAACTCAAGTGGCTCCAATTATAAAGGTTTCATTACCACGACTGGAACTATGTGCATCATATCTTCTAGCTAAATTGATGCCCGCAATCAAACAGGCTCCACAAACTAAAGTACGATATTTCGTATGAACCGATTCGTCAATTGTTTTGGTTAGGCTCTCACTATATCTCGCGAGATGAATGACGTACTTAGCAAATCACATCATCCAAATATTGGAAAATTTCTCAAGTAGTCATTTGGCTCATCTCAGGTTAAATGATACACCTGCAGATCACGGTTCCAGAGGTGTTATGCCACAAAAATTAATTGACCTTAAACAATGGTGGAGATGTACAATAATATGTAGTACAGTAAAGCAAACTTTTCAGCCGTAACGCTACACGCCGAATGTGATTCACGAGAGTTTTCTTGGATAGAATATCTTTTAGAAAATTAATTCATATTGCAAAATGAAATTTGTAGTGTGGGCTTTTGTGTCTTGATTCATAAACCAACTGAAAAATCCCAGTGAGCTTTGGGAGGCAGGTCAACCTAAACAAATTCGCAACCGTTATGCACATCATCAAAGGATGACGACTTTTAAGTATTAACACTCACATTTTTTGATTAGTACGCTGGATCAATAATAGACAAACGTATAGATATCCCACGAAATTTTCTTTGAAGATGGCAGAATATCCATAGTCGAATTCAAATTGATCGGATAATTTGGTGCCACAATCAAAGTTAAATTATCGATCATGCGGTGCGATAACTTCGGTTTGGTTCCAGTTAAGCTCTAATTAAATTATGGGTATTGTTCACTGAATCAATAACAAGAATTTTGGTTCAAAAACGTTATAAATTTTATTTATTATTAAATAGGTCTTGTTCACAAAATGGTTGGTAAAAGAGTGATGATAAGCAAAAAAATTGAACAGCGCACGAAAGGCAAGTATAATGCACTAATGTATACTATAAAAATGTTTACGTGTTTGAGCACAATATGTACTATCATTGTATACTTAAATTTGTAATTACTGTGCGCATCCAAATGTATTCATAAATACCGAAAGTTCAACAATCACTGAACTTGTTCGACTGTCATCAGATATAAACAAATTGTCAAAACGGTAAGTAATAACAATAATAATTAAATTAAGATTACTAATTTTAGGCTATAATAACGTACAACAAAGGTTCCAATTCGTGTTTAAGGTGAAGTGAATATACATATAAGTTAATTGACAAATTGTCCTTTGAGTTAAAACTAATAAGTTTCTTATTCATTTTCAGATTGAAAATTATTCTATTGATCAACGTCAACCGATCCGATTAGACCATTTGATGTACATTATTAACACGTAAGTAAATATTGAATTTGTCTTTTAATTAAACTATATAATATTCTTGTTTTGTATTGTTTCAGGTAATTTCAGCTTTGGTCATTAACATCCCGGCCGCCTTGAATCGGATGATTCAATTTATTGGTAACAAACATAACTTTTGAATAGGTCGTTTAGTTAGACCCATAACTGTTTGCAGTGTAACCACCCTCACTTTATTGTCAGAACCTGGATGTAGTTGTACGACTCTACACAAAAGCCATTTGGAAGGTGGTAAGTTGGTTTCCTTAATTACAACTATGCTGTCAATCTTAATGTTTGGTTGATCTTGATTCCATTTGGTTCTCTGCTGCAGGTTTGTCAGGTATTCTAAACTCCATCTGTTCCAAAACTGCTGATTAATTTTCTGAACGATCTGCCATCTGGATAATCTTGATAATTTAGTTTCTTGGAAGTCTTCAGCAGGAATCTGAGTTGTAGGTCGCCCAATAAGAAAATGTGCTGGTGTTAGGGCATCGAAGTCTTCGCTGGATAGTACACAAAGTGGACGTGAATTTAAAATGGCTTCTATTTCAGCGAGCAGCGTGGACATTTCCTCTACGGTAAGTATATGATCACCCATCGATCTTTTTAGGTGAAACTTGGTTGACTTAACAGCAGCCTCCCACAGGCCGCCAAAATGAGGTGATCTTGGAGGTATAAAATGGAAACTTATGCGGTCTCTGTTGAGAAAATCGGAAATAAAATTAGTATTTTTCAGAATAAATTGGTATAATTGTTTTAATTGGTTTTTTGCGCCAACAAAGTTCGTTCCATTGTCACTGTGTATTTCTTTACAAATCCCTCTTCGTGCCACAAATCTTCGAAGAGCTGCAAGATATGCTTCGGTTGTGAGATCAGTCACCAACTCCAGGTGGACAGCCTTAGTGCTAAGGCAAACGAATAAGCAAATATAACTCTTATATGTCTTCTGCCCTCTTCCTCTGGATAAGTGGGTTGAAAACGGTCCCGCATAATCTACTCCCACTTTTAAAAACGGTCTTATTAGATCAACTTGCGCCTCAGGCAGGTCACCCATTATTTGAGTCATCTCCTTTGCTTTGTATTTGGTACATTGAACACAGCCATGAACCATCCTTTTTACTGCATTCCTGCAACCCAGTATCCAATATTTTTGACGAAGTGTAGCCATCATCAAAGTTTGCCCTCCATGTAGATGTCGATGATGGTTTTCTTTTATAATGACTTCGGTGAGGTGATCTCTAGCCGGTAATATTATGGGGTGCTTGATTTCGTAGGTGATTGATGCGTTTGACAATCTTCCCCCTACCCGTAGTACACCGTACGCATCAATAAATGGTTGTAACGATTTCAAGTTGCTCGACTTCTGCAACATTTTGTATGACGAGATATGATTTATATCTGCTGCAAAATGTTTTCGTTGGATTATCTGGATAAGTCTTCTTTCAGCAATGATTATCTCCGTAGTTTGCAAATAACTGGTTCTAATTTTCGGTTTGCGTTGAAAAACTCGCAAAACATAAGCTAAAACGCGAACCATTTTAGCGAAACTGGAAAATTTGTTGATGATTAGTTGGACCACATTATCCTCGTGAACTTGCATATTAGGTTCAGGAAGTTGAACCTGTAATGAATGGGTCTTCCTCTCCTCCATCGTAGCGTTATTGTGTTTATATTGTGATGGCCATTCTTCAGGATCATTTAGCCACTCTGGTCCGTTCCACCATAAATTGAAATTAAGTAACTGGTCTGGTTCTTTCCCTCTCGAGGCACAGTCAGCAGGATTTTCTTCCGATTTAACATGATTCCACTGCGATCTGTTCATGTATGTCAAAATTTCCGACGTACGATTGCCGATAAAAGTGTTCCAATGTTTTGGATGAGTGGACAGCCAATCTAGGACGATGGTAGAATCGGTACAAGCGTAAATTTTAATAATTTTCGTCTTTAAAGCTTCGTTTACTGTTCTTAGTAAATTGGCTAACAATAAAGCTCCACAAAGCTCAAGGCGTGGTATTGATAGCTGTTTCACTGGTGCTACCTTGGTCTTAGCTGACAATAGCATGGTAATACTTTCCCCATTAGGTTGGATTATTCTGGCATAAACAGCTGCTGAGTAGGCCTCCTTACTGGCATCGGAGAACCCATGTAATTCTATAATAGTGTTATAATTTGTTTGGATGTAGCGTGGTATTTTAATCCTTTCGATTAGTGGCAGATTATCTCTCAGCTTCAGCCATTCTTCAGTGAGATTGTCTGGTAATTGTTCATCCCAGCCTAAATTTGCGATCCACAAATTTTGGAAAAATATCTTCGTTTTGACGATTACTGGTGCTAACCATCCTATTGGGTCGAATAATCGACTGGCCTCTGATAATATTCCATTTTTGGTAAGAATTGGCTGTTGTTGGAGATTTACGCGGAAATGGAAATAATCTCTCGCTGGATCCCAGTGAAGTCCTAGGACCTTTACTGAAGTTGATTCTCGTATTTCGATCGATAAATCTGATTTGTCTTCTGTGGTGTCTATCAGAAGTTGTTCCTTGTTGGATACCCATTTTCTTAGGTGAAAACCAGCACTCTCTAGGATTGATTGTATATCGTTCTTTAGTCTTCTTGCGTCACAGATCGTGTCTGCTCCCGTCATGAGATCATCCACATATATATCCTTCATGATATGATCAGCTGCTTCTGGTAATTGGTCTTTATGTCGTAAAGCTACTTCTAGGAGAGCTCTAGTGGCTAGGAAAGGAGCACTGGAAGTGCCGTAGGTGACGGTCTGCAGTTCATAGTGCTTAAACGGTAGTTTCGGATTATCTCTCCATATAATTCTTTGGTATTTGGTGTCTTCATTTGCTACGCGTACCTGTCGAAACATTTTCTCCACATCCGATGTAAATGCTACTCTGTATTCTCTAAAACGACATAAGATACTGTATAAATTAGTTTGCAAATTAGGACCTACTGCCAAGCAGTCGTTAAGTGCTTTTCCCGATGTAGTTTTGGCGGAACCATCAAACACAACTCTCAGCTTTGTAGTGGTGTTTGATGGCTTCATTATTCCATGGTGCGGAAGATAGTAGCCTGGTAACTGTTGTTCTGCAAAACCAATTTCCTTCATATGTCCTAATTTGATATACTCTTCAATAAATTCTTTGTACATGTCACAAAATTCTTTATTTTTAGAAAATTTCCTTTCCATTGCCCGCATTCGTTGTATAGCAACACAAATGGAGTCACCTAAAATAGTAGGCGAATTTATGAATGGTAGACGAACAATTAAACGACCAGATTCATCTTCCTGCTTAGTCTCCTGGAAATGGGTTTCACAAAATTCTTCTTCCTCCGAATAAATGTGTTTGCTGGTGGTGGTGATACTTTCAATTTCCCAAAATTGTTTTAATAATCGATCCAAATTTCCTTCCTCTGGAGTGGTGGTAGCGGTGAATGATTGAACTGAATTGGTGTCATCAAATTTACCAGCAACTATCCAACCGAAGAATGATTTTTGCATGGTAGGTCGTGTTTGGTCTCCTAATATTCGTTCTTCCTCTAAAAGATCAAAGAAATGATCTGATCCAATTAAGATATCAATATCTGCTGATTGGTAGAAGTTTGGATCGGCTAACTGAAACTGATTAAAATATGACAAATCTAATGGTGTAAATGTAGTTGATGGCTGCTTGGTGGTCAGCTTTGGCAATATTAAAGCCTCAATTTGAAAACAGGGCGTATGTTTGGTTCTAGGTGTAACAACTAGTGAGACAATTCCCTTTGCACAACAAGTTTTCGAGTCTCCAATTCCAGATACCGAAATTTTAGCATTTCGGCGGGTTAGTAGTAATCTTTGTACGCAGCCTTCAGTAATAAATGATCCCTGGGATCCTGAATCTAACAGCACGCGACATTGTTGTTTCTTGTTATGTCCATCTAATACATGCACTAGAGCTGTAGGTAGTATTGCTGTTCCTATTTTCATTGCGGTGTAACAAATTGCCGACGTAACAGTACTATCATTTGATTGTGATGCTATTAAACTAGAACGGGTTTGGTCTACATTAGCTGGTGTATCTTCATGTAGTAGGGTGTGATGCTTTCGGTTGCATAATCGGCACCTGAACTTTGATCGACACTGGTACACATTGTGATTATCGTTGAAACAGTTGAAACAACGATTGTGTTTTTTCACTAATTCCTTTCTTTGAACTACTGCCATCTCTGTTAATTTGTTGCATTCAAATAATCGATGACAATGTTCAGGACATAAAGGACATGGATCGGATGTTGTACTTACATGAGCTTTCACTCCTGAGTTCGGCTTTGGTTGATGAGGTTGTGGGATCGGTCGCTTCATGGTAGTTCTCATGGATTCCAAAGCATCGATTCTCTTGCTCAAGAACGTAAAGAATTGCTGTAGAGTAGGGAACTCATACTCACTAGATGCCTGTGCCCACAGACCATTTGTCTCATCATCCAGCTTGCAGGTTAGAAGATATATTAGCCAGTGATCTCTGGATTCTGCTTTTTCTCCCATCGCCTTTAACCCTCGAACAACTTCATCGGAGGTATCTAATATTTTTCTGATGTTTGCACTGTTTGCTGCAGTTAGACTTGGTTGGTTCATAAATGTTTTAATGAATGCATATACTGTATGCCTTTTGCGATCATATCGGTCCTTTAATTTTGTTAAAGCTTCAATATAGTTAGCCTCCGTGATGCTGAAGTGCTTTAATTGTCCGGCCGCTTCACCCTTTAATGCTCCCTTTAAATACTGCAACTTCTGTGAAGGCGATAACGTTCCGTTATCGTGAATAGTCGAACAGAATAAGTCGTAGAACGACTGCCATTCAGTGTAGTCTCCAAAAAAATTAGGTAAGGTTATCTTCGGTAATCTTACCTCAGCTCGGCTACTGGTACCAGCAGTGTCATTCATGGTATCACTTAAAGGAACAGATGCACTAACCTTGTTTCTAAGTCCGATGTTCAATCCCGCCACCACCTTGTAATAATTCTCCTCTAAATTTTCATCCAAAACTTCCTCGTCATCTAATTGGACAATGCGGTCTTCAACGTTTGTCATTTCAGATCGGAGGCGTTCCACGTTCGACAGTCTCACTTTGATATCATCGGCTGTTGTATCATCATTTAGGTCATCGTTCACGAAATTCACTAGGCGTGTTATTTGCCCTTTGATATAAGCACGTCGTTTTTTAAGAGATCTAAGTTCCGCCATATTTCCTCACGTGTTTCGGTTATTTGTTACGAATGGTAAATATCACTTGGTTTAGTTCGATTATTATACGATTGGTTAATACCACTTGATTAATTATATTATTTAGTTAATTTCACTAGATTTGGTATGATTCACTACACTTAAATTTGTTAATGGTGGATAAATAAATCCGGCTCGAAGGACCATAAAATGATCGGATAATTTGGTGCCACAATCAAAGTTAAATTATCGATCATGCGGTGCGATAACTTCGGTTTGGTTCCAGTTAAGCTCTAATTAAATTATGGGTATTGTTCACTGAATCAATAACAAGAATTTTGGTTCAAAAACGTTATAAATTTTATTTATTATTAAATAGGTCTTGTTCACAAAATGGTTGGTAAAAGAGTGATGATAAGCAAAAAAATTGAACAGCGCACGAAAGGCAAGTATAATGCACTAATGTATACTATAAAAATGTTTACGTGTTTGAGCACAATATGTACTATCATTGTATACTTAAATTTGTAATTACTGTGCGCATCCAAATGTATTCATAAATACCGAAAGTTCAACAATCACTGAACTTGTTCGACTGTCATCAGATATAAACAAATTGTCAAAACGGTAAGTAATAACAATAATAATTAAATTAAGATTACTAATTTTAGGCTATAATAACGTACAACAAAGGTTCCAATTCGTGTTTAAGGTGAAGTGAATATACATATAAGTTAATTGACAAATTGTCCTTTGAGTTAAAACTAATAAGTTTCTTATTCATTTTCAGATTGAAAATTATTCTATTGATCAACGTCAACCGATCCGATTAGACCATTTGATGTACATTATTAACACGTAAGTAAATATTGAATTTGTCTTTTAATTAAACTATATAATATTCTTGTTTTGTATTGTTTCAGGTAATTTCAGCTTTGGTCATTAACACAAATATTTTGGAAAAGATATTACCCAAATTATTTAAACAACATGCGGTAACGTCACAAATGGCAAAAATGAATAAAAGTGGGGAACCTTCCAGCTAAGTGTCACCATGTAAATGGCCACTTGGCCAAATTATAGGATTACAACCCGGAAAAGATCAGCTTGTGAGAGCTGTGACCTTAAAAATGACATCGAAATGCTTAAACTAGTCAAGTTTCTTCTTGGTTTTCTCAATATTAATAGGACTAGTCCATCCGAATTAGACAAAAAAATCGAGAAATGATAAAAGAAAAAAAATAATTTAAAAGGTTTTTAAAGGTTTTTATCCATTTAGTTTTTCACGTATAGATTAAAAATTCGATTAGTCATGAGGCCACATAAATTAGGGTTTCCAGTATTCTCTGACAGAGGCCGAATTAATTCCGCAAAAAATGGTATTCCGCGCCAAAAAATTTCCTAATTAAATTCGCGCGGCAAAATAATCATTTTTAAAAAAAAATCCATCCCTTTCATCATAACTCATCAGAACTTACCCTTATTTCTATGCATCTTTTTTCTTATGATATTCAATTAAGAGTTACTCAGTAACCTTATCAGATTTTTCTAATATCACTTAAAAATGTAACTATTACAATTAAATTATTTTGGCATTCCTAGAACAAGAGCAAAAATTCTATTGATAAAATAGAAATTTTATCGAATAAAGTCGAAAAGGTTAGACGGGTAACCCAAAATAAACATAAGGGCTGAAATCAAAATTCTGAATGTGTTTTTGATGTAGTGAGCAAGTTTAAGTGAAATTGACGAGGTGCATATTTGTATTATTGAAATTTTTTCTAAATGTATCGTCCGTTTAGACCCAAATCAAATTTGGGTTGCTGTTTTTAAAGCGGATTTACCATGGCCTACTCCAACAATAAAATTAAAATATTAAATTAAAATCAAATTTGGGTTGCATTTTTTAAAGTGGATTTACAATGGCCTACTCCAACAACAAAATTAAAATATTAAATTAAAATCAAATTTGGGTTGCTGTTTTTAAAGTGGATTTACAATGGCCTACTCCAAAAACAGAATTAAAATATTAAATTAAAATCAAATTTGGGTTGCTGTTTTTAAAGTGGATTTACAATGGCCTACTCCAACAATGAAATTAAAATAATAAATTAAAATCAAATTTGAATAGCTGTTTTTAAAGTGGATTTACAATGGCCTACTCCCACAATAAAATTAAAATATTAAATTAAAATCAAATTTGGGTTGCTGTTTTTAAAGTGGATTTACAATGGCCTACTCCAACAATAAAATTGAAATATTAAATTAAAATCAAATTTGGGTTGCTGTTTTTAAAGTGGATTTACAATGGCCTACTCCAACAATGAAATTAAAATAATAATTTAAAATCAAATTTGGGTTGCTTTTTTTAAAGTGGATTTACAATGGCCTACTCCAAAAATAAAATTAAAATATTAAATTAAAATCAAATTTGGGTTGCTGTTTTTACAGTGGATTTACAATGGCCTACCCCAATAATAAAATTAAAATATTAAATTAAAATCAAATTTGGGTTGCTTTTTTAAAGTGGATTTACAATGGCCTACTCCAACAATAAAATTAAAATATTAAATTAAAATCAAACTTGGGTTGCTGTTTTTAAAGTGGATTTACAATGGCCTACTCCAACAATAAAATTAAAATATTAAATTAAAATCAAATTTGGGTTGCTGTTTTTAAAGTGGATTTACAATGGCCTACTTCAAAAACAAAATTAAAATATTAAATTAAAATCAAATTTGGGTTGCTTTTTTAAAAGTGGATTTACAATGGCCTACTCCAACAATAAAATTAAAATATTAAATTAAAATCAAACTTGGGTTGCTGTTTTTAAAGTGGATTTACAATGGCCTACTCCAACAATAAAATTAAAATAATAAATTGAAATCAAATTTGGGTTGCTGTTTTTAAAGTGGATTTACAATGGCCTACCCCAACAATAAAATTTAAATAATAAATTAAAATCAAATTTGGGTAGCGGTTTTTAAAGTGGATTTACAATGGCCTACTCCAACAATAAAATTAAAATATTAAATTAAAATCAAACTTGGGTTGCTGTTTTTAAAGTCGATTAACAAAGGCCTACTCCATCAATAAAATTAAAATAATAAATTAAAATCAAATTTGGGTTGCTGTTTTTAAAGTGGATTTACAATGGCCTACTCCAACAATAAAATTAAAATATTAAATTAAAATCAAATTTGGGTTTGCTGTTTTTAAAGTGGATTAACAATGGCCTACTCCAAAATAAAATTAAAATATTAAATTAAAATCAAATTTGGGTTGCTGTTTTTAAAGTGGATTTACAATGGCCTACTCCAAAAATAAAATTAAAATATTAAATTAAAATCAAATTTGGGTTGCTGTTTTTAAAGTGGATTTACAATGGCCTACTCCAAAAATAAAATTAAAATATTAAATTAAAATCAAATTTGGGTTGCTGTTTTTAAAGTGGATTTACAATGGCCTACTCCAAAAATAAAATTAAAATATTAAATTAAAATCAAATCTGGGTTGCTTTTTTAAAGTGGATTTACAATGGCCTACTCCAAAAATAAAATAAAAATAATAAATTAAAATCAAATTTGGGTTGCTGTTTTTAAAGTGGATTTACAATGGCCTACTCCAACAATAAAATTTAAATATTAAATTAAAATCAAATTTGGGTTGCTGTTTTTAAAGTGGATTTACAATGGCCTACTCCAAAAATAAAATTAAAATAATAAATTAAAATCAAATTTGGGTTGCTGTTTTTAAAGTGGATTTACAATGGCCTACTCCAACAATAAAATTTAAATAATAAATTAAAATCAAATTTGGGTTGCTGTTTTTAAAGTGGATTTACAATGGCCTACTCCAACAATAAAATTAAAATATTAAATTAAAATCAAATTTGGGTTGCTGTTTTTAAAGTGGATATACAATGGCCTACTCCAACAATAAAATTAAAATATTAAATTAAAATCAAATTTGGGTTGCTGTTTTTAAAGTGGATTTACAATGGCCTACTCCAAAAATAAAATTAAAATAATAAATTAAAATCAAATTTGGGTTGCTGTTTTTAAAGTGGATTTACAATGGCCTACTCCAACAATAAAATTTAAATAATAAATTAAAATCAAATTTGGGTTGCTGTTTTTAAAGTGGATTTACAATGGCCTACTCCAAAAATAAAATTAAAATATTAAATTAAAATCAAATCTGGGTTGCTTTTTTAAAGTGGATTTACAATGGCCTACTCCAAAAATAAAATAAAAATAATAAATTAAAATCAAATTTGGGTTGCTGTTTTTAAAGTGGATTTACAATGGCCTACTCCAACAATAAAATTTAAATATTAAATTAAAATCAAATTTGGGTTGCTGTTTTTAAAGTGGATTTACAATGGCCTACTCCAAAAATAAAATTAAAATAATAAATTAAAATCAAATTTGGGTTGCTGTTTTTAAAGTGGATTTACAATGGCCTACTCCAACAATAAAATTTAAATAATAAATTAAAATCAAATTTGGGTTGCTGTTTTTAAAGTGGATTTACAATGGCCTACTCCAACAATAAAATTAAAATATTAAATTAAAATCAAATTTGGGTTGCTGTTTTTAAAGTGGATTTACAATGGCCTACTCCAACAATAAAATTAAAATATTAAATTAAAATCAAATTTGGGTTTGCTGTTTTTAAAGTGGATTAACAATGGCCTACTCCAAAATAAAATTAAAATATTAAATTAAAATCAAATTTGGGTTGCTGTTTTTAAAGTGGATTTACAATGGCCTACTCCAAAAATAAAATTAAAATATTAAATTAAAATCAAATTTGGGTTGCTGTTTTTAAAGTGGATTTACAATGGCCTACTCCAAAAATAAAATTAAAATATTAAATTAAAATCAAATTTGGGTTGCTGTTTTTAAAGTGGATTTACAATGGCCTACTCCAAAAATAAAATTAAAATATTAAATTAAAATCAAATCTGGGTTGCTTTTTTAAAGTGGATTTACAATGGCCTACTCCAAAAATAAAATAAAAATAATAAATTAAAATCAAATTTGGGTTGCTGTTTTTAAAGTGGATTTACAATGGCCTACTCCAACAATAAAATTTAAATATTAAATTAAAATCAAATTTGGGTTGCTGTTTTTAAAGTGGATTTACAATGGCCTACTCCAAAAATAAAATTAAAATAATAAATTAAAATCAAATTTGGGTTGCTGTTTTTAAAGTGGATTTACAATGGCCTACTCCAACAATAAAATTAAAATAATAAATTAAAATCAAATTTGGGTTGCTGTTTTGAAAGTGGATTTACAATGGCCTACTCCAAAAATAAAATTAAAATATTAAATTAAAATCAAATTTGGGTTGCTGTTTTTAAAGTGGATTTACAATGGCCTACTCCAAAAATAAAATTAAAATATTAAATTAAAATCAAATTTGGGTTGCTGTTTTTAAAGTGGATTTACAATGGCCTACTCCAACAATAAAATTAAAATATTAAATTAAAATCAAATTTGGGTTGCTGTTTTTAAAGTGGATTTACAATGGCCTACTCCAAAAATAAAATTAAAATATTAAATTAAAATCAAATTTGGATTGCTTTTTTTAAAGTGGATTTACAATGGCCTACTCCAAAAATAAAATAAAAATATTAAATTAAAATCATATTTGGGTTGATGTTTTTAAAGTGAATTTACAATGGCCTACTCCAACAATAAAATTAAAATATTAAATTAAAATCAAATTTGGGTTGCTGTTTTTAAAGTGGATTTACAATGGCCTACTCCAACAATAAAATTTAAATAATAAATTAAAATCAAATTTGGGTTGCTGTTTTGAAAGTGGATTTACAATGGCCTACTCCAAAAATAAAATTAAAATAATAAATTAAAATCAAATTTGGGTTGCTTTTTTTAAAGTGGATTTACAATGGCCTACTCCAAAAATAATATTAAAATATTAAATTAAAATCAAATTTGGGTTGCTGTTTTTAAAGTGGATTTACAATGGCCTACTCCAATAATAAAATTAAAATATTAAATTAAAATCAAATTTGGGTTGCTTTTTTAAAGTGGATTTACAATGGCCTACTCTAACAATTAAATTAAAATATTAAATTAAAATCAAACTTGGGTTGCTGTTTTTAAAGTGGATTTACAATGGCCTACTCCAACAATAAAATTAAAATAATAAATTGAAATCAAATTTGGGTTGCTGTTTTTAAAGTGGATTTACAATGGCCTACTCCAACAATAAAATTGAAATATTAAATTAAAATCAAATTTGGGTTGCTGTTTTTAAAGTGGATTTACAATGGCCTACTCCAAAATAAAATTAAAATATTCTATTAAAATCAAACTTGGGTTGCTGTTTTTAAAGTGGATTAACAAAGGCCTATTTCACCAATAAAATTAAAATAATAAATTAAAATCAAATTTGGGTTGCTGTTTTTAAAGTGGATTTACAATGGCCTACTCCAACAATAAAATTAAAATATTAAATTAAAATCAAATTTGGGTTGCTGTTTTTAAAGTGAATTTACAATGGCCTACTCCAACAATAAAATTAAAATATTAAATTAAAATCAAATTTGGGTTGCTGTTTTTAAAGTGGATTTACAATGGCCTACTCCAAAAATAAAATTAAAATATTAAATTAAAATCAAATTTGGGTTGCTTTTTTGAAAGTGGATTTACAATGGCCTACTCCAACAATAAAATTTAAATATTAAATTAAAATCAAACTTGTGTTGCTGTTTTTAAAGTGGATTTACAATGGCCTACTCCAACAATAAAATTTAAATAATAAATTAAAATCAAATTTGGGTTGCTGTTTTTAAAGTGGATTTACAATGGCCTACTCCAAAATAAAATTAAAATATTAAATTAAAATCAAATTTGGGTTGCTGTTTTTAAGTGGATTTACAATGGCCTACTCCAAAAATAAAATTAAAATATTAAATTAAAATCAAATTTGGGTTGCTGTTTTTAAAGTGGATTTACAATGGCCTACTCCAACAATAAAATTAAAATATTAAATTAAAATCAAATTTGGGTTGCTGTTTTTAAAGTGGATTTACAATGGCCTACTCCAACAATAAAATTTAAATAATAAATTAAAATCAAATTTGGGTTGCTGTTTTTAAAGTGGATTTACAATGGCCTACTCCAACAATAAAATTAAAATATTAAATTAAAATCAAATTTGGGTTGCTGTTTTTAAAGTGGATATACAATGGCCTACTCCAACAATAAAATTAAAATATTAAATTAAAATCAAATTTGGGTTGCTGTTTTTAAAGTGGATTTACAATGGCCTACTCCAACAATAAAATTTAAATATTAAATTAAAATCAAATTTGGGTTGCTGTTTTTAAAGTGGATTTACAATGGCCTACTCCAACAATAAAATTTAAATAATAAATTAAAATCAAACTTGGGTTGCTCTTTTTAAAGTGGATTTACAATGGCCTACTCCAACAATAAAATTTAAATAATAAATTAAAATCAAATTTGGGTTGCTGTTTTTAAAGTGGATTTACAATGGCCTACTCCAAAAATAAAATTAAAATAATAAATTAAAATCAAATTTGGGTTGCTGTTTTTAAAGTGGATTTACAATGGCCTACTCCAACAATAAAATTGAAATAATAAATTAAAATCAAATTTGGGTTGCTTTTTTTAAAGTGGATTTACAATGGCCTACTCCAACAATAAAATTAAAATATTAAATTAAAATCAAATTTGGGTTGCTGTTTTTAAAGTGGATATACAATGGCCTACTCCAACAATAAAATTAAAATATTAAATTAAAATCAAATTTGGGTTGCTGTTTTTAAAGTGGATTAACAATGGCCTACTCCAAAATAAAATTAAAATATTAAATTAAAATCAAATTTGGGTTGCTGTTTTGAAAGTGGATTTACAATGGCCTACTCCAAAAATAAAATTAAAATATTAAATTAAAATCAAATTTGGGTTGCTGTTTTTAAAGTGGATTTACAATGGCCTACTCCAAAAATAAAATTAAAATATTAAATTAAAATCAAATTTGGATTGCTTTTTTTAAAGTGGATTTACAATGGCCTACTCCAAAAATAAAATAAAAATATTAAATTAAAATCATATTTGGGTTGATGTTTTTAAAGTGAATTTACAATGGCCTACTCCAACAATAAAATTAAAATATTAAATTAAAATCAAATTTGGGTTGCTGTTTTTAAAGTGGATTTACAATGGCCTACTCCAACAATAAAATTTAAATAATAAATTAAAATCAAATTTGGGTTGCTGTTTTGAAAGTGGATTTACAATGGCCTACTCCAAAAATAAAATTAAAATAATAAATTAAAATCAAATTTGGGTTGCTTTTTTTAAAGTGGATTTACAATAGCCTACTCCAAAAATAATATTAAAATATTAAATTAAAATCAAATTTGGGTTGCTGTTTTTAAAGTGGATTTACAATGGCCTACTCCAATAATAAAATTAAAATATTAAATTAAAATCAAATTTGGGTTGCTTTTTTAAAGTGGATTTACAATGGCCTACTCCAACAATAAAATTAAAATATTAAATTAAAATCAAACTTGGGTTGCTGTTTTTAAAGTGGATTAACAATGGCCTACTCCAACAATAAAATTAAAATAATAAATTGAAATCAAATTTGGGTTGCTGTTTTTAAAGTGGATTTACAATGGCCTACTCCAACAATAAAATTGAAATATTAAATTAAAATCATATTTGGGTTGCTGTTTTTAAAGTGGATTTACAATGGCCTACTCCAACAATAAAATTAAAATATTAAATTAAAATCAAATTTGGGTTGCTGTTTTTAAAGTGAATTTACAATGGCCTACTCCAACAATAAAATTAAAATATTAAATTAAAATCAAATTTGGGTTGCTGTTTTTAAAGTGGATTTACAATGGCCTACTCCAAAAATAAAATTAAAATATTAAATTAAAATCAAATTTGGGTTGCTTTTTTGAAAGTGGATTTACAATGGCCTACTCCAACAATAAAATTTAAATATTAAATTAAAATCAAACTTGGGTTGCTGTTTTTAAAGTGGATTTACAATGGCCTACTCCAACAATAAAATTTAAATAATAAATTAAAATCAAATTTGGGTTGCTGTTTTTAAAGTGGATTTACAATGGCCTACTCCAAGATAAAATTAAAATATTAAATTAAAATCAAATTTGGGTTGCTGTTTTTAAGTGGATTTACAATGGCCTACTCCAAAAATAAAATTAAAATATTGAATTAAAATCAAATTTGGGTTGCTGTTTTTAAAGTGGATTTACAATGGCCTACTCCAACAATAAAATTAAAATATTAAATAAAAACAAATTTGTGTTGCTGTTTTTAAAGTCAATTTACAATGGCCTACTCCAAAAATAAAATTAAAATATTAAATTAAAATCAAATTTGGGTTGCTCTTTTTAAAGTGAATTTACAATGGCCTACTCCAAAAATAAAATTAAAATATTAAATTAAAATCAAATTTGGGTTGCTGTTTTTAAGTGGATTTACAATGGAATACTCCAAAAATAAAATTAAAATATTGAATTAAAATCAAACTTTGGTTGCTGTTTTTAATGTGGATTAACAATGGCCTACTCCAATAATAAAATTAAAATAATAAATTAAAATCAAATTTGGGTTGCTGTTTTTAAAGTGGATTTACAATGGCCTACTCCAACAATAAAATTAAAATAATAAATTAAAATCAAATTTGGGTTGCTGTTTTGAAAGTGGATTTACAATGGCCTACTCCAATAATAAAATTAAAATATTAAATTAAAATCAAACTTGGGTTGCTGTTTTTAAAGTGGATTAACGAAAGCCTACTCCACCAATAAAATTAAAATAATAAATTAAAATCAAATTTGGGTTGCTTTTTTTAAAGTGGATTTACAATGGCCTACTCCAACAATAAAATTAAAATATTAAATTAAAATCAAATTTGGGTTGCTGTTTTTAAAGTGGATTTACAATGGCCTACTCCAACAATAAAATTGAAATATTAAATTAAAATCAAATTTGGGTTGCTGTTTTTAAAGTGGATTTACAATGGCCTACTCCAACAATGAAATTAAAATAATAATTTAAAATCAAATTTGGGTTGCTTTTTTTAAAGTGGATTTACAATGGCCTACTCCAAAAATAAAATTAAAATATTAAATTAAAATCAAATTTGGGTTGCTGTTTTTACAGTGGATTTACAATGGCCTACTCCAATAATAAAATTAAAATATTAAATTAAAATCAAATTTGGGTTGCTTTTTTAAAGTGGATTTACAATGGCCTACTCCAACAATAAAATTAAAATATTAAATTAAAATCAAACTTGGGTTGCTGTTTTTAAAGTGGATTTACAATGGCCTACTCCAACAATAAAATTAAAATATTAAATTAAAATCAAATTTGGGTTGCTGTTTTTAAAGTGGATTTACAATGGCCTACTTCAAAAACAAAATTAAAATATTAAATTAAAATCAAATTTGGGTTGCTTTTTTAAAAGTGGATTTACAATGGCCTACTCCAACAATAAAATTAAAATATTAAATTAAAATCAAACTTGGGTTGCTGTTTTTAAAGTGGATTTACAATGGCCTACTCCAACAATAAAATTAAAATAATAAATTGAAATCAAATTTGGGTTGCTGTTTTTAAAGTGGATTTACAATGGCCTACCCCAACAATAAAATTTAAATAATAAATTAAAATCAAATTTGGGTAGCGGTTTTTAAAGTGGATTTACAATGGCCTACTCCAACAATAAAATTAAAATATTAAATTAAAATCAAACTTGGGTTGCTGTTTTTAAAGTGGATTAACAAAGGCCTACTCCACCAATAAAATTAAAATAATAAATTAAAATCAAATTTGGGTTGCTGTTTTTAAAGTGGATTTACAATGGCCTACTCCAACAATAAAATTAAAATATTAAATTAAAATCAAATTTGGGTTGCTGTTTTTAAAGTGGATTAACAATGGCCTACTCCAAAATAAAATTAAAATATTAAATTAAAATCAAATTTGGGTTGCTGTTTTTAAAGTGGATTTACAATGGCCTACTCCAAAAATAAAATTAAAATATTAAATTAAAATCAAATTTGGGTTGCTGTTTTTAAAGTGGATTTACAATGGCCTACTCCAAAAATAAAATTAAAATATTAAATAAAAATCAAATTTGGGTTGCTGTTTTTAAAGTGGATTTACAATGGCCTACTCCAACAATAAAATTAAAATATTAAATTAAAATCAAATTTGGGTTGCTGTTTTTAAAGTGGATTTACAATGGCCTACTCCAAAATAAAATTAAAATATTAAATTAAAATCAAATTTGGGTTGCTGTTTTTAAGTGGATTTACAATGGAATACTCCAAAAATAAAATTAAAATATTGAATTAAAATCAAACTTTGGTTGCTGTTTTTAATGTGGATTAACAATGGCCTACTCCACTAATAAAATTAAAATAATAAATTAAAATCAAATTTGGGTTGCTGTTTTTAAAGTGGATTTACAATGGCCTACTCCAACAATAAAATTAAAATAATAAATTAAAATCAAATTTGGGTTGCTGTTTTGAAAGTGGATTTACAATGGCCTACTCCAATAATAAAATTAAAATATTAAATTAAAATCAAACTTGGGTTGCTGTTTTTAAAGTGGATTAACGAAAGCCTACTCCACCAATAAAATTAAAATAATAAATTAAAATCAAATTTGGGTTGCTTTTTTTAAAGTGGATTTACAATGGCCTACTCCAACAATAAAATTGAAATATTAAATTAAAATCAAATTTGGGTTGCTTTTTTTAAAGTGAATTTACAATGGCCTACTCCAACAATAAAATTAAAATATTAAATTAAAATCAAATTTGGGTTGCTGTTTTTAAAGTGGATTTACAATGGCCTACTCCAACAATAAAATTGAAATATTAAATTAAAATCAAATTTGGGTTGCTGTTTTTAAAGTGGATTTACAATGGCCTACTCCAACAATGAAATTAAAATAATAATTTAAAATCAAATTTGGGTTGCTTTTTTTAAAGTGGATTTACAATGGCCTACTCCAAAAATAAAATTAAAATATTAAATTAAAATCAAATTTGGGTTGCTGTTTTTACAGTGGATTTACAATGGCCTACTCCAATAATAAAATTAAAATATTAAATTAAAATCAAATTTGGGTTGCTTTTTTAAAGTGGATTTACAATGGCCTACTCCAACAATAAAATTAAAATATTAAATTAAAATCAAACTTGGGTTGCTGTTTTTAAAGTGGATTTACAATGGCCTACTCCAACAATAAAATTAAAATATTAAATTAAAATCAAATTTGGGTTGCTGTTTTTAAAGTGGATTTACAATGGCCTACTTCAAAAACAAAATTAAAATATTAAATTAAAATCAAATTTGGGTTGCTTTTTTAAAAGTGGATTTACAATGGCCTACTCCAACAATAAAATTAAAATATTAAATTAAAATCAAACTTGGGTTGCTGTTTTTAAAGTGGATTTACAATGGCCTACTCCAACAATAAAATTAAAATAATAAATTGAAATCAAATTTGGGTTGCTGTTTTTAAAGTGGATTTACAATGGCCTACCCCAACAATAAAATTTAAATAATAAATTAAAATCAAATTTGGGTAGCGGTTTTTAAAGTGGATTTACAATGGCCTACTCCAACAATAAAATTAAAATATTAAATTAAAATCAAACTTGGGTTGCTGTTTTTAAAGTGGATTAACAAAGGCCTACTCCACCAATAAAATTAAAATAATAAATTAAAATCAAATTTGGGTTGCTGTTTTTAAAGTGGATTTACAATGGCCTACTCCAACAATAAAATTAAAATATTAAATTAAAATCAAATTTGGGTTGCTGTTTTTAAAGTGGATTAACAATGGCCTACTCCAAAATAAAATTAAAATATTAAATTAAAATCAAATTTGGGTTGCTGTTTTTAAAGTGGATTTACAATGGCCTACTCCAAAAATAAAATTAAAATATTAAATTAAAATCAAATTTGGGTTGCTGTTTTTAAAGTGGATTTACAATGGCCTACTCCAAAAATAAAATTAAAATATTAAATAAAAATCAAATTTGGGTTGCTGTTTTTAAAGTGGATTTACAATGGCCTACTCCAACAATAAAATTAAAATATTAAATTAAAATCAAATTTGGGTTGCTGTTTTTAAAGTGGATTTACAATGGCCTACTCCAAAATAAAATTAAAATATTAAATTAAAATCAAATTTGGGTTGCTGTTTTTAAGTGGATTTACAATGGAATACTCCAAAAATAAAATTAAAATATTGAATTAAAATCAAACTTTGGTTGCTGTTTTTAATGTGGATTAACAATGGCCTACTCCACTAATAAAATTAAAATAATAAATTAAAATCAAATTTGGGTTGCTGTTTTTAAAGTGGATTTACAATGGCCTACTCCAACAATAAAATTAAAATAATAAATTAAAATCAAATTTGGGTTGCTGTTTTGAAAGTGGATTTACAATGGCCTACTCCAATAATAAAATTAAAATATTAAATTAAAATCAAACTTGGGTTGCTGTTTTTAAAGTGGATTAACGAAAGCCTACTCCACCAATAAAATTAAAATAATAAATTAAAATCAAATTTGGGTTGCTTTTTTTAAAGTGGATTTACAATGGCCTACTCCAACAATAAAATTGAAATATTAAATTAAAATCAAATTTGGGTTGCTTTTTTTAAAGTGGATTTACAATGGCCTACTCCAACAATAAAATTAAAATATTAAATTAAAATCAAATTTGGGTTGCTGTTTTTAAAGTGGATTTACAATGGCCTACTCCAACAATAAAATTGAAATATTAAATTAAAATCAAATTTGGGTTGCTGTTTTTAAAGTGGATTTACAATGGCCTACTCCAACAATGAAATTAAAATAATAATTTAAAATCAAATTTGGGTTGCTTTTTTTAAAGTGGATTTACAATGGCCTACTCCAAAAATAAAATTAAAATATTAAATTAAAATCAAATTTGGGTTGCTGTTTTTACAGTGGATTTACAATGGCCTACTCCAATAATAAAATTAAAATATTAAATTAAAATCAAATTTGGGTTGCTTTTTTAAAGTGGATTTACAATGGCCTACTCCAACAATAAAATTAAAATATTAAATTAAAATCAAACTTGGGTTGCTGTTTTTAAAGTGGATTTACAATGGCCTACTCCAACAATAAAATTAAAATATTAAATTAAAATCAAATTTGGGTTGCTGTTTTTAAAGTGGATTTACAATGGCCTACTTCAAAAACAAAATTAAAATATTAAATTAAAATCAAATTTGGGTTGCTTTTTTAAAAGTGGATTTACAATGGCCTACTCCAACAATAAAATTAAAATATTAAATTAAAATCAAACTTGGGTTGCTGTTTTTAAAGTGGATTTACAATGGCCTACTCCAACAATAAAATTAAAATAATAAATTGAAATCAAATTTGGGTTGCTGTTTTTAAAGTGGATTTACAATGGCCTACCCCAACAATAAAATTTAAATAATAAATTAAAATCAAATTTGGGTAGCGGTTTTTAAAGTGGATTTACAATGGCCTACTCCAACAATAAAATTAAAATATTAAATTAAAATCAAACTTGGGTTGCTCTTTTTAAAGTGGATTAACAAAGGCCTACTCCACCAATAAAAATAAAATAATAAATTAAAATCAAATTTGGGTTGCTGTTTTTAATGTGGATTTACAATGGCCTACTCCAACAATAAAATTAAAATATTAAATTAAAATCAAATTTGGGTTGCTGTTTTTAAAGTGGATTAACAATGGCCTACTCCAAAATAAAATTAAAATATTAAATTAAAATCAAATTTGGGTTGCTGTTTTTAAAGTGGATTTACAATGGCCTACTCCAAAAATAAAATTAAAATATTAAATTAAAATCAAATTTGGGTTGCTGTTTTTAAAGTGGATTTACAATGGCCTACTCCAAAAATAAAATTAAAATATTAAATAAAAATCAAATTTGGGTTGCTGTTTTTAAAGTGGATTTACAATGGCCTACTCCAAAAATAAAATTAAAATATTAAATTAAAATCAAATCTGGGTTGCTTTTTTAAAGTGGATTTACAATGGCCTACTCCAAAAATAAAATAAAAATAATAAATTAAAATCAAATTTGGGTTGCTGTTTTTAAAGTGGATTTTCAATGGCCTACTCCAACAATAAAATTTAAATATTAAATTAAAATCAAATTTGGGTTGCTGTTTTTAAAGTGGATTTACAATGGCCTACTCCAAAAATAAAATAAAAATAATAAATTAAAATCAAATTTGGGTTGCTGTTTTTAAAGTGGATTTACAATGGCCTACTCCAACAATAAAATTTAAATAATAAATTAAAATCAAATTTGGGTTGCTGTTTTTAAAGTGGATTTACAATGGCCTACTCCAACAATAAAATTAAAATATTAAATTAAAATCAAATTTGGGTTGCTGTTTTTAAAGTGGATATACAATGGCCTACTCCAACAATAAAATTAAAATATTAAATTAAAATCAAATTTGGGTTGCTGTTTTTAAAGTGGATTAACAATGGCCTACTCCAAAATAAAATTAAAATATTAAATTAAAATCAAATTTGGGTTGCTGTTTTGAAAGTGGATTTACAATGGCCTACTCCAAAAATAAAATTAAAATATTAAATTAAAATCAAATTTGGGTTGCTGTTTTTAAAGTGGATTTACAATGGCCTACTCCAAAAATAAAATTAAAATATTAAATTAAAATCAAATGTGGGTTGCTGTTTTTAAAGTGGATTTACAATGGCCTACTCCAACAATAAAATTAAAATATTAAATTAAAATCAAATTTGGGTTGCTGTTTTTAAAGTGGATTTACAATGGCCTACTTCAAAAATAAAATTAAAATATTAAATTAAAATCAAATTTGGATTGCTATTTTTAAAGTGGATTTACAATGGCCTACTCCAAAAATAAAATAAAAATATTAAATTAAAATCATATTTGGGTTGATGTTTTTAAAGTGAATTTACAATGGCCTACTCCAACAATAAAATTAAAATATTAAATTAAAATCAAATTTGGGTTGCTGTTTTTAAAGTGGATTTACAATGGCCTACTCCAACAATAAAATTTAAATAATAAATTAAAATCAAATTTGGGTTGCTGTTTTGAAAGTGGATTTACAATGGCCTACTCCAAAAATAAAATTAAAATAATAAATTAAAATCAAATTTGGGTTGCTTTTTTTAAAGTGGATTTACAATGGCCTACTCCAAAAATAATATTAAAATATTAAATTAAAATCAAATTTGGGTTGCTGTTTTTAAAGTGGATTTACAATGGCCTACTCCAATAATAAAATTAAAATATTAAATTAAAATCAAATTTGGGTTGCTTTTTTAAAGTGGATTTACAATGGCCTACTCCAACAATAAAATTAAAATATTAAATTAAAATCAAACTTGGGTTGCTGTTTTTAAAGTGGATTTACAATGGCCTACTCCAACAATAAAATTAAAATAATAAATTGAAATCAAATTTGGGTTGCTGTTTTTAAAGTGGATTTACAATGGCCTACTCCAACAATAAAATTGAAATATTAAATTAAAATCAAATTTGGGTTGCTGTTTTTAAAGTGGATTTACAATGGCCTACTCCAAAATAAAATTAAAATATTCTATTAAAATCAAACTTGGGTTGCTGTTTTTAAAGTGGATTAACAAAGGCCTATTTCACCAATAAAATTAAAATAATAAATTAAAATCAAATTTGGGTTGCTGTTTTTAAAGTGGATTTACAATGGCCTACTCCAACAATAAAATTAAAATATTAAATTAAAATCAAATTTGGGTTGCTGTTTTTAAAGTGAATTTACAATGGCCTACTCCAACAATAAAATTAAAATATTAAATTAAAATCAAATTTGGGTTGCTGTTTTTAAAGTGGATTTACAATGGCCTACTCCAAAAATAAAATTAAAAAATTAAATTAAAATCAAATTTGGGTTGCTTTTTTGAAAGTGGATTTACAATGGCCTACTCCAACAATAAAATTTAAATATTAAATTAAAATCAAACTTGGGTTGCTGTTTTTAAAGTGGATTTACAATGGCCTACTCCAACAATAAAATTTAAATAATAAATTAAAATCAAATTTGGGTTGCTGTTTTTAAAGTGGATTTACAATGGCCTACTCCAAAATAAAATTAAAATATTAAATTAAAATCAAATTTGGGTTGCTGTTTTTAAGTGGATTTACAATGGCCTACTCCAAAAATAAAATTAAAATATTGAATTAAAATCAAATTTGGGTTGCTGTTTTTAAAGTGGATTTACAATGGCCTACTCCAACAATAAAATTAAAATATTAAATTAAAATCAAATTTGGGTTGCTGTTTTTAAAGTGGATTTACAATGGCCTACTCCAACAATAAAATTTAAATAATAAATTAAAATCAAATTTGGGTTGCTGTTTTTAAAGTGGATTTACAATGGCCTACTCCAACAATAAAATTAAAATATTAAATTAAAATCAAATTTGGGTTGCTGTTTTTAAAGTGGATATACAATGGCCTACTCCAACAATAAAATTAAAATATTAAATTAAAATCAAATTTGGGTTGCTGTTTTTAAAGTGGATTTACAATAGCCTACTCCAACAATAAAATTTAAATATTAAATTAAAATCAAATTTGGGTTGCTGTTTTTAAAGTGGATTTACAATGGCCTACTCCAACAATAAAATTTAAATAATAAATTAAAATCAAACTTGGGTTGCTGTTTTTAAAGTGGATTTACAATGGCCTACTCCAACAATAAAATTTAAATAATAAATTAAAATCAAATTTGGGTTGCTGTTTTTAAAGTGGATTTACAATGGCCTACTCCAAAAATAAAATTAAAATAATAAATTAAAATCAAATTTGGGTTGCTGTTTTTAAAGTGGATTTACAATGGCCTACTCCAACAATAAAATTTAAATAATAAATTAAAATCAAATTTGGGTTGCTGTTTTTAAAGTGGATTTACAATGGCCTACTCCAACAATAAAATTAAAATATTAAATTAAAATCAAATTTGGGTTGCTGTTTTTAAAGTGGATATACAATGGCCTACTCCAACAATAAAATTAAAATATTAAATTAAAATCAAATTTGGGTTGCTGTTTTTAAAGTGGATTAACAATGGCCTACTCCAAAATAAAATTAAAATATTAAATTAAAATCAAATTTGGGTTGCTGTTTTGAAAGTGGATTTACAATGGCCTACTCCAAAAATAAAATTAAAATATTAAATTAAAATCAAATTTGGGTTGCTGTTTTTAAAGTGGATTTACAATGGCCTACTCCAAAAATAAAATTAAAATATTAAATTAAAATCAAATTTGGGTTGCTGTTTTTAAAGTGGATTTACAATGGCCTACTCCAACAATAAAATTAAAATATTAAATTAAAATCAAATTTGGGTTGCTGTTTTTAAAGTGGATTTACAATGGCCTACTCCAAAAATAAAATTAAAATATTAAATTAAAATCAAATTTGGATTGCTTTTTTTAAAGTGGATTTACAATGGCCTACTCCAAAAATAAAATAAAAATATTAAATTAAAATCATATTTGGGTTGATGTTTTTAAAGTGAATTTACAATGGCCTACTCCAACAATAAAATTAAAATATTAAATTAAAATCAAATTTGGGTTGCTGTTTTTAAAGTGGATTTACAATGGCCTACTCCAACAATAAAATTTAAATAATAAATTAAAATCAAATTTGGGTTGCTGTTTTGAAAGTGGATTTACAATGGCCTACTCCAAAAATAAAATTAAAATAATAAATTAAAATCAAATTTGGGTTGCTTTTTTTAAAGTGGATTTACAATGGCCTACTCCAAAAATAATATTAAAATATTAAATTAAAATCAAATTTGGGTTGCTGTTTTTAAAGTGGATTTACAATGGCCTACTCCAATAATAAAATTAAAATATTAAATTAAAATCAAATTTGGGTTGCTTTTTTAAAGTGGATTTACAATGGCCTACTCCAACAATAAAATTAAAATATTAAATTAAAATCAAACTTGGGTTGCTGTTTTTAAAGTGGATTAACAATGGCCTACTCCAACAATAAAATTAAAATAATAAATTGAAATCAAATTTGGGTTGCTGTTTTTAAAGTGGATTTACAATGGCCTACTCCAACAATAAAATTGAAATATTAAATTAAAATCAAATTTGGGTTGCTGTTTTTAAAGTGGATTTACAATGGCCTACTCCAACAATAAAATTAAAATATTAAATTAAAATCAAATTTGGGTTGCTGTTTTTAAAGTGAATTTACAATGGCCTACTCCAACAATAAAATTAAAATATTAAATTAAAATCAAATTTGGGTTGCTGTTTTTAAAGTGGATTTACAATGGCCTACTCCAAAAATAAAATTAAAATATTAAATTAAAATCAAATTTGGGTTGCTTTTTTGAAAGTGGATTTACAATGGCCTACTCCAACAATAAAATTTAAATATTAAATTAAAATCAAACTTGGGTTGCTGTTTTTAAAGTGGATTTACAATGGCCTACTCCAACAATAAAATTTAAATAATAAATTAAAATCAAATTTGGGTTGCTGTTTTTAAAGTGGATTTACAATGGCCTACTCCAAGATAAAATTAAAATATTAAATTAAAATCAAATTTGGGTTGCTGTTTTTAAGTGGATTTACAATGGCCTACTCCAAAAATAAAATTAAAATATTAAATTAAAATCAAATTTGGGTTGCTGTTTTTAAAGTGGATTTACAATGGCCTACTCCAACAATAAAATTAAAATATTAAATAAAAACAAATTTGTGTTGCTGTTTTTAAAGTCAATTTACAATGGCCTACTCCAAAAATAAAATTAAAATATTAAATTAAAATCAAATTTGGGTTGCTGTTTTTAAAGTGAATTTACAATGGCCTACTCCAAAAATAAAATTAAAATATTAAATTAAAATCAAATTTGGGTTGCTGTTTTTAAGTGGATTTACAATGGAATACTCCAAAAATAAAATTAAAATATTGAATTAAAATCAAACTTTGGTTGCTGTTTTTAATGTGGATTAACAATGGCCTACTCCACTAATAAAATTAAAATAATAAATTAAAATCAAATTTGGGTTGCTGTTTTTAAAGTGGATTTACAATGGCCTACTCCAACAATAAAATTAAAATAATAAATTAAAATCAAATTTGGGTTGCTGTTTTGAAAGTGGATTTACAATGGCCTACTCCAATAATAAAATTAAAATATTAAATTAAAATCAAACTTGGGTTGCTGTTTTTAAAGTGGATTAACGAAAGCCTACTCCACCAATAAAATTAAAATAATAAATTAAAATCAAATTTGGGTTGCTTTTTTTAAAGTGGATTTACAATGGCCTACTCCAACAATAAAATTAAAATATTAAATTAAAATCAAATTTGGGTTGCTGTTTTTAAAGTGGATTAACAATGGCCTACTCCAACAATAAAATTGAAATATTAAATTAAAATCAAATTTGGGTTGCTGTTTTGAAAGTGGTTTTATATTATTATTATTGAAGGGCCATGTGGGCGGTAATGCTCCTCGCACCGCGATTTAAAAGATCTATTGTGCTAGACCCTGCTTAATTATCCGGCAAGTCAATATTCAGGCTCTTAATAAATCTGATAATACTACCGGCCGGTACAAGATACATAACAATTAGGTGGCTCATTGTTCTCCCTCCTAGATGTTTCAGTCTTTGCTTGAATTGACTGGGCTTTAGCACAGAAGATGTTCCGCTGAATCCGCTTCCATATCGCTGAAGCGACATCCGTCTGTCGTAGTTAGGCCCATTTTCTTAAGGTGATATCTTCTGTTAGGAAGCCAGTAAGCAGCCTCAACTCCGGTTTCCTAAGTTCAAGATACTCCTTAACCCTGGCCAACGATGGTGATATACATTTCTTCGCGTGTAGCAAACCTGGAATTCTGCTTCAGTTTTATCGCTGCTCTAAGGTGTCCCTTAGTGATGCCGCAAAAAGGTTCTGGTCCAATAAATGGAGAGGCAGAACCCCCGCGGGCGAGGCAATCAGCTGTCTTATTTCCTTCGATTCCATTATGACCTGGCATCTACATAAGTGTTACCTTATTTGATCCTGCCATATTTTTAATAACCTTCAGACAATCCCATACTAGCCTTGACTCAACGGTACAAGACCTAAGAGCCTTTAAGGCCGATTGCCTGTCTGATACAATATAAATCCTTGCATCGTTTAGGCCTTTTACTATGCCTACCCAAGTGCAAAGTTCCGTAGCATGTACTTCTGCTTGAAAAACGGTAGCATTGGTACCCAAGGACTTCGAGAGGGCAGCGCCACTCCCTTATATTCCTATTCCCGTCCCATATTCCGTTTTTGATCCAACTGCACTCCACACACTCCGGTCAGGTAACCTAACACAAAATGGTTTGTGGAAGTCCAGTTAAGCTGGCATATAGTCGGAAGGCATTACTATGGTAGGGTCTGTCTGAAATTCCTAAATGATTTCCATATGACCCAGGATAGTGCCTGGTTTGATATTTCCTTCCGCCTGCTTTTAAGGGACCATAATTGCAGCATCCTTTTTAACATGCCGGTGTAACGGTGTCAGTCCTAAAAATGACTCCATCGCCGCGGTTGGACATGTTTTCATGGAGCCCGTAATACTGATGCAGGCTATACGCTGAACCTTATTCAATAAAGTTTGGTAGCCTGCTACTCAGTTTTAGGCCACTATATAACCCCACCGGTGACCATAGGCCTAATGATTGTAAGAAATGATCAATACATCATTTTTGGATGTAGTCCCCAAGTACGCCCATAGAGTATTTGACAGGCCCAGAAAGCCTTGGTGGCACTATCTTGGACTTTCTACAGATGTTCCTTCCAGTTCACTTTTTGATCTAGGATAACCCCTAGATATTTAATCTCGCTGGAAAAAGGAACAGTAGTATCGTTTAACAAGGAACCTATAAGCGCGAGCTTTTTCCCCCTCGTAAAAGGGACAATGGCAGTTTTGTTTGGATTGATACTGGAGTCCCTCCTGGTAATACCACTGCCATATTATATTGAGTGCATTTTGCATGCGATCAGAAATGACCCCATCAAACTTGCCTCTGATCATGACAGCCAAATCATCCGCATAGCCCTGGACAACAAACCCATAGCTACTGAGAAGGACCAATAGCCTGTCAATAACCAATGACCACAAAACAGGAGACAGTATGCCTCCTTGGGGACAGCCCTTTACGGTCTTGATAGTTACTGACTCGCCACCTAGTCTGGTAGTAATCTCACGATGTTCCAGCATGGAACGGATCCACCTTATTGTAGAAAGCGGAACCCTTTTTCCATTGCTGCCCTCTCTATTGATCCATAGGAGGTATTATGAAACGCCCCCTCAATGTCCACAAATGCACAAAGGGCAATTTCTTTATATGTCACCGCTTTTTCAATCCTCTTGACTAGATCGCTAAGGGCCATTACGATGGATTTGCCAGTTTGATAGGCAAACTGGTCCCAATGCAGCGGATTATTTCCAAGGACCTCGCTTCTTATTTGATAGTTCAGGATTTTTTCCATCGTCTTCAATAGAAACGATGTGAGGCTAATAGGCCGATATGCCTTAGCCTGGGTGTCTGAACAACCTTCTCTCCCCCCCCAACCCCTGATGTTGTATAAAGACCACATTAACCTTCCTCCATAGTTTCGGAATGTAGTTAAAAACATAACTGGCCTGAAACATCTAGATGAAGCTGGGGAGTATTTCCTCAATATCTTTTTGAAGTATAGCTGGAAAGATACTATCCTCCCTAGCGGATTTGAAAGACCCAATAGCTTACCTCACCTTGCTGGGTGCGAACATTTTCCCAGAGAGACTCCAGATCCTACTGTGAGGCGAATAGGCCACCACACTTGAGGGATCATGCGGGTCATCTAGGGCTCCTACCAGTACTGATCTCTAAGGTTTCCTTCCGGATTTCAGTGAATCTCCCTTCTTGCTTCTATCCTAAACCATTTGGATGGTCCCTGGCGAGGACTTTCTGGAGGCGAGCTGCAGAGGGCAATTCCTTGATTCTCTCACAGAAATTCCTCCAGGTACTTCTTTTGGATCTTCTTAATTCGAGATTATATTCCGTCAAAGCCATCTTATACTCGCCCCATTCACTGGTACGTTTAGCCTTGTTGAATAATCTTCTCGATTTTTCCTCAGTTTACCCAGCGTCCCGTTCCACCAAGGGACCATCTTTTTGTACTCTATTCGCTTAACTGGGCAGCTGTTCTCGTAAGCCAAGGGTATAGAGTTATGCAGATGTTATATTGAACAGATCTCCAAACCCTCTAGATACTCTATGTTCCCCACAACCGAGAGCATTTATGATTCGAGTGAGACTCTAAAAGAGTCCCAGTCGGTCAGTTTTGGAATTCTGATTTCCTGCCGCTGCATGGTTTCGGCCGCCAAATCGAATCTGATGTGCAAGTGATCCGATAATGAGGCCTCGTCAGACAAATGCCAGTTTATGATCAATTTGGTGAAATACGGACTAGCAAGTATCAAATCTAGGACCTCTTGCCTAATCGCATTTATAAAAGTAGGTTTCCTTCCCCTATTGACAATGTCTACATTATTTGAGATCAGAAAATCTATGAAATGGGAATAAAATTAATTTTCGAACTGGCCAAAATAGCCGCTCTTGGACTCTCAGTTCCGTTATGATAAACGAACTTGTCTACTTGATTTAGTATGCCTCTAATTTGGTTACCTGTCACCCATAGTTGCTGGATAAGAGCCATGCCAATGTTATGGTAGAAAAACGTACGACAAAGGACGTCCGAAGACGCCTTTGCATGATGCAGGTTTATCTGCAGGCAGGCGATGCATGCCTTCATTTTTCCGAAGGCCTCTTCAGACGGCCCTTCTCAGCCTCCTTTTCTGCACCGCCACTACCCTAATGCTATTTTTACCGGCCGATGGCTGACCAATGTCCTCCCTCTTCGTTCTACTGGCCCCCATTGCCTGAAAGCCTTCATGCTCACCAGTGGCTTGCGCGTGTGGACTCCTTGAGGGAACTTCCCCCGTGGAACCCCTGGCGCATTCCTCTCTCTTTCCCTTCTTCTCCCCACATGGAAGGTGAAGCAAAGGCAGTAGTCTTGGATACAGGTGCCTCCACCGTAGCCGCCACAAGCGTGACTACTTGGGTCCCGCCCACAGAAACCGGTGTAGCACCACCCTGACCACGCTTGGGATGTAATTGGTCAATCCCAAACTTATAGTTGACTTTAAAGCCAGCTCGATTGCGCTTCTCCACTAAAGAGTGGTCCATAGAGAAGGTGCAAAAGGCCGAAGAGCCTTTCGCCTCAATCCTGATCACTCTCCAGTTGATCGCCTGCATGCCCTCGTTTTGGCTTTAGATAAAACCAAAAAGCTTTACCGTGAGCAATCCAGCACTATTTGGGAAGGTGTCAAATACAATCCTGGTTAGAGGCAGGTTTTCCGCCTCGGCTACGATCAGCTGTGAAGCCTCCCATGGCTTAATATTCCCTATGGCCTCCTTGAGCAACTGGTCAGTGGCTCGGTCAGCGCAGGTTACTACCAGCCAACCCGGCCGAAGCTGACTTCCAAGGAACTTAGGTTTAACCTCCTTGGCCTTTTCTCTAGCACCTTATCTATAGCCCTCCTGAACAGCCTTAATCTGCTCTCCAGTAAAGACAACCTCAAGAAAACCAGAGGTCAAGATCCCAACGATCTCCGACTACGCGGCCTGCCTGAAAGTAGCTCCAGACCGGACCGCAGAACCCGATACCGTTGTCAATGGTGTTGACCTTACCTTTCGGGTACTTCCCGACGTCGATGCTTCCCCCTGCTTTCACAGAGGAGATACCCTCACTTACAGGGACCGAGTCCTCATCTCCTGAGGTCTCCATGTGGGAGTTGAGAACTAATTTCTTAAGCCCCAACCGGAACTCCCAATCCAATAAACTACTCATCGAGAGCGAAAAGAGGACCGAGTTTCTCGAGAGCCACTGCGGAATTATCGCTGGTACATGACGCTTTAGGAGCGTTATCATCCTAATTTTTAAAACTTTTGCTAGACATTTTATTCCCACGAGTTGCTGGGAAATGACACACAGGAAAGATACATAAAACTGAAGGGTGCCTGGTATCCAGAGTCCGCATACTTGTGACTGAATAACCAATCAGCTATTCATCCATCGGCATATGGTTTTCCACCTTAGATTAGGGTTTTTTATCAAGGATTTTTCCTTTAGCACCGTACTTTAGCCTGTGCCAAATGGTCAAATGTACCAAACGGTCTCAGTGCCAGAGGTTACCACAACTACACTTACACAATCGTACCCATGACGCAGCAGCCTAATACATGACCACAACAGTTTACGTGATGCGCACCCAACCGAAAGGTTACAGAGCTGGTAGATTATTCTACTCAACTTTGGTCCCCCCTCCCCTCCCGTAGACGCCAGAACCGCCGTCCGTTTAGTAATAAAGTAGCGTTTATGATGATAGGGAGAAACATACTTTTCACGATTTTTTAAAAAAAGGAAATTTTGCTTCGGGAAACGAAAGCTCGCTTAGGGCACCGATTTCCTTATTAATTTAAAGAGTCCAGAAAGAATCCATGCCTAGGCCCGGATTTTCATTAATTCGCTACTGTTTGGGTGTAGCAATGCTGTAAATAGGGCACATAAAATGTATTTTAGAATACAAATTGGCATATTAGGAATATGAAGTTGTACATTTATGTTTTTAAAAATCATTTAAAATGGATATCTTGCTGTTTATATTTCATTTAATTAAACGATTTTGTTGTACTATTAGAAATCCAGTAAAATGTGACATGTACTACAGTAATAAAGCTGAAAAGTTGTAAAGGTATAAAGTAAAACGCGAGTTGAGTATGGGTAAATATGAGTTGGCAAAAAAACGTAACAATCAGTGCGAGAAAAATGATAAATGAAACTTAAACTGTAAAACTGTATATTTTTCAACACTAAAAATAATTTCAATTAATAAATTCTCTATAATCCACTTCATTGTATAAAAAAAAATTGTTTTTAGCTTCGTAATTAACATAATAGTATTTTAGCATGTTGTCGTCTCGTATGATTAATATTTTATACTTTATAATTTTTTTGTTGTTGCATGATATTTGCCATAGTTAAATTAGGGTAGGGTGTATACAAATTATATTGTGTCACTTCAGCTTGATTATTTCCGCCTGAGTATATTTTATGTATATTTTCACTGATGATTTTAATCATGAAAACTTAAGTATCGATGTGGTATGTATATTGTGCAAGTTTTCAATACTACTTCGGGCGAATAAAATTTCCAGCCCATTCAGCTAATTCAAAAAAGAAAAAAAATTGTTTACATTTGAAAATGTATTCAAAACACCTCCTCTTGTTGTTCGGAACTGTCTTTTCCATATACACAATATTTCTTTATGTAGACATAATCAGATAGCATAACATACTCATGAATATAATATATCCTAGCTACTTGAACCTTTTTTTATATTTCCTCAACTAGTATTGTTTCTGCTTAAAAAATTTAAATTCAATAAAGGTAATTTATTTTCTTCGATTGGCCCTCTTGTCTACTAATCCAAGATGTGGAAAAAAATACCAAAACCATAAAATTGATTACTAAATTGGATTTCAATCAAAATAAAAATAAAAATGAAATTGATGATTTTTCAAAAATAAAAAAAATCCTTTTTTGTCTACTTGTGTTCCTTTCTGGAATTAAAACAAAACAAAAAAAAAGCGGAAGATTGGTAAATGGAAGCACAAAAAAAAATGAAAAAAATCAATGCCAACATATTTAAAGAGACAATTGAAGTATAAAAGTATATTGAGGAATAATAATAAAAGGATTCTTAATTAGGGTTTATTTATCGAATATAAAAATAATCGTCATCATCACCATGATCAGCACTAAAGTATGTAGAGAGTTCGATATGTATGAGTTTGATAACAATAGAGTTCTATGATAAGAAGAAAGTGCCAATATTAATTTACGGATTTTCAAATCATATTATGTTGTACGTAATATATAGTTTTGTATTCAATAGATGAATGAGCCTTACACATATAAGAGATATACATAGCTATAGGTTCACATATTTATTGGATAGATATGAAAGCATTCCTTTCTTCTATACTAAATAACATTATTTCGGGTACTAATAGTACAAAAGTCTTTATAACGACATATAACAAATAATTTGGTGGGACAATAGGCATCCTAATTTTTTGTTTGCTACTAAATTTGTTCTGGTGGAAACAATACATATAGACCATATACTTGAAAAAATTTTAATGTCATAGTATATTATGAAGTGTTGGGATCTATTATAAAAAGCTGGTAAGGCATTTTTTTTTTATTTTGTTATCCTTTGTAATGTATAAAAAGGAATTTGGGATCGATCCAAATTATGGGGGAGGAAGATGAAAAATACTATAGACAATAACCAAGTGTAACTCGTTTTTTCAATTCTGTAATTTGAATTCGACAATATTTATCATGAAAATATTGTACTACATAACCAAATGGTTTAATTTAATTGCGAGGGCAGTTGCCAATTGTAAGGCACTATAGTGGGTCACTTTCGTTCAGCATTTCGACGTTACGTGGCTTCCACTGAACTTTGCGATTTGCCAGACAATTATAACTCAAATATTCTCCAAGCTGCTTCTAAAGGAATTAAATATCGAAAATTCACAATAATGGGGCAAGTAATGAGGGATGCAATAAATTCTTGTGTGCGTGCTGGACCACATCAAGAAAGGCTTGCTGCGTGTCTTCCAAGTTTTTTAGAATTAACATCAATTCAATTGTTGATGTTAATATCGAGCGAATTTTTTCTTCTCTGATGGAGTATTCATTTAATAATCCCATTTCAGCATTCAGCCTTCTCTGCTGCTCTATCAGGTTGTTTAATGATTCCATGGTGAGATTTGAATTATGCTTTACTAGTTTAAAAATTGAAGTGTGGCCAACACACGACTTTCTTTTACGAACAGAGAATTTTGAGAAATTTTATTTTTTTTTTAATTTTTTTTTTAAATTTGTTTTTCATTTTTGGAAACATTTTGTATTAAGTAGTTTTTTGTAAACCTTATACTTTTTAAGATATTTGCAAAACCAATTTTCTGAACCAAGGGAGTGGCCACTTCCGGTTAGCCGATTTGGAGTAAAATTCACTGGGACCTCCCAATTTATCGAAAAAGCTTAAATCTGAAGTTTCAGTTCGATTGATTAAACCATCTGGACTGTAGAGAGGACACAGACAGACTGACACACTGACAGACTAACAGACTAACAGACTGACCGACTGACAGACAGACAGACAGACACCATTTCAAAACCCACTTTTTCGGACTCAGGGGACCTAAAAACAAATAAATTTCTAAAAATCTCAAGGTTCAAAATATTCATGATTACTATACTTTATTTTACTAGAGTAAAAGAAAGTAAAAAACCCTAATCCATACGAATCGTTCGTTTAGTAAAAGTTCTGCAAAATTATTTTTTGGAAATCGCACTCAACTCCCAAGGGCCAATATCGGCCATTGCCAACAATGATGACAAAGGTTTGGCTAGCACATAGAATAGGTCCCTCAAATACCTAGTTAGAAAACGCTAATCCATACGAATCGTTCGTTTAGTAAAAGTTCTGCAAAATTATTTTTTGGAAATCGCACTCAACTCCCAAGGGTCAATATCGGCCATTGCCAACAATGATGACAAAGGTTTGGCTAGCACATAGAATAGGTTCTCAATTACCTAGTTAGAAAACCCTAATCCATACGGATCGTTCGTTTAAAAAAAGTTCTACGAAATTATTTTTTTGAAATCGCACTCAACAATGATGACAAAAGTTCCGCTAGCACATGGAATAGGTCCCTTAATTACCTAGTTAGAAAACCCTAATCCATACGAATCGTTTGTTTAATAAAAGTTCTGCAAAATTATTTTTTGGAAATCGCACTCAACTCCCAAGGGGCAATATCGGCCATTGCCAACAATGATGACAAAGGTTTGGCTAGCACATAGAATAGGTCCCTCAAATACCTAGTTAGAAAACCCTAATCCATACGGATCGTTCATTTAATAAAAGTTCTACGAAATTATTTTTTGGAAATCGCAATCAACAATGATGACAAAAGTTCCGCTAGCACATGGAATAGGTCCCTTAATTACCCAGTTAGAAAACCCTAATCCATACGAATCGTTCGTTTAGTAAAAGATCTGCAAAATTATTTTTTGGAAATCGCACTCAACTCCCAATGGCCAATATCGGCGATTGCCAACAATGATGACAAAAGCTAGCACATAGAATAGGTCCCTCATATTTCAAGGGGACGCATACCAAGCGAATTTTGCAACTCAAATTTATGGTTTAAAGGCCCAAATTTTTTACATACTACAGAAGATTCTTGGACAAATAATATTCCAACTGTAGTGAACGAACTTCCAGAACGGAGAAAAAAGGTGGATGTCTTGTTGGCAGCTAATAAAAAATATGATGACCTAATGCAAAACGTTAAATATAAAAATTGTCTTCGTTCAACACAAAACATACTGGCATATCTTCGTCGCTTCATTTACAATACCAGATGCCATCAGGCTAATGCAAATCGAAAGACTGCGCCTCTTACTGTTGAGGAACGAAAGTAGGAACCTTAGGCAAAAATAAGAGTCATTCAACTCATTTCATTTGAAGAGGAAATCAAGGCTCTTCTATCTACAAAAAACCTGCCTCAAAAATCTCGTCTAAATTCCTTATCTCCGTTTCTGAATCACCTTATTCGAGTTGGCGGACGCCTAAAAAATTCTACCCTTCCTTACACTGTCAAACATCCGATCCTTCTCCTATCCAGTCACCCGTTCACATTAATTTTTTTTTTTGATTTTCCTAACAGATATATGCACATTGGTCCTCAAGCACTATTGGCGACAATTCGTGAAGAATACTGGCCCATCAATGGATGAAGCTTAGCAACAAAAGTATATTGAACTTGTTTTGGATGTTTTCGAGCAAGGCCTGTACAGAAAGAGCAGCTTATGGGACAACTACCTAGTGAAAGAGTCACTCGTGCACATCCGTTTGAAAACGTCGCAGTTGACTGTTGTGGGCCATTCTATATCCACTTCAAAATTAGAGGAAAGAGACCATCGAAGGCATATTTAGCCATTTTCTTCTGTTTTGAAACAAAGGCGTGTCATCTGGAACTAGTGTCTGGAGCATTAAAGCAATTCATCGCAACGAGAGGTCTGTGTGCCAACATATTCTCCGATAATGGCACGAATTACATAGGTGCCAAATCAAAGCTGAATGAATTGTATCGTTTGTTCAATTCCCAACCACATCGTGAGGAGATTCGTAAATTCTGCTTGGAAGACCATATACTACTTGGCACTTTCAACCACCATCCGCACCACACTTCCGGGGCTTGCATGAAGCGGCTTGTCAAATCATCCAAGTTCCACTTGACACGGGTTGCCGGTAACGCATCTCTTACATTTAAGGAACTGAGCACGATAGTAAAGCAAGTCGAAGCAGTTTTAAATTATCACCCGTTAACACCAATATCTACGAATCCTGATGAACTTAATGTGTTAATTCCAAGCCATTTCTTGTTGGTCGTGCATTAACCACTATTGTGGAACCAGATGTACAAGCTAAAAAAATATCCTAAACGAATCTGTGGCGAATTATTCAACAACTTCAACCACATTTTTGGACAAGGTGGTCCAAGGAATATTTGTGTGAGCTACAACATCGTCGAAAATGGAACACCACCACAACGTCCTTGACTATTGAACATTTAGTTCTTGTTAAAGACGAAAACCTTCCTCCAATAAAGTGGAGCCTAGCAAGAGTACTACAGGTATTCTCAAACGAGCGGAAGACACTAAACCAAATCATAAGAATGCCTTTTGGTATTAAAACTGCCCCGGCGATGTTCCAATGGATCCAATGACCTAAGTTGGCTGCTCAATTTTAAATGTTTCGTTTATTAAGACGACATTGTCATATTTGAATCATCACTTATGGAACACAATAAAAGGCTTCTGAAAGTCAGTTCTTAATATAAATTTTACTACTATCTTGCATAACCGCAGTTTTTGGGGTTATAAGGCTCAAATCTAAAATAATATTTGTCATATTTGTCCTGCGCCACCTCACAAACATTAGGCAAATACTTATGTACACTAACACATACCATATAGATACCCATACATTCTGATCTTTGGCCTTCCAACTTCATATTGAAAAATGATTTTTTAGTATACTGATGAAAGATTAATAATTGTTTGGTTCTCTTGTAACAAAACCATGTAACGATGAAACCTGCTTAAGCAATTTTTTAGGGGGTCCAATGTATGTGGAAAAACCGAGAAGATGGTCAGGCTTTGTTTGATGAAATTTGTGTTGTTGAAATTACTGCAGAAGTAAATTGATATTTTCCATCAATGAATGATGATGATGCGATACCAAGCGGTTTCATAAAAAATTGAAAAGTCTAGATGAATTTAAATAGAAAAAGACACAGTAGTTTACACGCGATTTTATTGCTCTGATAAACTTATTCCTGGGATGGATTCAGTTAAAACTTGATCCGTTGTCACAACAAGTTTCTTGAGCATTTCCAGGTGGACGGCAATGAACTGCTTTTGCAACCAATCAGAAAGCTGTCCAAAATACATTTTGCCGAAGAGATTTAGCAGTTACTTCTCTTGATATAAATCCTCTCAGCGAAATCTAGTTCCATCTGTAGAAAACGGTCGACTTTGGTTATAACGTGCAACTTGCATGGAATGCATATGGTGCGGCCCTTTATATTATTGTAGCATTTTATTAGGTACTGTGTAGTGAGCATCTTGAACTATTTTTCACAACCTTTGTGGTTGTTTGGAAGTATTACTGGTTGCATAGTTGATCCGTCCACCTGCACGTGTCGCTAAGTCGGTTTTGAATACACTTTATTATAATTTACGAAGAATTAAAATATCAGCGACGCCAAGCTCAGCTATAGAGTGGTATTTTTTTTTGGTAGTTAGAAAGGTGTCTCTTTTGTGCTTGTATCCCCAATCGTAAAATATGGAACATTACCTTACGACTTTTGTACCAAGATAACAACTTAGCTATTAGGTTCGCAACTATATCTTCTTACGTAAAATCGCCGTTGTCAAAACATTGATTAATTTTCTCCGTTCTTACAATGAGGCATCATCCATTACCGGTGTTGATTTTGATTTTGGATAGCTATTTGTATGCTCATTCAGCTAAGGTGGTCTCTTCCACCAAATTTGAAATTTTGACAGCAGTCTCGGATTGACTCAGCTTGTTATTGCATCTGCTGATTTACGTTTTGCGTCAACATGCTGCCATATGTTCTAGGAAGTTCTTCCAGAATCGCTGCCGTCCAATTGCCATTTAAACTACTCCATTGGAACACTAACATGGAATGTTTTTCGGTGAAAGTTCGTTTATAATTTGACCAACATTTCTTCCAACTCGTGCAACCATATGCAACTTCGGAGGCATCAAAAATGCATTTAGTTGATAGTGTGCTGTGCTTCTGATGCAGTAAGATGCCAAAGAATTTGAATTGCTTCCAATTATCATAATGATTCAGAAAGTTCTTACCATACTTTGGTAATATTGATTGGTAAGTTAGCGTTCCACCTCTAATTAAGTAGATATAACTTCTGCAGCAACATTTTAAATAAAATTATTGTAGGTGCAAGACAGCCTAATGGATCATATAGTTTGCCTGACGTTTGCAAAACATTTCTCTTGGTCCAATTAAGTTGCTCCATACTTTCTTTTACCTTGAAATAAAATACGTTTTATTCCGAATTGTAACAGCACTTTCGGTTGCTTTCTTCCACGTTTCCAAATTTTGACCAGCTTTTAGAACATAATTAAGAGACAGTCCTGTGCTAGTTTTGCATGAAGCGTAATAGACGACTCTTAATTTGGTGGTACTACTGCTGCGGCCTTGACGATAGCTTGATGCGGTAAATAATATTTTGTCCTATCTTGCACTCGAATCTTTTCAAATTGTACCTACATAACTCATGTGTCCTAGTGCAATGAACACATTCAGGAATGCTGCTCTTGGACATTTTTTTCCCATTTCAAGTAATCAGTGATACGCTGCCTTATATCATTTGCCTAATTTTAAAGGTGTTGGTTCTTTAAACGGTAGCCAGAGGACATTCATGTGTATTGGTAACTGGATTTGTATGGGACTGTATTTCTGCCACTTCGCAGAATTTTTTCAATTCCCGATGTAGACCTTCATGTGTCATTTGTATATGTGGATCAGTAGTGAAAAGCAGGTTAGTTAAATTTTTCGTTGAATTATGTAATGCTCCTTTGTCGGTAAATTGTCAACTGCACTCCTTTTGGACTTAGTACTGTGAAAAGTACGTCGGCTCTAAGAGGCACATTAAATGATTGATACTTGGGGAAGCCATACATTTCTTTTTGCCTTTTATGTAGCAATGTCGGTTTTTACAAATGATGCATAACGACCAATAAAACAGTTAAAATAGTTAGAACTTGTGTGTCCCTTCTTCAAAGAATTAGCATCAAAACAACCGTCAGCCGAAACCACACAATCACCATCTGGAAGTTTCCATTTGTCGCATTTAATAGCTGCTATGAACCAGATGATGGGACAGATGAGTCTAATGAAACAACAAAACGACCGGCAAATAGAAAAAATTGAGCAGAGAAATGAGCGACAGTTGGAACAATAAAATCGGTCTAACCGAGAAATTAAACACGAAATGCAACAACAAATGGAGAAAATTGAGCAGTCCCACAAAGAAATGAAACAACAAGGAGAGGAGATTAAAGGCCAAATTAAAGATGGTCTAAAGAGAATCGACGAGAAACATATCGAATTATCTACTAACATACACGGCGAAGTGGAGAAGCCGCAAATGGAGATTCAACAGGTTGACCAAAAATTAGAAACGGAAGTCCAACTTGTCAAAACGGAAATTCAACAGGTTGAAGAAAAATTACAAGCGGAGGTTTAACGTCTCGGGAAAGAACTAAATGATGTCAAGGCAAGTGGATCAACGAGGCAAGTGGTTCAGACCGTCCAATAAATCAAGTTAAAGCCTCCAATATTCGATGGAATAACATCTTTCGTCATTTTTAAATTTCAATTTCAAACGGCAGACAATCAAAATCATTTGAATGATAAACATCTTGTCGCAGCGTTAATACTGGCCCTCAAACGTGAAGGAGCGGAGGCTTTAAAAACCATCCCAAAACAAAAGCGCAACAGTCATCTCGAAATTATTAAGGCGCTGGATAGGAAATACGGCAGTGACCACAGGCGGGAAATCTATCGAATGGAACTGAAAAGCTGCTACCAAAATGGAGGAGAATCGCTGCAGAAATTTTTATCGGCAATCGAGCGATTAGTACATTTAACGCATACCAGTTAATTGGCCGATTATATAGAAAGGCTAAAAATTGACGCATTCATTGACGGCATTCAAGATCCAGAGACACGCAAGGCGGTGATGTTGTCACCTAGTTGGTACCTAGTGCGTTAATAAATGAAACTGCACAAGCCATCACCAAGCCGTCAATGGAAATGCGACGAGTGGAAATCGGCACCAGCATAAACACAGAAAGGTCAACACCAAGATACCGAGATGGAGGCAGCAAAATTAAATGTTGGGCATGTGATAAAATCGGTCACATTGGGGACTGCTGGGAAATAAGAAGAAAAAGTGGAAAATCACCATCTACTATGCAGTGACGACCAAGCGGGGAGCAGGCAGTGGCCAGGCAAGAATGCCAAATGATGACGGAGCCGTTAAACTACAAACAGTCAGCTTAAGGGGGCAGAAGCTGTCTCCCACAACCGATTGCCCCATAACCTCCATCCGCCATTCAAAAGTAGCAAGAGGCTGTGACAGCTTAACAATCAAAGGCGACATTGATGGCACGGATTGCATCATCACCCTCGATACGGGAGCAAATCGCACGATTGTCCGTAATGATCTGATCGATGGAGGTATACAACCAGCTAACGGATTGAAGGTACAAACAGCAATTGGAGATAGTTCAATAATAAAAGGCAAAAAGATTGTGAAAATAAAGATCGGGAGAACTCTTTTCCAACACGAAGTACTGATTGCAGATATTGTGGATGAAGTCATTATGGGAATAGACTTCATGAGGGCAAATGGTTTCGTGGTGGATGTTCGAAGAGGAGTTTTAATTTACGACAACATCTAGTAGCCGCTTCAACCTAGCAGTGCCGGAACAACTACCAGGCGAATTATTATTGATCATCGGGAGAACTGCTACCGAACTCGGAGACGATCGTATGGGGAAAATTGGAGGGAGGTTCTCAGTCACCCAGGTTGTGGGTTGTGGAAGCTAACGAAGAGGACAACGAAGCCACGGAAATTATAGTCGCAAAAGTTCTAGCTAAACCAAATAATGACTATAGAGTACCAATTAGGACTCTAAATCTCTCGGATTAGACGAACATCATCAAGAATCGGACAGTCATCGGCAAATGTAACGAGGTTTCAACTATAGTAAAGTGTGAATAAAAAAGTCCGATTGAAAAAGCCGACATGCAAGGCCAGAAAGAAATGGTAGAACAACTTATGCAGAAATGGAACGAAGATCTTAACGAGGCACAGAAAAATTCTGCACACCAAATACTCAAACGTTATATGTCCATATTCTGTAGTAAATCGGATAATAACGGAAGGACCTCAGTGATAAAGAACCGAATTGATGCGGGAACCGAGATGTTAATTCGTCAACCACCCGCAGGAGATTACCATTGGCAAAACACCAAGAAGTCGACCGGATGGTAACAAAAACGCAGACGGCAGGAGTAATCGAACCCTTTATCAGCCCGTGGAGCTCACCGGTAGTATTGGTCGAGAAGAAGGACGGTAGCATGAGATTCTGCGTTGATTACCGAAAAATCAATGCTGTGACAAAAAAAAGATAGCAACCCATTGCCAAGGATCGATGACGATCGCATTAGACACGTTATCGTGTGCTCGAATATTTTCGACATTAGATCTACAAAGCGGCTATTGGCAGGTGGAAGTCTATGAAGAAAATCCCAAGAAAACAGCGTTCAGTGTGGGTAACGGGCCCTGGCAATTTAATGATATGCCGTTCGGATTACGTAATGCCCCTGCGACTTTTGAACGATTAATGGAGCGTGTGTTTAAGGGATTACATTGGAAGACGTATCTAATATATCTGGACGACATTATCGTCATGGGTTAGATTTTTGACGAGCATCTACGGAACTTGGCGGAAGTCTTGTGTAAACTGTTCCGAGCTGAATTGAAATATTTGGGTCATCACGTAACGACTAATGGAATTCACACCGACGAAGAAAAGATCGCAGCGGTAAAAAACTGGTCAAGACCTAAAAATTTACACGAATTACGAAGATTTCTGGGATTATGCACCTATTACAGGAAAGAACGGTTGGCTATAGTGGAGTGTGTCAAGCATTTCCATAAGTATCTTTATGGCCAAAAATTCAATTTACGGACAGATCATGGTACTTTACAGTGGCTGTTTCAATTCAAGAATCCAGAGGAACAGGTAGCACGCTGGATCGAACGTCTTCAAAGCTATGATTTCCAAATCGAACATCGGATGAGAAATGCACACGCAAATGCCGACACTTTATCAGGACTGCCGTGTCCAGTAGACTGTTAACATTGTGGCCATGTTGAATCAAAGAAAGGCATCATTGACGTTAGGCTTACGCCACTGCTCCCTAACGAGAATTGGGCCGTCGAAATAATCAGGAAATAGCAATTGGATGATATAAATTTATCAGTTATAATGGAATGGAAGGAAAAGGAACACCGGCCAACTTGGAGTGAGATCGCGGACAAAACTCCCATTGTCAAGGCTTATTGGGCTCAATCGGATAGCCTCCGTCTTGAGAATGGTTGTGTAAAACGATTGTGGGAAAACACAGATTGCAAAGTGAAGGAAATGTTGCTGGTGATACCAAAGTGCCGGAATGCGGAAATCCTGAACGAGTATCATGGAGGAGCAAGTGGGAGCCACATAGGAATTAATAAAACACTAGCAAAGATGCGTCAACGATTCTACTGGTCAGGATGTAGGCAGTCAGTGATAGGATGGTGCCAAAAATGTGAGGCGGTGCACGGACCCGCACGCAAAAGTCGTGGAACCATGAAACAATATAACGTTGGAGTACCATTCGAAAGAATTGCAATGGATGTAGCGGGGCCATTTTCCAGCACTGAGAGCGGCAACAAATATGTGCTAGTAATAATGTATCATTTTAGCAAATGGCCGGATGTATATCCAATTCCCAATCAGGAGACGACCATAATAGCTGATGCCGTGGTAAACAACTAAATTAGCAGATTTGGAGTGGCGATGGAAATTCATACCGATTAAGGACGGAATTTTGAATCGGTGGTATTTCAAGAAATATGCCAGATGCTCGGTATAAATAAAACGAGAACTACATCTTTGCATCCACAGTCTGATGGTATGTAGGAAAAATTCAATGGTAAATTAAAGGAATATCTAGCAAAGGTCGTTGAGAAAAACCAACGCAACTGGGATCGGCATATATCGATGTTTCTGATAGCCTATCGATCAGAAATACATGACACAGTCGGAATGACACCAGCTAAAACGTTATTTGGAGATAACCTAGAATTACCTGGAGATCTAAAGTTTGGGTCTGTACCATCAGCGGCTTTATGTGGACAGGATTACGAAGACAGGATGAAAGAGGAACTTAATGAGATTCATCAATTTGTAGGGGGGAAAATACAGATGTCAAGTGACCGGATGAAGGCTCGATATGACTTACGAGCAAATAACCATTGCTTCCAGGAAGGGCAATTAGTTTGGCTTCACAACCCGCAACGGAAAAAGGGATTATCACCGAAGCTGCAACCAGCATGGGAAGGACCTTTTACTGTCATCACAAGGATGAACGAAGTGGTTTATCGGATAGGGAATGGACATCGAGGTAAACCAAAGGTGGTGCATTTGGAGAGGCTGGCCCTATACAGAGGAGGTGATTTGGGTCCTGTTCGGGACGATCAGACTTAGGTGGGGGGGTAGTGTGACGGTGACATCTAGTGTGTAATAGAATAAGTTAAAATTAATAGCTCAATGTTTAACTGTACTAAAATGGCGAACGCAGTCGAATTGGATTAGTATTATTGGGTAAGCGATAGTGTGAAGATTAAAAAGGAATTACAAAATGTTTTAGTGGAAATAAAAATTATAAGTGAATAGTAAAATTTGAAAATATTTTAGATAAAGTGATTTTGTGATTTTTATTAATAAACTGTGTTGTAATAATTCTTGTGTTAACTAAATAAATTCGTTGGTGATCAATTAAATTGATTTTGTATTATTCACGAACCAGTGATACGAACCTTGATTGACAAGGCAAAAACGTAACAATATTTTGGAATTCAGGACATTTAAATATACTTAGCCACAGTAAAATGTTGGATTTGGCTACGTTGATACCAGCAATTTTACACTTAGTATAATTGTCATTCTGTTATTGGTTGACCCGCAAGACACTAAGGCATTCAGGACTGACACGTTGATTTGCCTCGTCATCAAACTTTCCTAATAAAATATGAATTTGGAATATATAGTGCGTTACGCTTTTGGCTCAAGTAGCTGAGAGCCACTAATAATTTCATCGGAAATTTCAGCAATTCAACGCAGCTCCTTTCCGTTGCCTTGCGTGTACATGATTTCTGCTCCAGAAATGATTGCACTAGTGTTGCTGCTACGGGAGTAATTTTATTATAGATGCTACGGGAGTAATTTTATTTTGCATAGTTTGCCCAAGTTTCTGCGTAATTAAGTGAAACTAAGTTAAACAGTGTAATAAAAAAACTGTGATAGTGTTAAATTGTGAATATCGTACTAAATGGCGCCACTCGTATCTTTAAAGAAAAGACGTGCTGCAATTAAGGGGAATGTTACAAAACTGATAAATTATATTAAAACCATAAATGATGCAACACGTGTGGAAGATATCAAAGCGCGACTTTCTCATATTGATAAACTGCGAGAAGAGTTCAACCGAGTAGAAGATAAAATAGTAGAACTAGATCAAAATGAAGGACTGGATCCAGATTTGGAAGAGAATTATTACATGGCCGTTGCAAGTTTAAATCACTCGCTTAGATGAAAATCGGACATCACAGTATCAATGAATGATACTGTCGGAAATACCGAAGCTGCCTAAAATATCAATACCAGTGTTTACTGGCGACTATACGGAGTGGCAGTCGTTCTTCGATTTGTTTTGTTCCACTATTCACGACAACCCTAAATTAACAGCATCACAAAAACTACAATATTTGAAGGGATCTCTGAAAGGCGAAGCAGCAGGCTTACTCAAGTATTTCAACATTAGCGATGCTAATTACATCGAGGCACTAAATAAATTGAAAGAACGAGCAATTCATATTTTTACAAAGGATCAGACATTGATATTATCCTTGGAGCATACACTTTCTTCGGAATCCTTTCGGAAGGTAAATTAATTGCCCAAACGTTACACATGCAAAAAACCTTATTGGGCTGGGTAGTTGCAGGACAATGCAGCGGACCTCAATCACAACAGTCAATTACAGCTAACATCGACCAACCTGAAGAAAGCATGGGCCAATTATTAGAGAAATTCTGGGAAATTGAAGCAGTTGCCGAACCAAACATTAACCTATCTAAAGAAGAAGAATTTTATGAAAGTTACTTCAGAGACAACACAACGATAGATCACCGGTTGATTTTAGTACGCCTGCCGTTTAAGTCATCTCCATCTATGTTGGGAAACTCATTTCCAAAGGCAGTACAAAGGATGTACTCATTCGAAAGAAGCTTCATCAAAGACAAAGGTTACGAATCAAGATATATATGGAATTCATGTCAGAATACATATCGCTGGGGCACATGAAGGCGATAAGTGATACTGAAGCAAGACTAAAATGATATTATTTACCACACCATGGCGTCATTAAGAACTCCAGCAGCACAACGAAGCTAAGAGTAGTCTTTGATGGTTCTGCCAAATCAACCTCGGGAATATCTTTAAATAATTGTCTTGCCAACCGTGCAATCGACGTTGTTTGACATTTTGATCCGTTTTAGAAAATTTAAAATATCATTCACAGCTGACATCGAAAAAATTTTCAAACAAATTCGTGAAGCAGCAGAAGATACAAGGTTTCAACGGATCATTTGGCGAGAAACACCTAATGAACCGTTTACCACCTATAAACTGCAAACGGTGACATATGACACAGCGAGTGCAACTTATCTAGCCATCCGCGCACTAAATGAAGCCACAGAAAGACACAAAGAAAAATTTCCAGAAGCGGTGAAACATCTAAGAAACAATATATATGTGGATGATTTGATGTCAGGAGCCGATTCAACGAAAGATGCCATAAAACTCAAGCATGAGATAGATTTCATACGGTCTAGTTCTGATTTCCAGCTCAGAAAATGGTTGACAAACGATGAAAGATTACTGGACAATTCTACTCAATCTACCAACCAAACGAACGTTTTCGAGATCGAAGAATCGAATTCGGTCATAGTGCTAGGCTTGAATTGGAATCCAAAAACAGACTGTTTTCAGTTCAAGGTAAATCTAAACCAGAAACCAACCACGACAAAAAGGAAAATCCTGTCAGAAACAAGTCGACTGTTTGATCCCTTGGGATGGCTTGCTCCAGTGACCGTCAGAGTCAAAATATTCTTTTACACGTTATGGCTTAAAAATTTAGGATGGGATGACCAATTACCAGATGACGCAAAAGCAGAATGGTTAAAAATTCATGATGGAGCAACCTGGTAAAAATAGAACATATTTCTCTAGATAGACACATAGGCACGACTGCAAACAGCAACATATCACTACACGGATTTTCGGATGGGACCCCTTATCCTCCGATTCCCCCAAAATATTTTATTGCCATATATGCTCTGGATTACCAGTTATTAGAATTACATAGCCACAACGATGGTAGTACTCGAATTACTTCGAGGCGAGAATAAATTGAGTTAAAAATTCTATTCACTTCTGTGCAATTTCACATATTGATTTCAGGAACGCCCTTTTCCTTTGATTCCCCTAAAATTGTTTATTGCCATACATGCCCTATTTTGTCATTAATATGAATTGTATGATAGTATTCGAAGTGCTTTGTTACAAGAATGACGAGTTTAACGTGTTCACAAATAAATAATAACACATTTAATTTATTTTTAATTAACATATTTTAATTTATTATTTTCCACCGCCTTTTTATACCGCGCGATGGTGGTCGGCATGTCGCCGTGTTGAAGATTGAGAGCAGACTGTTTTGTTGTGTAAATGTACTTTTGTGATTTCGTTTTCGTTGTGTTTTGTATTTTTTGTTTTGTTTTGTGTAGTTGTACGCCTGCGCCTGAAGATGACAGACAGTCCGCGTTGTCTTCGACTTGTGGCGGTGAACGCATGTATAAATGCGTGACCGCCACAAGTTTTTATGAATTAATAAAATCAAATTTAACAGTGTAAAGGAATTGTATGGTTTAGGAGAAGTTTAGGAAAAACTTCACGTGCATTATTTTTTACATAGAATTTAAAAGGAATACCCTGTAATTAAAACTTCCAAAATTGTTTAATATATTTACCGAAAAGGAAAAATAAAATTAACTCCTAATAAAGAATAAATATTTTTAAAGTTAAAAATTATTAATGAAAAAACGTTTAAATAATTGTTTCAATGAGTGTTAACGCTCAACTTTTAAATGCAGTTGTCTTTCGTACACTGACAAAGTTTAAATTGTTCAGTGGTAAAATATTAAAATGAACTGTTAAAGTAAATGTTTTACAACTCCTAAGGAAAAATGATTTCCGCACTAAAACGGTGTTAAATTTTCATAGGTAAGAAAAAAACATTTATCATAGGAATAAACAAAACTCCAATAGTTGTTGGACTCCATTAAACGCCGATTCGGAGCTCAGCTAACTCCGTTTTTTTAAGAGTGTATAAACCATCAAAGAGTGAAGACGTCAAAATTAAAATTTAAAACAATAGGCTTATTAAACTATCTAATTATTAAATACCAAATTTTCAAGTGGTTTTATTTTTCGATCGTGGAACCAACCATTTGAATTACAAATTGTTATTGTATCTTTTGTACCATTATCTTCTTGGTACAATCACCTTTGCTGTGATTAGTGTGTATCAATATTTAAAGATGTTCAATGTTTATAATCACTAGAAAATGGTTCAATATTAATTTGCGTTAACCACACGTGCTGTGCCGTAGTAACACATTAAAAAAACGTTTTTTGTTAGTCAAAAAATTGCTCAAGTGTGGTTGTTTTATAGTTCGTTAGTGATCACTTGTTCGTTGATGCCTGGTTTTTAATATTTTTAGTCGTGTTGTTATAGCCTCAAGAGTAGTATCCACTGTAATATTCGCAATAAAATGTAGAATTTTAGCCATTTAATTGTTCATCAAACTTTTAATTAAAGCACTTCAAAATTATACTTTATACCCTTTATTTCTCATATATATCTCGGAATACTACTTTACAAAACTATTACATGATTCATTGTATAATTGTTTTGGTTTCTTTGGATTGATTGGAGAAATAGTTGGTGTCCATTATAGTATTCCCCATTTGATTATAAAGTTGAAAAATTATTTTAATAATTTTTTGAAAGGCAGAATTGAAAAACTTTTGCTTTAAAAATTAAAATCGTACAAACTTTGTAACGTAAATTAAGTTAGGTGAAACGTACAAACGTAGAAAAAGCATTAAATTTAGTACCCAAAAGTTTAATTACATTTGGAAAATCTTTCATTCGTATCCATCTTCTTCAACTGTAATGTATATAAAATTTGGGTATGGCTACCAAATTTAAATTTATTACATTACATTAGGGTGTAAAATAAGATACTCCCCAAAATAACCTTCCGTTAGAAAAAAAAAAAAAAAAATGTTTTCACATCACAATGATATAATTTTATTTAATGACTTAATTATTCCTTATCAATAATTATCTAACATAAATTTTCAAATTAACAACGTTTTTCGTTTTTTATTTTTTTTTTTAAAAAAAGCTCTTATAGGAATATATAATCAGAACCATCTTGATGTGAATAGAGCCGGCATGTAAAAAATGAACTTAAAATAAAGGACATAGAAACACTAAAAAATAATTTATTTTCATAGAGTTTGTATGAAAAAACGCGATTTCGATTGACGAAAAAATATGAATTAAAAATTAAACTTAGATAAATAATTTTTTCTGAAATCGCTAATAAACAGCTCAATGACTAACTCATTTAAAGCACAGATTGTCAAGCTTCCCCATTTTCCAGATATAATCAAAAGAAAATAAAGGAATTAAATTAAAAAACGTTCTACAACAACAACAATATGTATTAAAAAGAGAATATTCTATTTAATGACGTCATCACTTATTCACAACTAAAATCAATGGTAAAAAAAGACAATACGTTGAACAGCCAAAATTAAAATAAATCAAAGAGAGTCAAAGAGAAAAAATTATAATAATATGCATTGAGCGAGAAGAAATCAAAAAAATCAAATCAACCCAGATTGTTATGCATCACAAATAAACGAAATAACCAACTAACATTAACTGTAACATAAATGCCTTTTATTTCTCAAGTATTAGAAATATTATTTAAATTAAGTCACAGCTGAAAATAAATACAACATGATTAATATTTGGCATCGATTTTTATTCCCAAAAATTATTGACACATCCAAAATTAGTTTTTGTTTAGAATATTTGAATTGTCATAACATTTGAGAGCGGTGTATAAAATAAAATAGCTCTTACTTATTATTCCCATTCCTAGATGTCACTTAACACACAAATAAAAACAACAGGGATTCGGGCTGAGTAAACGATTTGAAAGAAAAGTTTTTACGTAAAATTAACATGATTTCTTTCATAGCAATGGTTTAATTTTAATAAATTTATAACAAAAATTGTATTAAATTAATTATTATTACAATTGAGTTATTACTATAGAGTGAATCCACCAAAAATATGTTTAACCGAATCAAAAATCAGACCGATTTTTGAATCCGACCGGTTCGATCACCTATTTGATTTTTTTTATATGGTTTTAATTGTAGGCGACATCTATGGTTTAAACAAAAGTCGTTTATAAAGCATTGCCACATGATATGAATCTGTATTCGGGCAGATTTTTGTCATGTGGCGATGCTTTTAGAAGGAGACTAAAAAGAGATGGTTATATTTGTTTATAAATTTTATGTAATGACGTATTTTACAACAACAACATTCCATAAAAGTTTAGCAATAGTTTATATTCCAAGAGGATTTTCACTAAGAAATAAACATTTTCATGATTCGATTTTTCAATCAAATAAAATTACATGTTTTATGAACATTTTCGTAAAAAAATAATGTAAAAGCTCATAATTCTTATAGACTAAAAATGTAAATGAAAACAATCGTTTTCCCATATAGTTTCATAGTAAAGAAAAAATTTGATGTACTTTATTTTAAGCTTAGTAAAAAATTCAGTCAATGTGGAGGCTCTTATTTATAGAGTAGGCTCTGATATAATATAAATGTATGTACATAAAAATAAAAGGAAAAGCCATAAATTTTTTTTCTATTATTTGCTTTTTTATTTTAATTAAAAACACTCATAATTTTATTTTAATTATTTCGGAAATAAAATTAAAACAAATAAAAATAAGAAAACAAGGGAGCAAAGAAAAAATTTGTTGTTGTTGTTGTTGTTGTTTAGGAGCTTTTTCATAGAAAACTTTTCCATTGAAAATTATTTAAGGTTCTTAATTTTTATTCAAAAGTATTATGCTGCTATTTCATCCCCTCTCTTATTTTACTGGTCATAAAATATTTATGGATACATTATGTTTTAGTATATACACAGCTGAAAAACACAATACACATTCTACTGAAATGAACAAAATACAAAACTGTTTTGTTAAAGACATAAGTTTTATTGATATACTCGTACATACATATGTATATTGTGTTGATGGTGATTTTATAGAAATATATAACTCACTCCTTAAATGCTAAGTGACCTGCTTTCAAAATAAAATAAAGTAAAAAATGACGGTCAACAAAATAAGTGTGAAAAATTTACAAAACACAAGAAGAAAAAAAATTGTACGTGGATCGATTAAATAATTTATTTAGAACTGGTTGTTGAGGAAATGTCACATAAATTCAGCTATATACAAACAAAAAGGTATACAAAAACCCATAAAAATCCTAAATAGGATGTACATTTACAACTTTTATTAAATTATTAATAGTTATGTGTCACAGAATACGAATGAAAAAGCTCTGACGGCATTTTAAGCTTTTCACCTCAATTTAATACTTTATTGTACACAGTAGCACAGTTGATAAGAATATTGATTAGAAGTAACCTTGAATTAAGCAACAATAAAATACAAATTCCTTTTTTTTTTTTTTTTTCTTACGGTGCTTAATAGAATTGCGGGTAAGAAATGTAAAATAAATTAAGATTACAATTTATTGAAATTTTTATTCTATGTGGGCAGTCGGAAACATGTTTAGTAAATTGTTGTGTTCAGGTATTTTGTTCAGGGCTACCATTAAAATAATTTAATGATATACATTTTACGCTCTTATACAAACTATATAAAGACTTTTGTAATTCTATTGCACCTTATGTAAAGAGACCCGTACAGAGAGGCCATGAATTCAATAATGACTCTATTTGAGTTACTAAAGTAGTCATCTCTTTAAAGGTGAGTTTTCCATCAGTGACCCTCTTGAAATAGAATTTGAATGACCTCACCGTTGCTTCCCACAGCCCTCCAAAATTAGGTGTTCGAGGTAGATTAAACTTGAACGTTATATTTTTCTGCAAAAAAAAACTCAGATATTAAAATGTTTTGTTGCTGATTCACTACAAGCTGTTTAAGTTTGTGTAATTCTCAATTGCCCCCAATGAAATTTGAGCCATTATTACACCAAATTTCTTCAGCTATACTACTCCTCGCGATGAAGCGTTTAAGGGCCGCCAGAAATGAATTGGAATTCAGGCTGCTGACCACTTCTAAGTGAACTGCTTTAACGGTTTAACATACAAACACTGCTACACACGCCTATTCCTCTGGTGTATTTCTGCGTTTACTGGTTTTGCCTTTAATTGGCCCC